>CM057458.1:1191352500-1192602500 GCA_016271365.2 Neoceratodus forsteri | reverse complement strand
TACAGTTTAAAATGTTGTGTTACCACCCCTTCGATGATGTAATCTAGCTCCTCCTTTCAGAATATAAAAAATATACAAAACAGGATGTCCTAACAGGAGGAACATTAAATAAGGTGACATCAGCAAAAACTAATTTCCCAATATGACTCCTTAATTTTGTGTGGTTTCCTGTTTCCAATGACATCACAGGTTTTTACAACTCTGCAGTTTGTCACCTAACTGCGAGATAGCTAGATCCTGTTCTGTAATAAATTGTATATTTAGTTTCCTGACTTCAAAGCAGCACAGGTCATAAACAAGGCCATAAAATGCAATGTCTTGGAAGTTAATCACATTACAGAGATCTGCTGTTTAATATATATCCTGTCATTTTAACTGAAACCTGGGGGGGCATCCCACAGGCTGTCTCATGAGAGACACTCACATACCACATTCTATATATAAATATCATAGAGCAATCACAACCAGCTGGCTAGGCGTCACATATGCCAGCTGGGTTTAAATGCAAAAAAAGTGTAAAATCATGCATCTAGGCCACCGAAACCCAGAAGTGGTATATAAAATGGGGAAAGACGTATTGATGGTCACTAAACAGGAAAGGGAGCATTATCATATCTGATGACCTCAAGGTGGTGGGGCAGTGTGACAAGGCTATAGGTGGGTCCAGTGGGATGCTGGGGTGCATAGGGAGGGGAATCACCAGCAGAAGTACAGAGGTGGTGCTACCACTGCATCAGTCATTGATGAGACCCCACTTGGAGTACTGCATCCGGTTCTGGAGACCACATCTCAAGAAGAACAAAGACAGAGCAGAGGGAGTCTAGGGGAGGGCAACTAAAATGGTGTAGGGCCTTCATCATAAGCCCTATGAAGAGAGACTGAGGGATTTCCATATGTACACCATGGAGGCTTGGGGCTGGAAGTATAGCCTAGTGGTTAGAGTAATGAGTTGTGAATAAGCGTGGTACATCCATCAGACCTGGGTTTGATTCCCGCAACCTCCACTTGCATTCTGTGTGACTCTAAGCAAGTCACTTAATCCCCCAGTGCTCCCAGATCATCCCTGAAAACAGGCACTTGTGCCTAGTGGGCCTGACCCAATTACCAAAGACTTAAACTAATGGAGGAGAGGAAGGACAGAGGGCCAAGAAAGAGACCAATTAGTACCTCACAGCAGTTAGTAAGGCACAAGAGGGGAGTATTTTTTAGAAGAGGAGGTGAATGAGACTAAGGGGGTATGCAATGAAGTTGGAATGGGGAAATTTAGGAGGGATGTGAGGAAATATTTTTTTCACTGAAAGAGGGGTGGATACCTGAAGCAGTCTTCTAATGGAGGTGATTGGGTGAAAACAGTGGTGGGCTTCAAACATGCATGGGATAGGCACAAAGGAATCTTTATAAGAAAGTGGTGGGGGAGGGGAGTAGCCAGAGATCAGTTAGGATCTGCAGTGACAGTACAGGTAGGGACAAAATGGACAGACTGGGTGGGCCAAGTGGTCCTTATCTGCTGATAAATTCTGTGTTTCTGTGCTCTTATGTTTGTTCATAACTCTGTTGTTTTTAGAGATTTTTACCCCCAAATGTTAAACATAGTCTTTCATGACACTACTTTATTAACATAACAGGTGTCATTTATAAAATACTGGCCAAAACTTCATTTTGTGGCATGAGCATGAAAAGACGTTTTGGGCAGGATTTAAAAAATGACACCTATCATGTTCATGAGGTGGGGTAAAAAATTGCTATGCTGAAAATTTGGGATCATAATCTGGCAAAACAGCAGTTATGTGTAAACAGTAAAGAATTTCAATGATTCTTCATAACTTTGTTGTTTTTTGAGATTCTGGCACTATTTCATAACCCCACCTTATGAAAATAACATTTGGATTTTATGAAGTCCTGGCCAAAATATTATTTTACGGCATGAACATGAAAATATGAGATGAGATTTGAAAAATGACGCCTTTTAACTGCCATATTCACACGGTGGAGTAACTAAAGGACCATGTTGAACATCTGGGGCCAAAATCTGCAAAAATAACAATGTTAAGAGCAAACATTGGGAAAATTAAATGTTTCTTTATAACTTTGTTGTTTTTTTGATATTTTCTCCCCAAATTTTCAATACGGACTTTTTATGTCCCCAGCTTATGATTAAGACAGGCAAACATTTTTAAATCCAATCTGAAAGGTGATTTTGCAGAGCACCTGTGAAACCATGTTTCAGATGGGATATGAAAAATGGCACTTCTGATGTTCAGGGAATTGGGTACAAAAGATCTATATTGAAAATCTGGTGCCAATATCTGCAAAAATAACAAAGTTATTACTATGAATAAATATTTAAAAAATTCAATGTTTCTTCAAAACGTCATTGTTTTTTGATATTTTGACACAGCTACTTCGAAAACATGTTCATGAGGGGATCTGAAACATGACACCTGCTTTGTTTATGAGGTGGGGTAAAAAGGGTATGTTGAATATTTTAGTCAGTAAGTGATCAATGTTGGGAGCAACAGGACATTCACTGGTGGAGCAGACAGGTAAATTAGGGATGCAATGAGGTAGGTGCTGTGGGGGATCAGAAGGGAGGAGGTTAGAGAGTATGGGGTGAGCAGAATGCAATGATGGACCATTTTCTTTTTTTTTAGATTGAAAAACAAAGAGGATTAAAAGGGACAGATTTCTTTATTTCAGAGACCAACACTGGGGATTGGGCACCACAGTGATTGTATGCTGTTTAGTGGCATTGGGGGTGGGAACCCCAGTATCACATCCTATTAAGGGGGTTAGCCAGCACAGGGGTGGGAATCCCAGTGTTGGAGTGTGTTTGGGTAGATTTTGCTGGGTGGGGCAGAAAGGGGGCTGCTGGTGGTAGGATTGAGTACCTGCTGCTGGTTGTGGTTGCAAGCTGGGTCAAGCAGGGGTGGGGTCAAGCACTCAACTCCAGTTCTATTCAAGGACAGGGTTAGAGAAGTGGGATACTGGGGGGGACAGAATGGCGCACCTGCAGCTAGTACTTTTGAAAAGTGGAAGATGGGTGATACCGCTTCACTGGCTGATGATGTTGTGAAAAGATTCAGCCACGCTCTGATAGGTGCAGCTCCATCCTTTTATATGCCACAAGTTTCTGCCATCAGCCAGCAAATCAACATCAGAATGAGCCTAGTCAGCATGGATATTCACTTGCACACCTCTTGTAGGCTCAGCTGCATTGGCTGCTATAGCACACACCTTCCAAGTCCCTACACTGCCCTAGCAGCACCAATATGTTTGCTTTGTGTGTGCACACAAGAAAACATAACAAGTTCTGGAAGAGTCACTATGGCTCTAAATGCATTAACTAGATAAGGGTGTTTCATGGGCTTAAACATAAACATGAATTGCCATTGCATACACTAATTGAATCAAAGTAAGGTACATTGAGAAGGGGCAGATATGGAAATAACACCACTGTCTGTATTACAGTTACCTATATGTTTCACATTTTATTATATGCACTGTTGTAGCAATCAACTCAACAGAACGGGGCCATCATATACATGAAGGTACTGCACCTTAACTGCAAACACTGCTGAGACAATTATATGTTGTGACAAGGTGGAAGATGAACACAATGTTGAGATATGTTTAGGAAGACATTTGGTGTGTTGGATTTTTTTCAGAAATTGTTATACAGTATACACACACATAATTAGTATAATATAAAAGTGCATATACCCAAATGTCAATGTAAATCTTACACATTTCAGGACAGGTTGTTTTCTTGAAGGAAGATCTTACTGTACAAGGCTAAAAATGGGCTCTAGATAAAAGTAAACTGGGGTAGGTGAGTTATTAAGGGTATTGCATAGTTTATCTTTTATTGATGCTCCACCCCAGGCATACAGAATATGAAAATCAACAACTCTTGATATGAAGCAACAGAAATTAGTTAGTACAAGGACAGAAACAAGTAGGAGACTGAGTAAGTGGGTAGACAAGCATGGATTTGGTAAGTCAAATAACATTAAAAAAGTCTCACTTATATATCTCATTTTTACAAATGTGTCTTCACAGCTGACAATTTTTGTAAAAAAAAAATGATAACAATGGGAGTTATTCCACATATTTCCACACGTGCCACACATGTAGGTAGAGGGATGTGAGGCCAAGATGCACTAATCTGCCCTGCTCTTGAGTCAGAAGATCATGGCAGAGAGGCAGCGGTACTGGGGGTTCCATCAATAGCTGTTGAAGCAGAGGGAACTAAATCTGATGAGACCAAAGAGGGGCTATTAGAATCATGAGAGCCCCTTCTGCCTGTAGCTTTAGGAAAACCCTCAGAAGCTCTGGGAAGGGAGGAAAGGCATACAAGAACCTCCCTGTCCAGCAAAAAGACAATGTGTCTCACCAGAAAACATCACACCTGAGAATGAGTGAGCAAAAATTGAGTAATTTTGTATTGACTGTGGAGACAAAGAGATCAATCTCTGGCCGACCGCACAGGTCGAATAAGCTTTTGACCACCTCTTGATTTAACTTCCACTCATAAGCCCTGACAGTGGTGTGGCTGAGACTGTCTGCCAGGACATTGTTGATCAATCAATCAATCAGTCAAAATCTTTATTTATCCAGGCGAACATCATTGAGCAGAGCTCTTTTACAAGATGGACCTGGTTAGAACAGGGTCGGGTAACAGCCATCATAAAAACATATAAATACATGTAAATAAGTATATAAACACAAAAACAATGGTGCAGTAATAGGGGAGTCAAATGATAAAAGGAAGATAAGGCAAACCATAACAGAGGAGGATTCAAATACAAGGGGGCAGGTCCACCATTGAACCATGGAACTGTATATAACCCATGTTCTCTGTATAGAAGTACCAGTTAATTCATTTACCAGGGGCAGTCACTAGTACTAGCCATGAAAATGGCTTGGAGAACCACCAACTAATGGCAGATGGGGTACCAGGAGGGGTATGTAACATGTGAGCGAAGGATAAACATTGTGAGAAGTGAAGTCCCAAGGATAGGTCAGTAGAACTGATGCGGCAGTGGGGGAAAACAGGGAGAGGAAAAGGGGAGTTAGGACTTTTATAGTATGATTACAGGTAGATTGTGGATGAGTGCAGTATAGAGTTGTGAAAAGAAGGCTGGAGAAAGTGGGAAGATAGACCAGTATCAAAGGGAGGACAGAGGCATCAAGGTGTTACATGAAAGCATGATGACAGACCAGGGCCAGGGAGGAGACAAGCACTAGAAGTAATTTATTCATGATTAAATGGTACAGGTTAGCATGATGACAATTCATGGTCATGGGAAACAATTGCACTGATCATTTCTGAGACATGAATATAAGAGCTTGAAAGATGAGATGCCGATGGGTGACCTCAGTTCAGTTTTTTTTGCAATTTATTCCACAAGGAGGACAGTGCAAAGCTTATAGCAGCCCTGCCAAAGCGAGAGTTAACTTTGGGAACCATCAGTAGGAGAGATTTGCAACTTCTCAGGGCGTAATTGCCTATTGGTTTTATAGGAAGATAGTCTGTAATGTATTGGGGCAGTTTTTTGGAGATGGCTCTCAGGGTCCATAAGGCTACATTTTTATCATGCCTGAATTGAAGAGAACTCCACCCCACTAATTGATATAGGGGAGCAGTGGTGAGTGGAATAAGGCAGGCCTGTGATGAACATCAAAGCTCTATGATATAATGTGTCAAGTTTGGTGAGGTAGAAAATGGGACATTGACTGTAGAGGATGTCAGCATAATCTATCAAGGATAGAAAAGTTGATTGTACCAGCTGTAGTTTGGCATCTCCAGTTAAGAAGCAGGCTATCCTAAAGAACAGGCCAAGTCTCTGTCATAATTTTTTGAGTAATTCTTCAATGTGCTGTATAAAGGAGAGCCTGTGGTCCAGCCATATGCCCAGGTATTTGAATTTAGGGACAAATGACAACTTCTCACCAAGAATTGTAGTAACCTGTGGCACAGGATCTGATAGGGATGAATTTACCATTTGGGCAGAGGGATAAAAGACCATTGCTTTTGTTTTCTTGGCGTTAAGTAATAGTTTTTTGTTTAGGAGTTGGTGTTGCAGCAGGTTGAACTCAGATTGAAGGTCATTACATGCAGATTGTAATGATGGGCAGCTTACGTAAAGAACTGTGTCATCTGCAAGCAGATGAATGTTGGTCTTAGTTATGCTTTCATCAATATTGTTGCTGTATATTGCAAATAAGATCAGTCCTAAGATAGAACCCTAGGGAACACCTCTTGGGAGAGGTTTGAGAGTTGAGAGATCTCCTTCTGCTTTCACCTGCTGGAAATGATCAGAGAGGTAGTTGTTGAACCACTGTAAAGATAATGAGTCAGCACCTAGATGCCTGGCACATAGACAGCAGTCAGGTGGAGGTTATGATGGACTGCCTAGTACCACACTTGCATTGCCTCCCAGCATAGATGGTATGAGCAGTGCCTCCCTGTTTGTTTTGATACCAGACCACAGACATATTGTCGGTCTGAACCAGAAGTTTCCCTGGACATAGAAGAGACTAGAAGGTCTGGAGAATATACAGCACTGGCCTCATTTCTAACACATTGATGTGCAGAGATGCTTCCAGCTGAGACCATGTTCCCTTGGTCTGATGGTCTCCTAGGTGGGCTCCCCAGCCTTGACACAAAGCATCTGTTGTAAGGTTCATGGTATGAGCAGGAGGTTGAAAGGTTGAAAGAGATTGGACAACTTCTACCACCAAAGAAGATCCTTCTTCATGTACCCAGACACTAGTACCCTGTGGTCCAGGTTGTCCAGCCGCTGATCCCATTGGACATGAAGAGTCCATTGGGTCACTCTCATATGCAGTCTGGCTAGAGGAACTAAGGGATCATAGCTGCCATCAGCCCAAGAAAATGGAGGATTGACCAGGCTGTGGTCCAGTGTGAGGTGACCACTAATCCGGCCTGTTCATGCAGGGTCTATGCTCTGTCCAATGGAAGGAAGGCCCTTCCCTGGACCATACCCAGCACCACCCCAAATGAATTGTAGATGCTGGGAAGGGAGAGGTGGGACTTGGGATAGTTGACTGTTATTCCAAGTCTGGAAAAGAGGTCCAGGGTGAAGGAGAGGGACTTCCTCAGGCTGATCTGTGATGGGGCTGACAGAAGCCCGTCATCCAGATGCCGGCACAATTAGATCCCTCTGTGACAGAGGGACACAACCACCACTGCTAGGTACTTGGTAAAAAACTGAGGTGCTGAGGATAGGCCAAAAGGGAGAGCCTTGAATTGATAATGTCCCCCCAGAAGGCAAACCAAAGAAAGAGGTGGTGGGTCTGGAAGACAGCGATGTGCAGGTAGGCATCCTGCATGTCCAGTACACAAAGTCAATGGCCCTTGTGGAGCAGGGGTAGAAGTCACTGGATGGTGAACATGTGGAACCTCTTGTATTCGATGTACAGGTTGAGCATGCTGAGGTCCAAGATGGGTCTTAGATCACCCATTTTTTGGGGCATTAGGAAGTAATGGAAGTAGTACCCTCTTCCTGTCTGTGCTGGTACCATGGGTTCTATGGCTTACTTTTGCAGAAGGATCCCGTCCCCTATCAGAGACAGGTGCCTTGGAGGATAATGGGAGAGGCCTGGGGGGTTGTCCAGAGGCCTGTCTAGGAACTCTATGGTGTCACCTCTTGCTATTAACTGAAGGACCCAAGAGTCTGTGGTTATGTCCTGTGACCCCGGAAGATGGAGGGCAAATTTTCCCCCTCACTGATTCCCCAAGAGAATCTGGAGGAGGCAGGGTGGTCCCCCATGAGTCAGGAGGCCGAGGAGAGGGAGCTGGCAGCTTAGGGTTGCCACCTTTGAATGAGACAAATTCTGGATCCTAAGCTCCACCCCTTGTCCCACTGCTTTTCATGATGCATCATGCATTGCTCCTCCTCCTCCAAAGCTATTTATTATATCAGTAAAAGACAACACTTAAAGCAGCAGTTCAACAACAATGTTAAGATACTGTACTATACCTGTTAAATTTACTTTCCTAGATTCTTCCTAACTATTTGCTGATGTATTTATTGACATTGGTTTACCAGATGAACATACAAAGATAAAAAAAAATCTCATTTACAGATATGATCTGGGGGGAGACAAGGGAAATACTGTAAATAGCATACAGTAGTATACAGGATATATAATAATACATAATAAACTGTTTCCTATAATGTGTACTTCATATCTTTTTTGGCTCCATTTCCTTTTCATGTCCACATCACCAAAGGAGTGACCATACTTTTTCTCTTGAGAAAAAAAATAATTTTAAACATTTAAAAATGCCTAAACTCTGTTAGAGATGAAAATCTTTATCAGTAAATGAAAGTGGAAGACAACTGGCTCTGTTACTATTACAAAAGGCGGGGCAGCAGTAGTATAAAAGATTAGGTTCAGTAAGTGCTAATGGTGTTAATGACCATACTTTACACTTCCTGGGTTGACTGCTTTCACAAACAAAGGACTATATTGACAACATAACTTGTCTGTTACCTGGGCTGGATATGCAGTTGAAACAATAAATGATTTGACAAAATCTATTTCAAAAGTATGTGAGCACTCAAAATGGCTCAAAAACCTGACCAGCACTGAGCAAAACCAGATTACCTGATAGGGACCATGAAAACCTGATCACCAGGTAAAAAACCTGACAGGTGGCAACCCTACAGCAGCTCCTCGGGTTGGGGGCTTCTGGGACTTGGCAGGGGGAGTAGGGGTTCCTGATGCTGTATACCAGCATTTGGCCTGATATTTGGCAGGGGTCTCTTTGGTCTGGCATCTCTGTTGCTGATGAAAAGGCTGTTTGCCTTTGTATCCCCCTTGGTACATGAAGCAGACATCACAGATGGATTTACCACAGTCCTGCAGTTCAGTGATAATATCCTTAGCATCACCTCCAAATAAAATGGATCCCCTAAAAGGGGTATCCAGGATGGAGGTCTGTACATCTTGTGCCAGGCCAGCAATCCTTAGCCACAAATGTTGCCTAATGCAGATAGCAGTGGCTGTGGTGCGAGCAAATGAGTCTACTGTGTCATAAGTGGCCCAGAGGGCATGACGACAGGAGATTTTAGCCATTCTCACCATCTTGGTAATTTCAGCCTTAAGTTGCTGGTCTTGTATAGCTTCCAGCTTGAACTTGAGTGAGGCCAGGGAAGATTTCTGGTAGGAAACCATATGAGCCACATAATTAAGGGACCTGAGGGTGCAAGTGGAGGAGGAATGGATCTTGTGACCAAAATTGTCCTGCTGCTTAGACTCCTTATCAGGAGGAGACATGCTCAAATGTTTAGGTTTAGAGGACCGGTTGTGGGCAGCCATGATAACCACTGAGTCTGCATTAGGATGGCCCGTAAGGCATGTGACCCCATCTGAGGGGTGGTACATCCTGTCTGCCTCTTTTGAAACAGCCATAATGGAGGAAGGCTGTTGCCAGATGGTAGCCTGTGATGTGGGCTACCACAATTGAGTGACCCATGAAAGGTGATTGAATTGTGACACCCATCACAGGGGCTACTGATGAGGGAGAGCGACCGGATGACGGGGTGGGCGACCTGTAATGACAGGAAGTCACTACATGTACATGCGCATGGGGGAGTGTGAGCAAGCATGCACAGTGAGGGGTGAGAGGGGATGGATGTGAGGGATGGTGCTGCAGTAGGCTGCCAAGCTGACCCCATGGTGTAGCGGGTCGGCTCATGGCTTTGGTGGTTAGGATGCTAGGTTCAGGTCTGGGCAAGGGTTCATTTTTGCTGCCTGGGCCAAATTTATTTTTTTACATTTGCCCCAGCATGCACTGCAGCTAAGAACCCTTTAGTAGGGACCCCCTGGAGTTGAGAATCCTTTGGTGGGGGGTGCAGGCAGTAGCCCCACATAAAACATAAATAAAGTGCTCCTCGCATAAAACATAAAAAAACACAAGTCCCCGATGCCGTTTTGTTGTGTGCTGGGAAGTCAGAGTGCCAAAATTGATTTTCAGTGCTCTGACTTCACCGTAATGGTGATCACCCTTTGGCGGTCACTGTTATCACATAGAACCTTGCAGATAGTGGATATCAGGTCTTCATGGGGCCCAGTCCAAGGCAGTATGGGCATAGAAGCTGTGTCAGTCATGTCTCGATACTCCAAAAGCCTTTCTGCTTTGGATCCTGTACCTGAATAGCCCAGCCACAGGCATTTTGTACAGTTCTGAGGAGTTCTGCAAAGGAAGGGTCCTCTGGAGGGGACTTTGGGACTCCTTTGGCTGAGGCTGTATAGGTGTATGTTCCACCAGAGCTGAAGAATGAATCAGAGTCAGAGTCTGAAGAGTGCCTGCTGGGGGTCTGGGCCCTTTTTAGAGGAGTGTGCTGGGTTTTATCTCTGACCTGATGTCTAGAGGAGCCTTCTCCAGAAAGGTGGGAATCCACAGGAGAGGCTGATCTAGGGGTCAGAAAGGAGGCAGGAGTAGATGCTGCCACTTGTTTATGATGGCCTGTAGCAGGGTGAAATCTTCGTACTGTATTTTGGATTAATGAAAATAGAGAATCAGCTTTAAGGGGCTGCAGGAAAGCCTTGCAACCACAATAAGTCTGATTTAAGGTATCAAATAAAAATGAGAGCCTGCTGAGACCTGAAATATTCAGTGCAGGAATAGTCTTACAGCATGTCAAAATAAATGTTTCTTTCCTATCCTTTTGGCTGCAGCCTTTCTTCTATGCTACTTTTCTATCTTGTCTTTGCTGGACTGATCACCAGCACTGAAACTTCAATACTCTTTCTTCTTCTCCTTCATCCCCCACACACACACACATGCACAGCTAGCATTAAGTATGCAAGAGCTGTCTTAGCATGGTTAGGGTGAAAGAAATGTTGTGTACTTTGGTGCTGTATTCCCATGTTAAATTTCCATGTGCAAAATAGTGAACCTGGGGAAGAAAGTGGTTTCTGGCCCTATAAAATATAAAGTACTGAAGAAATACAATAAACCGCCTTTAGTTTTGTATGGAAGGTATTAGGAATCTCAAAGTTGTTGCTGTTTGAAATGTACCAAACACACGTTTTACAAACTGCTACCAAACAATGAATTAGCAATGTATTTTGCTTTATATTGGTTTCATTTGTATTTTCCTGATATTAAATGAAAAGTTTCTTTAAGCCAAAACGGTACACGTTGCTATATGTTGAGGAAAATGTACCTGTTTGGGAAATGCCTGACTTCATGTGCTTTAGTTTGCTGGCATCCATTTTGTAGATTACTAGGCGCTCAGGCTGGCTGAAATCTGTGGGCTTTATAGAGCTCTAGCATGAGGGAGTCTGGGAACAAGAAAAGTGGGATTTCCTGCCAGGAAGTTCCTTCTTAATTTTCATATTGCTTTATTTTTTGATTGTTTAAATGCTGATCTGTGTTAAACTATTATTTTTCATGTTTGCTTACTTTTCTGTATGAAATAGACATATTTAAAATTGTTGCAAGCATTTAATTAACATTTAAAGCTATGATTGACACTGGGTCACATGATCTTCAGCCCTATAAAAGGAGCTGGCTGAGCAGAGTCTGGCAGATAAGGTCTGAGCTGTGGAGAGAAACTGGCTGATGCAAGAGGTGAGTAGTTGGTGCTGGAAGCAGTCTCAGAAAGACTGACCAGTGGTGGTTCTAGTCAAGGCTGGGATGTTTTGAACCAGAGCTGAGTTGAGAAGCTAGAGGGGTGATTGGTCTTCCTAAAGTATTGGCTGCAAAACTGCAGGTACAAGTAGGACCACCCTCAGGCACTGGATTTGTCCCTGTGAGCCTACTGGCTGAGTGGGAACCAACAGCCCTATAAGCCAAGTTTTATTACAGTTGCTGAAGATCATCCTGACTAGTCAAGTAGTATAAGCAATGCAGAAGTTCCAGATCTGCTTAGTTGAACTGTTTATGGTATTGCTAAGTGTGTGAAGTCCTTCTGTAATAAAGTGCAGTGCCCTATGGGACATTTTAAAAGAACTTGTCTCGCCTTCTGTGTCTTCATCCAACCCGCTCTACCACATGGTCAAGCTCTGAGGCTAGTTCAGTCCTGGCCTCCTGAATCAGGGTCTGAAACTCTGCCTGGATATTAGCCGAGACTGTTACAGAGGCAGAGGCTGAAGAGGAGGAGGAGGGGGTGGAGGAGGAGGCTGGTATAATGGATAGCCCGGCATCCGATATTGAGGGTATCCATGAGCCTGATTGGAGTAGGGAAAGCCAGAAGGAGCATAGCCTTGATTAGACATAGCCCAGTGTCTGGTACCCCAGTACATAATGGGGTTGATGACCAGGCATTGATACCCCGGCAAAGGGTACATTGGATATTGTGGGGGCGGATAGCCTGGAACATTACCTATAGGTCCAGCCAGAGGTGAAGCTGCAGGCCCAGCAGGAGGTCCTGAAGGACCAGGCATCAGCCCCAAAGGGACATTCGAAGGGGCTAGCACTAGATCAGGCACAGGAATGTCCAGCACCGGAAAATTCGGCACCTGGGGGCCTGATGGAAGGCTTCCCAGCATTTAAGGAATGGCCAGAGTGCCAGACATACTCTGACCCAGCAAAGTGTCACCTGCCGAAGGATCACTTGGCATCGGGGTGTGAGTAGAACCCGACAGAAGACCCACCATCATCTGGGGAGCCAGCAACTAAGATGGTGGAACCTGGTTGTCTAAAGGTGCTTGGGTTGAGGAGGTCCCAACAGAAGGTCCCCAGAGGGATTAACAATAGGCCTAGTGGGTGAACCAGGAATAGACTAACCCTACAAAGGAGGGACCTCCAGATTAGTGCCCACCTCTGGCTCTTGATCTTCAGAGCACACCAGAGGGTTTGCTTAGGTCAGAGCAAAGAACCCTCTAAAGACTGTGCATGTCCAGCAGCAGCTCAACTCCATCATGGGGTATCCTGCAACCCGATGGGAGCTCTTCAGCTGTGCAGTCCCCAGAGGAACCAGGGAGCGACTTATAAGCCAGGGCTGCGCAGACGTCAGAAGAGCTAATGTCTGACTTATCGGCCTGGTCCATGCAGACAACAATGGAGCTGGAGTCCAGCTTACTGGCTGTGACTGTGTGGTCCTCGGTGGAGCCGGGGAGCAACTTATCGACTTGGCTGCTGGTGATACACCCTGAAGAAGATATGGGCCTAAGGAGCACAATAGGGGTTCCGTCATCCAAGAAGAGCCCTGACTGCACCATGAGTAAAGCAGACATGGAGGCCATGGTCTGATCTGCTGGAGCAGTAGGAGACCTGGCAGTAGGGGTACTTACCAAAGTGGAGGCCCCTCTATTGTCAGGGGTGCTCGATAGATACTGCCAAGTGGATGGAGACCTATCCTGGTCTTGGTGCCTTTCCTAGTCCTTTTTCTTCTTTTTCAGTTCTGGCATTGGAGAAGAAGATTTTTCCCGCAGATTCTGCAGTTCCTTTTCCATCAAGGCTAGGCACTTTTCCAGCAAGTGGGCTTCAAGCTTTTTATGGTGCCTAATCTGTGTGGCCTGGTTGAAGGATTGGTAGGGCACACAGTCTTTGACCCTGTGTTTGGGGCCTAGGCAGATCACGTAGCGGGAATGCTCGTCCGCATGCAGGATCTGGGTGCCACAGGACTTGCACTTCTTTTTGATGCATCACCCAACTGTTCATGTTCTTTAATTGTACCTCCAACTATATCCCATGCTGTAAATTTGACACTGTTATTTATTTGTTTCCCCTTTCTTCTGTATATCCCTCAAGATCTCTGTATTAGACCTGTTTATGTTAGACCTGTTTATACGATATTTTACTATGTAATTGTTTGACGTGGTGTTCTGTTCTCTTTTTATGCTTAACTGGACATTTGTGTAAATGGGCATTTTTGCTCACATAACTTTCAGTATAAAATAAAGATTGATTGTTTAAAAACTGGACTGACAGACCTGAACCACAGCAGTTCTGTAAAAATCCAAACCAGCTATACTGAGTGCAACTTTCTTTTATTTTTTTTATTTAGTTGTTTAACCAGGTATAGCACATTAAGCTGAAAGCTTTTTTACAGGAGCGACCTGAGAGCACAAGGAGGTTAAGTGACTTGCTCAGGATCACACAGTATGCAACTTGTATAAATACTGCTGGTCCAGTCACTCTGGCTGCACTATTCAGTCTGACTTTTACGTATCTGGTCCACTCCTGGAAGTCTGTTTTTCAACCCTTCCTTGGCATGATTGAAAATGGAATCATCAGGATCAGACCAGATAGGTAAAAGCCAGACCAGCTCATCTGGAGTGAGTAAATCAGCAATAATTGCACAAGCTGTGCCCAGTCCAGATTTTACAGCTCTGGTCCAGGTTTGGTATTCTGGTTTTTATCCATACCCCGCTGCATGTGGCTTAGTGACATACTGTACCAATGGATGTAGAGTTTAACCTATTGAAGGTTGAAGTTTCAAAAAACCATTATTCTAAAAATACCAAGACTCACTCAATTCCTGATGATCCCCAACCCCCAAGTCACACTTAGTCCTCTACCAAAGTCATGCTCAAATATTGTTGCCTCTACATCCACACCATTAAGCTTTTAATACCATCATGCCTCTTCTGCTGCCATGACCTCCCCATCCATAAAGTCCCATCCTGCTTGTGGCAGCCCCTCCCCCCTAAACCAGGTAATTTTTCAGGGAGCAACTCTTTTTACCACATCAACTAAATTACTGTTAAATTCCTTATTTTTAAACATTTTGTTGAGAAATTTTGTTTTACTATATCCATGGTCAGGAAAAATGAATTTGTAAAAGAAACCAAAGTCCCCATTTATCAGTCCATTAATTTTTATTTATTTATTTATTACAACAACCAGAAATACACCTTTGAGTCATAGACTCATTTGCAAAGGTTCCACATCATAGAAAACATAGTAAGTTATAGAGGGTAATAAGAGTACATAGGAAGTAGTCATACAGCGATATCAAATACAAATTATCACTTTAGGGCAGTGCAGACCTATCGTCAAGTGTTAGATAAGAAGAGAGACCCTGCAAGAGATACTGTACATGTAAGTCCAGTATATGGAGAGTAAAAAGAGGGGGGGATAGGGAAGCTGAAAGGGAAAGGGTGACATTTGGGAAAACTGGGAGGAGGAAGTAGAGATTAGAGACAGTCACAGCATGTCAGTGACAGAAGTATGTTTTTGAGCTGTGTCTTGAAAGGACCTAATTGTGTTCCAAAAATGATGGGTGTGGAAACTTTATTGAGCCATTTAGGTGCCCTATGCATAAAAGCCCTTTGGCCAAGAGAGGTCCTACAGTAGGGGACAGTTATGGGAGTCTTTTCAGCAGTTCTCATGGTTCTGGTTAATGGGCAAGTGTGGAGTAGAGGGGTGAGCCCTGAGGAAGTAAGATTGAGAAGTATTTTCTTTGCTAGGAGACAGGTATGGTATTTAAGCCTCGAGTCAAAATTAAGCAATTGGGACTGTCTATATAGTTCACAGGTAAAAGTTAGTCTGTCACAGCCTGTGAGGAGGTGATACACTTTGTTCAGAGTGATTTTGCTGCAGTTTAAGGTTGTCTAGTCAGCGGAGCCATATATAACAATGCCGTAGTCCAAGGTGGCAAGTACGGAGGAAGACACAGCCACACGGAGGGCTTCGGGGGAAAGATAATGCTTGAGGTTGTAGCAAAGACCAAGACGGGTGTTTAGAGAGGTGGACAGGAGCTGGATATGTTTATGAAAGGAAGGAGGTGTCTAAGGTTATGCCCAGGTATTTAAAGGAGTCTACCTATTCTAGCGTGTCTTCCAGTGAGTTGACAATGGAAAAGGTTGCCCCAGAGTGAGAACTCTGGCAGTGGGTGAAAATCATTGACTTTGTTTTTTTTGTGGTTAAGTAAAAGCCTATGGTCCAGGAACAAGGCTTCACCTTTTGAGAAATAACTTTGGAGCAAGCTTTGAAAGGAGTTGGGATGCTTATGACTGCTGACAATGACAGCATCATCAGCATATAAGAGGAGTTTACCCAAGCAGGCTTTAGGTAGTGCATTCACAAAAACACTAAAGAGGAGTGGGCCAAGACTGGAGCCTTGTGGGACACCAGATAGGACAGGGCAGGAATTGGAGAGGGTGGAGCCAACTTTGACATGTCGGGCCCTGCTGGTGAGGTAATTTGCAAACCAGTTTATGGTTTCCAGGGAGGGACCAAGAGCAGGGAGGTAGTGGAGAAGCATGGCATGATTGACCATATTGAAGGTCTTGGTGAGGTCTACGTAGAGAGGGCCGATGACTAGTCTATGGTCAAGGGCTTGATGGATGCAGGAGGAAAAATCAACAAGGGTGGTGGTTGTACTATGTCCCCTTCAGAAGTCATGTTGTTCAGGGCACAGGAGGTCATGTTCAGATAGGTAGCGCATGAATTGATCAGCAACAATTTTTTCTAAGGTCTTAGAGAGGGGGGCAGAATGGATATGGGTCTATAATTATTGGGGGAGGTTCTGTCTCTGCTATGTAGGACAGGGGTTATGACAGCTTGTTTCCATAGAGATGGAAATTGGCTGAGACAGAGAGATTTATTGAGAATTTTTGTTAGGGGGAGGAGGACTTCATCAAGAGTAAGACATAGGAGTTTTAAGTCCAGGGAGTTATTGCTATGCCAGGACTTGGCCATAAATTTGGATAGGTATTTCTTGGCTTGATTGGGTGACATGGTACAAAGATGAAAAGGGGTATATTAGTGAGGGGAGGGAGGGATGAATAGGGGTGGGTTAAAGAAATTTGGGGGCAGGACTAAGCTGACATCAGAGAAAGTGGCGTTTAGTATGTTCTGTATTGCAAGAGGTTCCTGGGTACTGAGCCAATCAGTGGTTAGTTGAGCAGGGGAAGGGGAGATGGTTTTTCCACTAAGTTCTCTAATATTTTTCTGAAAATCACAGCCAGAGCCCCAGGAGAAGGTAAAAGCTGCTTTATAGTAAAATGCTTTGGCCTGCTGGATGGCCCGTGTGCATGGATTTCTGGCCTCCCTGTAGAGCTGCCTGTCCCTTGGGAGACAAGAGTTGATAGCTCTGTGCCAGAGATTGTCAGAGTGTTGCATCATATTGAGGAGGGCCTGAGAGATCCAGGGGGTGTCTCGTTTCTTGGTGAGGAATTTAGTGAGGGGGGCATGGCGGTCACACATGGCATTGAAGGTGGCAATGAAGTATGATAGTGCATTATCAATGCTCTCTGCCCTGTCAATTGGGGACCAGTCACACACTCGGAGGTGGGACTTGAGATGAGAGAGGGAGCCCCATTTTAATTGTCACTGGAAAGAGGGTTTTGAGTGTGTGTGTGTGTGTGTGTCTGTGTGGGGATTTTTATTAGACCACCAGCAGGCAACTGGAGAGTGGTCACTAATGACATTGGGAAGAACCTTAACCTGTGGGATATTTTAGGGTCTGTTGGTGAAGACAGAAGGGTCACATTTCCTGATTTATTATTTAGCCTGGTGGGGATTGAATGACCTGGGTGAGGCCAATTGCTATGGTCGAGTCGAGGAGTGAGAGGAGGAGGGCGAGAGCCAATTGATGTTGAAATCATCTACTAGAATAACTTCATTTTGGGAGGGAGTTGAGTAACGTAGTCTAGTATGGAATCAAAATTGGGCTTTTGTTTGCACGGAGAGATATATGCCACAGAGAGGTACAGGGTTTTACCAGGGTCACCAAGGATCAATTTGTCAGTAAGAATTTGGGCTTCCTGTTCAGGGAGGGGGAGGTTAACCTGGGTGGCTTGCAGAGTATTTTTTACATAAAACGTTCAAATCGCCACCTGTTTTAGAGAGCCGGTCAGCACAGAAAAAAAGTAGCCATCTAAAGTCATAGCAGAGTCAGGCGTACCAGTGGTAAGCCTGGTTTCACTTAGGGCTAGTATGTCAGGAGAGTGCTGAGCAAGCCAGCCTTGGAAGGAAGAAAATTTTTTCTGCAGACTGCAGATATTGATTGAGGCTAAGTGGAGTCCATTATGTTGAGAATCAATGGAGTTTAGGCAAAAAGGGAGTCCTGGGTTGGGGTGCATATTGCCAGAGTGTAAAAGGAGAAAGAGGGCATACTGTAGGATGGCGTATTTTGGGATTTTCAGTTTACAGAGGCTAAGTCTGGGTGGAGAGGGGTATTGTATTACAGTAGGGATAGGTAAGGACATGAGGCTAGATGCTAGCCAGGTGATTGGGGGGGAGACCTTGAAGCAAGACTGCCAGGTTGATGGTTGTTGGTATTCTATGTGAGAAAGTGTAGCTGTCTGTGGAGCCTTGTATAACATACAGGGTGTCCAGTGTGAATGGTGGAGGTGGAAGGCAAGGGTAGGTTGGTAGTGGAGAATGGTGGAGTGGCTTAAGTCATGCCATGAAGAGGAGTAGCAGAAATGGAAACATATTTTGGTTTGGGGGTGCTAAAACAGGGAAACAAGGAAGAAAAGGAGAGGTTTATTGATGGGGCAGAAACAATGGTGCAGTGGTAGGGTGCTCACCTGCAGTGTAGAAAGTACAGTGTTTGAAATCTGTGACTGGCAAGAGTCTGGTGAGTGTTGGGCCTTGAGAGACTAAGCCTGATTCAGGTTAGGAACCTGTGGGGCTGATGAGGAGGTGCAGCGGAAAAGCAGTGAAAAGGCTATAACAATTCAGGTGAAATGGATGCCCAACTCTGACCCCTGGTGGCAGATGCGTATAACCTGCTAAGGGGAAAATAGACACTGACATCAGTGTCATGTGACCGGATGTCACTAATACATGTAAGGTCAAGCTTGGGGGGGCTGTTGCTGGTGGAGACTCGGCATGAATCGTCAATTGTTAAACACCCCCTGCAGTGTCCCAAGTACAGAGGGGCACCTTCACCTTTTATAGCCCCACATCCAGCTCCCTTGTATGGAGAAGCCCTAGGTCCTGGGCCTGTGCATTTGTGCTGTTGACTGTGATGTGCAGTGGAGAGGGGCTTGGTGAGGCTTCTTGTAGCCCCATGTCCAGCTCCCTTATGTGGAGAGGCCCTAGGTCCTGGGCCTGTGCATCTGTGCTGCCAGCTGTGATGTGCAGTGGGGGCATGGGTTGGTGAGGCCTCTTGTAGTCCCACATCCAGCTCCCTTGTGTGGAGAGGCCTTAGGTGCTGGTCCTGTGCATCTGTGCTGCTGACTGTGATTTAATCACAATACAGCATTTTATGAACTCATCAGATTTTATGTGTAACCTAAGTCAAACAAAAATTAGATGCACACATGCCTACCTATTAGCAAATGTAGTTATTATTATTCAGTTGTAAACACCGATAGTCACAACTGCAGGATAAGAACATTCAGTAGAATATAAACAGTAGCCCAGAGCTGCCTGCCTGAGAAAATGAAGTTGGTGTATTATTTGGAAAAAGGCATCACAGGGACTCTTTGCTATAGGATGTCCTGCAACATAGCAGAATGACTGCTCTTAGGATGGTAGTGTCAAATGGCTTAATGAGGGCACAGTTGATCTTATTTGTTATGCAGAAAGCTCTAGGAAGTGTTTAACCCATTCTACTTCCAATAGCTTTCTATGATGTCTGTACTATCCATTGATAATCTGACACAGAATGACTGCCAGAAGATAATGAGTTAACTTTCTGTGGGCTTAATTAACTCCTCAAGCCACAGAAAAAAACAATGCTGTGCAGCTTCCTATACACACACAACCAGCATAGCAATGAGGCTTCAGTGGAGGAATCTATTTTTAACAGTCTATCATGTTGTTTGGTAGCAAAAATGACATCAGCCCCTTTCTGAATGCAAAACGTCTGCTGGGCTATGCCCACAGCCATAAAAATGAGATTTTGCAGTTGAACTGTGCTATCCTAGGTAAATCAACTGAAAAAATAGTAATTTCAGAATATGTCTTTTAGTAAAGAATGCACTTTGATGTTTCTTTTTATGAAAAGAAGAATGCATTTTACCTTTCTGATATTTTAATTCACCAACATGAGAGGTAAATGTCCTCCAGCAACACAATAACTATAATATTAAGAGCATCTAAGATGAGAAAAAATATTTAAAAATCTATAGTCAAAGAGACTTATTTAGATAGATAGATAGATAGATAGATAGATAGATAGATAGATAGATAGATAGATAGATAGATAGATAGTTTGATGGACTTCCCTGAAACAGCAACATGTCCTATAGTGCAGTGTGGAATGTTTCAATTCTGATAGAATAGAATTCTGCTGCCATGAAATTCTGTTGGTAGCTGAATTCTGACATTCCATTGCAAAAAGTTTTCTGCAGATTCCTTTCCTGCATACTGTGTAAATATACTCCTTGGTTTATGTGCTCTTCTGAAAATAATTTTGCAGTTTACACTGAAATGCTTTTTACAATTCTGCAGAAGTTAAAAATAATTTTCTAAAGCAATTCAGAAGCAGAATTGCCATTCTTTATTTTATTTATTTCTTTATTTGTTTATTGTCTTGGATAACAACCTTTGAGCTTGGAGCTCATTTACAAAAGTTCCACGTCAGTAACAGAAAATCATAACAAATGCACAAAGACAAGGGATATATACAGGAGGAATACAAAGTGACTAGTTTAAATAAATACAGAAAAAAATTACAGAGCATTTACAAGAGAGCATAATTCTTCTAACTGGAATTATCAGATATATTTAGGAAGAAATAAAACTCTATAGGTTAGAGGTGAAGTATAGAATGCAGCCAGGAGTTAGCGTTGTCAGGAGGCAGTCAAGAGGAGTTAGGGAACAGTAAAGGAGTTGTGTAGGTGGGGGGGGTGGAAGGGAAACGTTGAGGGGGGAAAGTAGAGGTTGGTTGAAAGCAGGGAGATAATTGCATGGAAGAGGAGAGTGGTAGAGGAGGAGCAGTATGTAGGATGGGGTTAGAGAGGGAGCTATGGTGATGATCTATGGAGTGGAGGCGGGAGTGGTGATGTGTAGGCATGAAGGGGATGAAGGGATTAATGGGGATTAGCCCAAGCAGTCGAATACACATAGGGTAGCTATTCTGTATGAATTTTGCTGGCAGAATTCGACATTCTGCATAGGCATAAGGACCAGCCATTTCATCTCAGAGCATTGTGTCCTTGCATTAATCAGGTGTGGCATGAGCCTAATAAAAATATGCCTGACACTTTATTTGTGAGCCATGACTCCTGTGATATCACTGATGGCTTCACCGCTACTGGTATCATGGGGTCATAGATCACTCATAAAAAACTTGCAGGCATATTTTTATGAAACCCATAACGTATCCATATATATATATATATATATATGTACTCAACTAATTCACTATAAAGATTGACAACAAAGGGAAGATCTCTTGACAATTTTGAGAAAATCCAATTTCCCAACAATCTCTTAAAACTCTCATGCTCTCCAGTCTCTGCAGTGCATTTTATTACCACATTAGCTGGCCCTTCTGATGCTGCCCACTTCATTTACTGCAGGCCAAAATAATACAGACGCTCACACCTCTGAGCTGAACCTGACTAAATCAGGCATAGCACTTCTCACTATGCACCAGCTGAAGATGGTCACAATTATAATGAGTACCACCTTATATTTTATTCTGAAGCAGAACTATTTATTTATTTATTTTATTTATTTATTCTTTATTCAGATAATACCTTTGAGCAAAAGCTGTTTACATAGGTTCCACATCAACAATCAAGACAATAACAAGAACACAAACAAATGAATGAGCACAATAGATTGGCAATACAGCAATTAGAATGACACTATTACACTGCTACAAATTCACATAAGAGCAAGAGTCATCACGTACAGTGAAAATGTACGGTGGTTTAATGGCACTGTAAAAAGTATGTCCATTAACTAAGTGCAATTACAGAAAGTGAGAATATTGGGTAATGACAGAGAGAGCAGTGGTGGCAGCGATAGATGATCTGGTGCAGGGGAGAATGTAAGTCAGCCCAGGGGCCTCATCAGGTTGCTTAACTGCATGGGAGAGTAGACATAAGTCACAGGGACTGTGCCAAGGTGACCTGGGGCAAGCTGGTGTGAGCAGTTAGTGGGTGCAGTCACATGCAGAGTCAGAGACAGGTCAGAGTTTAAGCTTCTGTTTGAGGGCTCCTAAGGTAGCAGCAGATAAGATGTCAATAGTGAGCGAGTTGAACCAGAGTGAGGCTTGGTAGACAAAAGACCTTTGACCCAGGGAGGTAAGGCATTGAGGGATCTTGAAATATTGGCAGACTGAGCGTCTGGTTCAACATGAGTTGGTATTAGGGGTAAGAAGCTTCTGAACCCCAGGAGGCATCAGCCCAGAGGTAATCTTCTTAGCTAGGAGACAGGTTTGGTATCAATGAATACCATTGAACTGAAGCTTGTTTGCCTGTGCATATAGGTCACAAGTGTGGATTAGATGCCCTGCACCTATGAGGAACTGGGAGGCCTTATTTAGTGCTGTTGTAATACATTTGAGGGATGTGGCAGTGGCCGACCCATATATGATAAGACCATAGTCCAAAAGTGAGACCACCAAGCTGTGTATATCTGTGCTGAGGGCTTAAGGAGTCAGACTATGCCTATGTCTGTACAGGAGCCCAATTTGTATGTTTATGGCTTTGAATATGTTATCTATATGCCTGGCATAAGAGAGGGTGCTGTCAACCATGATGCCTAGATATTTAAAATGAGCTAACTGCTTTCATGTCAGTTTTTTAAATAGTATACTTTAATTAAAATACTCATTAACAGGAGAACAACAAACAACAGTAAACATAATAACTTATATAAAGAGGAGAAAAAACAAATAAATCCTACAGAATTGCTCAACCCACCCTGAAAAGCAGGGAGGAGGGGAGGCTGGTTGAGGAGGTGCAACAGAACATAGTTTTGTGCAGGTATGGCACTCACAGTAAACAAAATAATTCATTATTAAAAGTTTAGGTATTTCCAGTAATTGTAAGATTAACAGCAGAACCAGCCCATTACCTAGCAGCTGATATAAGAGCATCCAATGTCCTCCACCTCTGTAGGTATGTTTCCTAATGGTGGATTGAATCATTTTTTCTGTACAGAAAGCCTCTAGAATATAATTATGCCATTCTTGGTAAGCAAACGTTGTGTCATCCATCTGGTGCTTTAGAAAGATTTTCTTGGCAATGACAGATATTAGGGATATATAATATCTTCATTGCCCCATGATTTGGTGTAAGTTAATACCTAGGAGGCAAATCTGGGGGTAAAAGCCACTTCTTGGCCCAATAGTGGATCTAAATGTCTTTGAATCTCTTCCCAAAGTGGCTGGGCTTTTTAGCAGTCCCAAAAGACATGTTTGAGAGTGCCTTTGTGAGCTTGACATCTAGTAGTCTGCATTTAGTTGTCCCATTTTGTATAGTGTGTTGGGTGGGTAGTACATATTACTGAGAATCTTGTATTGCATAAGTCTTAAGCCATCAAACCTAATGTATTTGTATGTGTTGTCCCACATTTTGGCCCTTACTTAAGGGTCTGTGAATTCCTGAAATTCACTTGCCAGTAATGGTTTAAGTCTCCATCCCTAAGAGTGGTCAACTGAACTAACTTTTTATGGAGTGAGGAGATGGAATGTCTCTGATTAGCTAGCTCTCCAAGTTCATCCCAGATTGATAATTTATCTGTGTTCCAGGGTCTAGGGCCTAGTGCATCAATCCGTATATGTTGCAATTGGAGAAAGGGAAATACAGAGACGGGAGGTGGGCATTGTTTCTCTGAAACTGGTCATAAGAGATCAGTTTATCATTATCCAGCAGACAGCTTTGATTATTCAAGGGAGCTTGGTCTAAAAAGGTTGATGGTATTGGAAGGTTTTGGATCTAAAATTTTGGTATAGCCATGATAGGTTGATTCTGATTTAAGACTAAAGTACAGTAGTTCCAAGTAGTCTATGTAATTGTTTACTAGCTAGTAGGGAGGTGCAGATGGGGGTGGATTGTAGTAGTACTGGTCATTTTTGAAGGGGATACTTAGCAGAGCATTAATGCTGATCTTGCCTTGGTGGCATAGGTCTAGTTCCATTTGCTTCCATTGTGGAAAATACGGTTTGTCACTTTCCCAAGCAGGGCTATCCCTCCACCAGAGGAATTGATTTCCATGCACTGATAGAAAATAGAGATGGAAGTCAAACAATTGCAGCCCTTCTTGGCCTTTAAAATATGTAAGTTTTTGGTAGGATCTCCTGTTTTTTTTTTTTTATTGTTCCACAAAAAGGATGTTATCATTGTCTTAAGGTTGGTGAACCAGCTGAGTGGGACTACTGTCCTGGTCATTCCCAAGGGTTATAGTATGCAGGGTAGTATATTCATTTTGATTGTATTTATGTGAGCCTAGAGAGTTGAAGGAAGAGCTGTCCACCTGTTTAGATATTATTTGATCTGATTAAGTAGAGGGTCTAGATTCCTAGGGCAGGATTTTTGAAAGCCTTAGATCAACGCACAACCAGGTGCGCCCATGATACTGTGCATGGTGGTTTCAGTGATCTAATGGGATTTTCCATCCTGAGTGGCAACTACTGCAAGTTAGACCAACTTTTTCTTGTCTAACTTGTGGCAATCCTGGGGGCCTGTTTTACAGAGTTTGCATCAGATGTGTGGTGCAAGCTGCCATAAATTATGAAAACTATTGCAACTGTGCCCGAGATTGTAAAATTGGGTGCAGGTGTGGTGATGGAGTTGCTGTACTGCCAAAACCTGAGAGTTGTGGTGTATGGCTTGGTGCAAGCCCTGCGCCACACTTTGACAATCTTGCCCCTAGTGTTTAAGGTTTCTTAATCTCTGCACACATTTATACCTAGATATTGTAGCCGCTATAGTTAGGGTTGAACTGGGGTTTCTATGTTAAACTCAAAATTGTGCACTTTAATTTCTTAGCAACCATTCAACTAATTTGCATGAAATTTCAACATGTGCAATCTTTGTGTGGTAGACCTCTGAATGTACCAAGTTTCATTCTAGTTGGATATACAGTTTCTGAGATCTGGATAGTGAAATAAGGGAATTTATTGTAGCTTTTTTCCCATTGGTTTGAGTGGGATTTCTTTGAATTTGGCTACAGCCCAAACGGTTTGTAATTTTGGTATGAAAATGTCAGGGTAGAAAGGGTCTGACTCACAGATGTGCATTTAAAATTTTCATAACTTGGTTTTGAGCATGCTCAGCAAGCACCTCAAGATAACTGTACAAAATAAAAAAGGAATTTTTTTGTCGTATTGACATCATGCTTTTTCATTTGAGGAAAATCCGTTTTCATTTGGCTGCCATCTTGTTTCAGTTTTCCCTCAAAATTCAAATTAGGAAACCACCAACATGATATTCTGGGGAGGAACTAGCACATGTGGCTTGCTTATTGGGACCACCTTAGCTGGATTCTGCAGTTATCTGTTACAGAAATGCTCTCAAAATATGTTTTTTTTTAACATTATAAAGCCTGTTTCATATCACATAATCTGAAACAAGATTCTTGTTTTGCATGATGAGCCACAAAATAAGATCTTTTTTAGTATGGGACATCAATGTATTTCAATAGTGTTTTCAACTTTTGTGCATAACTTTGCAATTTTTTTGTATTTTTACACCAAATTTTCAACATGGTCTTTAAGAGAATCCCACCTCATGAACAATGTCAGTGGAAATACCCATCCAGAAAGGTGATTTTGTAGTCACTTAGTGAAATTACCTTTTGAGCAGGCTTTGAAACATTTTCACTGCCCTTGTTCATCAGGTGGGGTCATAAGAAGACTATGTTGAGATTTTGGGGTCAAAATATGTATAAACACGTTATGCACATACATTGAAATTGTGCTATACTACCTCATAACATTGTAAATTTTAAATATTTTGACTCAAAATTGTCAACATAGACTCTTTTTACACCACCTCATATACGTGACAGCTGTAATTTTTCTAACCCTGACTAAACTGTGTTTTTGCACCTGTGGCACACAGGGGCATTGCAGTGGCATGGGATCATGTTTTCGCAGGGATTTCAACAGTTTCATTACTGGATTCATGAGGTAGGGTAATAAGAAGGCTATTCTGACAATTTCATTCCTGTTTATGACAAATGCAAGTGCAGGGCTTCCACAGCAACATATATGTACACATCTAAGGAGGGGCTGTAATGCAGGTAGAGGGCCCTGCACTCCAATAGACAAATGAGGATACAATAATACTATTTCAAAAAGTAAGGATATTCTTTGCAAAAACTTCATTAATGCACTAGTTAGGGTTGAAGTGACAAAAGTACAGAAATGTGGTGTTAGGAATTCCAACCCTAAAATCACCCCACCACCAGACAGCAACAGGAAAAAGCATTATTGTTACACCTCTCCTGTGTCTTCGTTAATCAGGCATAGTGTGCCATGGGATTGTCAGCCATAACACTCATCCCATTCTCATATACTCTACACATCTCATCTTCTTTTATGGTTGAATGGGGTGAGTGTTAAGGCCAAAACCTCAAAGGCACACCATGGCTGATTAGAGAAGATGCAGGAGGTGGCTAATAATAGTTAATCCTATTGCTGTCGTGAAATAATAAAGGTAAAAATCAATAATTTTCTGTCAGCGGAATTTCAGTGAAAGCAGGAATTTGGCTTCCAAAAGTTGAAATCATTTTGGAACTTTCATGGAAATTCTGCCTTAAAACTGTGGAATAAATATACAAACTGTGGATTAATTTATTAAACTGCAGGAAAAATATCTGCAGAAAGGATCACTGCCAGTGGTCAGGTCTGAGGCTTTATTTAACCGCAGTTTAATTTATTAATCCACTCCCCACTGATCAGGGGTCCCAGTAAATAAACCCCTTCAATTCCTTCCTCAGACCCTCCTGGTTTCTAGTGGCCCCCCATCCACCTATCATGGCACCCCAAAACATTTTATTTCCCTGATGTTTAGCAGATCCCCCTCCCTATCCTGGATTCCTTAATCCACAAAAAAACAGCTGGCAGTCCACCAACTCATCCCCCTCTATTTCTAGTATTCCCTGGTGTCTAGTGGACCCCACCCCCCACACTGACAGTTAATCTGCCACCACCCCACTCACCCCCCACCCTGCCCCTGAGCAGGCCACCAGCACAGCCCTCCTCGCTCCTTCACTACCAGTGGCCCACTGAATTGTCAATGAATGACCGCATGGTTGTACAAGCATGCACTCATTCACTGACAGTTCATTAAACTGTTAATAGAATAAATCCTGCAGTTTATATGCATTATTCTGTAGTTCACAAAAAAGTCTGTGGAACTCAGTGAAAATCCATGGAAAATCCTAGTTTCGCCAATGGCAAAAGTTCCAAAATCTTGCGGACATTGTGCAAAAGCAGAATTCACAATGTTCGTCCACCCCTAGTGGGTGGGGTGTTAGGGTTGGAAACCCTAACACCACATTTCCCTACTTTTGTCACTTCAGCCCTAACTAGTGCATTAACAAAGTTTTTGCAAAGAATTTAATATTATGCAGAGACCTCCCAGTGCATCACTTGTGCCTCAGTAGTGTAGATATTTAGGGGCATAAGTACCATTTTAGTAATGTTAAGTTTTTAACCTGCAAGCTGCCAAACATCTTAAGGAGTTCTAGAACCTTTGGAACTGAGATCTCTGGTTTCTCCAGATGCAGAAAAATATTGTCTGCATATGTGGAAATCTTATACCATTTGTAGCTGACTAGACTACCCTTAATTGAGGTGTTTAGTGGATGTGTCTGGAGAGCTGCTCCATATATAAGTGAAACAAGAAAGGGGAAAGTGGGCAGCCCTACTGGGTTACTTTCTGTAGGGCAAAAAGGATTGAGAGAACCCCACGGCAAAAGATTTTGGCTGTAGGTTTTGAGTATAGATGTGTGATCCGGTCTATAAAGTCTGAAGGGAAATCAAATTCAGTGAAGGTGGAAAAAAGTTATGACCATGCTTCTCTGTCAAAAACCTTTTGTACATTCAGGGACATTAGCACTACAGGGTTCTGGGAGTCTCTGGATGCAGTTATAATGTGGTGAAACTTATGAATGTGGCCTATGGACAAAGGGCCTTGCATAAAGCCCACTTGCTCTGGGACTATAAGAGAATGCAAGACTCTATTGATGTGGGTAGCGAGTATTTTTGCAAGAATTTATACATATATATTAAGCAGAGATATATGTCGTTAGTTTGTTACTGACTCAGGGTCTTTAACAGGTTTAGAGAGGAGTGCAATGAGCACTTCTTGTAGGCTAGAATCCAGGTCCACCTTTTCTTTGGCTGAGTTAAATAGTTGAGTTAGGGGTACTGCCACCACATCAATTAGTGCCTTATAAGTGTTGGTGGAGAAGCCAACAGGGCCTGGGGCTTTGTATAGTGGCATACTTTTAATGGCTCATTTTACCTCCCAAACTGCTATATTTTGTCCTAGCCCCTCAGCCTGGGAGGGGGCCAAATTGGGAAGCTGTGCCTCGGTTAGAAATTGTTGTGTAGCTTGATCAGGAACTTGGGGGGTCTGCTGTGTAAACAGATTCATAAGAATCCTTAAAGGCTGCTGCAATAAGAATTTACAGAGTGGGGGACTTTGTCATCAGGTTCTAAAAGATCAGCTTGTTCTACACATCTCCTACTGCTTCAGTCTTACCGGCTTTGTCACCTTGGTCTACGTGCTTTGTTTTTGCTCTAAAAATTGCCAATTCTGCTTGTTCTCTCATAAGTTCTACATATTTAGCCTTAGCCAGGATTAAGTTTAACCAGTCCTCCTGAGAGGAATTGCAAGAGATGTTCTTTCATTATTGAATTTCAGAGATGAGCTTTGTTCACTCTGCCTCCCTCTTTCTTTTTCAGTAGTGGTGAGGTGAATTAATTCACCCTGCATAGTGCATTTAAATGCTTCCCGTCAGTGGCAATAGTTGGGGACAGAATTGTTATTAATTTAAAAAAAATGTTTTACTTTTTTGGAGAATTTCAAGGGTCTTAGGGTCTTTCAGCAGGGTATCTCCATAATCTGTCTTTGTCTGGCTGTTCAAGTGGGGTGATAGCTAGTTTAACTGGGGAGTGATCAGTGATAACTCTGTCTAGGATTTCACAGTGTGATGTGGTCCTTCACAGATCAGGGATGATTTGGAAATAATCTAATCTGGAAAAGGAATTGTGGGCAGCAGACCAAAAGGTGAAATATTTGGCATTAAGGTGTAATGTTCTTCATATACCAGTCAACTCAAGAGAATATTGTAATTCTTTAGCCACCCAATTGGTTAGAAGACAGACTAATCAGTTGGTTCCCAGATCTGTTCAGTGTATTGTCCTGGGTCACATTCCAGTCACCCCCATAATGGCTGGCAAGCTACCAAGTGATACCAGGTGGGAAACGTTTTAGTAAAAAGGATCTTCATTAATAATCCTATAAATAGAGGAAAAAATAATATCAGTGCAGTCCAGAGTGCCCTTAACAATTATGAGCCTCCTCTCTGGGTCACTAATTTGAGCACTGAGGGTAACTGAAGTGTTTCTATGAATTAGGATCACAGTCCACGCTCTTTTGTTGTCATTGCCCAAAGCAAAAACTTGTCCAACCCATTCTCTTCTCCAAAGCTGTGCTTTGGAGGTCAAAGTGTGTGTTTCCTTTAAGAAAGCTATTTTGGTCCCTAGAGTCTTTAGGTGCCACAGGACCTGGTATCACTTTTGTGTAGTCTGCCCTCCCTTCACATTCCATGTTATTAAGGTTTGAGCTCAACTAGCAATAGAAGTGAGCTACAATATAATATGCTGTGGCTAATGGACCCAATCTTAGTTTGTAAAATTAACCTTGATAAGGAGACTGCCATAGGAAAGTTATGGGTTGGTGTAAAGGGGCCCCGAGAGTGCATTCCCATTCTATATATTTGTGAACCTCCATAGATACTGTGTTAAAGAGAGTAAACAGATAACAAACAGTGGACATAGAACCTGTAACAAGTTGCAGACAATGAACACTAAACTTGAGAAAAGAACAACAGTTTCAAAAAAGCAAGTCTGCACAAAAACTCTCAGTATATACAGATAGTACCATGCCAAGATCAATCCCAGGTGCACCTTGACAGATGGACATAGGTATTGAGTCAAAGGCTGGAAATCTGCTAGTTTGTGAGGAGCTCATATGAGGTATTTCCCAGCTCTGCTTACCTATATATAACATCTAGGTGTCCAATGGCTAAACACATATTCCTTGATCCCCTCCCCCATTCCCTGAGTCCACGGGTCGGGAACCAATAAGCAGTTAAATATACGTGACAGTAACAGGAAAAGAAGGCAAAGTGTATATATAGGCAGAAACAACACTGACGTTTATTTTGTATCATCCTCAGAGTGGAATTTATTTAAACACCTTTTTCATGACTGACTGCAAGGTGACCATCAGTTCACAGTGATTGCTCCCACTACACTACCTGATAGTTTTGGGGATAATTGTCTCAGGCTGTCTCAGCAGTGCGGATAAGGGTTCTTGAGCTGCTGCAGAGAATGATGAAATACTGTAGTTGAAGCAGAAAGCAGGCTGGGCAGATTGTAGCCATTGCTGTGTCCAGTGCTAATCATCAGCAGACAAGTTGGCAAGCCCAGCCTTCATGAATGAGTGAATGTGCACACATTCTTCCCAAGAGGAGTCGCAGGTGATGTAGTGGAGGACTCCCCCGATACTGGTTCTGATTGGTCGATTGGTGCCAAAGGTGAGTGGCCGCAGTGGGGCAGGAACTCCAGCTGTTCTGTCAAGATCAAAGAATGTTAGGCTCAGTGATGTTTGCAGCTGTATGGAGAGAATGGAATTCCAGTGGTGGGAAACAGTCAACAGTGAGCAAGAAGATGGCTAGTATCCAATGAGAAGTAAATGTCTGCTCTCTTGGCACAGTTAAAGCCCTTGTATCAGTGGTTCAGGGGATGAGACACAGTTACAATTTGACAGTTAAAAGCACCATAACAATAATCAGTGAAAGAAGAGACATGATCATAGTGTCTATAAGTAGGCATGATGAATAACTCATGGAAGAGGGTGTTATCATTATATTTTGTAGGTCAGATCACTCATGGCTGAGAGATGAGCCAGGTGGGGAGGTAGAAGCCACCACAAATGCAATCTGAAATAAGCAGAGTAGTTGCTGAAGGACATGAGTTAAGAACTTTTTCCACTGTGGTCACTTATGCGGGTTCCATTGAAACTGATGCCAAGGAGGTAGCATGGCAGTTCTCTTTTAGCTATTTCTGCATTTGCAAATTCTTTGGTGCCTTGGTTGGGTAATACGATGAGCTAGGCAAGGTAAAGCATCTGAACTTTTACATTAGCAGCATGCAAAGCTTTTTTTGATCAACTTATATGCCCTTTGCCTGTCTCTCACCACTGGAGTGACATCACTGAAGATATATACTCCATGTCCATTCTAAGATAAGATACCTTTTTTCCTGACTTATTCCTGGATATAAACTTTGTCCTGGAAATGTAAGCATCTTAGTATGATGGCTCTGGGTTTTTCTTCTGACGTGGTATGGGGCCCAAGGAATGATGTGCCCTATCAATAATATAGGTGGTAGTGTTTTCTGGGGTCCTGCAATTTCTTGGAGAAATATGTGGACAAAGTTTGGCATATTAGAGTCCTCAGATTTCTCTGGTATGCCAACAAGGACTAGATTATTGCTGTGACTTCTTCCCTCCAGATCTTCAATTCTATCCTCCAATTTTTCCACTTACTGTACTCCTGTAGTTTAATCAGTTCAGCAGTATCTCCTGCATGTCAGTCCTGCAGTGAACTGATATGGGCCTCTGTATCACCCACTTGTATGGTCGTGGCAGCTAAGGCTGGTCTGAAGGCTCTGAAATCCCCTGCAAGTTCCAGGGCAGTCATTTTGGTACTTGCTAAATCGGCAAAAAAAAATCCGGTTTATCTGGGAGGCTTTCATTAACTGCAGCATCTGGTGGGGAGCCAAGAGGTGATTTCTGCTTATGCCATTTTGGAGCTGGTGCCCACGGTGGTACAGGAGGTACAGCAGCTATTTCTATCTCTTGTTGAGGCTCCATGGCATGACATTTATTGAAAATTTCCCCAGAAGTAGAAGATGAGTTTAGATAATGGCTGACAGTTGTTCTGTGTCAAAGAAACCAGGTTTTACACTGGAAAATCTGCATTTTACCACCTAGGGTGGCAGAACTATGAAAGAAGCTGCTCTCACACCGAGCGCATGATGTGACTCCCTCATGTCAGAATTTAGATTCATTGATTGATTTCATTTCACCAGGAATGGACCATTGTTCAGTTCAGTTTCAGTTTATTGCAAAAATGTATAAAATCATTGAGACTGTTACAAATATATAATTAAAATCTTTCAGCAATTCATATATATGACACAGACAAAAAGCAGTAATCAACAACAATCACTTACTATAGACAATAATATATCACAGGAATGGACTATTGAGTGTATATTCTTTTAAAATGACATCTGTTAGCTGTCTCAGGCATCAAATTCAAATTCCTATGTTCTTTTTTTTTAATTGGTATTTTTCCTCCCGTGGCCCCTGCCAGCTCTCTCTTTCTTCTTTTGTTCCCCCAGTGCCATTCCTCAAGGATCAGATCCCCTCCATTAATGCCCCCATGACTTACCCTTCATGGCAGGGTGGAGGAGGAGTCAATCAGTCCACCAGGAATGGATCCAGTGCCATGGAGGTACCATCTTGGGGTGGCTCCTGCGGGGGATGGTTCATGCCACTTGGTCAAGACCTTTTCTGCTTTTCTTGCTGAGGGGGAGCCTGCAATGCCAACAGTGGCATGCAGCATGCATGTCCACATGCTGCACGCCATTGGCTGCTCCTCCTCTTTGCCCCAACATAAGGTACTAGGCATGCTAACACGTAGCCTCTGCTAGGTGTCAGGTAAGTGCCGGTCCATGTTCCCCACCCTCCCTGGGAGAGGAGAGCTGTCCCCTGGATGCTCAATACCCTCTCTGGCTGACCCCCGGTGACCTGCTCGCACCATGACCATGGGTAGCCGGCATGGCAGGAGGTAAGACATGATGCCTCAGCCCTCCATGCCACTGGGCCAGCTAAATTCCTATGTTCTTAAGGAGTTACTCATAAGACCAAGTGTTCACATCTGGCTGATTCCCTCCTGTATCATCCACACCAGCGACAAAGCTCCCCATGCTCCACAGACTCAAACTAGGGCACAAAGCTAGGGGCCCTTGCCATAATGTAAATGATCCATTTGGTCCACGTCAGTGAACATAGTTCGGAGCAGTCATTCAATTGATAGGAAATCCTCTCTGCCCGGTAGATATGAGTCATCATTTCTCTCCATGCCAGTATTGTAGGAGCCTGGGGAGAAAGCCATTGTTTAGTCAACGCCTTCTTCACCACCATGAGAGTTATTCCCAAAAGACAGCTTGTATGGGGGTCCCAAATTCTGGGGAAGACGTGTAGTAAGCAGAGCTCTGCTGTCAGGGTGATTGGACTTCCTAGCATGTCAGCTAGCTCCAGCTGCAGGGAGGACAAAAAGGGCTGTATGATGGGGCATGAACAGAACACATGGGTGTGATGTGCCGGTGTTATACCACATTGATGCCAGCATTCAGCTGATCTTGTGGTTGAGTAGTGGGCTGTTATTGCTGAGGGTCTGAAGTATCTGATCATTAATTGCCAAGAAAAAAGTCTCCAAGCATGGGAGTACGTGAGTTTAGATGATAAGATACAACCTTATCCCACTGCTGTGTGGTAATATCCAGTCCCAGTTCCGTGTTCCATTTCTCAAGCACCCCTAGCGTGTTTGCCCAAATGGTGTCATTAAGGGCCTTGTAGAGGGTAGAGATGGCATGGGGAAGCGCAGTGGCAGTAGTGGTGGCCTGTAACAAGGTAATTAGTGGGGGGGGGTCCTCCATTTTTCTTAGCTCGGGTGGAAGGGAGTAAAAAACATATCTCAATTGTACGAACCTGTGGAAATCCTCTTGCCTCAGGCCATGAGACTGCTGTAGCTCTTGGAAGGATTTGAATTAGTTCCCATTTAATAATTGCAGAAGGGTAGAGAGATGGAGTCGATCCCACTGCCCAAATGTATGATCCATCTGAGCTAGAAGGAAATTCTCCAATAATGCAAGTGGGCATAAATAAATCAGGTAGGGGAACAAAGCAAGCTGTCTCCGGATCTCACTCCAGGTTTTGAGCTGGTGTGCAATCCATGGGCCTGAGCCCATCTGGGAGGAAGCCTGCTGAGTTTGGTATAGGGTAGCCTTGACCAGGTCCCCCAATTGGGAGTAAGCCTTCCTCAATCTCCATCCAAACAGCAGGGCTACTTTGTATGAAATGGGTAGCGATGAAAGAGAGATGTGAGGCCCAGCTGTTTACTTTAAGGTTCGGTAGGGCCAGCCCCCCTGCCCGCCTGGAGAGAGAGAAGACTGAGAACCGTATTCGTGGATGTCTGTCCGCCCATATAAACCTTATTATTGCCTTATTCCAGGCCTGAAATGTTTTAGTTGAGATGTGTATTGGTACGTTTTGAAAGAGATATAAGGCCCTGGGGAGGGTCACCATCCTGACAACCTCTACTCTCTGGAGTAGGTTAAGCAGGAGAACTCCCCACCTAGCCAGGTCTGCTTGAAGTTGGGTAAAAAAAGGGTCATAATTGGCTCGCGCCATGCTACGGGAGAGGTAAATGCCTAGGTATTTCAATTTTTCAAGATCCCAGCGGAAAGGATAGGTCTGTTTAAATGTTAGCTGTGGAGTAAAGTGGAATGTTAAAGCGTCTGTTCTGGAGGTGTTAAGTTTGAATCCCCAACTCCACTCAAACTCTTCCAGAATTTTGAACACAGCTGGAACAGACTGTATGGGGTTGGCCAGGAAAAGTAAGACGTCATCCATGTATAACGCAATGCGATGCTCCTCCCTTCCAAGTGGATCCCAGCAATTTGAGGGAGCTTGATAGCTTGGGCCAGGGGTTAGATAAAGATGTCAAAGTCCCAGGGACAGAGGGCAGCCCTGGCGGTACCCTGTAGGGAAATAGTCAGAGTGGTGGCCGGAGACCTTGACACAAGCCTTAGGTGAGGAGTATAGTGCCCTAATCATGGAGACAAAATGAGTAGGGATTCCCATCCTGGTATAGTGTGAACAGAAAGGGCCAGGAGACCTAGTAAATGCCTTCTCAGCATCTAGGCTGAGAAGGACTGAGGGGTTCTATGGGATTGCATCTCATGTACCAGGTGCAGGGCCCTTCTAGTATTGTCTGTAGTGGATCTAGAGCTCACAAAGCCAGTTTGATCCAGGTCAATCGGGTGGTGGAGGACAGCATCTAGGCACTTTGCCATTATGGACATGAGAATTTTATAGTCTATGTTTAGTACTGAGATGGGTCGATATGAATTACATAATTGAGGGTCTTTATCAGGTTTAGGAGGACAGAGACAGTAGCGTATGACCAACTTGGGGTCACCTAGGCCCTGCAGCGTTCATTATAGACCTGTGTCATGAACGGGCTAACCAGGGACTTCTACCTGCTTATAAAATTCTATGCCATAACCGGCAGGGCCAGGGGCCTTCATTGTCTTTAGGCGGAGATGGCTGCTGAACTCCATCTGAGTTATTGGGGCGATCAGATCCTCTGTTGGTCACTGTTAGTTTACGGAGGTCCAGGGGGTGAGGAAGGAGTCGATAGCGCCAAGGTCTGATGGGTGGTCAGGGTATACAGTTTCTGTAGTAGTCGAATTGACTGTGTTGTATTACCTAACCTCATGTGCAGGACACCTGTCTCTGGGCCCCTGATGGTGGCTATGGTGGAGAGGCATCTCTGTTTGCAGAGTCGAAAAGCTAATAGATGGGATGCCCTGGGGCCTACCTCCCCATACCTCTGCCTAAGGAATGCTAATGCTATCTCTGTGCATTGTAGGCATAGCTTATCCAGCTCCTGTTTAGTCTGTTTAAGCTGGGTCATGACTGATAGGTCCCCCTGTTTGTGGGCCTCCTGGAGGAAGCTAAGAGTCTGTTCCAGTTGTAAGTGTCTTTCCCTTTGCTGTTTAGCTAAGGTTGAGGTGTGTTGTATTAAATGACTACGGAGTACCGCCTTCAGCGTGTCCCATAGGATCACTGGGCTAGTTTCCTGGTCGGTGTTATCCTCCACGATTTCCCGAATCTTGTCACCCAAGAACTCCCGAAAGGGCTCATTCTTAAGGTGAATCAGGTTGAATCTCCACATGGTATTACGTCGCTCGAGACTCAGGTCCCAGTGCGTTATCACCGGGGCATGGTCAGAGTGGGGGATATCCCTCATGGCAGCCTCCCTTAGGACCCTCAGGCTCTCCTTTTGTGTATAACAGTGGTCTATCCTGGTATATGTACCATGGACAGCTGAGTAGAACAAGTATCGTCTATCTCTAGGGTGAAGGGAGCGCCATACGTCCAGCCAGCCCATCTCCTGAATGAACCATTTAAAAACCTTGTGTGGGGCATATTGTCTGCTCCTGGCAGTGCCGGTGGAGTCCAGGTTTGGGCTAGGGGCAATACTGAAGTCTCTTGCTAAAATCAGGGTACCTTTGGTCATTTCCAGCACCTTTCTTAGCAGATAACGAATTGTCTTTGGGAGGAAGTAGGCATTCGCCAGGGTGACCTCATTGTCCTGTATCAACCCTTGGACAATCACCAAATGACCCTCTGTGTCTGCCCACTCCTGGGTTGCCCTAAAGGGCACCTGGCCTGATACCAGTATGGTGACCCCTCTCTTCCTACCACTAGCACATGAGGATGAAAAAACCCGTGCGAATCCCCTGTTGGCCAAATTTGTGTTCATTAACAGTCATATGCATTTCCTGTATGTAGACAATGTCCGCCTGACTTTTCTTAAACATAGTGATAACTCTTGAGCATTTCACAGGACTACCCGGCCCATTCACATTTAAAGAAAATATCTGTAATGGTTTATTGGCCATTTAAACTTCTATAGGCATGGAGGTATTTTTGCCAGGCCCCGCACCTGGACTCTGATCCTGTGACTCTGTTATTACTAAGGTCTGCTATATGAAAAAGTGACTGCCTTGGGGGGGGTTGAGGGAACTAAATAACCCTCTACCTTCAAACTTTCGTAATTTAACAAACAATAAAGATATAAGACTACGGGGGGGAACTGGGACAACAAACTAGCACAGTACCCTACCAACTGGGCAAGGGCTGCTAAACTATAAGTGACTTCCATGAGTCTGGGGGCTGGAAGGCACCCAGACCACTGAGTTGCCAAGTTTGGCTCAGTCCACATCTATGGGAGGACCAGACGTAGCACGTCTCTTTGGAAGGGATGGGGGGAGGTCATCATGCCTAACCCCTCCAAGGCTATACAGCAGTGTATTTTAATCAATAATAAATTCAACTGTCAGTTCTGTAATAAACTTATTTGCTAGGCTAGTCACAAGCAGGGTGCTGGGCTATGGTGCAGCTAACAGCTGCCCCCCCCCCGTTGGCAGCAGGCAAAGGCAAAGTGCCCCAGAAGAGTGGAACCAGCCAACCCCTGCCCCCCACGGGTTTAGCACTGGGGGGGGTGTAGAGGGGGCGCACCAGGCCCCATCCCCCAATTAAGCATGTATGTGAGGCACCCCATCCCCCGGCCCCCGCCTGCCTGCATTGATTGGAGTGGATGGGGGGGGGACAGCCCCTCCACACTCCGTCAGGCCCACCAATCGGCCCACCTCTCCAAGTCCAGCAGGCAAGCAGGGTGAGAGTCAGCCTGTATTCAAAAGTGGATTACACTGGAGAATACGAAAAGAGGTACCCGGTGTATGGGTACAACATGCTTTGGGTGCCTCCGACAAGGTTCCGTCCCTCATTATTTCCCAGCCACGAGGAGGCCAAAGGCACGGCCTGCCCTCCCCCGCACCCCACCAGGCCTCCGCTCCTCAACCCTTCATACCCCATCTCCAGCCTAGTTCCCCCTCCCACCCCCACCTCCTGCCACAGCAATGGCGTACACAAGTCTGTGGCTTTTTGTTTGTTTGAGGTCTGCTGGTGGGGGCACGCCACCTATGCAAGGTTAAGCTCCCTCCAGCCTGTCCCTCCCAGAGTGGATAGAGAGTCCCCGGGCCCCCACCATAAGACAGGGGAAGGGGTTCAATGAAACCAACCCTGAGCCATGAACGCAGTGTTGCTGGGGAGGGGGGGGGAGATGAACTTTCAGGGGAAAAGCGGAGGGCCTGCAAGTCTCAGGTAAGATCAGAGTTTAAGGGGGAGAGCTAGCTAGCCTACCTGTCATGAAGCAATAAAAAAAGTGAAGTTCAATGAGTCCATTAGTGTCTTCATTTCACCGCTTGTGGTGGTGAGTCCTTTTCCTTCTCGGCCGAGGACTGTGTCCAGAGTCCAGCCACTATCTGTTGCAGAGCCGAAGCGCCCACCCTTTGGCATGTGGTTCCAAGCTCTCTCTGTCAGTTTGGCCGCTAGCGAGTTGTTGGGGAGTCTCTGATCCATTACTACTGCAATGCCACACTTTGTAAGACCCTGGGCCACCTCCTCCGTGCTCTCGTAGGTTTGTGGGCCTCCAGCAAGTTGCACCACAAGTTTTGCTGGGTAGGGAGTTCTGAATTTAATCTTGGCTTCCTTTAATTTCTTGAGGATGGGAGCATAGGCTCGGAGTCTAGCAGTGATGGCAGTCAGGTAGTCGTTATCCACATAGATACGGTGGTCCTGGTACGTTAACTCTCCCTGTTGCCAGGACTTACGTAGAACCATCTCCTTCTTCTGGTATCGCAGGAATTGGATCACGACTGCTCGTGGGCAGTTGGCAGACCGGGGGCCCAGCATTCGATGGACCCGGTCCATTTCAAACAGGCACCTCTCTGGTAAGTTTTGCTTCGATTTAAAGAATTTTTGCATAAATTCTATTGGACTGTTACCCTCAGATCCCTCTGGGAAGCATGACAAATGCAAGTTATTTCTCCGGCTGCGTGCTTCTGCGTCGTCTGCTCTCTCTCGCAGGCCCTGCACCTCTCGGTGAAGCTGGAGGATGCCTATTTGGTGCAGTCGACCTGGGAGTCTGTGGTTGTGGCCTGCTCCTCGAGGTCTTCCAGCCACTTTTCAATTTTGTCCACATCAGTACGTACGGCAGCAAATGTGGAACAAGTCTCCTTTCTGAAGTCCCTTAGCTCCTGTAACACCAAATCCATTTCCCTTGCAATATTCGGGGACTCTGCTGCGATGGTTTTTGTGGGCTTGCTTTGTGCCGAAATCTGCAAGCTGTCACTGTCTGTACAGAATCCATCATAATCGGCAGGGTCGGGGTGTAATTTTGCGGTGTCTGGTCGGCACCGAGACATCTTCACCTCCTCAGATCTCCAGCTAGCCTGAAAGTACATTTTTTGAGGTTAAATTTGATGTTTTTTAGCCTTGGTGAGGACGGAGCTCAGAGCTCAGGTGGCTTCCATGGGCATGACATCACCGGAAGTCCATCCCCGAGACTTTTGGCATGGCACACAGCTTCAGAACATGCACGTGCAGTGGGCTTTGGCTCAATCTCTGACCCATGCTCATGGAACGCCTCTGGCTGGCAGCACTTATGCAGCTTTCAAACTCTCACCCTCTGAGGGGAACACAAGTCACTCAGTTTCTCTGTTCTCTGCTGCTGCACTCTTCAGTTCAGGCTGCAAATTTACAGTCTCCCTCTATCCTCAGGTCACAAACTCACAAGTTTTCAGCCACAGCAGTAGGTTCCAAACTGTCCAGGGAAATGAGTCTGCAGCGCAATACCTTTCCCTTCTCCCAATTTCTGTTCTTAGGTGCTCAGCCTCTGGTTTACCTCTGGGGCCAGCAAGGTCGTTGGAATGAAAAGTGCAGGCTTTTGGGCTTGGTAGCCCATTGCAGTGTCCTATGCATGGATCTCGGGGGGGAAAAAAAAAAAACAACCTTTGGTGGGTTTTCAGAGTCTTTTATAGTTTTTCTGCAGCTCCCTCCTGATTGGCTGCATCTTTCCCGGGCTCTCTCTGTGCCCTCTCACACTTCACAGTCCCCCTCCCCCGCCCACTGCCAGAGTACCCTGGGGACTGCCATATTTATTTACATTCAGTCCCACATGCACACAGCCCTTCTAAAGTTCTTCTATGCCCTTACAAGGGCACAGCCCACTTCTCCCACACCTGGAGGTGTTGTGATTTCATATCCCGGCTCTGCTGCCTACCCCAGAGCTGGGAACCCTTCTTTTTTTTTTAACTTTATTTATTCATCTGCACCTCCGGGCATCCTTCAGGAGTACCCACACGGAATCTGCCCTACTCCCAGCCTGAACCCCCCGCATCTCCCCTTGATCCCTTCCCCTGAACGGCCTCAGGCAAGCTCGACTCCTGGTACCATCTCCAGGGCTGATTCCACCCTCCCTCGGCGGCTGGCTCACTAAGTATGAAGAGCCTTACCTGCTGTTGACGGTCGGCACTAAAGGAAGATCCGGGCGCATCTGGGCTAGCAATTGGGATGTGGGTGATTCCCCCGGGGCCGCCGTCATCTCACCGACTGTGTAGAAGGCTTTTCATCATCTTGAGATGTCTTTTCCCCTCAGAGTGCGGTTGACACGGCAACGCTATGCTGCAGCTCCGCCCCTTGCATCCGCTGCGTAGCCACGCTGGGCGCCTCTGATCACCACCAGAGGCCGCTCCAGGAGTGATCGCTTCCCACAGCCCTCCCCGGGAAGAGAGAGCAGTTCTATGGATGCTCGAGCTCCCCCCCCCCACCGCCGACCACTGGTGGCCCAGGCTCGTTTCCGAACACGGGTCGCCAGTGTCGCGTGAGGTGTAGCATCCAGTGCCTCAACCCTCAACGCCACCGGGCCGGGAATCCTTCTTAACAGTGCCTACATAAAAGTACCCTTATTGGAGCCATGGCTCTGTTAAACTTTTACTCTTTGGTGGCCATGCAGGTGGAGGAGGCGCACCGTGGCCATCTTGTTTGTTTACTGTTCACTGGCCCTTTCACGGCAGCTCCTGGGGCCATTCTCCTCCTTCCCCAGGTGCCCAGAGGTGTGGAAACATCCCTTGGAATCTCGGCTCCCCTTTTTTCAATGCCTGGAAAATGGAGGGTTGCCGGCAGCCACAGTCACACAGCTTCAGTGGGCACCAGGACCTGAATCCCACCATGGACCACTGAAAATAGCCATTCAGTCCCAGTTCAACTGCACAGGGACCGGAGGAAGACTAAAGACTCTGAGGGGCTATAGTCCCTTCAGGTAAGCTCAATCTGGGTCGGGAGGCTTAGAGTTGCATCCAGTTTATTGTGTGGTGCCCAAGGGCTTAGTCCTGGGCCACCCTTTTATTTTCTTTATTTTTAAATCTGGCACCCACATCATGTACTGTAAATCATCAGAAGTAACACTTTATATTGATGATGCAGTTATGCTTAACACAGGCCCCCCAATAAAGGAAGTGATGGACAGCATGCAGGAGGACTTTAATTTTTTTCAGCATTGGTTACTGTCCAAGAAGCTGGCTTTGAATACAAAAATAAAAATCATGCACTTGGTAGGCTCTAGCAGTGAAGTAGACATGGACCTTACACTTGTTGACCTGAAAAGTGAAGCCATTGAGTCAGTGGAATCTTTAAGTACTAAGGGACTGTACTGGACAGGGCTCTTTCTTTTGAACCCCATGTTCAACAAGTGAATAAGACAATACACCAGACATAAAACAATAATTCTGGCCTCCAAATGGAGGCATGGGTTCGGATCTTACTTCTGACTATTCTACCTCTAGCAAGCTTGAGTTGTGCACTGGATGTGTCTAGGCATTACAAGCAGAGAGTCTGAGGTTTCATTCCACCCAACAACAGATTTTTGTCCTTAATGGGCAGACTAGGTAGTTCACGCGGTCCTTCTCTGCTTAAAATTCTATGTTTCAAAGGATGGATCTTTTATTGAGGCTCAGAGAATGTTAGATCCCTCAATCCTGGATTTCATTAGCAAACAGCCCAGTATTTTATGTCCGATTAGGGGCTTCCCATATATGCAAGCACCAGTAAGAGGGTATTAACTAAACTGAAGGTCACCTATCATAGCATTTTCCACTTTCTTACTATGTTGCCCAGGTTAATACATCGTCATCTGTACCAGGCTTTTAGCTGCCTGTCCTGAAAAAGCAGGATCAACATTTACATGGAGATTCTGCTTCACAAGGTGTTTTGGGGGGAAACTTCCCACTTCAATTGCTGCCGTTCCCAAAGAACTGTGAATTGCAAGGTACTAGATTACAGAGTATGAGTCTTTTTAAAATCCCCTTTTTTCCGCAAGTCTCAAGGTCAGAGATCCTTACTACATAAGACCCCTACTTTTTATAATTCATTGCCATCTGATATCGTTATTAGTTCTGTTAGGAACTTTTAAAATTTGTTTAAAAAATTGGCTCATTCAAAAGAATATTTGTGACTTTTTGAACTACATTGTTCGTTAACTTTATATCTTAAAAATGTTTTATGTATCCTGTTTTTTGTTTATATAAGTACTTGCAACATTAAAGATCTGCCACTAGAGGGATGTTAGTTCTTTTGTAGCGTACTGTCCCTACAATTTTCCTTCATCCTTTTATCTACTTGTACTTCTCCCTTGTTCTAACAACTGCATCCCCTGCAGAGACACACACTAATCTCCTGCTCACCCAGGTGTGCTTTCTCTGTTCCCTCCTTGGGTTTGAACTCCTGACCCTCCACTCTGGAGGCTTCCACCCTATCCGTTATGCCACTAGAGCAGCCACTTTGGCTGTGTACTTTTTCACTCCTTCTACCTTTCCTCCCTCTTGTCTAAAGCCACCCCCGATACTCTGACCATCTAGTTACCTGTCACTAAACTTGCTCTCAACTATGAGGTGGGCTATGCTACCGCTGCTGGCAGCCTCACTGGTGGGCACCCCTACTCCTTGTAGATCTTGGTATTCCATACTTGCCATAGAGACAGCTTCTGTCCTGCCTTGCCCCCTCCTTCACCCCTGACGTCTCCCCCGTGCCACTGTCTGGTGGGAGGGTACCCCCATGGGCCTTGTTTTTTTTGCATTTCTTTCCAAACAGGATGCCTGCCCTCTTGGCTTCCTCCTTTTCACTACCACTATCCCCCTTCCACATTTGCCCATGGCATATCACCTGCTCTTCTCTTTGCTTCTACTAGCAGGAGACATTGAGACCAATCCTGGCCCACCTTGTACCACCATTGATCACTCAAATCCTATATGGAACTCCTCCTTTGGATAGAAATTCACACACATCAACCTCTGCAGCCTCGCCTCCAAATTCATCAACCCTGAACCCTGGGTCACCCTATACAAGATGCTAGTAGGCATCTCTGAAACATGGCTAAAACCCCATCTCTCTAATGCTGCCTACTATCTCCCATGATATTCCCTGCTGAGGCATGGCCGGCCTGGTAAGAAAAGGGGTGGTGGGGTGGCTCTCTACATCCATGAGCCTCTCTCTCTCTGCTACCCCCATCCTCCATTCCGACCCTAACTCACCCAGTGAGTGGCTCCTAGTGGAACTGATCATAGGTGCAGCAATAAAGATATATGTGGGTTGCTGCTATAACCCCCTTCCAGGATGCCCAGCTGGTCTCACAGCCCACCTGGAAGGGATGGGAAGCCTCTATCCCACCAGGGACACCTTCCTCCTTGGGGATTTCAACCTGGACTGGCTTAGTGCCCAGGAACCTGATTACTCTAACCAACCCAAGCTTCATAACCTAGTCCAAATTATCACCATCCCCACCAGGTACAATCCTAGTACCCAAAACCACACACTTCTTGACTGGGTAATCACTAATAGAGAGGACAGGGTGCTCCTATTGGGCACTCTGTCCGATGCCATTAGCGATCGCTCACCCCACCTACCTGGTCTGGGCCTCTAAGACCAAGCGCTCACCCCCTACTCTCCTTCTGTAATTTCAATCACCAAGACATCCCCTCACTCCTTCATGATGTTCAAGCGATAAACTGATCAGCCTTCTACACCCTCACTGACGTGTCCGAGGCTGAGAGTTTCTTCAGAACCGCACTCCTCCATCTCCAAAATCAACATTTCCCCCTGACTACTTGTCGATTTAGGGGTGGCTGTACACGCTGAGTTACTAAAGATCTCATGGCCTTAATGAGGGAAAGGGATAAGCTATGGTCAGCCTACAAAAAAGCCCCCTCCCCTGCCGCTAGAATGAATAGCAGCAGCTACAAAACATTTGTAAACAGTCAACCCTTGCCAAAAAGTGTGCCTTCTTTCAGGGCAAACAAAGGGACAGCCTTGGTGACCCCCATCGCTTCTGGGATGAGGTTGGCTCATTACTCAGCCCACGCACTCATAACCCCATTATTCACCTTTACACTCCCTCCAGACGTCTGGCCGACAGCGGGGTCGGCCGAGGCCTTCAATAAAGAATTCACAGATCTGTCTGCCCTCCTTAGCAAGCTGTCACCCGTGGTGACTACTGGTCTCTCTGATCATCCCCCACCCATACCTCTCAAACTCCTCCCCTCCCCTCTTTCTACTTCCATACCATCTCCCCAAGGGACACTACCAAACTGCTAAAGAGCCTGCCTAGCCGGGGCAGCCCCGGCAGCAATGGTCTTTTCCCTGCTATGCGTAAACTTATATCACCTGCCATCTTAAAACCACTCACCTACCTCTTTAATCTGGCACTGACTACCTCCTCAGTGCCCAGCACTTGGAAGCATGCCAGGGTGGTCCCAATTTTTAAGACTGTGACCCGCTATCCCCAGATAACTATCGGCCTATATCCTCGCTCCCCCACCTTAGTAAACTCCTGGAAAGGATTGTCCACCGACAACTGTCTGACTATATTGACACACAACCTATTGTCCAGACAGCAACACGGCTTCCATAAACATCACTCCACCACATCTGCCCTTGCCCTGTTTACCAACCATATTCTTAGGAACATGGATCTTGGAAGGGCAACAGGTGCTGTCTTTGTCGACCTGTCTAAAGCTATCGACCTGGTCAACCACACCCTGTTACTCTCCTCCCTCCACACCCCTGGCTACTCTACTGAAGCCATGCAGTGGTTCCAAAGTTACCTTTCAGATAGATCTCAGTCGGTATGTGTAGGACCTTCCACCTCCCCTGCTCTCCCAGTCACTACCGGTGTACCCCAGGGCTCCATCTTGGGCCCACTCTTATGCTCCCTGTTTATAAGCTCTCTCTACTCTGACTGTCTCACTTGTGATGCCCTATTTTATGCAGATGACCATGTCCTCTTCACTAGTGACAAGGCTCTTAAGAATATGTCCAGGGTTTTATCCAGTAACTACTCTGCGGCGCACACCTGCTTCCACTCACATCTCCTAACTGTTAATGCCAAAAAAACTAAATCCATGCTATTTGGATCTAAACCCTTCCTATCTAAGGTTGCCAAGGTTGGGTCCACCCTCTCAGTAGCCTCAATGGACACTGTACTTGAAAATGTACTAACTTTTAAATATCTGGGAGTTATCCTGGACCTGTCCCTCTCCTTTTTCGATCATATCTCCTCTGTTATCCGCCGTATTAACCAGAAACTTGGTGTGGCTTACCTGATAAAGTCACTCCTGACCAGGGAAGCCCGTTTAGCCATTGTCCAAGGCAATCTGCTACCCTTGGTTGACTACTGCTCCCCTACTTACTCACACACATCCTCAGCCTTGCATGTGCACCTCTGCTCCACGTACAACAACGTATGTCGTTTCACTCTCCTGGCACCATATTCTACTCACCACTGCCACCTCTACCAGACTCTCGGCTGGCTCCCACTACACTGCAGATTTGATTACGGGCTTGGCTGCCTCCTGGACAGCACCATCAGGCATGGTGAAGCCTCCGCTTATATGTCTCTCCCTAAGACAGGAACTCCTTGAGGTGTCTGCATGCATCCTCAGTCCCCTTCATGGCTATCCCAAAAGTCTCCTCGGCTATGGGTAGCAGAGCATTATCTGCAGCTGCTCCCACTCTGCGGAACAGACTCCCCATGCCCATCTGCTCTCTGGACTCCCATGCCACTTTCAAGACACATCTCAAATCCTGGCTGCTTGATGAGGCCACATACTGTTGCTAGCTTGGATAACCCTCCCCCCCTACCTTTCTGACTTTTCCCTCTTGGGCTGCTTTGGCCTCCCCTGCCCTCTTTCATTTCTTTGGACTTCTGTCTTACATCCCTCACTGCCTGCTTCTTAGGCTCTCCCACTTGGCTATTGTCTTGTATGTTGTTTTTGTTTGTTTTCCATCATGCATTAATTTGCACTGGCCACTTATCCTTAGTAAATAATTGTATAATAATTGTTGATTATCATGATGTACTGATCGTTTTTTGCGGCCTTTCATTAATTTTACTTTCCTATGTCACCTTCTTTGTTCACCAATGATGTCTGTATATCCACTTTGTGCACCAATGATGTCTGTATATCACCATGGCTTGTACTCATTGTATAACTTGCCACTACCTGTGTAACTGCTGCCTGTGTGGCCCAGGTCGTGCCTGAAAATGGTCGCCTGGATCAGTGCACTTACCCGGTTACCAAAGACTTAAATAAAATAAATAAAGTGCAAACAGGCAAATTCCTCATTTGCTTACAAGTATAAAATTAAAACAAACAAAAAATAAATAAACAGGGACAGCCTGTCCTCCCTATGCAAGGACACTATTATTTATTTATTTGGTTTTTGTTGACCAGGTAAGTGCACTAGACAAATCCTGCCTATTTTCAGGTATGACCTGGGGAAAGGGGATACAGATGAATACCAACTGACCTTGAACCAGACTAAGCTGTTGGTGGTATTTTCAGTGAATGAGAGAAATTTGGCCAGGACACGGGAAATTCCCCAACTCTGCTTCCTGTAAGCAGAGGGGTCCCATTTTCATGTGGGACCAAGATGGCTGCCGCTGGACATGCTGTGGAGGACATGGAGGTGTTGGAGGCAATGGAGCTGGTCTCTTCCCCTGTCTCTGTTCTGAGAGAGACCCCATCTTCTATGCCTATTGTGCTGCAATCTACTGAATATGGTTCTTCTGTGCCTTTGAATACTTCCCCTGCTGCTGTTGTGGATACCTGTGTGCAGTGTTTGCCTGTGGATCCTTCATTTATTCCTCAAACTGTGCTTATAATGTCTTCTAGCCCTGCTATTATGGATATACGTGAGTCTTCTCCTCCGCTTATGGATGTAGATATGTTACTAAAATCAAGAAACAGCTGCTTATTTCACTGCTAGACAGCGTTTGTTAGCCTAAGCCTCAGTCTGGTTTTGTACCTGCTGCTACTGACTCACCGTCTGGGAAAGATTGTTTTACTGTCTCTTCACTGATTCTGACACTTCCGCATTCTTTGCCTGTTGCTACGGACCCTCCTCACTCCCACCGCCTGTATGCCTGCACCTCTTGCTCAGCCTTCTCCAGAAATTTCTTCTGTACAGGTGCCTGCCTCTGCTCTCCCTGATGCCTTGCACAAGACAGACTGGTCTGTTGAGTCGGCCCTGAGCGGCTGGGTGGGAGAAGGATCCTACCGTTGGGACTTGGCGTGCTCTGGTTCTTCCCGATCTGTACTAGGCCACCTGACACTGACAAACTGCTAGCCTCTCCTGTTTTGAAAGACTCTGCTGCTTCTCTTGATCTTTCTTGCCAACTGAACTTCTTCTGACTCAGAACCCGACTTTGCAATTTGATCCTGCTTCCTCGACGCCTCAAGAACAATGGACTCTTCGGGACCCTGTGTCTCGTCCAGTTCCTGCTATTTCTACTACTTCATCCCCTAAAACTTATGCTGTATGCTTTCAACCCCCTGTACATCAAGCTAAAAGACACAACACTGTTCGGCTGCATTATTTGGGGGGCTTACCTGACTTTCCTGACCGATTTTGTAGGTCCACTCTTTGAAGGATTCTATGCAATTTGCTGCTTTTGAGATTCATGCCTTAATTCATGTTTCTTGAGTCTCATTTTGATATTAGTTTTAAAACTATCACTGGTTTAGAAAAGTTTTGAGAAAATATCAGAGCTTAAAACTTCTCCTTTATGGTCACCGTTTAATGCCATTCCCTTAACTAAACCTACTCAGAAAACTGTTACTATATTGTTTCGTAATGAAGGTGTCAGTCTTAATGATATTACTGTTTGGTTAAAGCAAAGATGTACTGTCCTTTCTGACCCAGAGGCTATCTTTGATTCTGAGAATATCTGGACAGGTGGGTGGAGAGCGAGGGTTATGCTTCGCACTTTGGAGGTTGGAATACAGCATCTTCCGAACAGCTTTATGCTTGGGAAAGACAGGGGAGTTCTTTTTAACCCCGGCCAGCCTAAAGCTTGCTACAGATGTGGCTCTCAGAATCATATCAGTAGTGTCTGTGACAAGATTAAATGCTCTGTTTGTGGTAACATTGGCCATGCAGGTTCCCAATGTGTGGATAAACCTCTTTGCGTCCTTTGTGACGAATTGGGGCACACTTTCCAGACTTGTACTTGGGCAGCTCACAACTCCCCGACTCTTGCTGATGGAGAAGAACAACGTTTGATTATTACTGTCGCAACGCTTCGTTTATCTGACACTCTTTCTAGACCTCAATGAGTACCCCTCCCTCACCCATGTTGTACCTGATGTTGACCCTCTTCTACTTTTACACGAACGGTCTGCTCTGTTTTGGAACCACAGACCTTACTACAGCTCTCCTCCCCTTCCTCTGATCTTGCTATTTCTACCTCAGAAGAGGTCCCTATTCCTGTCTTGCCTAGTATTTCTGGGTCTTCCATGGACACCCCGACCTTTTGTTAGAGTTACACGAGGATCTAAGAGGGACTTCTCCTCTCTAAGGCCCTGAAATCCTCTACTGTGACTCATATGAATAAGTTTGAGGTTTTACGCCACCCTCAGGACAACACGGACTCTGATACGCCTCTGTTCTTTCCTCCCACCCTGATGTGACTACGGACACTGAAGTACCCATTGATAATATTGGTTCTCAAAAAGGAAAGCTAAGGCAAAACTGAAACATAGGAAGGTACCTTAGGAAAGGTAGGCTAAGGTGACTTCTGTGTTTTTGTTTTCACTTTCCCTGCTTCATGTCTTCTGCTTTCTCAGTGCATACTGTTAATGTTAACAGTATAAAGAAGCATGCTAAGAGAGAGCAGTTTTTCCTTTTTATCTGGCTTGACAGCTGTTCTCATCTTTTGCAAGATGTAGTTTCCATGTCTTCCAGAAATTTCCAGGGCCACTCATGCCTGGACCTCTGGGCTCTCTTTTGGTCCTTGACAGGACTCTTGTTCTGGTTTGGGTATTTTATTTAGTATACCTGATGTTACTGTTGTTAAACTGTTGGATGTCTACCCGGTGTGGCTTCTGTTGTTGGATATTTTGATTTCTTCTGTCCCTTTCCTGATTATTAATATTTATGCACTCCAATTGAAATCCCACAGAATTGAACTACTGAAACTGTTTCAACCCTATTTATACACATCAATGTCTGTGATTTTTGGGGTGATTTCAATTGTGGTTATCCACTAAAGATAAGTCTTCTACTTCAAAGACTACTAAGTTGTTTTGTGACACTAATTTTCTGAAACAATTGCTCCATTCCACATGTTTACAGGATGCATATTTATCTTTACGAGTTGCGACATACTCCTACTTTTCACAAAGGCCCCTTGCAATCCGATGATTTTTTTTATTTCTTCCCACCTTCAACTTTCTGATGCTGTAATTCAAGTTGCAAATTTTCGGATTATAATTTATTATCTATTTCTTTAGGCCCTTCCTTGACATCTCGCTTTGGTCCTGGCATTTGGAAACTGAATGCTTCCCTGTTATCTGATTCACGTTTGTTAAGTCACTTAACTGAGTATATTCATAATCGAAAGACTGTTTTTTTTTTATATGATGCCCCCTGGGATTGGTGGTGGGATACGAAATCTGGACTCCGAACTTTATTTAAAAATTTTAGTAAACATCATCATGATTCATTGTATTTCCTTTATCACACTAACAGATGACGACTTCAAAAATTACTTACTTTATCTCATGAAACTGGCCATGATTTTTCCACCCAAATAAGTACTCTTAAGGAGCGCATGATGGATTATCACCTTCTGAAGGCTACTTCTGTTCAGCATCAACAGCGTTTTGGGACCTCTGGTACCCGTGACTCAGTATGTCCATATCCTTCTATTCGGCGAACAGTTTTTTTTTTTAGTTGTTTAACCAGGTATAGCACACTAAGCTGAAAGCTTATTTACAGGAGCGACCTGGGAGCACATGGAGGTTAAGTGACTTGCTCAGAGTCACACAGTATGCAAGTGGTAGCTGTGGGATTCAAACCCAGGTCTGGTCTGCTGGATGTCACCAGATTTGCAGCTCAGAGCCTTAGACCACTGTGCTATACTGCCTCTCAGTAGAGAGGAAAACCTTTACTACGCTGTTTGATGACGGTTTCACCGAGCTCACTGATATTTTGGATATCGGGCACCGTGTTACCTGTTATACACAAAAACTGTTTGGTCCCATGCCCCCATCTGCATCCATAATGGACTACTTTTCCTTTTTACAACTTCCTGATGTACCTTCTTCTGTTGTAGATATGTTAGATACTGAGGTACAAGCATGAAATTGAAGCAGTAATCAAGTCTTTACATCCAAGAGTGACACCGGGCCTGGATGGTCTCTCCAGTGAGCTGTATAAATTGTTTTCTGCTGACCTGAGTTCTGAATTGGCTACAGTTTATAATTCTATTCTACAGTGCGAACATCTTCCTTTAGACTTTAACATGGGTTGTTTATTTTACTTACATAAAATTGGGGATAGAACATTGCTCTCCAATTGGAGACCTTTATGCCTCTTAAATGCTGATTTTAAAATATTGACCAAAATTTTGGCCCTCAGACTTTCTAAATTGGCCATATATGTGATTTCTACTGCACAATCTTGCAGTGTCCTTGGGAGATGTATTCATGACCATCTAATTTTACTTAGAGAAATGATTGAACGTGGAAATTCTAATGTTTTACATGGTTTCGTATTCTCACTGGACCAACTGCAGGCTTTTGATTCTGTACATCATGATTTTTTTATGGTCTACTATTCGATATTATAAAGTACCTGATTATACCCTGACTAGACTCCGGTTGCTATATCGGTCTGCAACTGTTGTCCTACTGGTCAATGGATGGAAGGGCCCTATGCTTCCTCTACACAGAGGGGTTAGACAGGGCTGTCCCCTTAGTCCACTTTTATATGTTTTTTTTGGATCCCTTACTTCATTCTATTAATTCGGCCCCAACAATTATGCCACTTCCCTCAGCCCCATATTCCGTGTTGACCTATGCAGGACGATATGAGTCTCATGGTGGCTAATGTTGCCTCCGTGCATTCTGCATTATGGCATTGTTCCAAGTTTGGGGCTGTTTCTGATGTGGGCTCTTAATCTTGATAAATGTGTAGGCCGAGATTAGGTTCCCCTTTGTAGATGAGTCTTCTGTTGACATTAGACTTTGTGATGACCCTATTAGGTTTTGGGGCATTTTATACGTACTGGTCCTTTAGATGTCCTTAACTGGACTCCCAAATTAGATTATGCTCAGACTATGGTTGCACGTTGGAATTCATGGCAGATGAGTAGAAAAAAGGATTTACATGATTAAAACCTTTCTGCTTCCCCTTTCTCTTTCTGGCTTATATTTTCCCCTCCCCGGCAATTTGAAACCAGATTGCTTAGTCTCTTTTTTCAAGCCCTATGGGGTAGCCGCTTGAACCCCATTAAACGTCAGATCACCTATCTCCCTATTCGGGATGGAGGCCTAGCTATGGTCCAACCTGTTTTTTTTATACTAGTTTTTTCTTGTTTCATAATATTAGACCCCTGCTGGTTAACCAAGATCGAGGTTGGGAACCTTGGTTTCTTGAATCCTGTGGTCCTTGGTTTCATAAATGGGAACTTAACAAATTGACAGTTTTAACACATTCCCCCCAGATTTCTGCTTATGTTAGGGATAGTTTTTTTCATTTGAAACACTGGCAGATTACTAGCCATATGCTAATAACTGTCTCCAGAAAATCATTGTATAAGTATTTAGTGGACCGTGTATGTTTGGAGATTGTTGTTTTTCCCAAATGTCCTACGCAACATCTCCCTGCTTTGCTCACTTTACTTCGTAATTCTAGGGTTCCCCAAAAGATGTGGGACTTGCATTGGCTTAGCTGCCATGAATGTATCAACGTCAAATGTAACCATAAACACAAATCACTACAGGACAGATTTTGTTCCAGACCTGAATGTCAGCAACAAGAAGAAACTATTTCACACCTTTTTTTTCATGTACATTTATTGTTTCTTTTTGGACTCTATTAGCTGCCAGATGGCGTGAACCCTTGTTTGCTCTCATTACTTATGACAATTTGATGTATGGTTTTTTCCCCCTCACTTGGTCTCATTGGAATATTAATACGTTAAATTTGATTTTTGTAATAATCAAATGGCATGTGTGGAATGCTCGTTGTCTGTTTAATTTACAGAATCAGGATGTGCCTCTTCTTACCATTATTCGAAGGATCGAACATGATTTGAAGGCCATATATTTTTCAGAGGCAGAGCATTTGCTGTCTTGACTCTTTGTTGGAATTATGGACACTATTACCTTGGATAACTGATTCTAATTTTCCTGTTACTTAATTATTTTGTGTTTTATATTTTTCTCTGTATCATTTTCATTTTTCTTTTCTGTTCAGTTGATGTTCAATAAAAACTTCCCCTACTCTTTTTCGATAAGTGCCATGGGATCTTTAACAGCCACCTGAACTACCACCAATCCAGGCAGATGGGACCTCGGTTTAACGTCTCATCCGAAAGACGGCACCTCAGAAGTGCAGTACCCCTCTCATGCTGCACTACAGTGTCAGTACTGGGATATTAACCCAAGTGCCAGATGTGGGAACTGAACCCACAGCCCTCTGATCTCCCGGCCTCAGAGGCGAGTGTGCTACCTACTGAGCCACTGACACTGACACTGTCTCTTATACCATAAGAGACAATTCTCAGAGGACCTATTACCTTAGAATAGACTGCAATGACAGACAATGCAGATGCAGTAGATAACAAGGTCAGCTGGGGCAACAGTGTGAGCAGATACAGCTCTACAGGACAGTGGGGGGCAAAAGGTAAAGCAGAAGGGTGGTGAATAGGAAACGGCTAGTTTCAGAAGCATAAGTGGGACAAGAATTCATGGAACAGGGACTAAAAGCGGAACTACAATCAAATAAAAAATGTGTATATATATATATATATATATATATATATATATATATATATATATAAAATAGGGATACATGATGGGCACAGAGTGGAATATGGAAAATATTTTCACTCCTGCAGAGTGACCCTGGATATTTCACGAGTGCCGAAGGCACGAGTGGAATATACAGTGCTCACGAGGCAGGAGTGAAAATATTTTTCATATTCCATGATGTGCACATCATGTGTCCTATTTATACAATGGGGCCTCACTGTTGCAAAATGTACAATTTGTACGGTTTATGTGGAGTTAGCGTGGCTTTGCGCGGGTATAGCACGGGTTTCAGGGATGTAATAAATGGTATTTATTTTAACTCTGCTGATGTCATCAGGATTTATTTCACTGCAGTGAAAATAACATGGTTTATTTCACTGGAACATGTCTCACCCCCATTGTATAAATTGTATATCATATATATACACACACACATATATATATCTCTTGCAGAGTGCTTTTATTTGTGTGTGTTGTCCAAGTGTGTTATCTTCTTTGTTTGCTGTTCAGAGGCTTTTTTCTACATTTTCCTGCTTGTTTTACGGACCCTGGTGATCTCCTTTTCTATGTTTCATTGCTTTTCCTTCTCTTACACTGCCTCCTGTCACATCTTACAGTGATGCACTGGAGATCATTAATTCCTCCCTCCTGCAGCTCACTGACTCCATCCACATAGGCATGGACAAGGGCCTCATCACCTCCGCCACCTTTGCCGACTTGGTCAAAGTTTTTGACACTGTTTCCCACCCCTCTCCTCCTTGACAAGCTCAAGTCAGTGGGTCTATCAGACTCCGCAGCTAACTAGTTCCACTCCTACCTAGTGGATGGATCTCAATCAGTTAGAACTGGCGAGTCCTTATTCCCCTCTCCCTATTGCACCGGCATCCCCCAAGGCTCTGTCCTTGGCCTGCTACTCTTCCCAATATTCCTAAACAACCTTACCTCTGGCTGCGCATCTGCATCCATCCACACGTACGCAAATGACACAGTCCTTTTTGTCTCTGGTTCCTCCCCTTCTGAGCTAACAGTGAGGCTTCAACATGATTTCGACAATGTTCAGCGATGGTTCAGGTCAAATCAGCTATCCTTATCTGCCAAAAAAAAGGTCTCATGACCTTTGGCACTAAGCAGAGGCTTTCCAGGTTACCATCCCTCCCCTCAATCCACCCTTGATTTGGTAACAACTGACAATGTTACTTCATTTAAGTATCTTGGGGTCTGGCTATACAAGCACCTTAACTTTTACGTAGGCCAGATGCCATACATTACAAAACTCCACCTCAAACTCAGCACACTATATAGGAATAAAAGCTGCATCCCACTTCCTGCTCACTGAGATATCATCACTAAAGTGATCCTTCCCATTATCAATTATGGTGACCCTGTCTACAGTGCTGCCCCAAAATCCACCCTGGCCAGATTGGACCCCCTCTTTCACTCATTCTGCTACCCTGCCTTGGACTGCCCACCCAGCTCTCACCACTATTCCTTATACTCTGCCCTCTCCCTGGAAGGTTGACATGCCACTTAATCCACTGTTATTCTTTTATCTCTAAATTCTGGCTGGCCTCCATCCCTCATTTTAGCTCTTTCCTCTCCTTAGCTCTTCCCTCTGCCCCCCCCCCCCATCTTCCTCCTCATACTCCCTCTGTAACTCTGGCTATCGTTTCTTTGCACTTCCCTCTAGAAAATCCCTCACTGGTCAGGCTGTATTCTCTTTCCGCTTTCCTAAACTTTGGAACTATCTCCCCTAACCATTACTTCACCTCTTCCAAATGCTCTCTCTCTCTGTCCATGACCACCACGGCTCCCTCCTGTGCCTGTCCTTGAATCTTAACGCTTCCCCTCCTAAATCTACCCTCTTCCCATCTTTCTCCTCCTCCTCCTCACCTGTCCCTTACCAAACCTCCTCCTTTCTTCTTCCTCCCCACTTGCTCTGCACTTTCCCTTCCTCCCCCAATATGCGCTTCTTCCTTTAGCGCCCACCCCTAGTGCCCTCACCATTGATATGACTTTGATTGAATCTATTGGACAGATCCCTGCCCTGTCCTTGTAAATATTTAGCCTATAATTTTACCTGTCTGATGAACCTCATTTTGTACTATTTAATTTGTATCTCTGTATTATGTTTTATTGTACAATTTATTGTCCTATTTTGTTCTTACACTCTTCTTCCCCCTTCCCCTAGGCTGCATCTGGAAATGAGCTATTTTTCAGCTCACGATGTCTTTCCTGGCGAAACTTTTGAAACAAATAAATATGTATATATAAAACACATGTATATATTCTTTGCAAAAAATGTCGTTAATGCATCAGTTAAGGTGAATACCACATTGTACTATCTCGATGAAGGGATGGAAGTGCAGGGTCCGAAGGACCCCGCACTCCCACCGTGACATATGAACAGTGTTGTACTATCTTGATGGAGGGTTCGGACCCTGCGCTCTCACCATGACACATGGATACTGTTGTAGTATGTTGTACTATCTGGATGGAGGGATTGCTCCCACAGTAAAATGAGGATGCAATTATACTATCTGAAAAAGAAGGGAAATTCTTTGAAAAAAACTTCGTTAATGCATCAATTAGAGTCAATACCACAGCGACAAAAGCAGGGAAATTAAGCTTTAGGGTTTCTAACCCTAATGCACCACCCCCAGGGTTCCCACCCCTGCCACCCTACCCTCCACACACCAACAGGCATCTGGGTGTGCCACTGGGTCATCAGGCCCAACTCTCACCCCATTCCATTTGTAAACAAGCATATACGCTACAGTATAGGACAATGGGTTGAGAGTTAGGCCTGATGACCCAATGGTAGATCCCGATGCGACCGCACCAGTATATGATATATAACTATATATATTTCAGTAAGGGTTACCTTACTGTTTTGTTATATATCTTCAGATTCAAGTGCACCAGTGCCAACCAGCCCACAGCAACATCTACGGGCCTGCACTGTTTCAACACTGGGTGCCCAAGGACTGCCATAAGGGAGCTCCCATAGTGTTTATGAGAAAGTTCTGGTACCAGGTGTGAGAGGCTTGCAGCTAGGGTTCCTCAGAATCCATCTGACGAAACATAGAAACATAGACTTTGACGGCTGATAAGGACCGATTGGCCCACCTAGTCTGCCCATTTCCCTACCTACAGGAAAAGCTGCAGATCCTATTTAACCAACAGCCTATTTCTTCCTACCCCCACAAAAATTGCCTTATGTCTGTCCCATGCATTCTTGAATTCTCCCAGTTTTAGACCCCACAACCTCCTTAGGAAGGCTGTTCCATGCGTCCACCACCCTCTCTGTGAAAAAATACTTCCTCACATTGCCCCTGAGCCGTCCCCCCTCTATCTTCAAATTGTGTCCCCTTGTTCTTGCACATCTCTTTTTCTGAAAGATGCTACCCTCTTGGACTTTGTTGATTCCACTGAGATACTTAAACGTTTCTATCATGTCCCCCCTCACCCTCCTTTCCTCAAGGGTATACATATTAGGCTCCTTTAGTCTCTCCTCGTATGGCTTCTCTTGCAGACCCTGCACCATTTTAGTTGCCCTCCTCTGGACTGCCTCCATCCTGTCTATGTCCTTGCAGAGATGGGGTCTCCAGAACTGGATGTAATACTCCAGATGGGGTCTCACCAACTGTCTGTAGAGGGGGGATAACAACTTCCTGTTTTCTGCTGGTGATGCCTATCTCTATACATCCCAGTATCCCCCCAGCCCTCCATACTGCCTTCTCACATTGCTTGCCAACCTTAAGGTCATCTGATATGATTACCCCCAGGTCCCTTTCCATTTTTGTTGTTGTTACTACCTCCCCTCCATTGTGTAATCTTCCCCTGGGTTTTTGTTTCCCAGGTGCATTATTTTGCACTTTGCACTGAATCAAGCTGCCTTACTTCTGACCAGTCCTCCAACCTTGCCAAGTCCCTTCTCATCCTTTCACGCCTCCTTGTGTATCAACCCTGTTGCAGAACTTTGTGCCATCTGCAAAGAGGCATACTTTTCCTTCCAGTCCCTCTGCAATGTCACTTATAAAGACATTAAAAAGGACTAGACCCAATACTGAACCCTGCGGTATCCCACTAGTAACCCCTCTTTCTTCAGAGTGGACTCTATTTACAATTACCTTCTGTGTTCTGTTGTCCTGCCAATGTTTTACCCAGGCTACCACCCTGGGACCCACTCCCAGGCTGGTTAATTTGACTATTAATCTTTTGTGTGGGTCTGTGTCAAATGCCTTGCTAAAGTCTAGGTAGGCCATGTCCACAGCCCCTCCCTGGTCTACTACTTTGGTCACCCAGTCAAAGAAATCAATTAGATTCATCTGACATGACCTTCCCACTGTGAACCCATGCTGCCTTGAGTCCTGTGCCCCACTGGCCTCTAGGTACTCAACAATTCTTTCCTTCAGAAGTGATTCCATCACTTTCCCTACCACAGAGGTCAAACTGACAGGTCTGTAGTTTCCTGCCACTGTCTTGGTCCCATTTTTGTGATGGGGAATCACATCTGCCTTCTTCCAGTCCTCAGGCACCACACCATCCTCCCATGATTTGTTAAAAAGGGTAGTCAGTGGTGTCACTAGTTCGCTGCTTAATTCTTTTAGAATTCTGGGGTGAATTCCATCTGGCCCCATTGCTTTGTCCACCTTCAGTTTTAGGGGTTCTTTCAGAACCCTTTCTTCTGTGAAAGGACTGGGATCGACCTCCTATCCAGAGTGCTTCTGTTAATTGGATTAGGCACCTCCCCACCTCCCTCTCTTCTATGAATACTCGAACAGAAGTATTCATTCAGAATCCTGCTTTTCACTGTCCTCTCTGCCCACCCAATTCTACCATTCTATTCAGCCTCACTATCCCTCCTTTTTGTCTTTCCACGCCCCCTGATATACCTAGAAAGGTTTTATCCCTTCTTAACCGAGTTGGTTATCTTTTCCTCAGTTTGGGCCTTTGCTATTCTGACTACCCTCCTGCTTCCTTCTGCCTTAACTGGTACAGTTCTCTGTCCTGCTCCTTCTGTGTTTCCTTATACTTCCTAAATGCTATCTTTTTCTCCCTAACCTTCCCCCCCCTCTTTTGAGAACCATAGTGGCTTTTTCTTTCATTTTGATTTGTTTATTTGCTTCACACAAAGGCTTGTTGCCTCTGTGATGGCAGATTTGATATTTCCCATTGTTGCTCACGCCTCCTTCTAGCCTGTTTGCTAAGCGCTTTTCTAAGGCACTCTCCACCTTGCCAAAGTCGTCCCTCCTAGTCAGAACCCTCACTTTTTGTATGGCTTGACTCTGTAGCTGAGTTTATCATGAACCACATTATTTGGTGGTCACTCGCTTCCCAAATGGCTACACACTTCTAGATCTGAGATCCTCTCATTGTCCCCATTTGAGAGATGAGGTCTAGATTGCTCCCTCATGAGTAGTTCCAAAACTAGCTGTCTGAGGCCTGCCACCTGAAGGGCATCGAGAATGGCCCTTCTTTGGATGTGGCTGCAGCAAATGTGCTCCAGTTAACAAATGGCATATTAAGGTCCCCCATCAACAGTATCTCCCCTTTCTCTGCCATCCTAAATATGCCTTCTATCATATCCTTGTTCATTCCCTCCCCGACATGGGGTTCTGTATACAACCCCTGTGCGGATTGTGGTGCCATTTCCAGTCTCTAAGGTGACCCACAGTGCCTCCTCTCCTCCCTGTTTACTCTTTTGTTCAGTTGCTTTTATCCTTTCCCTTACATAGAGAGCTACTCCGCCCCTCTTCTCTCCTCCCTGTCTCTCCTGTAGGTTGTGTCACCCTGGTATGTTAACATCCCAGTCATGGTTATCTGTGTACCATGTTTCTGTGACTGCTACGATATCCAGGCATCCCTCTTCCATCAAGGCCACTAGTTCAGGGAGCTTGCTGCCCAGACTACGGGTGTTGGTACTCATTACCCTCCATTTCTTGATGGCCTTACCCCTTTTTGCTCCATCCCTGTCCTTACTGCGTTTGTCACTTTCTCCATTTACCCCTGTGCTTCTCCCTATCGACATCTCTATGTTGGTGTCTGCCTGACTTAGTACCCTGATTTTTGGGGGGCTGGGTTTCCTGCCCTCTCAGTGCCTCCCCTTGGCTGGTTTAAATGCTTGCCAAGTGAGCATTTAAACCTATCACCTAGGATCCTGGTTCCCCTCCTGGACAGATGCAGACCATCACGCCAGTACAGGCCTGCATCCTCCAGGTGGACCCCAGTCCCAATGAAGCCGATCCCTGAGCTCTGCCCAGTTTGTCAACCACTGATTGAATCCCATGGTGTGGAGCACCCTAGCCTCACCGTGCCATAGACAGGCAGCACCTCTGAAAAGGTTACCGTGTGTGCTATTTGTCTAAGGCCCCTCCCCATCTCCACAAACACTTCTTGCACTGCTCTGATCCCTTTCTTAGCCAGGTCATTTGTCCCTAGGTGGACAATGACATCCAGCTCCCTCCCCTGTGCAGCTGCTCCTGCAATCCTGAGGATTCGCTCCCTGTCCCTCCAAGCCATGGTGCCAGGCAGGCACCTTACCTCCCTCTCCCCTTCCTCCCCCAGTTCTACCTTCCTAACAAAGGAGTCCCTCACTAGGAGTTGTTTCCTTCCCCTGTGGGTTCCATGCCACCCTCTTGTGGATCTCCTCTGTGGAGGTTCCCAGCACCCTCCTTTGTCTCCACTGTGGGTGCCTCCATAGAGGGACCACACTTTTCCAAAACAACATAGAAATTGTGGGCGACAACTGGAGGGATGTGCCTCTGTTCCACCACCCTCACCCTCCTTGGGCCCACTGTGGTCCAACCGCCCCTTTTCTTGGCAACCTCTGAGGCAATGGCAGTGACCCTGGTGGTCCTTGGGTGGAAGAGGAGGTCCCACAAATCCTTGCCAACTCAGCCTGGAGATGAGCAACTTCCTCCCTCAGCCCAGAGAGGTGCCTGCAGAGGGGATAACACCGCATTCTCCAGATCGTCTCCCAGAAGACTGCTGCTCCACAGCCACTGCATTGCACCACTCCCATTATGTCTTATTTCTGGCTTCCTAACTGTTGTTTGGAATACTTACTCTTTCCTCTGTTTGTTTATTTTTTTTTTCTCTCCCTACTTACTTACTGCCTCTGTGCCCTTTTAGCTCCTGATCTTCCTGTTCTGAGACAAGAAGCTCCTAAATTTCTCAGTAGTCTCCTTACTTGCTCAGATCAGACCTCCAGCAGCTAGTGGGGGACAGAGAGCTACTCTGGCCCTTCTAGGATGGTGAGTCTTTTGGTGGCTCTGTGATCACTCACTTCCTGCTCCCAAACAGGAAGTTCCTGTTGTCAGTCAAATCCTGTGCCTATAAAAGTAGAACTGCCTTTGGGTGGAGGGGAGGGCAATATAGTCCCAGTAGAGAAGTTTAGTTAAACCAGCAGCTCCTTCCTCCTGGTGCTCTGCCTGTTCAAAATCGGATTAATTTGATTTTGGGTGGTTTCTCAGAATTCTGAATTTCAGTACTGAAGGCCAAAGATCCAGACTCTGAAAAAAGGAGTTAGATGCGTAGTTAAATCCGGTTCTACAAACACATAAAACATCCCCACTTAGTCCTCCCTCTTTCCTCTACCCTTGCTCCCCCCGTTAACTTGTTTGGTTCCTTTTGGCTAATACCATCATGCTTGCCATGCTGATGATCACCACCACCACCAGGGCACAATAGAGTTGCCCAAGTCACCACTCCAGCTGCCACCAATAAGAGGAATGGACCCCACCCATCCCCTACATGCCACTTCACCAGTCAACCACCCCCATGGCCTGCCCTTGTCCTCCACCCGCTAGGCCAACTTCCTGCCCTGGCACTGGTTAGTAAAATGAGTCAGGTGGGTTGGTGGGTTTATGGTTAATAGCATAATAGCCCTGGAGGATTCTCTCTCTCTCTCCCCCACACCAACATGGTTGCCACCCTGGATGGAACATTCTGTCAATTATCTCAGTCCCGGAGGGAGACTGCAAATCAGAAACATCAATGGTCCATCGAAGTAGATTCCAGTAGCCCACCTGTTCTTTTGGGTACTTCTCCTAAGAGTGACTTATTAAGTTCAATTTGCTTATGCCCAGTTGTGCAAGAAGCCTGTCCAGACTATTTATCTATCCATCCTCCTGTAACTGAGTCTGGGGGAGGTTGCCTACCAGCACCAATTTCTGGGAAGCTGTCCTCCAGACACTGAACTGGGAGCATATTGTCTCCTGGGTTACCCAGGTTTTGGCACAGGTAGGCCACACCCAATTTTATCAGCAGACGCTTCAAGTACTCAGGAGTTGGAGACAGGACACTGCTTAGGATAGGGAAGGGAGCAAGACTTCACCAGTGGACACTCTGTGTGTTATTCAGTCATCAGTTGTGGCCGGAGTGGAGGGAGTGGGACTCCTTGGGGACTCACGGGACTTCTCAGTGGGCTAATACTAGCCCAGCAGCCTAATGTCATGCTGGCTGCCTGGCACACCTCCTGCCACACCCTAGCCATGATGGGGAGAGGCAGCACTTTGAGGTGGTGAGCTGCGAATGGGGTTCAAAAATGAGAAGGGGATCAATGACAGAGCCGGACCCTCAGACCACCAGAGAAGAAGCTGGAAATGAAAGGGACCCCCCCCCCGTGGCAAGCCGACTTAAGGTAGGGTAGAGGACTCAGAGAATGTGGGACACATAGGATGTGGGAAAGGGGAGGTCATCAGGCAGGTAAGGGATGCATAGTAGACTTTGCACTATTTTGTGCATGGAGGTGGGTGGAGGTTGCAGTATGTTAGAATTCAAATATTTTTTTTATTTTATCTTTATCAAGCTTTGTCATAAACTGAACAAAATACAGAAGCAATAATAGATCTCAGATAGAATATTACATAGACATGTAAAAACACATTTTAGTCCACGGATAAAGTAATCTAATAATTGTGGTACAACATATGGGGAATGAAGGGGGTGGGATGGGAGAAAGGCTGTCAAGGGGTGCCAATAAGGAGGGACTCTGTCTCCACTCCCTGGGGACCAGGAGGATTGTAGGAAAAGGCCAACTGGCAAAAGTGCAGACCAGGGGAAACAGAATCCCCATGGGAATATGAGCAGGGGAAATGGAACTATAGGAAAGGGTGGAAGGTAGTCCTGCTAAATGCCAGGAGCTTGGGCAATAAATGCCTGAGCTCCAGGCAATGCTAACTGAGGAGCAGTGGATGTGGCAGCGGTCACTGAGACTTGGGCCACTGCAAGACATGACTGGGACCTGAACCTGAGGGATACACTATGTTCAGGAAGGACAGGGGGAGGAAGGAGGAGGTAGCAATGATGTCAAAACTGCATTGGCATAGGGGAGTAGAGGAGGCGGAGGAACCGTGGGAGGCGATGGGTACCCCTTGATAACAAGGGGGGGCAAGAGAGTAAAAATAGGAGTGGTGTATAGACCCTGTCTCTGGCGGAGGAGCTGGAGGACAGTCTGGTGGCAGATGTTAGGAGACACTGCAGACTGGGCAGAGGAACGGTGGTGTTGGGGACTTAAACATGCCAGGAACAGACTGGAGACTATGACATCCTCTGTGACCAGGAACAGAGGTTGTTGGATGTCTTTCAAGGCGTTCCTAACTCAGCAGGTGAGGGAACCGACCAGGGAGACACGGGTACTGGATGTGGTCCTGGCAGACAGTGACCAGATTGGGGAGCCTGGAGGTAAGGGACCCATTGGCGGGGAGTGACCATGCCACGGTCTGTTTCTGCCTGGACCTAGGAGGGGTAGAAGGCTGCACAAAGGCGGAAGTAACCTACTTCAGGGGTTTGATTTAAGGAAATGGGAAGGATCTTTAAGGAGCATTTGGATGGGATTGGGTCAGACATGGACGCTGATAGTAGGTGGGAAATCATCAGGAGAGGGTGCAGGATGCTACCAGCACATGTGCAAGAGTAAGACGAAAATGCGGTAGGGCCCAAAAACTTGTTGGTGGACCAGGAGGTCCAGGAGGTGGTTGGGAAAGAAAGCAGCCTATAAGCAATTCAAGTGCTCAAGGAGTGAAAGGATCGAGGGAGTACGAGCTGATGGCTAGAAGGGCCACTAAGAGTGGTGGGGCGGCTAAGGCAAGGAAGGAGCAGAACCTGGCCAGGGAAATTAGAGAGGAACAAGGGGTTCTTTAGATACATTGGGGAAAACGAAGGGTGAAGGGGCAGATTAGCAGGATTAAATCCAGAGAGGATGGGCACAAGACCGGGGAGCAGGCTGAGGTACCTAAATGAGTACTTCACCTCAGTTTTCACCCAGGAAAATGGGGTGCTGCATCATACATGGGAGGAGACAGAGATACTGAGGAGGGGGACCCTTACCGATCGGGCAGGTCTAGGGAGAGGGGAGGCATCACTGGCAGGTGGGGGAGGGCTAAGCAGGAGAAGGGGTACGAAGTGGAAATCACAGCTGAGATAGTGAGGAAGCCTCAGCTCCTTAAGGCGGAGAAAGCACTGGGGCGGATAAATTACATCCCAGAGTGCTGAAGGAACTTGCAGATGTCCTGGCAAAACCCCTGGCAGAGCTTTCACCATCTCTGAGGACAGGGTGGGTGCCCCAAGACTGGAAGGTGGCGATATAGGCCCATCCACAAGGGGGATCAAGGAGGTGGCAGGGAACTACAGGTCTGTCAGCCTGACCCTCGGGTGGTGGGCAAGGTGATGGAGGGCATTGTCAAGAGAGGCTGGGGGACCTGGATAAGTCAGGTGCCTGGACGATAGACAGCATGGATTCATCCCGGGGAAATCGTGTCAGACAAACCTGGTGGAGTTCTATGACTGGGTGACAAGTGCCTTGGACCTGGGTAGACCAGTGGACGTCCTCTTTCTGGACTTCAGCAAGGCATTTGACTCTGTTCCTCACGTGGGCCTGTTGGATAAGCTGGGAGAAATGGGGGTGGGGAACCAGATGATCAGATGGATAGGCAATTGGCTCCAGGACCGGACCCAGAGGGTCGTAGTTGGTGGGATAGTCTCATCCCCAAGGAGGGTCATTAGTGGGGTCCCACAGGAATCAGTCCTTGGGCCCTTCTGTTCAACGCCTACGTGATCTGACATAAGGACAGGAATCAGGAGGAGATGAGTCTCTTTGCAGATGACTAAACTGGGGGCGGTGGTGGATGGGAGGGAGGGTGGCCCCACAGGGGACCTGGAGGCTCTGGAAAGATGGTCTAGAAAGTGGAAGCTGAGGTTCAATGCAGGGAAATGCAAGGTACTCCACCTGGGGCCAGAAACCCAGGTCAAGTGTACACCCTGGGGGAAATGCTACAAGTCTCGATGGCTGAGAGGGACCTGGGGGTGGTGGTGGATGTCAAGATGAACAACTCTGAGACTTGTAGGAGGCAGCAGCAGGCCAACAGAATGCTGGGATGCATCACTAGGGGATCACCTCCAGAAGGAGGGAAGTGATACTCCCTCTGTATAACTGCTTGGTGAGGCCGCACCTTGAGCCTCGTGCAGTTTTGGAGGTCACACTTAAAGCGGGACATTAACCTCCTGAGAGGGTCCAGAGGAAGGCAACCAAAATGATTTGGGGCTTGGGGACAGGACCTATGAGGAGAGGCTCAAGAGCTAAATATGTACACATTGGAAGAGAGAAGGACGGGGGACATGATAGAGGTCTTTAGGTACATGAAGAGGTAAATAGGGGAGGAACAGTCGGGTGCTTCAAGGAAGGAGGAAGGGCCACTAGAGGGCATGGCTGGAAGCTGGAGGGGAAGATTCAGGGAGAAAGGAGGAGGTGCTACTTCACTGAGAGGGTGGTGGAGCCATGGAATGCACTGCCTAGGGGCTGGTGGAGACAGAGACAGTGAAGGGTTCAAGAGGGTGGGACAGGTAGGGGAAGGGTTCTGGAAGCAAAATCCAATGCAGCAAGAATATCTGGAACTGGGAAGGAGAAGCCAGAGAAGGTGAGGGGACAGCAAGGTCAGCACCCAGGTTGGGGACTGACCAACGAGCAGACAATGAAAAGACCGTTAGGGCCTATTCTGCTGGCATTTTAGTATGTTAGTATGAATCTATATTATTCCATTTCTAACAATTAGATTTGTAAAAAGATATGACCAGCAGGCCCAGTGGCACAGATGGTTGAGGCACTGGACACCACACATCTTGCGCCACTCATGACCCGGGTTTGGGAGCAGAGCCTGGGTCGTCAGAGTTCGCAGTGGAGGAGGGAGAGGATGTGAGCGGCTGCTGGTCCTCCACCTCAGGAGGGAGAACTAGGTTTCCTCGGAGCTTGGCTGTCCCTGGTGGAGGCCAGAGTGGCTGCGTCACTCCGAGAAGTGCCAGCGTCTGGCCGAGGGAGGGCGGAAGAGGCTGGTACTGGAGCTGCGGTGCCCATGTGCATCTCCATGTGCAAGCATCACCGCTTCTGGGGTCTCAGGAGTAAGGACTGTCCAAGGGGAGAAAAACGGAGGAAATGTTGGGGGCCACTCAAGGATGAAGCTTCTGGGCTGGCTCTGGGGTTCCGCTGGGGTGCGCATGGCACTACAAGTCCCCGAATAACCCCTAAGACTGGTATGTTGTCAGACGACGGGGAAGCCCGCCGAGGAGGATAAATACGTTGTAAAAAAAAAAGAAAAAGATCTGCTCACCAAGCCGTGGCTAGAGGAATTTAAGGCAAACAAGAAAATAGGCATCAAGTCAACGTGACCTCACTACCGTCACTATTTCCACTAATTTTAAATTATTATAAGGTACAATTATACTCTATAAACAGACCTCTCCATGAAACCCACGTTAAACACCATTAACAAACTTTAGAAAACAGGGATATCAACCTCTCCCCACGACAGTGCATGCACACTCTCCTCTTGACGGAGCCATAACCTTTTAATACAACAATACATTTCAATCCCCAGAAGTAATGAGTCTCAGGAGCTAAGGATTTAATATCATGAATTCACTCCTAACAGGCGATGAAGAGCGTGGCGCAGATAATAAAAGCATGCCATCTTGAATTTTAAAGATTACTGCGAGGGGGAATAGCATTAAGCAAATTTATAACAGTTACCCAATGGTATATTAGGGAAGTATAGAGGAGAAAACAAAGGCAAATAACTTTCCCCCTTAGATATGGGCTTACACACATTAACAACACTCAGGATTAGGCTGAACCCAGCAATATAAAAGTCATCTTTAACGAGCCCACAGTGTGGGGTAGTAATCAGGGGGCCATAGGCTTTAACTAAAAACAAGAGAGTTCAAAGAACAGCCTTACGACACAGTCTCTGATCCAGAATCTTCTCCTCTAAGGTCCGGTGGTGCAGATCGGAATTCCTCCACAATTTTATCCACTTTTTTTCGTGGTCAGTAAACTGGAAAGTTTTCTCCACCATAAGTGATATAAAGCCAGTATAGAGCAAGGAGGAGTGTACCACTCCCAGAGCTCATGACTGCTGCCGAATGACTGAACAATCTGTGTCTGTTACTAGTAGCAAAGCATCAGTCCAGAAAGAGTCTTGAACCTGTACCTTCGGGTTGAATCGAATGATGGATTCTAGCCTAGTTCAAGATCCTCTCACTTCCATTCCTTCGGTAATAAGTAGAATGGTGTGTGGGTTTCTGTTTGAGTTGACGAATATGAAAGTTAATACGGTAGGCTTTTTTATACTCCAATGCGTTGATCCCCAGTTCTTCAGGCATGGCAGCCGAGAACCATGTGCGCAGGAAGGAGAGCAGGTCTTCGCCTTCTGTACCCTCCAGGAGACCAGTCAGCCTGATGTTCATGGTCCTTGCTGCATTCTCCAGGGTCTCAAGGCAGGTGTGAAGATGCGAGTTCTCTGTTATAAGTTGTGCTACCGCCATCTGTATCCTTAGCTGTAGCCACTGCAGAATCAATTTTGATATCCTGGGTCCCCAGGTGTTACAATATGTGCTCCACCTTTTTATCAATGTTGCCCAGCACTTTTAATACCCAATCCCAGGGTGGTGGATCGTCAGAGCTGCCGACATGGCTGGGGCCTGGTTTCGACGTTGTTGGCTGGTTGAGTTGTGCAGATTTTGCAGGATGCCTTCCTGCCGCTCCCTTCGGATGTCCCACACCTCAAGTTTGGTATCTAACTGCTGCTCTCCCACTGCTAAAACCGAATCTGCTGGTAAAACCAAATAAAATAATACATTTGCTGTTGTTTATGGGTGTAAAAGTCATGCCTTTGTGGGAGCTGATGTAGAGTGCATCCGTCCAGTGCCTGGCTCCTTCAGCTCCCAGATTCCATTCCTAATCTGTTGCTGTAATCTGACTAGGCTTGGTCTCAGAATCAAAATCAGAATTTCTGAAATTCTGCCACAACAAAACAGAATGGATTCCAGATAATCTGAGCACCCCTAGTAGCAGTCTACAGCACAGCAGATCCATCACAGCATCTGTGGTTGTACTGAAGTGTGAGGACGGGAAAAGTGTGGCTGTTCCTAGTTGGGCCTTGTCAGTGGCAACAGAGATACAGACAATTTTGCAGTGCCCTCTTAGGGCTTAACTATCTGCAGCCAGAGAGTAGTTAGTAGATGAAACCTTGCCTAGATGGGCACTCAGCCTGGGCCCAGTGCCATGTGGAACTGCTGTAACCCTCCTTCCCTTGCATGTCAGAGGTGTTAACTAAAGCAGTCTTTTGCTGTTTAAACCTGTCGTCACTATTTACTGCACTTACATTGTGCACGCCATTTGGGGAAACTGTTGCATTTGTGGGGGATCTGTGGGTGGCATGAGCACAGTGGGGAGGTACAACATCCCAGAGGTCATGTTGTTACACCATCTAGCCCGCTTTAGTCTTTCTCTGGGTGGAGGCACTGTGCATTTATTTTCTTTTGGATAGTAAACCCCTTCCCTACTAAGTGAGAAAAGAACCCAGAACACCCTGCAAACGTCTACGGCAGCCAGGAGTCAATGTAACGTCGTGGTGTCTCCCCCACAAGACAATTGGGATGGCTGTCCACCCTGCAGGGCCTTACACCTAAAACAAAAGGCTTGATCATTGCTTAAAGAGCTGGATTATCTATTATGTGTAAGAGGATGCCCAACTATTTTTTCTGAAACAAACATGGATGAGGCAAGATAAGGCCCTGTCCACACTACACCAGAAAAATCCCTCTGTAATGTTACAGGGGGTCCAAACCATTACCGTAACAGTTTGCGTTTACACTGGTAACGTTACAGAAGGCGTTTTCATAACCGTTACAGAAAACTGTTGTGAGGTGGTTTCAACAACAGTTTCTGTAACAGTTTCAAAACTCTGGCCATGTTCACACTACACCAGTAAAATCCTGTAACGTTTTCAAAATGTTTTCAGTGGTAATGTGGATACTGTAATTTTCAGTCTGTAACGCTTTCAAAACGTTACAGATTGTCAGCAGTAGTGGACAGGGCCTTATATGTTATAGCAGTGGCACAGAGAATAATGGATATCTCTAAACAACTAGACATGGCCTATAAAAGGGGCTTAAACAGGCTTTCTTTCTATAAAATGTTTATAGTTCATGAAAAAGAACCCTATCTGATGTTTGCACAAATAATGATCGTTACAAGCAATCTGCACAATTAAGAATGGCGATTTTTTATATCAAAATAATTACTGGTGAGCAATTTTTTTCTAAGGGCTCAACCAGTTATTTGCTGTAATAACCAGTCGGTTATTATGGCATTCACATGTTCTGTCTGTCAAAAGCAAGAGCTCCCTCATTGGCTCCCATTCTGTGTGTGGACAGGCTAAACAATTCCTAAAACATGGTGGCTCTGTATCTTTGTTAGCGAGAAGCCATTACAACAAGACCCTCACCTTCCCATAATCATTTTTGTTATCTATCTGGTTGATCCGACCTTTAATCCTACCTTGAAATTAAAAAAAATATATCTGGTTGATCCTGTGGTTTGCCAGCCTCAAGCGACACACACTGTTAGCGGGAACTGGTCCGTGGCTGACTGCCTACATGGAGAGGTAAGCACAATTGCGATTTCAACTGTAACTTAAAAAAAAAAAAGAATTCAAGTGGGAGCAGAGGGAGCTGGAGGCTGCTGTGATGCGTTCAGGCTGCTGTGGGGCAAGAAGAAGAGGGAATGGGGACTGCTGCAAAACTGGGGAATCTGGAGTGGGCGCTGGAAGCTGCTGCTGCATTTGGGACTGCTGTGTGAGGGCTACTGAAGCATGTCTCAAAGAACAAGACTGAAGGTGCTACAGGAGGGTTTATTGAAAAGGAAGATGGGAGAGACAGAGAGAGACAGAGAGAGAGAGACTGTGTGTGTGTGTGTGTGTGTGTGTGTGTGTGTGTGTGTGTGTCTGTCTGTCTGTCTGTGTTGGTCACAGCACTGGGGCTGGAAAAAATTGCTCACCAGCAACTATATAAAATAAAAGATGAGGAAGTGTTCATTATGACAATTTAATGCACACCCTCGGTGCATCCCACACCTAGGGTGAACATTAAATTCTCATATCACACACTTCCCCCATTCTTCATTCTATATTTATACAATGGACTCATATTTTCTAGGAATGTGATTAGCTAATAGCCATCTTTACCTGAGGGTATATCCTACAATAACCCATGGATAAAGTAACAGCAACCTGAACAGCCTGCTAACCAAAACAAAAAGAAAAGTAAAATCCCTGCCTCTCAAAATTGCCCAAATTTGCACCGCCATCTTGGTGATGAACAACTGGAAAATTAATGAAAACTCCCAGTGTAACAGTCAGTGTAAAAGTAAAGTAAGTACATTAAACACTCCTGAAACCCATATCAGAACCAAAAAGAGTTCAACTCATTCTCCATGACTGCCTGCACCTCCTCACCTGTCAACTTTGTTGCACTCTCAGCTTAGTTTCTGCTTCCCATTTCCCACAACATCATCCGTTTCCATGTCTACACTGCACGGTCCTTCACGATAATAACTGGTCCAATGTCCTCCATAAAAAAAACATTGCCTTCCCGACTGCCTATCAGAACCAGAAAAAAAAATCTGCTGACTCAAAGCATCACTTTCCACTGCAGCAGCCACACTCACCCTGGAAGCAGCCCTGAGGTATGGCAGCCTGTTAAAGGTTGCGCTATGCTCTCTCAACAAACCATGAGAAGTTCCCGTTAGGGCTCCCACCATGCTATTTCAGAAACCCTGAAAACTGCACAGCCACTCAGACCTCCACCACACTGTCTGGTTACAAAAAAGCGTGTCAGCAACTTTGCATTTCCCTGTATGTGTGGGGAGTGGGATGGTGACTACTTCTGCCATAATCTGCCAAGTAACCATAGATTATACAATAGGGAGGAAGCACAGTCAAAAAAAAAAAAGCTTTAAAAAAATTAGCTAACATTTTTTCTTTCACTAGAAGACATTGTATAATCACAATAATCCACTCCAGGGTGTGGGTTATGGTGGGATTTACACACTTCTGATGTGGTTTACTACTGAACCATACCAGGCATGGGTAAATCCCACCATAAACCACACACTGTCAGGGATTATTGCTTAATAAAACTTGTGCAGTGAAGCCTGCCAGGATGCAAAGCAATGTGTCAGATTCCTGTATGGCAAAAGAGATTAACTACTATTGAAATTGCCTTGTTTCCTGCAATACTTTTGCTGCAGAATGCTGCAGTATTGTGTTGCATCATGGCAGGATCCACTGCATGTTGAGTCCCAAAGTATTCAATGCCCATGTGGGGAAGCTACTATGAAGTTACAGCATGTTTTGGACTGTAATATTTTAGAAATTAAAAAAGAAATGGTTATGTCTGATAACAAGTAAAGTGATGTTGCAAGACAAAGCAGACTTAGTTATACAGCTATGCAGGGTGGACTGCATGCCAAAATGCTGTATACCAACCTCATTTACAGATGTTACATATAAAACATTGAGATGGTAGGAAACTAGGAATAACTGATATTGCACTTTTTATTGTAGTGATGTGTATATGTGGAGTATTGGAGTATTAATATGTTTGTATGTTTACCTCTGCCTCTTAATGTTAATGATGGAATATTAATTTAACCTGTGGTGTACTTACAGTATATGTCATATTTTTATTGGTAATTTTATTGCAGCAATTCTTTTCATGAACTGAGAAGGCTGTACAGCATAATGAAGGCATTATTGCCTGGAACGTTATTACTGAGGACTCTCCTCTTGCTGTATGTGCTACTGTATGTTTTAATTGGCAGACTCTGAAATTACATCACAAGGAATAGGAATCATGGACCATTCACACAGATTTAAAAGTGACCTGTAAGAGAAAGAAAAGGAGCTTTATAATATGTGTATAGAGTACAGTAGGAAAGTACCCATTCCACCCTGAAGAAGGGGTGCACTCCAAAATATTGATGGGATTCATGGGTGTCCTATGAACTGTGCCACAAAAAATAAATAGTACTTTTAAATATGGGTGAGTGGTCCATGATTCCTATTCCTTGTAGTGTGTGTTAGGGCTAGTCTACATAGCAGATCATTTCCTACTGGGATCAAAGTCAGGAAGTGTTTTGCAACAGTCCCACTGAAATACACTGGGTGACTGGGATATGCCTTTTTACTGTTGTCAGTGAGTAGGTGTTATGCCATGGTATTGCTCCTTGCAACAGTCTCTAACACTTTGCTAACTTGTTAACTTTATGTTGGCTGCAAGGAGGAGAGTGCACAAAACCTGTTGAGTGTGTGGGGCTACTTTTGTGAATGTGCAGCTGACCTAGGTGATACAATGAAGAAGTCCTCAGGTTGTGTAGCCTAGCACCCCCCCCCACTACTGTAATGACAAGAATGACAATGAACAAGCTCAGAGAAAAAGTACTAATAAATTCTCTGTCTGCACAACTTGGTGACTGGAAAGCTAACCTTTATTTTTTCTGTAGAAAAGAAATAAAATTGCCTGTGTAAAACTGAGAGTGTTCATGCTGCTAAATAACTGCAGTGCAAAAATCAAAGAATAGCACAACTGTGGCACCATTAGGAACTAGTGAGTATCTCTTACAATCTCGCTGTAAAATGAAAAGATAGCTGAGTTTCCAGTCAGTCCAAGTAGCCTTGCCATGGACTGGGAAAGCTAAGAAGGGAGAGATCAGTTGCTGGAGCAAGGGGGGGGGGCAGGATAAGGCAATCTGCAAAACAACACTTAACCAGCATGACTTCCATACACATTGTATCCCACATTGTTTTACAAGGCACAGGAGGTCCATACTGGTAGAGCAGGGAATGAAGAACAGGACAGAATTTATGTGCCCAACCTGGCTGACAGGGAATAAAAAGAAAATCTGGTCCCTCTCTCAGTTACTTGATGGGTCTGGAGAGCAGTTGTGTCTATCAGTGAATGAAAACATCTGCCCCTGTCCCAAAACTGCCTGTGGGCCCAGTGCCCAACTAAACCCAGCAGTGAATAAACAACCCCCCAAACAACCTGACAGATCCTGTGCCTAACTAGAGGGAATAAAAAACAAATCTGGCCTTCTTCCCTCCTCCAACTGCCTGACTGATCCACTACCCACCCCAGCCGATGAGGGAATAAAAAAAGGTCCTTCTTTCCCTAACTACCTTATGGCTCCTGCATGCTACCAAGCCTTATGAAATAAAAAAAATATGTTCCCCTCCCAACAACCTGATAGAGCCAGTGCCCAATGTGGCCCGTCATGGAATAAGATATCTGTACTCTTTCCCCAAACAGCCTGACAAGTCTAGTGCCCAACCCAGCACATCAGGGAATAAAACAAAAACATCCCCCTCCCTCAACAACCCGAGAGATCTGTTGCCCAACCTGGGCTGCCAGGGAATAAAAAAAAGGTTAACCTTCCCCCAACAATCTACAGGTCCAGAGGTTAACAAAGCCAGTCAGGGAATAAAAGAAAATTCTGACACCCCCCTAGCAACTCGACAAATCTGATGCCTAACCCCACCTGGCAGGGAATTAAATAAATATGAGAACACCAGAAAAGGGGCTTCCCCAACCAAGGTACTACGTAAGGCTAAACAATATCAATACCAAGCAGAAAAGCCTCACAAATACACCCACACACACTCAACACATGTAAAATCTTACAAAGACCCAATAGAAACAAGCATGCTATAAATGAACAATTTTATTGAACCTATGGTGTTTAGTTCTCTGAGGACTATGACAGGGCTGGGATAAGACCCTGTCCCATGTGTTATGCAGAGAGAGTTAAAAGCATGGATCTGTTTTTCTGCTCTCCTATTCTATCACTTGCAATCTTTTGACTGTCTGATTGAGCAAATTTTTCTTGCGGAACCTCAGGACTGGACATTCCGATGGTTCTACATTTCTTTACTTGCTGTTTCTGTTCTTTCTTTCTCTCCTTGCTTCTCTGTGGTCAACAAGCAAATGTATATAAGTATACTGTTGAAATGAATGTAGACAGCTATTTGAATTTATCTAGAATACTGGGGGTTAACCTTAAGGTGCAATTTGACCTCCACAAGCTTGTTTGCAAAGTTGTCAGCAGGAAAACCAGCACTGACTAGAATGTCTTAATTGGCTGCACCTGTTAGGAAGACTGGAGTACTAGCCATGGGAAAGAAACTGGCAAAGTCTGGTACACTGTCTGAAACCGGAGATAAAGCTTAACAAGAAAATAATGCAGAATTTAATTGCCAGGTGAAACATCTTATAAAAAGACAGCAATGTTTGTTTAGAGAGTTAGAGGGAGAAACTGAGATTTAGATTTAGAGATAATCTCAGATGAAGGACTTTGGTTTGTTTGAACTGCCTCTATAAGGGCTACCCTGCACATTTTTTTTATTGTTACTGATAATAAAATGCTACTTGCAAATTTTATAACTTCTCCTGGTTTGCCTATACTTCCTGACCTACAGTATGCATCGGTGACAGTTGCTGTTAGAAGTGGATTTACACTGTGCATACTCTAAGCCAGGAATTTTGTGCATGGGTGCTAGACCTCGTACTAGGGAAGCATAGAAGAAAGGTATGGATCCTGGAACAGCAAGCCAGGGAGTGACTTCGAGAAGAATGGTAGCCAAACTAGAAGCAGAAAAAAATTCCAAACTGAGACTATACAGCCTGAACCCATGATGAAAGAAGAACAACACGCAGGGACAGAACCTGAAAACATGTCTGCCTTCTTCAAATGGTGGGCTGTACAGCAAAGAGAGGCAGAGAAGCAGAGAAAAGAAGAGATGCAGTGGCATGAGCAGCAGAGTAAAGGAGATGCAGTGACAGAAGCAGCACAGAAAAGAAGAAATGCAGTGACAGGTGCAGCCGAGAAAAGAAGAGATGCAGCGATGGCTGGATGCCTTGCAAACTGTCAAAGCTGGAGGATCTGGTACTGGTCCAGCAGAGCAACATGACACAAATAAAATACATTAAACTTCCAAAGTTGTGTCCCTCAGATTCATACTAAGAACTGATTGATATGCAGAAGGCCTTGGCCCACATGAGTATATCTCCAGCAAGCTGGTAATTCACCCTTGGTTCAGTAGATAATTGTCTAAGTTGTGTTTAAAATTCTCCGGGCTGGTGGCGACAACTACTGATGTGGGGAGCGAGTTCCATAGTGGGAGTATTCTTGGAGTAAAGAAAAAAACATCTGTTGTCTGTTTTGGGGTAGGTTAATGCTAGTTGGTATTTACGACTTTTTAGATTGCAATCCTGTAGGCTGTAAGACATGCCTAATTCAGTCATAACATCAGGATCTTCTGACAGTTTATGCATTAGTAAGAGGTCACCCCTTGTTCTCTGCTGCTCCAAAGAGTATAAATTCAGTTCCTCAAGTCTTACATCATAGTTCTTATTATGCATGTTATTTATCATCTTGGTTACTCTTCGCTGTACCCCCTCCAACCTATTTATGAACCTCCTGAGGTATGGACTCCACAAAGGTGAGCAATAGTCTATGTGAGGCCTTATGTAGGCCTTGTAGAGTGGCAAGATGCATCCCCGATCTCTAGAGGTGAATGATCTCTGTATGTTGCCTATTAGTCTGTTAACCCTGTTAATAACATGGTTACAGTGGCTATGAGATGATAAGTCAGATCTTATGGATAATTCCCAAGTCTTTTTCCTCTAATACTGGTTTTAGTGTATACCCATTCAGACTGTACTGGCTGTGTTTATTTGTAACTCCTAAGTGCATTATAACACATTTACTGTTACTGTAAATCATGTCATTCTGTATGCCCATTCCTCAAGTTTTTTTAAATCATTCTTGAAGTTTAGTATATCTTCCTTAGTTTATACTTGGACTGCTAGTTTCATGTCGTCTATGAATTTAATGGCGAAACTATTAATATTTTTTGTCAGGTCAGATATAGAGATGGAAAACAATATTGGACCTAAAACTGATCCTTGTGGCACGCCGCTGGTAACTGAACTAGATTTGAACATGTGTCCCCTAACACATACTTTTTGTGTACGGTTGTTTAACCATTCTTCTACCCAATTTGTAATTATACAATTTATTCCCAATTTTTGCATTTTGGGTATTAATGTTTCATGAGGCACCTTGTCAAATGCTTTACAGAAGTCCAGATAGAGTACATCCACTGGAATCTTATCCCCACGGTTTTACTAACTTTTCATAAAATACCAGGTTACTTGTTAAACATGACCTCTGATTTTTAAAACTGTGCTCGGAGCGGTCTATTAAGTTCTTTGTTTTCATGTCCTCCCTCAAGTTTAACTTTGAGTAAAGATTCAAAGATCTTACTGAGTACACTTGTGAGGCTGATTGGTCTGTAATTTGATGTTTTACCCTGGCAACCTTTTTAAAAAATAGGGTAACGACAGCTGTTTTCCAGTCATTAGGTATCATTTTAAGAATAATTACATGTTGAAAATTTTATACAGTGGTTCCACTAACCATTCTTTGATTTCTTTTAAAAGTCTTGGGTGCAACTTATCAGGGCCTGGAGATTTATTTACATTGATTTTGTCCAATCTGTCAAGGATCTCTTTTTTTGTAAATTTGGATAAGTCCTCAGATTGATTTATTGTAGTAGTAGCATTACTTTTTTTAGGGTTGAATACTGTACAAAAATATTTATTAAATTCCTCAGCTATGTCTAGAGGTGCTGTTATTTTGTGCTAGTTTACAGTCAAAGAGACAATAGTTTTTGTAGTTTGTTTTTTATTATTTATGTAGGAATAAAAGCTTTTTTCCCCCCTCTCTCCTATAGGCAAGTCTAAATTCTAGCTTGTTTTTTTTCCTATTTTTATTCTTTGTTTGCATTTTTTTAGAACCGACTTGTATTTGAATTTATCGTAGTCACTATTGTCTTTTTTAAGTATTCTGTATGCTCTTCTTTTTTTTGCTAATAATTGTAATCTATTTGGTGTTACCCACAGTGGTATTTTACCCTTCCTATTGTATGTAATTTTGTCCGGTACATATTTTGTTCCAAGTTCTATCACTTTATTTTTAACTCTGGTCCAGAGTTCTTCTGGGGATGAGGACCTGTTGTCCCACTGCCAGTCGCAGAGATCCAGGTTAAACTGAGCAATGTTTGCTTTAATATAGTTTCTGAATATAGTTTTCCCTAATTCAGGTTTGGGTGTATGTGGGTTTCAAAGGTTATTGTCATGTGATCACTATTTTGAATGGGCTGTTTAATTTGGATATTTTTTATTTTGTCAGGAATATCAGTAAGTAGTAGGCCCAATATGTTGTTTTTCCTAGTTGGTATTGCAATAAGTTGATGTAAGCCATTTGCACAGCAAACATCTAAGAATGAGTTCTCTGGGTTATTGCTACCTATTGCATCCTTCCAGTTTAGTCCTGGAAGATTAAAGTCCGCTAGTAGTATTGTATCTTTATAGTCTGATTTATTACTAACACTGTTTAAAATATCTTGATGTGCCAATGAATTGGTGTCTGGTGGCCTGCATAACACAGTCCAACCAGTAATTTCTGTTGCTTGTCCCTTACTATTTCGACCCATAATAGTTCACTTGACATTTCCTCTGGTTGATCCTTGATTGGTTTAAATGTAATGTTATTTTTTATAAATAGTGCCACCCCCCCCCTTTTCTGATGTTCTGTTTATATAATGGGTAGTGTAGCCAGGTATGTTTGTGTTCCAGTTAGAGGTTCTCCCCACCAAGTCTCCGTTATAGCGGCTATATCTATTCCATCCTTGTTTAGGATGATTTGCAGTTAGTCCATTTTAACACCGTGCAGGTTTCTTATATTAGTCAGGAGAAAGGTTAGTCCATTTTTTTTATTGTGCATCACATGCCTGTTTTGTTGTTTTTTGTCCTAGGCAGAATAGTTTGTAATGGAACTGAATGTTCCCCTTGCCCCTTACTGTTTAGTTTTTTGTTTGTCTATATTTATTTTATTTTGAAAAATGCATCTCAGGAGATGTGATCCTTGTTTGATAAGATGTAAACCATCATATCCAAACAATAAGTTATTATTTTCAAATTTTTCCCAGGTTTTTATACATTCCACATTATTGGTTAGGCACCATCTATGCAGCCATACCTGACAACTTTTCAAAAGGATTGCCAGAGCCTGCCAATGCCCAAAACAGCATGGGCAATCAGGTTGGTACCTTATTTGATAGGTAAAGCCCAACTTACCTACAGCAATATGGACACTGTGCAGTCAGAAAACTATAACCTATGGGAAAGAGAAATCCTTAAAAGTTATGACATCTCAGGACAGACCTATAGGCAGAGATTCCTGTCCCTGAAGTACCACTCATTCGACAACCCTCAAGAAGCCTCCACCCAGCCCACAGAACTCTTCATTTAATGGCTGCAACCAGAGGGCAAAACAGTCCCACAGATCATCAACATATTTGCAATGGAGCAATTCATCAACATCCTTCCCACAGACGTGCAGCTCTGGGTAAAAGAACACTAACCAGAAAGTGGGGGAAAGCTGTTTCTTTAGCTGAAGACTATCAGATCACCACAGCAGTGAAGTAACAGCCAAGGAATGGTAAGATTCTCTTTTCCTGATTTAAGTCCAGCTCAAATAAGAACTCTGATGGGGTAACTTCCTCAAGACTTCATTTGCTATAGCTGTAATAAGCCAAGCCATACTGCAAGAAACTGCCATAAAAATAAGGAGGGTAACATTGGAGCAAATTTGGCCTTAGCAAATTTGGGCAAGTATTTAACAGATGTCAAGGTGGGAGATAAGACTGTAAAGGGACTTATAGATTTGGGAAGCTGACAGACCCTGGTGCATGCTAAAGTTCGAGAAAAGACTGTACAAAAGGACTGGGTACTGGGGTCATATGCATCCACTGGGACATTCGATACTATCCCACCACCCAAGTAACTCTGAATATTAATGGTGTGTTGCACCAAAACGAAAGGGGTGAAGTACCTAAGTTACCTGTACCTGTCATTACTGGAAATGACTTTCCAGGATTTGCAAAGTTAATCACAGAGGAAGCGAATCCTGCTGTGTCAGAAGCTGTGATAACAAGAGCACAGGCAAAGAAAATCTCTGATGTTGGGGACTCATTTCCTTCTGGTGCCTTTGACTCGGACTTGTTTGAGCCTAGTTCCAAGATCCGGAAGTCCAGGAAAGAAAGAAGATGCCTGAAAAAATAGTGGCAACAAAAGACTGACGGGCATAAGGGGTTGATATATGAAAATGCTTAAACTAAACTGATAACTGATTGTGATTTTGTTTCTGAGCAAAATAACAATGTTTCTCTCCAAGACTATTTTAAGCAGCTGGAGGTGAAACAAAAGCCAGGGTAAACCAATGCTTAAAAAAATGTAATTGGCTACTGTACAGAATTTGGGTTAATCCACAGATGCAGGAACGGCTCGAACAACTGGTCATACTAAAGTACAGAAGTGAGTTGTTACTGAAAACACGATAGTTCTATGGCTGTATCACTCAGGAGGCACTTTTACACACACAGGTTTCTTTACCAAAATGAGCATTACCTGTGTGACGCCATTGTAGTCTGCTCCGTTGTGGCTTGACTTTACACGCACAGCACTATTTCAGCAACCCCCCTCCTCTGGTTTCTATTGTTTCACTCCTGCTCATACCTCTCAACCTCTGGATGACCAAATCAGGGACAGAAACCCAGGAAATCAGGGACAACCAGTGAAAATCAGGGACACTTAATTAACATAAAATTTGCATAGCCGCGCCCCCAAAGTGGGTCACATGTTGCCAGCTCTGTATAGAGTCACCTCATATGACATAGAAGCATATGTCACTGTCTGTTATAAGAGCATTATGCTCTTATAACAGTTAGACAGTGACATATAAACATTTCAGTGCATACAGCTGACAGCTTCTTGGGCATTCTCTCTCTCACTCTATTACTGAGGACATAATGGAATTCTGCTATTGTTTCAGACTTTAACCCACTCCCATCATAACTGTGTGCACTGTGCAGCTACTTATTCATTCTGGATGGAGTGAGCCACTCTAGCAGTACACACACACCACATAACTTCAAGTTCCTTTAACAGGGCTGGAGATTGGAGAACATACAAGATGCTGCTAAATCAGCTAAATTGTCTAGGGCTTGCCTGGCACACACACATATAAAACACAAATACATGATTAACTGTCTAATCTGTCTGAGTAGGGCTACATGTACAACGTTACATACCTCATATAAAAAGGGGATACTCTGGCTGAACTCCGGTTTTCTCTTTTCGTCCTTTCTTGATGCTGCAGTGCTGGGGTAGGCTTAGCGGGCACTGACTAGGTAGGCAGGCAGATGAATATCACTGATCGGATGACTGCTGCTGTGCGGCGGGCGCTACAGTGATCGATCTGCTGCTGCCACTGAGTAAAATAGCCAAATAGTACATTTTTACAGCTTTTTGCCTTTTACTGAAAAATAACTCAGAGCAGCAAGCAGCAATGACGGCGTCTCTTCTTTTCAGTTAGAGCGATTCAGCAAGGTGGCACTGGCAGCAACGGCAGCGAGCAGATCAGCAGGTGAATGAGTCCCAAGAGCGCCGGAGAGGATGCTTATATCTAGGACTTCCGGACCTGAGGGGGGACTCAAAACTTCAGGTCCGCACTCCTTAGTGGGTGGAGGTGCCAATTTTAGGAACGGACCATAAATGCAGCTGGCGATTGGTTCCAATTGGGTGCTGACATCAGCACGTTATGGCGGCGTCACGCGCTCGCTGTGTGCAACACAGATTAGGGAACACAAATACAATCAGGGATTCAGCTGGACCACGTGGTGCTACAGTGTGTCGGGGTAAACGAGACGGCATTTCCGGGGCAACGAGCAGCAAATCCGGGATGGTGGGACAGAACAGAAAATGCAGCTGAAATACGGGACATCCCGGGCAAATCGGGACAGTTGAGAGGTATGCTCCTGCTTCCCCAATACTCCAAGATTTCCTGGGAGACAACACAGTTTCCAGAATGGTCATTACACACGCAGGAGGCAACGGACCAATTGGGACAAACCACACCAACCAGGGAATGTGGTTCGGAGAATGTTTACTGTGGAATCGAAGAAATGCATTTTACACACCAGTGGAGGTAACGGTAAACTGTTTCTGTAACGGCATTCCATTACAGAACTGGTAGTGTAAAAGTGCCTAGGGAGGGATTGCACCCTTGCCAGACTGCTGTACAGATTTTACTGGCCAGGGATTCATAAGGATGTTGCTACCTATTGTATGAACAAAAAATAAGGTACTGCATCAGTGTATGGTTTGAAAACAAACAAAATGGTAATAATAAATGCACGATGAAAATAGAAAAGATAAGATCAACACTTGGACTATAGGTCTTCTTCAGCAATTATCTAAAAGAGAAAAAGCTAACTTTGCTTTTTTCTCTTTTACCTCTATTTGCCTTTTGTTCCCTTTTAGATAATTCCTGAAGAAGACCTATAGTTGAAACATTGATTCTAACTCTATTTTCTATTTTCAGCGTGCATTTAATCTTACAATTTTTGTTGCTACCTATTGCTGCTCTTGTGCGGAATGTCAGAAAGTAGCCCGTGACTAAAAAGATGAAGTTGCTCTTGGTGACCCTACCCTTGATAGGTATGCCTTTGAGAGAATTGCAATGGATATGGTTGGCCCCTTAGACAAAAGTAAAAAAAGGGTACTGGATTCATTTTGGTAGTACATGGCTATGCTACTTGATACCCAGAGGTAATTTTAATGCCGCTGTCACAGCTCCTAAAAGTGGCAGCAGAGCTTGCCAAACTTTTCAGCAGGATGGGCATACTTAAAGAGATTAATACTGATCAGGGTAGTGATTTTGATGCTGCATTACTGAAGGAGCTGTAACAACTACAAGGTATCCCTGCCGTAGGAACCTCCCCTTATCACCCTCAGACAGACAATCTTGTTGTGCATTTTAATCAAACCCTAAAAGGCATATTAAAAAGGTGAAGGGAAAGACAGGGACCAATATTTACCTTACCTGCTTTTGTTAGAGAACTGCCACAAGCATCTTCAGGTTTTCACCCTTTAAAATGTTGTGTGGTAGACAACCTAGAGGGCCCTGAGATAAAAAAGAAACATAACCACACTCATAAAGAATCTATTAAATCTTATATGTATGCCCTGAAAAGAAACTGGCAAAATACGCTGAAATTGCCTGTAACTATGAAGAAACCCCAAAACAGCAGAAAGTGTATTATGACCATGGGGTAAAAGGAAAAGTTGTGTTTAGATCTAGGATTACAATTACCTTTGAGCCAAGGCTCTTTTACAAAGGTTCCACGTCAGGAGAGTACATACATGTTAAGCATGTTAAACAAGGGCATACAACATTAATGAGAGCATACAACCATATTCATCAGTTCAGGTATGGCATCACAGTAAATAGGATACATGAATAACACATATAAGTTTTTGAACCCAGTGAAAAAGTCTTGTTACTGTTACCCACTACATAAAACAAATTGTTAATGAAGTGGCAAGGGTAGGAGTTAGATGTACTGGCACAGTTAACTATGAGATTGAGACCCCCAATAGGAAAACCCCTGCTAAGATATACAATTTTATACTCCTGAAGAAATGGGTTGAAAAAACACCAAAGGTTGCTTTGTCAGTCTTACCAGAAACTTCTAAAGAAAATATTGATATGACTTATGACAGACTGGAACAAACTGTAACTGCTGATGCTGTAAAGATGAATGTTTCCTTACCCACAGAAGCACTGCAGAAATTCATAACTTGGTAAAGACGTTTAAAGTATTTTTACCACAGTGCCAGGCCACAACAAAGGGGCTGAGCATGTAATAGTGACAGAGAATTCTCACCCTATCAGACGAAAGACATAATTACCAGAGTGGTTAAGAGCAGATGTGGCTAAGGAAATAGAAAAAATGAAAGAGTTGGGTATCACTGAAGAATTGAGAAGTGCTTGGTCATCACCAATGGTGATTGTAAATAAAAAAGGAGGGTGTAAAGATCTGCTTTGATTTAGGGAAACTTAAGTGTCCACACTTGACAGCTATCCTATGCCCAGGACAGATGATTTGGTCGACAGACTGGGGACAGCCAAGTACATCAGTACCCTCAATCACACAAGGGTTACTGGCAAATTCCCCAAGCTAAAGAATCCAGAGACAAAACTGCATTTTCCACTCCAGCTGACTTCTACCAGTTCACTACCATCCCATTTGGTTTACAAGGTGCACCTGCTATGTTCCAGCAGTATATGGATATAATTCCAGCCCCTCACACTGGTTATTGTGCTGCTTATTTGGATGAAGGCATGGTGTACAGTCCAGACTGGAAAAGCCACCTGGAACACCTACCGGCAGTTACCCAATCTATCAAAAATGTAGGTCTGGACATTAATCCTACCAAGTGTGCACTGGGCATGCAGGAAACCAGACAGTTGGGTTATATTTTGGGAAATGGAGAAATAAAGCCAGGGATTTCCAAGATAGAAGCTGCAACTAACAGTTCTGTCCCTAAAAGAAAGAAATATGTCAGGTCATTTTAGGTCTGGCTGGTTACAGGAGATTTGTTCCCAACTTTCCCCAGTGCTACTCACCTCACTGAACTCACAAAAATGGTACCCAAATAATGTGAAATGGCCCCAGAGTGTGATGAAGCTTTTCAGGCTATCAAGGCTGCATTATGTTCAGCCCCTGTTTTAAGAAGTCCAGACTATGATAAACAATTTCTGTTATAGACAGATGCCCCCTACAGTGTGTGAGCCTAGGTGCAGTCCTGAGCCAGAATACAGATGGGAAGGAACATCCCATTCTGTATATCAGTAGGAAGTTGCATGACAGGGAGAGAAAGTACTCTACTACTGAGAAAGAATATCTTGCCATGAAATGGGCAATGGAGTCCCTTAATTTTTATCTGGTAGAGGAGTTGACTTTGCACTTATATTACAATCCTCTCTGTTTGCGTAATCAAATGAAGGATTTAAAAAATCCCAGAATCAGAACATAGTACCTGACACTACAGCCATTTAGATTTAAAGTGATGCACAAATCCGGAAATGAGAATGTTAGTGCTGATATTCTGTCAAGATATGGTTCAGGAATTGACAATTCAGAAGGTAGGAAAAAATGTGTGTGCTTAACTGAAATATTTGCTGTTAACAGCTGTCATGAAAAATACCACACATGCAAAGAACTCTAAATGTTATTAGGTAATGTTAAAAGAGAAGTAAAAGAACATTTGGAAACCTGTTTTAAAAGAGAAAAAAACAGGTTCCTCTCAAAGAGGACATATGTAACAGGGTTGGGATAAGAACCTGTCCCATTTGCTATGCAGAGTTAAAAGTAAAAATCTATTTTCTCCTGTCCTATTCTGCCACTTGTCTAAACACAGAAACATAGAATTTGTGACAGATAAGAACCTTGGCCCACCTAGTTTGCCCATTTCCCTACCTACTGGATAAGCTGCAGATCCTAGTTAACCAACAGCCTACTTCCTCCTACCCCCACTAGAATTGCCTTATGTCTGTCCCATGCATTCTTGAATTCCCACTGTTTTTGACTCTCGACCTCCTCAGGAAGGCTGTTCCATGTATCCACAACCCTCTGTGAAGAAATACCCTCACATTACCTCTGAGCCGTTCCCCTCTATCTTCAAATTGTGCCCCTTGTTTACTGCACATCTCTTTTTCTGAAAGATGCTACCCTCTTGGACTTTGTTGATTCCTTGAGGTATTTGAAAGTTTCTATCATGTCCCCACTCCTCCTTTCCTGAGGCTATACATCTTTAGTTCCTTTAGTCTTTCTTCATATGTCTTCTGATGCAGACCCTGCATCATTTGGTTGCCCTCCTCTGGACAGCCTCCACCCTGTCTATGTCTTCACGGAGATGGGGTCTCCAGAACTGTACACAGTACTCCAGATGTGGTCTTACCAACTGTCTGTACAGAGGGCCAACAACTTCCTGTTTTCTACTGGTGATGCCTCTCCCTATGCATCCCAGTATCCCCCCAGCCCTCCTTACTGCCTTCTCACATTGCTGGCCCACTTTAGGTCATCTGATATGACTACCCCCAGGTCCCTTTCCATTTTTGTTGTTGTCAGTATCTCACCCCCTATTGTGTACTCTTCCCCTGGGTTTTTGTTTCCCAGGTGCATTACTTTGCACTTCTCTGCATTGAATCTAAGCTGCCATACATTTGACCATTCCTCCAACCTTGCCATATCCCTTTTCATCCTTTCCACTCCACCTTGTGTATCAACCCTGTTGCAGATCTTTGTGTCATCTGCAAAGAGACATACTTTCCCTTCCAGTCCCTCTGCAATGTCACTTATAAAGACATTAAAAAGGACCGACCCCAGTACTGAACCCTGCGGTACCCCACTAGTAACCCTCCTTTCTTCACTGTGGACTCCATTTACTATTACCCGCTGTGTCCTGTTGTCCAACCAGTGTTTTACCCAGGCTACCACCCTGGGACCCACTCCCAGGCTGGCTAATTTGTTTATTAATCTTTTGTGCGGGACTGTGTCAAATGCCTTGCTAAAGTCTAGGTAGGCCATGTCCACAGCCCCTCCCTGGTCTACTGCTTTGGTCACCCAGTCAAAGAAATCAATTAGATTTGTCTGACATGACCTTCCTCTGTGAATCCATGCTGCCTTGGGTCCTGTGCTCCACTGGCCTCTAGGTACTCAACAGTTCTTTCCTTCAAGTGACTCCATCATTTTCCCCTACCACTGAGGTCAAACTGACAGGTCTGTAGTTCCTGCCTCTGTCTTGCTCCCACTTTGTGAAGGGAATCACATCCGCCTCCTACAGTCCTTAGGTACCACACCATCCTCCATGATTTATTAAAAGGAAGTCAGTGGTGTTACTAGTTCTTCCTTAGTTCTTTTTAGAATTCTGGGTGAATCCCATCAGGCCCCATTGCTTTATCCACCTTCTTTCGTTTTAAGGTTCTTTCAGAACCTTTCTTCTATGAAAGAACAATATCAACTCCCTATCAGGTGTTTCTATTGACCGGATTAGGTATTTTCCCCTACTATTCCATTGAATACTGAGCAAATTCATTCAGTATCCTCTTTTTCACTGTATCCTCTCACATAGACACTTCCTCTTTGTTCAGCCTCAGTATCCCTCCCTTAGTCTTTCTTTGCTCCTAATATACCTATGAAAGATTTTATCCCCCTTTTAACAAGTTAGCTATCTGTGGTTTGGGCCTTTGCTATTCAGCTGCCTTACCTGATTCCTTCTACTTTAACTGATACAGTTCTCTCTCCTGCTCATACTGTGTTTCATATACTTCCTGAATGCTATCTTTCTCCCTTTATTCCCGCCCTTCTTTTGAGAACCATACTGTTTTTTCTTTCGTTTTGGTTGTTGCTTCACACAAGGCTTTTGCCTCTCTGTGAGGCAGTTTGATGTTTCCCATTGTTGCTCACCCACCTTCTTGCCTGTTTCTAGTGCTTTTCTGAACATTCTCACATTTGACAAATCAACCTCCTGAGTCAGTACCTTCACTTTTGTGTGGCTGACTCTACAACTAAGTTGCTCGTGACCACACTGTCTGGTGGTCGCGTTCCCAGATGACTACCCACTTCAAGATATGAAATTACATTACCTACCGTAATTCATGATCTTCTCTTGTATCTTCACCATTCAGTACTACTTAGGTTAAATGGGCGGCACCCTTCTGGGAGGATTTTGGAGTCGGCTCAAGGCGCCCTCGGCGCGACATGCTCGTCATCCGAGACGACGCCGTTAGGTGCCACAGACTCTCACATCTCAGTTCTATTAGCGGGGAAGAAAAATAAGAAAAAAAAAAGGAAGTGAGCCAAGACAGACCGAAGAAAAAGAAGGATATAAACAGAAAAAGGATAAACGGTGAATAGACAGAGGGAAATTCAGGGACACGAGACCTCCTTTCTAGGCGACTCTAGGAGGAACAGAAGGAAGAAAGAAGAAGAAAAAGGAAGAAAAAAAGAGAGCATGTTAGAGGAGACAGTGCCCATGAGGCAGTGGTTGAGGAGCATGGCTGAGACAAGAGCAGAATCCCAGTTGCTAGGGCTGAGGGAGGTTCAGCAAAAACACTGAACAGATCAGATGAGGCAGATTCTCTGGACTCTCATGCCATCCTTCATCGGTGAGGGGCTCCTAGACTATCAGACAGAACCTGTTCGGGTAGGCCAACAGGAAGGGACTAGATCCCTTAGCACCATGATGGACACTAACACAGACTATAGGGAAAAAGAATATACCTTCTCAAGAGCAATTTTATATGAAAATAAGTGGAACTCATTGAACTACCCTAGGGCAAGACAGGCAGGCGCTCAGAGTTGACAAGTTCAGGTCAGTAGCTAGAAGAGCTAGAAATAATACCTGCCAGGAGGATTCTTGACTTGCCGAGGCCAGGACAGGCAATGGCCACTTGGGCGTGAAACTGCATGACCTGAAGAAGGTAAGAATCGCACACAAAGGGTGGTCAGAAAGAGTCCCTCAAAGCAAAGAAAAATTATAACCCGTGCTCGTTCCTCTTTGCTTGAGGGAAAAAAGGAGATCATTCACTAAGAATGGAAAAACAGAAAAGTTTTTTTTTTGGCATAAAGGCCAAGGAAAGTAAGAGGAGAGATGGGAGGAGGCAGTACAGAAGGAGGCCACGAGGGAAGGTGGGAGGGTATCAGCAATGAATGGTGAAGATACAAAGAAGATCAAGAATTACGGTAGGTATGTAATTTTCATATCTTCCCTTGTCAATCTTCACCATTCATTACTGCTTGGGTGAGTACCAGGCCCCCTCCCCCTTAAAAAAGGGGGGGTAGAACCCTGAGGGAACAAGACCCCCAGCCTCCTGTTGGTGAGAAACAGAAGGGGAAGACCCTGGCTAATGCAGAGAGAAGCCTATGTGGGAGAAGAGCTAGGAGGTGCCCCCCTGAGGATGGGGAGGCAGGAGGAAAGCCCTGCAGAAGTCTCCTAGCTCTGGAGGAAAGAGGCGGGTCCCGAGCGGAGGCAGATCACCCTCGCCGGGCCAGGGGTGACAGCCTTGACAGGCAAGCCATGCCGTCCGCCTAATGCAGATCGCTGTCCCATGAAGCCTGAAGCCACCTCATTAGCGTTATAAGATGCCCGCTTGGCGAGTGTCTTGCCAGCTCAGGCCTATAGCGGAGGGCAATAGCCTGTCTGGTATGCTCCGTATCAGGCATTGATGCTAAGAGCTGGGAGAGCATCGACCACAGATGCGATTGTAGAGCAGTGTGGTGAGCCTGATGTGATGCAATGCAGGCCACCGCATGAGAGGAAGAGAACACTCTTAGCCCCCACTGGTCGAATTGTAGGGAATCCGAATCCGGTGGACGGTCGTGCGTCGAGGCGTGATGCCCGGAAGGAGTCTCTAGGTATACCAAACCCGAGGACGGGTTGGGAAGGGTACCAGAGAGGATTCCGAGGCACAATACCTTCGTCGACAGTCTACCGGGGCTGGAGAAGGCGGCTGGCAACTGCCAGGAGCGGGATAGATGCCTCCTGGAAGGATAGGCCAGGAAGGTACCACCAGGTGCTGGGCATAGATTCTCCAAGGAATTCACGCGTCTCCCGTTCAGTATTGTCTCGCCTAACATAAGAGATTCAGATCCTCACCATCCTCGAAAAGAAATCGCTGATATTCAGTGAAATCAAGCGGAAAAGATAAGCAAGGGTTCCTCTCCCTCAGAGGAGGAGAGCGAGGAGGATGATGGGAGCTCGAATGTCCAGAAGATTCCGCGGCCGGTGGGGAGAGTCGAGAAAGACACTCATGCATATATCTAACGTATGAGGGAAGGCAGCATAGGAACCTCTGAACTGCTCCCAGGATAATGGACCAGTAGGACCGACATGGCCTGGAAGGCGGGGGGTGGTTGCAGAGGTACTGGAGAAGGGCACCTGCAGAAGAGGCAACTGACCTCTGCTAGGGCTCCTGAAATCCAGGGAAAGGAGCCCGAGCTGGCGGGATCCCAGACAACAAACCAGGTGCAAAAACAGAACCCTGGGGATGCGGCGCTTGGAAGAGGTCAGAAGGGGATCCTCCCTGTGGCCGAACCTGGGACTGCATGGATCCAGAAGGGCAGTCCATAGCAGCGCCCACGGAAGGAGCCAGGGGCCCAGAGGAAAGGCGGGGTTCGGCGCTACGGCTCCTAGCCACCCCACGAGGGGTGGCCGGCCAAGACTGCGACGACCGTCCCGAGCCCTCCTCGACTCCAGCGTTCCCCCACCCCAAGAGATGGCAACAGTACCTGGAAGGGTAGCTGTCACAGACCCCCTAGGAGAAAGAGCCCCCCCCCAGTCCCCACCACATCACCCCTCCAGGACCTGGGGCCACCCCTAGCCCGAGGGTCCTCAGGGGAGGACGGGAGCAGAGACAGCGGGAGGGGCCCGCTGTGCCGCCTAGCACCACGTGTTGTGGGGACCCCGACCCGGAGAGTCAGGGTGCCAGGATGGGTTCACATCGAGTCGCCGACCTCTGAAGAGGGACGAGACCAGCAGAACCTCCGCTGGCAACCCGGGGTCCCGAGGAACGGCGCTGCAAAGCGGTGCCGGTGCTAGGGATGGCGCTGGGCGACCCTAGCCACTCGCGACTGCTAGGACCGGTCGGCTCCCCTGCTGCGCCAGTTAGGCCTGGCGCGCCCCTGGTGCGGAACCCAACCCGGCGTTACGGCCGCAAACAGGCCTGCGGCGCCAAAGGCCAGAGCGGCACTGCCCTCATGGCGCCGTCTCGATCACCAGCGCCGCTAAGCGGCGCCGAGTCTGAAAGCGGCGCCGGAGGGCGGCGTCGAGGTCCACCAGTGCCAGGCCCAGCAGACGCGGGCCTCGGCTGCACCAGGGAGCTCTGCACCTCAAGGAGGTGACTGCCGGACGGTGTCCCCATTGCAGCCCGGGAGGGACCACAGCTCCCCGACACACGGAGAGAAGCTTCCTCTTGACAAGAGAAGAGAAGAAGCCTCCTCCTCCTCGGACTGTATAGGCCTGGGAGGGGACCCAGGGAAGGGCCTAGAGACCTTACCTGGGAATCCCTGGAGCAACACCATCCCCCTGAAGGTTGGCGGGGCCTTGCCGAGCTTGAACGCGCGGACTTCGAGGACACGACGGTCCATGGAGAAACAGGCGTCATACGCGTCCATGTTGTGGTTGGGTCCCAGGCAACGGAGACAGACATCATGCCGGTCCGAGACGGAAAAATGCCGGCCACAGGAGCACCAACGCATAGGGGCACGGCCCACCTTCGACTTACGCCTTGCTCCCGAACCTGACATGATGCGAACTAAACAAGGAAAAAAAGCAATAAAGCACTCGGCGCCATATTATAGAAAAACAGGAACGGTCTTACCGGTATACGGCGTCGAGAGAGTCATCTGAGAGAAAACGAGGAGTCTTGAGGTATTAGAAACCGAGAACACTATTCGCTACCGCGCAGCAGGTGCAGCCTCGACGGCGGGAGAAACAGAACTGAGATAGAGGAGGAGTCTGCGGCACCTAACGGCCGCCCCTCGTGCATGACGCAGTACGTCACGCTGAGGGCGGCGCCGTTGGAGCCGACTCCAAAAAAAAAAAAAACTCCTGTAGCGGGTGCTCGCCTCCGGCTTAACCCAAGCAGTAATGAATGGTGAAGATTGACAAGGGAAGATCACAGATCCTCTCTCTGTCCCCATTTGAGAGTACCAGGTCTAAGACTGCTCTCTCCCAAGTGGGTTCCAAAACTAGCTGTCTAAGGCATGCACCCTGTAGGGCATCGAGAATAGCCCTGCTCTTGGATGTGGCTGCAGCAAAGGTGCTCCAGTCAACATCTGGCATATTCAGGTCCCCCATCAGCAATATCTCCCCTTTCTCTGCCATCCAAAGGATGCCTTCTATCATTTCCTTGTCCATTTCCTCCCCCTGAGATGGGGGTCTATATACAACTCCTGTGCGGATTGTGGAGCCATTTCCAGTCTCCAGGGTGACCCACAGTGCCTCCTCTCCTCCCTGTTTACCCTTTAGTTCCATTGCTTTGATCCCTTCCCTTACATAGAGAGCTACTACTCCTCCTCCTCTTCTTCCCTCACTGACCCTCCTGTAGATTGTGTACCCGGGTATGTTGACATCCCAGTCATGGTTCTCAGTGTACCATGTTTCTGTGACTGCCACAATATCCAGGCATCCCTCTTTCATCAAGGCCACCATTTCAGGGAGCTTTTTTACCTAGACTACGGGCATTGGTACTCATCACCCTCCATTTTTTTATGACTTTATCTCTTTTTGCCCCATCCCTGTCCCTACAGCCTTTGTCTTTTTCTCCATTTATCCCTACCCTTCTCCCTATCGACTGCTCTATTTTGGTGTTTACCTCACTAGAATTACCCTGATTTTTTTGGGAGGGGGCTAGGATTTCCCTTCTCCTCTTCAGTGCCTCCCCCCTTGGCTAGTTTAAATGCTTGCCACTGAAGCATTTAAACCTATCACCTAGGATCCTGGTTCCCCCTCCAGGACAGATGTAGACCATCATGCCTGTATAGGCCTGCATCCCTCCAGGTGGAGTCCCAGTCCTCAATGAAGCCAAATCCCTGAGCTCTGCATCAGCTTTTCAACCAGTCATTGAATCCCAAGGTGTGGAGTACCCTAGCCTCATCCATGCCATAGACAGGTAGCACTTCTGAGAAAGTTACCGTGTATGCTACTTGTCTAAGGCCCCTCCCCAACTCTACAAACTCCTGTTCCACTGCTCTGATCCCATTCTCAGTCAGGTCATTCGTCCCTAGGTGGATAATGACATCCAGCTCCCTCCCCCTTGCCGCTGCTCCCACAATCCTGAGGATTCGTTTCCTGTCCCTCCAAGCCTTGGTGCCGGGCAGGCACCTTACCTCCCTTTCCCCTCCCTCCCCAGTTCTCCCCCCCTAACAACTGAGTCCCCCACCAGCAGTTGTTTCCTTTCCCTGTGGGGTCCTGGGCTACCTCCTGTGGGTCTCCATTGTGGAGGTCCCAGCATCCTCCTTGGTCTCACTGCAGGTGCCTCCAAGAGGAACCATGCTTTTGCCAGAGTGGCGAGATAGTTGTGGAGGCACAACTGGAGGGATGCGCCTCTGTTCCACCACCACCCTCGCCCTCCCTGAGCCCACCGTGGTCCAACCACTCCTCCTCCTTCTTGGCAACCTCTGAGGTAGTGGCAGTGGCCTGGGTGGTCCCTGGGTGGGGGAGCAGGTTTCCCGAATCCTTGCCAGGTCAGCATGGAGACGAACAACCTCCTCCCTCAGACCAGAGAGGTGCCTGCAAATAGGGCAACAACGCAGTCTCCAGAATGTCTCCCGGAAGACTGCTGCTCCACCATGGCCAGTGCATTGCACCACTCCCCACGTCTGGGTCCCTTCCAGTTACAGATGCTTTTTTGTTTTTTGTTCTTGTTTTAGTGTGTGCAAGCTTGTGAGTGTTTCTACCCCCTATTCAGTGTGCTGCGCCTTTAAGGATATGAACACGTGTATGTTGTTAGCAGTTTTGAGGAAATGATGTCAGAGCCCCTGCTATAAAGGAAGTTATGTGGTTGGGGCGGATGGGTGGGAGTAAACCTATGCCACCCAGAAACAATAACCTACAGCTCTTACCCTCCACCCTGGGGAGTGCCTTCCTTCCTTTCAGACACCTATTTCACAAAGGCTAAGTAACAGGTCTAGTCACAACTGACTGCAAATATCTCCCAGCTACAGTTCCTCCCCAGCAAATTAAAGTTAAAACTAAGAAAAGTCCACCCCAAAAACAAAATCAATACTAGTTACTTACACAGGTCCAAGAAGTAATAATTTAGTTCAGTGTAGTCTAGAAAATAACCTCCTTGATTCAAGGAAGCTGTGGCTGCTTTCTCACTCACCCTGTCTCAGTCTCAGTTTGTCTGATTGCACAACCAAATTCTCCTTGTGAAACCTCTGAACTGGCCACTTCAGTAGTCCTACAATTTCCCCTGTTATCTCCATTTCTTCACTTACTGTTTCTGTTCTTTATTTTTCTGTGGTTAAAACATACATGTGAATCTTTATGTGATACTGGATCGCTTGGTTTGCAAATTTATATAATTATACTGTTGAAATTAATGCAGAAAGCTATTTGGGTTTATCTGGAACACCGGGGTTAATCTTGAGGTGCATTTTAACCTCCACAGGTTTGTTTGCAGAGCTGTCAGCAGTACAACCAGCTCTGACCAGAATATTTGAATTGGCTGCACCTGCTGAGAAGACTGGATGTACTGATCACAGGAAAGAAATTGATAAAGTTTGGTACATTGTGTAAAAACAGGAGATATAGCAGGATACAGAATTTAGTTATCAGGTGAAAACATCTTATAAAAAGAGAGCAATATTTGTGTGGAGAGAGAGAGAGAGAGAGAGAGAGATATTTAATTGTGGTAATCGAGTAGGCCCACTGAGACCATTACAGCCCTTTTTCAGGGGTGACCCGGAATTAATTAGGCAGTTGTTCACATTTTAACATACAAGGGTTTATCACATTACAACATTTAGCAATGTTCAACATTTGTTAAATACACTTTATAAATTTGTAGATACAGACACTCACAAATAGATTTAGCTGGATCAAGGAGAACAAAGTTCAGTTATCAACGGTGACAAGTGCATTGGTTAAGTTCTAGCAGGTAAGCCTCAAGTCCCTTTTTAAACCCCTCAAGTGAGTTACACTCCTGGATATTTGCTGGGAGCATGTTTCAGAGGGGTGGGATGTAGGCAGAAAATGCCAGTGACCCTTGGGTGGACTTAACTTTTGGTACCTGAAGGAGCTGTCTGTTTGAGGACCTTAGGGTCCTGCTGTTCTGTTTAGCTATAAGCATCTCGGCCAGACTCGGAGGGGCACGTGCCAGTCTGAGCTTGCATGCTAAGCTTAGAGCCAAGTATTTTAGTCAGACTTCCGAAGTGGGCCACGAGTGGGTTTGGAACACCTGACAGTGGTGCTCTTGGGATGGGGTACCTACTGCAAATCTGCTGACTCTTTGGTCCAAGGTTCTTAGCTTCAGCATCTCTGCACTTTTTACAGAGTACAGTACTGGGGAACCATATACAGTAGCAGGGTGGGTAGTAGCATGCATTGTACAACCTTTAGCTGTGCGTCCTGTGTAAGGAAGGGACTAAGGCGATATAGAAGTCCCAGCTTCTGGTTCAAGGACTTTGTAAGCAGGTCAATGTGTGCCTTGAAAGTACAAGCTTGATGAAGAGTGACTCCCAGGTTCTTTAAAGACTCCACTACCTCAACCCTTGACCCATCTGATAAGAGTATCAGAATTGTTGATCTGTCCTGACCCAGATTTTTTGGGCCAAATAGAATGGTCTTTGTGTTTTGGCCATTCAGTACCAGTTTATTATTTTGTAACCATCCTTCTAGCAACAGAAGGTCTTTTGTCAGCAGTTGTTGTTTGTTACGTCAGCGTCATTGAAGGACCTATATAGTACTGCATCGTCAGCATACAGGGTAAGCTTTGCCTCACCACACAACTTAGGTATATCATTTATGAATAATGAGAATAATAGAGGCCCCAGGATTGATCCCTGGGGGACCCCATCAAGTGTTGGGCATTTGTACGATATGGCACCTGCCATCTGACTAGTTTAGACCTTCCTTTGAAATACTTGGCAAACCACTGCACTGCCAGGCTATCTAGACCGATGAGTTTCAATTTCATGAGGAGCAACTGATGGTCTACCAAGCTGAATGCCTTGGTGAGGTGAATAACGACTGCACCAGTGAGCAGACCCTTGTCCAGCGCTGAATAGATGTCGGTGGTGAGGTTAATTAGGGCAGTATTTATCCCATGGTTCTTTCTAAAACCATGCTGTTGTGCTGGGAATATTTTATGATACTCAATGTAGTCCACTACCTGGTTGTACACAACCTTCTCTAGTACTTTACTCAGGATGGATAGAAGCGATATTGGACAGTAATCTCCACCTGCTCATGCGATTATCCTTGTGGATTGGTGAGACTAAGGCCACTTTCCAGAGAGCGGGAGTGTCCTTCAAGGAGGGATCTATTGAATAACCATGTGACTGGGGAGGCAATAACTGGGGCACAAATATTAAGTAGCCTGGGTTCTAATTTGTCGTACCCAGATGATCCATGTATTTTGATTTTTTCTTTTTTTTATATAGGTATTTATCTCCTTTACTACCCCCATCTAACCGACCCCCACAAGTCCCATCACCCTGGGACTTACCCAGAGCCTGCCTGGTTGCTGGGTGCAGAACCTGCAAGGGGTCGGTTGTCATCTGCAGCTGGGGGGTGTTTTTCCTCCATTTTATTCCCCTCCCTGTTGCTGGGGCATACACATGGAGGCGTGCGTGTATCCACGGAAGTCCCGCAGCACCCTTCCTTCCATGGCGCCCACAGTCCCGCACTGCCATCAGGCCTCCACCTAGGGGAAGTCATTCATCAGGAGCGCCAGTCCTCCCTTCCCGGGTGAGGAGAGCTGTCCTCGGGACGTTTGATCCTCTCCTTCCCCTGCCAACCCCTGGCAGCCCATGCTCATTCCTGAACACAGGGTGCCGGCGTGGCGCAAGCTGTGGCATCCAGCGCCTCAACCCTCAGCGCCACTGGGCCGGCTCTGATTTTGATTTTCTTAAGTATTTTTGGGACCTCTTTCCTAGAGATTAATTTGATGTGGAAGTCCAGTATTGGAGAATTAATATTGGTGGTACCTTGTGGAGGTAAGGATGCCCTTGGGTGGTGCGTCTTAAATTTACCTAGATCTGTGAAGTACGAATGTAATGCCTTGAAGGCAGTCTCAGTGTCCTTGTGACAAACACCATTGGCTATTATGTCACCTTCTTGTTTGCGACAACCCTTGATGAGTGTGTTAATCATTTATGTAGCTCTGTAAAGTACATTTTTTTGGCTGTTTTTAATTTCTTCTTACATTTGTCTCTAAGTTCCCTGAATTTCTGCCAGTCTGTGGCCTGGCCTGATAATTTGAAAATACTCCATGCCCTATCTCTCGCCCTCATAAGTTTTCTGAGCCCTCGGGATAGCCACCAAGCTTGTTGTCCTTTCACCCTGAGTTGTTTTAGTGGGGCGTGCTTGTTTGCTGTTGACAGTATTCTAGGGCTGTGTCTAAGCTTGGAGCTTGTTTGATTTGCATCCAGTTGACCTCTGCCAGGGTTTCAAGAAAGGATCAAAGGTAGAACAGTCCCAGGCCGAGAATATTCGGGGGGGGGGGGTAGGGAAGTCATTTTTCCACATACCAAACGTAGGGGAGTGATCACTCAAGGAATCTGCAAAGGTGCCAGCCAATTTTAATCTATCAGGATTTGAGGCCAAGATCTAATCCAGTGTTGTATGGTTGCCTGTTTTCATGTTTAGTCTGGTGGGTGTTTAGATTATCTGGGTTATGTTTGCCTCTTGTAAGGAGGATTTTAGGTCTCCATGTGTGTGACTGTGTGGGGCGCCCCCAGTGTGCACTGAAATCTCCCAGTATAATCTTCTCACCCTGGGGGAGATTGGTTAGTATGGCTATTAGTGATTTTAGAGCTTCTGCGGCTACCTTGGGAGGGTTGAACACAGTCCCTATGAGTAGGGGCTTGGTCCCACCCAGTAGGAGTTTTATGAAGACCGCCTCACATTCAGAGCTAATAAGGTCAGGTATTGTCACCATGGACGCATTTATGGAGGTTCTTACATAAATCATAACACCTCCCCCCCTTTTTTCTTAGTCTGCCCTGCCTAAATGTCTTGTAGCCATTTATGTCAACCTCATGGCCTAGTATATGTGGCTTAAGCCATGTTTCAGTGATAGCAATAACATCTGGGGAGTAGAGGCTCACCCAGGCTTCTAGTTCATGCATTTTTGGTCTCATGCTATTAATATTCATATGGGCTATTTTTAACCCTGTAGCAGTAGTTCATTTGGACTGGTCAGAAGTGGTAATCTGGACTTAGGTGCAAGGAGGGCCAGGGTTTTCCTCTATATTTTCTCCAAGTACCAACTTTATAGACACATTAGAGGTTTGACTAAAGACCCTGGTATTGGGGGTTCATTGTTTAGAGACTCTTAATATAAGTCATTACAGGGATTTATTTAACTCTAAAATTGATTAGCGTTTTGCTCATAAAAAGTGCAAAATTTGTGAAAATGCATAGCTGTTGCCTCACTGTGTTTAACAAACACGGCACTTCTAGAAAATCTATATAAATACTTTCTGTACAGCTAGTATAGTCCCATGAAAAACTGCTAATCAATTATTTAAAATCCTGCATTATACAGTACAAGTTCCTCTTTGCCTAAGACCTTGCATGTATATAATAGAGGAATCAGATTTATCTGGGGGATATTTAGTCAGGCATTGGTGGTACAGAGGGTCAGCATGCTGCTCAAATTCCTGGTACACTTGATGCAGGATGCAGTCTGAGCCTAGCACTGCCAACAATATACAACACAGCGACTAACAGTCCCCGTGCCATTTTAGTTGACAATGAGCAATCAACATACAATAAGCCTAAATAACACAAATTGGCTTCAGGCCAGTAAGGCAGGTGACATTCAGCCCTAGAATGCTCAGATAAGCAGTTACCAGGGGTCTAATACCACTTTAAGAGTACAATTCTCCACTTTACTTCCTGGGTTAGCATTTAACCAGGTTCTAATAACACTTTGGAAATTCTGATTAGGATCTTCACAGTTAGGAAACTTAGATTGGGGTTAACCCTATTGCACTCCATCTACTATGCTTGTGCCTAGCTTATTCACAGTGGGGCGTGCCTTATGTGCCCCTGGTCCATTTAAAGAGTGATGGGGAAGGCGTGGGAGGGTGGGAAGAAACTGTAAATTAGATTCTGCCGCACCGGGCAGAGCAAGCAATGATCAAAGAAAAATAATTTTCCAGGCAGGACTGGAATAAACAGTCCAGGAGTAAAGTAAAGTTCTGTTTTTGTTTTCCCTGTGCAGTGAAGAGGGTACTCTTGCCCGATCTTACATTTGGGTCAAATTAAAGTCAAGTTCAGGTTCAGGTGATGGTTGCGAGTATTCGATGTGGCTTAAAAAAGAATTCAGGAAACTAGCCAGCTATTGTAGGGGAGGGTGCCAGTTCCCTAGCACCCTCTCAACCCCTGAGATTTAGATTTAGAGATATCCTTAGATGAAGGACTTTGTTTTATTTGAACTTCATGCATAAGAGCTATCCTGCACATTTTTTTGTTATTCATAATAATAAAACACTATTTGTGGATTTTATAACTTTTCCTGGTTTGCCTATGCTTCCTACCCTATGTCTCAACAAAAGTAACCCTTAATAAAGTTCCACTCCAGGGAACAAAACACAACTGAGTGTTCTTGTGGCAGGCTGTGGGAGCAGCACATATTATGTTTGTAGCACTTTAGCATACCATTGCACAGCATGTGAGTAGAATTCAATAAAACTGTTCCCCTGCAACATGTTTGTTTCTGTTGGGTCTTCGTAAGATTTTGCATGTGCTGAGTGTGTAGGGGTGTACTTGTGAGGCTTTTCAACTTGGTAATTAAATAAAAATGCCCCCCCCCCCCAAAAAAAAAAAAATCTTACCAATCGGGTGCCCAACCTGGTCCAACAGGGAATAAAAAAAAATTCCCCCTCCTCCAACTACTTGATAGGTCCCTGCCCAACCTGGCCGGTATATTAAGCCAAATAGAAATAAGGAGGAGCAGTAGCAAAGTGGGGAACAGAAAGTGGAACAGGCAGGGTGGTAAAGCACTGCTTTCTCCATGGCCATCCACTCAGATCACAGTGAGGGGTGCTCAAAAACTGCACGGGAGACTTGGGGCTGCTGCCACACTACTGCTGCTACCAGTCTGTTCGAGTATCTCCACCTCCTCTGGCCCACAGCACACTAGCATGGGAGACGGGACCAAGGGAGATGGATGGCACACACTTCCAAGGCTGTAACCCCAAGTGCCAGTGATCTTGGCTCAACCACCCAACTCTGCCTCTCTATTTCTTTTCTTCTCTTCTCTTGGACATCAATCTCAGCTCTGCAGTCTTCCCAATACACACAGAAGGATCACACTGCCATGTACACTCCAACCCAGCCTGCTCACGGCAGAATAATCCAGTGCCCATCAGGGAATAAAACAAAATCTATTTCATTTCATTTTATTTCTTATACTGGAAAGGCATGTGAGAAAAACTGCCCGTTTCCACAAGTGTCCAGTTTAGGAATAACAAATCAAAAGAGAGAGTTTACAACGAGGGAGAAAAGAAGAAGACCAAGGATGGACCCTTGTGGTACACCATATTTAATGGGGCAGGATTCAGAGAGGACCCCATTAATAATAGTTTGATGCGACCTGAATGTGAGGTAGTTGCGAAAACAGTTTGTTACTTCGGGAGAAAAGTGGAGACTGACCAGAGTGTGGAATAGAACATCATGATCAACGAGATCGAATGCTTTTGTGAGGTCCACAAAAACTGAACCAGTGTAGAGGCCTTCATCTTTGGCTTTATCGATGAAGTTGGTAAACTTTATAAGGGCGGTCTCTCCATGTTGTGGCCGGCCCTGAAACCATGTTGAGCCTCTGTCTGCAGGTTCTGTTTTATAAGAAAATCAGTGGTTTGCGTGTGGACAATTTTTTCTAAGATTTTGGAGAGAGAAGCCGGAAGGAAGATGGGTCTGTATTTGGTAACTTCATCTGTAGGATCGGATTTGTGTAGAGGTTTAATGATAGCACATTTCCATTTATGCAGGAAGGACACGGTGCAGAGGGAGTGGTTGAGGACACTGGTGAGAGGGACGGCCAAGGAATTGCAAACCAGTTTGAGGACGCTATAGTATTTGTTGTCTTGTCCAATTGAAGGCCTGGGGTCATTTGTTTTAATGAGTTTAACTACTTCAGAGGGGGAAAGATACCGAAAAAAGAATCTGGGGTGAGGGTCTGAGGGAGGGAGGAAGTATCGGGACAGGGGAAGAGTTGGGCTTATATTTGTCAAGGTTCTCGAAATATTGATTAAAGAGTGAGGCAACTCAAGAGGATTGGTGATAGCCATACCATTAGAGGAGAGGCAGATTTGGCGTATTGGTTTGACCTCTACCGATAAGGTTACTGAGGATGTTCCAGGTTCACCTAGGGTTTCCAACAGATATGCGCTTGTTTTTCAGAGGAAGGTGTTTTTGCTGACCTGACTGTGGATTTGCATTTGTTTCATAGAGTTTTGTACTTTTGGAGTAGGTGGGGTAGTTTATATTTCCTGTATATCACCATGCCCAATCTCTGTTTCTCATGAGCTTAAGTATTTTATTTATTTAGTTTTTGTTGACGGGTAAGTGCACTAGACAAATCCTGCCTATTTTCAGGCACGACCGGGGAGGGGATGCAGATGAATGCCAACTGACCTTGAACCAGATTAAGCTGTTAGTGGTATTTTTAGTGAATGAGGGAAATTTGTTGGACACCGGGAAATTTCCTACTTTTCGATAAGTGCCATAGGATCTTTAACATCCACCTGAACTATCACCAATCCAGGCAGATGGGACCTCGTTTAACGCTCCCATCCAAAGACGGCACCTCAGAAGTGCAGCACCCTCTCATGCTGCACTACAGTGTCAGTACTGGATATTAACCCAAGTGCCAGATGTGGGAACTGAACCTACAGCCCTCTGATCTCCCGCCCTCAGGAGGCGAGTGTGCTACCCACTGAGCCACTGACACTGTAGATCGGAGAAGACCCATTCTTGACTGTTGCCTTTAACCCTAATTCTTAAGGGGATGAAGCAGTCCCATAGTGCGCGAGAATTTGTTGCTGAACATTTCTAGGGCGTCATCAATGTTGGTAATAGATTCTATAAAGAACCAGTCTTGGGTATAAGTAGTATTAGAAAACTCAGAAGAACTGAGTTTTTTTAATTGTCTGGTATGGATGACTCTGTGTGATGGGTGAGGTGTTTTGGCAGACCAGCAGTAAACTGTGCAATGGTCGCTAACTGAATCTGAGAGAACCCCTGAGGAGGTGACATGCAAGGGGTTAGTGACCAGTATTCAATCAAGAAGGGACTGAGACCCAGTCCTATAGGTGGTCCTGGTGGGGGCAATGATGAGCTTGTGAAGGCCAAGACTGATAATAGATTCCTTGGCTGCATAGCAATGAGTGGACTATCCATTCCCTCCCTTGGGGAAAGGAGTTCTTGATGTTAAGAAAAAACATCTAGTTCATTAGGTGGAGTGCTGCGGGGAAGACAGGCGATGCTGACGGTTATTACCTCGTTGTTACCTAGAAGGAGATTAATAGATAGGGATTCGAGGTTACAGGTAGCAAGGGGAGGATTACATTCAGTGGCTGAGAGGTGACTTGCAACCCAAAGGAGGCTGCCCCCCCCAATCTATCCTTCCTGAATACAGTGTACCCTTCAAGACTGATTTCATTAGATGGGATATTATTGGTTAGCCATGTTTCGGTAAGGGCGATAATGTCGAAGGTATTAGCAAATAGCCAGGATTCAACCAAGGCCTTTTTCTCTAGCAGACTTTGGACATTAAGGTGTACAATTTTGAGCTGCTTGTAGAGTCGGGGGGGGGGGGGAATATTATTTATTTCATTTTGATAACCGGGTAGGCCCACTGAGACAAGACAGTCCCTTTTTCAGTGGCGACCCAGAGAACCTAAGCATTCCATAAAGCGAAATATACATTTAAAAAAAGAATAATTGTGACATTTGTGGTTACACGTAATAATCTAAGTACGCATATATAATAAAGGTTAAGTAGGCAAGTACAACTAGTTGGAGGAGACGATTTGTGACAAATTTGTGGTAACACATAAGTAATAATAAACAATGGCATAGACAATAACAGGTTAAGTAGGTATGTACAAAATAGTTGGGGGAGATGTAAAATCCATAGGGATTCAACACTTTAATAAGACTATTACCATGCAGACATTCAAGATTATACACATTACCAATAATTACCTATGCAGGGTAGATTAGGAACATTTATTTTCCCAGGGAATCAAGACCACACTAGGTAGCAAGTAAAGGTAGATTGTGAGGAACTGAGGCCATAGAGAGGTTGGAAGGATAGGCAGGGGTAATTAGGGACAACTGCAAGATGCCGGGCAAAAGAAAAGGTTCTTGTACCATTTTTTATACTTCGGGAGGGACGAGCAGGAGATGAGATCCTAATGAAGGTTGTTCCATTTGTAGGCAGCAGCAAATGAGAAGGATCTCCTCCCAACTGCTAGTCGTGGTTTTGGTATAATTAGTAATGGTTGGTTGGAGGATCGAAGGGACCTGGTAACTGGTTTGCGAGATAGCAAATTGACAAGGCTGGGTGGGGAGGGGAGGTGTACGAGTTTAAAATGTGGTACAAAGTAGGGGGAAATCCAATTTTGCTTCGTAGCTAGGCCAGTTCAAGGTGTTGAGCACAGTACAGTGGTGGGTTCATGCTGGGGGCTAGGGTTATTATCCACTGCTAGGGGAGGTCCGGGGTTAGGATGGACAGAGCTAGAGAGTAGTAGTAGCAGAAGGAGAAACCTCCTGTGTCTGCTAGATGACAAGACAGATGGCTTAGGATCTGATCCTAGCACAGTGTTGTGTTATGATAAGTGTTGTGATGGGGGGAATTCTTGAAAGAGGCAGAGTTTGTGAGGGGGGTGGGTGAGAGTTAAGGCAGCATGAGTTAAGCAGAAGGGGGGAAGGGAAATAGAGAGAAAGGGAGCAGTGGTGGAGTACGTAGAGTGGGCATGTAGAGCAAGAGAGGAGGGAAGAGGGGTTAAGGGGAGAGAAAAGCAAGATTGGGGGTTGAGTGGAGAGAAGGTAGGGGCAAAGGGATAGAGATCAGTGTTTGTAGTTATTCCTTGAGGAACCTGAGGGTCAGAAAAGCAGCTGTAAGGAGTGACAGTTTGGGCGGCTTCATTGCAGGGGAGAAGAGAAAGAAGCTTAACTATGGGGTTCTGGCCAGAGATATGGGAGGATAAACAAAAGAGTGAGTGCAAGGGCAGAGCAGCAATTAGAGAAGAAAGATAATTGTGCGAGTTATTGTTATAAGTTCGCCCCAGCAAAGCTATTTCCTCCAGTTGTTTTCTTTTTATGTCGCCGATGCCGTGTTGCAACATACATTATTTTAACTTGTAAAACTGAACCCGAAGTATGGCTACATGGGGGCCTATTATCTATAAAGGCACAGCAATGCACTGTTTGCTTCAATACAAAATGTACTGAAGCGACCGGTGTGTCACCGCGCCTTTACAGATAATGGAGCCCTCCCTACGTCCGCCATACTTCTGGGTTGCAGATTTTTACAAGTTAAAGTAATGCATGTTGCAGCACGAGAAAAAAGTCGCAACATACATTAAAAGCTTAACCAAATGGTTAGCTTTGCTGGGGCAGGAGCACATAATAATGACTGCTTTCCTTTAAGGGAAGTGAACGGAGGAAATAACAGGGAAGACTGAAAGTAGCCTTATGAGATGATGCCTATAGGAGATGGACCCTTCAAGAGTGTTGGCTGACAGTATATTACCAATGGGTGAAAAGGTATTGTGGGAGGGGTGTATAAGGTGATAAAGCATATTTAAAGAGTGTCAAGGGTGGGGTAAGCAGGCAGGGGAAAATTCAATTCAAAAGTAAAAGATTAGAGTTTGAGCTAAAGTTTCAGTGCTGGCTACAGAAAACAGCCAATGGGGGCTCTTGCAAAAGATAAGAGGATAATCATAGGGCAGTAGGTGGTACCATAGTTCAAGCGGAGCCGAAGCTGCTTCTAGGGTGTACCTTCTGTGATTTCAGGTGGGCAGGTGGACAGCAGACGGCGGCTGGAGAAATGCCACGTCCCATGGTGCCAAGATCTGCTGGGGATGAGAATGCTCAGTCAGAGGCCTCCTGCTTCTGTGATTTCAGGTGGGCAGGTGGAGAGTGGAGAGTGGATGGCGGCTAGAGAAGTGCCACGTCCTGTGCTAAGGTTTGCTGGGGATGGGAGCGCCCGGTCAGTGGCCTTCTGCTGAATCTTCTCCTCCCATAAACTATCTGGAGATTCTAGTGCCAACCCAACAGGGAATAAAAAAAATCTGGCCCTCTCCCCCAACTACCTAACGAGTCCAGTGCCCAACATGTTCTGTTAGAAAATAAAGAAATTCATTTCTCCACCCAACTACCTGCTGAGTTCAGGACCAAACCAAGACTCTCAGGGAATAAAAAAATATATCCATCTCCCCCAACAACCTGACGAATCGCAAGCCCAACCCAGCCTGTCAGGGAATTAAAAAATCTGTCTCCCTCCCCTAAACTACTAGACAGGTCTGATGCTCAATCTTGCCTACCAAGTAGTAATCCCCCAATTACCTGACAGATCTGGTGTCCAACTTGGCCTCTCAGAGAATAAAAAAAAAAAAATCGGTTCCTCTCTCTCCAACTACCTGATGAGTCCAGTGTCAAACAGGACCATCAGAGAATAAACAAAGTGATATGGAGTGGGGCTATAAGTTAGTTGAGTGCATGGGGGATGAAACAAATTGCCTGGTGTTTGGTGGACTTGAACTACTGTGTACAGTATATGGAGCAGTACTGAAATGCATCAAAGCCCTCTGTGTGCGCATTGTATACAAAAAAAATATGTGAAGCTAACAATGGATGAGGTCCTCATCACAAGAAGTATAACAGTGAGACTAGTGAGACAGTAAGACCTGCTACAAAAATAAAGATAATATAAAAAAGGCAAGACTAGCCTTGTTAGCACCAGCCAAATCTGTTTTATTTATTTACTTGTAAGTTTTGACCAAGAAAACCATACTAAGCTATTATAACTTGCATCCAGGGGCATGGCCAACCAGGCAAGATGGTGGACGATTTTAAGACTGCACAGAACGCAGCTAATATAAAAGGCAATAAGTTACTTCAACGGATGAGCTGTGGAGTACAAACTTACCTATGGCTAGTAAAACTCAGGCTCCACCAGCAAAGGTGAACACCAGGCAGGCAAAGTTACTGTCTGCTTCCAGTAAAGGGTCAGGAGGTGTTCTGTCCTGCCACGAAGCATCACACAGCCCGCAAACTGCGACTGCATCCTCGGAGGCAGGGCTGGATTAATAATTGGGCAGAAGGGTCAGTTGCCCAGGGCCCTGGGTATGTGGGGGGCCCCAGAGGCAGTGCAAGTTATTTATTTATTTATTTTTAGCAGCTATGCTACTGTGCTTCCCGGCCACATTTGTTTTTTTTGCGGGGGGGAGGGGAGTTACTGAGAAGCCAAGCTGGAACCACGAGTGAAAGTGAAAGGGTCATGCAGTATGCACTGTTCAAGCACAATTCACCCTGCCACTTTCATTTCTAGGCTGAGACAGAGAAAGTGAGAGATTCCTGGATTCCTGCAGTAACCTGGTTCCGATAATGGCATCCTGTTAGCTTTTTAATTCTTTTAGTCAATGGCAGCAGAAGTGATTGGTTCAGAATATCGAAGAGAGCGCAGACATGCCACACACTGGAGTACTCCCAGTGCCACCACAGGACAAAGCTCCTGTACAGTATGAAAAAATACGAACAGCACAATCCACGATTGCAAACCAACCTTGATTCAGCACAGGATGAAGGTGTTGTGACAGTGAAGCAGTATTCTGTACTATGGCTCTGCATGGGCCATTTGTTGAAATATATGTGGAGTTTGCTATCCTTGCATGAGCATTTCATAATTTTATATTGATTCAGAAAATGCCTGCAAGTACTCCTAGCTGTTGCAAATGCAGTTATTGTTCCATACGCTCTAAGGAAACTCAAACTAGCCTTATGCTTACGTATATAGTCTTAGACATTTAAATGGGTCTTCAATAGTTTCCATCTCAAACTCAGTTTGAAACCGATACTCTGGAGAGACCTTGTGAGTTTGCTCATCCCAGAATATTGGGGTGCTCAAGTCATCCCCATTTTGCTTCTATGCCTTAGGGCTGTTTACAAAGCCTGCATTTACAAGGCAGGGGTGGAGTGCCCTCTTTGGTGAATTCTCCTGGCCTAAGTATGCAATTGCATATTCCAAATGTAAGGTGATGCAAATGTGGTTTGTGCCACCTTACATGGCGGAATGTGACTCGTGTATGCTGACACCCTCTCTCCTTTCCCTTTGCACAGGCAAAGGCTGGTGACCCCTCTGTGCATATCAAAAAGGGGTGCAAGGTTTCTGCCTTAGTCCCTCTGCGAGCTCTCCCACCTGCCAGCTCTTCATTCCCATTTTCCTGGTCTCTCTTTGGTAACACCACCCGCTCCCTCCCTGAGTTCTCCTATCCACCAGCCCTCCATTCTCACCTCCCAGACCTTCTTTGTTAACACCACAGCCCAGTTTGCCTTTACCACCTGGCAGCTGTACTCAGTGGATTGTAGCTTCAGGACAGAGTTACTGTTTTGTTCTGGGCTGGAAGCAAGAGGAAGATCCACTGAGTCAGTCCAGATACAGCACAACCCGTGCCGGTAAGAGACCAGGAAGGGAGAACTTGAAGTTAGTATACCCTTTTGTAAAATATAGCTTTTATTATTGCTGCCGTGCCTCTTAAAAAGACACTTAACTATCAACTGGATGGTCTTGAATGGGCTTTGTGATGTAGCGAGTACAGTTTTCTGGTTATAAGATGGGGGAAGTACACATATTTAACTGACTTGTTTGTGGAAGTCCTCTTTGTTGTTGCAGTACTGCAGTGCTCAGTTGATTGGATCTCTCCATCAAAAATGTTTTGCTTAGCTTATTTTAAAAGTTATATTGAATGTATGTAAAGTGCGTTGTCTGCATATATTGTACCTGTCTTGTCATTGTAAAAGGCCGTATTAAACAATACATATATTTGAACTAATACTGCAATTTAGAAATAAAAGGTCTAATCAGTGGCCAGTTCGGGAATTGACATGGGAACAAATTTCAACTGATGTCCTATAAACTGTGTTATTTCATATCCAGTAGGTGCAAGCTAAAAAGGCCAATTCAGGTTCCCAAAGATCCTTCTAGTAAGAGTAACACCTTCCCAAATCATTTGAGAACAGTTTCAGCCACTGGAAAGTGGAAGCTTTGTCTGAGGTGGTGGGCAGTCCATCTCAAAACCACGGTATGGGAAGTTCCTTGTTCCAAATTGTTCAAGACTGTGGATAAGATATGTGACCGGACCCTTCATATCATACCCCATTGTCCATTTCCCCACAGTACATTAAACTGGCAAAATGGATTGACTCACTCATACTGTGAAGATCAAGTCATTGAATGGCTTAACCTTATGAAATGTGAGTGAGTCAGTCCATCTCACCGGTTTGAGATATTTGTTCTATGAACTCGAGCAGCCTGGTCCCTCTCCCTGTAGATGGTTAACTGCTGCTGCTGCTTAGCCTTCATCTCTGAGTCACAGGTGAAGGTTCTGAATCCGCCTCCAGCTGAAGTAGTGACACTGGCTCATCATCCTGTCCCCTGCCAGTCATGATCAGCAGTCCATACTTACTGCAGGGGTGGAGGTGGGGGACTGGGGACCACATCCAGAGAGCAAAGGCAGCTGCATTTGAGTTTTGGCACCATGATCTGCGGTCATCCTGATCGACTAATCTTGCAATGTTCTGGGCATGTTCCTGAATCCCTGGACAGTAACTCATTTTATTTATGAATTATGAACCCATTCTTAGTTGACATAGATGAACAATATTACCAGACTGGACATTTCATAAGTCTAATCTTGTATGATTGAATGGTTCTCTCGAATATATTTTACCCATGTCTGGGCAATCTGTGCTGTTTGCTGACACTCAGTGTAAATGCACTCTTGACATACAATTTGAAACATTTTAACCGTCATTTCTCACCCCAAGAAAGGGCATTTAGAGTAACTGGAAACCTCTCCAAATGCATTTTTAGACATTAAAAACTTTTCAAATTTTGGAGGCCTAGGTGGCCCTTAAACCCCCAGACTATTGATGAAGTTATAGAGGGCCCCACCATTACACACTGTCCACAGCCCCAGAAGTTGTTAATCCAGTTCTGCTCGGAGGGAATATCGGAGTTAAAAAAAATCCATGGCTCGAGTCCCAGCGGCACTTTATAAAATTCAAACTGAGATGAACGCCGGCTTTCAGAACATCACTGCCTAGAAAACACACATGCAAGCAGTAGTCACCAGTCTTTCAGAAATGATCGCAACGCACTTGACTCATCTGGACGAAGCAGAAAAGAGAATCAGCGAGGCAGAAGATGCAATCGCAGACATCACTTGAGAAAGATCTGAATATAAAAAACAATTTTAAGAATGCCTGCAGATAGCAGATGATCTTGAAAACTGCTTTAGCGGGTCTAATCTCAGAATAATAGGTCTCCCAGAGGGGCTAGAGAAATGGGACCCGGGGAGAGAAATTGTAAATGGGTGGTTAAACATCTTAACATGGATGACCAGGCATTGGATTTCAGGTGGAAGGCGCACAGAATGGGCGAGACCCTGACCAGGTAAAAGACCAGACATTGTTTAATTAAGTATTTACACCATACCGACAAGGAGAAAGTTCTCCGGGCTGCTAAAGCCAATGGCCCCATAATGATCAATAACAATAAAGTGCTTATAGTGCAAGATTACAGCCGGGATCTGCAGACCGGCTGGCAGAAATTCAACGGGTCAAGGCCACTGTCCACCTCATGGGGTGGGGTACCCAGCTATGCCCCTCTTGACTCACGTGCAGACCAGAAAGCAGACCCCGGCGCTTTTCTGATAACCTCTGGATGCGGAAAAGTCTGTAAGAGAGGAGGAGGCCGCCGAGGAGAGAAGAGCAGCGGAGAAAAGCCAGACTAATGTCGTGTGACAGCTGTCAAAACATAACCAATTTGTAAATTTCATCCTCATCTGGCGACAGCTCTGCCGTCAGCGCTTCTCCACTGATCTGAACATTCCCACCATGCCTCCAGCACAGTAAGTACCTAACCAGGCCAAGTTCTCATTGCTTACTACTATGACAGCAATTTTAAGGGGGAATCTAAATGGCTGCAGTAACAGGGCATGCTGGGGAGCTGATGGTGACTTTGGCAGGGTCTATTAAGGCCAAAAGGGACCTGAGAGGGCTGACAAAAATGGAGAACGACGGGGGTGGGTGGGGTGGAGTTGACACACACTATGCAGCTTGACATTTTGAATGCATGGCTAATCTCCTGCTGTCACCAGGGGAAATTGTGCTTGGTACCGAACGAGCCACCCAAGTGATGCTCTAGCCTGACACAGTCTATCCATGCCCTGCTGTAGTTAAATTATCGGTCTTGTGCGCTGCAGGACTGCAGGGGATGAGTGAAAATCCCACCTGCTGAAGTACACAGGACGATGAAAACATCCACTGGATTAACCCTCTGCCAGCAATGCAGGGATGAGACAGTCACTTCTGTGTGGGGGACATTGCGATCTGTTAACAGCTGCAAACAGCAGCACCTCATGGGGCTTCTCCCTGATCACTGATGAAGTGGCAGTCTCCCCCCTCCCCCAATCAGTGCCCCACCCCTTGACTGTATCATGGGATGCAGGTACCAGCGGTTGGGGGGGGGGATAGGAACAAAAAAAGGGACACCATTGCAGGGAGTACAACCTTGTGCATTTGAGGAACAAAATAACTGCCTGTGATCTGGCTCCCAGGGCATGATGACAACTGCTGCATGCTGCCAATCAGAACTCTGATAACATTCATAATTTAAGGCTCCTTGGTGTGGTGATGGGTCTTGCTGGTGCAGGGGCGGGAGGGGGGGGATGCGGGTTCTGAGCCACGACCTACTCAGGAACCGGACAGAGGAGTGAGAGTGATGTGTGGGGTAGTGCTCACCAGATGTGGGGATGATTAAGTCACAACTCCCTGTTATATCCTTGGAAAGGGGAGGACATGATACACTCACCTCTCTGCCCAGATGCTTATTTTAGTCATTGCTTAAACAGAACAGTTTAAAATAACATGTGTGCAGGAGCCCAATGAACTAATCATTAATTCCATCAAAAACTGAGAGGATATGGGAGGGTCGACATTTGGACTGGGTAGAGAGTTCTTAGCTCTAGTCCCGTAGTATGACCCAGTAGAAGGGAGGTGGGGGAGGGGAGGACAGAAGAAAAGGGGCAGATAGGAAGGGAAGGAAGTAAAAGGGGAAAATGGTGGAAATGGTTTACTTTAATGTTCATGTTTACTTAGTTAACAGTTTACTTATGGATGCAACATTAAAAAGCTACACTCTTACCTCTGGCTAGGGGGCACAAAATGAAGCTGATGGTGTTTTATGGTGTGTTGAAATGGCTCTTCAGTACAAGTGGGGACCATAGCTGCTGAGCTCAGTGTCATTACATGGAACATGAATGGTCTTAAAACATAGTTTAAAGAAAAGGGTGCATGCCAGACTAAAAAGTTGAGGACCAAGGTGGCCTTATTGCAAGAGATGCATATGCAGATTCTAAGTGTCAGTGGCTCAGTAGGTACTTACACTCGCCTCCTGAGGCCAGGAGATCAGAGGGCTGTGGGTTCAGTTCCCACATCTGGCACTTGGGTTAATATCCCAGTACTGACACTGTAGTGCAGCATGAGAGGGGTGCTGTACTTCTGAGGTGCCGTCTTTCGGATGAGACGTTAAACCGAGGTCCCATCTGCCTGGATTGGTGGTAGTTCAGGTGGATGTTAAAGATCCCATGGCACTTATCGAAAAGAGTAGGGGAATTTCCCCGGTGTCCTGGCCAAATTTCCCTCATTCACTAAAAATACCACCAACAGCTTAATCTGGTTCAAGGTCAGTTGGCATTCATCTGTATCCCCTTCCCCTGGGTCGTGCCTGAAAATAGGCAGGATTTGTCTAGTGCACTTACCCGGTCAACAAAAGCTAAATAAATAAATGTCTGCCAATGAGGCCAAAGAATTCATAGGGGGTGGGAGGGGGCACGTGGATCTTGGCAACGCACACATCAAAGGCCAGGGGTGTGTAAATCTGGTTCCCAGAAGGTTTCACTGGTAGTATACTCATCTCTTTTGTGGACCCAGAGGCAGATACTGTATGCACTGGCTCAGGGAGGTTTGTGGCGATAGGCTCCATTTATGGGCCTAACACAAAGATCAAAAATGTTACAAGTTGCTCTTAGACATGGTCCCTTCATAGGACTATGGCTAGAGGAGAAACTTTAACTGCATTGGAGATACAGTATTGGACAGATCCAATACAGCCCCAGTGCCCCTATCAAAAAATGCGAGGCTCTTATGGGAGGTAGAAGAAACATGCACCCTGGTGGACATTCGGAGGCACCACAACCTCACTGGGAGAGCGTACAGCTTCTATTACCATGCCCACAACTTGTACATCAGACTGGACCGCCTCCTGGTCTCCTCTGGAATAGTATTGTACATGGAACATACAAAATATAAAGCAATTCTGGTCTCAGACCATGCCCCCCTTAATCTCAACCTTTAAATGGGACGCAGCAGAGGTGGCTCAAGAGACCTTGGAGAATGGACCCTGTCCTTTTAAAGGACAGATCCTGCCTCTCCCAAATAGACTAACGGAGTTTTGGGCCAATAATAAGAAAGGGGACACCTCTCATACAGTAAGGTGGGAGGCAATGAAAGCCTTTGTCAGGTGATAGACTATTTCATATGCGGCCTTTCGGAAATGAACAGAAGAAAAAGATTTGAAATACCTAGAGAGGAAAGTGCTTGAATTAGAAAAGGCCCATATGAGATGTCCCAATCTGGAATTATACCAAAGGCAAAGGTTGCAATGAGCAAAGTGGCAATACAACTCTAGGAGCACCACTTTGCTGGTGCTTATCTTATCCTGGGGAATATGGGGCCTCTATTTTGATGGGGACAGGGTGGAAAATCCTAGCATGGCAACTGAAATGCAGAGAGGAGAGAATAGTATAAAACATGTCGAGAGTGCACAGGGACCCCTGGTTACAGACCACTAATCCATTCGGCTGGCCTTTGTAGAGTTTTACAAAAATCTCTACATCACTGAAGCTACACCTACTCCTCAGCAGTTGCAAACCTTTTTCAAAAGCCTCCAACCCCAATAAGAATGGAGGCCTCGGGGAACTGGAGGAAACCACTGGAGATTGCGGAAATACTGAGTGCAGTGAGGGGAAGTGCCAGGCCCTGATGGTATACCCATTGATTATTATAAGATGTTTCAGCAAGAAATCACTGACCCACTTTATGATATGTGTGTGGAGAGTGTTGGGGAGGAAACTGCCCTGTCTATGAGATTGGCCACAATTACGGCATTCCCAAACTGGGCAAGGACCCTGCACTGTGTTCCTCCTACCGCCCAATATCTTTCCTCACCTCGACTACAAAATTTTGGCCAGAACCATTGCAGCTAGACTTGAACATCATGAGTCATCATCCACCCTTACCAAAGTGGATTTGTTCAGGGAGACAGGGCAAACATAACATTCGGAAAATATTATACACTGCTGGGCAAGGACACAAACATCTCACGTGCAGCAATCCTTGCCCTGGATTTGGAAAAGGCATTTGACTGTGTAGAGGAGAGTATTATGTTCACTGCTCTCACAGCCTTTAGAATGGGGCCCTATATGACCTCATTAGTCAAAACTCTAAACACCCACCCCACTTCCCAGATCTTAACCAATGGAACTGTCTCTGCACCATTCCCCTTGCAGAGGTACTGGCAGGTGCCCCTCTCCCTCTTCTGTTGTCCTGGCCCTTGAGCCCTTAGTGGCAGCCATTTGCAGACACCCCGGGGTGGTTGGGTTTGGCCTAGGGGGACATAAGATAGCCCTGTTTGTGGATGACCTGCTGCTGTACCTACTGAACCCCAAGGAGAGTCTCCCATGTGTGCATGAATTATTAAAGGAATATGCCTTACTGTCAGGCCATAAGATCAACTGGGAGTAAACTCCTACCAGTGGGGGGAAGAAACAAATGGACCATGATGGACAATGACTTGGTGGAGCAGGTGGTATCGAAAACAAAATACCTAGGGGTTCACATCTCCTCTGATGTCTCAAAACTGTATTCCATGAACTATGCAGATCTGCTAGCTAAAATCATGGCAGAATGTGACAAATGGATAGATTTACCCATTACGATGTTGGGTTGAGTAGCTACAATAAAAATGTATTTATTTTTTGTTTACCGGGTAAGTGCACTAGACAGAAACTGCCTATTGTCAGGCATGACCTGGGAGAAATACAACGTCAGATAACACAGGACAGTGCAGTACAATAGGACAGTAGAACACAACATAACTTCAAAAGAAGATACAAACAATGTTAGCTGCAACGGTTCTTCCCAAAATGTTGTAGTTGTAGGTGAGCAAAGATATTGGGCAGTAGGAGGAATACAGCGCAGAGTCCTTGCCCGGTTTGGGAATGTACCTTAAAAAACACACGTATAAAAATGACTGTACTTCCCCAATATTTGTACCTGTTTCAGTCAATTCCATGCTAGGTCCCAGATACATTTTCAAGGAGCTAAATAGTATACTGCACAAATTCTTTTGGTGTAGGAAAAATGAGGATCAGTAGATAAGCCCTTCAGCTACCCATGACCAAAGGGGTGCGGGGTTGCCTAACTTCAAATTCTACTACTGGGCTACCAATTGGCATTTCTACCCATGGGTTGACCCAACATCCCATGTGCGGATGATAACTGAGAGAGGAGATGAGGGGGGAGACCTTCGCAGAGACATACTGGTGGTGCCAAAGCAATCAGCCACTGCCAAAAAGGTTAACCCCAACCCTTTCACCGGAACATTGATGAGGGTCTGGAGGGCTGCCCATGAACAAGTCTCGACTGAGAACATACCCTCCCAGTATGCCTCTAACTGGGCGACCCTAAAAAACACACCCAGGTATAATGTCTTCTTGCAGGGGGTTGTAGGTGGCAACAAAATGGGCCTCAGACAAATCCAGCAATTACTGGAGGGGAGGCTTCTCTTCTTTGAAGAGCTTTGGGATAGATGGGCCCTCCCAAGCAACAAACTATGCATCTACCTACAGGTTAGGCAGAAGATGCAGGACCATCTGCTGTGCGCCACAGGAACCCTACCTCAGGACCCATTCCTGGCGGAAATATTTAGGTCTCAACCGCTGGTAGGTCCACAATCTATTTTTATGGTGTACTGACTGGAGGCAGAATCGACCCCATACTCCGAATGAAAAAGGAGTGGGAAGATGAGCTGGGATTACACATATCCCCAGAGATCTGATCGGGGGTAGTGCTCCACCTTAACAACTGCTCCAGAAGCAACAGACTGTGCCAAACACAGCTCAACATACTGCACTGAATATATATTATCCCAGAAAAAAAGACACGTCCTGGACCCTACAAAGGAACCCATATGCCCTAAATGCAAGGACACAGATGTTACCTTTATACATATGACCCTCATGTGCCCTAGGATACTGAATTTCTGGCACAGAGTGCACAAAACTATGACATGTGTTTTAGGGGTCCCGCTGCCTAGATCTCTCTCTTAGAATTTCTTTTGGGAGCGGACCGTAACTGAGGGGACCTGGGATCTGACCTTCCTTTATGGTCCCTTGTGCTAGTCAATGCCTGCACCACCACAGCACAAAGCTGGATGTCTGAAAATCCTCCTACTACCCAGCAATGGGCCACTAATCTCCTGAGCTGACTGAAAATGTATTTATTTATTTAGCTTTTGTTAACCAGGTAAGCACACTAGACAAGAACAGATGCCTATTTTCAGGTGCGACCCTGGAGGTTACAAGGAAATAAGGACACAAGTTACAATCAGGTTATACAAAACCCAGGTAAACAATATAGAGACAGTTCAAAATGAGAAAAAGAAGGCAATTCAAGATAACACAGAGTGCATGCATGAGGAACAGGTAAACAATATACAGACATTTCAAAATAACATACAATACACACACGAGGAACACTGTGAGCTGGTATGGCTGGGAGGCAGGGTCAACCTTAACCTTTTTTTGCACTAGCCAGCAGGGCAAGTTGATTCAAAATTGCACTAGCCCGCAGATGGTTGCACTAGCCCTTAATTATAATGGTACATTTTGATCACTTATACAGGAAACAATGCAAGCAAAGCCAAGAAATACTCTGATTACTGCACATTTATCTTGCTCCCACATTGCTTCCAGCTCCCCAGCAGGAAAAAAAAAAAAAAGACTGCAATGCCATCACAGACAGTGAGCCACCCCCATTGTTCTGTATCATGGCCTCCTCTATTCCTCTTCTGCCCCCCACCACACCAAACAGAGAGAGGATATCACAACAGCAAATGTTCAATCAAGCAGTCCTAGCTCTGCGCACACAATAGCTGACATCAACATGCACCTCACCACACTGTCACAACCACCCACAGGGCAATGAACAGAGTCAAGCAGAGAAAGACACTCTCAGTCTCCACCCAATAGTCAACACGAGACCTGCACTTCTGAAAGTTTTTGTACAGTCTCAAATGAGCCAGGAGCACATCTAAGATTTCTTTGGGGTGGGGGCTTGACAAACCTAAGGGGCTTGGGAAAAGAAAACTATGACATTTTTATTTGTAAAAGCATTGATTTTAATATGCTCTGCCCCAACAATAACAGACTTTTTTTTAACATTGTCCTTTCATCATCCAGGAAACAGTACACAAGCATAATACTATACTATTTCTATTTCTGTATAGGATGATCTATGCACCCCAGGAATGCCTATTTCAGGTTTCAAATTACTGTATGTATTTTATCACAGTTTATTTTGTACCATACATGATCCAAAGCTTTGTTTTTAGGCTGAAAGGACATGCTGAGTGGGATAAGGGTGGAACTGTATGGATGGCGATGGCTGGCATGGTCCATTTAGAAGGGCTGGGGACCCCCTACACTTGCCAGTAATGGCAGCTATGGATCTATGGATGGTCACTTCAGAGTCTGGTCTGCAGTGGTGTCCAGGAAAGAACAGAGTTAAGAGATTTGGAGGGGACAGGGAAGTTATGGTGAGGCTGGGATAAAACCCACCACCTGCAGTGCCAATCCTGTATACCTCTTTGCATTTTGTCACTGAAATGTTGGATATAAACACTCAAAATGTAGAGAAATGAGAGGCACTGGTCTTAATAATACTGGACAAATTGTTAGACTTAGACACATTCAGAAACTGGAACCTAGTGACTTAACAGTACTCTACCCTTGATTACACCCTGGACACTAGCTGAAAGTCTTAATAGTGGAGTGATAATGACTCTCATTGAGTCTTTTGTGGGATCCCTCTCTTGAACTGCCAGAAAACTGCAGCTCTTAATGAGCTGTTAATCATACCTGGCCATCTGGAACATTGAGAGATATTAGCACGAGAACTAGAGAATGCTAAAGTAGAGACTTTTTTAACTTCATTAACAGCCAAGAAAATCTACACTAGTCAAGACGGGCAAGTAGAGAGTTAGCTGCACTAGCCCTGGTCAATTTGCACTAGTGTTTGGGCTAGTAAAACAATGTTAAGATCGACCCTGCTGGAAGGCCAACCAAGCGCAGACCTCTGGTAGGTGCTCCTCAATGAGGACCAAGGTAATGAGTGTGACACTTGTTTGGATGGCCACTAAGCGTCTTAAGTGCAGCTGCAGGCTGAGAGAGCAAGCAAGTGATTCCAGAGGGTGTATGAACATGAGCAGGAAGAGATTCCATAACATTGGAGCACATGTAGCAAATGCTCTGTCACCCATCTGGGTGTGGGTATTGGGAACCTGGAATATTGCAGGACCCTGCGACCTTAGGGAATAAGAGGGTGGGCAGGTTTGAGAAGCTCTTCCAGAACAGGAGGAGAAGGCGGAGCAAAATATTAGATATGGGCGACAATTTAAACAAATCTGCCTCAAACTAGATCAGGCACTTGAAGCAGGCCTAGTCCCTAAGACTGTGGCTGGGCAGACTAGCCAACCTACTGATTACATGTATAGAACATTAAGAGGGTAACCTAGCTGGTGATAAAATGTAAAAATTGTGATAAGAACAACGCATGGTGGAGCATTTCAGTTGCAACATGACTAATTTATGATCGGATTAAAAATATGAGTGATGGATTGTAATGTATGCAGCCATATTTGAAGGGCAGCTGTTGTAATGCCTTATTTACATGTTCTCTACTTTGTAATGTTCTGTTGATATTACAATAAAAATATTTTACAAAAAAAAACCAAAACACTTGTATCCAGGGCCAAAACTGGGAATCACATCCCGCTTGACTGGGCTCTGGTGTCCAACCCATCCAACATCCAGATTGCCGGCACAATGGCTGACTCTTTGAGTGACCATTCCCCGATATTCTGTATCTGGAAGAACAGAGCACCTAAGGTCCAGCCCAGAATCCTTACTGCTCGAGACTATACCAACTTTTTGGGAGTGCAAGTCAATGACTACCTAAGCAGCCGGGACTGGAGCCCAATAACACTCCTCCCTACTCTGACAGAGGCCTTGGAATACTTCCAGGACTTACTAAGTACAGCAGCCAACCTCTTCGCTCCTCTGAAAAGACTGAGAGCTAAAGGCAGCTGTTACAAGTGGATCTCTCCATCCCTCAAATCTTAGTCTAATGATTAAGTGGGACAAAGCCTGGAAGAAGTTCAAGCTCTCCTCCCTTCCGGCAGACCTAGTGGCATACAAAGCCCTAAGAAACAAAGCCAAGAGTGCCATTAAACTCGCTAAAAGGGAGTACATCACACACCTCCAGAAAACTAGCTTGGGCAACCCTTAGCAATTTTGGAATCAGGTCAATGACCTGATCAAGGGCAACAAAAAGACTGAACACAGCCCCATGGAGATCAACAGTCAGCTCGTTAGTGACTCTTCTCAAATAGCGGCCGCCCTTAACAACCACTTCATAGACCTTGAGGCCTACAAGGCTGGGCAGTCCTCCCAGACTTTGGCACCTAAAATAAGTGAAGCAACACACTATGAACGACCCTCTTTCCACCTGAGACTGGTAAAGCGTACTGAGGTCCTAACCCTCCTAAAAGCGCTGAAACCAAAAGGCTCCAGGGGACAAATAGGATCAACCCTCGGCTACTCAAGGCTGGAGCCACCTCCTTATCCAGGCCCTTGACCTGGCTCCTTAACAGGTCACTATGGAAAGGAACTGTTCCTAACCAGTGGAAACAGGCCAACATGGTCCCTATTCACAAAGGTGGTGCCAGGGAAAACCTAACCAATTATAGGCCGATCTCCTTGCTCTGCACACTTGCCAAGCTGCAAGAAAGGCTAGTCTGCGACCAACTCCGGGACTTATCTGGAAGCTCATCAGCCCCTTGCTCCCTCTCAACACGGATTCAGACCAAAACAAGGGACTGACACTGCCCTTATTAACTTCTCGGATGAAGTACTCAGGGCTATGGACAAAGGGATACCCATAGGCGCAGTCTTTATAGACCTGTCCAAGGCATTTGACCTTGTTGACCACAATCTTCTGGTACAGAAGCTGAACAATGTGGGATTAGACCCCCATGCCCTCAAGTGGTTTGGGAGTTACTTATCAGGCCGGATACAGAGGGTCTCCTGGAAGGGGGCCATGTCAGGTCCACTACCTCTAAAACAGGGTGTACCTCAGGGCTCAATCCTCAGCCCCCTCCTTTTCTCCTTACTTACAAATGAATTAAGTACCTACTGTGGGGAAAGCTCGGTTGTACAGTACGCTGTTGACACTGTCATCTACTGACCCTTGGACGATGTGGCTGCTCTTGGTCCCCTCCTCCAAAAGGACCTGTCATCCCTAAAGACATGGCTGTGTGAGAACAGAATGGTACTTAATGCAGACAAAACCAAGGCGATGCTATTCAGGCCTAGATCATTGGGCCACGACAGGACCACATCCCTGCAACTTACCACACTCTCTGGCAAAAGCATCAAAGTAGTGCCCTCCCTAAAATACTTGGGCCTTACTCTTGACCAATCAATCACCTTCAAGGACCACGTGGACCAGGTCACCAAGACCCTACACCGCAAACTTGGAACCTTGTACCGACTCAAGGACCAGCTCATCCCCGAGGCCAGGCTCTCCACTGCAACAAGTGTCTTACTCCCTACCCTGACCTATGCAGCTCTGATTATACACGGCATGGCAAAACAAGAGGTCTCCAGGAAGCAAATCCTATACAACAAGATAGCTTGGTTCGCTACCCAGGACCACCCGCGATGCCACCACTGTGATACACTGGCCCAGCTCCGGTGGCCCTCATTGGCTGCTCACCTACAATACCCATTGCTTGTCCAGGCCTACAAGCTACTCAAATCCCCTGCTCCACCAAGCATAGCTGGAACCATAGCAATTAAACATAACCCCAGGAGACTACGGACGTCAGAGCGTACACTACTGAAAGTCCCCCGAGTAAGGACCAATGCTGGTGGCAGATCTTTCTCTTGCCTAGCCCCCAGCCTGTGGAACAAGCTCCCTCCTCTGGTGCAGGAGGCCTCCTCACTAAGGAACTTCCGCACCAGACTTAAGTCTCATATGATTGACATAAGCACATGCCACTGCCACGGCTCATAAGATACCCCCCCTCTCCTGCATCAAACCCTCCCAAAAGTGAGCCGACCCAGGTACCCCCATCTAGATTCAGGACACCTAGGTACCTTTATCCTAAATGCAACTTCATGTATAATACTACGCCATGTAGCACCAAGGCAAAACTGTGTCATGATGATAACCATGTCTCTAGCCAACATATGCCTGTATAACTTTGTGACCAAAAGTTTCTCCACTGCATCAAACCATGTATTGTTATCCGGGGCGCCCCTGAAAAAGGGACCTTAGTGGCCCAGTGGGCCTACCAGTCACCAAAATTTAATAAATAAATACATAACATCTTGGGGGGGGGGGGTTGCAAGGATCTGTTTTATTGACAGGGAGGAATGTTGCCCATGAGACCAGGGAAACTCCCCTGCTCTTCTTCGATATGTGCTACAGGATCTTTCACTTCCACCTAGACAGTGACCAGAGATGGGCAGAAAGGACCTCGGTTTAATGTCTCACCCAAAGGACAGCACCTCACCAGCGCAGTACCCTCCTCATACTGAACTACAGCATCAGTTATAGTACCCCAAGTACCTTGTGTAGGCTAGAATCCACAACCTTGTGGCATGCTAGGAACTGACTACTCCCCAATTGCAATTTTATGTGCCATACAGTAGGTGGAATAGAAATGCAGCTCTATGGACCTTCAAAGCGTCACAAAAAGCTTCCCAATATATAACTGTCTCCTGTTAAGTATGCCGGAATCTACGCTCTGAGAAGTTCTTCATTTATCACATTGAACATTCCCAACTGCTGCCCTCTCTGTGGAATAAACTGCAAACATTGCTGAAACTGAGAATCCCCATCAGTTTGGTTTCCTTTAGAACTTTATATGCTCGAACTGTGAGGGAACCCTGTAATTGCTTCCTCCATCCTTAGCCTGCCTCTGAATCCTAGGCACTTAGCTCTCTGTGGAATAAAACTGTGGAATCTGAGCATTCCCATCAGTCTGGATTCCTTCAAGACTTTATATGCTCGATCTGTGAGGGAACCTTGTATGTGCTTCTCCCATCCTTGGCACCCAGCATCCTACTTGACTGTACATCAGGCCACAGCCACTTGGTTCCCTTTCCCCCCACATCCCTTTGTGTACTTACTTTACTCCCCCTCCTGCGTCCTCCTCTCCGTACTTTCGTTATAGTCCCTCTGGTAATTCCCTCCCTCCCTTCCTTCAATTTAGCTGTGTCTCTCTGGCCAGGGCTAGGTATTGTAGCTGTTACATATCCTTGACATTCACTCACCAAGTAACTAACCCTGTACACTTGCCAATATTTCCCTGAATGTATCTCTGTACCACCCATATATACAATAAGTTCGCCCTCTGATCTGTTGCAAGCCTGTCGTGTCACTGTTTCAGTTACTTGATACGGTTTTATTGTACAGTGCCTTCAGAAAGTATTCACCCCCCCCTTGGATTTTGTCACATTTTGTGATGTTGCAAACTCAAATTAAAATACATTTATATGGGATTTTTTTGTCACGTATCTACGCAAATTACTCTATAATGTCAAAGTGGAATGAAACTTCTGGAGTTTTTTGTACATGTAATTTAAAATAAAAACCTGAAATGTCTTTATTTGATAAGTATTCACCCCCTTTGCTATGACACTCCAAATTGAGCTCAGGTGCATCCAATTTCCTTGTGAGATCACTCTAAAACTTGAATGGAGTCCACCTGTGGTCAGTTCAAATGGTTGACATGATTTCAGAGGAAATACACCTGTCTATATAAGGTCCCACTGTTGACAGTGCATGTCAGAGCAGAAACTCTACCATGAAGACAAGGAGCAGTCCGTAGAACTCCGTGATAGAATTGTGAGAAGGCATAGATCTGGGAAGGGGTATAAAAACATTTCTAGGGTGTTGAAAGTTCCCAGGAGCACAATCAAGTCCATCATTGGGAAATGGAAAGATTATGGAACCACCCAGACTCTTCCTAGAGCAGGCCGTCCTCCCAAACTGAGCAACCGGGCAAGAAGGACCTTGGTCAAGGAAGTGACCAAGAACCCAATGACCACCCTGACAGAACTACAGAGTTCCATGGCTGAGATGGGAGAACCTGTCCAGAGGACAACAATCTCTGCAGCACTTCACAGATGTAGCCTCTACGGGAGAGTGGCTAGATGGAAGCCACTCCTGAGAAAGGCCACATAACAGCATGCCTGGAGTTTGCAAGAAGGCACCGTGGCAGACTCTGAGACCATGTGGCAGAAGATTCTCTGGTCTGATGAAACAAAAATTGAACTCTTTGGCCTGAATGCAAAGTGCTATGCCTGGGCAAACCGAACACAGCTCATCACCGTGTAACACCATCCCTACCATGAAGCATGGTGGTGGCAGCATCATGTTATGAGGATGCTTTTCAGTGGCAGGGACTGGGGCACTTGTCAGGATAGAGGAACAATGAATGGAGCCAAATACAGGCACATCCTTGAGGAGAACCTGCATCAGTCTACAATAGACCTTGGACTGGGGCGAGATTTACGTTCAACAGGACCATGACCCCAAGCATACAGCCAAAGCAACACTGGGTGGCTTCAGTACAAGAAGGTGAATGTCCTTGAGGCGCAACAAAGCCAGACTTGAATCCATTGAGAATCTGTGGAAAGCCTTAAAGATTGCAGTTCACCGACGCTCCCCATCCAACTTGACAGAGCTTGAGCAAATCTGCAAGGAAGAATGTGCGAAAATCCCAAATCCAGATGTGCAAAGCTGATACAGACATACCCAAGGAGACTCAAAGCTGTAATTGCTGCCAAAGGCGCTTCTACAAAGTACTGACTTGGGGTGAATACTTAAGTAAACAAGATATTTCAGTTTTTAATGTTTCATAAATTTTTGTTACACAATAACAATATTTTTGCCCCTTTAAATTGTTGGGTATGCTGTGTGAATCAAGGGGGAAAAAAATAATTTCAATCATTAAAATTCTGGTGGTAACACAACAAAATGTGACAAAATCCAAGGGGGGTGAATACTTTCTGAAGGCACTGTATATTTTTTGTTGATTGTACATGTATTTACATCTGTCTCCGTTGACTGTAATTTTTATGAACTGTACCTTGACCTGGCTCTAACCAGGTCCATCTTGTAAATGAGCTTGCTCAATGGTGTTCGTCAGGATAAATAAAGATTTTGATTGATTGATTCTTGATTTCCCTGCAACTCTGAAATCAACCAACAGTCTAACGTTAAAAATAATTTCCTGGTCCTGTTTAGAAAGACTGCAGAAGGTAACGTATTTTCTCATATCACTGTGTTAAATCTTGGAATTTATTTCCAATATCAATACAAAACCACACTAGAAGTATGTCTTTTAGAGTGTCTGAAATGGTATTTAAGTAACTTAAATATTTGCTAATGTATTTTTATATTGTTTCTCATTGACTTGACGTACTGTGTTAATTTGTTTTATGTTTTATATATTATGTATTTTGTGGCAGATTTGTTGCACTGGGTCATCCTTGCAAATGGGTATTTTTACCCAATGGAACTATCCAGTTAACAATATAGCTAACTAAGCTAGATAGGTAGGTAGGTAGATAGATATACAAGTAGATAATACATACATAAATACATTGAGGCCAACTTGAATTGAATTATTTCCTTGAGGCCCACGTTTTTGGCTGTGGCAGAACTAATTGTATAATTGTTGCCCAGGAATTCTGACAGAGGCAGCACTATTTGTATAACTGCTGTCTCTTGCCTGGTTCCACCACACGCTTTGACACCAAAGTTGTCGGCGTCCAACACAGCGACAGAAATTTGCCGACAGTGACCACATCGCCTGACAAACTTGTCGATGGACTGCCATGGGGTCCCAAGCATCAGAGCTTTTCTACATTGTTCGCTTTGGACTTATAATCAACTCGGGGGGGGGGGCGGATTACTGGGGAGAGCGGCTAACACCGGGAGTCACCGTGTCCGTACAGCGCTCAGACAACCTGTTTGACACTGTGGATGTCGAATGGGTTGTGTCGCTGTAAAGGTTTTACTGCTGGGGGTCTGCTTTAATAATGGTATACCCTCTTGCCTTACTTGTAACCTTCCCATACTGTACTGTACTGTAAAGTGTTACACTGTTTCTGTATTGCGCTGAGAGTACTGCTTACATGCAATCCCTGAACTCGCTGTGTTTCTGTTGTTGTGGACTCTAAGCCCTTTGTAAATAGGCTCTGCCTAAAGGGTTTATATTAGATTATAGTTTCTCTGACTGGCAGAATACATCAAAGTGCAAGAAAAACATTTTGCTTTTTACTAGAAGCCTACTGAGCAGTGCTACTAGCAGTCTTTTTTATACTCTGTTTATTGAAGAGTTTTACAAGCATAACACAACTGAATAAGCTATCTTACGTTCCATCAATTACAAATCATTTTGAGTATAAAAAGAACAAACATAACACAACATAGAAACCATTCAAACTCAGGGGTCACAAGCTTCTAAAAAAAGTTTGCCTATAATTAATTTCATCTAGATCTGTTGGTAAATCTATGATTGGGTATCTCAGCACAATTGCATGCATGTTGAAGTGGAATTCTAGAAGTAAAAACAATATCAACATGTGTGTATATATGTAACGATGGATTTATGTACATTGTTTTTCTTGTGTGCAAGTACCGCCCGACTCCCCAAAGCGTTCCATGTTCTTAAATCTTGTTATTGTTCAGAATTAGTTATATGTTTATTGTATCTGTTTCTGTATTCAAATCTATATTATACTCCACTTTCCATTCCCCAGGACGCATCTGAAACCAGCAATGTAGCTCAGTGTGCTTTTCTTAGTGAAACTTTTCAAAATAAATAAAATAAACTTATACACCTAAAAAATGTCTTGCTCCTTTCGTTACCTCCTGGGCTATGCTCTCTTCAGTTTGCACCCTTGCACTCCTTACTTTCACTGCTTCCCTCAGTACCCCTCCCTATCTTCCTCCCTCTGTCTCCTTATACTTTCTGAATGCAACTAAGTTTTTAAAAGGAAAGTGGAATTCACCCAAGTTTGGGCCGAGCCTGGGTTGTCGGGAGGGCAAGGAGCAGGACTGAGCTGCTTCGGGACAGTGCTCCGATCCAAGGAAGGGATATGAGGTTTCCCGGCCCTTGGCTGTTACCCGGTGGACGGACGGCAGTTCGGGCTACAGGGGAGAATGGGGATTGCCAGGGGAGGGGACTGAGCTGGGGCACATGTGCGCCTCCATGGCCGTGTGCTTGAGTCCCACGTACAACGGGGAGAAAAATCTGCAAAATGCTTAAAAAAAAAAAAGTGGAACTTGTTTAACCAGGAACGTACACTAAACTGGACCTTGTTTCCAAGTGTGACCTGGGAGCACAAGGAAGTTAAGTGACTTGCTCAGGGTCACATAGTATGCAAGTAGGGACTGATGGGATTCAAACCGAGGTCTCCCAAGTTTGCAGCTCAGTGACCTTACTGTCTCCTTTCTTTTCAGCCAACTATTTTGAAAACCATAGCGGTTGCTTTTCCTTCTGCTCACTTGTTTGATGCAGCAGAGGTCTGTTGCCTTTACTATGCCCCTTTCATCTTTATCCACTCCCCCCCCCCATCCAATCCCCTTTGCCAAGTCATCCCTGAGCCACCCACCCATCTTTTTAAAAATGTGCCCTCCTGAAGCACTGGACTTCATGCATGAATGCTGCTGTATTAGTAGATCTTTAGTTTATAACTTATGAACCACTAGGCCACCAGCAATTGGTGACACTAGCCAACTCCTGCTTCAATTGTTCCCAAGGGGCGCGCATAGCTCTCAACTGCTATGAATTTCGCATAGCGTTATGATTTTCACACTCAAATTTACCTTGCTCCGCACAGGTTTACTGAGATTCCTGATAATGTTAGAGCTATTTCTGGACACACGAACTATTAATCATTGAACTTAGTTGATAGAAACATTCCTTACCACTAACTACATGAGTCCACTATTTGTACACATATTATTGTTTAAAATAAAAAGTGCTACACATTCTGACCTTTTGCTATGTTTTTGAGGGCCAGTGCTATAATTTTTAATGCTGAGAGGTATGGGAGCGCGAATCACCCTTTACCCAGACTTCAGCTATCTTCGCCCTTTTCTGTGATCAGGTTTTCTCTACTAGGTCACTGCTACATCATGTATTATTGGTGAGAAACCGTTTTTTCCAGTGCTGGTACATTTCTGTAAACACAGCCAATGTGGCGACCAGTGCCTGAAACACGCAGCTGCACGCCAGTGTTTACGACAGTTCCCAGTTCCTCTTCTGTTTTCCGGCTGCGTGTCAGCTTTGCGACGCCGCGCCAGGGAAGATGTCTGATTGTGGATTCGCGGCGGGAAACGACATGCCGGCGAAGAAACAGAAGCTGAGCAGCGATGAGAACAGCAATCCCGACCTCTCCGGGGACGAGAATGTAAGCGAGGGTCGGGCACGTTCCTTCCTCGGGCGGTGAAGGGGTAGCCAGTTAGCATCTTTGAGGGTTTAATGTGAAAAAAAATACAACAACAAAAAAAATGCACGTAGGATAACAAAGCGAGGTAATGCAGGCCCTGCCGGCTTCGGGTGCGAGCCTGCAGGAAGCATACTTGAATCGTACCAGCCGCCTCTGAAAGGGAGCTCAGGTTAAAACGTGAACGTGTAAACTCGGCTGATGGTCCACTCTGTACGATTTTAACAGCAAAGCTGTTGCATCTTTGCATGCAGCCGACTGACTCCTTCTTGTCATCCTTGTCCGTTAGGTTTTATCTGTTGTACCCTGGTGTGATTCTGCAGTTGAAAGACACAAGAAATATATTTAGTATAAAATCTGGCATTCCACGTTTGCCATAGCCCTCTAAACCGCATTAAATCGGAAGATGAAAAAGTATACAGGAAAGTCGTTAGTCTTTCCTAATTGAGGAGGGTTAGTGACAGATCATTCTGGATCACCTTGAGCACAAGCACATCTTTGAATATTGTGGGTTTTATTCCTTTTATCAGTGGTGTATGTGGTAGACAAGTAGTACAGAGAACTCGGGCACTGGCAATTATGAAATATAGAATGAAGATCTTTAATCTAAAGGATAGCAGTGTCAAGGCACAACTATCTAATCTGACGCTAGTAAATTGTTAAGAGATTAAAGTATGTCTAGGAAAATAGCATTGTTGTACAAGCCAAATGGTGTTATGGAAACCCTGATAGCAGATCACAGATCCAGAAACTGTCACTATGTTGCTGGTTTAAAATTTCAGTTTTAGTTTCAGTGGGAAGAAGTACAGGAACTTAATTCCTGCTGCAAAAAGGTACAGGAACTGACTTCCTGTACGTTCCTGCTCACTTTCATCACTGCTTTTTCTAAGAGCTGGTTTGCAAAATCATGAAGCTCTGTTGTGATCACACTCATCGCTGGATAGCTGCTGCCACTTAGCTGAATGTTGGTAATAGTCATTCTAGTTCTGTCTAGAAAACTTGGCAAGGGGTCTTTGCTAATCAGGGGAAGCAGAGATACCATTTTCACGCTATGTGTGTGTATATGTATGTGTGTATATATATATATATATATATATATATATATAATTTGTTTTGCAGTGCAGTATACCCCTTTGTGTGGGGTAGGCTCACAGCTGAAAATATTGCAATGCTGGCATTCTTGCTGTTACTGTAGTTATGTTTGCTTGCGTGTACATGTTCTTTTCTGGAACCCTTTCCCTGGGTTGCGCCTACAGGTAAAGAGCAGCTGACACCTTCAGGAGCACTTTACCAAAACATTATATCTAGAAACAGTCCAGCTTGTATTTCACTTTAGTGCTGTATTCCTCCTCCCCATTATTTATTGCTGAGGTCATCTGCATAAAAACAGGATTTTTGCTCCTGAGGGTTCATCTATTCCTGTTGCTGTCTCCCTACCTGAGGTCATAATGCACCTCTTGTGACATCACAGTCCCATGGCAACAGACTGTGATGTCAGAGCAGAGGATTATGACTTTTAGTAGGGAGTCCGCTATAGAGGCAGATGAACCCTGAGGGATAAGATCATGTATTTATGTAAATCTTCTTAGTAGTAAATACTGGGAAGGAGAAAACTTTAGAAATATATATGTAACGGTGCTGAATTTTACCTAATTGTTTTCAAAGTTATCTTTATGGCATCAGCAACTTTTAAGCTATGTGTGTTTGCAGCTCCCAGTTACAGTGTCCAAATAAATAAAACCATTACAAATCTGCATGACTTGCAGTAGAGACATTCATGCTCACATGCTGTGATGTTACTGTTTTCATGCTTGCTCACTGTAAGTCCAACTGGTTGACAAAGACTGCTATACTGGAGCAAAGTTGCTGGTCACATATTCAGTTTTGTTTCCACAAAGATATTAGTCTGGAATAACTGTCTCAGCCTGCTCTTCCCAGTGTCTCATGCAACCAGATGGGGTGGGTGCCTGGCGACTCCTGTGTTTGGGGTTATTTTGATGCTACAGCTTGCTGTTAGCCTTCTTCTGCAAAACACTGAGGGCAGAATCATCGCAACCAGCAATGTGCCTGGTGAGTATTGAATAGGGACTTCGCAAGCGCAAGTCGTGATGTGGGAGTGCAAAATTAATGTATGCGGCGCAAATGCAGGGGGTGTGCCCATTCATATGTGGCATATCCTGATATTCAACCCGGGATGTGCAGCGCATATGCTGGCACGACCCTGAGTTGTGCCGCATACGGGGGCTCAGAGTTGAGCTGGGGGAAAAAAAAAGGCTCAAAGCCAGGCCACCCACAGGTGGGCTGCTGTATTGCAGGGCGCAACACAGTGCCCGTCAGCCGTGGGTGGCCACCCGGCCAGCAGGGACACCATCTGCAAGCACCCAAACCCGCCCTGGTGGTCCAGTAGGTCCCCCTCCCGTATGACTGATGGCGGGCATTTGTACAATATCCTGGTGGTCTGGTGGTCCTCTCCCTCACACCTGTATGCCGATTGCTGACATTGGTAGTGAAAACCAATACCTGGTGGTCCAGTGGTGTCCCCGTGAGCCCGATCGCGGGCATCTGTATCAAACAATACACCTGGTGGTCAGTGGTACCCACCCACCCAAGAGGACCCTGGCCACCCAGCTTCCCCGCCCGTCATCGGCGGCGGCTGCACCCTCCTGCATACCATCTCCGAATGACAGCTTACAGTATGATCTGTAAGCCTGTTGGTGTACCTGATGTGGACCAATGGGCTTGCAGACCATCTCTACCTGAGCACAAATATGTGATTGAAGTCACACATTTGTGCCTGTTATACTACAATATGTTCTGCAAGCCCATTGGTCACACTGTGCGTAATGGCTTACAGATCATACTGTAATATCATTTGGCCAGGCGGCAGGTGGTATCTTGGAGGGGGTGCAGCTGCCTGCCGATGATGGGGGGCTGGGTGGCCAGGTCCTCTGTGGGTGGGAAGGGGGTACCACTGGACCACCAGGTGTATGTGTTGACACAGATGCCCATGATTGGGCTTATGGGGAGGGCACTGGACCACCAGGTATTGGTTTACATGACCAATGCAGCGATCGAGCATCACGGGAGGAGGGACCACTAGACCACCAGGATTTTATGTTGTATGCAAATGCCTGCGATCGGGCATGGGGGGGGCACTAGACTACCAGGGACTCACAGCGGCTATGCAGGGTGCCGGGTGCATTTCGCCAGCTGCCCTGCGCAGGGTGTGCAGATGGGGCCGTAATGACATACAAATGACCCCATTTGCACTGTGCGTACATTATGGTCCCATTTGCATGCCCACTTCTGAATATCGTGGGTGATGCGCATGGTGCAACTGCATTTGCACTGGAGCATTCCTGGTTCTCCCTATCTGGGGAATGCGCTGGCGCATTGCACATGCGCCAGGCGCATTCTGTGCCATATTCAACAGAGATGCGCCTGGGCACATCTCCTTTGAATATCACCCTGTCCTGGCCCCGGCGCATCTCAGTTGTGCTGCACCCCTTCTTGTGCCACTGCTGGGCGCTGTCTGAATATCTGGGCCCGAGTGTGTGATAGCCTTCTCGTCTACTCCTCTCGGTATCAGAAACTTTTTCTTAAAATGTCAATAGATAATCACACACTACACCAGCTTGACAGTTCATATGTGATCCGTTTTACTTAAGGGATGAGGTTTCAGTGATCGCTCAGTCCCTGCACTTTACAATTCATTTCAGGCATATTTTGGGTTGGTGCTCTGTCTTTTAGTTCATAAGTACCAAGCTTGTAGTTTGCTAAAGTGCTTTTGGCAAAAACAGTCAAATATCACAGTTCTTTACATGGGGCTCTGTTGTCCCCTACTGGTATTTGGTGCCCCCGTGCACCACTCCTACTGCTAAGGGAGCTATTGTTGTCCCATAAGGATACTAGTTTGAATACCATACTTAAGTTTAAGGAAGAAAAATGTAGTAGAAAATGAAAGAAAAGAGGTAGTAGAGCTAAACAGTGGACTTTTTCCTACAGATTGTATATTTTTCTTCATGTATGATCCTTCATATCTATATTTTCCTGGAGATTTAATGGTACAGTATACTAATACATTTTAAACAAGATGTATTTCATCTGATTGCAATAGCTACGCATGAAGAGACCCATGACTTGGTCCCATGGTGCCTGTGTTGGAGGTGCACCTGTACCCAATAACCACTGTCTGCCATACCTCCTCCAAAGGGCTTCCAGCTGTTCTGCCCAGCAACTGCATGGCCACTGAATCCCTCCCAAACCTTTTCGTCAAACACCCAGAATGGCCCAACCACAGAACCTTTTGTCCCCCGGATGTTATGGGCAGGAAGAGCCTGCAAAGGCAGTTCCGTGCCACCTGACCCTGGCACACTGCTGCTGAGTCAAAGCCGGCAGACACCCCCCAACTTCCAGCGGTGCCCTGGCAACCCCAGAGAAAACCCATACCTCTCGAAGCCTGGCACTTTGTCACAGAGCCAAAGCTGGTGGGCTCCCTCCCAGCCCCTAGGGCCTGAATCTTTGTGTTGGCACTGGTATGAATGCTACGTACTTCCCTTGTGAGTTTTTGCTCTTTTGAACAATGAGGACCTCCCTCTGCCTTGGGGGGCACTCCCTTCCTTATGCCAAGACCTCCTATTTATCCACTGTCCCTAGCCTCTGCCTCTTCTGCTAAGGGACAAAGCGATTGATACACTGGCATCCAGTGCTTTGACGGACACTCTAGCAACAGACCACCCCTGTCTAGGGAAAAGGTTGTTACATGAGTGTGAAGCTGAGCTGTGATAGCAGATAAGTATCTTGTTAGATTATCTTTCTCTCAAAATTGCTAGTGATCCTTTTATCATATAGGAGCAGTGATTACTTCAGGGAGCAAATCTAAACTGCATTAACTTATGAAATGGAGTTGTCGCTTCTGCAGGACTTTTATAATGTGCAGTGCTGGTTCTGCTCAAACCCACTCTGCCGACAGTTTTGTTTCCATGTCCTTTGGAACTAAGTGGAGGACAACAACGGTCCAACACACCCCAGGCATCTGGATTGTGGTTGGTGCCACGTTTGAAGTTGTAACTTATTTTTAAGTATCTCAGAGTATGGCTGAACCAGCACTTCAGTTTCTCCACCCACATTGATGCCATACATAAAATACTCTGCTTCAAACCTGGCATGCTGTGCCACACAGCAAACCCGCTGTCTCCTCCGGAAGGTCAAGTGAGTGTGGATTTCAGTACAGCTCCTAAATCCACCCTGGTGGGACTTGACCCATTCCTTCCAGGTTTCCATATTATCACAGGGTCTGCCTCATCTTCCCTCAACACACATTTTTGATAGTCTCACTTGTTATGGCACTATTCCTGTTTAATTTATTTTTCTTTATTTTTGATAACCGGGCAGGTGTGCTGGTGCCAGGTGCAGTTTTTCATGCATGACCTGGGTAGAGCAGAGTACAAGTTAGTCAAGATAGTGGTACAAGTATATAAAACAAACTGTTTCTCCTGTCTTAATGTGTCTGGCTTTGCATTACTGTCCTTGTATACTCTGGCACATACATTAGGGCCCTGTGAAAATCTCCCTGATTTAAAGAGCACCTTCTGACAACTTACCAAAGAAACAGGAGGCTCCCTTACCTGAAATGGGGGTTACTCCATTGTTTTCATTTTTTTTTTTTATTCAGCCTCTTAAGTAAGGGAAGGGATCATAATTTGCCCTGAGGGGCCTAGCTGCTCATTCCCTTTCACTACTTGACTTCCGTCTGCCCTCATGCTCAGATGTTTTGTGATGTAACTATGTGGAGAGTGCGGGGGCGTGCTCCATGCAAGTCTGTGGAGTATCATTTTAAAAGCTGATTTTCCAATTTTATTTCTACTTTTGGTACATATGGAAGCCAGGGTACAACTAACACGACTCTTTCTTGTTGGTTGATGCTTTCTAGAATTGCATGGAGCCCTCCACACACTCTTCATATAGTGACATCATGAAACACCTGAGTGCATGGGTGGAGATGGAAATTGGGAAGTGGAAGGGAATTGGGGCAAGCCCTCCCTGGGCAAATTATAATTCTTTCCCTTCTGTTGGGGGCAGGGGGCAGAATGAAAAAACAAACAAAAAAACAGTGGAGCAACTCCCATTCAGGTAAGGGAGCCTTCTGTTTCTTCCTTCAAGCTCTGAAACAGGTGCTCGTAAGTGGTCAGAATACTTTTAGCCCTAATGTTGCTTCGTCCTAAATGCCCCACCGCTTACCCCTCGTTGCCTCCTTTATCTTAATCTCTCCCCTGTTTTAAGGCCCTTCATCACTCCCATTACTCTCCTTTCCTTCTTAAATAAGGCTCTCCGCCATTCCTTTCTATCTGCCTTCCCTATTTTCAGTCCGTTATCTCATCATCTTCCTCCCTCAACCAGTCAGTCTGTATTTTACCAGGCGAAACACCATTGAGAAGGACTCGTGTACAAGGTGGACCTGGGCAAAGATGAACATAAGTCAGTAATGAATAACAGCACAGGATGGACTAATCCGATAATTACAAAACACAGTGTAATACAGGTATATAATGCAGCTAAGCAAAAAAGAAAAGACAAAATGAGACACCCAATAAATTGCTCTTCTGATTGATATTTCAGTATCCCTTGCTGCAAAAATCTCAACTGGTTAGTTCACCTTTTCTGTCTGCCTTCTGAGTCAATTGAATAAGAAAGTGTCTCTTATCCTCTTGCTCTCTTCTCTTAAACCACTCCTTTTGGCTAATATTTCCCTGCTCTTGTAGCTAGCTGTGCATGTTGGTTTTCTCCCTTCTTGGCCTTCCCTGTAGATGTGTCCACATCTGGTTGTGGCTTGTGTTTAATCCCAGGCTACCTCTGCCCTTTCTTAATTACAATCTGCATGGCTTGTTAACCAATACCTTAGTAATTTTTTGGTAAATCTAATGTTTGAAAGTCTAGGTAGGCGTAGCCTACCTAGACTTTATCAAACATTGACTCTGTCCCACAAAAGATTAATATACCGTTAGCCACCTTGGGAGTGGGTCCCAAGATGATAGCCTGGGTAAAGAATTGGCTGGAGAATAGGACACAGAAGGTAATAGTAAATGGAGTCCACTCTGAAGAAAGGGGGGTTACTAGTGGGGTACCGCAGGGTTCAGTATTAGGACCGGTCCCCTTCAGTGTTTTTGTGTTTACATTGCAGAGGGACTGGAAGGAAAAGCATGTCTCTTTGCAGATGACACAAAGATCTGCAACAGAGTTGATGCACAAGGTGGGGTGGAAAGGATGAGAAGGGACTTGGCAAGGTTAGAGGAATGGTCAAATGTATGGCAGCTTAGATTTAATGCTCAGAATGCAAGGTAATGCACCTGGGAAACAAAAACCCAGGGGAAGAGTACACAATGGGGGGTGAGATATTAACAACAACAAAAATGGCAAGGGACCTGGGGGTAGTCATATTGGATGACTTAAAGGTGGGCAAGCAATGTGAGAGGGCAGTAAGGAGGGCTGGGGGTATACTGGGATGCATAGGGAGAGGCATCACCAGTAGAAAACAGGAAGTTGTTATCCCTCTGTACAGACAGCTGGTGAGACCCCATCTGGAGTACTTTGTGCAGTTCTGGAGACCCAATCTCCAGAAGGTGAACAAGATGGAAGCTGTCCAGAGGAGGGCAACTAAAATGGTGCAGGGTCTGCACCGAAAACACATGCAGAGAGACTAAAGGAGCTTAATATGTGTAACCCGAGGAAAGGGAGGGAGGGGGGGACATGATAGAAACTTTCAAAACCTCAAGGGAATCGACAAAGTCCAAGAGGGTAGCATCTTTCAAAAAAAGATGTGCATGAACAAGGGGCACAATTTGAAGATGGGGTGGCTAAGAGGTAATGTAAGGAAGTATTTTTTCACAGAGAGGTTGTGGATGAATGGAGCGCCTTCTGGAGGAGTTGTGGAGTCAAAAACAGTGGTTGAATTCAAGCATGCATGGGAGAGCCATAAGGCAATTCTAGGGGTGGGGGTAGAAAAGTAGGCTGCTGGTTAACTAGGATCTGCAGCTTATCCATTAGGTAGGGAAATAGGCAGACTGGGTGGGCCAAGCGGTCCTTATCTGCCATCAAATTCTATGTTTCTGTTTCGCACCAGTCTGTCTTGTTTGTTTTTACATTTTTTTCCCCCACCGGGTAAGCTTATAACATAGATGTGTACAGGCAAAAAGACTGGCTCATTTCTACCTAGGCCCTCACTAGTTTAGCATTGGCTGACCTCAAGCGGATCAGTCATCCTCCATTTTCGCTTGAACTAACCCCCTACCCTCTTTATCACCAGCCTGTTCCCTGTCAGTCTTAGCAGTCCCATGTGTCTGTCCTACCCCCTTTCTGAAACTTGCCGCTGTGTTTTCATTGACCGGCTCCACTGGGAAATGCTTGTACTTTTCTACCACCTTCTCTGTAAATAAGTATTTCCTCACATCCCTGCCAGATTATGATTGTGTGTCCTTGTTATGGACCCCTCACTAAGCTTAAATGGTTGCTGGCCGTTGGTACTATTTATATAGTCTTCTGGCACTTGAAGGGTTAAATCTTTTCTCCCATCTCTGTTCTGGCCTCCAATGAATATATATTGCGATCAGCCATTCTTTTCTCACAAATCCTCCCATGCTGGCCTTGAATCATTTTAGTCCCTCTCCTTTGGATCGACTCCAGGGGGTCCCGTACTTTTTTAGGTGGGTGTTCCAGAACTGTGCACAGTAATCCTGACCTCAGCAAGGACCTGTACAGGGGCAGAAGTCGACTCCTGTCTGCTGGGGAATATCTTATCTAATGCACCCATACATCCTGCTAGCTTTCTTTTATATCTGAATTGTGGCTGATGTTGTTGAGGCTGTAATTGATTGATTGTACTTCTAATACTTGGTTTATTAAAGCAGAAGTAGGCACTAAGCCCATCTAGACTGCCTTCCCCACATAGGAGGGGTGTATTGAATTTAATTACCCAATAGATATTTATCCAGTTTTTCCTTGAATTGCTCAAACTTATTCAAGTTTACTAAGTATTGTGGCAGGGAATTCCATAGTTTACAAGTACAAATGGTGCATATGGATCCTTCTTTTCTGAATTCTGCTCCTGTCGTGCACCTCAATGCAGTATTCAGTCATGGGATTCCCCCTCCCCAAGTGCACTGCCTTGCGCATTTTGGCATCGAATTTCAGTTGCCAGATTTTGGACCACTCTTCCAATTTCCCCAGGTCTCTCTTCAATTCCGTCCTACCCTCCTCACTATTCCCACTGCCACATTTGTCAACCTCAGATAGACTCCTCTTACCTGGATTCTTTCCTGATGTCACAAATGAATGCATTGAAGAGCACCATGCCCATGACTAACCCCTGTGGGTTATCACTCTTAACGCCTGCCTTGCCACCCCAAGTAATGTACCATTTAATACCGTCTTTGGGTTCTGTTAACCCCCAAGCCAATATATAAACAGTAAGACACGATGGGGTATGTTTGACAGTTCTAATGCATGGTTTGGGGGTGGGGTGTGCTGCCCGTCTTGAGGCACCGATGCCGTGGGCCAAAGTGCATCAGCCCTTGCTCATACATTAGAATTGTCTTAATGCACACCTGAGGAGTTTACATGCTTTATAAAATGGGACTGTGTATTCTACATAGGGTTTCTAGTTTCAGCCTTGGGTTAGACACTTCTAATGCATGTCTAATGACCAATCAGAATAGCAGTAATCCCTTCCCCATTTTATAAACTAATCTAATGACTTTTGTCCCAACACTGAAGTCCCCCAGTTTCTTTACTAGCCTCCTGTGGGGCACAGAGTCAAAAGCCTTGCCATAGTCCAGGTATCGGACATCAACTGCTTGGCCTGTATTCTGTTGCTGCAACACGGCATTGAAGAAATCTTCGAGGTTTGTTTGACAGGATTGCATCTTTAGAAAACCATGCTGCGTGCTGTTCTGGAGTCCATTAGACACAAGGAGCTGACCAGCTGCTCCTAATTACAGTCTTAAGGGTTTCGAAGGCTGGAAGTCAGGCTAACCAGTCTGATGCCTGGGTCCCCTATCTTTGCTGTAGTGCAGGGGTACGATGTCTGCTGCCCTCTATTCCCTGAGGACTACACCTGACTCGTTCAAGCATTTTATTATATAAATTGTATGTATATTGCAGTTTTCATTTTGGTTTCTGTGCCTCCCCTCTTTCCAGGTCGCACCTAAAGACGAGCTCCAGCATAGTCGGCCTCTTGTGATCAGAACATTTTTTAAACATCCAAGTAAAATACTTTGTAGCAAAACAACCTCATGAAATACTGTTCTATTTTTCACATGGCCAGTTTTAAACTCTTAAAGTGTAGATAGTGCATTTTAAACCAGCTGTCACCGCACTTTTGATTTAACTCATAAGGCTGACTGGGTAGCAAGGGCAAATCAGTTGTAATAGCAATACTACCTAATGGGATTGTTTTGCTGTGAAGTATCATTTAAAGGTTAGGGGAACTAAAGACAAAGCTTAAAACAAAAAAAGTTGCACTGAGAGTTTTGGGTTTGTAGGTATAGTCGTATTGTGTTCTTTCCTTTTGTTTGCTGTAAGGATTTGTTTTCAGAATTTTCCTGCTAATATGGCCCCTAGGAATCTCCATGATTACACATTTATTGGTGGTCTTTTCCTGCAGTGTTTTCTGTCTCATGTGACAGTGATGCATTTGAGACCATTAATTCAACAAGAGCTCTTTTTTTTTTTTTTTTTTTGTCAAGTTTATAGCAGCAGAACTATGATTTTAAGCAACTGTCTTTGTCCAGGTCGGTCTAATGAAGGCTACATTTACTGATGGTCATATCTCTCAGTGATGTTATCATGTTTGACCTAACAAATGGGAGTAGTAACCTGTAGGAGTTGTGAATCAATCTCCTACCATTCAAACTGCCCAAAAGTGCAGTTTTCCATGAAAAAAAGTGCTTTTATTTCTGTGCTCTGCTTCATTTGCATAACCCTGACCCTTTTTTTTTTTTCCCTCAGTGCTGCAACCCCAACCATGACGTCTTGCAAGGGAAACAGTTTTTAAGCACTGTGTTGAAACAGAGACCTCTTTTGGTCAGTCTTGGTATTGCAGACATCCTTTTTCTTTCACAATTTTGGACTCATAGCAGAAGCTGGACACCAAAGAAAAGAAAAAGTCTGACCCATAATTACACTCATGAACTACTTAGTCATTCAGGCTGTATAACATAAACATAGAAAAGCATCATCACGCTCCCACGTTCTGACAGGAGCTGCTACTTCACACCTGTCACTTCAGCAGCAGGCAGTAAAAGTCAAATGGCTACATAGACTGGCAAGTTATCTTTTTGGCCTATCTGCATCACAACAACAGTTTTCCAATTGGCCTGCTGGCGCAGCAGTTGGATTTCTGCTTGCGACGCCAGTGACCTGGGTTCGGGAACAGACTCTGGTTGCTGGAGGGCCAGCCGGGAGAGAAGGCTGGAGTGTCCGACTGCTTGCCTTCTCCAGGGGGGAGGGTGGGGATGCGGTCTATGACAGCTGACTCCCGGTGGAGACCAGGGGTACAGCACATCCGCCAGCCAGCTGACTATGGGGGGTGCGGCAGATGGCGTACGCCTTGACGTCATGGCATGTCACGCCCCCAAGAGAAAAAGGGGGAAAAAGTCTCCTTTGCTCAACTGGATGATGGCTGGTCGGGCCCCAGAGACCACCTCAGCAGCACCCGAGGGGCCAAGTAGTTGCACTGGCTGGCCCCTTTCTCCTTGGAGGACCTATCCAGTGAAGAGTTACACTGGATTACCCCAAGGGTTGCTGCCATCTGAGGTGGGGAATAGTGGCTGTGAGCGGAGGCGTGAGCGGTAGGAGGGACAAAGACCACTGATGGCCCGAAGGACAGGCCGACAGGGGAGACATGGAGGAGGTGGGGGTGGGGAGTTTTCCACAGACTTTTCTACAGACTCTACTGCTGTAAACACTATCAACATGGGAGACTGTGCTTTGATAAGGGAGACAAAAAAATCAGCTATGCACTGTACCCACAATGCCTTGCTACTAGGGGTGTCACAGAATGAAATTCTGACGGTATAACTGTTGCATGTAATACCACGGTTATCATCATACCGTGGTATTGCAGAATGAGTACTTTTTGCATAAAAAAGAAGCCTCCTCGAATTGAGTTATCCCTGAAAATGCAAAAAAACTAGTTTGAAAGGTCCCGCGGTATACCGTGAATCACTGTTATCGTGGTACAAGAAATTGCCCACGGTATCAATACTGTGACTTCTGATACCGCAGTATACCGTGACAACCCTACTTGAGATAGATATACATATATACACACATGTTGACAGCAGATAAGGGCCTATGGCCCACCTAGTCTGCCCCATATGCACGTACTTGGCGTCTTCAAACTTCTCTAGAACTAGGTTATATGTCTACATATTAGGTGCTATTCTGCAGTCCTCCCTACCAAAATAAGGGACTGCACCTCTGAGTAACAAACATTTCAGTTGACTTTGTAATTTACCCAGAATTCCTTGTCGCTGTATGTAAAATATTGACCTTTCCCTTGTATGATATTCTGGGGGTGTGGCCACACAGAAAACTGGAGGGTGCTCAGAAACAAAAACATACAAAAAAAATGACAGATGTTTTTACAAAACATATGCAGTTTCAGCATCTGAAGCATGGGTGGCAGTGGCATCCTAGGTGAAACTGGCATTTGTGTAATGTGACTAAATCACTTTAACTGTCCCGATTTTGTCTCAAAGGTTGCTGTTCCTTTTTCTGTCACTAAAAGAAGAGTTTTGCAGTAATACAGTTGCAACCAAGCGTTGGTGTTAGTCAAGTTTCTATCAGGAAATGCTTGATATATCAGGCCATACGTCGTCGTAGGCTTTTTGAGATGATACGTTTTAAGATGTGTCCCTGATTTTTTGGTAATTTGTTCCTGATTTTTAGGGTAGGTGGTGGAGGCATGCTGATTGCAAACACCTGAGAGATAATTAAGTGGGCTGTTTTGTAAGAAAGCAGTCAGCCTTCACTATAGCATTTGTGACCTAGGATGATTTGTGTGCTGCTTTATGGTTGTGTGTAGTTTGGTTAAACGAAAAGGTTTAAAAATGAAACACTCCGTTCTGCTGGCTAGACCTGTAGACACATACCTAGAAAATGAAAAATTTGGATTAGGCAGTTACTGAGTTGAAGCCAGAATATTAGCAATCTTAACAGGTTGCTGCTGCGGCAGTTAATTACTTTCTGAATCCGTGGTCCCGTACGCATCACTGTCACATGGAACAAGGAGGCATTGTAGGAAGGAGAAGAGCAATAAAATTTTCAAATATGGAGATCCCCAGGAGCCATCAAACTAGTATGCAAATTTAGAAAAAACTCCCAATAGCAAATGAAGGTAAGAATACAGTAGGACTACACACCCAAATCGAAACATTCTTTCAGCATGTTTTTGCAAATTTTAATCTTGGTTTTCCTTTAATGCGGCCCCGATTTTACTCTGAGGAATAAGCCATGTCCCTTGTGAGAACAGAGCTAATGTGCCTTGCTTTCGCACTCACCAATTGGCCTCTTATGTGAAACTAATTGGGGAGTGGGGTGGGGGGCTGGGATTCACTGGTAATTGTATGTTATTTGCACTTGGAGAGACGGTGCTGCTTGGGTTACTGAGAATTGAACTTGTTCTGGGGTGTGTCTGATTTTGTATTGTGTTGCATAGATGACTATAATTTAGGCAGATGGGTAATTGACTGTCATGTAAGCCTTTCTCAGTAGGCTAACCCGCCTCCTGTCCTACCAGTGTTATGAACTACACGTGTCACTTTCTGTGACCTTCCTAATGCGATTGGGATTGTGTGCATGCTCCTTCCCCTTCCTGGTCGTAGTTATGGAGTCAGTTGCAAGTGCATGGCTCGCTTCAGGCTAAACACATTAGACTGGTTCCTGAAAACCAAAATTATATTCTGGGATTTGCAGTCTCTGCCTCCTAGGCTGCAGAGTTGTCTTCCCTCCTCCCCATTCTGTTTCATCAGCAACCGATAAGCTGCTAGCGGATGTGCTTAAAGTTGCTGACTAGTGTCTCCAGTGTTTAGAAAAACAAAAGTATGTCTGTACCTTGTGTTTTGAGACCAAGTATCTACTTACCCACTTGGGTGTTTACTTTCCAGGTTGAGTGTCACTTGTAATGTTACTACCACTGGCCATTTATTGAATGTTGTTTTTTTTTACGTGTTTGTTGCTTAAAGAAGTCCACCCAGAATGTGCAAAAACATATGTAGAGTGTTTTGATACATATGTTAATTCCTAGTGTGTCCTTCCCTCTATCTGCTATTAGTTTTTCCTAAATTAGCCTGCTAGCTGTATGGTAGTTTTACGACCCTTGGGAATCTCCATCACAAATAGGTTAATTGGCTTTCTTTCTCCTACAATGCACCTTGGTTCATGTAACACTGATGTAGCCATGCCCTTAGATTTAGCAGGGTCTGTCACAGCTCAGCCACAAAGATAATACTTCTTTCAGAGAAGTCACACTGCTAGATTTTGGGTGAGTGTAATCATTATTATTTTTTGATATTAGTACCTTGTCCTGCTATTTTACAACCTATAAATTATGTATGTACTTTTGTGCTTTATGTATTTATGTACTACACCCTTGTAACCCCCTCCCCCGGGGCGCATCTGGAATTGAGCGATACTCTGCTCATTATGCCTTCCCGGTAAATCTCTTAAATAAATAAATAAATAATAAGGTGGTGATCAGTTTTTGCTACTTAGTACTGGTGCAAAAACTGAAAGTGACTGAGAGAAACTGAGTAAACAGTGACACGATTCAAACACACACACACACACACCAGAACATAGCAGGACAAGGTACTGATATCAGAAAATAATAATGATTACACTCAGCCAAAATCTAGCAGTGTGCCTTCTCTGGAAGAAGTATTTTCTCTGTGGCTGAGCTGTGACAGACCCTGTAACAAGACACTGGCTTCCTGCAGGGCAATTAGACACCACACCAAAGGACACTCTGGGAAGACTATTTGGAACAAGAGGCCATAAAAGAAATCAGAATGGCAACCTCCAAGGGCAATAAAACAGTTGGGAAAGTTAGAAGAAACATCTCTCACAGCTAGAGGAAAAGAAAACACTGGGAACTGGTTAGAACACAGAAAAAAAGACTGACATATCTTTTTCTGATTTAAACATGGAGTTTTCCTTTAAAATGTATGTGTGTGTGTGTGTGTGTGTTATTTCTGTTTTGTTTGTACTGCTTCCCTCCCCCTTCAGTGTCTGTAGAGTTGGGCTGTTAGAATTGAAGTTTGCTGGAGAGATGTACACTACCTCATGGTTTCAAGATTATAGTTTTTGGGTGATTTTTGTCTTTAAGCAAAATGTTGTAACCAGATCACAAACTCTGTAGCAAAAATTTTTCCTGTGTATGGTACAGACTGTATGCGTTTAGTGGTATTAAACTTGATTGTGCATTGGAAGTTGTTTCATTCAAATTAAAATCTGACGTTGTATTTTATTGTAAACTTCAATAAATCTTTATTGATAAAACTTTATCCTTTTTTTGGGGTTCAGTTAATGTTTAATACAGTATGACATATATTTATGTCTTTACTGCTGCTTGTTACTTCAGCCCCTCAACACAACCACTACACCATTATCTAGGCATGTCCAGGGCTGTACCCCCAATGTAACCCATGGGTACCTCATATATGACTGTAACGTACAAGTAACATTATTATGTAACCTATGTGTACTCTATATAATGTTCTGCACCTGTACTATTCTCGCTGTTGTAACCACACTGTGTAACTCTGTCTACCCATGACAAGGTGCCTTTGTAAATGAGTCCATGACTCAAGGGTTGTAAATCTGACTTTTCTAACAAATAAATAAATACACTCTGACCAGGACACAGTCAAATCTGCAGCAACTGAAACACACTCGTACATTTGTTTCTAAGATAGGAAATTGCATTTTGTGTGTATACTGATTTGCAGTAGGTAAAGCAGTCTTTATAAAAAGTGCCCTAACCCAAAGGCTCAGGGCACTGTACATAAAGCAGACCAAAAAATGCAGAGCAAGCAAAACAATTTTAAAACGGTCTGCATGAATACAGCTTTTTCCGCCTTGGCAGTCTTAACATGTAATCCCTCACCTGCTCTACTTTGGCAGCCAATTTGAGACAAGACATTATCTCAGCCTATTAAATGAGCAGCAACTTGGAGCATTATCTTTGAGTAAAAAAAAAAAAAGTAATTTTTGTGAACACATGCTGCTTAATGGTGCCTCGCAATTTGGCGCTGCTACCTGCCATGCAGCAGCCACTGACCTACCTTATTGTGTCCATTGTATCTAATTACTGTGGTTTCTGCATCACCTAAAGCGTAAATGTAAAGAATAGCACCGTATTCCATCTGATGTTTGAGTGTACCAGAGCATCAAATGTCAACACATTAGGGCACGGGTTGACCTCGTAGCTTACAAAGCGGCCAGGATTAGACTTGCCAAAGCCTCATACTGCAGTGACCTGCTAGGTAGTAGCTGGGGCCGAGGTAGGGACTTCTGGGACTCTGTGAAATCCCTTACAGGCAAAATGTCAAGGGCGCCCCCCCCGACCTCATTGTAACTTCCTCTGAAACGCTGCAGGATCCAAGGGCCGTTCTCTCCCCTCAGTGCGGGGAGACACATCCAGATTGGTCGGGTCTTGGGGGTGGCATGGGTGGAGGATCGGTGTACAAGACTGTCATATACACCTGCCCCACCATCCATTTTCCTCCATTTCTCTCTCCTGTTCCCTAAGCTATTAAGGCACACTGCCGAGCATGTGGGAAGCACGATCACGTGCAGGGTCCCACAGCCGTCTGCCTCCCTGCCAGTCCTGTCTTGCACTGCCACCAGGCATTTGGTGGCAGTGCTGCAATAGTGCCAACATGCCCTCCCACCCGGAGAGGAGAGCAGTCCATGGGACAGTTGATCCTCTCCCTAGCTGGTGGACCCCAGCAGCCTGTGCAGGTCATGAACATGGATGGCTGGTGTGGCAGAAGGTAAGGCAGTCGATGCCTCAGCTCTCCATACCACTGAGCTAAAAATAATATTCAAAAAAACAGTAATGGCATCACAAGAGATGCACTACCTGAACATGTAAGTAAATATTTATTTATTATTTATTAAATTTTGGTGACCGGGTAAGCCCACTGGGCCCCGGAGGTCCCTTTTTCAGGGGCGACCCGGGATTACATAGCATTTGTAAATATCACAGTATAAATGAAAATTATAATATTTGCTCTTTAAGAGAGGAGTGAAATCGGATAGCCAGGTCTTAGCTGGAAGGGAAGCTGTGCCTCTTTGCAGATGACACAGAAATCTGCAACAGGGTAGATACTCCAGAGGGGGCAGAGAGAATGAGTGGGGGGATTTGAAGTCAAGAGCAGTGACAGCGCAGGGGGTTTAAAACATGAGTCGAATTGGACCCACTGGTATAAATAAAATGTGGGTCTAAAGAGGAACCTACTGGGTCGAAACATAATCGGTGGCATATTTTGAATAGTTCACGTTCCCTTGGTTTAGATATTAATTGCAATAGAATAGGTGCATCAATTTGGACCCACTGGCAAAGGAAAGAGAGGTCCATTTTGGAAAGGACACAACTTTTGCCCTTTTGGTGTATGTTAGCGCTGTCACTGGTCAAGAGTATGGTAGAGTATGACAGCTGGGTTTCAGCGCACAACAGTAGTGCGGAATCATGTACCTTGCGCACAGAACCTCAGAGCTGGTTATAAAATGGGGATGGGGAGGGGAAGAGAGATTGATAGTCATAAAGCAGGAAAGAGACCTTGGGGTTATCATTATATGAAGAAAGTAAGGTGGTTGGGTAGTGTGACAGAAGCAGTAGAAGCAGGGCCAGTGGGATGCTGGGGTGCATGAGGAGGGCATCACCAGCAGAGGGTGTTGTTACCACTGTATTGATTGTTGGCGATACCCGCCTGGAGTACTGTGTCCAATTCTGAGACCACATCTCGGGAAGGCATAGATAGGGTAGAGGCTGTCAGAGGAGGGCAAGTAAAATTGTGCAGATGTTGCATCAAAAACCCTATGAGGGGAGACTCGAGGATCTTAGTATGTACACCCTGGAAGAGAGGAGGGACGGAGGGGGGGTCGACGACACGATAGAGACTTTATAAGTACCCCACGGTGGTGGGACAAGGTAAAGGAGTGGAGTATTTTTCAGAGGAGAATTTGCACCAGGAGGACAAGAGGGTATGCAATAAAGCTGGACGGGGGAATTTTAGGAAGGATGTGAGGAACTACTTCTTCACTGAAAGAATGGTGGACATCTGGAAGTCTGCCAGCAGAGGTGGTGGGAGCTTAAACAGTTGTGGCCTTCAAGCATGCATGGGATAAGCCCAAAGGATCTCGGTAGAAATGGGTTGAGCTGCCCGCTGACATTCGGCACATGCTGGGAGTGGGGTGGGATCCACTGGACCACCAGGGAGACTTTGGTATGTATGGAGTTGCGATATGAGGGGTTCCACTAGACTACCAGGGCTTTGCAGATGGTTTATTATGATTACTTGGGATGGGGGTGGGGGTACCACTGGACTGCCAGGGCTTGTGCAACTTTTTTATGAGTACTGGGGATATGGGGAGTGGGGTTCCACTAGACTACCAGGGATGCCTGGTGATTGTTTTGCCACTACGGGGATATTTGTGGGGGGGCACTGGATTGCCAGGGTAGGCAGGCTGCCGTTTTGCATTATGGCAGCCTGCCTGTGGGCGGACACACACTTAAGTCTACTTTATGTAGACTTAACTGTTGGAGGCGCATCTTCGTACTTGCTCTGGACATGCATCTCCAAGGTGGGTTGTGAATAGGGCTGCACCCCATATGCATGGGCATGCCCCCTGCCCAACCCCTCCAGATGTGCCGCATAGCATTATGGGTGGTGTGATGCGCTGGTGCATCACTGCCCTTGCAGAATCATGATTGGGTGCAAGTTCAGGATGTGTTGGCGCATCCCTTTGTGAATCCCCACCTAGTGTTTTTAAGCTTTTTGTTATAATAGAGAGTTGCTCATTGACGTCACCCTAGGTCCGTGACAAGATGCCCTCTCCCAACTTTACATGTTTTCAGCCCAACAGGTATGTGCTATATTTCCAGGCTCCATTTTGATTATTCCACATCAGTATTCCCATTAAGACTGCAGATCTGGGGGTTCACTGTACCCTCTCCAAAAATGTTCAGGGGTACAAACTAAATTACAAGGGTGCACGGTACCCTTTCTATAACCTTTTTTTGTGGGGTATGTGTACTACAAACAGAATTATGGGGGTGCAATGTACAGTTATGCACGAATGGGAACACTGTGCCACATCTAATTTTGCTAAATTGGGACAGGATTTTGCAAAACTGTAGGAAGTACTGTTGAGCGACTAGATGAACTTTGGTTTATAGTGGTGTGTGTTTTTTTTTTTTTAGTTGTAGTTGAGACAGGGAGCTGGAACCAATTGAACATAGCAGTTGGTACTCCGTGCTAGTTAGTTTACTTATTATTTCAAAGCTTCTGTTCACCTCATACTAAAGATTGCAGGACCCTTGCATTTCGTTTGACTCTGGATCAAAGGAGCAGAGGGCCAAAGATGCACCATTTTGTTATCCCAACATTTTGTATTTACTTCCATAGCCATCATTTCCATGAACATATTAACATAATAAAATGCCAGCAGAATAGGCCTAACGGTCTTTCGAGTCTGCTCGATTTTCAGCACCTGCACTGAGGGCTGATTTTAGTGTGTCCTCCTCCCCTAGGTTATACTGTCCCCGGTCCCAGATGTTCCACCTGTATTGGGCCTGGTCGGTTACCCTCCCCGTCACCTGTCCCATCCCTCTTAAACCCATCCACAGTCTCTGCTTCTACCAGCTCCTGGGCAGTGCATTCCATGGCTCCCGCCACCCTTTCAGTGAAATAACATCTCCTTCTCCTCTCCCCCCTTCCAGCTTACACCCGTGACCTCTTGTTGCCCCACCCTCCTTCTTTTGGAGCACCCTGACTGGGCCTCCTCTATAGATCCCTTTCATGTACTTAAAGACCTCTATCATGTCTCTCCCCCCCCCCTTCCAGGGTGTACATGTTGAGCTCTTTGAGCCTCTCCTCATAGGTCCTCTCCCCCAGGCCCCAGATCATTTTGGTTGCCCTCCTTTGGACCCTCTCTAGGAGTGTAATGTCCCTCTTTAAATGTAGTCTTCAAAACTGTACACAATACTTGAGGTGTGGCCTAACCAAGCAGTTGTACAGTGGAAGGATCACTTCTGCCTTTCTGGAGGTAATCCCCCTGGCGATGCATCCCAGCATCCTATTTGCCCTTGCTTCTGCCCTCCTACAGGTCTCTGAGTTGTTTTTGACATCTCCCACTACCACCAGGTCCCTGTCACCCTCTGTGACTTGAATCGTGTCTCCTCCCAGGGTATACCCCTGGCCTGGATTTCTGACTCCCAGGTGCAGAACCTTGCACTTCCCTGCATTGAATTTTAGTTTCCATTTTCCCGACCACTTTTCCAGAGCCTTCAGGTCCTCCTTCAAGGCCACCCTCCTCTTCCCCTTCCACCACTGCACCCAACTTTGAGTCGTCTGCAAAGAGACTCATCTCACTCCCGATCCCCCTCCTGATGTCTGAGATATAGGCGTTGGAACAGGAGTGGCCACAGCACTGACCCTGGGAACCCACTAGTACCCACCTTGGGGATGAGGCCAAACCTCCAACCACCACCTTCTGAGTACGCTCAGAGAGCCAATTTCCTGTCCATCTTAACAACTGTCTCCCTACCCCGATTTCCTTCAGCTTAGCCAGCAGACCACTGTGGGGTACCGAATCAAACACCTTGCTAAAGTCCAGAAAGAGGACGTCCACTGGCCTACCCTGGTCCAGGGCCCTCGTCACCCAGTCATAGAAACACAGAATTTGACGGCAGATAAGGACCACTTGGCCCACCCAGTCTGCCCATTTCCCTACCTAATGGATAAGCTGCAGATCCTAGTTAACCAGCAGCCTACTTCTTTCTACCCCCACCCCCTAGAATTGCCTTATGACTGTCCTATGCATGCTTGAATTCCACCACTGTTTTTGACTCCACAACCTCCTCCGGAAGGCTGTTCCATGCATCTACAGCCCTCTCTGTGAAAAATGCTTCCTTACATTAGCTCTTAGCCGCCCCCATCTGTCTTCAAATTGTGCCCCCTTATTCTTGCGCACCTCTTTTTTTGAAAGATGCTACCCTCTTGGACTTTGCTGATTCCCTTGAGGTACTTGAAAGTTTCTATCATGTCCCCCCTCTCCCTCCTTTCCTCGAGGCTATACATATCAAGCTCCTTTAGTCTCTCTTCATATGTCTTCAGGTGCAGACCCTGCACCATTTTAGTTGCCCTTCTCTGGACAGCTTCCATCCTGTCTATGTCCTTGCGGAGATTGGGTCTCCAGAACTGCACGCAGTACTCCAGATGGGGTCTCACCAGTTGTCTGTACAGAAGGATAACAACTTCCTGTTTTCTACTGGTGATGCCTCTCCCTGTGCATCCCAGTATCCCCCCAGCCCTCCTTACTGACCTCTCACAATACTTGCCCACCTTTAGGTCATCTGATATGACTATCCCCAGCTCCCTTTCCATTTTTGTTGTTAGTATCTCACCCCGCATTGTGTACTCTTCCCCTGGGTTTTGTTTCCCAGATGCATTGCCTTGCACTTCTTAGCATTGAATCTAAGCTGCCATACATCTGACCATTCCTCTAACCTTGCCAAGTCCTTCTCATCCTTTCCACCCACCTTGTGCATCAACTCTGTTGCAGATCTTTGTGTCATCTGCAAAGAGACATACTTTTCCTTCAGTCCCTCTGCAGTGTAACCTTAAACATTGAAGGGACCGCCTAATACTGAACTTGCGGTGCCCCACTAGTAATCCCCTTTCTTCAGAGTGGAGTCCATTTACTATTGCCCTCTGTGTCCTATTCTCCACCATTCTTACCAGGCTATCCTCTTGGGACCCACTCCCAGACTGACTAACTTGTATAGTAATCTTTTGTGTGGGACTGTGTCAGATGCCTTGCTAAAGTCTAGGTAGCCATGTCCACAGTCCCTTCCTGATCTACTACTTTGGTCACCCAGTCAAAGAAATCTATTAGATTCGTCTGGCATGACCTTCCCGCTGTGAATCCATGCTGCCTTGGGTCCTGTGCCCCTCTGGCCTCTAGGTACTCGGCAGTTCTTTCCTTCAGAAGTGATTCCATCATTTTCCTTACCACTGAGGTCAAACTGACAGTTCTGTAGTTTCCTGCTTCTGCCCTGCTCCCACTTTTGTGAAGGGGAATCACATCTGCCATCCTCCAGTCCTCAGGTACTACCCCATCCTCCCATGATTTGTTAAAGAGGGTAGTCAGTGGTGTCACTAGTTCTACCCTTAGTTCTTTTAGAATTCTGAGATGAATCCCATCAGACCCCATTGCTTTGTCCACCTTCAATTTTAAGAGTTCTTTCAGAACCCTTTCTTCTGTAACTGGGCTGGTATCAACTTCTGTGTCCAGAGTGTTTCTGTTGTTTTGTTTAGATACCTTCCCTCTTCATTTGTAAATACTGAGCAAAATATTTTAGTATCTCTGCCTTTTCACAGTCACCCTCTGCCCACCCTCCATCCCTTTATTAAGCCTCACTATCCCTCCTTGGTCTTCCTTTGCTCCCTGATGTACCTATAAAGGTTTTATCCCCCTTCTTAACTGGGTTGGTTATCTTTCCTTGGTTCTCGGTAGAACTCAACAAGGTTTGTCTGGCACGATCTTCCCGTGACAAAGCCATGCTGCCTATCGTCCAAGTACCCAGTTTGCTCCAGTAACCTCCCTAGCCTTTCCTTGACAATACCCTCCATCACTTTGACGACCACCGATGTCAGGTTAACGGGCTTGTAATTTCCCGCCTCCTATCTTGATCCTCCCTTGAGGATTGGCACGACATGGGCTACCCTCCAGTCTTGGGGCACCCACCCAGTCCTCAGAGAGATGTTGAAAAGCTCCACTAGAGGGACTGCCAGGACATTTGCCAGTTCCCTCAGCACCCTGTGATGTATCTCTTCTGGTCCAGGTGCTTTCTCCATCCGAAGGGACCCGAGGGCTTCCTTTACTCTCTCTACTGGGATTTCATCCTCCACATCCTCCCCCTTTTTGCCCTGCACTGCTGGGCCCCCACCTGTCTGTGGTGGCCACTCCCTTTCCCCAGACCCATCAGGGCCCCTGGTCTTTACCGGTCCCACCCCTTGCACTGGTTTACCCCCGCTCCCCTTGCAAGACATAGCCCCTCCATCCCCCCGTTAAAAACTGAGGCAAAGTACTCATTTAGGACTTCTGCCTGTTCCCCGCCTCCTGTGCCCAACCATCCCTATCCTTATCTTGCTGATCTGCCCCTTACTTTCCTTTTTTTTTCCCCTTTGTATCTGAAGAACCACTTGTCTCCTCTCCGGATCCCACTGGCCAAGGACTGCTCCTTTTTGCCTTAGCTGATCTCACCACCCTGGTCACTCTCTTGGCTGTCAGCTCGTATCCTCCTGATCCCTTTCACTCCTTGAGCACTTGGGCGCCTATAGGCTACCTTCTTTTCCCTCACCACCTCCTGTACCTCCTGGGTCCACCAGCAAGGTTTTCTGGCCTTCACCGAACTTCGTCTTTCCCTTGCAGGATCTGGTAACCTCCTGTATTCCCTCCTAATGATCCCCCACCTGCTGTCAGCATCCATATCTGGCCTTATCCGTCCAGGCGATCTTTAAGAATCCTTTCCATCTCCATGAAGTCTGCACCCCTAAAGTTGGTTACTACCATCCTTGTTCATCTTTCCTCCCCCCCCAGGTCCAGGAAGTACCAGACTGTGGTGTGATCACTTCCCGCCAATGGGTCCCTTCCCTCTAGGCCCCTAATCTGATCAATGTCTGCCAGGACCATGTCCAGTGTCTGGGCCTCCCTAGTTGGCTCACCCACCTGTTGTGTCAGAAACGCATCCTGGAAGACGTCCAGCAGCCTCTGCTGTCTGGCCACTGGTGACGCTATAGTCCCCAGTCTGTTCCTGGCGTGTTGAGGTCCCCATTGCCACTACCCTTCCCTAGTCTACAGTGGCCCTCAAGATTTGCCACCAAACTTTCTTCCAGGACCTCCGCCAGTGCTGGTGGTCTGTATACTCCGACCTTTACTCTCTTATCCCCATGTGTCAGCAAGGTGACCCAAATAGTCTTCACGTTCCCCTCTGCCTCCTCTACCCCTCCAATATCCATGCCATTTCTGACTAACAGTGCTAAACCACCTCCCTTGCCTCCCTCTATCTTTTCTGAACATAGTGTACCCTCCAGAATTGGGTCCCACTCGTGCCCTTGAGTGGCCCAGGTCTCAGTGACTGCTGCCACATCTACCTCCCTCAACTAGCATCACCTGGAGCTCAGGCATTTTATTTCCTAAGCTCCTGGCATTTATCAGGACCAATCTCCACCCTTCCTCCTCTCCTCTTTCTCCCCCAGAGCTCCCATTTCTCAGCTCCTGCACCTCACCTGGTGACCCATTTCCATCTCTCTCTAGCCCCATAGAGGAGTGGAGACCCTGTCCCTCAATTATTGTTCCTGCTGGCACTGCCCCTTTTTTGATCCCTCCCCCTTCACAAGTTTAAACCCCACCTTTCGCTGATGAACCCAGCTAGTTTGAGCTTAAGGATTTCCTTTAATCCTTCCCCTCCAAATTAAGATGGAGCCTGTCCCTAGTGTACAGCCCCTTATCCTCCCAGGGCTCCCACCAGGCCATCCCCCAATTCCCCACACCATTCCCTAAGCCACTGATTTATCTCCCTAATCTTCATCTTGTTTTCCCACTAGCCCTTGGCACTGGCAGGATTTCGAAAGGAGATCTTATAGCCTGTGGAAGGCATACCCTAGTCAACTCGGGAACATTGCTAGAATTTCTAGTTCACTATTATCATTTATGTTGTTTTGTCCCCAGTGCACTAGAATGTCTGGGGTCCCACCCCATTCCTGCCAGTGACTACAACTCATGCTTGGCCTTGTGCACCATAAGGCTTGGGTGGCATTGGTTCTGATCTGACAGGTTTTACTTTTCCTCCTGCCCCTCCCACTGGATGCCTCTGATCATGGAGTCCCCAATAGCAGTACTCTAACCTCCCTGTTCACCCTCGGGTTCCCCTCCTTCCATGCCCTCCTCATCCCTTCGTCCAGATTCTCCCTTCAACTGGCTCCTTTTACCTCCCACAATCCGGGCGTTGAAGGTAGCCCCTTCACTATTGTCCCTGGTCACCTCCTCTACCTGTGTCCTGGCCTTCTTTACCCCCCCACCCGAGTATCTTTCTCTGTATCTCTTTTCCCACTCCTTACTAATCCATCCATCCTATCCGTTTGTCTATTTGGCTTTTTGCTCTCTCTCATCCCATTTACGTTCTGCACCTTCCTGCCTGTCGTGCTCCCCTGTTCCATACCATCAGCCTCCTCCTTGTTCCCCTGATCCTCCTTTTTCATCCGCCCCACCCCTCTTCTCCTATCTTGTCCGGGATCCCCTCTTTTGCGCTCTTGCCCCCTTCACCCTTTCTATCTGTCCCTGCCCCAGCTTCACCAGCATCCTCCTCCTCCCCCATACGCCCCTATTCTGCCAATGGGCGAGAGGGTTAAAACAATCTGTGAGCCTTAGCCCATCCCCGTGCCCCCCATCCCTGCTGCCCTCTCTGTTTCCTTTGGACACCCCAGACTCTTGCCTACTGCTGTGGAAATGTCACCTTTTGGGCCCCACCTGCCAGGGTTCCCTAGAGCCCCTGTGCCCTTCCCTCCTCTCCTAGTGTGAGCACCTCTCTTCACTCCTCCCCCAGCTTGGGAGGCCCCAGCACCTAGTGCTTCCATGTAGGTGACTGCTTGCCTCCTTCCTCTCTAATCCCCCCCAAGCTGCCTTCAGATCCCTCTACCTCCTCCTTGCTGTGCCAGCCGGTAGCATACTGGGCATCCCCAAACTTCCAAGCCCAATCCAGAATCATGGCGCACCACCCTGTGCACGCAACCACCCTCCCAAGATACCTGCTCTAGTGATATGCGGTCCCTTCCCATCATCACACCAGTCTTGTCTAAGCCAACAACCAACTAAGCCTAGCCCAGCCTGTAACAGAAAGTTTACCTAATATATTCCAGTTGAATGTCCTCCACAATATCCAACTGTCACACTACTCAGCAATTCATTGTGGATGGTGCACTCATATTTGAGACCTACCTGTGCTTTTCCCTGCCTGTGGTTGCATTATTGAATAGAACTACATGAGCTGCACCTCAAGCCTCTTCCTCCAGTTGCAGGGCAGGTGTTCTCCTATAAATGAGCTGGGCTCTGGGGGAGGGTGGAGGAGGGTGGATTAGGACCCACACACGACTCTCACGAGAGTGTATCAGCCCTGTGTGTGCCCCTCACTGCATCTCCAAGCACTGCAACCTCTTCCGGAGGAAGGTCCACACAAACACTGTATTAAACAAGTCAGCACTCCTGCTCAAAGCCCACAGATTGATCAGAATTTAAAGTTTATCCAACGACTAAAATCCTTTCCCCATCTGCTCAGCAAAAGCAGGTTCACACAACCTCTGCCAGACCCCAGCTGATTCTGCAGTACTGCTATGTGAGAGGCCCTGGTATTTAAGCCCCAATTGGCTGTAAATTGATCCTGGCTGAGAAAGACAAACTTCAGAAAGCTGCTCACAATACCTGTGGAAAGATAAATGGATATTCAGCTTCCACTATGGATCCCCACACCAAACAACACTTATTAAACAAGTCCATAACTTTCCAATGCATCAATGGCTAATGTGACTAATTGTTTGTTTTGCATGTATGTTACTATGTAGTCCAAATAAGGAAAGAGTTGGATCCCCTGGCTTTGCAGGTGTGCAATCACTGCCACTAGGATCTTTGGGGGAAAAAAAAAAACCTCTTGTGGCACAGAAAAGCCCAAATGGCAGAGTTCCAAATTGCAAGTGGCTGTCCTGAACCTTGAATCTGAGGGGTATGCAAGTAAGCATCCTGTAAATCGATGGAGGCCAGAAAGTTTCTCTGGATTTCTCCGCTGATGGACTGTAGGGTCTCCATCTTGAAGGACCTGCTGCAAAGTGATTCAGGAACTTGAAGTCTAACACTGGACGGAACACCCCCCCACCCCTGTGTGTTCTGGGATGATAAAGGGGAGGAAGTAAACGTCCCTGTTGAGCTCTGGGAGGAGGAACCGGTTCTGTTGTCCCTTTCTGTAGTAAGTGTTATTACCTGGAGCATCGTTAGTCATTTGGAAGGGGTGGTCAAAAGAGAGGAGGGGTCGACATGAGGCAGTGGGGGCTTTGTGTCAAATTCGATGAGATATCCTTTGTAAACCATGTCCAGGACCCATTTGTCTGTTGTTGTATGGACCCATTCCCTGAAGAGAAGGAAAAAAAAAAAAACTAGAAATTCTTCCCCTATGCAGGGATGGGTCCAGACTATCTCATTGTGGAAATTTCTTTATAGAAGCTCCGTGTCACGGTTATGGCTTCTTTACTTCAGTAGTTGCATTGGTTATGAGAGGAAAACCAGGGTCTTTTGCTCGAAAAAATTATTTTTCTATCCTTTGCTGAAGGTTTGACCGCAAAAAGGCCACTGGGATCTGCCAAAGCAAGATCTGGCCCCAGTGTTTGATTAGGGCATGCGTGTCTTAGCATTTTCTCCAGATTCCTTCCCTGCCTCTTTAAGAGCAGACCCAAAAAGAAGGTTGCCTTCGTGTGGGGCATTCACCAGATGAACCTCTGTGGAGGTATCAGCTTGTAACCAGAGGTTACGTCTATTGGCAGTCTGTCAGAATGCAGTTCTTGCAGCACAATGAACTGCATCCTCGGAGACATCTGCCGAATAAGCGGAGGCGAGGTCCACGCGCTGGAGTTGCTGAATCACTGCCTCATGAGAAGAAGGTATTTTACAAAATGGGACTTGTTAAATACAAATGCAATTAATGATATGTTTCATATGATCAAAAATCTACTTTACTGTCAAGATCTGTCTCCAGCTGACCTCCGGAGCAGGATGATTCCATAAAAAGAGGTATAGGACATTACCCTAAATGTTATTTTCTTGTTTCTTCCAGCAGTGAACCTTACAGTGTTATGGCCACTGTTGCATAGTGTTTCTGAAGTTTCCACTTCTTATACCAGCTCATTATTGCTAAATATTTGATCCAGCATCGCTTGATCCCTGTTGGTTGATTGATTTAACATGCTGTGTCAGATAAGCATTCTGAAATGGATGCAGAAATTGATTACTGCTCTTGGAGCAGTGTTCCTGTTCACGCAGAGATGTATGTGAAACACACAAGAAATTAGAAGTGCAAGTACACTGCCAAACCTCTCGGGGTATGTGCATGCAAGAAAATTATTGGCTCCACCATATGTAACACAAGAGAAATGGCTAAAATCACAAACTGTACCCTCCAAAACAGCCATGGAGAGTACAGTGCACCCCCAAACAGCAGGACATCATGGGAACTCTGTCTTGGAGTTACCTCTTCCTAGTCTATATCTGGGTAATTTAATTCTACCATTAGAAGTGTGCTTCCTGGCAGCTGGCCTGCTGGCGCAGCGATTGGATTTCTGCTTGCGGCGCGGCGGCCGGGTTCAGGAACTGACCCGGGAACCAGAGGGCTGGCTGTGGGGAGAAGGATAGCGCCCGTGAGGGCTGCTCTCCCTATCCGGGAGGGCGGGAGGGAGCTTGTTAGATGCTTTGATGACTCCTGGCAAAGGTCAGGAGAAGCCCAGGCTGCCGGCGCCAAACATCAGAGGGTGGGATGGGACGAGGTGTCATTACGTCCCGCCCCTGGGGCAGTCTCACAAAACACTCTCAGGCCACCATGGATGATCGCGCCTGGCACCGGAACCTTAATGGTCTCTGTCGCCGTGTCCTCTGACCAATCCTAGTTCCGTGTCACCAACTAGTCCTGAACCCCGTCCTGGGGGGGGGAGCCAGGAAGGTATCGCCTTTCCCGTTGAAGATGGACTGGATCGGGGGCACCGGCCCTGCCTCGAGGGGTAAGTTGGGGAATATTGTGGCAGAGACTAGGTAGAGCGCGGGGTGCAGGAATAGTGCCGAAGGGTGGACAGCCTGAGGGAGACACAGAGTTTAAAAAAAAAAGTGTGTATGTATATGTGTGTGTATGTATATATATATGTATATGTATATATATTTATATATTTACATACATATATATATATTATATATATATACATATATATATGCATTTATATATATATATATATATGTGTGTATATATATATATATATATATATATATGTATATATATATATGTATATGTATATATAGGTAGCACGGTAGTGCTACCATAGTTAGGGTTGAGGAGCCATTTTATGTTAAACCCCAAAACTTTGCACCTTAATAACTTTGCAACCGTTTCACGGTTTGGCTGAAATTTGGAATACATGATCAAGAACCATAGGCCTTGGGATCTGCCGCGTTTCGTACTGGTCTGATATCTGTTCTGCGGGTTATTAAGCGTGATCTGTCTGCCAGCGTTTACGCTTTTCTGGAATTCTGTGGTTGCGCCTACGGAAAAATGCGGTTTTACGCGCCGGCCAATCTTCAGGGAACCTGCGGCTGGGGTCCCCGATGTGCCTTTTGAAGATTTCGTGAAAACATATTAAACGGTTCAAAAGTTATTCAAACAACAGTTTCCCATTATAAGTCAATGGGAAAAGTTAACAAAAAGTTCGACAGTGTTGCAAATGCATTTTTACTTTCACAAATGGGCCTGTTACTTTTGCAAATCAGCCATTTTGTTTTCAGTTGATCAGAAAAATGGTTGGCATTTAAATTTGGGACCCTCTAGCAACCTAATTCTTTTTGTATTCACCTAGTCGGACCCTGAGGATGCTTGCCATGTCTTTATTTTGTGGTATAACACCCCAGAAATATGTTTTTCAAATTTCTGGAAAAAGTACTTTCGCAAATTATTTTCATGCTCACGAAAGTGTCGAACTTTTTTGCGAAAGCTTTCACAAATTGCGACAGTAGTTTTCCATCTGTGGGAAAGTGACAACGATTCTTTGGCACTGCGCTGCAAAAGAACCGTTGGGAGTTTTGGGCTGAAATTTGGAGGGAACGGAGCCGACATCTCACAGATGTGCCTTTCAGTGTTGTATTGAAAAAATATTACACGGCGGCAAAGTTACTGCACTCCAAAGTTGACGTTTTTCCCATAGGATAACATTATGGCCCGACGATTATAGAAATCCTTTGGATCCCTGCTGCAAAATAACGGTTTGGTCTTTTTCCTGAAATTTGGAGGAAGACAGCCAACAGCCCACAGATGTGCCTTTCAGTGGTTTGGTGAAAAATATTACAGGAGGCAAAGTTATGGCACTCGAACTTCTCTTTTTCCCCATAGGATAACATTACGTGCGCGCACGCCTTTCAGGGCCCGTATCTCGAAGCGGTGCGAGATACAGACTTTTTGTCGGAAAAATGCTTGGCCTAAAGGGGGCTAAGTACAAAATTAGCCAGGACAGTTGTAAATCATACGACTTTTAAATTTATTTTCTACGTCGTACGGTTCCTGAGAGATAACTTATTTAGTATTCCAAGTTCTCATTTTCTGCTCCGATACTCATTATTATGCATACATTATTTGTACTCACTTTCTTTCTCTATGCAGGTTTTGGGGAAAACCAGCCTGTGCGCTTACATTAGTTACTATTGCCCTTTACACTTGCGGTTCCGTACCCATTTCACTTACGGTTGACGTCTGCGCCACCATGTGCGTTATCCTTTGCGTTTTCATTTGTGCTTGCGTTTATTTTTTGCCATTTGTGTCTACAGTACTGTTTCTCTCTCTGTTTCACTTTGCGTCACCATGCCCATTGATATTTCCGTTTGCAGGCACCATGTTACTATGTGACAACACATTACGTGGCAGACTGCTCCCGTCTACGCCACCATGTATGCTACTCCTTTCTGTTCTCATTCGTTTTGTTACCATGTGTGCCACTGTTAGCACTTCTGTTCAGTTGTTGTTCCTGTTACTATGCCACAAGACATCATGTGACAGGCCTCCGCGCCCTCCGGCTGCAGTACATTCAATATTTCTCGTTATCATTCTCAAAGAAGGGAATTAGACAAAATTAGTTTAATGAGTTGTTGGTTAATGATAAGCGACAGTGAAATTACAGTTGAAAACTTTGACTTCACCGGGTATTGGTGCATTGGGTCGCGGTCCCAACTCCTCACCCCATTCTCCCATACTTCTGCTGCTTTCACATGTGATGGGGTGAGAGTTAGCTGACGACCCAATGCACACCCCAGTGCCGGGTTGGGGTGGCAGGGGTCCAAGGGGGTTTTCAACCCTAACAGCGAATTTCCTCACTTTTGTCGCTGTGGAACAACCCTAACTAATGCATTAAAAGAGTTTTTTGCCTCTAATATATGTGTGTGTGTGTATATACAGTGGTTTGCAAAAGTATTCAACCCCCTTGAAAATTGTCAGATTTGTCTGGATTACAAATGATATATTGAGATTTTGTTCTGTGTAATATTTATTTAAAAAGACTGACTCTCAAAATAGTTATTTTAAAGTGACATTGGTTTTATGTTAGAAAATATGTTTAAGAAAAATAAATATGCTGTTTGCATAAGTATTCAACCCCTGTGCTCTGGAAGCTCCAAGTTTACACAGATGAAAAATATTGCCCTAACAAGGACACAATTGGCTTACAATTGGCCTCACCTCTGAAACATTAAAGTAGCTTACAGTTTCTGGATAACCCCCCTCAGTTTAATGACCATTGGTCAGACTGTGAATCTGAAGGAAGGTGTGAAAATGAAGACTAAAGAGCATTCTAAGGAAGTTAGAGATAAAGTAATAGACATGCATACATTAGGAAAAGGGTACAAAATAATATCCAAGTGTTTGGATATCCCAGTGTGCACTGTTGGATCAATAGTGAGGAAGTGGAAGCTGCATCACACCACCCAGGCACTACCTAGACAAGGCCGTCCCTCAAAACTCAGTGTCCGAACAAGGAGGAGGAGACTAGTGAGGGAAGCCACAGAGAGGCCAACAATCACTTTGAAGGAGCTACAGAGTTCAGTGGCTGAGAGTGGAGTGAAGGTGCACCAGTCAACCATATCAAGAGCTCTGCATAATACTGGCCTGTATGGGTGGCTAGAAAGAAGCCATTACTCAAAAGAACCATATCAAAGCACATCTGAGTTTGCCAGGAAGCATGAGAGTGACCCAGCTAAGATGTGACACAAGGTTTTGTGGTCTGATGAGACCAAGATAGAGAGTTTTGGCCAAAATTCAAAGCGCTATGTGTGGCGCAAACCTAACTGCCCATGCTTCGAGAAACACCATCGCTACAGTGAAGTATGGTGGTGGCAGCATCATGCTGTGGGGATGTTTTTCATCAGCAGGGACTGGGCATCTTGTTAAAATTGAAGGAAGAATGGATGGAGCAAAATACAGGGAGATACTGCAAGAGAACCTGCTTCAGTCTGCTAAAAAACTGAAGCTTGGGAGAAACTTCACCTTTCAGCAGGACAATGATCCCAAGCACAAGGCCAAAGCAACACAGGAGTGGTTAAACAACAAAAGGTGAATGTCCTACAGTGGCCAAGTCAAAGTCCAGATCTCAATCCCATCGAGAATCTGTGGCACTGTTTGAATATTCAGTCCAGCGCTACCCAACCAACCTGGAACAAATCTGCCAAGAAGAATGGGCAAGAATCACTCCCGAACAGTGTGCAAGGCTGGTAAATACTTACCCCAAAAGACTTAAAGCTGTTATTGCAGCAAAAGGTGGCTCTACCAAATACTACTGTGTAGGGTTGAATACTTTTGCAAGCAGCATTTTCAGTTTTAATTTACTTTAAAAGATGTGCTGACGGATAATTAATTTTGGCTTTGAGGTTATACTGTTAAAGCAAATGAGTTTGCTATAAAATACTGACTGGAATAATATATGTAAGTCTCTCATTTGTAATCCAGACAAATCTGACAACTTTCAAGGGGTTGAATACTTTTGCAAACCACTGTATGTATATGTGTGTGTGTGTGTGTGTGTGTGTGTGTGTGTGTGTGTGTATATGTGTATATATATATATATATATATATATATATATATATATATATATATATATGTTATGTATGTGTATATTATGCTTCCTTTGGTTGTTGATTTTCCTGATCACATCTTGAAGTTTAAAGTCCTGGTTCTCTTTCTGAACAGCTGTACTATAGCAGAGACTGAGTTGTAAGCTTCTATCCTTTCCTATTAAGTTCTCCTAGCCACGGGGCCCGATATTCAAACCACTGGCAAAGTGGCGTGGAAAGTGTTAAGTGCTCATATTACATTGCACATGAGGCAAAAGGAGATGTATTTAAAACCAATGGCTAAACCCATGAGCAGCACTAACCAGTTTCCATTGTACCCCTGTAAGAATTGTGTAAACCAAAGCCCTATCTCTTGTGTGAATGCCTACCACGGGAGTGACATGTGCTAAGCACCTCCCACACTGAGGAAGCAGGGCACTTTGTAAGTTACAAATCCCTTAATTCTGAACCACCATGGAGGGCATACCTCTCAACCTTTTGTCCCCCAAATGCGGAACATTGCCTGATAAAATGTGGAACAAATGTGCAAAATGTGGAACACTTAATCAAATCTTTACCTAAGAAGCTCAAAACACTGTTAAAATGTTTCATTTATGTTCAGAAGGTCTGTTAGTAGTTGAATAATATATTTTTTTGCATCATTTACTATGGATTTTTGCTTCAAAATGTTGACTTTGAATGTGGAACAAGTCCTCACAATGTGGAACAGAGAGCTTTTCTGAAGTAAAATGAGGAACGCTCCTCAGAATGGTGGTACAGTTGAGAGGTATGATGGAGGGTGCTGTGGAGCACAAGCTGAGAAGTCTCATAGCACCGCGCTCCTTAGACTACAAATTTCAAACTTTAAATATCTCTGCTGGTTATCTTTATTTTATATAATTTATCTTGTTTGGGAGGAGACAAGGTCCAAGCACCTGATCAACGCACAGCATCACAGCTGAGGGAGATGGCATGGATGAAACTCTGCAGACCCTATGCCGGAAAATGCAGCAATTTAATTAACTCATCAACCTCCATAAACAACAAGCTAGATATCCTTACCAGTCACATTGCTACAGTAGAAAAAAAGCTGTTGCTATGGTATTGGGAGAAATGGAGGATTTGCAGCGGCATTGGGACACTTGTAAAAGTGCAGTGGTCTGAAGAAGCACAACATACCTCTAACCGTCTCAGAATATTGAAAAATCAAATATGGAGCCAGAATGTGAGGATACTTGGTTTGCTGGAGGGTTCGGAAGGAGACCATGCAGTACTGTTTAAGGACTGTTCTTTTGCAAAGAGTTTAAATACGCTAACATACTAAAAGCCAGCAGAATAGGCCTAATGGTCTGTCATGTTTGCTCGGTAGCCAGCCACCTAATGAGATTTATTCACTGTGATTTGCCCTGGCGTGAAAACCTGTTTGTCTTCATTGCAAAGGTCATGACTCCACTTGTGCAAGGCATCATGGGAGTTGATGCGTACCTGCACAAGCCAGATGAAGTTATCTCATTCAGTTCTGTTACATGTCTTGTGAAATCCTGTATTCTTCGAAAGCATTTTTTTCTGACTTTAATACATTTAAAACTACAGAAAACAGTAGGGCACTTACTATCCCTTGAAAAGTTTCACAGCCGGCAAAATACAAGAACACAGGGACTGCAGAGGACAGCAACCACACTGACTAATACAGTGCAACCACTGCAGGCTTTAGCACTAGAATATCATAAAATTCCAGGATGCCTTACATAAGTTGGGTCATGACCTGTGCAATGGAGTTAAGTAGGTTTCACAGCAGATTTATGTACTTTTATTTACATTTAAATGTTGATGAAATTAGGAGGGTGCAGTAGAGGCTGTCATAGTTCATCACTGCAAACTATACAGGTAAATAGAATAAAAGGTTGAGTGGACTTTCCCTTTAACTTATTCAAGGTTCCCTGGCTGGTGCTCTGGCTACCCTTTGGAACCAAACCACCAGGGACTGTCAGTTTCTTGTATCCTGAACAAGCATGCACGCTGAGGTTGTGGTGATGTTGGGATGAGCCTCAGAGGTACCTGCCCTGAAGCAGGTCTGAGAACAAGTATGTATGTAGCCATGGAAACCATAGTTATGTCAGCTCAACATGAGCCTCTCCCTAAAACAGTCATATAGAACCTTGGGGATGTGGTGCTAAAGTGAGGGAGGGGGAACTGACTGATTTTGTGTTGTGCTGTACTGTGTAATCTACTGCAGACCATTAATGTATGCCATTTATTTACCACACTAGAGACTGAAATTAAGTGCAAGGCTAGTGACTGGGAAAATCTAGTGACCACACCAACTTTTCGACCAGCCAAGCTAACTGGTCTTTCTAAAGAAAAGGGTTATTAGCTCAATACAAACTCTCAGTATTTGGCTAGCGTGCTGTTGCTAACTTCTAACCCTGTACACTGTGTTGTAAAAAAACAAAACCAAAAAAAAAAAAAACCTTTTCAATCATCTCTTTATATAGTTGAGCTCTTTCATTGAATTCATTTGCTTTTCAGTGCAGCACAGGGCAATTGTGATGCCATCAAGCATTGCGAGAGCAGCTTTGTCATTGGTTAAAGTATGTTATCATGATGCTGGAAGAGTAGAATTAAATTTCAGCACTGTCTGCATCCTGTTTTTCACATAGTATGTAGCTTCTAGGTATCCTTTTTGTTTGGATAAATATATATACCCTCCCGAGTATGGGATAAAAGTGCCTGACTCAGAAATGCCGTTTATCTTCACAAGTGAGGAGGCTGGAGCAGAACTCACGAGTAGCAAAGCCATGACTGAGTTATGAAACTCCTGCTACTCACGAGTGATGATAAATGTCCAGAGGATGCTCTCTTCCTCCGGAGAGGAGAGTTGTAGACAAAACTGCCCCTGGATGACCAGGGTACTGGGGATGCTGTGTGTGTGTGTGTGTGTGTTCAATTCAAATTTTTATTTAACTAGGCAGAATATCATTGAGCAAGCTCATTTGCAAAATGGTCCTGAAGGACAAATACACAAAGGCCAAGAAAATACAATTGCACAATCATTTGTTACTTAAGGAAATACATAGTAAGGTAGTTTATATGCAATACAAAAAGGATACTCCTAAAAAGAAGTGCATACTAACAACAGTATTTTTTTTTGTGGGGAGCAGAGTAGATTAGACATTAGAAAAGATTAGTCTAGAAATGGGAGGAAGAAGGACAGCAAGAATAGTTTTACAGTAGAGAAGGAGGAGGGGGAATGGGAAAGTTGGCAAGGTAGATAGCGAAGCATGAGGGGTAGAAAGAGCGACAAGGAGACAGAGGTAAGTTGGGGGTGGGGGGAGCTAGTGTTTGGAGAAGGAACAACAATAGCGGAAGGTTTACCTTAGTCAAAAAGGCTAACGGTAACAGTAACATGTTTCCTTCAACGCTTGGTTTAGCATGGATTTAAAGATGGATATCCCAGGAATTTGGGTGAGTTTTTTTAGCAACCTCTGGATGTTGTTCCATAATGAGAGAGAGAAAGAGAGTGTGTGTGTGTGTGTGTGTGTGTGTGTGTGTGTGTGTGTGTGTGTGTGTGTGTGTGTGTGTAGGGTTGAGGACCAAGACATACTTACTTGGACTTCACTTAAATCTGAATCAGAGTTGTTCAGGCAGGCCTCTGTGTTATAAGCTGTGTTGGAATTGTTAACACTGGCATGGGATAGGGATCAATGCAGTCCTCAAAAATAAAGCAACAGAAGAAGCCAGCAGGGGATGTGGGAGTACTTTTTGCAAGTCCATCCTTGTGAAAGAGCCCCAAGTTATTGTTGCTATACCTATTAGTTACGTAGCTTACTCAGTCATCCGTTTCATAAATTTCTCTATTTGTTTGGCAATAGCACAAAGTTACGTGACTATCTAGACTTCTAGTGCTAAAGGCAGTGGAGCTAGACCATTTGTCTGGCCTAAATAGTGTATAGTACAGACCACTAGTAATATAGATACTTACAGGGGTAGAAATTGGCACTGGCCCACTAGCAAATATGCTGGTAAACTTTGTATCAGGCTAGTAAGATATTTCTTTAACTAGTCCTGAGGGCTTGTACTGGAGAAGGTACCATTTCAGTAAGTTCACCAGCTGGGCCAGTGAACAAGTCTGTGGGGCTAGTGGATTTCCCTAGTCACTAGCCCTGCTGGCTAGTGGATGCAAAACTTAATTTCAGCCCCTGCACTTAAGGTCAGAAAGGACTGTAAGTCCATCAGGCTGGCCCCTTCCCTGCCTCATTAACAAGGATGCTGTGCAGACATGTAGTAGTTTTTGCATTTCCCCCACCCACCCTTCTACTGAGGGTGCCCTGTGATTCCCTGCAGAAATTTGCCCAGGCCATTTTGAAGGCCAGTACTGTGTGCATGTGTACTGTCTTAGCTGGTAGGCTATTCTGTAGTTTTACCGCATTCTAGGAGTAGGGTCAGTTCTTCTTACCCACATCACCTGCATATGTCTCCAGCGGGCTTTGTGATTTATGCTAGAACGCCTCTCATGAAAAGGAGTTTATTCAGAAAACAGACCCCACATTGCATTTAACAACTGGAGCGGAAATGTTAAGTGCGTATTAGGCTGACATCAATAGAGTTTTTGTTGGACAGATTGTATGAATAGTGAAAGACCTTCGGCAAGAACAAACTCGGATTCAAAAGTAAAGACATGTAGAATGATGGCTTAGCTGGTGATTTTGCTTCCAGTTTTTGTTGTCTTGCCATTAGTCAAATGTATATTTGTGAAGAACCCTTAATTAGAGTTGGCATAATTAGCTCAGCTTTTACCACAGGGTATGAAAGGGGCCTCTGCAAGTTTCCTGTGTCATCACAAGTCTTGGCACGCTGGAGGCTTGGCTTTTTTTTTTTTTTTTTAATTATCTCTATTATTTGTGCAGCAGCTAAGGTGCAAGTAAAATTGCGGAAGTGTTGGCAGCACAAACCTAAAAAGAAAATAGCAAATGCTAGCACGTGAAACTGGGTAATGTGTTTCAATTTGCAGCAGCTTTTTGCACATTTATCCAGGGATATCAACGCTTGACTTTTTCTTGCACTGGTCCTGCCGGAGGTTGGTACCCAATTTGCACGTGTCTCCCAATGATTACACTGGTGCTGAGCTAAAATGGAGATTAAAACTTAAAAATAAATAAGCACAGCATTTAGCTGTTTTACAGTATTTCCTGTTCTTACAGCAGTATTGTAGACAGTGTTTTACAGTGTTTTATCACAGTGATTTTGTATATAGTCATGGGAATGACATCACTGTTGGTTTATGTAAAGAGGAGGTCAGATCACCAGTAGAAAAATCTGTTACATTTTGAATGATTTCTAGCTAAATGTGAGACTTGAAAATCAATAAGACACACTGATGGAATCTGGAAATGATGGTATCTCTTCTATAACATCAGCGTGAGCTGTTACACACTGAGAGCGTCACAGCAAGGGTGGTGATGAAGACTTCAGTTTTGGACCATTTCAGCTTGCCTTTTTTTGGTTTAAATTTTGTATTTTTTCCACTCCTGGCCAGCCGGCCTCATTGGTCCTTCCCCACTCTGTTTACTGTCTCCCTCTTAACACCCCTGACTTGCCCCCTCTACCTCCCGATGGAGGCAGGGTAGATGCTGAAGGGAGAGTGCCATGGGTGGTGGTGTCAGGGCTCCCAGATCTACAGGAATTCCTGTATTTTACAGGGATTTGGAGACATTTACAGGGAAATTCTTCACATAGACTTGCATTGGTTATGCAGGAAAATGGAGCAATTTGGCTTCCTTAGGAAATAGTGTAATCTACAGGAAAACACAGTAAAACAACCCTGGAGTTACAGGGAAAATGCCAAATCAGTCTGGCAGTGCTGCAGTTTGGGGCCTGCAGTGAGGTGCAGACATCTTCCTGCTGCCGTCGGTGCTCCTTTTCCACTTTTCTCCCCTTAATGGGTGTTGACAAGGGCTCCTGGCATGCATGCATATGCACGTCCGAGATCGTCATCTGTCCTCAGTTCGCGGCTCCACTTGTACTGTCACCTGTCGTTATTCAGGTGGCAGTAGCGCAGAGGGGATCAGCTGTCTTCTCCTCTCCCCCAAGGTGGAGAGCATCCTCTGGAATGCTCAGCTCACTTCTCCCGGGCCGCCCTCTGACAACTCGGGCTCATTCCCAAACCTGGGTCGGCAGCGTTGCTAGCGGTAATGCTACTGCTGCGCCAATGGGCCAGCACTCAGCAGTTTTAAGCTTGATGGGGACAAAGCTTTGCCCATCAGCATCTGTTATAACCAGGAGAAAAGAAACTGGAAAAGTGAAAAATGTTGTGGACACTTACTTTTCTGAGGCATTGCCAAGGCTGAAAGAGAAGGGTCTGATTGTTCGTGCTGATGATCTTCACAAGTCCATATTCTGCCTTGAAACATTTTATTACAAAACCTTTACAGCTGCTTTGCTATATTCTCATTCTGTGTATGTATTCAGGGCTCAAATTTAATGGTATTCCACCCTACTTTGCTTACCAGTTTTGGTGGTGGAATGCCTTTTTCTTCATTCTGGTATTACCATTGGAGTACCACTCCGCCATGCTGCTGCTCTGCAGTTTCATCTATAACACTGCGTTGTTTGAACAGACAAAATTGAAGTTTTGGTATTCTGCCACCCACACCACATTATTTTCTTAATTTCTACCCCTGGTATTACATTGATGGACAAAGAGTTTGGTTCAGTCAGGAAATCTGAATATTTAAAATGTGATGTATGTTGTTTTCTCTCATCATTAGAGTATGTTGGAAGAGAATTATAGTTGCCTTGTATGTCAAGAAAAATTGAAACTTGTTTGTAAAAGAGTTTGGTGAGATGCCCAAAACATAATGTAAAAACATTACAGCATAATCATGTTCCAGAATGACTTGTCTATTATAAATTGCAGCATTTTTATTGAGTAACTTGGGCTTCTGCCACAAAAGTATACAAATAAGTGCAGCTTAGACTAAAGATAAAGTTCATATTGCTGATAAAGAAGAAAACTGTATGTACTCAGGGTCGAATTAAATTTTGCAGCCACTAGCCAACAGGGCTAGTGACTGGGAAAATGCACTGGCCCCACAGACTTTTCCACTGGCACAGTTGGTATTTATACTGAAGTGTTTCTTCTCCAGTACAAGCCCGCAGGGCTAGTTAAATGAAAATCTTACTAGCCTGATACAAAACCTTCCAGCATTTGGCTAGCGGGCCAGTGCCAATTTAGATCGCTGTGTACTGTTTGCCAAATCATTACTTTTTGGTATTTGACAAAAAAATGTTTTGAAATAGCGTAAAGCTTTCAGTCAGAATATACCATGCCAAGGAGAAAAAACAGTCATCAGTCATTTTATTTCACCAGAAAATTGTTTCAAAATACAGTGCTCCCTCGCTATAACGAACAGTTCGGGAGACACTCTGGACTTTCGTCATAGTGGGTTGTATGTTAAAACGAGGGACGCGCTTCTGGTCAGACTACATATCACTGTTAAACATTATTAAGCAATATCAATAAAAATGAATACAAATGTGTTTCTCTGTGCACACACACTTTGTTTCAAGGATTGTCCAACTTTATTATTTGGTTGAAAAAAAAAAAAAGTCAATTTTTGCAGTTGGTTTACTCACTGCATAGAGTCAAAAACTGATTGAACCCACACCTCCACCTAGCCATACCCCTCCCCACTCCCTGCCATTGTATCTTACAACGTACCTATGCAGAAGTTTACTGTAATTAGTGAGCTTTTTTAACATACCTTTAGTTTAAATCTTAATTTAGATGAGATGGAATGATTTCCCTCTGTTACCGCTCCTTCTCCCTACTGCTTATGTTATGTTCGCCCCCACTGCCTGTAACTCTACCCTACAACACAGCAGTGCACACACAGGTTTACCATTATAGTAGTCAGTTGTTTTAAACATTTTTATAATGGGCCTTAGTTTAGATGAGAGAGAGAGAGAGAGACATCTTACTTCACTGAGGTTCCTGCAGTAGGTAAAACTTATAGGACTCGCCCATGGCGTTAGGACCACATGGAAAACTCTAGATAGCAATGTCTGGCATGGACGCCCACCCGATGTCACGACATCAGCATGAGCCTATATAGTGTGCGGTCCCCACGCCCGCCAGTTCTTTCCCGCTGTCGACCCGTGCGCATTGTACCTCGCGGTGAACCTGGCTAGTGTCGAACACAGTTTCTTTTATTTATTTTTTATTTTGGAACATTTGGTGTTTCTTCTTTGTGTTCTCCGATGTCCGCTCCACAGTAGAAGTGCGACTCGTGTGGCATGCAAATTCCGCCCTAGGATGTCATACTCTGCCTGTTCTGCCTAGGCCCTGACCATAACACAGAGGGCTGCATGGCCTGCAAGGATTTTAACCTGGCCACATGGAAAAGGCGGCAACAGGCCCTGGATGCCTATTTGCTGAAGATCAAGATGGCAAACATGGAGAGAGAGTTGCAGAGGCTGTGGGATTCCTGTTCCTCCCCCACTGCAGAGCACAAAAAGAAGAAAAAAATGAGGAGAAGCACCGGAACCAGGATTGGTCCCCTTCCCACCCATGGCAGCCTTCGGGGACCGCGGACGGCGAGGTGTCTTTCATTGGATTTGGAAGCACCCCTCCAGGCAAGCCTCCTCCTGCTGCGACGGATCAGGTTTTGGCCCCCCACCTGTACTGGTAACGGTTCAGGTGGGTCCCTCCGGCGACGTCAAAGCACTTGGGTGCCCTTAGGCCTCTTCAGACAACAGGGTCTAAGCCGGGCAGCAAAGTTGGTAAGTTGCTCCTCAGCTCTGCTGGTGAGTGCACGGCCCTGACTGATAAGTCGGTCTCCAGCTCCGCTGGGGTCCGCCCGGTTACCACCGGTAAGTCGGACATCTGCTCTGCTGGCGCCCGCATGGCTACTGCCGATAAGGCAGATGTTGGTCATGCCGGTGCCTGCACGGCTCTTGCTGGTAAGTTGGTTTGGCTACAGCCAAGAAGTCTGTCGTCCTGCCAGAGTGCTTACACGCTGCTGTAGTAAGACAGACATTGGTTTCACCGGTGCCCATCTGGTTCTTGCCAGTAAGGCTGGTTATCCCCGATAAGTCGGGTGTTGGTTCTGCCGACGCCTGCCTGGTCACTGCCAGTATTTTGGATGTATTAACTACTGGTAAGCTGGATGTCGGCTTCGCTGGCATCTGCATGGCTACAGCTAAGTCTGACCTGCCAGACGGGGCTCTTTCCTTTGCCCCGTCTAGTAAATTGCTCATCAGTCGAACGCCTGGCCATGGCGCTCCCATCAGAGGTAAACGTTGCTTCTGATGTCGAGAAGTACCTGCCGCTGCTTCCACAGCAGCCATCCCCTGAGGGCTGTCCCTCTCGGGATGCTTCCTCCCCACCTCCCGAGGTAGTTTCCACGGTTTCCTCCATCTTTCCAGGGTCGGTAGAGGAAGCTGTGTCCCTGGACGTGGTTGTTGCTGTTCCCATGCCAGAACCTGGTATGTAAGTTCTGCCCACTGGGCCTTCAGATCTCCCTTGTGGGGTTTTTCCTTCGGGGTCTCAGAATCATCGGCACACCACAGACTTTCGGATTCCTCCCTCTAGACCTCTTTTTCCCCAGATGTTTGAGGTTCCTCCAGGACTGGTGGATCTCCTGACGTCAGCTCATCCCACGACTGGTACTGTTTTTGTTTTCCCCAGGTGCCCGGGGTTCCAACACCTGGTTCTCCGCCAGGCTTCCCGGCGTCTGACACCTTTTCAGGTTCGTTGGCTGACTCAGCGGGTCCCACGTTGGGGCATTCAGTCCCTCCTTTGGGACCCCCCTCTGGCTACTCTGGCCGTCCATCGGGCCTGTCTCCCAGCTACACCCATATGGGTTATTCGGCATGCCCGACACAGGGATGTTTGATATTATGGTGTCTGGCGTCATCTTACTTACTGGCCACCCGACGTTGGGGCATTCTTTCTCTGGTTACCTGGCTTCCAGGTACCCCTTCCTTTTCCAGGCGCCGGGATATCCGATGCACCATTGTCAGTCACTCGGATACCAGCCTTGTCAGTCCTCACTGCCTCCTCAACCTCCATCTCATCTTCAGGCTGACTTACAAGCGGCTTTCCAGTCCTGGTGGCAAGAGGCCAGGGCTCAACTGGCCTCTGATCTGGACCATAGGCTGCAAGGGTTGGCCTCAGCAACATCCCTATCTTGGACGACTCATGAGCCCATACCGCCAGTTAAATCCCATCTTTCCTTGGTGGGACAGTCTCCCCATTCTTCCACTGTCCACGTCCATGCGAGAATAACGTTCAGGACATTCCCTACCTAGGCCAAAAGCTTTTCGTTGGACACGGGAGTCTGACTTTCCATCGTCCATCAACTCTGGTTCTCATAACCCCTGGGATGAGCCATAACTGAAGGGAGTCCCTAGGTCTCCTCCTGAGGACCCTTCCTTCGGAGCTTCTCAAAACAATCCAGGCGGCTCATGGTTGGGCTGTTGAGGAACAGGACCCTAAGAGGAAAAGGCTGGAAGAGCATTTAGGTATGGCGGAATCTTCGCCTACGCCTATCCTACCCTTATTTGGAGGCACCCTTTTCTGTCCCCTCTGTCACCAAAAAGGCTGCTAGGGTGTACCGCTTCCCGGAAGGGGTCCCTTATTTGGTCTGTCATCCAGCAGCAGATGCATTCATCTTGGCGGATGACCAGGACCGAGAGACATGTCCTTAAAGGCCTGTCCTCTCCTCAGGATAGAGAATCTGAGCAGCTGGATCTGCTTGGGTGCAAGATTTATTCTTCGCCCACTTAATTATGTGACACATATTGTCTCTTTCCAGAATGCCACTTAGGCTATTGGAATCCAGGATTGAGGCCATCCAGGATTCCGGGCTTAAGACTGAGATAGTTAGGGCTGTGAGTTCAGTTAGGCTGTCCTGTCATCATGCCCTCTGGGCCACCTGTAATTCCATAGACTCGGTAGCTCAGTCTACAGCCTCTGCCATTTGTTTGCACAGACATTTATTGCTCCGGACTTCTGGGTTGACACAAAACGTCCAGTCTTCAGTACTAGATGCTCCTTTCAGGGGGTCAGTACTGTTTGGCAGAGACTCCAGGGACATCCTTACGGGGCTCTAGAACAGAGGAACAGCCTTGCGCTCAGTCCGCTCCAGGTATCATGTGGGCTGTCGCTTCAAGCAGCCTTTCGTCGTCAGCAGACCTATCAGGACGGCGCGGGCTTCAGTCTGATGACAGACTCGTGTCAGAGGCTCCTGCCCAGCCCACTCTCTTGGGCCTTCAGGGAAGCGACATCCTGCATACCTTGGCCTCTTAGCTAGTGAGGGATCCCCCTACCACTGCCTGACCCTCTGGTAGAGCCAGTGGGGGGAGGGGTTTGTTTCCTTCCTCTTTTTAGGAGGGCAGGATTTTCTACGGCCCATGGGTCCCATCTATGGTTTGCAAAACTCACTACAAACTTTGTTTGATTTGAGTTTTCAGTTCTGACAGATCACTTAAAGGGCGACCCTTTCCTGAACTTTTTATTGGGGTGGTCTTTTTCTGCGGCTTAATCCGTTTTCCAGCAGCATTTTACCTTTTTTCTTTTAGGCTCTTCTGTAGGGCGTGGATGTGTCCACATGGTGGTGATCAGTGTCTGTGACTTTAACAGCCACTTCAAGGGGAAATTTAAGGACTTTTCCTAGAGAGACAAAGGTGTTTTTTCCACTACTTGTACCATACATACAAGTTGCTGGGATTTATACTAACATACTAAAATGCTAGCAGAATAGTCCTAACGGTCTTTGAGTCATCCACAAAGAGACTCATCTCACTCCTGATACCTGTCCTTATGTCAGAGACGTAGGAATTGAACAGGAGGGGCCCAAGGACTGATCCCTGTGGGACCCCACTAATGACCCTCCTTGGGGATGAGACTATCCTGCTAAATACGACCCTTTGGGTCTGGTCCAGGAGCAAGTGCCTATCCATCTGATCATCGGGTTCCCCACCCCCATTTCTCCCAGCTTATCCAACAGACCTTCGTGAGGAACAGTCAAATGCCTTGCTGAAATCTAGAAAGAGGACGTCCACTGGTCTACCCAGGTCCAAGGCACTCGTCACCCAGTCATAGAACTCCACAAGGTTTGTCTGACACGATTTCCCCGGGACGAATCCATGCTGTCTATCGTCCAGGCACCGTGACTTTCAGGCCCCCCCCAGTCTCTCCTTGACAATGCCCTCCATCACCTTGCCCACCACCGATGTCAGGCTGACAGGCCTGTAGTTCCCTGCCACCTCCCTCGATTTCCCCCCTTGTGGATAGGCACTATATGCGCCACCTTCCAGTCCTGGGGCACCCACCCTGTCCTCAGAGAGATGGTGAAAAGCTCCGCCTGGGGTTTCGCCAGGACATCCGCAAGTTCCGTCAGCACTCTGGGATGTAATTTAACTGGCCCCGGTGGTTTCTCCATTTTAAGGGACCTGAGGGCTTCCCCTCACTCTCTCTGCTGTTATTTCCACCTCCTCTACCTCTTCCCCCTGCTTAGCCTTCCCCCCTCCTGCCAGTGATGCCTCCCCCTCTCCCCAGACCCGTCGATCGGTAAGGGTCCCCCCCTCCTCAGTATCACTGTCTCCTCCCATGTATGATGCAGCACCCCATTTTCCTGGGTGAAAACTGAGGTGAGGTACTCATTTAGTACCTCAGCCTGCTCCCCCGGGTCTTGTGCCCATCTCTCCCCTGTTTTAATCCTGCTAATCTCCCCCTTCACCCTTCGTTTTTTCCCCAGTGTATCTAAAGAACCCCTTGTTCTCTCTCCTCCTAATTTCCCTGGTCAGGTACTGCTTCTTCCTTGCCTTAGCCGCCCTCACCACCCTAGTGGCCCTTCTAGCCATCGGCTCATAGTCCCCTCGATCCCTTTCACTCCTTGAGCACTTGAATTGCCTATAGGCTGCCTTCTTTCCCCGCACCACCTCCTGGACCTCACTGGTCCACCAGCAGGGTTTTCGGCCCCACCGATTAGCCTTACTCTTGCACAGGTGCTGGTAGCATACTCACCCCTCCTGGTGATTTCCCACCCACTGTCAGCCCATGTCTGACCCATTCACATCCAAATGCTCCTTAAGGATCCTTCCTATTTCCTTAAAATCCGCCCTCTGAAGTCAGCTACCTCCGTCTTTGTGCAGCCTTCAACCCCTCCTAGGTCCAGGCAGAACCAGACCGTGACATGGTCACTCCCCGCCAACAGGTCCCTTACCTCCAGGCCCCCAATCTGGTCACTGTCTGCCAGGACCACATCCAGTACCCGCACCTCCCTGGTCGGTTCCCCACCTGCTGAGTTAGGAACACGTCTTGAAAGACATCCAACAACCTCTGTTCCCTGGCCACCGAGGATGTCATAGTCTCCCAGTCTGTTACTGGCATGTTTAAGTCCCCCAACACCACCACCCTTCCCCTGCCCAATCTGCAGTGTCTCCCAACATCTGCCACCAGACTCTCCTCCAGCTCCTCCGCCAGCGCTGGGGGTCTATACACCACTCCTATTTTTACTCTCTTGCCCCCTCCTCCCTTATTATCAAGGTGACCCAAATCGCCTCCATGGTTCACTCCGCCTCCTCCACTCCCCCTATGCCAATGCAGTTTTTTGACTATTATTGCTACCCCTCCTCCCTGTCCTTCCTGAACATAGTGTAACCCTCCAGGTTCAGGTCCCAGTCGTGTCCTGTGGTGGCCCAGATCTCAGTGACCGCTGCCACATCCACCGCTCCCTCAGTTAGCATCGCCTGGAGCTCAGGCATTTTATTGCCCAAGCTCCCTGGCATTTAGCAGGACTACCTTCCACCCTGTCCCTATACTTCCATTTCCCCTGCTCATGTTCCCATGGGGATTCCGTTTTCCCCTGGTCTGCACTTTACCAGTTGGCCTTTTCCCGCATTCCTCCAGCTCTCCGGGGGGGTGGAGACAGAGTCCCTCCTTTATCGGACCCCGCTCGACAGCCTTTTCTCCCATCCCTCCCCCTTCACAAGTTTAAACCCCACTTTTCACCAGTGAAGCCGTCTATTTTAAACTTAAGGATCACCTTCCTTTCCTAATTGAGATGGAGCCTATCTCAGCATACAACTCCTTATCCTCCCAGGTCTCCCCCAACTCCCCATCAACCCATACTCTCTGGCCTCACACCACTCCCTGAGCCACTGGTTTATCTCCCTAATCTTCCTTTTGTGTTCCCCACTAACCCTTGGCACCGGCAGGATTTCCGAGAAGGAAATCATGCATCCTATTTAATGACAGACCCTGGCAAGCTCCCAGAATCTTGCCTGTATCTCTAGCTCGCTATTTCTCTCAATTTCATTTGTACCCAGGTGGACCAGTATGTCCGGGGAACCCCCACAGTCCTTTGCCAGCTGATATTCCTCGTGCTTGGGCCTGTGCACCATTAGTCTAGGGAAGCATTTTGTTCTAACTGGTCAGGCTTCTCTCTCCCTATCCCATTTGATACCCCTGATCATAGAATCCTCCAACAGGAGCACTCTGACTGCTCCTTTTCCTCCATTTCCCTTCCATGTCCCTCATCCTTTCTACTGCCCTCCACCCAGCCGGCCTCTTGTTCCTCCCCTTCATGCTACATGCCGCCCCTCCTTATTTACCCTGGCCACCCTCCTCCGATCCTATGCCTCCTCCTCCCGAGTATCCTTCTGTACCTTGCTAACTCCCTCACTGCTTGCGACTGGTCCTTCTCCCCATCCGCTAAACTAGCCTGGCTTGTCCTCCCTTCCTTCCTGTCTCCGCTCAGCCCCTCCTTGCTTGTCGTGCTCCCCTGGCCTAAACCCTCAGCTCCCTTTACTGTATCCTCCTTGTACTTCTGGTCCTTCTCCTTGCGCTTTCCTCCCTCTTACCCCTGCCCCTCCTGCTCTGATCCACTGCTCCCCCCATTTTCCTGCATTCCAGGTTCCCACCTGTTTCTCCTGCTGTCCGGCCCCCGCCTCCTGCCCCCCACTCCCTTTCCATCTCTAACCACCCCTGTCATGGCTACATCACCCCTCATCCTCAAACAGAAGAAGAGAATTGAAGCGGTTACTGACAGTAAGGTCCGATCCCCTTCCCCACCTTGCTTCCTTCCGTCGAGCCCAGCCATCTGCCTACTTCCCTGAGAATGTTGTCCCTCTGGCCCACCTTTGTGAGGGTCCCCATTTACCTGCCTGCTTCCTTGGTAGTGTCCTCCTTTTGGGCCCCCTCTGCCAGGGTCCCTGTGTGACCACAGAGTATTCTTCTGCACTCCTTTCCCATGCCCTCCCCTAGTGCTTACGAACCCCATGGGAGATCCCCTGCCCTCTTCCCCAACTATACCTCCCTTTCCCCAGCTGTCTCCTAATCCCTGCAACCTCCTCCCTAAGCTGTGCCAGCTGGTAGCACACTGGGCAACCACTGAACTTCCAAGCCCAGTCCAGTGTCATGGCTGCCCCACACCCTGTGCACCCCCACCGCCCTGCCAAAGATGCCGCCCTAATGATGTGTGGTCCCATCCCCTCAAGTAGGTTTCTTGGTGAGCCACCAGGTTCCCCACTAGTCCAAGATACACCCTCTACTGACTAATCAGGTCACCCACTAATCCTAGATACAGTCCTACAGTAAACCGTAACCCTGTTACTAGGTGCAGTACAACACAGTAAACTTATAAGGGAAGTGAACAACTCCTAAGCTCCTCTCTCCCAGCCTTTGAATCCAACCCCAGTGGCTAGAATTACATGAGCTGCACCTGAAGCCTTTTCCTCCAGTTGCAGGGCAGGTGTTCCCCTATAAATAAGCAGAGCTCGGGGGAGGGAGGGGTGGGATTAGGGCCTACACCACTCTCTCTCGAGAGTGTATCAGTCCTGTGTCTCCCCTCCAACCCTGCAACCAAAGAAACAGCCCCAAGCAAATCCCACCAAATAGGTTTTAAATCAGAAAAAATAGGCCTCCACCAGCGCAGCCTGCTACACAGTGAAACATCCAACAAATGAGCCCACTTACAGCCACCAAACCAGTTTTCAAACTTCCAACAGCCCCAAAAACAATACCCTGCTAGCCCCTTAGAAGTAGTAAGAAAGAAAAGAAATAACCTTCTACCAAGTAAAATGCACAAGAAACCCTGTAAAAACAACAAGAAGCAGCTACTGTACTGGAACAGATCTGATCCTGTCCCCTTCTAGTTCCTTCTGAGAAGCCAAAGCAACTCACTGTTTATGAGACAGTCATGTACAGATCTGTCTCTGTTTTCCTAAGCTTTTGGTCATTAGTCATTGCTTCTAGGTGCAGGAATGAATTTGATCTGGAGGCCCTTCTGGGTACCAGTTTTTCTGCTTCTACTTTCTGTGGATCTTTTCCTGTCTCCGTCTTTGGTCCTTGACTGATTTCTAATTGCTTGGGATTCGGTCCTATAAGTTATGACCTACTACAAGAACCCTCTCAAGTAAAATAGTACAGTTACGTAAGAACTTACCATAACAGTAGCTCTTCAAGAGAGGTTCCTGTGGTAGATCACCTTTTCCTCCCACCTTCCCCAGCTTCTGCAACAATTTTTCTTGAGCCTTGCTTGGGGCTTCAAGAACTGCTCCTTTCTCCTGTTATACCTGGCTCCGGGTCTCTGGCGGGAGAACTGGAGGGCGGGCGTGGGGACCGCCCATTATATAGGCGCATGCTGACGTCACGTGATGGTTGGGCGGTCCCGCGCCAGACATTACTAGCTAGAGTTTTCCGTGTGGTCCTGACGCCAGGGGCCGCAGTCCTGTAAGTTATGACCTACTGCAGGAACTCTCTCGAAGATCTACTACAAGTTTTTGCATAACTGCACTTTCAGATGCCATCTGGTGTCTTCTGTCTAAGCTCCAGTCCCATAGGCAGCTAATGGGGGGGGTCTGAAGGGCAAATGTTTCCCAGAGTGCAAGCATATACCCTTGAGAAGTTCTCTGCCTGGATATAGATGTGGTCATTGTGGCATAAGTCCCTTGTACCTGAGAGTAGAAATTGCAGGTTCTAGGGTGCAGCATTTGCCATATGTAAGAGTTCCATCCCACCCCACCTCTTGTGTAAACCTGTAGAAAATTTTGCGCATGACTGTCTACCTGGGTGGGTTGAGGTTTGAGAAGTCCCAGGTTGATTGTGGGGCTATCTTGAAGTCCCTTGCAAGAATTGAAATCCTGCTGGTCAGTGCTACTATGAAGTCAGATAGGTGCTTTAAGATTAAGATTAGAACTGGGGGGTACAGGTGTGCCAGAATGACATTCTAGTCATACAAGGACCCTGGACAATAACCAGGTGCCCCTCTGGATTAGACAACATGCTTTGTTCCTGTAAGGGTTTGTCTTCGATATTAAAATGACACTCCCTTTTGTCTACCATCCTTATAAGAGGAAGAGTATGCCACCAAGAAACCAAACTTCAGTAGCTCATTGTGTTCCAGGTAGGACAGGTGGGTCTCTTGGCAGTATAAGATCAGGCAGTGCTCTTATTTATTTATTTTTTTTATTGCAGTTTTTACAAATATGTTGCATACCAATGCGTGTGTAACAAGAAAAGGCAATATCATCAGGGACCCTGGTTTTCCATTTTAACCGGTAACACCGGTAACAATCACGGAATCCTGCTTGGTTAGCGGATTTTGAATTCTTGTACCGGTGCCTCACGGAAATTGCATGTCACTGCACAGAATCTCTAAGATTTCAGCATCTTTTTAAATTTGTTTTAATTTTCTCTTTCTATGTCCCCTTCTCACAACATCAGTCTCCACTTTTCAGAGATCCCTAGACTGGGTATCCCTTAGCTTCACCCCCAGGTAACACTCATGAGCTCCTGTGGTCCTGCCCCATCCTGCCTGGATTATGTCCCCCCATGTGGGAAGGAAGGAAGGGGACCCCAGGTCATCCATCCACACTCCCTTAGTGTGTTTTGGGCAGCTCAGCAGGTCCCTCATGGAGCCTGGCTATGAGGTTTGGGGCACCTGGGCCCCTTCTGCCAGTGGCCAATGTGGGATGATTGTTATTGGTTTTCTGGTCTCTGTCCCTGAGGGCACCGGCACTAGAGGAGATCCAAGAAGGTAGGTCACATAGAGACATGCCACTGCTCCAGATCCTGGCTAGCATCCTCCCCTCCTGATCACTCTGCAGCACCATTGCATCACCACCCGTGGTCACACAGGTGGTGGTAAAGGAGCAGGACCTGCAGCTCACCCTCCCAGAGGAGGAGGAGAGTAGTCCCCCAGGTGCTCGATCCTACTTCCCTGGCCAGACCTCCAGCAACCCGAGTTCACTTCTGACCCTGGTCGCTGGTATTGCAAGCAATAGTGCTACTGAAAGACCAGCTGCTTGACCCAGATTTCAGCATCTTAAAATGAATGCTGCTGTGCTTTGCATTCTTTCTGCTTTGCTGCATATAGAGTCAGTAAGGAAATCACCCGCACTGCTTTGTTGTAATCAGCCATTCAGTTTAACCACCCATGCCTAGTGGTTAGAGTAACAAACAGTGAATAAACTGGGTACATCCAGCAGACTTGGGTTTGATTCCACAACCTCCACTTGCATACTGTGTGACTCCAAGCAAGTCACTTAACCGCCCCAGTGCTTCTAGGTCACTCCTGAAAACAGACATTCTGCCTAGTGGGCCTTACCTGCTTTACAAAGAATATAAAAAAAAAATACCAATATATATTTACTACATCATAGAATAGTAGTCAGGGTATCATGCAATTTACCTGGGCTTTACTTTGGGCTGAAATGATTTTGTATAGGTAAAGATAAATGTTCAGATACATTTTATGTGTTTTAGATTTTAGTCAGGTTTTTATTGTATTCTTTGCAAATAAACATCTAGGTCGAGATTGCTAAATGCAGGATCACTGTTACCAACTAGCTTATTCAAGTTTATAACCAGTAGGGCCATACAAAATCCTCAGTTGTTTGAATGAAAACTAGTCTGAATGAAAGTATGTTCACAAAGAAGAAACTGCCTTACTACTTACAAAAAGACTTCACAGTTAGCACCCCATTTAGGTGAATTGGATAATTTGCACCTTTTCTCCCACCTGCTGTTTCAGTCTCTGTGACAACAGAAAGTTTTCTGATAACATTTGCTTTTTGTTGAAACAGTTTAAGTATTTCAGTGTACTTATGTTTGGCCAGTGGATTTTAAAAGCACAGTCAATGACATACAGAAGGTAAGACCCCAGGGGCTGTATAATGCTGGTGGGCACAGTAGTGCTCAATTCACATCTGAACAGACATGAAAACTGAGAGACACCTTTTTCATGGACACCAAGTAAAAAAAAGCATCCACATATCTGGGAGATGCATAATCCATTGAACATCCTCCACTAATCACTTGTGAGTTTTTAGGTGAAGACACTTTATTTCAAAGAAGCAGATTCAAGCAGTTTTTTTTGCTCCTCCTACCCCTGGCAATTCACTCTTTCAGGCCTGCCAAGGCCCCCTACCACCGCTGCTGATTCCCGACCACCATCCACTGCCCTTCTGCTGTGCTACAGGTAACCCAAAGTAACCCTTAATTGAGTGGGGCCCCTACCCTGTGGGAGGCTACCAGGAGAGGAGAATACCCAAAGTGCTTCCTGTGTATCCTGGGCATGGCAGGGATCAGACCGGACACATGTCTGGGGCTTCCGGCTTATGGAGGGACCAATAGCCATCCTTTGGTTGGTCAGGTGTTTTCCCATTTTCTTGGGAGCGTGATGTCAAGGCACAAGCCGACGTCCATCACACTTCCTCCTGCAGTGAGGGATGACATGTTGTCGTGCATCTGACCTCCACCAGGGCCCAGAAAATGCTGAGCAATGAACCCACCCTCCCTCATAGGAGAAGGTGAGTGGTCGCTGGACACTCAAGCCTTCATCCACCAGCTGGCCCTCCAACACCCAAGTCTGTTCCCTAACCCTGGTCAGCGGTGTCACAGGCAGAAATCCAATTCAGGCAGTTAAATTATAGATAGGAAAAAACAAAGGTAGTCTACCTTAGCGGTGATGCTTCAGATTAATTCACATCTGAATTCTAACAAGCAAAGAGACCAAGTCCTTTGTAACTTGTGCATGTGGGATGTGGGTGTTGAAGAAGGGATCATAGTGCTGTTATCACTGCCATCACCCCAGAGGGATGTGGACTGCATTGTTGCTACTGCCATCACAATCAAGGGGTGGGGGCTGTAGTGTCTGCCATCACCACTGGTGGATGGGGAATTAGTACTACTGCCGTCCCACGTGAGGGATGGGGCAACAGTGCTGATACTGCCATCACACCTGAGGAATGGTGAGCGTAGTACTGCTGCCATCACACCTAAGGGATGGGGCCACAGTGCTGCTACTTCTGTCACACCTGAGGAGTGAGGTCGTAGTGCTTTGCTGCTGCCATCACACCAGAGGGATGGGGCTGTAGTGCTGCTGCTGCCATCACATCTTGTACCTAAAATAACTTTAAATTGGTACAAGGATGGAAGGATGTGCAATAGTGGAGGTCAAAATTGCTAAAATGCATGATAGCAGAGTTCAAAATTGTTAAAGTACACAAAGCCAAACACCGGTAAAACCGGATTTTGGCTTAGCAGACACTGGTGACAATACCGTTTTTTACATTGTGCAAAATGGAATATGCCCTTTCTCAATCCCGGTAAACCAGTGTCCCTGAATATCATCAGTGTAATAAAAACACATTGAGTTAATACAGAGAGTTGTTGTCACTGCCCTTGTCGGTAACCACTAGAGGGAGTAACACCATAAGGAACAAAAAGATATAGGTCTTGACGGTGCATCTGTTGAGTTAAAATTATAGCCTGTTCCTGTACTCTGTTTCAGCATTACAAAGGAGCCAGGCAACAGTTACCCGCCTAAATGGCTTAAAGATTATAATGCACCGGGGGGAAAAAAGACCCCCAAAAATGCTGCTCTCTGAGAACTACCTGCACTGACAGTAGTAAGAGAAAACCACCTCAGTAACAAAATAGCATTGTATAATTGGAGAAGATATAGACCAGTATATGTTATCTTAAACCTTAATCTCTTAACAGACAGATGCCAAACTTATAACCAGAAAAATTGTGAAGTAGGAGCATAAACCAGTTCTCACCTGCTACTACCGAGTGGATTTCAAGGAGAGCGCTGATGGCCAGCACAAACAAGTGTGTTAGAGAACGAATCAGCATGGCACGTCCCTCAGCTGCTGCAACATTTCAGACCCCTGGGGGAAGTCCTTATCGCTATCCATACCTCATTTTGTGGGTGCTGGTAGCGATCTCGGGCACGCTGACCATATTACCCCCCCAACCATGGTCATTCGAGTTGGAAAATTTCACCTTACAAAGGCGCCATCTTAATTATGCGCAGTATTTTATTTATTTATATGTTTATTTAGTGTTTGTTGACCGGGAAAGAGGACTAGACAGTTTTCTTGCCTATTTTCAGCCTCGTCCCACGGGGAGGGGGATGCAGACGATGCCATCTGAAATTGAACCAAATTTTAAACTGTTGGTGGTGTTTTTAGTGAGTGTTTATAATGTTACCAAATTGTGTCCTGCCACTGAAAGCAACAGAATAACGGCTCTTCACCATATTCAGAATATATTATAATTGCTTGAAAGGAAAAAGTTTCAACATGTCCTGTTGGTTGTACAGATTAACAGAAAACTGTATTGTCTGTTTCAAGTTCCATTTTACTCAGTAGGCAGGTTAACACTGTGAAAGTACATACCACTCTGCACATTATTTCAAATGGCAAATCAGTGTCCATCTTCCCAGGAGCCTACCAGTTCTGATGGAGTCTCCTGCCCTGCATTCCACCAGCTTTTCTACTAGGGTCCCAGTAGCTTTGGAGTCTGTAAAGGAATAATGTTTGTCCTGAATAGAAAATTGTATGCATGCTGGGAACCCTAGACAGAAGTTCACTCCAGCTTCCCTGAGTTTCAGTTACTCCTCAAAAGATTTTTGATGCTGCAATGTAGTGTACAAGTAGTCTGGAACATGAGGATATGTTTGTCTGCCAGAGTTACGGGGCTTTGTTTCTTGGTTGCCTCAAAATTGATCTCTTATCCCCAAAGAAGCCCACCACCATTAGTAGTGTCTGAGGTCCCTCTTCTCCCGATGTCATCTGTTTCAGAGTTATGCAGTAAGCCTTCTCTATGGAAACCACATGGCATAACCCTAGAGCCTCCAGCAGCCACCTTACAAGAAATTCATGTGGGTCATCCCCCTCTGTGCCTTTGGGGATGCGCAAGGTGCGAATGTTGGAGGATTGCATAGTATTCTTGAATTGTTTGATTCTGTTCCTCATGAACGCTTGGTCTTTTACTGTCCAGATCAGGGTGCTCAGTGCAGGAAGGTGGCAGCTAAGGCCAACAAGATGCTGGGGTGTATTGCAAGAGGAATCTCATCCAGAAAAAGGGATGTGATCTTGCCGCTGTACAGGTCACTAGTCAGGCCACATTTGGAGTACTGCGTGCAATTCTGCGACCCTTTCTGAAGGATATTGGATTGTTGAAGGGTGCAGCTGAGGGCAGCTAAGATGGTCCAGGGGCTGGAGGACAGGCTGAGTTGAATAGGTACACTCTGGAGGAGAGGAGGGATTGGGGAGGATATGATTCAGACCGTCAAATATTTGAAGGGATTAACAAAATGGGCATAGAAGGATATTTAAGCTGAGGAGAGGAAGGGACACCAGAGGGCATGGTCTCATGTTGGAGGGTGGAAGATATCAGAGAGAGATGAGGAGGCATTTTTTCCACAGAGAGGGTGGTGGAGAAATGGAACACTCTGCCCAAAGGAGGTGGTATCCTGTAGCACAGTGTGCAGTTTAAAGGGAATGAGACAGAGGCGCAAGGGGAGAGGAGGGTGGGGCAGCTGCAATATAAGGGTGCTACTGGCATTAGAGCAGACTAACTTGATAGACCGTGTGGCCTGTTTCTGCTGGCAGATTTGTATGACCCAGATGCTGTTGTCATTGCCTTTGTGGTGGCATTTTGAGAGTCTTCTGATTTTATCAGGATCTCATCAATCTCGTTTTCCATTGTTATCAGGCGAGTGGCATATTGATCCATCTTTTTATCCATTATTTTAATGGATTGCGTGAGGTCATGAATTTGCTTTTTGCAGGGACTCAAGCGTGACAGGAGAGGATCCCTCTGCACTGGAAAATGGGTGCTGTCGGCATGTTGTATTCTGCAGTCCCGATATAGAAGTCCCTTTTATTTGCATTTTTAGGACCCCCCCATCACGATACTGGTTTCTCCATGTTCTAGGATCAAAGACCCATTGTACTGTTCGCCTTCAAACTATTTTATTATTTTTAAAAGTTGTAGTACTGGGAGCTTTCCTCAAGAGTGTCCTCCATGCTAGGCTGCTAGCTCTGCCTCCATCCTGGCCATGCTCTTTTGATCTGCAACAGTGGTTTTACTCTTTTGACTCGTCAGGTGAGACCATTGACATTAGACAATTAGATCTGGAGCTTAGGATCACCAGTGATCATCGTGAAAACATTTCAAGAGCTGTTACATTGCTTATGCCACTTTACCACCACCTCCCTGACACCACATATGCATTGAAATGCTGCAGACCATTTGAAATTAGAGGGGAAAGGGGAACATTTGGTGTTGGAGCCAGAGGGTATCCACTCAGTCCAGAGGGTCGAACTTGGGGAACAGAGGGAGCCAACTGTTCCATGGCTAAATCCAACATGAGAACTGAAACTGTTGTCAACTGGGCAGCAACTATGGCTTCCAAGGTTGGGACCTTTTAATGTGGTCCTGTAGACAGGACTAGGCTTGTCAGGAGGGGAAACCTCACAAAGAGTGGCCTCCAGCCCGTATTGGCTTAGGTTAGGTGTGTGGACATGTCATCCCAGGTCGGGATCATCAGATGTAGGTGCAGATGTGAGGGGAACTCCTTTCCTCAGGAAATAAGACAAATGGGGACTGCCTTGATCACAGACTTATGGATTCACATAAACTGTAATACTGTAACCCAGAAGAGTAGGAGGAACCCCCAAGTCCAGTCACTAGGCTGAGGTCTAGCAAACCAGAACAGTAGAGGGAAGGTCGTCCCCATGCTTCCTGATTGAGCAGTAACGAGCTGCTAACCAATGCTGGTGATGTCCATTCTAAGAAAGATAAGCAACATAAATATGGGTCCATAAAATAGTCTGTTCAGTGTATGCCATAAACAACTTGGAGGCAAGAAATGTTCAGTTCAAGGGCAGATCTCCTTCCGGATTCTGGTGAAGAGGAGAATTCGAGCACTAAATTTAGTTTCAAGAGTTCCTGTGTCCTGACTTGGTTGGCAGTACAGTCCGGTATAGCTAGGGCCGCTGGGTCTTCCTGTGTCTGGGTGGGAAGCAAGCAGTCATCTAGTCCTGCTCACAGCAGGTCTTCCCAGCAGGCTGGGGCAAGCTGACAGGGCCCCAGTCAAGTAAACTCAATGCCCCCTCTCCCATGAACCTTCCTGCCTGTCTCTCTCCCACCCCCCCCGCCAAAGACCAGAAAACACCACACACCTGGTGTAAATAATAGCTAGAGTGAAATTGCTTCTCCTGAGGGATACTCCTCCATTCTCTCCATTTCTCAACAGCATGTCCCAGTTGCAGGCTATGGCCCCATACACCACAAACAGTTCTCTGGTGATGCAGCTTCTGAAAAAGGGCACACATGCAGCCACGGGGGGAGCCCATTCTATGACATGGGCCTAATGAGGCTGGGCAGGTGATTGGTAAAGGAGCGGCACTGAGGGATATACTCTGTACTTAAGTTGTCAGCAGTTTCTTCGAAGCTACTGATGCAGTATAGTGGAGGGGCTTTTCCTCGTGTTTGTATTGCGGCATTGTTGGGTAACTTGCCAGCTATGAGAGCAGGAGGACACTTAACATATCCTAATTGGTGCAAGCACCACAGAAGATCTCCAGGGAGAACAGTGAAAACTATACATGTAATTTGTAGGTGACACCACTTTCAACTGATTTAAACAGCATTCACTGTTGTGGCCCTAGGGGAACACCTTGGGAGCGGGACATGTGAGGAAGGGGAAGGATGAAAACCCCACAAGTCTTTTTTTTTTTGACCGGGAAAACAAGACTAGACAATTATGCCTATTTTCAGCCTCATCCCGGGGAAGGGGGATACAGATTGATGCCAGCTGACACTGAACCAGATTAAGCTGTTGGTGGTATTTGTAGTGACTCGAGGAAATTTGGCCAGGACACCGGGGGGAAATTCCCCTACTCTTTTTGAGAAGTGCCGTGGGATCTTTAACATCCACCTGAACTACCGCCAGAACAGGCAGATGGGAGCTCGGTTTAACGTCTTATCCGAAATATCATCCAGGCCTACCTGATATGAGTAGTGGAGTCGCTCCCATGGGTCAGACCTGTAGGAAGCATCTGCGTAGGATTTTGTGGTGGCTTTCAAGTGTCTAATGGTGTCTTCGATGGCACTTGTGGACTGTTGCCATGGAGGGTCCTTAAGAGCCTGTTGGGCCAGTTTTGCTGCCAGTGATTTGTGCTTGAGGGTGCTGTGGTTGAGCCTGTATTATAATGCCTTTTTCTCTCTCTAAGCTGGTCTCCGGGCTTCCTTACTCCTGGGCTGTACCTCCTGATGCTGATAGGTAGGCAGGAATCTGACCTGCAGCAGGGGACATCCAGCCCTCCACTTCCTGTCTTCCTCAGTTTACTTCCTGCCTTCAGACTGGCAGGTACCCTGCAAGCAGAGCTCTGTCACCATGTGGCAGAGCTGAAGAGGGGCAATACTCAGACAGATCTTCTCGCTTGATGGCAGAACTCCAAGGTAAAGCAATTCTGTTCCCTGGCCAAGGACGATCCAGCGGCAGCTCAGGACACCTTTTCCCCCCTAAACTGGGATCTGTTCGGTCTCCTGAATGCCTTTCCTCCAATACCGCCTATATCAAGAGTCCTTCACAAAGTGGTGTGGGACAGGACAGTCCTGATTCTAGTCTGTCCCTTAAGGCCTTTCCGCACTTAGTTGTTTATCACTCATTGGTCAAGGCGACCACCTCTAACATTCAGGTTCAGCCCGGACATTCTCCATCAAGGTCCACTTCTGCACCCCATTTCAACAACTTGTCTCTCTAGGCCTGGAGACAGAGTGGAAAACCTTTCAAGGTGCTATGCTACATAGCTCCTGTTATTGACATGATGGGGAACTTGTGTGTCTCTTCTTCCTCCAAAGTGCATTGTAGAATTGGGAGGGAATTTTGGTTCTGGCTTCATTCCACACACACGTAGAACGACCCAATATAATCACCTGAACTACTGCAGTTCCTTTAAGATAGGTGGTCAAAGGACTGCAACCAGCCTCCTTACAAGTTCGAGTTTCGGCAGTGGGGGCACTCTTGACAGACTCCGGGGAATTGTTGGACTCGTATCCCCATGTCCGGTGGCTCTTCAGGCAGCAGCATTAAAACGTCTTCCATTCCACCAAGCTACCACCTTGGAGTCTTAATGGGGCTCTCAAGGCTGTGACCAAGGCACCCTTTAGAGCATCTCAAGGCATCCATCATGCACCTCAAAATAAAGGTCGCCCTTTTTTCTCAAGGCTATTACTTCAGCCAGGAGTATCAGCAGACGAAAAGCATTGCTTACCCAAGAGCTGTACACTCGCTCATCTGGCCAGAACAGTTTCAATTTTTGTTTGCCAAGAGTTATGTCTCCCCCCTCCATTACAATCAAGGGTTCATTCTTCCTTCCTTCTTCCCACTCTCTAAAAGCAGTAAGGAAGAAAAATGTCATACATTAGACCTGGGAAGAGTGAGGAAAGTGTACATTAAGAGAGAGAAAGCTATTTGCAAATCTTCCAGTTTGTTCATGCCAGCTACGGGCAAAAATTTTGGGTAGCAAAGATTCAGTAGGCTCTGTAACCAGACAGATTCGATCCAACACCTCCATGGCTTATGATCAGGCCGGAATAACATGCTTGGCCCAATGAGAGCTCCTGGCCCCTTCTTGGGCGTAATCTGCAGAAGTATCGGCAGCATTCTTACGCCGAGCTGCCATTTGAGCATCCATTCACACATTTAAAAAAAAAAAAAGCTTCTTCTGGCGGTGATGTCCCCTCAGTGGAGGCATTCTTGGCCGCAGAGTGCTTTAAGCGGTGGTGAAACCCCTTATGGGATCTTGACATTCTTCGCACCCGGGACATCTGGGGATGTACTGCTTTTGTATATCCCAGGAGTAAGGAAGCTTCCAGCTTAGGAGAGAGAAATCGAAATTTAGATACCTGTAAATTTTCTTTCTCCGGCTGGTCTCCAGGCTTCAGATTCCCTCCCAGAATGTATATAGTTGGCTGGCCTCACGGCCATATATGCCTTAAAATTCTTGTTTTTGTTCCCAAGTTCTCATAATATTGCTACATTGGACTGCCTTAGGAAGACAGGAAGTGGAGGGGTGGATGTCCCTTGCTGCAGAGGTCAGATTCCTGCCTACCTATCGGTATCAGGAGGTACAGCCCAGGAGTAAGGAAGCCCGGAGACCAGCCGTCAGAGAAAGAAAATTTACAGGTATCTAAATTTCGATTTTCTCCAGCTTTGTTATTACCTCAGCTGACTCGAGGGATTGAATACCCTCTGAGAGAAAAAAACACCAACTTGGAAGGATAGGGGTGCAGAATCTAATGTCCTTCACCTTAAGTGCTCTTGTTAATGGAATATAGGATCGATGCTTTGCCGTAATTGTGGCAGAAGAGTCATTGTCTATATAGATCTGTGTGTCGTGGTATTTTGTTGCCAGGTGAGGACCAGATCTAACTACCTGCAGGTGCTCTGCTCACAAACTATAAGCTTTCACCTGGCCAGAGCTTCCCAGCAGACGCACAACACCGGCAGCCTCTAGTGTGAGCCTGTCTCTGGATGAACTTTTTCAGGCATAAACTTTTTTTTCCCCTCCAACAGTATTTTAAAATGTCCTTTTTATTAACGTTGTTTTCAGCAGAACTGTATGTGCTGGCAGTATAGCTTAGTGGTTAGAGTAACATGGTGTGAATGAGCTTGGTACATCCAGCAGACCTGGGTTTGATTTCCCACAGCCTCCACTGGCATACAGTGCGGCTCTGAGCAAGTCACTTAACCAGCTCAAAGCTCCCGAGTCGCCTCTGAAAACAGGCAATTGTACCTAGTGGGCCTTACCTGGTTACCAGAGAATGAATAAATAAATACATTTCCTGAGTACAGTAGGCCCCTTCAGGGTGTGAGGTATTTTTTTTTTGAGGGGGATACCCTCTCTTTCAGGGGCGCTTTCTCTCTTGTCTGTGGTGTTGGGCCTCAGTATGCCCTGGGCATGCAGTTGTCCACTACTGCCACACACCCTGTCAAGTCATATCCCTTACTTAGACTTCATCTCTTCATACTGAAAATGTCAGCCATGTAGTCATAAGCTTCTACTTGTGACCAAGGACCCTGGAATTCTGTGATTCTGCATTAGTGGAGTGTCCTACAGAACTTGCACCCCACCACGGAATATATGTAGTGCAACAAAATTAATTGTTCTTGATGATTTTTCATTATGTATAGTTTTTCCGTAGTGCTGGACTCCCTTCTTTTGGATTAATCAGAAGCTTTCCTCTAGCTAAGCATACGATGTGCCATAACATTGTAACATTTTTAGCCAATGGCAGGACTACATTTTGCAAAGGAAACAATTCATGGTGCAGGAATAAATAAATGCCCATTGCAGAAGCCCAGGAGCTGTGCTGCAGAAATTAGGACTGAAGAGCCGCAGAGAACTAGGGTCTTTACTTTGACATTGCAACCTGCTGCCACAGAAGTGATTCTGATGTCACTAGCAGAGGAATAAGACGTCTTTACAGGCAAAGCAGCAGAAAAGCTTTATGGACATGCAGTAATGAATGGAACAACCTAAATTTAAATTTTTGGGGAAATGTTTTGAGATTTGAGTCACGCTGACATCAGCTGTCATTGCTTTTCAGGAAGCTGGATCATCCGTTCATGTTCCATGTAATATCTGCTTTTTGGTGTTGGTTACTGTCACTACAGATGTTTACAGCAACTGTCATGCATTAGGTGCTGGTTTGCATCTTAATGTTAGTTTGTTTTTGTTGCTGCAAATTCCCTATTGTCTTATTTTTAATGGCTTTTCATAGGTTTGGGAAGAAGAGGCATACTGCCTATTGTAACATGGCACTAAACTGAATGGGCAAATGGGGATGCGCGATTGGTTGAAGTCAATCAGGTGGGGGAAATCGGAGTGGGTATTAATCCAGCATAACTGCCGTGCCCAAAAGTGTAGTACCAGGACCTTCCAGACAGCCAGGTAAGCAGCACCGGGGAGAGAGAAGAAAGAACTGTGAGAGGGACGCTCGTGCTGGGTAGGCAGCGAGTCACCGGAAACAGAGGTGAGGAAGGGCACGGCAGAGGAAACACAAAGAGAGCAGAAGCAGTAGCACCAGATCGAGGAGGAGACGGAGTGCCCGACATCGGAGCTATCTCAGAGCAGCAATAAGAAGTGAGCGACGGAAGATGCAAATTCGTCAGGCAAGTGCACAGCGCGGCGAGAAAGCACTCCACTGCAGACCTCCAATGAGTGGTATGACAATAATACCCGCCTAGAACGCAAAATAAGTCTGTCTAGCATGTGAGGCGCACTGTTCTGTTAATCTAGCAGTAGGCAGTGTTTTCACCGCATCAGCATGTTAAAGCTGTTCTGTAACAAGTTTCGGAAGTGCAGTAAAAACCTTATCTAAACATAGCGAGTCCGTGTGTTATGTTGTTCTAACGATCGCAAATACATTCCTCGCAACTGTATACTCACGCCGCCATGTTACAAGCGAAGATTGCCACTTTCGGAGTGGTATCTAATGCGATAATGCATGGTTGGGCTGTTAGTACGCTCTTGCCTGCGGCCTCGGGCCACAACCCTCCCAACCATGCATTAATCCAGCATTAGATGCCACCTTCGTCGTGGCTTAATGCTTACTTCAGACCCTTTGTTAGCCATCTAAACAAACAAAAAAACAAAACAAGCTAAGTTACCAAGGAAAGACGTGAGTTGCATCCGGAAGTGCTGGAATGTTTGCTCTTTCTAGAGGCGTATTTGTGATGTTAATGAAATTTGTCAGCGTTTGCTCCCTGAGAGACGCATAAGTTTCTCGAGGAGTAGTTAAAAGTGCTAGTGTACTGCCTAAGACTAATATTAGTTTTATAAAGCAGCCAGCCATTACCTTTTACATCTGAGGTACTTTTTCTTTTCCCTTTGATAATTAGAAGATGTTTTACCTAATGTTAGTGGGAGTGATGTGTGGAACAGCACCCTGTCTGGCAGCTGACATATCTAGCTCTGTTCCACCCACCACATCAGCATTGTGACATCACTGCAGCTTATGAACAGCCACTCAGTAGCTGCTAGATCAGTCACCTGTGATGTAAGTGTAACTGAGATCACAATGCTGCTGATGTAGTTTTTTTTTTGGGGTGGGGGGATAGAGATAGAGGGGGTTAGCTGCCAGGCTGACTACTACTTAAAATTTGTATCATTTTACCGTCTGCTTGTTTTGGTTCCACTAGCTTTTTAAAAGGCCTCACCACCCCATTTTTTTTTAAATCCACACTCCAGAATGCGGCAGGGAGTGTTGGTATCGATATAAGTGCTCATGCGCTTCAGCACAGGGACTTCTATGCGATGACGAAACAGGAGAAACTGCCTTTGTAGTGCCAGTGATCCGAAGGTGGGTCCTCAGGCACTGCAAGTCCTGTGTGCCATCCCACCACCACAGATGGACCATGCACGAGAGCCACAAATGGGAGAGAGCGACCTCCACAGAGTCATAGCTGTCCAGGAAGAGCAGATGGCTCTGCTCTACTCTGCCTCCTCAAGTTGAGCATTCATGCTTTTCATCCTGGAGCTACAGTGCAGTCAGCTTCCACCAAGACCTGATAAACAGATTCCTAGTGGTGTCTCCAGCCTCAGATAATGTGTTTTTTTTTTTCCATCACTTGCCTTAGGAGCCTTCCTAAGAGATCTTGGAAATATGAAATTGTTTGAATCATATTTTCACAACAGCAAACTGGGTTTGGCAGCTACCTCTCCAGTAGGTTACAACGTGTCAAAATTGGAGATACTCTGTCAGCATCTAAGGATGTGTCCCTTGGTGTTCTGCAGGGTTCCATTCTCGGATCTCTCATCTTCAGCATTTTTATCAACCCAGCCCCATCTGTATGTTCAGCACCCACCGTTCTTTATGCTGATGATGCAGTAATATCAGTTGCTGGTAATGACCACTGCTCCATCACTACTGAACTTCAAAGCAGCTTCCTCAAACCTGAATCCTGGTTCACACAAAACAAACTCCTATTAAACCACAAAAAACTGAGTCTGCTCTTCTCTACCTCACAAAGCAAAAAGAAATATCAACCCCTGCTCATATAAAACCACGAGGGTGAGATACTCGACCAAGTAACAAAGCTTGAATACCTCTGCATTACCTTTGATGCAACACTCACCTTCTCAAGCCACATAGACTCTGTAGTCAAGTCAGCAAATACAATGCTTGGTGTCCTTTACTGTCACAGGGACTCGATGTCACCTTATGCTCTCAAACTTGCCACCAGCAGTTCAGTACTGTCTTCCATTGACTATGGGCTGCCTGTCTATGGGGCTGGCACAAAAACTGCCCTCAACAGGGTTAGCACGCTCCTCAATAAGGCCTGCTGCCTAACATGGGGGTGCTGCTCTCTACACCCACAACTGCTTGCTCTGCACTGAGACTGGGTGGCTTCCACTCCATCTTAGAGCACAATACTAAACCTGCCTACTTCTAAAAAAAAAAAAAAAAAAGGCTTCTTGGGCTGACGTCCCCCTCTCTGGGCAGCCTCTTTAAGCTGGCTGCTCCAATGAATTCAACCAGAAGTGTGGCCACTGCCAGACAGGTGATACCATTCAAATGGATGAAACTTGCCCAGAATTCCATCTTGTACCAAGGACCGAAATGGTACAATGAGCTACCAACAGACCTCACTGATACACCCAAGAGTAGTACTTTCAAATCTGGGCTCAGATCCTTTCTTTACACAACAAAGACCTGTACCTGCCTGCTCTAAGAGATCGCACCTCAGTCTCCCAATTTACCCTCAACCTACGTTGCCCCCTTCACTTCCACCTCTCTCACTACCCACTCATCTACTATAACCCCCCATGCTTTACCTCCCATTTCCCTTAATTTCTTCTCACTGCCTTCTTTCACTCCCCCACCCCTGACTATGCCCACTCGCTGACCACCCCACACTCACCCCCCACCCCTGGCAAGGTTCACTCGGCTGACCACTCTACCCGCTCCATTTTTTGGATGACCCACCATCAAGTGAACTCCAACACTGAATCATACCTCCTCTCTCTTAATCCCTTTTCTGCTACTACTACTTATTAGATGTATATAATTTCAGTTTATTTGGTTGCCTGTGCAATTTGTTACCTGTTATTCTGTATACTTTGTATTATCTGTAATGTTTGCCCACCACTGACTTGGAACCTTTGAAAATGAGTCCTTGACTCAAAAGGTATTAACCCCAAGCTGAAATAAAGAAAATAAAAATGTCACAACTAGGGCATTATGACTTTAACTTCTAGTTCCTTAATAAACCGTTGTTATGATAAGATGTGACCTATAGTAAAACACTGAATGAATTAAAATATTAACAGCTCATGAGAGCTGTTGGCCTGTTACAAAATGTAGAACTGTTGGTAAGTTTTACAGAGGTGTAGACTGAACGTATAAAATCTGAGAGAAAATTCAGTACTTTTCACAAATTTCTGGCTTTCAGGCTTCCAACTCAAATGTGCAGTATTGCCATGCATTACAGGAGCATATCGACATGAGCCAGTGTTTGTGTTTTATTTTTGCAGGATGATGCTATCAGTGTAGAAAGCGGTACCAACACTGAACGACCAGATACTCCAACTAACACTGCCAACGCACCTGGGAGGAAAAGCTGGGGCAAAGGAAAGTGGAAGTCCAAGAAATGCAAATATACGTTTAAGTGTGTCAGCAGTCTTAAGGTATGTAGGCAAAGCATGATGTTAAACGGGATGGGAACGCTCTTGTAGTACGTGAGGTTGTTAGATTAGGTTGTTACCAAGCAAAATGTTTGTTTTTGTATTTCAGAGTTGCAGGTAGTTATCCTAATGAACTGCTTATCACTGTTTTCTGCTACTTACTTGGGGCTCCAGGTGAAGTTGCACTTATTTTGTAAAGGAAACTTTGAAGGCCTGCGGTAGAGCAGATTAGAAGCATAGATGTACTCTAATATTAATCCTTTTCTCTTGGCAAGTGCCCAGACTGTTTACAGGAGGACGTGGTTGAAACTTGAAGCCATTTATTCCATTTAGAATCTGATTTTAGATAGTTTACGTGACTTTCAAATACAAGTTCTGTAGTAGAACATGGATGCATTGTGACAGCAGTAAAAGAGCTTAGCAAGGCCATAAACTACATAAGAGTTCTGAACTGAGCTTTATTACCAGCAGTGTTTAGATCAGAAACACACACTGGGATAACAAAAAACCTTCTGTAGATGGAACAATAAAAATGCTCACAATTCTTGACAGAAAAAGACCAGTGATCCATCAAGTCTGCCCACATTTATGACTGCCTAACCTACTGACATAATGTCAAGGTTGGTTTTATACCTATTGCCCCCACCACACCTTCTGCATCCATTCCATTTCTGTCTCCCTCTGTTGGGTGTATAAGTCCCTTTGCTCTGTCCCAGCTGTGCTTGAACTCAGAGTTCTTGAAGCTTTTACTTCCCTTGGCAATTTATTCCACGACTCCACCACCTTTTTAGTGAAGAACATCCTGGCATCTTTTTTTAATTTACCACCCATCAATTTCCAGTTTTGTCCTCTTGTTAACTGTATCACTGTTTCTTGCAAACATTTACACAGAAACATAGATTTTGACGGCAGATAAGGACCGCTTGGCCCACCCAGTCTGCCCATTTCCCTACCTAATGGATAAGCTGCAGATCCTAGCTTCTTTACTCTACTTATTCCTCTTAGAAACGTATATGTTTCTTTTTGTTATTTTTATTCTTTTCATAAATTGGTAAGGCCAACTAAGCACATCTATTTTCAGGGGTGACTGAGGAGCACTGGAAGGTTAAGTGACTTGCCCAGGATCACAGAATGTGCAAGTGGAGGTTGTGCGAATCAAACCAGGTCTTCTGTGTTTCTGTATATGCTGGATGTAACAAGATCATTAACAGCTCATTCTGTCTGACCTCTAGACTATCCTGCCAGCCCCATTCGTGTCCCCTTTCTCCCTCCTAATCTCAAGCGAGTACATGTTCAGTGATTTTTTTTTTTTTACTTTTTTGGTAAGATTCGTCCCACTGACCTTGAATCATTTGTGTGGCTTTTCTCTTACTGTCTGCAGCCTATGTCCTTTCAAAAACATGGGCTCCAATACTGGGCACAATATTCCAGGTGTGGGGCCATACCAGTGACTTGTACAGGGGCAGTATTACTATTTCTTCCTACTACTACCAAAACACCTTCCAATACTTCTTAACGTTTTAGAAGCTTGACTGTAAGGTTTTTTTTTTTTTTTTTGGTTAAACATTGGCTGGTTTGCTTAAATGTGTCACTAATGAGAACTCCCAGTTTCCTCTGCTTTGGTGTAGTTGTCAGTTGAGTGTCCCCCATTCAGTACTTTGTGGGATTTGATTTCAAACTGCTTAGCCTTCATTGCTTGGCGTTAATCCTCAAGTGCCATATTTTTTTTTAGCATCTCTCTAATTTTTCCAGATCCATTTGAAGTTTCCTCACCTCCTCTTCATGGTCCACCTTGCCACAAAGTTTAGTGTTGTCAGAAAGACACATTTTTCCTTAGATACTCTCCTATATGTCGATATAAACATATTTCATATTATAGGTCCCAGGACTGACTCCTCCTCCGTTACCCCACTAGTGGCCTTCATGTCCCCAATTTAACACCTTTCATCACCACTCTCTGAAGTCTTATCTTGTAACCTGTTTCCCACCCATCTGACTAATGTTGCCTCCACTGGTAGGTCGTCCGTGTTTTCTGCCAGCTTCCTATACAGCGTTGAGTCAAATGCTTTACTAAAGTCACAATAAAGCAAATCCACTGCCTGCCCTTTATCGAATTCCTTAGTGACCCAATCAAAAATACAGTTAGGTTGGTCTGACACAACGTTCCTGTCACAGAACCATATTTGATGTCCTGAAGGTCATTTTCTTCAAAGTAGTTTACTAAGTGGAGGCAGTATGGCGCAGTGGTTTAAGGCTCTGAGCTGCAAATCTGGAGACCTGGGTTTGAATCCCACAGCCCCCACTTGCATACTGTGTGACCCTGAGCAAGTCACTTAACTTCCTCGTGCTCCCAGGTTGCACCTGCAAACAAGCTTTCAGCTTAGTGTGTCTCACCTGGTAAAATAATTGGTAAAAAAAAAAAGTTTTCTTGCACTAATGCTTCCAACAGTTTACACACAATGGAGGCAAGGCTACACACAGTGAAGGCAAGACTGTCTGGCCTGTAGTTACTTGAATCCTGGTTGCCACCCCACCCTTTGTGAATTGGGACTATATCCAGGGCCCCTGGTGTTCTGCGGCAGAATTTTCTGATTTCTGCAGCAGGGCTCCTTGACTTCTGTGGCAGCATTTTCTGATTTCTGCAGCATGATTTATTCATTTCTCCGGCAGAATGCAGTCCTGTCATTGACTAAATATGATGTGATGTCATCGATGACATCATATGCTGAGCATAGAGGACGGGCTTCAGGATAAACAAGGTGGGAAAGAAAGCCTGACACTATGGAAAAACAGTATATTTATATGAAAATTCACCAAAAACAATGAATTCTGCTGCACTATATATATTCTGCGGCATGATGCAAATTCTGCGGCAAATTCTACAACCGCAGAATTCCAGGGGCCTTGACTATATCTACTGTTCTCCAATCATCAGGCACTACCCCAGACTGCAGTGAGCTATTAAGGTTTCGTCAAGGGCTCAGCTAGTTATGCTGCCACTTCTTTAGAACTTTTCGGTGTAGTCCATCTGGGCCAGGCACTTTATTCACCTTGTTGGCCTCTCTGTTTTCTCACTCTCCTTTTTTTTTTTTTTTTTACTGTGAAAACCACACTATTTTCTGCACCCCTGTACTAGTTGCTTTAAATCCGCTTCCCGGTAAAGGACTACTGTGCTCAACTGTGAACAGAGGAGCTGAAATAATTGTTCAGGACATTAGCTTTTTGTTGTTCATCCTCCACTACTGTATCACCTTCTATTAACCTGACAGTTAAACTCCTTGTCCACTTTTTTACCTAATGCATTAAAAAACTTTGTCTCCCCTTTCTTCACATCTTCTGTAATCCATAGATCTCTCTCGGGGTATCTCAGTCATTGAGTCACACCGTAGGAACTTCACCGGTGAAGCAGGATCCACAAGGAAGATTTTCAGCAGTACAACTGGTGCCGCCCACACCGACCTCATCAACTCTGTAAAGTGGTGAGCGGCCCCGCTCCCTCCTCGGTTCTTTTCCTCCGTCGACTTGTTCGCATGGGTCTCTACGGAAGCTCCAACACAGTTTCGCACCATGTTTCGCCTATGGCGTTTTCATACTTAATATTTTAGAATCTCTTTTTCATAAAGAGATTCCTTTATTTTGTTTGTCGAGAGTTAATCCTTCAACTTCTCTCTTCTGTCGCTGCAGAAAGAAGTTTGCTTTTACAGACGAACACTCTCTCTGTGTCTGCTGTCTTGGGCCTGACCACGAAGTTTCCGACTGTGAACTCTGCCAGGAGTTTAATCAAACAACCTTCAGGCAATGCAAAAAGGCACTTAAAATTTCTCATAGTGCAATAGGTAGCCAGTTTCGGGCAGGGGTCATTCATTGTCCCTGCTTCCCAGTCACTGGCAGGGTCGTTGAGTTCCAAGGCTGCTAGGCCCAAGACAAGCTCCTGCGGGGATAAAAGACAGAGATTGAGACCGCGGTTCTGGCGTGTGGCAGTCCTGCCCCTGACGGCTCTTCTTCATCAACCAGGGATACTTCATTGGCTGTGCTGACACACACCTGCTGTCCAGGTCTCTGTCCTTCCAGACCTGTTTAGGCCTGATGCTTCCCAGGCCCTCGATATACAGGTTCTTCAGGCTCTTGGGGGGCAGGGCCCTGGTGGTCGTCTTCCTGTGCCATCTCCACACCCCTCCCCGTCGATGCAGTCTTTTAATGTCGTCTACCTCTGTGATAGTCCATCAGTTGGGCGCATTTAGGCCCACATTGTCTGTGCCACTGACAGCACCATCTTTGACACCACCTCTGCCTTCGCGGGCTGCCCCCCACACCGCGGACCATCGTTGGTACCTCAGACGTCGGACCTAGAATTGGAACAGGTCGACGTCGAGGAGTGCCAGCCTGATCTTATTCTTCCTGATGATGAGGAAGAGGAGGAACCCCTCTCCTCAGACTGATCCACATCTTCCTTGGTGAGTGAGGATTCTGTCAAACACATCCCTAGGTCTTCTTCAGAGGACCCCACCTTCTTCAGTATCATGAAGCAGTTGTCCTCAGCCGGGCTTCCATACTGAGGAGGAGGATGCCACCAGAAAAGATTTGGTGGATTTTTGCAGATCCCCAAGTCTCCTCCCAAGATCATTCCTATTATTTTGCCTGCTTTTTGGAATGCGACTACTGCAGCCTGGCATAGGCCTGACATGGTGCCAGCCATGCCCCACAGGACAGATAAACTTTATCATGCCCCTTAGGGTTTTCAGCATTATGCTGCCCAGCCTGAAACAGATTCAATGGTCATAAAGGCAGCTCATGACAGGTCTAAGGTGCCCAAGCACCTTTGCTCCCTCCCCCCAGACAGATTCATGCAGAATTGATCTCTGGGGAAGCGGATTTATGCCTCCTCCACTCTTAGACTGAGGATTGCCAACTATCTTTCCCATATGGTGAAGTACCAGAATACCAACTGGAAGATGGGCAAAGTTGCTGCCCAGGACCTTCCAGATGGTACCCAGAAGCAGGAGGTTCTCAAATGCTTGCAAACCACTCAGGCTATTAGCAAGCACCTCTTGCGGGGGCGGTCTGTGATATCTCTGATACTATTGCCAGGACTGCTACCACCATTATTTGCCTCCGCGTAGAAACTCCTGGCTGAGGGTCTCTGGCTTTGCTGCGGATGTCCAGCAGAAGGTGCTAAATGCCCCCTTCAATGGCTATAAATTCTTTAGGCCAGATGGCCAGGACATCATTAATAACTTGCAGGCATCTGGCAGGGCTATCAAATCTGTCTGCTCACTCTGTCATACGCAGCCTAGAGCAGGCAGTGCTCTTCCTTTCGTAAGGCGTCCAATAGGACAGGAGCAGCCTCTTGGCCCCAAGGCAAACGCAGAGCCTCCACGCCTTGCTCAACCCTCCACTGCTGTAGCATCCTAGAGGCGAGCACCAGCCTCAAAGACTGACACGTGCCCACTTGAATGCTGCTGACCCTCCTTTTCCGTCCCCACCAAGAGGTGGTGGTTGAGGCTCCATTTTCCTTCCATCTCAATCAGTGGAGAGCCATCACTTCAGATTCTTGAAATCATATAAGTGAGTCATACTCTGGAGCTCACCGAGCAACCCCCTGAGACTCCTCCCTTGCCCTCCACCTACCCTCCCCGGCCCACCTGTCTGTTCTCCTGGAGGAGGTACAGTCCCTTCTGCTCAAACAAGCCATTGAGCCAGTGCCCAGGCTCTTGAGAAACAAGGGGTTTTATTCCAGGTTCTTTCTGGTCCCCAAAAGAACCAGGGATCTGAGGCCCAACTTAGACATCAAGGACTTCAATCTGTATGTCCAGTGCAAAAAGTTCAGAATGGTAACTTTGCCAGGTTTAATGCCCCTTTTGAAGAAAGGCGACTGGCTGTGTTCTCTGGACATGCAAGATGCTTACCTGCACATCTCAGTATTTCCACCCCACAGGAGGTTCCTCCAGTTTCTTTTCCAGGGCAAGCATTACCAATTCAAAATGCTGCTCTTTGGCTTGTCCTCTGTGCCACGGGTCTTTACCAAGTGCTTAGCAGCAGCGGCTGTGGCCCTCAGAAGGGGAGGGACTATGCTTAGTCCCTTATCTGGACACTAGGTTCCTAAAGGCCCCGTGCAGGGTGGCTCCTCTGACTTGGAGAGAACTCTCCAGTTATTTCTTTCCCTGGGTATTGCGGTTAGCCTGCTCAGGTCTGTCTTGGTCCCGTCCCAAAGACTGCAATACATAGGCATGGTCCTAGATTTGGCGCAGGGAAGGCTCTCCTGCCTCAAAACAGGGCGGAGTGCCTTATTGCCCAGGCTCAGGATGTGGCCCAGGGCCATTATATCCCTGCCAGGGTGTACCTGAAGCTGTTGGGATTGATGGCGACAGCCATCCCCACTGTTCCACTGGCCAGGCCCCACATGCGCATCCTTGAGTGGACTCTTCAAGTAAAGTGGGACCAGTGCATGGACGAATTAGATCATTTGGTGCTGGTGTCCTCCCCAGTCCACAATGTGCTCCAGTGGTGGATGGACCCTCCTGAACCTGCTACAAGGAGTCCCATTCCAGATCTCCTCCCCAAAGCAGATCTCACCACGGATGCCTCCGGTTTGGGCTGGGGGGGCTCACCTAGGTCCCTTTCAAACTCTGGGCTCTTCGTCCCAGATCAAAACCTTCCTGCATATCAATGTCCTGGAGATGCGGGAGGTTCTGCATGCCATGCAGGCCTTTCAGAACCATCTCCTTTCTGGTCAGCAGCTGATTGTCAGACAACCTCAGTGTAGTGTACTACATCAGTAAGCAGGGGGGAACACATTTGTACCCCCTTTGCAGGGAGGCCATGAGACTGTGGTACTGGGCGTTGGACCACGGCCTAACCCTCTCAGCGGTTCACGTCCTGGGAGTGTTAAACACTCTGGTGGACAGCCTCAGCTGGACTCTGTCCAGCATGCATGAGTGGGAGCTTCTCTCATCCGTCGCAGGAGATCTAGTCGACAGATGGGATCTTCCAGTGTCAGACCTTTTAGCCCCACTCAGTGCAGAGCTGCCCAATTCTTACCCCAGGGGTCCTTTAGCATCAGTAACTATCGCAATCGGCTAGATAGCTAGCATTGCCCCAGAGGTGGAATGTATGGTAATGAGATTTATGAATTAGTCAATCAGATTGAAGTTATGGAATGTGCTGAGCAGTGAGAGGGAAGGAGGCTTCAGAATTTTTTCTCCGCTGGACTGAGCAACACTGCCTCTGAGGTGCTCTCTCTACTGACAAGAAAAAGTAGTTTTTCTTGAGATTGGTAGCTATTTTCTTAGTTTCTTATATTTTTAGTGTGCTGTGAATTTTTATTTAGGTTTCTGCGGTTCCCGGGAACCGTGGTTTTTCTTTCGGTTCCTTTTTTTTTTTTGAATTTTAAAAAGTTTTACGTTATCGCGTATAGTTTTTCCACGGTTCCCTTTTTGAAGTGGGAACCAGTGGTTTTTATATATTTTTACCTCAGAAAAGTCGTGGTTATTTACCGTGAGGGAACCGACCGTTTTGACATTAGATTTAAATAGTTCAGCATTCCATTTAGGGGTTTTCTGTTAATTGGGCATGTCAGAAACCCCAAAGAAAAGCACTGGACCCACAAGTTTTAAAAATTGCGTGAACTGCCATAGAATTTTAGCTAAAGCTGATTCTCTCAACCTGTGTTTAAAGTGTTTAGGTCCAGATCATTATTATGTTCTTTGTTCCAAAACTTTGAGAAATAGAGCAAAAAGGCTTGGAGAAATGGCACAAGAAGGGTCTTCATCTGGTCCCAAACATAGACCCAAGGCTACCGATGAGGGGCCTATTAAAAATAAAAATAATGCAGGTGCTGATTAGGCGTCTTTAAAATCTAAGCCTAGTACAGGTGCTGATGAAGTGCCTTTAAAATCAAAGAACACTAAGCCTGGCGCTAATGAAGTGTCTTTAAAAAATAAGGCTAACTGGTCTGATGAAGTTCCTAAATCAAAAGGAAAAACTGAGTCGGTCACTGATGAAGTGGCATTTAAAAAGATATGTAAAGAAAAGAATTCTCTTGCTCCTCCAGGCGTAGCCATTAGTGAGGCTGCAAGGGGAAAAAGGCATAAAGAGAAAGCAAAAAATATTAAAACCCTGGAGGGCGGCCCACAAGATTTTCAAGGGGACCGTCCCACTATGGAAGATATGGCTAAAGCCTGGCACCTTTATCAAACTATCCAGGGCATGGGTTCTATTTTCAGTGCCTCTGATTTCCCTAGACAAACCCCTTCCAAAGTTCCCTCTCCTGTAGGAGCTGACGAAGGGGATGATGAGGATGATTGCTAGGAGCCCCCTGATGACACATCTGAGGGTAAAGCCCCAGAACCAGATATGTCTTCTGATCCAAAGTTTGGGGCTTCTCCTGAGCAGGGGGGATAATTCCTCTTTTCTTTCCTGCAGCACATGGCAGACGCTCTTGATCTCCCCTCTCAATAGTCCAGCCAAGATGAGGAGAAAGACCAGGACTATAGCGAGATGAAAGGTCTCCCCCCTCCTAAGAAATTGTTTTTTCCTATTTATAAGTCCTTCAGGAAGAACACCGAAAATCCTTCAAAACCCCACTTCGGTACAAGGGGTTGAAAAGAGGGCTGACAAAAAATATCAGTTTTCTAAAACTGATACTGAATTTTTGTTCGTGCACCCAAGTCATGAGGGAGTGGTGCAACAAGCAATGTGATAAAGCTGGGGTTCCACTTTCTCCCCAGCCACCAGAAAAGGATTCTAAAAGACTGGATTTCATGGGCGGGAAGACTTGTACTTCAGCCTCTCTCTCTTCCTTCACCTGGCCTCTTACATGGCTTATATAGCCAAATATCAGAAGGCCTTGTGGAACTTGGTGTTGGCAATTGTCAAACAAGGTTCAGATTCCTTGGCCAGAGATTTAGTAGAAACAGCTAAGACTACTCTAGTGGCCACTAAATATCCATTCCACATGGCGGATATCAGTGATGCTGCCTCGAGGAGTATGACCCAGGCTATTTCCCTGAGGTGCTTTGCTTGGCTCAGAGCAACAAATCTGTCACAAGACACTCAGTCTAAAGCTATGAACTGTCCTTGCGACAGAAATCTTCTCTTTGACTCTAGGACCGAGGAGTATATGAAGAAGGTTGACGAGTACAAATCAACCTATCCAAGCAACATTACTAAGACTAGGCCTCAGGGGGCCCACAAACCTCAACATTGGGGTAACAGATGGGGCTGTTTTCCCAAGCCTTTGTACTACCTTCCTCCTCAGTCTGACCTCTCTCAGTTCAAGGTTTACTACAGAGGTAGGGGCAAGAGGGGCCAGAGGTCTGCTACTTCCCCCGCTCCTGTCACTCAGCAGAAGCCCTGACTCCCCAGTCCAGGTCGCCTCCCCATTGCCTGTAGGGGGCAGGCTCTCCCACTACCTCCAGTTCTGGACCCTTATTACCATAGACAGGTGGGTCCTGGAGGTAGTGGAAAAGGGCCTGTCTCTTCAATTTAAAAAGATGCCAGCCATAAAAGGAACTCAGATTTCCACACCTCTAACTTCAACAGAGAAATTTCTGTTGGAATTGGAAGTAAAGCATCTTTTGGAAGCAAAAGTAGTGGAGAGAGTGCCTGTTTATCAAAGGTACAAAGGACTCTACTTTAGGTACTTCCTGACTCGAAAGAAGAATGGGGAGTGGCAGCCTATTTTAGACCTCAGGTTCCTAAACGGGCACCTTTTGAAATTGAAATTTGAGATGGTCACTCTGAATCTAGTGATTCAGTCTTTGCAGCAGGAAGACTGGCAAGCCTGCTTAGATCTGAAAGATGCTTACTTTCATATCCCCATCAGGTTGGTCCACAGGAAGTTCCTAAGGTTCAAACTTCCATCAGGGCACTACCAGTTTGCAGCCATCCCCTTTGGCCTAACATCTGCCCCAAGGGTATTTTACAGAATGTCTAGTTGTAGTGGCAGCTCACTTAAGAAAAATGCGATATCAGTTTACCCATACTTGGACGACTAGCTCGTAGTAGCAAAGTCTCCTCCACTTCTGGAACTGACCCTTTCCTTAACAAAGGACATTGTAATCTTTGGGCTTCATTATAAATCTAAAGCAGTCCCAGTTAGCACCAGCCCAGCTTCTCACCTTCATAGGGGCACAGCTGGACACTTGCACAGCAGAGCCTTTCTACCCTTGGAAAGGATTCAAAATTTCTAGGGACATGGATATGTTGTTCATCCACACTTATAGGCAGGTTCCTTGCCGCTTTAAATCTTGCCGGAAGGTCTTCAAGCTGGCTCCTCCCACCCACCCGGGTGGTAAAACTCTCAGCTCCGCCCCATGACGCCAGATCTTCCGTACCGCTTGGAAGCTCAGGTTCCCTCCTTAACGCTGCTGCGTTTAAGACTGGTTCCTAATTCTTCGAAAGTTCGAAATCAAAAGGTTTTTTGCTAAAAAGACTTCGGTCTTCTTCTCCTCGCGGCTGCGATGAACCGTCGACTCCGGTTTTGGGAGGTGCCCTTGCGGGCAGAAGATGTCTGGGCGGATCCGCACTCCACGTCGTCTACTGCCTGGGCCCTGAGCACGACCCGCGGGCCTGCGACTTGTGCTCTTCCTTTCGACCTCGTCCTTGAGGCCGTGCTGCCCGGTTACAACTGGGGCGCCCGAGAAAAATTCACGGTGAAATCTAAAGAGGCCCGATTGGATTGTCAGCGGTGGCGGGCTCAGCGGATCAGCTCGAGCAGATGATCGCCCTCGAAGAGTGGCGTGGCCGCTTCTACCTCGGCTCGACATTTGTCCCGCTCTCTCGGTGCCTCGCTACCGGCTTCTTTTAAGGAGCTTTGTCTGACCCTCTCGACCAAAGGTGAGGGTCCAACTCTTCGGACCTTTTTCCAGGTCCAAAAGAGCAAAGTAAGTCTCTCCGTCGACGCCTTGGGAGCAGGAAAGATCCTCCCCTTGTCGACAGTCGACTTGGTCAGACCCTCAGCTCGGCCACTGGCTTCACGGTGTCCCCGTCCAGGCCAGTTGACGAGACTCACGACGGTCGAATTTTTCGACCCGTTAGGACGGGTTGTCGGCTGAGAAGCTGAGAATCCCGTTTCCCGGTGGAGTTGAGGATCCTGGCTGCTCGTCTGTGCCTCCGGTTCCGGAGCCTTGGTGGGATCGTCCGAGCCGAGAGTGTCGATTTCCGACACTTCTCCTCGCCTTCCTCGGCCTAGTCGAGACTCTCGGTCTCGGTCTCGGACATCCTCGCGGTCCAACCGATCCCGCCGACATAGGCGGTCTCGGTCTCGGCACCTCGGCAAGCGGCGCCACCGCTCTTCCTCTTCCTCGGACGAGGGGAGGCTTCGGCGCGTTGCCTCGGAGGTACGAGGAACTCATGTGGCAACAGCTCCTTTTGACCGGGAATAAGCCGTCCCAGTCGTCTTCCCCGGCCATTAAGTGGCTGTCACCGGAGCAGCCGAAACAACCCCTCATTGTAGTCGAGAGCCTGTTCTCAGGCGGTTGTTGACCAATTCCAGCTGCCCACTGATTCTGGTGGAATCTCCGCCTCCACAGCCATTAGTTGGGGCTCGACCAAAATTCTCGGTCGGCCTTGGGTTTGCCCCATAGGCTGTCTGTCACCCTCACTCCCGATAAACCTCGGCAGGTGGAGGGTGGCTCAGGCCCGAGGCAGCTCTTTGAGGACTCTTCTGAGTCCGATGATGGTTCCTCCCTCTTCTCCAAGCGCATGGACTTGGAGTTCTCGGGAGGGCAGTCAATGGACGATAGCCCTTCGTCCTTCTTAGGGTTGCTTCGACTCATCTCGGAGTCCACCGGGATGAAGCTCGAACCCGTTTCTAGACGGGCCAGGTATCCCCTCACGGAGATTCTGGACCGAGGGGATTCTCCTACGGAGGCCTTTCCGGTGGCCGAAGCCATTGTGGGTCCGGCCTTGGAACTTTGGCAGCGTCCTGCTTCCTGCCCTGCGCCTTGCCAGGTTGGCCAGGAAGGTGCAGTCCTACTGGTTCCCTGTCTGGTTTTGGAACACCCCTCGGCCGAGGGTTGGTTACCAACAGCGTTTTCAGCGTGCTGGGAGCGCCAGGGATGTCGACAAACCTCCGACAAGGGAATCAAGAAATTGGATTATGCCGGGCGGAAAGTCTATGCTGCGTCCTCTCTCGGTCTTCGTCAGGCCAGTTCGGCCATCCTCATGGCACATTTTTCTCACGCCCTGTTGGGCTCCCTGGATGAGGTTGTCCCTCATCTTCCCGCAGATCTGCAGACTACGGTCGGGCAGGTGCGGGACCAGGGCAGGGCGGTGGCCAAACAGCAGCTCCAGACTGCGTTAGACTTCGGGGACTCATGTGCCAGGTCTGTGGCGGCCGCAGTGGCCATGCGTCGTGGTCTTGGCTGAGGATATCCACCTTTACCTCGGATACCCAGCACAAGTTGGCGGATGTTCCCTTTGGGATTGACCTCTTCGCCCTGGGATGGAAGGTCACCTGCAGAGGATCGAGAGTCCAATGCTACCTTGGACTCTGTCTCTTCCGCTCAGAAGGACAAGGCATAGCCACAGCCTAGCCCTTCGGTCCTGCTGCGCCATGGGCGCCGCCGGCCCAGCAACGTCCGGGCCAGCAGGCTCGACCTTGGTATCCCAAACCCAGCCTTCGGCTTCCTCCAACAGGAAGCAGGGAGGTAAAGGCCCAGGAGGTCCCTCAGCCGGTTCCTCCTCCAAGCCTGCCCAGTGACGGGCTGAGGGGTGTCGCCCCCATCCCTGTCACCTCACCCCTGGTTCCCCTGTGGGGACGGCTCAGACACTTCCTTTCCGCCTGGTCCGCTGTTACCACGGACAGGTGGGTACTGGAGGTGGTGGGAAAAGGCCTACCTCTGGAATTCGAGCAGGCCCCGCCCTTCAGAGCCGTCGCACCTCGGGGGGCCTCGGGGTCCGCAGCCTCACTGGCGGCTCGCCGAGCTGACATCGCTCTCCTCCTCCAAAAGGAGGTGATCACGGAGGTGGAGGACCCCCCTTCAGACCCGGGGTTCGTGTCCAGGTATTTCCTGGTTCCGAAACGGACGGGGGGCTGGCGCCCCATTCTCGACCTACACGACCTGAACAAGTTCCTAAGGTCTCGAACCTTCAGGATGGTCACTCTGGTGCAGATAATACCATCTCTGGAACACGGCGTGTGGTTCTGCTCTCTGGACCTACAGGACGCGTTCTTTCACGTCCCTATCCGTCCGTCACATCGGAGATTCCTCCGCTTTCGAGCGGAGGGATCCCTCTTCGAGTTCCGAGCCATGCCCTTCGGCTTATCTCCAGCTCCCAGGGTCTTCACCAAATGCATGGCAGTGGTGACAGCATTCCTGCGGCGCCGAGGGGTCCGGGTGTACCCTTACCTGGACGATTGGCTGATAGCAGCCTCCTCCAGACGGGAGGTGGAGCGGTCCAGAGATCTGGCCCTCCAGGTTTGCTCTCAGTTGGCCTTCTCATCAACGAGGCCAAGTCGGAACTCGAGCCGAAGCAGGTGATCCTGTTCATCGGGCAGAGCTCGACTCTCTTGAGCCAGAGCACGGCTCGGCGGACAGGGCCGAGTTCTTACCTCCTTTGCCCAATCATTTCTGGTTGGGCAATCGCGCCCTGCCGGGACTTCCTCGCCTCCTGGGTCTCATGGCGGCCTGTACCAGCGTGGTCCGTTGGGCACGCTGGCACATGCGCCTTCAGTGGGGACTGGCCAGCCAGTGGTCACACGCTGCGATCCATTGGACCAGCTAGTGATGGTGACCCAGGAGATGTGGGAACGCCTCCGGTGGTGGACCGTTCCATCTCATCTGCAGGAGGGCATCCCGTTTGTCCGCCCGAGCCGACGGTCTCTCTCGACCGATGCCTCTCTGATGGGTTAGGTGCCCATCTGGGGGAACACCGAGTGCACGGCCTCTGGTCCCGGGAGTCCCGATGCCACATCAACCTGCTGGAGCTCCGAGCGGTCCGCCTAGCTCTCACCGCCTTTGCTCCGTTTCTCCGGGGTCAAGTGGTCCGTGTCCAGACGGACAATACCACGACCATGTACTACCTGAACCGCCAGGGCGGGACGCGCTCCATGCTTCTATGCAAGGAAGCTCTCCGCATTTGGTCACTCTATGCGCAGCCTGGAGGCGGATCTCCTAGCCATTCATGTGGCAGGGCCTCCAACACCCTGGCCGATGCCCTGAGCGGATAGGGGCTGCATCTCACGAGTGGTCTCTCCTGCGAGGTAGTACAAGATCTGTTCTCCCACTGGGCACACCTCAGGTGGACCTGTTTGCCTCCAGGGAGAGCAGCTGAGGCTGTTTATGCCCGCCCCCTCAGGGCTCGCTGCAGGGATGCCTTCTCAGGCTGTGGACCCCGGCCTCTTTATCCTTTCCCCATTTTCCTTGATTCACAAGGTGCTTCTCAAGGCGAGGAGGGACAAGGCGCAGGTGATTCTGATAGCCCAAGACTGGCCCCGCAGTTCTGGTACCAGATCTCCTCAGCCTCAGCTCCAGGCTCCCGAGGCAGCTTCCAGCTCGCCCGACCTGCTTCTCAGTCAATCAGGGAAGGTGTTCCATCCGGACCTTCAATCCCTCGCACCTGACGGCCTGGTTCCTGAGCTGCCAGAGTTCCAGGCCTTGGGTCTTTCCGACGAGGTCCTCAATGTTGTTGGAGGCGTCCCGTAGAGTCGGACCAGAAAATGCTACGCCTTCAAATGGAAGAGATTCTCCATTTGGTGTCAGGGCAAGGGCTTGGACCCTTCCTCCTGTTCTGTGGCAAGCATTTTGGACTATTTATGGTCCCTTTCTAGTCAAGGGCTTAGGTCGGCGACCCTAAAGGTGCACCTGGCAGCCACCTCTGCTTGCAGGCGCGGGCGGGCAGCAGTCGGTGGCGCAGGAAAAGGTGGTCGGGCGCTTTTTCAAAGGCCTTGATCACATTTCCCCTCCGGTGCGAGAACCTCCACCTCCGTGGGATTTACTGCTGGTACTGGCAAAGCTCATGGGCAAGCCATTCGAACCAGTGCACAGGTGTGATCTCTCTCACCTGTCGTGGAAGACCGCCTTCTTGGTGGCTATCACGTCAACCAGAAGGATGGGAGAGCTCTAGGTGCTTTGCATCGAGTCTCCTTACCTGGTCTTCCACAGGGACAAGGTTGTCCTGCGCCCCCACCCGAAATTCCTTCCGAAGGTGGTGTCTGAGTTTCACCTTAACCAGGTGCTGACTCTGCCGGTGTTCTACCCCAATCACACCTCGGAGGCCGAATATAGGCTCCATACTCTGGACCGTGGAGGCGCCGCTTATTATAAGGGCGCACGGCTGAAATCGGGAGAGGTTCGCCAGCTGTTTGTCACCCACGCTGAAGCCGCACCTGGCAGATCTGCAGCCAAGCGGTGATAGGCAGGTGGGTCACCTCCCTGCATAGATCGCTGCTATAAGTTGGCGGGCATGGAGCCTCCCAGAGGATAAGAGCTCATTCTACCCGCCATACTGCTGCTTCGGTGGCTGCTTCCAGGGATGTCCCTATCCAGGAAATCTGCAGGGCTGCTACCTGGAAGTCAGCACACACCTTTATTACCCATTACCACATCGACCTTGAGTCACGCCGAGATGCTGGTTTTGGGGCCTCGGTTCTCAGTCTTTATTCCCTAAGTAGGGGTGTGCGCCTTGCCTCCCTCCTCCCGGAGAACTGCTAGAGTCTGCCAATAAGTGTGGATGAACAACATATCCATGTCCCTAAATACAGGTTACTCACCTGTAACAGGAGTTCTGGGAATGGTATATGTTGTTCATCCATACCCACCCACCCACCTCCCGCCGACGCACAACCTGAGCCCAGCGGCCAGATCTGGCATCATGGGGCGGAGCCGAGAGTCTAACACCCGGTGGGTGGGAGAGCCAGCTTGAAGACCTTCCGCAAGATTTAAAGCGGCAAGGAACCTGCCTATAAGTGTGGATGAACAACATATACCATTCCCAGAACTCCTGTTACAGGTGAGTAACCTGTATTTCCTGTCCGTGGCAAACTCATTTGTCCTAGGTCAGCCCAGGCCAGCCAAGCATTTCCTGCAGCTACTGGGCCACATGGCATCTATGTCAGCGGTGGTCTCCGGGGGTCAGATTCAGAAAGAGGGGCATTCAGCATTACTTGAGGTCTTGCTGGTCCCAAAGCATGGATTCCCTGTCCAAACAGATCCCAGTTGCAAATTACTTCCTACAGTTTCTGGACTGATGGAAGGATTCCACCAACCTGTCAGTAGTGGTTCCCTTCCAGGTTTTCTCCCCCCTCAAAAATCATCACTACAGATGCTTCTCTGCTTGGATGGGGAGCTCACATGGATGACTGTTCTGTCAGTGGCTGTTGTACTCCACAAGAGTCACAGTCCCACATCAGTCTGCTGGAACTCAGGGCCATTTATCTGGCTCTCAAGGCTTTTGCTCCAAAGATAAAGGGACCAACAGTTCAAATAGGAACAGACAACACCACTGCTATGTTTTACATAAACAAGCAGGGTGGCACATGGTCCACCATCGTATGACTGGAGGCTATGAGGATTTCAGGGCCTAGCCTATTTCCTGGGGGTCAGTCTTTCAGCCATACATCTCCCAGGGAAAGACTATACCCTAGCAGATGCTCCCAGTCACATCAACTAGAGGCACAGCGAATGGTACCTAAACAAACAAGTGTTGGCCACAGTGTTCAGGAGGTGAGGCACACCAGAAGTGGATCTGTTCACCTCGCACCTGAACCATCAACTTCCTCTGTTCTGTTGCAGGCCCCCAGTACTGGGAACTTTTCCAGCAGACACCCTAGCACTGGATTGGACAGAAAGGTTCCTTTATAGCTTTCCTCCTTTTTCTTTAATTTTCAGAACTTTGCTAAAGCTCAGAGATCAGCCTGCAGTAATGATAGTGGTGGCACCAGACTGGCTGAGACAGGCATGATGCCCTCTGCTGATGTCCAGGTCATGCAACAAGCCTATTTGTCTTCCTCTGAGTCACTCCCTTCTGTCTCTTCCACAGACAGGGGTGTCTTATCCAGACCTAAAATCCCTTCACCTCAAAGTTTGGCTCTTGAGGAGCTCAGGTTTCCTGATTCTTAGTACTGCGAGCAAGTGCTGAAGATCCTGAGGATGTCCAAAAAGCCTAGTACAAAAAAGATTTATGCAGCCAGATGGAAAAGAGTTTCTATCTGGCACTATCAGAAGCACATTAATCCTCTTAAGGCTTTGATTCCTAACATCTTGGATTACGTGGTACACCTACAGTACTCAGGCTTGAAACCCTCTTCCTTGAAACTTCACCTGGCTACTGGTTCAGCCTATCTTTCAGTGGGGAAGACCAAGTCGGTCTATTCACAACCGGTTTTCAAACAGTTTTTCAGAGGTCTCCTTCATGCCCAACCTCCAGTAAGGGAACCTGTGCCCCCTTGGAGTTTGAATCTCTGTATTGCCAAACTTATGGAGTCTCCTTTTGAGCCCATGGTTACGACTCGTAGACTGGATTCACCCAAGCATTGTAAAAGAACTAAGGGTAGAACTAGTGACACCACTGACTACCCTTTTTAGTAAATCATGGGAAGATGGTGAGGTACTGGAGGAGGGCAGATGTGATTCCCCTTTACAAAAGTGGGAGAAACACAGAGGCAGGAAACTACAGACCTGTTAGTTTGACCTCAGTGGTATGGAAAATGATGGAATCACTTCTAAAGGAAAGAATTATTGAGTTCCTAGAGGCCAGTGGGGCACAGGACCCAAGGCAGCATGGATTCACAGCAGGAAGGTTGTGTCAGACGAATCTAATAAATTTCTTTGACTGGGTGACCAATGTAGTAGACCAGGGAGTGGCTGTGGATATGGCCTACCTAGACTTTGGCAAGGCATTTGACACAGTCCCACACAAAAGATGAATATACACGTTAGCCAGCTTTGGAGTGGGTCCCAAAGTGGTAGCCTAGATAAAAAAAAAAAAAAAAACTGGCTGGACAACAGGATACAGAGGGTAAGAGTAAACAGAGTTCACTCTGAAGAAAGTGGGGTTACTAGTGGGGTATTGCAGGGTTCAGTACTGGGACCAGTCCTCTTTAATGTCTTTATAAGTGACATTGCTGAGGGACTGGAAGGAAAAGTATGTCTCTTTGCAGACGACACAAAGATCTTCAGGGCTGATACAGAAGGTGGGGTGGAAAGGATGTAGAGAGACTTGGCAAGGTTGGAGGAATGGTTAAATGTATGGCAGCTTAGATTCAATGCAAAGAAGTGCAAAGTAATGCACCTGGGAAACAAAAATCCAGGGGAAGAGTACACAATAGGGGGTGAGATAATAACAGAAATGCTAAGGGACCTGAGGGTAGTCATATCAGGTGACCTTAAGGTGGGCAAGCAAAGTGAGAAGGCAGTAAGGAGGGCTGGTGGGATACTGGGATGCATAGGGAGAGGCATCACCAGTAGAAAACAGAAAGTTGTTATCCCTCTGTACAGACAGTTGGTGAGATCCCATCTAGAGTACTGCGTCCAGTTCTGGAGACCCCATCTCCACAAGGACATAGGATGTAGGCTGTCCAGAGGAGGGCAACTAAAATGGTGCAGGGTCTGCACCAGAAGAAACACAAATAGAGATTAAATGTGTATACACTCGAGGACTTTCTGGAGTGCCTGTGACCTTCGCCGTTTTCACCAAAGGGGTCCTGGTCCTCGATCGAGACCGACGGGTCGGCTTGTTCGACCGGGAGATGCCGGAGTCGGGGAGAACCGAGGTTTCGGCACCTTTCCGTCGATCAGGACACCCGAGGGCAGGGTCTCCTCGTTGGGGATGGAAAGGACAGGCGTCCTTTCTAAGGAGTCAGCGATCGGAGTCGGAGACAAAGGCTCGACTGGGTCGAGAATGATCTTGGCCGGTTCAGCCGTTTCCTCAGTCTCTGTGCCTTGGCCGGACAGAAGGTCCGAAAAGCTGGCGGCCGAGGAAGTAATCGGCGAGGTTGAGACCACAAGTTCCGAGTCGAACCTCGCTCCCAGGAACGCCTCCTTCTGCTGGGAAGGCGACTTGGGGTCCTTGTCCTCTTCCGAGGGCGGGAGGAGGCGAGGCTCGAGGCGCCCACCCTGGTGGGAGGAGACTGGCACAACTCCCTTAAGGAGCCAGTAAGGTAGAGCCAAGGTTGAGAGGGTACGAAAACTTCGGCTGGCGAAAGCTTGGGCAGCTTCCTCCTCGAAAGCTGCCATACGTTCGAGAGCTGCTCAGCCTAGCTCATCTCGTGACATGAAACCACCTCCACCTTGCCTCCTTCCGATTTCACCAGTGGATGGCGAAGTCTATCTCCCCAATTTTAGGGCGCTTTGAGGTCATCCAGGGACATTGGGATGGAAGGCCAGACAGATGGTGCAAGAGGTGGTGTCATGTACAACACCCAAGCAATAGACACACGAGAGGTGGGGATCTGTGTGCAACATTTTCTGGCCGCAGGGACACCAGCAAAATCTGGGGGACGATTTGTCCTCCATGTCCGATGTGCTAGGATTGGAGTTGTAAACTCTAATGAGTTTTAAAGAAATTGGCAGTGAAAACAGACATTGAGAATCCAGGGCCTAGGAACTGCTAAGGTAGCACGAGGGAACCTGAATCTTCCAGCGGAAAAGAAAATCTGGCGTCATGGGGCGGAGCCAAGGTATTTACCACCCGGGTGAGTGGGAGGAGCCAGCCTGAAGATTTTTGGGCAAGATTTAAAGGGGAAAGGGACATGCCAAAGAATGTGGATGAACAACACATCCACGCTCCTAGAAAAATAGGTTACTCACCTGTAACAGTAGTTCTAGGAGTCGTATATGCTGTTCATCCACACTGTTTGGAATGTCCTTTCCCTTTAAGAATTTTGCCGGAAGGTTTTGAAGCTGGCTCCTCCCACCCACCCAGATATTATAACCCTTGGCTCCGCCCCATGACGCCAGATCTTTGCCTGCTAGAAGCTCAGGATGTGCGTCGAAGCCAGGGAGGTTGGGTGGGTTCGTGTGGATGAACAACACACATCACTCCTAGAACTACTGTTACAGGTGAGTAACCCGTTTTTCTAGGATTGTGGATATGTTGTTCTATCCACGCCATTTGGCAGACTCCAAGCAGTTCTCCGGGAGGAGGGAGGCAAGGCGCACACCCCCTCTGATATACTGTACTTACTTGGGAAACAGAGACTGGTGAACTGAGGCCCCTAAACCTGCATCCCGGCATAACTCTAGGTCGATGTGGTAGTGGGTAATGAAGGTGTTTGCTGTCTTCCATGTAGCAGCCCTGCAGATTTCCTGGATAGGGATGTCCCTGGAAGCAGCCACCAATGCAGCAGTATGGTGGATGGCATCAGCTCTTATCCCCCTGGGAGGCTCCATGCCCACGCCAACCTACAGCAGAGATCAATGCAGGATGTAATCCATCTGCCAATCATCTGCTTTGCTGCAGCTTCAACGTAGGTAAACAACTGGCGAAACTCTCCCCGAACTTCTGCTATCCACTCCTTATAATAAGAGGGTGCTTATCTCAGGTCAAGATGGAGCCTGTACTCAGCCTCCGAGGTGTAGTTCGGGTAGAACACAGAGTCAACACCAGGTTAAGGTGAAACTCCGACACCGCCTTCCGAAGGAATGTCGGGTGGGGGTGCAGGACAACCTTGTCCTGTGAAAGACCAGGTATGGAGACTCCACCGAGAGTGCCTGGAGCTCCCCAGACCTTCTGGTTGATGTAATGGCCACCAGGAAGGCAGTCTTCCACGACAAATGTGTCATCTCACACTTGTGCATCGTTTCGAATGACTTGCCCATGAGCACTGCCAAAACCAGCAGTAAATCCTACCTATGTGGAGGTTCACGCATCGGAGGGGATGTGTGATCGAGGTCTTTGAAGAAACGCCAGACCACCTTCTCCTGTGCCACCGTCTGCTGACCGGCCCGTGCCCGGTAGGCAGAGATAGCTACCAGGTGCACCTTAAGGGTCATAGACCGAAGACCCCCTTTGAACAGAGACCAAAGGTAGTCTAGGATGCCAGTCACTGGACAGGACAAAGGGTCTAGACCCTTACCCTGACACCAAATGGAAAACCTTTTCCATTTGAAGGCATAGCACCTCCTAGTCGACTCCTTTCTGGATGCTTCCACAACTGTGAGCACATCCTCAGAGACCCACAGCCTGGAACTCTAACTGCTTAGGAACTAGGCTGTCAAGTGCAGGGATTGAAGGTCCGGATGGAATACCTTCCCCTGACTGACAGATAACAGGTCCGGGCATACTGGAAGACACCACAGAGGCCTGGCGCTGAGGCTGAGAAGATCTGGATACCAGAACTTGCAAGGCCAGTCTGGGGCTACCAGAATCACCTAAGCCTTGTCCCTCCTGACCATGAGGATCACCTTGTGAACCAAGGGAAGGCATAGAAGAGGCCTGGGGTCCAGAGCCTCGAGAAGGCATCCCCCAGCAGCGAGCCCTGCTGAGGGGGGCGGGCATGAAACGGTTTCAGCTTGGAGTTCTCCCCGGAGGTGAACAGATCCACCTGAGGTTTGCCTCATTGGGAGAACAGGCTGCGTACAACCTCTGGATGGAGAGACCACTCGTGGGACATCACGCCCACACAGCAGAGCGCGTCCGCCAATTGATTTGAGGCTCCTGCCACGTGGATGGCTAGGAGATCTGCCTCCAGTCAGCTCACGAGGGTCCAGATGAGGAGTGCTTCCCTGCACAGCAGCCGGGAGTGCGCGCTGCCCTGTTTGTTGAGATAGTACATGGTCGTGGTATTGTCCGTCTGGACTTGCACCACTTGACCCCGAAGGAGCGGAGAGAATGCTGACAGTGCCAGTCTGACTGCTCTGAGCTCCAGGAGGTTGATATGGAATCGGGATTCCTCGGGGGTTCAGTACCCATGGGCTCTGTAGTTCTTCATGTGGGCTCCCCAACCCGTGAGAGAGGCATCGTTCGTGAGAACGACCGTTGTCTCGGGACGGACAAACGGGTTCCCTTCCTGCAAGTGATCCAGGGTGGTCCACCACTGGAAAGTATCCCATATCTTCTGGGTCACAGTGACTAGCTGGTTGAAATTGCCGTGACACAGTCCACTGGCTGGCCAGCTCCCATTGAAGGGGGCGCATGTGCCACCAGGCCCATCTGACCACGGTGGTGCAGACCGCCATGTACCTCAGAAGGTGCAGAAAGTTCCAGGTAGGGCGCAAGTGCCCAACAAGAAATGATTAGGCAAAGGAGGAGAGAACCTTCTCCCTGTCCATTGGGAGCTGGGCTCTGGCTCAGCAAGAGTCGAACTCTGCCCTGATGAAGCACATCACCTGCGAAGGTATGAGTTCCGACTTAGCCTTGCTGATCTGGAGACCAAAGTCGGTGCAGATCTGGAGGGCCAGGTCTCTGGACCTCTCCACCTCTTGCTGGGTGGAACCCACCAAGAGCCAGTCGTCGGGATAAGAGGAAACCCTGACCCCTCAACGCCGAAAATGGGCCACCACCACTGCAACGCATTTGGCGAAGACCCGTGGGGCCGATGACAGGCCAAACGGCATGGCTCGGAACTCGAATAGGGCTCCTTCTGCTCGGAAGCGAAGGAACCTTTGGTGAGACGGAAGGATCGGGATGTGAAAGAACGCGTCCTGGAGATTCAGAGAGCAAAACCAATGTTTTGCTCTAAAGATGGTATGATCTGGGACAGAGTTACCATCCTGAAGGTGTGTGATCTGGGGAACTGGTTCAGGTTGTACAGATCTAGAATGGGGCACCAACCCCCGTCCACTTTAGAACCAGGATGCACCTGGATACGAACCCTGGGATGACTGGGGGGTCCGTGACTCTGGCCACCACCTCCTTGTGGAGGAGCTGGCCAATGTCATCTCGAAGAGCCGACTTACTGTGTATGGACACCATATCCTGCTGCGGGCTCAGCTTGGAGGGTACTGCTCAAATTCCAGAAGCAGTCCCTGGCCCACCACTTCTAGAACCCACCTGTCCGTGGTAACAGTGGATCAGACAAAAAGAAAGTGGCGGAACCGGCCCCCCACGGGAGGACCCAGAGCTTGCATGACAGGTATGGGGGTGGCCACTCCCATCCCAACACTGGGCAGGCTTAGAGAAAGAGGGTCCAAAGTGAGGACCACCGGAGCCTCAACCTTCAGGCTTATGGGCCGCTGGAGGTTTGGACTAGGTCAGAGGGTGCCAAGACTGTGCCTGCTGTTGCTGCCCCGCTTGGAAGTGGGGCTGCTTGGCCACAGGGACAGGGTGCCGAAATGGCCTTTTCTTCTGCTTTTTGAAACCCTGAGGTTCCTTCTGTGCAGAAGTTATGGAGTCCACGGTGGCAATGGACTTCTCGATGCGTTGGAGGTGACTGTCCACACTTGGGCTGAAGAGGTCAGTATCCAGGAAAGGAACATCCGTTAGTCTGTGTTGAGTGTCCGCCGTGAGGGTGGAGACACTCAACCACGCACTATGGCGCATGGCAACCGCGGCTGTCACCAAATGGGCGCATGAATCCCCGAGGTCCAGAGCCATCTGAAGTTGCAGTTTCGCAGCTGCCCTACCCTGAACCGGACCTGCTCGACTGTGGTCTGGAGGTCTGTGGGGAGGTGAGGTAGAACCTCATCAAGGGAGCCCAGAAGGGCGTGAGAGAAAGGTGCCATGATGACGGCCGAGCTTGCCTGACGGAGGCCTAGCGTAGAGGCGGCACAGACTTTACGGGCAGAATGGTCCAGTTTTTGGACTCTTTGTCTGGAGGTCTAGCAGCATCTGCTGAACTACCCAAGCATCTGAACACAGATTCGGTCACCAAACCCTTGGCCGAGGGATGCTCTGTGAACCCCGAAAGGGACCCTATGGGCACTGCATATTTGCGGGCCATGCGGGCAGAAGGCGCAGGGCAGGAGGCAGGATGCTGCCACAGTTCCAAAGCTGGACTAACAATGGCCTCAGCCACTGGAAAGGCTTCCGGAGAATCCCCTTGTTTAAGGATATCCGTAAGGGGACATTCAGCCCGTTTCTGTACGGGCTAGAGAGGCATCTCCGTGATTCAGAGATAAGCCGGAGAATGCCCATAAAGGAAGAGGGACCTTCCTCCGTCGACAAACAACTGACCGATTCCTTGTCCAAGTGACGGTAATGAAGGTCCGATGAGTCCGGCTAAATTGGCCAGCCATCCGAGTCTCCCTCCACCCGCCTAGGACAGTCAGGTATGAGGGTAACAGAGAGCCTATGTGAGAGGCCCAGAACAGGCACAGACTCTCTGGTAGGCACCCCCGCCGGGGGCTGTTTAGGTGGCAGCTCCACCAAGATCGGTGGAGAGGTCGATTCTGGCACAATCATTTTGACTGGCTCTGAAAGAGGAGGAATGCCACGAGTCGGCTCCAGAGGAGTCTGCTTCAGCCTTGGAGGCAACAGCCAAGTAATGGCCAGGGTGGAATCCGGAGTCTGCTTTTGACTGGACAAAATTAGCTGTTGCCACATTAGGTCTTCAGAGCGGAGTTTATGTCTAAACCTCCCCTCTTCGAAGGAGGAGGAGGAGGAAGAAGGTGGTCAGCGACGCCTCTTTTTAGAGTGCTTGTGCGCCTTCTTTGGCTGATCGGTTGAAAGAGTCCAAGACCTCGATCATCGGGGTGACTGATGGGGTCGACTGGAAGGCACCGGGGAGACCGGTGGTTCTTCTAGGTCAGGGACCGTGTCTCCAGTGGGTTTCTCAGTGGGCTGGGTCTCATCGGGGAGAGGCAGCTCCAGGGTCCTGACTAAGGAGTTGTCAGCCTCTTCGGGCGACAAAGGGTCGACAATTCTCAACCAGATCATCATCCAGTGTCTGGGCCGGCTGGCCTGACGGGGGACCTTGAAACCAGTGGCCGAGGACTCAACTTCGATCAAGCCTCAGACAGGTGATTTCTGGGACAGAGATTTCACGATCCCAGGAACCGCCGATGAGACGAAGATTCTCTTGATTCCTTGTCCTTTTACGGGACCGAGGGACATGCAAGCCCGAAGGCCCCTCGCCCTTCATGGGAAGGGAGAGGCACATCTCCTGACAGGAACCGCAGAAAGTGGAGCCCAAATTGAGCGGAACAAAAAAAATGACTTTGAGGAGTGCTCTGCAGCCCGAGCTGCCTCTTCCTCGAAAGCCTGCATTTGTTAGAGTTTCTCGGCGGACCCTACAGCTACGGAGACCGCCCATCGGGTCTCTTTAGATTTGACTGGCAGGTTCCATTTCTCCGGCCAGCCCAATTTCAGCCATGCGAGACGATCGTCCAAGAATTCGGGTGAAACGTGAGACATTTCACAGGCCTGAGTGTCATGGCTGACACTGAGACCATATACGCATGTGGCATGCGGGTCTGTGCAAGACATCTCTGGCCTGCATGGGCAGCGGAGGAAACCAGGAGAAAATTCATCTTCCATGACGGTCGAAATCGCGAAATGATAGTTAACTCTTATGAGTTTAATTCTGAGCAAATCCAAGGATTTTGAAGCAAGGGCCTAATGAACTCAAGAGCAGTAAAAAGAGAACCTGAATCTTCCAGCAGAAAGGAAGATCTGGCATCATGGGGCGGAGCTGAGGGTTATACCACCCGGGTGGGTGGGAGGAGCCAGCTTCAAGACCTTCCGGCAAGATACTTAAAGGGAAAGGACATGCCAAACAATGTGGATAGAACATATTCACGATCCTAGAAATCGAAATTACTTACCTACCGTAATTTTTTATCTTCTTGGACAAAGTTTCCTCCACTGTTTCACACTAATGGGACGACGCTGGAGGTGCCAGGACCCTGTGGGAGTCAAAAATCATCAGGAAGGTCAGTGCCAGGATAGGACCATGCATGCATGGCACCGTGAGACTAGCTTGCCGTATAGGCCATCTTGGCATTGACCCTCCAACCGCTTCAGTACCTTTTCGACCAAGGAGATGCAGCGGAAACAAACTAAAGAAAACCTAACCTTCGGGTATAAAATGGCCCGGATGACCCATGTAAGATGGGTCAATTCAGTCTTCTCAGCCTGAACAACAAGGAAATGAAGACCAAAACAGAATGAGTGAGATCGGGGGATGGTGGGTGGCCATGTGAATGAGTGGTGGAGACTTCGTCCAAGAAGCTCAAGAATTACGCTAGGTACATAATTTCCATATCTTCCTGGACTAAAAGTCTCCACCACTCATTCACATTAATGGTACTGTACCATGCTAATAATCATCCCCAGTGGGCGGTAGGAGATAGAGCTCACTCAGGACAGAAGTCTAGAAGGGCTGTTCTGCCTAAGAAAGAGAACTGTCTGGCATGGACATGCGCAACGTACTGCTTACTAAGTATGCACTGAGGTCCAGGTTGCTGCTTTGCAGATATCTGTAATGTGTACATTACGAATCTCCACCAAGAGGCCGCAACCACTCCACTGGAGTGGTGCAAACTCGGCCGTCCAATTTGACCTGTGCCATGGATCAGATGTAGAATCGGAATCTTAACATTCAGAGAAGGAAGGGAGCGTTCTCCTTCATTCTGGAGTTAATGAAGTAAATAGGGAGCAGCAAAACTTGACTAGCGGTAACTGAGCCAGTGACATGTTTTCTACTGGTTCAAGATAGTCCAAAAACATGCAGAGGTGTACATTCTCAGCAGAGAATGTAGACTTGCATTCAACAGGTCCACAAGGCGCCCCAACATTTTATGTGGTGGGCAACCGAAAGGGTCCAGACGGGACTTTGCACACCGGATAGAGAGATGTATCCACTTAGCAGCATGAGCTCTCCTGGTGGAAGGTCTATGTGCAGCTAAGAAGATTTCTGCAAGTGCCTGAGAAGCCTAAAACTTGCCCACTTTCATCTTCTCAGGAGCCCGGCATGGAGATGAAGGGAGCGCAGGAAGAATGGACCAAACTCCCTGTTTCAGGGAGTCCACTCATAGAGGGAGCCGCCTCTGGGGAACTGCTGACCAATTGTTGATCAACGCAAACATATCTGCCAAGGCCAGTCTGGGACAATGAGAATCATCCTGCCCCCGTGTGCCTACAACTTGGGCAGCACCCTCTGAGCTAAGGGAAGAGGAGGAAAGTATACAGGAAGCGTCTTGTCTACTGCAGAGAATACATCCTGACAGAGAACACCAGGGTATGGATTTCTGAAGCAGGATAGAGGCAGTTTTACGTTGAGTGGAAGCAAAAAAAGGACCAGGTCCAGACTGCCCCACCCATCAAATAGAGACTGCACAACGTCTGGATTAACAGAACGTGCTAAGGCATCACACACTCATCCTCATGGCCTTCCTGCAAAGAGGGTAGGAAAGAGCTCCATCCTGCTTGTTGATGAAAATGGCCCAACTGTCGTCTGTTAGAAGTGGGATCACTTCGTGGCAGAGGGCCTCCTTCAGGACTTGGAAAGCGAATAAAGCAGCTCTCATCTCTAATAATTTATGAGAAGATGAAGCTCCTCCTGGCTCCACATCTAAGTGTGGAGAGCTTTACAGTGGGCTCCCCAAATGATTAGGAGGATAAGGGTAGACCTAGCAGAAGCTAGACCAACTGCATCTACCAGGTCCAAGGTTCTGACATTAATGTGGAGGAATGCGGATGTGTGGTCGGAGACCACTTTTTGTGGATGAAGGCATGAGTCCCAGTATCCACTGCAATGAAAAAGGTCCGCACAAAGTCGCTTAAAAAAATAAACACGACATCTGAAGATGCCGATTCTTCTGTTCCTCCGGAAGGAAGAAACCTCGTCCTGGAGTGTCCAGGAGGGCTTCTAAGAAGAGGAGCTGCTGGGAAGGTGAACCTGGCACCTTCCCTGAATCAGAAAACCCCTCCTGGGAGAGTGCAAACGAGAAGCAGTGGCAACTGCTTCCTGTGACTCCAGCCCTCGTGGGCTGGCTCAGAGCCAAACGTCCAAAAGTGAAGACTTGGACACAGAGGTTGTAGTGAACTCCTCCCTGAACAGGTACTTGTTTAACCTTTCAAGGTTGAGAATGGGCGCACGTTGCCTGTAAACTTGGAACCAAGCAAGGAAGTAGGAGCCCATGTTCCAAATCACTGTGGAACAACTTCTACTGCCCTGATCCCACAGAAGCCCCATCTCTCAGAGGAAAGAGGGTCTGACAGAGAGACGGGGCAGGCTGTGCTGCCGCCTAGCTCTGGGGAAATACTCTGTGAAACTGAGGATGGTACAGGGCATTTTTGGGCCCTGTGCCCCCGATGCAATTTGTTCGCGACTGAGGAGTTGGTTTGACAGAGGCTTCCCGGCTTCTACCTTGAAAGGAGTGCCTGTTATGATAATGATGAAGGTGCCCCCCGAGGGACATCAAGAGTCTGAGCGGCCTCCAGAGCTCAACCTGAGGGCCAAACGCCAAGGAGATGTTAATCACTTGCTGCCAACGGGAGCCACTCTAGGGGCAGTGACATAGGCGTCTTTATAGCTTTTAGCTGATAATTGGGCTATATGCCCCTAGCAATGGATCACTGATTTTGGGACGCTCTTGACCATTGAATTGAGTATGTTCCACAGGGTGTACTTGTACTGAGGAATGTAGAAGACATACTGTATAAGTCTGCTTTGGTCCACAGATGTTATGGTGGACCCCCAATCCATGAGGAAAAACCGGAAAGAAGATCTTCCATCACAGGCTCTGCTGATACAGGAAGCTTGCCTTGCAACCCCTAAAATGAGTCATCTGCTGCGTCGTCGACAAAGCAAGACATGGAAGACTCATCCAGATCCACTTCTACCCCAGAAGAACCTCCAAAAGGCAGGTCCAAGACAGGATCATGGAAGAAGTCGTCACTCGGATTGGCATCAAGGAGTTTGGCGCCATCCGCAGCACAGGCACCACATACTGGCCATAGACCGGAAGAAAGGGGGGAGAAGGAAAACGGTACCCGTGCCGGCCCCTGCAGAGGGAAAGAAGAGGGGGTAGACACCCGGAGTTGGCGAAGGCGCTGGCACCGGAGAGGGCACCACGCACATCCTGCCCAACCGACTTGGCTGTGGCCCAGCAGCTCCGAGTCCCGAAGACCCTGGAATCAATCAATTTTTATTTAGCCAAGTGAAACACCATTGCGCAAGCTCATTTTCAAGGAGGGCCTGGTAGGTACAGAATAAATAATACAGTAGCATAATAGAACATAGAGCACAAATGGGCATCATAATACAATACACAGCAATAAAAACAAGGTACAAAGATAATCAATGAGGCCCGGTCGTAAGGTGAAGCCTCATCCCAGTAGACAGTACAGCAGAGAGGTGGAAGTCTACTGGCCAAGTCAACCGGCCAGACGTCACTCCACCTGCTCCAAAGAGCAGCCCAGAGGTGAAACTGATCACCGGAGCCCCATCGAAGACAGAAACAAGTCCTGGAGTTGAAGAGCATGGCTGTTATGAAACGGAGTCCCAGAGAACCCCACCGAAGTCAGGTTGGGCCCACCGCTCTCCAGCCGACAATCCCTGCGTAGACATACCAGAGGGTGACCTCGAGCAGTAGTTTCTTCTTCTACCAACAGGAGGAAGAAGAGCTTGAGGTCTAGTGGAGTGGGGTTCCCGGATGAAGTCGAGAACGCTGCGTTTGTGCTTCGGGCGGACTGCTCCCTCTCCCCCCCCAAACCAGCACCAGACTGTCTGCGGTCAGACACCCCCCCCTTTCACAAAGGGCGGTGGACCTGACACAGCCCCACTGCCATCACAGCTTTCAAACTAAGTCTGCCTACCGTCTAAGGTTGACTCCATTGATGGCAGGCTGAGAAATTCTTCCTCTTTTTTTAAATTAGAAAAGAACACTAGAAATGTTACATTAATCGAATACTGAACGGCTATAGCTGCTGACGTATAGACAAAGACTTGACTCCCGGCAGGCGAGTAACGTCGACATAGAAGTGCACTCGACAGCAGGAGAAAAGGAACCGAGGCAGTTGGAGAGTCGACGCCCATATAGCCTATACAGCGTGAGCCTAGTCTTGCAGCGCCACGCATAAGTCCCATCCGCGCCCGACCTCCTGAAGATTTTGGCTTCATGGGTCCTGAGCCCGGCGTAGTCTCATTAGTGAATGAGTGGTGGAGACTTTTAGTCCAGGAAGATCTATAGTTACAGTGAGTAACTTGTTTTCCAGGGGCGTGGGTACGCTGTAGTATCCATACTTCTAGCAGTTCTCCAGGAAGAGGGGGTAAGGCACACACCCCTTTAGGGAATAGAGATTAGAGAACAGAGGGCCCCAAACCAGCATCCTGGCGTGACTCAAGGTCGATGTGGTGATGGGAAATGAAGGTGTGCGCTGACTTCTAAGTAGCAGCCCTGCAGATCTCCTGTACAGTAACGTACCTGGGAGCAGCCACGAGGCAGTGGTATGAGCCCTAAGCCCTACGGGAAGCTACCAACCAGCCAACCTAGAGCAGAGGTCGATGCAGAAGACTATCCACCTGCTAATTGTCTGCTTTGCTACTGGTCTGCCAAGTGTGGGTTCAGCACAGGTGACAAACAGCTGGTGAACCACTCCCTGAATTCCAGCTGTGAGCTCCTTATAGTAGGCAAGAACATGCCTCAGGTCCAACATGCGCAGCCTGTGCTTGGCCTCCAAGGTGTGGGTGGTGAACTACACCGAGAGACTGTTCACCCGGTTATGGTGAAATTCTGAGACAACCTTTGGAAGGCACTTTGAGTTGGGGCGAATGGCAACCTTATCCTTGTGGAAGACCAGGTAAGAAGACTCCACTGAGAGCCCCTGGAGCTCACTGTTCCTTCCAGAGGATGTGATGGCCACCAAAAAGGCGATCTTCCACGACATATGTGACATCTCACACCTGTGCATTGGTACAACTGGCTTGTTCATGAGCACTGCCAACACCAGCAGTAAGTTCCAAGGTGGTGGTGATTCACGCACCGGAGAGGAAATGTGGTCAAGACCCTTAAAGAAATGCCCGACCACCTTCTCCTGTGCCATCGCCGGCACACCAGTCCACGCCTGGTATGCAGAGATGGCTGCCACTCGTCGACCAACGGCCTGAGAGGGGGCCCACATGTAATTGAGGATGCTAGCCACGGGACAGGATGGGGGTCAAGCTCCTTGCCCTGGCACCAAATGGAGAATCTCTTCCATTTAGAGGCATAGCACCTTGGTGTCCCGACGCTAAGACCACCGACGGACCAGTTCCCACTGAAGGGGGCGCATTCTACAGTGGGCCTATCAGACCGTGGAGGTGCAGACCCCACCACGTAGCTCAGAAGTCCCTGGGAGGGTGCAACTGCTCAACTTGAAATGATCAGGCAAGGGAGGAAAGGTCCTCCACCCTGTCCGCCGGGAGCTGGGCTTGGGAAGAGTCGAGCTCTGCCCTGATGAAGTGAATCACCTGCGAGGGTATGAGTTCTGACTTGGCCTCGTTGACCAGGAGGCCAAAATTCAAGCAGAAAGCTCCACCTCCACCTTGGAGTGGCCTGCAATCAGCCAGTTGTCCAGGTACGGGTACACCTGGACTCCTCAGCATCTCAGGAAGGCTACCATCACTACTATGCATTTGGTGAAGACCCTGGGGGCTAAGGAGAGGCTGAAGGGCATGGCCTGAAACTCGTAGAGGGTCCCATCTGTGCAAAACTGAAGGAACCGCCAGTGGGATGGACAGATGTGGATGTGAAAGAAGGCGTACCGAAGGTCCAGGGAGCAGAACCACATGTCCTGCTCCAGGGACGGAATGATCTAGTTTAAAGTAAACATTCTGAAGGTGCGCAACCGCTGAAACTTGTTCAAGTTGTACAGCTCTAAGATGGGGTACCAGCCTCTCATCCATTTCTAAACCAGAAAATATCTGGAGACTAATCCTGGATCAGCTGGTGGGTCTGGGACTAGAACCACCACCTCCTTTTCGAGGAGCTGGGTGATGTCTTCCTGAAGGGCAGACAACATGTCTGCAGACACCACATCATCCCAAGGGGTGTGAGCTTGACAGAAGCGCCGAACTCCACAGGCAAGCCTTGGCCGACCACTCTCTAGCACCCACTTGTCCGTGGCAACACGGGCGGAAAGAAAGTGGCAGAGCTGGCTCCCCATGGGAGGATCCAGGGAGACAGGAGGGGGCACGGCTGGCCTCACTCCAGCTTCGCCAGACCATGGAAGCAACAGACTCGTCTGGGACATCAGGCCTGCTGGTGACCAGCTGGGGTCTGGGGTGGCTTGGCCACAAGGGCAGGGTGGGGTCGAAAAGACTTCTTCTGGGGGTTTGGAGCCTCTGACATCCTTTTGGGCAGAGGTGATGGATGCCAATGGACTTCTCAATCTGAGGGAGATGACCATACACCACTGGTCCGAACAAGTCGGTGCCCAGGAAAGGGGCATCTGCCAATTTGTGCTAGGTGTCTGCCGTGAAGGTCAAGATCCTCAGCCAAGCCCTTAAGCGCATAGCTATGACTGTGGCCACTGACCTGGCACAGGAATCGCCAATGTTCATGGACGTTTGAAGCTGCTGTTTAGCCACAGAATGACCTTGGTCGTGGACTTGCTTGACTGTCATCTGAAGGTCAGCTGGGAGCCGAGGGAGCACCTAATCAAGGATGCCCAACAAGACATGGGTAAAGTGGGCCATCATTAAGACTGAGCTAGCCTGCCTAAGACCGAGGGATGAAGCTTCATAAACTTTCCTGACCGCATGATCCAATTTCTTGGATTCTTTGTTGGGAGGAGCTTGTCGACATCCTGGACATTGCCCATTTGTTGGAACACCGAGTCAGCGACCAAGCCTTTGTCCGAGGGGTGTTCAGTAAACCCAGAGAGGGAACCCATAGGAACCGCTTAATTGTGGATGATACAGGCTGATGGCATAGGCCAGGAGGCTGGGCATTACCAGACCTCCAATGGAGGCCCAATAATGGCTTCAGCCACTGGGAAGGTGACCCCAGGGAAATTATACCCGTAGAGGATTTTGGTGAGGGGATATTTAGCCAGTTTCTGGACAGGCTCCAACTGGATCCCTGTAGCCTCCGAAATCAGGCAGAGCATGGCCCCGAAGGAAGTAGGACCAGGGTCCATTGACAAATCCTCACCAGACTCCAGGTCAACTGGGTGGGAATGCATAGAGGAAGCCTCAGATTCTGAGGATTCGTTGAAGGCCAGCCAACCCCCCAAATCCCCGCTAACACTGCTGGGCTTGTCAGCCTGAGTGACTGTAACTGACAGCCATTAAGGAAGCCCAGGGACAGTGTGGGCATCCTTGGAAGGTGGACCATCCTTTGGCTGCAGCGGTGGGGGTTCCACCCAAAAGGGTGGAGAGGCTGGGAGCGGCCAAGCTGAACAGGTTCGGGTCAGATGTCAGCAGCCAAGGGAGCCCCAGAGTGGGAGCCAGTATCAGCTTAGGCCCAGCACCCAAAAGGAGCTGCTGCCACATGAGCTCCTCGTAGCGCCATCACAACTTGCGTCAGAGCCGATCTTCCCCCAAAGAGGATGAACAGTGACAATGCCGCCTTCCCAAGTGTCGAGAGAGCCGATGGACTCCGGCGAGGGCTGCTCGACTGGCCCACCAGCGGACTGGATGGCAGGGAGAGGCGGAACACACGAGGACGCTTAGGGTCCTGAGGATAGGGACGGATCAGGGGCTGATACGACCCGCCCTGGGACTAAGAGAGTCAGGACAGGAGTCCTGGAGAGGAAATATCCCCTTGTCCTGTGACAATAGGTCAACCGGAGCGAGGAAAATCTCGACAGCCTGGTCGGCCGACGCCGCCCCCAGCCAACAGGCCCAGCAGGAACACTGTTGGGCCAGCGGCCAGGACAGAGCGCCTGCCGAAGCAGACTCATCGATGAAGGTCGACGAAGCAGGAGCGCAGGAAACCAAGGCCCGAGAGCACTCACAGTCCCACAATCTGCTACGGGACTTGATAGCTTTCACCTTGGAGTCCTTCTTGGAAGTTTTAGACCCACAGGAAGGACATTCTCCGGGGCGTCAAAACCCAGCGGAACCAGCATGGACACAGAAGAAGAGCCCACCATGGCCTAGGCTGCAGCTTCCTTGAAAGTCACCAACTGTTTGGCAGATCCCGCAGCCGCGGAGACTACCCGATGGGCAGCCTTGGACTGAACGAGAAGATCCTGCTCATCCGGACGTACAAGCAAAAATCGTGCATACCGGTCCTCCAATGTGGAGGGGTGTAAAGTGTGACAGGCCGCAAGCCTGGGAGTCGTGTTCCTGGCCCAGACAGTAGACGCACATTGCATGAGGATCCGTGTGCAACATTTTCTGTCCACATGGACGTTTAAAACCGGGCACTAACTTAGAAACCGCTGAGTCCATGATGCCAAAATGGTAAAACCGCAAAGCAATTTGAAGATCAAGAATTGTTTGTGAAAAGAAAGTACAGTTACGTAAGAACTTACCGTAACAGTAGATCTTCGAGAACAGCTCTTGCAGCAGGTAACATCATTAGGACTGAAGCCGCGAATTGCGTGGGACCGCAATTCTTCTAGCTAGCTATCTTCAGCGGGACCGCCTCAGGCGCCAGGCTAGTACATAAGGGGCGGTCCCACCGATTACCCAGTTCTCCGCCGGAGACTTCCGCCGTAGGACAACATCAGAATGGGAGACCGAGGATCCACCATCAGAAGACAAAAGGCGTAAACCCCCTGCCAAAGGCTCGAAAGCTATACCTTCTCCAAGGGAAGGTTGGCGGGGAAGGTACCTGCTGCAGAGCTGTTCTCGAAGATCTACTGTTACGGTAAGTTCTTACGTAACTCGTACTATCTTACTCTCGAGATACAGCCTTGCAGCAGGTAACACCATTAGGACTGATTTCCAAGCAATAACGATGTAAGCATTCTGGGAGGAGGAAACTAGGAAAATCCATACCAAGTCCTGACTCTAGGACAGGAGACCCTGTAGCACAGCCAGGCCGAAACCGGCTCTCCGCCGTGAAGCAACGTCCAGGCTATAATGCCTGATAAAAGTATGCACAGAGCTCCAAGTGGCTGCAGCACAAATGGCAGAGGAGGGGACATTACGAAGTGCTGCAAAGGAGGTAGCCACTCCCCTAGAGGAATGGCCCCGGACTGTACCCGGGAGGGGTTTCTGCTTTGTATCATAGCAGTATGATATACACTGGACAAGCCAGCAAGAAAGGGACTGCTTCGAAACTGGTTGGCCCATCATCCTCTCAGCGAAGGAAACGAAGAGTTGCTCCGACTTTGTTGTTTAGTCCTGGTCAGGTAGTACCTTAGACAGCGGGAACATCCAGGTGTGGAGCAGCTTCTCCTCTATTAGAATATTTAGGAAATATACAGGCAGGTCAATGTCCTGATTGAGAGTGAGTGCAGAGACCACCTTAGGCAGAACTTAGGATTCATCCTCAGGGACACACTGTCCTGGTGGAAAATCAAATAAGGTTCCTTACACATGAGGCGTGAAGCTTGGAAATTCTCCTTGCTGGCGTAACAGCAACTAAAATAACGTTTTCCATGACAGGAAACGCAGCTCCGCAATCAGCGGCAGGTTCAAAAGGGGAAGCGTGAGTTGTTCCAGGACAAAGAGTAAATCCCATGGAGGAACAGGGTCCTTAATGGTGGCCTAAGGTGTAACACCCTCTCAGAAAGTCTCGAAGGATCCAAGTTTAGCCACTGTAAACTGTCCCACGGAAGTGGTAAGCAGAAATGCGCAGAGGTGCACTTTAATAAGAGGAGTAGGCGAGACCGAATGGAAAGGGAGAGCAGGTATTCCAACACCGCTTTCACCGGGCAACCTAGAGGGAAAAGCCACGTGCTTGCGACCACAAGCAAAAATGGTGTTTCATGGCATTTATGCTGTCGGGTTTTCTGTCAAGGAAAAGAACTTCCCAACCCTTGGACCCAGAACAAAATGGCTATGTCTCTAGGAGCCATGCATGCAGGTTCAGTGAGCGCAAGTCCGGGTGAACTAGAGAACCTTCCTCCTGAGACAAGAGATGGGAGCTGAAAGGCAACGGAATTGGAGGTTCCCGGGACAGCTGCGTTAGCAAGGGGAACCAGATCTGTCTGGGCCAGAATGGGGCTACCAGGATCATCGTTGCATGCTCCCTGCGCAGTTTGAGAAGAACTCTCTGGATCAACGGGAAGGGAGGGAAAGCGTAGAGGAATCTGCCCGCCCAGGAGAGGGACAACGTGTCTCGCCAGAAAACACCAGGCCCTGGATCTAGCGAGCAAAAATTGGGCAGTTTTGCGTTGGATGGGGAAGCGAATAGGTGCAATTCTGGAGTGCTCCATCAAAGAAACAGATCCTCTGCTACCCCTTGAAGAAGTTCCCACTCGTGGACTCTGGCCTGGGAACGACTCAGGCCGTCTGTGATTGTATTATCCACTCCTGGAACGTGAACTGCAATCAGGCTCGTGCCGTGTCGAATACCCAATCCCACACTCTCATCGCTCCCTGCAAAGGGGTAAGAGTGCGCCTTTGTTTGTTGAGGTAATACATCACCGCAGTATTGCGCTTTGGAGCAAAAGAGTATTCGATGGGATCTCTGACTGAAAGGCCTGCAGAGCGTAAGGGCCGCCCTCATCTCCAGAATGTTGATGTGGAGATGAGCTCTTGAGGGGTCCATGTTCCTGGGACCTCACCCCATTCAAGTCGCTCCCACCCCAGCAATGAGGCGTCTGTGGAGAGGATTGCCTCCGGGACGAGCGCTGTATAAGCGGACACCAACAGAAAGTGTCCCTGGGCCTAGCCACCACCGCCAGTCTCGAATCACGGCATTTGTGATTCTGACTGGATGCTGCATGTGGTCTTGCCTTTGGTCCCACTGCACCTTGAGCATCCACTGAGTTACCCGCATGTGGAGCCTTGCCAAAGGGACGGTTGGAATGGCCGCAGCCATGTGTCCGAGCAGACAAAGGACCAGCCTGGCAGGGACAGTCTTCTTGGCCGAGAGATCCCTGATGAGGGATCTGATGCGTTCCGCTCTGTCATCTGGGAGAAATGCTTTCTCCTGAACGGTGTCCAGAACTACGCCTATGAACTGCAGCTTCTGTGACGGTACGAGGAGAGACTTCTTGTAGTTGATTAGAATGCCCAGAGACTGGAACAGGTCCTGGGTGCTCTGGATAGCCAGCAACAACACCTCTCTGGAGGCGGCCATGAGAAGCCAATCGTCCAAGTACGGGAACACATAGTGTCCCTGTCTCCTTAAAGAAGCTGCCACAACTGCCATGCACTTGGTAAAGACCCTGGGGGCCGATGACAGTCCTAACGGAAGAGCTCGGAACTGAAAATGGTGGCCGAGAAACTCGAAGCGAGGAACCTCCTGCGCTTGAGCACTAGGGATGTGCAGGTAGGCGTCCTGCATGTCTAGGGACGTAAGAAGGCATCCTGCTTTAGCATGGGAATGAGACCCTGAAGGGTCACCATGCGAAATCGTTTGTAGGCGACCGATGTATTTAGGTCGCTGAGGTCCAAGATTGGACGGAGGTCCCCTGTTTTCTTGGGAACCAGAAAGAAGTGGGAATAGTATCCGGATCCTATCTGGTTCTCTGAAACATACTCCACCGCTCCCTTCTGCAGGAGCGAGAGTATTTCTTGCCTGATAAGCAATTTGTGCTGACCCGAGTAATGGGAGAGCAGAGGAGGCCTCGAGGGTGGCTTGTCTGCGAATTCTATAAAGTGGCCTTTTTTGACAAACTGAAGAACCCACCTGTCGGTGGTTATGGACTGCCAACCTGGCAGGTAATTCGCAATACGACCCCTGACCTTGATGTCCCGTTGATCCTGAGGGGCAGGTGCCGGGAAGGAGTCAGGCTGTGGCGGCGGAGGGGCCCACGGGCTGAGCCAGCTTAGCTGGGCGCCGACTTTGGCCCTGCGGCTGTCTTCCCTGGCTCTAGGGAACCGGAGCCCTCTGTTGTGGACCGTGCGGTTCTGTCGCTCTCGGCCTCGGCCCACGAAAAGGCTTTGGTTCCTACAAAGGAACTAAGCCTCGGTCGGTACATTGCCTGGACCGACCTCACCGCCTTCCGGCCTCTTGGAGCTTGGTGAGAACCTTCTCAGAGGGTGCACCAAGAGAACTTCTCCTTGAAGAGGCGTCCATGATGTTCTTCTGGATGTCGGGGTAAATCGGGAACACGAATCCATGAATGTCTCTGGAGGCATACGCCTGAAGCTGCCGCTCTGGCCGAGGAGTCCTGATTCATCTGGCTGCGCAGCACCTGGATTCCCGTCGTCCAACCGTGGAGGAGCTGCAACATCTCCTCCTTCTGCTCACCTTCTGGCAATTTCTCCGCCAGATCCAGTCCCTGTTCCCACAAGGCATTTTGGAACTGCACCATGTGGGTCAAGTAGTTCAGGGATCTGATGGCGCAGGTAGTGAAAGCATACGTGCACCTGCCCATAGCGTCCAGCTGTTTGGACTCCGGGTCCGGTGGCAGGGTGCTCAAATGTTGCGGTCTCTGGGACCAGTCATGAGAGTCTGTTATGACCAGAGAGTCGGCCAGAGGGTGTTGAGCCAAGTACTGGTCCTCCTTAGGAGCGTTGTACAGGCGGTCAGCTTTCTTCGGCATCGCCGGGAGCGAGTGTGGACGCTTCTACGCTGCCTTGGTGACATCCACAAAAGTGTCCACCAAGGGTGGTACCACCACAGGCTTGGGATCCTTCTGCCGAAGATATCTAACAAGGCGTAGTCTCTCAGGATCTAACTCTTCTGCATCCCAGCCCATGTTCTCTTGGATATGTCTCATAATTTCCGAGAACGATGGGTCATCCGGAGGAGATCTAGGAAGCTCATGTGGGTCCGGAGAAGGGATTGGAAGGGGAGAGAGGGATCTGGATCTTGCCAAGGACTCCGATCCTGTATCCTCCGTCGAAGGCGAACAACGGCGTCTTCTGGGTCTCTTGGGACTGGGTGACCCTGAAGAGGATCTAGACAGAGGTCTCCTTTTATCTTGTCTCCCCCTTGGAGGGTCTGTAGGCTCCTGGGGGAGAGGTACGCGGCCTGCTGCCCCAGATGAAGAAGGGAAGCAGGGGCCGGAGGGATCGCAGGGGGCGGAGGAGGAGGTAGAGGAGGTGGTGTGGGAACCACATCCCTTTTAATGGTATCCCACCAGTAGGTAAAGAGCTCCTTTACCTCAGAAAAGGAAAGGCCCGACGACGGACCGGGTGCCGGTGGCCGATCGTCTGGTTCCGGCGTCGGCTCCTCAGGGGCCTCAGGTTGTGGGGAGGGTTCCCTGGGAGGCTCGACAGGACAGGGTTCGCCCGTCTGGTCCTTGGACTGCGTTAACTCCTCCTCCGTGATAGTCTCCTGACCAACGTCGGTAGGAGGCGTTGGGGTCCTCTTCTCAACTCGCGCGGACGTCGGCCCTCCTGCCGACGACCGAGAGGGTGAAGGCCTAACCGGCGACGGGCGTCTGGCGGTCGACTGCTCCTGGGACCTGTGATGAGTGGCCGACGTCGGACGGGCTGACGTTGAGTTCGACGGCTTCTTAAGCGAGGTAAGCTCCTTGGTCTTCCGCTGGGGGGGGGAGGAGGAGGCAGACCCGACGTCTGGTTCGGAATGGCAGGAACCCGACTTGTGGTGGTGATGATGATGGCCCCTAGACCTAACCAGGGCTTTGGAAGAAGAGGACAAAGAGGGCCTGGAGGTCTTGGCCTGTGAGGAGGAAGAGGAGCCTGAAGGTTTCTTCACCACAGCGGAGGGAGGCTGAAAACGGGCCTGGGATGGTGAGCAGTCGGACCAGGAGCCGGAGCTACGGGAGTCGGAGGCCCTAGACGGGGACTTGGACGGAGCCTTCTCCCTGTGCTTCTCAGAATGCTTCCGGGCCTTCTCTGCAGAACTCCCCTTGGAGGTGTCCATGGCCTTAATTTGCTCCTCGAGCAGGAACGCCTGCAGAGCCTTCTGGCAACGGATCCGGGTCCGGCTGTTGAACCCCTGGCAGAAAGTGCAGGACCGGGTGTGTGGTCTGGGCCTAGGCACCGGACGCAGGCGAATGCGGATCCTTGAACGGGATTTGCTTCCCACAGGCACACTTCGAGGGATGGCCTTCAACGGAGGTTGGAGAGGACATCAGATAGCAACTGAGCCGAAGAAATGAACTTTTTCCTGAAGGAAGAACTTAACCATGTGTCGCGCGCTAGAAAGCGATCCGAAGGGTCGAGACATGCAAGTCGGCCGGCGGGGAAAAGAACTGGGGAATCTGGCGGGACCGCCCCTTATGTATAGCCTGACGTCGGAGGTGGGACCCGACGTCGGGAGTCTTCAGTCCTAATGGTGTTACCTGCTGCAAGAGCTGTATCTCAAGTAAGATCGACATGGCCTACATGAGCACAGAGTGCTATGGAGGGAACTTGTCTCTTCCAGCAGAAAAGAAGATCCAACATCACGGGGTGGTGCCGAGGAGGATACCACCCTGGTGGGTGGGAGGAGCCAGCTTGAAGACCTCCCGGCCTGATTTAAAGGGGAAAGGAATTCTGCCAGAAGCGTGGATAGTAGACCATATCCACTCTCCTAGAATTCACTTTTCATTTGTCAGCTATTAACTCCCTGGTTGGCCTAAGTAGCTCCTGTCAAGCTGGAAAATGTCAATACCCAGGAGCTATTTATTGCTTTTGATTGTCAAATCCTTATTTTGGCCCCTGCACTGTGATGTTTTTCAAACTGGCCTTCTCTTGAAGAGAGAGAGAGAGAGACTAGAGTACCCTCTCATCTGTTTTGCCTTTAAATGGGTCAAGGGTGTTACACCCCCACCCCCCACCCCAAAAAAACAGTCTCCACAATGATCTGGTAACTAAATCCCTGAGAACACTCCGGTGTTCTAGCTGCACCCTGCTAGAGGTGTCCAGAGTGTGGTCCAGCTTGGGCATAAGGCCCTTTAGGCCTCAGCCCCATCTCTGTGAACATTCTCCCAGCAACCCTACAAAACTGCTCCTCATCCAGAGGATTCAAGTAAGGGCTTAAGGCATTTCTGCTAGAGCGCAGCTAATGCACCTTCCATCATTGATATGTACCCATTGGCCTGAATTTTTATTGTACAGCCTTTGACTCATCTTTACTTTCCAAGACTCTGACCAAAGTGAAAGATACACAATGTTATTTACCCAGTGGGTAAACACTTAATTTTTCACTTGCCTACATCACAATGAATTTCAATGACAGCCAATCCCACAATTAATCTGACCTCAATTGTCACACAGAACAGACATTGTATACACAGAACATACAATGGCCTGTGTTCAAAAATGTCATTAATTTCCATTCGTGAGGGGACAGGACTTTTAACTCACTAGGGGTTTCCCCACTTGTGAGTTATGGTCCCAGACCCTCACTCATAGAAATAAATGGCATATTTGAACACAGGCCATTGTATATTCCTCTGTAACATTTGTATTATTCATCTACTTCCTGTGTTATTTTGCAATGCCTTTATGTAATTCTTGGTCACCTCTGAAAAAGGGACTTTCAGTCTCAGCGGGCCCATCTGGATAACATTCAATGAAATCAATTAATCAATCAAAAATTAATAATCTAGTCCTCATTTTTTCAAGCATAAATCTAACTTTCTTCCTTCTTCATGAACTAATTAAAGCAACAATAAACCAATTCAATAAAAACAGTAGACATATATACAAATCAAATACAGCGTGAATTAATACAGTAGAAAGTACTTAGCATATATAGGGTGAAGACATTAAGAACAGCTAATATGTACAGTTGCCTGTCTAGCATGTCCCTGCAGTTCATCCAATTTGTGCAAGCTCCTTGTGCCGAATGAAGATGCCTGTATGACTGGGACATCTCCTTCTGAGCGGTCTAGAACCATGAACTTCGGTCGAAACACCATTTTGATTGCAGAAATCTTTCCAGTTAGGGATACGTGAAGGAGCTTCTGTATCTCAATATCACTCTGAAGCCTGTCTAGCAGGAGGCTATAATTAGCTTTGCACGTCAGACTGCTTGGTCATGACACCTCAAAGTGGGTGATACCTCAGTCCTTCCAAGCCCAGGGAACTGCGGCCAGGGACTGCCGAATACAAAGGAGTTGAGGAAGACCTTTGATTTTGAATTGTTAATTCAAAGCCCTTACTCAATGATGAAAGTTGTGAAGAGCTCCTGCAGAGGGGACATCTACCAGAAGATTCAAAATGTCATCCATGTATAAAAGTGTCCTGTGTACCCTTCCCCCGAATCCCAGAGAGATGGTGGTGGGCCTGTAGGGCAACCACCAACTGGTCGATGGCAAGTAGGAAAAGTAGGGGTGAGAGAGCATCCCCGGTGGATGCCTCGGAGTGGGAAGGTATCAGACAAGGTGTTGTTGGTGAGAACCCTGGCCTTGGGTTTTTGACTCAAGGAGCTGAATGCTCTCAGGAACAGTGGGCCAACCTCCATGTGATGCATGACTTCGAAAAGGTAATCCCACTCCACAGAATCTAATGCCTTCTCAAAGTCAACAGTAAGGACAGCTGCTGATGACTGGAGGGAGGCAGTGAGCCAGGTACTACAAGTTAAGTATAGTTCTGAGATGGTCTGCCCCCTTTCCTCCACTTAACAGAACCTACTTGCGAGGGCTGTTATTAGCTGGGGAAGGACAGGCTCCAGTCTCCATGTGAAAATTTTAACCAGTACCTCGGTATCTGCATTAAGTAAAGCAGACAGGGTAGCGGCTGCTGGGAAGCGTGGGGTCCTTACCCGTTTTTAGGGAGGACCATAACTGCCTCACACATTGAGGGGGGAGGATGCCCCTGAGCCAGAGTCTCATGGAAGGTTTTAAGCAGGAGTGGGCTAAATTCCTGAACCAGTTTATGGTATAGGTCTACTGGTATCCCATCCCCACCCTAAATTTGTTCTTGTACATGGACAAGACTGCCGTCTTGATCTCTTCTTAGGTAACGACAATCTTGAGGGCTTCCTGTTAGATTGACCCACAACAGCAGTTGCCTACACAGATCGTGATAATACTGCCTTGGTTTCTGCAGACACCCTGAACTGTCCACCATTAACGGACGAGTTGGGTCCATTGGATCCCGAACTGTGTTATGAGGTCAGCTCAGCTGGCATTAGAGCAGAGCATAAAGCCTACCTTCGCAGCTGATATTATAAGCTGGTGGGCTGCTGCTGGTAAAAGTAGATTTGGGGCCGGTGGGGTCAGTGTTTGAGTCTCAAAACCTCTTCATGGACTATGAGCAGGAAACAACATGGGAAAGTACAGTTACGTAAGAAGTTACCATAACAGTAGATCACTGAGAGAAGCTCTTGCAGCAGGCCACACCAGTAGGACTAAGCCATCAGGCGCCAGGACCACATGGAACACTTCTAGCTAACAGTCTACCATGGGGACCACCCACCCCGATGTCAGCAGCTGGCGTCAGCCTATCCTATAAGCGGGCAGTCCACCACACCTACCTCCGTTCTCCACGGAGGAAAAAACGGGCAGCAAATGGAGAACTGAGGAGGTTACTGAGAGCCAAAAGAAAAGCAAAAGTAGTGTGAGAGGGACAAAGAGCAGCAGGGGGAAGGAGGGAGGGAAACCAGGGTCTGCTGCAAGAGTTTCTCTCTAAGATCTTCTGTTACATTAAGTTCTGCGTAACTGTACTATCTTACTTTGAGGAAGGCCCTTGCAGCAGCCCACACCACTAGGACTGAGTCCCAAGCAGTACTGGGAAACACCAGGAGAACAACACTGGGAGGAGGACAGATCAGCAGCCAAGAGCTAAGGAGAGAAGGCCCTAAAGTACAGCCAAGCTGAAACTGGCCCTGCGCCTGGAGGCGATGTCCAAAATGTAATGCTTGGTGAAGGTGTGGACAGAACTCCAGGTGGCAGCTGCACAGATGTCCACAGCAGACATTTCCAAAAGAAGCCGTAGAAGAGGCCATATCCCTGGAGGAATGGCCCTTCACTTCTGGAAGGGCCTTGTTGTACTTGTGGTAGCAATAAACAATGCAATTCGCTAACCACTTAGACAAACACTGTTTGGAAACAGGAGCACCCTTCTCTTAGGGCAAACAAACAAACAACTGGTCAGATTTCCTTAAAGGCCTGGTGGGGTTTGTACTAGTATCGCAAAATCCTATGTACATCAAAAGTATGGAGCAAAGCCTCCCCCTGATTAGAATACTCAGGAAAATAAACTGGAAGTTGGATGGACTGATTCAAATGAAACTCTGACACTACCTTGGGTAAAAACTTAGGATTAGTACACAAAGACACCTTTTGTCTTTGTGAAAAACCAAATAAGGCTCCTTACACATGAAAGCCTAGAGATCGGAAATCCTTCAAGCAGAAGTAAAGTACAGTTACGTAGGAACTTACCGTAACGGCAGATCTTCGAGAGAGGTTCCTTCAGTAGGTCATAACATGTAGGACTTGCGCCATCAGGACCCAACGGCAGACTTTTCCAGCAATACCGGACAGGGGACCGCCCACCTGACATCATGCGACGATGTCAGTGTGAGCCTATATAGTGGGTGGTAACCAAACTCACCCTCCAGTTCTCCTGCCGGAGCCCTGGAAGGAGAGGAAGCAGGTCTGGAGAACCAAAAGAAAACATTTTGTGGGGAAAGAGGGTGGGAAAAACATGACCTACTGAGTGAACCTCTCTCGAAGATCTACTGTTACAGTAAGTTCCTACGTAACTGTACTATCAGTTACGTAGGAAAGTACAGTTACGTAAGAACTTACCGTGAATAGTAGATCTTCGAGAACAGCTCTTGCAGCAGGTTACACCATTAGGACTGAAGCCAGCAGGCGCCAGGACCCCACAGAAAAATTCTAGCTAGCTATCTTCAGCGGGGACCGCCCCCGACGTCGGTCCCGCCTCCGACGTCAGGCGTGGTACATAAGGGGGCGGTCCCGCCAGATTCCCCAGTTCTCCCGCCGGAGACTCCCGGCCGCAGGATGACATCAGAAGGGGAGACCAAGGATCCACTGTCAGAAGACAATAAGGGAGGAAATCCCAATAAAAGAGGGAGCAGAACCATGCCTCCTCCAAGGGGGAAGGTGGGCGGGAAGATACCTGCTGCAAGAGCTGTTCTCGAAGATCTGTTACGGTAAGTTCTTACGTAACTGTACTATCTTACTTCGAGATACAGCTCTTGCAGTAGGTTACACCATTAGGACTGATTCCCAAGCAATAACACTGCCAGAAGATCCGGAGGAGGTAAAATGTAAGGAAAAACATTCCAGGACCTGACTTAAGACAGGAGACTCTGCAGCACCGCTAGGCCGAAACCGGCTCTCCACCGAGAGGCGATATCCAGACTATAATGCCTGATAAAGGTATGCACAGAACTCCAAGTGGCTGCAGCACAAATAGCAGAGATGGAGACGTTTTTAAGTGCTGCAAAGGAAGTAGCCATCCCCCTGGTAGAATGACCCCGGATAGAACCCGGGAGGGGCTTCTGCTTAATATCGTAACAGTATGAAATACACTGAACAAGCCAGCGAGACAGGGTCTGTTTGGATACTGATTGGCCCATCATTCTCTGAGAGAAGTAAACAAAAAGCTGGTCAGAACTACGAGAGGGTTTAGTTCTGTTGAGGTAATACCTCAGGCCGCGGTGAACATCCAGGGTGTGGAGTAAAGCCTCCTCTATTAGAATAACTCGGGAAATAGACCAGAAAGTCAATATCCTGGTTTAGAGTGAGTGCCGAAACCACCTTAGGCAAAAACTTAGGGTTCGTCCTCAGGGATACTCTGTCCCGGTGGAAAACTAAATAAGGCTCTTTGCACATGAGAGCGTGAAGCTCAGAAATCCTTCTAGCTGAAGTAACAGCAACTAAAATTAACGTCTTCCACGACAGAAAACGTAGCTCGCAATCCGCGGCAGGTTCAAAGGGAGGGAACGTGAGCTGTTCCAGGACAAAGAGCAGATCCCATGGAGGCACCGGGTCCCTAATGGGAGGCCTAAGGTGTAACACCCCTCTAAGAAATTCCCGAGAGGCGTCTAATTGAGCAACAGTACAATGTCCCACCGAAGGTGGTAGGCAGAAACAAGCAAAGGTGCACCTTAATAGAGGAGTAGGCTAGGCCTGAATGAAAAGAGAGAGGAGATAATCCAAAATTACTCCCACAGGACAACCTAAAGGGGAAAGATCACAGCCCGTGACCATAAACAAAAACGGCGCCACTTCATGGCATACGTCGTATGCGTTGCCGGCTTTCTGGCTGCAGAAAGAACCTCTGCAACCTCTTGCGAGACCCCGTGACGCAAGATGGCTATGTCTCTAGGAGCCAAGCATGCAGGTTCAGAGAACGCCAGATCCGGATGGAGCAATGAACCTTTCTCCTGAGACAGTAGGTGGGAGCTGAGCGGCAACGGGAGCGGGGGTTCCCCGAGATAGCTGTACCAGCAAGGGGAACCAGATCTGTCTGGTCCAAAATGGGGCCACCAGAATCATTTGTGTATGCTCCCTGCGCAGCTTGAGAACTCCTCTTTGGATCAACGGGAAGGGAGGGAAAGCATAGAGGAATCTGTTTGCCCAGGAGAGGGACAACGCGTCTCGCCAGAAAACACCAGGCCCTGGATCTAGCGAGCAGAAACTGGGCAGTTTTGCGTTGGATGGGGATGCGAACAAGTCTAGCTCTGGAATTCCCCATCGAAGAAACAGATCCTCTGCCACCTCCTGAAGAAGTTCCCACACGTGGACTCTGGCCTGGGAGTGACTCAGGCCGTCTGCAATCGTGTAGTCCACCCCGGGAACGTGCACAGTGATCAGATTTGCGCCGTGACCGATTACCCAATCCCACACCCTCATGGCCTCCCTGCAAAGGGGTTAAGAGCGTGCGCCTCCTTGTTGAGGTAATACATCACCGCCGTGTTGTCTGTCTGAAGCAGGAGAGTGCACGGTGGGATTATCGACTGAAAAGCCTGCAGGGCGTAGAGGACCGCCCTCATCTCTAGAACATTGATATGGAGATGAGCCTCCAACGGGGTCCATGAACCCTGAGACTTCACCCCGTCCAGGTGTGCCCCCCACCAGAGACCTGAAGCGTCCGTGGTGAGGGTTACCTCCGGGGACGGCGCTACAAACGGGACACCCTTGGAAAGCAACCCGGGGGCTAGCCACCACTGCCAGTTGCGGACCACAGATTTCGTGATCCTGACCGGATGCTGCAAGTGGTCTTGCCTTTGGTCCCATTGCACCTTGAGCATCCACTGGGTTACCCGCATGTGGAGCCGTGCGAGAGGGACTGTAGGAATGGCCGCAGCCATGTGTCCGAGCAGACGAAGGACCGACCTGGCAGGTACGATCTTGTTCGATGACAAATCCCTTATGAGGGACCTGATGCGTTCCGCTCTGTCGACCAGAAGAAAAGCTCTTCCCTGGACAGTGTCCAGAACTGCGCCTATAAATTGCAGTTTCTGCGACGGTACCAAGAGAGACTTCTCGTAATTTATGAGAATGCCCAGAGACTGGAACAAGTCTTGAGTGCTCTGGACCGCAAGCAACAACGCCTCTCTGGAGGCGGCCATGAGAAGCCAGTCGTCGAGGTACGGGAACACATAGTGGCCCTGTCTCCTTAGAGATGCTGCCACGACTGCCATGCACTTGGTAAAGACCCTTGGTGCGGATGACAGTCCGAACGGAAGAGCTCGGAACTGAAAATGGTGGCCGAGGAACTCGAAGCGCAGGAACCTCTGGTGCGCCTGAGCTATGGGGATATGCAGGTACGCGTCCTGCATGTCTAGGGACGCTAGAAAGGCGTCTTGTTTCAGCATGGGAATAAGGCCGGGAAGAGTCACCATGGAATCTTTGTAGGCGCACCGACACGCTGAGGTCGCTGAGGTCCAGAATCGGACGGAGGTCCCCTGTTTTCTTTGGAACCAGGAAGAAGTGGGAATAATATCCTTGTCCTCTGGTTCTCTGGGACATACTCATCGCCTCTTTTTTTAGGAGCGCGAGTACCTCTTGCCAAATTAAGTTTCTGTGCTGACCCGGATACCGGGAGAGCAGAGGAGGCCTCGAGGGTGGCTTTTCTGCGAACTCTATAAAGTGGCCAAGACTGACCAATTGCAGAACCCACCTGTCTGTGGTGATAGCCTGCCATCCCGGCAGGAAGTTCGCAATGCGACCCCCGACCATAATTTCCCGTTGATCCTGAGGGGCGGGGGCCGGAAAGGAGTCAGGCTGTGGCGGCAGATGGGCCCGTTTGCTGGGTCGGCCTAGGGGGGCGCTGACCTCGGCTAGCGGGCTGTTTACCCTGGGTTCTACGGAAACCAGAGCCCCTCTGGTGTGTAGCGGAGCGGGGCTGCTGCCTCTGTGTCCGCCCACGAAAACGGCTTTGGTTCCTACGAAAGGAACCAAGCCTAGGTCGGTACATGGCCTGGACCGACCTCACCGCCTTCCCGGCCTCTTGAAGTTTGGTAATAATCTTCTCAGAAGGATTACCAAATAAAACATCTCCCTTGAAAGGGGCGTCCATAATGTTCTTCTGGACGTCCGGGGTAAAGCCGGAGACACGAAGCCAGGAGCGTCTCCGGAGGCAAACGCCGGAAGCTGCTGCTCGGGCCGATGAGTCCGCGGAATCAGACGAGGCTCAAGCACTTGGGTCCCTAATGCCTGAACCCGGGTGAGGAGCTGAGCATCTCCTCCTTCTGCTCACCATCGGGCAGTTTCTCAGCTACCCCAAGACCCTGTTCCCACAGAGCGCTCTGAAACTGAACCATGTGGGTCAAGTAATTTAAGGATCTGATGGCGCGAGGTAGCAGAAGCATACGTCGTCCTGCCCAGAGAGTCCAATTGCTGGGATTCTGGATCCGTGGCAGTGTGCTCAAATGCTGTGCCTCTGTGACCCGGTCATGTGAGGCTGTGATGACCAGAGAATCGGCCTGAGGTTGTTCGCCAGATACTGGTCCTCCTTGGAGCCTTGTATAGATGGTCAGCTTTCTTGGCACCGAAGAGCGAATGTGGACGCTTCCATGCGGCCTTGGTGACATCCACAAAAGTGTCCACCAAGGGTGGCACCACCACAGGCTTGGGGTCCTTTTGTCGAAGATACTTGGCAAGGCGTAGGCTCTCGGGGTCTAACTCTTCCACATCCCACCTCATGTTCTCCTGGATATGGCGCATGATGTCCATGAACGAGGGGTCATCCGGAGGAGACCGTGGCGTCTCACGTGGGTCCGGAGAAGGGATGGAAATTGGAGATGGGGATCTAGAGGTGGAGTAAACTGATCCCATGTCCTCCGTCGACGTGAACGCCGGTGTCCCTGGATCTCTTGGGGCTGGGTGATCCAGAAGAAGATCTTGACGGAGGTCTCCTCTTATCTGATCGACCCTGGGGAGATCTGGACTCCCTGGGGAGGCTGAACGGCCAACCGACCCCAGGCGTAGGGAGGGCCGGAGCCGGAGGAGTGGGCACCACATCCTCTTGATGGTGTCCCACCAGTACGTGAAGAGATCCTTCACTTCCGCTAAAGACAATCCCGGACAGCCCAGGCGCCGGAGGGCGGTGTCGGGTCCCGGCGACGCTCCACAGGGACCTCGGGCGGCGGCGAGGGAGCCCTAGGAGACTGCACGAGGCCGGGGTCGCCCGTCTGGTCCTCAGGCTGCGTCAGATCCTCCTCCGTCAGCGACTCCTGCCCGACGACGGTCGGAGGCACAGGAGTCCTCTTCTCAGGCGTGGCGGACGTCGGTCCCCGGTCCCCCAACCGACGTCCGGTGGGAAGGCTTGGCCGATGACGGTCTCACTGCCGACGACGGCTCCGAGGAGGGATGGACGGTCGACGCAGGTCGAGCCGGCGTCGGGTCTACCGGCCTCTTCAGAGGGGTAAGTTCCAAAGTTTTGCGAGGTGGAACGGAAGAGGACCGGACGTCGGGTGCCGACGGGCGGGAACCCGACTTATGGTGGTGGTGGTGACGCTCCCCGGACTTCGCCGAGGCCTTGGGTGCGGAGGACGACGATGGCCTGGCGGGAGGGGCCTGAGAAGAGCGAGAAACGGTAACCGCAGCCGGGGGGAGAGAAGAGGCCCTGGATGGAGACTGGTCAGACTTCGACCGAGCAGCGCGGACTGGAGGCCCTCGTCGGAGACCTGGAAGGGTCCTTCTCCCTTCTCTTCTTTTCAGCATGTTTGTGGGATTTCGAAGATTCCCCCTTAGAGGACATGGCTCTCAACTTTTCTTCTAGCAGGAACGCCTGAAGAGCTTTCTGGCGCCGGATCCTTGTGCAGCTATTAAACCCCTGGCAGAGGGAACAGGCCCGGGTATCGTGCTCTGGGCCCAGGCACCGGACGCAGGCCGTGTGGGGGTCCTTAAAGGGGATCTGCTTCCCGCAAGCACACTTCGATGTATGCCCGGAGGTCGGAGAGGACATCAGCGAAAAATTCTTCAAGTGAGAGGAAATTCCGTGGAAAGCTCTGCAACCACGCCCAGCGCTAGATTAAGACCGGAGGGTCGAGGCATGCAAGTCGACGGAAGGAAAGAACTGAGAGATCTAGGGACCGCCCCTTATGTACCACGCCTGACGCCGGAGGGACTGACGCGTCCCCGCTGAAGATAGCTAGCCAGAATTTTTCCCGGAGTCCTGGTGCCTGCCGGCTTCAGTCCCAACGGTGTAACCTGCTGCAAGAGCTGTATCTCGAAGTAAGATCTTACTGTAACAGTAGATCTTCGAGAGAGGTTCCCTCAGTAGGTCATAACATGTAGGACAGAATCCCAAGCAGTCCCTCGAAAGACAGACAGAGAAACATGGGAGAAGGAACAACTGAAACACAGAAAGGAGCGTGCCTAGGACAAAAGGCCCTGCAGGACAGCTAGGCCAAAACCGGCCCTTCGCCTAGAAGCAATGTCCAGACTGTAATGCTTGGTAAAGGTGTACACGGAACTCCAGGTTGCTGCCGCACAGATCTCCGCTGCAGAAACATGGAGGAGAAAAGCTTCAGAAGCAGCTATGTCCCTAGTGGAATGAGCCTTGACAGACCCCGGCAAAGGCTACTCGTACTTCTGGTAACAGAAGCGGATACAACTGGCTAGTCACTTAGAGAGGCACTGTTTAGAAACAGCCTTACCCAAAGACCTCGATGCGAAGGACACAAATAGCTGATCGGCTTTGTGTGTCTCTTTTGTACAGAAGGTGTTAACACCCAAGAATCCGGTGTACATCTAACATATGTAACAGAGCCTCACCTCCATTTATTGGGGCCGGACAGTACACCGGGAGCTCGACCGATTGATTGAGGGTGAGCTGCGATATCACCTTAGGAAGAAACCTAGGATGAGTGCGAAGGACCGCTCTGTCCTTATGAAAAATAAGGTATGGCTCTTTACTCGAGAGCCTGAAGCTCGGAAACTCTTCGAGCAGAAGCAATGGCAACTATAAAGAGCGCCTTCCAAGAAAGTAGCTCACTGCTGGTTCAAAAGGAGGGAGAGTGAGCTTCTCCAACACAAAATTAAAATCCCAAGGTGGTGTAGGGCTGCGGATGGGGGGGTTTCAGATGGTGAATTCCTTTCAGAAATGTTTTGGCAATTTCCAACTGAGCCACGGGTTTACCATCCACCAGCACATGGTAGGCCAAGACAGCCGACAAGTGAACTTTCAATGAAGAATAAGAGAGCCCAGAATCTGACAGATAAAGCAGGTATTCCATTAAGTGAGGGGCCGAACAAGTACAAGGGTCACAACCCTTGGAGGTCACCTAAATAGAGAAATGTTTCCACTTCACAGCGTGTGGACCTCGTGGAAGGCTTTCGGGCCTCCACCATGACTTGAGCAGCTCTCGATAAGACCCCGTAGTGGGAAATCTCTACATCTGATGCAGCCAAGCATAAGGATGCAGGGGTCCTGAGTGCCGGGTGCACCAGCCGGCCCTTGTCCTGGGTTAAGAGGCTGTGCTGTAATGGAAGCGGAACTGGGGGTTCCCTTGACAACTGCAGTAGAAGCGGGAACCATATTTGTCTGGGCCCCAGAGAAGCAATTAAAATCATTTGTGCTCCCTCTGACAGAAGCTTGAGGAGCACCCTCTGAAGAATGGGAAATGGAGCGAAGGCATAAGAATTTCCCTGTCAGAGAGAGACAATGCGTCGTGCCAGAAAGCACCATGCTCTGGAACGAGCGAGCAAAATCTGGGAAGCTTTGAGTTGAATAGGGAGGCGAATAGGTCGATTTCTGGTCGCCACCATTTCTCGAAAAATGAGTCCGACACTTCCTGATTTAGCTCCCATTCGTGATAGAGGGTGAACAATCTGCTTAAGCTGTCGGCCAGAACGTTTTCCACTCCTGGAACGTGCACAGCTGTGAGCGACAGACCGTGCTGGACTGCCCAGTCCTGCACTCTCATCGCTTCCCTGGAAAGGGGATACAAACGAGTGCCGTCCTGCTTGCTCAGATACCAGACAACTATAGTGTTGTCTGTCTGAATAAGCAGGAGTCCCTTTGGAGAATGGTCTGACAAGCCTGAAGAGCACACAGCACCGCTCATCTCCAGAATGTTGATGTGTAAGGACATCTCTTGTCAGGACTAAAGTCCCTGTGACTGATGGTCCCTCAGATCCTCTTCGAGGTGTCCGTAGTGAGAACTGCTGCGGGAGCTGGACTGCGAAATGGACGGCCAAGAAGGATGTTCGCGGGATCCCTCCACCATGAAAGATCCTTCTGGAAGGCAGTTGAGATGAGGACCGGTTGATCCAGCTCATCCTGAAGCTGAACCCACTGAACCCAGAGGGACCGCTGAGAAACTCATGTGGAGCCTCGTCACGGGGACCGTGGAGACAGAGGCAGCCATCAGGCTGAGAAGACGAAGGACCTCCCTGGCTGGTAGGTACCTGGAAGAGGCCACCAAGTTGGCCTGCTGCATCAGAGTGTCCCTCCGGTCTGAAGGGAGGAAGGCTCTGCCCTGAACTGTATCCAGAATAGTTCCAATAAACTGATCTCGTGGAGATGGAGCCAGGGAAGCTATGGGGACATTGACGGTAATCCCCAATCGGGAAAACAGGTCCAAGGTAATCCGGAGCACCTCTGCAAGGGGACTCCCCGGAGGGGGCCGAGATCAGCCAGTCATCCAGGTATGGAAAAACTGCACTACACTGACGTCTCAAGGCTGCAGTCACGACCGCTAGGCACTTTGTAAAAACCTTGGGTGCTGAAGAAAGGCCAAACGGGAGAGCTTTGAACTGGAAGTGATCCCCCTGGAAGGCAAACCGCAGGAAGCGGTGGTGACTCTTAAGATCGGGATGTGCAGGTAAGCATCCTGCATGTCCAGAGCGCACAACCAATGGTTCTCCTGCAACAGTGGCAGCAGACTCTGGAGCGTGAGCATCCTGAATTTTTTGTATTCGACAAACAGGTTTAACCTGCTGAAATTGAGTATGGGTCTCAGGTCGCCTGTCTTTTTTGGAACCAGGAAGAAATGGGAGTAAAACCCCCGTCCTCTCAGACGATGAGGGACTGGCTCTGTTGCTTGTTTTTGCAAGAGAGCTTGCACTTCCTCCCTTACTAGAAGGAGCCTTCGAGGAGGAGAATCGGGTGGAACCTCCAAGAACTCTATGCTGTGTCCTATGGACACTAACTGCTGGACCCATTTGTTTGAGGTAATACGCTGCCACTCCTGCGTGGTAGAGACCTTCCCCCACCCCCACCCCACGGTTCCTCTTCCAGGAATTGGGGGAAGATCCAGGAAGTCAGGAGGTGGCAGGTCAGGCTGGAGGAGGTACTCCAGAGCAGCTGGGTTTTGGAGGTGGGGTGGAAGCGTTCCCGTGGCCTTCGTCTACCCTGTCCGAACTGGGTGCGTCTCGTCCTTGCCTCCAGGTCCATCTCCTCAAAGGACTGCTGAGATTGACCCTGACAGTACACTGACCTCACAGACCCAAGAGCCTGGCCGCTGCTCTTGGAGGTCTGTGATGGTGTCCTTGGCATCCCCACCAAAGAGCACCGAGCCCCAAAATGGGGCGCCCAAAATGGCTGAGCGGATCTCACTGGCGAGGCCTGCAATGCAGGAGCCAGGCGTGCCGCCGAAGGGAGACAGCGGTCGCCAAGGATTGGGCCAACAAGTCGATTTAGTCGAGGGTGGCCCCAAGAGCAGGCCGACAAGACATACTAGAGAGTCGGATGCCCTGGGCGAGTTCCTTCTTAAGGTCCGAATCGCATAGACTGAATTCGGTCCTCCAGCCTGGCAAGGGTGGCCTTTTGGTGGGACACCATAAGGGGCTACGTGAGTTCAAGGACCCTCAATGCGACGTACAAGGAATATACCTCCGAACTGGTCAAACTGCTTAGACTCTGTCAAGAGGAACAGAACTCAGATGCTTAGGAGCAGAACAACGGTCCTGAGCAGCAGAGATGACCACAGTCAGCCTTAAGATGTGCTGAAAGGAAGGGGCATCCTTAGGTGCCCAGTATGTCCTGTCAGCTCTCTTAGAGACAGCCATGATAGAGTTAGGCTGTTGCCAAATAGTCGAGGTGAGGGCTTGGTGAGGTGCTATCCATGGAGGAACTGGAATCGCGACAGCGCTCCAGATCCAGATGCTCGCCAGCCTCTGCCGCATCCGATCTTGTTCCTCAGTCTCCCACTCATAAAAGATTGGAAAGACCTTAAGAGATCCGCAAGGAAGGGTCCTCCAGGGAAACTTGGGAGAGACCTGCTCCGGGATCGGAGCGGAGGATGCTAAGATTCCCCAAAAAGACCCCGAGCCTGGATCATCTCCGCTTGGAAATCCGGCAAAGAAATGTCCGCTCTAGCCAGGCCCCGGACGTGGACTGTGAAAGGGTCAAGTCCATGGGGATTCGGACCTGGGAGCCGGAGAAGGATGGGGAGCCTGCTTCCAGGTCTGTAACTAGCTCGGCCCTAGCGCCCTTCCACCAGGCTTGTATGACTTCCCAAACATCCGCTGTGGGGCCCGGGGATGGACACAGGAGAGGAAGAGTGGTGGGGGTGCTTTGAGGAGGAGGAGGTGGAGGGTAAACACGTGAAGGATATCCATGATACCCGGGAAAGGGTTATAAGCCGGGTAGTAATGCCCCATATTATGCCAATCAGGCAACAGCCCGGCCAGGATATAGTCCATGAAGTACCCTGAGCGGTATAGTGGGGTCTTCCAAAAATACCTGCCGTCAGAGGAGCCGATGTCAGAGGCATCCAAGTCGGACCCGGTGTAGTATAAATACACGTGGAGTCTGGCGTCGGAACCACTGTAGACGGAACACGTATGGGGTCCAGCGTCGGGACCACTTTTGATGGGACCGGCGGAGCAGACGTCATGACAATATCTGGCGTCGGGACCTGTCGCAAGGTATCTGACAAAGGACCCACTCCTTCCAAAAGGTCCAGCGGCGGTGGCAGGCAAGTGGGTTCCAGCCAGGAGACTGTGGTTGGAGGAGCCGGTGACGGAGTAGGGACCGGGTCCGACGAGGGAGTATGGTCCGGCAAAGGTTGGCCAACCAGCCGGGAAGGGCTCCCTGAATCGGGAACAGAAGGGACCTCCATAGGGAGCTCCAGAGGACGATGAGGGGCCTCCTGGTCCAAGACCCCCAAAGGGGAAAGCGGGTCCAACCTCTGAGAAAACGCGATCTCCAAGGGACCTACGCTGTCTCCAGCCAAAGAAGCGGGACTAGAGAAGACGCAGCAAGCGGAGAAGGAGGGGGAAGAGGGGCTATCTTCCCCGGGCTCTTCCAGACATCGGGTGGGCAGATGTCAGTCCCCAAAGGGAGAGCCGCGTCCGAGCGATCCTCCTCAGGGATTGTCTGATCGGACGGTTGCGCTGATGAAGTCGAGGAGGCCCCCCCAACTTAGGCAGTGCGGGACCCTGCAGGACAGGGAACTGACTTGAGAGCCGCCTGCGGTCCCCAGAGGAGCAGCTTAGCGGCAGTCGCAGCGCGTCCGGGAGCAGCCATGGACCCACTTACCTGTCACTGAGACCAGGAGAAGCGCTTTGGATTTAGCATCCCCAGACGTGGCCTGGATCTTGACTGCAGGCGGCGGGGAGCGGCCTTGCTAGGTGCGGGCCTCAAAGCCTCAAGGCCTACTCTCCATGGTGTGTTCCTTCTCCCGATGCTTCTCCTTCTTTTTGTGCTTGGAGGGTGAAGAAGAAGTTGAAGCCGAATCTCTCATCTTCTCCATCTGTTTTTCTAATGAAGCCAGACGGGTCTTCAACAGATGGGCCTCCAGGGCCTGCTGCCTCCGCTTCCGCATGGCCTGATTAAACGGCTGGCAGTCCGAGCAGGTGGCCATGGCATAAACAGATCACGCACCGTCGACAGTCTTTGTGCGGGATCCGAGTGCCACTGGATTTGCACTTCTTTTTTGGAATGACATAAGAGCAAGAAACAATTTGATTCGGAAAATGGACGTTTATCGTAAAAACGATAGAACTACCGGCGATCACTGAAGTGAGTCTACCAGAGGGAGCTGCACAAGGTGACGGCGGGAAAGAACTGCCAGGTGGGCCTGGGGACCACCCACTATATAGGCTCACGTTGACGTTACGTCGGGTGGGCGGTCCCCCGTCGGGTATTGCTGGAAAAGTCTTCCGTTGGGTCCTGATGCCAGATGGCGCAAATCCTACATGTTATGACCTACTGAAGTAACCCTCTCGAAGTAAGATAAATAACTAAAAAGAGCGCTTTCCATGACAGAAAGCGCAGCTCACAACTTGCAGCTAGTTCAAAGGGAGGTAAAGTGAGTTTCTCCAACAAAAAACTGACAGCCAATGGAGGAACCAGGTTCTGAATGGGAGTTTTCAGATGCAAGATGCCCCGCAGGAAGGTTCGGGACACTTCAAGCTGGGCGACAGCTCTGCCCTAGATATATGCATGGTACTCAGAGATGCACCTTGAGCGAGGAGTACCAAAAGCCGAAGTCCAAAAGGGAAAGAAGATTCTCCAGCACCTGATTCACAGGGCCAGTGAAAAGGGTCCAACTGGCAAGGTTCAGCCCAAAAGGAGAAACGCTTTCATGTCATAGCCCAAGTGGCTCTGGTGGAGGGCTTCCTAGCAGCCACCAGGACGTCTGCGACCAGAGATGACACTCCAAAGTGGGCGACAGCTTGGTCTGCTGGGGCCATGCATGGAGATGCAGGGACTTGAGGTCCAGATGGACTAGAGTGCCCTGGTCCTGAGAGAGCAAACGGTGCACAGAGGCAGGGGCACTGGAGGTTCCACAACCAGCTGTTGCAACAACAGGAACCAAATCTGACGTGGCCAGAAGGAAGCTATGAGAATCACCTCAGCCCCTTCAAACTGGAGCTTGAGCAGAACCTCTGTAGAAGCAGGAAGGCACACAGAAACCTCCCTGCAAAGAGAGAGGCAATCGTGTCACCAGAAAACTCCAGGCCGGGTATCAGGCAAGCAGAAAAGCAGCAGTTTTGCATTGAGTGGGGGCGCAAAAGGTCCAACTCCAGACAACCCCACCTGTCGAAGAGATCTTTGACCACTGAGGTCAGAAGCTCCCATTTGTGAGTCCGCGACCTGGAGCGACAGACTGTTGGCCAAGATGTTCTGGACGTCTGGAACACGTACTACTGAGAGCTCCAGACTGTGCTTGATGGCCCAATACCAGACTCTTATCGCATCCTGACACAGGGGTTAAGAATGGGCCCTCCTGCTTGTTGATGTAATACACCACAAATATGTTGTCCGTTTGCACCAGCAGCGGACCAGGGAAGAGAGGAGTCTGAAAGGCTTGCAGGGCATTAAGGACCACTCACATCTCCAGGACGCTGATATGGAGACCTTGCTTCAATTCCATCCAGGTACCCTCGGTGTGGTGACTGGTCAGATGAGCACCCATCCCAGGCTGGATGAGTCTGTCGTGAAAATCTGATTGGGGGGGTGGTCGAGAGCTGAAAGGACATTCCCAAGGAGGCTGGCCAGATCCAGTCATCACGACAGAACCCTATGAACAGGTCAGAAACCAGGACCAACTGGTCCAGGTGGTCTCTGTGCGTTGGTCCCACTGGACCCGCAAGGTCCACTGAGGAACCGCATGTACAGGCAGGCCAGGAAACTGGCAAGTTACTGCTGCCATATGGCAGACAAGGCGCAGGAAAATCATGGTGGGGACCTGCTGACTGGAGGAAACCAGACAGGCTTGCTCCAATCACTCTGCCCTGTCCATAGGCAAAAAGGTCTTGCCCTGGGTAGTATCTAGGGATCGCCTTTATGTATTGAAGGCGCTGGCAGAGCAAGGCAGGACTTGCACACGAGTGATCCCCAAGGCCTGGAATAGGTAAAGGTGGTGTTTAGAGTCTAAACCAGGCGGTCCCTGGAGGGGGCTGTTAGCAGTCAATCGTCCAGTTAAGGGAACACGTAGAAGTCCTGCCTCCTCAGAGCCGCCGCACGAATGCCAGGCACTTAGTAAACACCCTGGGGGCTGAAGGCCAAAAAGGAGGGCCCAGAATTGAAAATGGGCTCCATGAACATGGAAAGAGGAAGAGACGATGTGCAGGAAAAATCTGAATGTGCGGGCAAGCATCCTGCAGGAAAAATCTGAATGTGCGGGAAAGCATCCTGCATGTCCAGAGAGCAAAGCCAATCTCCCTGGTCCAAAAGGGGCAACAGTCCCTGAAGAGAGATCATCCTGAAGCGTTTGTACTTGATATACTGATTCAGGTCCAAGATGGGCTGAAGATCCCTGGTCTTTTTGGGGACGAGGAAGAAGTAGGATTAAAACCCCCTTCCCCACTGAGCTGGAGGGATGGGCTCTATGGCGCTTTTTTGCAGGAATGCTTGAATTTCCTCCCAGAAGGTGGACAGGTAGGCCAGGGGATAAGAGGAGTTTACTGCAGGTTTTTCTGGAGGCCATTCTAGAAACTCCAGCGTGTGCCCGTGCTGTATGATCAGGACCAAACAATTGTCTGTGGTAACTCCCCGCCACCCATCCAGGTGGAAGGAGAACTGACTCCCCACCACCTCCTTCAGAGTCTCAGCTGGAGGGGGTGGGGTTGGCTGAGGAGTCAGGAGGTGGGGGTGGTGGCTGCAATTGCCAGAGAAGCTCTGGGGGAAGCAGCTGCAAGGGCCGCTGTGGCCTTTCGCTTATTCTGGCCCTTGGCAGACTGGTTTCGGGACTGCTTGCGAGAGGACAGACAAAAGGGACTGACACTGGCTTGCTCTACGCTGAGTGTGACAGAGCAAATGAACAGACTTAAGGGCTCACCTCAACTCCTGCAGGGTAGAGATGATGTCCTGGACATTACCCCAAAAAAGGACAGAGCCCAGAAGGGGCGTCCAAGATGCTGGCTTGCACATCCGAGGCAAAGCTGGAGACCCAAAGTCAAGAATGGTGCTGGAGGCAGACTCCAGAAGCCGCCCTGTGCCCAGAGGCATCCACAGCGTGAAAAGCAGCAAGGAGAACGTGGTTGCCAAAGTCCAAGCCCGACTTCAAGAGTTGGGCAAGCTGCGTCTTGGTGAGGTCTTCTGGTAAGGCTTGCCTCAGGTCCCTGGCCTGGTCCCAGAGGACGTTCTGATACTGGACCATATGGGCCAAGTAATTAATGGTCTGGACAGCCAGGGTAGAAGACGCGAACACGTGCTTAGCCAGGTGGTCCAGCTGTCGAGACTCCCAGTCTGGGGTAAGAGCACTATGGTGCTTGGGCTTTTGGTACAGTCATGCACTTGTTTATGACCACTGAATCAGCCTTGCGGACTCCCTAAGAAGGGTTTACTAGCAGGGGCATGGTAAAGACAGTCCACCTTCTTGGGCAACGGAGGGGTGGAAGAGGGGAGATTCCATGCCACCCTAGTGATATCCTCATAGGAGTCCATCATGGATGCCACCACCACAAGGAGGGTGTCCCACTGCCTTAAATTTATGGCCAGGAGACACGCACTGGGTCCTGCTCCTCTGTTTCCCAGCCAATAATGGACTGGATGTGGCGCCATAACATGCATAAACATCAGGTCGTCGAGGGGGACTTTGGGACCTCCATAGGAGGGTCCTCCCCATCTCAAGACTCCCCGGGCGAGGAGAAAGACCCTAACAGTCTGAGTCATCTTCATTGGTCTCGGTGGCTAGGTCAGACGCCGGTGGCATATGCTCGCCCCTGCGATGGCCAGAGCCGACGTCTGGTCAAGACCCAGAAGACCCCAATGACTGGGGTTTGCTAGGGCCAGCCCGGCCCAGATCCTGAGGCAGTGGGTCCCAGGGCAGGTGATGGGGGGACGCCAGAGGGGGCCCTTGAGTAGCGGGAGTCTGCCTCTGGACAAAGGACCATCACTCTGGAAACAGGGCATTATAATCCACTGGTGGGTAGGGATAGGAAGGCACCGGGTGAGAGTACAACGGCAGTGGGGTCAGCATGGGGCACCAAGGGATAGGGCCGCATGGCGCCAGCAGAGGATCCGGCATCGGACTAACGGGAGTCGGCTGCAGCAGAGGTGACACCAGTGCTGGGCCCACAGGCTGGGGCAGTGGCAGTACTGGGGGCAGCCCAGAGCGTCCAAGGGAAGGGTCTGCCGGCGCAGGCCTAGCTGGAGAAGCAGGCGTCTTTGGTGGGGGGAGAGAAGGAAACCCCCTTGGCAGAGGCAATGTCAGTGAAGAAGAAATGGCGGAAGCCTGTTGCGGGCACGTCCTAGGACTAGCGCTGGTACCAGAGGTACGAACCGACAATGGCAGTGCCATGGTCATGGGCCAACGGTGGAGGAACAGATGCCAAATGAACCAACACCGGCCATGCCACTTGGCTGAGAGCCTGTGAAAGATATGGGCCTGAGCGTCAGGGGCTGGGAAGCAGGAGACGAAGTCCCCTGCCCTGAGGAACCACCACACGAAATAGCAATGAAGGCGGGCGGCTGAGCCACCAGGAGCCCGCCAAAAGGAAGATGACCCCATCACAGTCGAGGGTTTGGGGCGCGACTGCGAGCAGGAAGCAGACCGGTCCCGGTGTTTGTGCTTCCCACCAGATTTCTGAGAAGAAGAGAAGGCCCCAGTGGACTGCGCCCATGAGGCCGAAGAGCTCCTGGCCTGCAGCTTCTTTTCCATCGTGACCAACTTCTGCTTTAAAAGGTGGCTCTCCAAAGTTATAAGACGATGTCTCCGAGTAGCCTGATTGAATTTCTGGCAAATCTGGCAGGCTTCAGTGTCGTGGCTGGGGCCAAGGCAGATGAGACATGCAGAGTGGTCATCTTTTTTCAGAAATTTGTTTGCCGCAGGCACACTTAGTGGAGAGGTCGGAAGACGAGGCTGGTGGAGAAGACAAACTCGTCGATGAAAACACTGAAAATTCTATGTTCAACACTAAAGAAAAAAGGAAAATAAAAAAGCGTGGCAAGCACTGGTAATGGCGAGTGACTGTAGCTGTGGCATCCGCCAAGGTCAGACGTGCGCGGGTCAACAGCATGAAAAGAACTGAGGTAGGTGTGGGGGACCACCTGTCTTTATAGGATAGGCGGACATCAGCGACTGAGCCATGGTCCCCGTGGTAGACTGCTCACTAGAAGTTTTCCGTGTGGTCCGGCTTCTGACGGCTTAGTCCTACCGGTGTGGCCTGCTGCAAAAGCCTTCCTCAAGTAAGATCACGGACTCGGAATGTGGGTGGTAGTATGAGGGACAGTGAAAGAGGCTATGCGCTGGTGAAAGGCTGCTTTGCTCCTTCTGTTTTCATAGCTCTACTAACAAAACAGTTATCAGACTTTTGATTTATCTGTACTCTAATGTGGACTTCAAATTAAATGGATTCTAGGGGTTGGCAACAGACCATTTTTGACTAATATTAACCGATACATATTTTATAGTGTGTGTGTGTGTGTGTGTGTGTGTGTGTGTGTGTGTGTGTATAACTCAACATGCTCCCTCTGCCATCCCTGCTGCCCTCGGCATATGAAGATTCAGCTATAGGCCCATGAGAGATGCAGAGTGACCTCAGTCAAACTTAAGTGGAACGTTAAAGGGCACTGTCAGGTTTTGGTGGTATTTTTCCACCTCGCAATCCTGGTGTTTGTTGCTCCTCACATTCACATGGAAAGCACACCTGGGACCCGATTGCTGAAAAATATTTAAAAATGCTGTTTTAATGCAGCATTTTCGAAGTCATGGATTCTTGGCATGCGCATGTTAGCGCAGATGCTGGCGTCATCATGGCTTCCCTTTTCAAAGTATTTTTTCCTGTGAGATATACTGCTTGTTTCAAGGAAAGAGTTACATTGCCAGTCTTGCTGATTCCTATAGATTTATATTTCTGAATAAACTCATATGCCTTCTGAAAAAACGAAAGTGCTCATGAACGAGCCTACAGGCGCTCCGGTGCCAACAACACTTGTGAACGCGTCAGGCTGCAGGCGGGGGCAGAATTAGCTGTCCTGGCTGAAAAGTAATGCTGCATTAAAAACAGCATTTTTTTTATATCTTTCAGCAATCGGATGCCCGGTGTTTCTATGTCAATGTGAGGAGCAAAAAACACCAGGATTGCGAGGCAGAAAAAAATACCACCAAAGCCTGACAGTGCCCCTTTAAGGTAAGAAAGAAAACTGTGTGTGTTGTTGGGAAGGGGGCAGGAGAGAAAGAGTGTGTGTGTGAGCGCGCACAACAGCTGCTTCTATATTAGCTGGATGTGTAAGTAATTTGTTGTATTATTGTGAAGTATATGTAGGGTAACATACAAAACTGTGGGTTATAAAACTCATATTACCTCTCCATTCACTACAACTTAACATGCACATCACAATGATACAACAAATAAAAAGAACTGGTAGCCTGTCAAAATGGCGACTGCAGAATGACAACGTGTTAATCAGGTGACCGAACTACAGTGCCGACACATCAGGCGACTGCTGGTTCCCCTCATCCCCTGAAGTAAGCCCCTATACTAAATAAGCGGGGCGTGGGGGAAAAACCTCCCATGGGGTCGCCACAAGAAAGAAGTATTTTGAACCTCACTGCTAGGAATTGCGCCTATTCACAGGTCGCCATTCCACAGTCGCAATTTTGACATGGAACCCAAAGAACCTTATATATCACACTGTTTTTTCATGATGCCCTTTTTATTGTCATGTGGCCCATGTGGTTCGTGGAAAATGGGTGCTGTACCCAGTGTGCTTAACCGTTAACAAAGTAAAACAAATACTTTCATTGTGAAATGGAAATGAGTATTATGCAGCTCAGTACAAACAATTATAAGCACTTTTGTTGGTGTAAAACACTGCAAAGCATTTAGCTATGTAGCAGCCTATTTAAGACAATACTCCTGCACACAGTAATCATCTTACCTTCTGCCAGAAATCCATGGAAAACCGCGATATACCAGATGTCACACTGACTGTAATCAATCTGCCCAGAATCGTCACATTTGACTCATTGGGTTTGATTTTATCAATATCATCCTCCATTCTTCCAGGTTTCCAGCATACAATGGCATTTTCACAAGACTGGGAAAAAGGAAACAAAATATTTTAACACACTTATGAAAGGCACTCAAATTTCCATCTAAGAAGCTACTGCACAAGGTTATTTCTGTATGACAGACTGTGCTGAAGATTTCCCATTCATCCCCACCCTTAGAATAAGCAGATAAATAATGATGTGCCACAGAGCGCAATCCTAGAAGAGCAGTTAAATCTTCTTGAGAAAGGGGTGGGATGCCAGTGATTCCAACATAGGCAGTACAGTCACAGCAAAGGGCCAACATATGCTAGTTTCCAAAAGAACTTGGATACTTCAAAAGAATGGACAGAGAAATGGCAAAACCAGATAATGCAAAATGCAGTTTAAAACTAAACCCAGGGAAAATCTTTTTAAAAACCACATCATGTACCCTGCAGCCAAACTCATGTCCGTTTAAAACCTAAACATATTAAAGTAATACCACAATGGTATGTTATGTATGTTACAAATTAATACAATTATTGTATGTAATGTATTGTTTATTCTCTGTACTTTGCAGGTCGTGCCTGAAAACAGGCTTTTGTCTGCTCCTACCCAATTACTAAAATTCTCTTTACATGTGTGCATACATGTATACCTACATAAAGTGGGTAAGTGTAAGGTTATGCATCTGGCATTGAGGAATAAACTTAGAAGTATAAATGACTATCAGGACAAAGATCATGGGATTATTTTAGTGAGTACACAAATAATCCAAGTAGTCCACATAAGCAGTCAATAAGGCTAACGGGATGATAGGTTGCATCAAAATGTGAACAGAGAATGAGGCTAGAGAAGTAATACTGGCCCCATACAATGCTTTAGACAGACTCTAGAATAAAAAGTGTTTAACTCTAGGCACTGCACTACAAAAAAGGTCATGAAAGGCAAAAATGATGATCATGAGGCTAGAAGGAATGAGGTACAAACAGATTGCAGCAGATGAGACTTAGGCATTAGAGAAGAGGAAGATAGTGGAGGGTGACGCATGATATATAGTGCTGCCCTCCAGCACATGAAACCCCCTTCAGACCACCTGGGTCAGTCCTGTTTGCACTTTATTTGGGACTTGCTCCCATCTCCCATGGATTACCCCGATGGTAGAGCCAGGGCTGAACCAAACCATGGGATTTTTGTATGAACAGAACCAAACTTGAACCCTGGGAAAAAAAAAACCACTGAACACGAACCTTGAGACTGTGGCACTACAATGAACACGCACCTAATGCTAACCTGGTTTTTGTATGATCACATACTCCTTGTGCTTAACACCCTGGCAGGCAGCATTATGGTCTACATGTGGCTACTGCATATGATCTATTATTCAGCAATTAACAGAAATGGTGCGTGTGCGACACCAGTGTATAATTTACATAGGCATTTACGGGTGTTTTCTAGACAGGGTACTGTAAAAAAATAAAAAGTTACAATGGCTTCATGTAAAACAACAACTGAAAAAGAAAAAGCAAAATCAGATAAGGAGAAGGAAAAACTGGATCTAGTAAAACAATTTTAAGAGGGAACATTGGAAATTAGGGACTACCATGATTTCCAAACCGGATTTTCGAAATTTCTGTCAGCTGCTTCTGGACACTGGTGCTCAGCATGGAAAAACAAATGCTGCTGACATGCTTCCAGATAAGTCTACCGTCAGGCAGAATTATCTTCCTATCATTTATAACAGTGTACGGGATAAAGCTGTTAAAACAGACGATCTTGGCTATTTTGGAGCAACGACAGTTATTTGGTCTGATGACTTCTTGAAGTGGTCATTCCTTTGCCTGACGTTCTAGTAACTGACAGACTCCCTTGAGCTAAAACATGCCACTCCAGGGGTTCTCCTGGTGAGGTTTTCATAGGATAGATTACTAGGTCAAGTAGCGTTAGCCATATGAGACCTGTATATATTTCAGAGTCTGTATTGGAAACACGGTTACCATCATATTCCCAAAACCGTTGTCAATCTTCAGGAACCACCTAGACAAATACCAAATACAATGTAAGGAGCAACATGGCTTTCAAAAACAACATAGCACAACTGCACTGGTTGAGTTTACCACGTTTATACAGGACACCCTTGAATGTGGGCACTTAGTGAGGCTACCTTCATAGATCTCACTAAGGCCTTCGATACGGTCAACCGCAAACTCCTACTAACCCAATTAGGTGAATCGCTGGTCTCACGACTCTCTGTGCTGGTTTTGGAGCCACTCTCTGGGCATGTTCAACAGGTAAAATAGGCACACTCTCAGACAGCCAATGAGTTAGCACAGGAGTTCCACAACAGTCCATATTGGGCCCATTACTGTTTGGTCTCTTTTTAAATAACCCCCCACAAGCGTGTCATGACAGAATCCTTCTATACGCGAACGATGCTGTACTATACACTAGTCATCCGGACCTCGACACTCTAAAACAACGCTTGCAGATTAACTTCAAACTTGCTGAAGACCGGTTCATTAATGCTCAGTGTTCCCCATTCATTGTTTTAGGGTGGTGGGCCACCACCCTATATTTTTTTTTACCACTGCTCTATATTTTTTACCACCACCCTATATTTTTTTGCCACCACCCTATATTTTTATCCATTTTTTTTATAAAATCCTCCAAAATTGTCTTTTATCGACATCCTTTATTGCAATACTACCCATTTAATACCAGCACACTATATGTTACTTAAAGCTACTTATGCACATGTATCAGTGCATATAGGAGGTCCTAAAATAACGCACCATTTGACCCCATAACTATTGCCCCGACCTATATTTTCAGAGAGTGGGGAACCCTGATGCTCGACTACTGCTAAATTATAAAAAACACAAACACCATGCTGTTTGCCTCCACACACAGTAGATATAAATCTTCCAAACTAGTCATCCGAAACAAACAAAACAATACGCTTGAAATGGTCAAAAACTTCAAATATCTCATAGTTACCTTGGATAGCTCCCTATCTTATTCAATACATATCGACCAGGTTTCCAGGTCAGCAAATGGGAAGATTGGTCAGCTGTAAAGACACAGACTCTGTCTCATGGAAGATGCCCTCAAACCTGCCATAAATAACTCTGCCTTTTCCGTTATAGACTATGGTCTTGTCGTCTACAGTGCGACCTCTGACACAACCCTAAAAAGAACAGCCCTACCTCTGAATAAAGCTTGCAGGCTACTCCTGGGAGCTCCACGCCTTGCCCACACCTGTGACCTACATTCATTCACAGGCTGGCTGACCTGGAACTCAGAACCCGATATCAGTTCTGTCTCCTGGCCAAAAGAATCAACCCTAGGCCAGACCCCACGGGGGGGTCCAGACCATGCTTAGCCCAGCTGCATCAGCCAGACTGACTAAAGGGACACACAACAATCCCTAAAAGGTACCTTTCTGCCACACTTCACAAGGACAGTGATCCTTTGGATTCTGTGCCCCTAATTTGCTCAACTCCCTCCCCAGCAACCTACTAGCTGAGACTAAATTAGGACCATTTAAATCTAAACTACGCTCCCAAATCTATAGTCTAAAGAAGTGTACATGCCCCAATAACAAAGTCCGATTGACCCATGCCTGGCTCTGATTAGATTTGCACTTATTCCCCCTAAGGTTGACTCTTGATCTTATTAGCACTCATTTCACCCTGCCTGCTCCCTTCATACCCTTTTCAACACCTTCCTCACCCCTCCTCCTCCTCTCCATTCTAGAGAACACCTACTGCCACCAACCCCCCACCTCTCCAAAATCCAATTCACCTCTACTCATCCTTCCTCTTCCCCACTCCCAAATCTGCCTCGTTTTAGCTCCCCTCCTTACTCTCTTCCTCCCCTCTCCTGATCTTGCCTCGATTTTACTTCCTTCCTTCACTCCCTACCCCCCCACACCAAAACAACAGGTACGAGCCATACTTATTTCCTGCTTTGTAGCTTCTATTTTCCCCTACTTGCCTCTGAAATTCTCTTGTATTGGCTTAACCAAATGTTCTTAACTGTATATTTATCCTAGTCATGTTTTCTGTAAATTTGTGCAACTGTTACCCCCAACCTTACTTCATGTATAATGTTTGTGCTTTTATCTTCTCTGTTTCTTGACATGGAATCTCTGTAAATGAGCTTATAGCTCAAAAGTTTTAATCTGGGAATGAAATAAATAAGCAGTTCAAGCTCTACAGTCATTTCTTCTGCCAGTGGCAGAAATGTTCTGTGTAACTGAAAATGCTTGTAATATGACTGCAGCATTTTCCCTGACTATTAAGAGCCAGCTGTTCTGCTGGCCCGGTGGTGCTGAGGGTTGAGGCACTGGACACCACACCTCGTGCTACGCCGGCGACCCTGGTTCGGGAACGAGCTCGGGTCGTCGGGTGTCGGCAGAGGAGGACTGGGATTGAGCGTCAGGAGTCAGCTCTCCTGGTCCTGGGGTGGGATGGGGACTCTACACCACACCGCGGCGACACCCCTGGGGACGCCTGTGGTACCTCGCAGGGTGGTGTGTAACGGAGGCGGACAATGGCAGATGTCTGCACGTATGTGCGAGGGACGCCACTGCACATCCATGGTCCCAATCGGAAAGAACAGGGGAAAATGGCAGCACAGGTCCGAGGCAGCTTGAGAGCTGCAGCTCCACGGCTGACTATGCCTGGAGGCATGTGCCAGTACTGGTTCCTCACCAGGTGCAGGGGCTACTGGGGGGCTTCAAGAGGTGTAGCTGCCACAGCTACAGCTTTGGGGTTGGCATGGAGTGAGCGGTGGCTGGATGTAGAGTAGGACTGTGGCTGCAGAGGAGAAATGTTAAATGATAAAAAGTCAGCTGTTCTGATCATAATCTGAATTTGGTGATAAAACATTCAATTGTAGGGGACAATCAAAGTGGTGAAGCTGCTGAAGTGCCCAATGTTTCGCAACAGCAAGGCTGATGGATAGAAGCTTAAAGACACTGGCGCAAAGGTCAGTTTTCCTAAATCACAAAAATTTGATGTGGAGACTAAATGGAATAGTCAGTTTACAATGCTTGATTCAGCTGTGTCCTCAAACAACAAGTAGAAGCAGTCCTTCAAACCAGAAGAAAAAATTACTCACCTTAGTAATGCTGTTTCTTCTAATGGAGTCTTGCTATATTATGACATATGCAGTTTGTCCCAGCCTTAGAACTGCTCCGGGCGAAAGAGTTAAAGTCCATGCCAGGCATGGAACTTGGAAACTCAAGCTCGGTTGAAAATTCTATCTGTTGTTCTTCAAAACTTAAACTGTCAGATCTTCACGAGCAAAAACTCACTAAGACTCTGTGTGGAAGCTGTAAAGCTACACTAGCCAACTGGCTACTTAATTAAATAAACATATTTTTGGTGCCACAAAGAAGACTCGAGTCAGGAGACCCAAAAAATGACAACACAACAAAGATCACCCCAAAAGGAGGGGTGAAAAACAAGGTGGGCATCTAAAAAGTGCCAACGCTGCCCTGCCCACCCACATCCCCAAGAGTAAGGTTCTGAGAGGGGCAGGCGGGGGTCATAATATAGCAAGACTCCATTAGAAGAAACAACATTACTAAGGTGAGTAATTTTTTCTTCAAACAACATGAAGTCTTGCTATATTATGACATATGCAGACTACACAGCAGTACCTCCATGGAGGAGGGACAGAACCTACTTAGGAAATAGGCTCTGAAGCACAGCTGTGCCAAAACGAGCATCACTCCTAGCCTGGATGTCCAGGGAGTAATGCTTAGTAAAAGTGTGCACCGTTTTCCAGGTAGCTGCTTGACATATCTTTAGGATAGAGATGTCCCTGGCAGCAGCCAGAGACGCAGTTGTACCTCTGATGGAGTGAGCCCTCAGGTCTGAGGGAGGAACTTTACCCAGTTTTTCATAGCAGAATTGGACACAGATGATCCACCTGGCAATGGATCTTTTAGTGGCAGGTTTCCTTGCCAACCTCACCATAAGTGAGGAACAGTTGGAGGAGTTAAACCTGTGACCTTTGGTACAATCTATGTAGTAGCTAAGTGATCTTTTGACATCTAAACTGTCAACCTCCTCTCACCAGAAGAGGAATGGCCAGTGAAGTACACAGGGAGAAATATAGATTGATTAAGGTGGAAATCTGAGACCACCTTAGGCAAGAACTTCTGGTTAGTCCTGAGGCCTACCTTATCTCTGTGAAAGGAGATAAAATCAGGCTCCACTGACAATGCTTGTAACTCACTTATGCCTGGCAGAAGTGATGGCTACCAAAACACAGTTTTCCAAGTCAAGTACTTGAGCTCTGCTGAGGACAAGGGCTCAAAGGGTGTTGCATAAGTTGGGCAATGTAAATATTAAGATCCCAGGCAGGGAAGGATCCCTAAATGGGGGTTGGTGTGAAGCAACCCTTTGAAAACTTGGAGAATACAGAAGAATGAGCTGAAAGAGAAGAGGCCTTACCTGCTGACAAGAAAGCAGACACGGCTGCCAAGTGCACTTTTAGGGTAGCTGGTCTCAGCCAGTAAAGTATTTAAATGAACCATATAATCCAGGACTGCGGGTAAGTCAGCAGATTCTGGGAAATGTCTTCCCAGAGCACCACATGGAAAAATCTCTTCCATTTGGAATTATAAGTAGCCTCTGGTGGAAGGCTTCCAGAAGCCTTCAGAATATCCAATACACCTTGGGAAAGGTGTAGGTCAGCAAACTCTAACTCTTCAAGAGCCAGGCCTTGAGATTGAGAGATTTGAGGTCTGGTACCCAAACCGTCTCCTGAGCACAGGATAACAGGTTGTGATTCCTGGGAGACAGGGACGGTGGACTGCTAAGGACATAAGGAGTGGGTACCAGGGCTGTCTGGCCCAGTCTGGAGCAATCAGAAACATCTTGCAGGATTGAGACCTGATTTTAACTAGCACTGTGAACAGGAGGGAAGGGTGGAAAGGCATAGAGAAACTTCCCTTCCCAACTGAGAAGGAAGGCACCCAGGGGGACTAAGCCCAACACTGGGGCCTGCAACAAAAAAGAGGAAGTTGGTGATTGTCTGGGGCTGCAAAAGATCTATCTGGGTGTGCCCCATCTGGCAATACCACCTCCAGAACTAGGGATCCAGAGCCCATCGTGATGGCCTTGGAAATCCCGCTGAGAGCATCTGCCAGGACATTGCCCTGCCTGGGAGGTGAACTACTACAAGTGAGGTGTTCAGGGAGCAAGCCAGAGACCACAACTTGTTGCTTCGTGCACAAGGCCGTAGACCGAGTGCCTTGCTTGTTGATGTACCACATTGTGGTGGTATTGTCTGTTCTGACTTGAATAACCTTGTTCTGAACAGATTTGGAAAAAACAAAGTGCTAGAAAACTGCACTGAGTTCCAACAGATTGATGTGGAGCAGAGATTCCTGAGGGGACCCCAATCCTGGGTGGTGAGGTCGCCCACCCCAATAGGGATGCATCTGTAGTAAGGATTAAGGTGAGACTGAGGGGTAAGGGGACCCCTGTCTCAAATTGCCCTGGTCCTGCCCCCACTGAAGGGCCTGGATCAGGGTTCGAGTCACTGGGATCAATTTGGTTAGAGGGTCCTTTCTTTGAGACCAAAAGGCTCTCAAATGGAACTGGATGTCCCTCATCTGAAATCTGGCTCCCTGCACTACTGCTGTCGAAGCAGCCATGTGTCCCAGGAGCTGTAGAAAGTGCCTTGCTGGTCGAGAGATCCGCAGGGTGAAGGAGGAAGCCAGAGAAATCAGGGTACTTGCCCTTTCCAGAGGAAGGAAGGCTCTGTCTTCTTTTGTGTTCAGTTCTGCACCTATGAAGGTGAAAAGCTGAACAGGCTCTAGGACTGACTTTGGAAGATTGAGAAGGAAACCTAGAGAAGTTAGCAGTTGCCGAGTTACTTGAAGGTGTAACCTGACTTGCTCTGTGGACTGGCCTACTATGAGCCAGTCGTCCAAGTAAGGAAAGATAGCAATTTTTTTTTTTTTTTTTTTCCCTTAAGTGGGCAACTGCTACTGCCAGGCATTTTGTGAATACCCTTGGGGCAGATGTAAGGCCAAAGGGCATTGCTCTGAACTGGTAATGACCTTAGGGCAGTTCGAATCTGAGGTACTTTCAATGGGAGCTTCTGATGAGAACATGAAAATAGGCATCCTTGAGGTCCAGGGACACTAGCCAGTCCCCTGGCCTTAAAGAGGGTAAAATAATTCCCAGAGTCACCATTCTGAATTTTGGTTTTAAAAGGTGTTTGTTTAGATACCTGAGATCCAGGATGGGCCACCATTCTCCTGTCTTTTTTGGGGTAAGGAAGTACCTGGAGTACAACCCTTTGCCTTGGTGTAGGGGTGGAGCCCTTTCCATAGCTCTGAGAGCCAGGAGGGTAGAGACTTCTGCCTCCAGGGCAAGAGCCTCTGAAGAATCTGTAGGTGGAGAGGATCCGATTCTCATCTTTGGAATTTTTTTAAGCTGAGAACCAGTCCCTGGCTTACTACTTCCAGGACCCACTTGTCTGACGTTAGAGACTCCCAGTCCTGGACAAAGTAACCTACAGGTAGTGGAGAATCAGCCCTGGGCGCCCCATCAGGGTGCCTGTTTGGCAGGGGCTTTAGGCTGAGGGGTGGAAGCAGGCCTGCCTGCACCCCGTCTGCCTTTCCCTCTAAAGAACCCCTTCTGTGCAAAAGCTGAAGAAGAAGCCTGGCTTGGTAAAGGCCTACTAAAAGGCCTACTCCTGCCCCTGGGAGGCTGCTTTGGAAAGTGACTTGCCTTTCCTTGGCCTGTGCACTCCTATAGGTGGTCCTATATTCATCCATTTTCTTCATGTAATTCTCTGTTTGCTCCCCAAACAGAGAGTTGCCCACAACAGGGAAATCCATGGCTTTAGTCTGGGTATCCTGTGACAGGCTAGTACATCTGAGCCAAGCCATTCTATGGAGAGCCACAGATGTAGCCATGACTCTGGATGATATATCACTAGAGTCCACTGCAGCATGGAATTGCACCTTGGATGCCTCAAAACCATCAGGGGCCACCTGCTCCAGCTCTTCTGCCAGCTGGCCAGGAACCTGCTTTGCTAGAGCTAAAACAGTAACCCATCTGGATTTTTGATATCTAGCAACATAAGCCATATAATTAGCCTGTCAGAGTCCTAAGGAAGCCGCCATGTACTGTTTCTTTGCCATGGCATCTATCTTTCTGGAGTCCTTGCCAGGGGGGTGAGAGGCTAAGGGAACATTTGCCTTGTCACAGGCTGCAGCCTGCACCACCCCACGTGGCTGCATTGTTGGGTAAGGAACTCCGTATCAGAGCCTGATAATGCATACCTTTTGTCCATTCTTTTATCAACAGGAGGTATGTGGTGTGAGGAGCTTTTAAAATCTTTACTGTCTGTTTCCAAAAAGATTTATGCAGAGGAATAGACAGTCTCCTAGACTCTGGGATATCCATCATTTCTACAAAATCAGGCTCCTTCTGATCATCCACAGCTTCCTCCATAGGGAGCTGGAGGGTTTCAGCCACTTTTTTTTTTTTTTTTTAAAACATGAAGTGAGAAGGGGACTCAGAAAGCCTAGGGGTAGACACTCCTGAAGGTCTGTCTGGAGAGATGTCCGGTTCAATGGGCACATCCAGACTTTCAAAACCACATTCACTCTCCCTCTTCCCCCTCCTCTGGTTCATAAAATTCCCTTAAATAATACTCCTGAACCGGAGGAACCGACCGAACCGAGCGCTTACCTGATGATGCCGGTTCGGTCGGAACCGGGGAGACTGAACAATTTTATTGCTTTAGCTATTTCTTCAGCGGTTGGAGAGGAAGTTTTGACTCCACACCAGCTGATTTTCTAGATTTCTTTGTTGGAACCGACTCCTCAGAGTCGGCTCTCCTTGCCGAGGAAGTATTGCCTGGTCAGGCGGCTCCCTCTGGTTCGGCTGAAACCGAACGGGCTGGCCATCCGGTCAGCGGACTTTATGGCCTCCGTTCCCGAGTCTACCAACTCTCTTATCCAGGGTAGCTGCAGGAAAACCCATGCAAATCTGGCAGTCTGAATTGAGGTGGTCAACCCCAGACAATAAACACATGGTGTGGGGTCAGCCTTGGCAAAGGCTTCCCCACATACAACCTACAGTGCTGAAACCCAGTGGGCCGGTTTTCTTTTGGTTTCAGACATAGTGCCAGCCCTAACCAAAAACTTGTCCTTTTACGGCAATCTGCCAAGCAAGACTCCTTATCGGTTCCCAACCGTGTCACGGAGTCGTGGAAAAAACGTAATTAAATCCGTTTTTTAGAACCGATAAGAACCGGAACTGTACTTCTAAAAGACTGTAATGTAATAGAGTGAATTTGATCGGTTCAAACCGAACCGAAAAAATGTTTACAAGTTCCACACAGAAAATAAATGTAAAACCTATCTAGTACTTACAATACCACAGACAGAGCTTGAACCGACCAGTTGCGGTTTAATTTCGGTTAAAAACGAAACTTTATACTTTAACCGACAAAATGAACCGTGCAGAAGGAGGAATCTCCGGAGCGACTGTTCAGTGAGGCGGAGTAAAGAATCTGACAGTTTAAGTTTGAAGAACAACAGAAAGAATTTTCAACCGAGCTCGAGCTCTAAGTTCCATGCCTGGCATGGACTTTAACTCTTTCACCTCCGGAGCAGTTCTAAGGCTGGGACAAACTGCATATGTCATAATATAGCAAGACTTCATGTTGTTTGAAGAGTATGGTCTGGCAGGGGAGTTGATTGAGAAAGCCGAAAAAAATGCAGACATAATGAGACTTCTTAGAAAATTTCAAGAAAATCAGCGAAGCTTTGTCAATGTATCATACTCCAACAGCTAACTTAGTTTACCTTCATTATTTCACGCTGCTGCAGCTGTGAGAAATCACGCAGGCAGATTCTGAAATGACTGCATACTTAAGCCTGTAATGGCTGTGAAACTACAATCTGAATTTGTAGTTCATATGAGATTTAAAGTGGCCACTGTCTTCTGCCCTACCTAAAAGCACATGAAATTTGCTCCATCTGCAGAACGGAACTTTATTTATGACCCAGCTGAGTATGAGCTAAGGAGTGACCAGCAGCGTGCATCTATCTTCTCCTGGTCAGATTAAGTGACTATAAAGGAAGTGGCAAAAACAGATGTGAAAGATACAGTATACTATCATGTCTTGGTGGGCCTGTGGAAGGTTCTTTAAAAGTCGCGAGATCTAGGTTGTCGAGTGAATTGAAAACGGATTTAGAACACGACAGTTACACAGATAACTTCCTAGAATTCTGGAAACAGACTGGAATGGAAGACAGCTCTTTCCAAATCTAATGAAGCTTGCTCAGAAGTACCTCTGTGTGCCGCGTAGCAGCAGTACCAGTAAGAGAGTATTTTCCCTGTGCTAGCGAGTGCTTGATGACCAAGCTCTCAGTCATCTGTTAACACGCTTGCCAGGTCAGTATTTATTAAATTCCTAAGTATCACTTTTGTGACACATTCCAGTTTGGCTGCTGTTTGTCAGCTTACTACAGTATATACTTCTTTCATTGCATTTCAGGGTATTAAATAGCTGGTACAGCATAGCAAAACAGGAGGTAGTGCTACGATTTGTTTCAGTGAGGCTATGGCACAGTACACAAAATTAATAAAATTACTTTTTTTAATTTTACTAACCATTCTGTGCCAAGTGCTATACATTTTACAGCTAATTAGCATTTTCACAGGTAAAACTGCTAATCAGTTTTTTCAGTTTATTTAATAACCTGCATTTGCCGTTGTCTATTACCATGCCATAGTTTGTATGTGTTATTTTGCCTATTAAGGTTTATAAGCGACTTTCTGCTGCCTATTTCATTGGCTCAGTTTAGAATGTTACAATCATTATTACATTTTAGAGGTAAATTCAGGAAAGCAATTTATTTAAAAAAAGAGCTCTTCATTTGAGTTAAACAGGACTGTTAGTTCAAAAAGACGTTTAAGACAAAACCCTTTAAAAAGAACTCAAACTGGGAAAAAAAAACAAACAAAAAAAAACAAAGCAAACCAAGCTCAACCCGAAGTCTTAAGATTTCCAACCCAAACGAGCCAAATGCAAACTCCACCTGGATGAACCGAATCGAACCTGCCCCCACCCCCCTCCAGTGATACATTCAATGAAGGGTCCTGTTAGTGCGGCAGAGCCATGGATCATTGGGCTTCATCCTGTCAGGCGCTGGTGTTTTCTCCTGTTCCTTCCCCTTCCTTGGGATGGCAGCATAAACACACTACCAGTATGCATGCAAGAGTCATGCAGTGAGCAAGACATGGATGGCCACACATCAGGGAGGAGGTGCATGTCCACTGGGACATTCAGTACTCCTCCCCGTTCCTGACCCCTGGCATTCTGTGCTAGTTCTGAACCCCAGGTAGCTAGCTTTGAAAGCAGCACCAGCTGGAATGAAGCACACTCACCAGAATTTCAACCAGTGATATCCTGCAGGAACACAATGTAATCCAATTTGTCATATAGGAAACCTGGACATCCTCATCTCCGAGTGTTTCCACTTTATGTGTGCAACACACTGAAGGGCACATAGAAGGTTGACAAATCGTTATTTCACTGTGTTTAAGGGATGAAGAGTTGGGAAACACAGTCTCAAACTAAAAGGGACGAGAGTATGGCTGGACGTAAGGATGTACAAATTCCCAGACATGGTAAAAGGAATGTAGGGAAAATGGCTACATGAGGCAGTCAACTGGATACAGAATGAAGTTTATAGCTTAAATTGCACAGGTATCTGGAAAAGAACAGCATCACTGGACATATCTTAACTAATTCTGACTTGTGATCTTACCTCCTCACAGTTGGAGAAAAATGGCACATTTGGAGTCAGGTTATAGAATATTCGATTTCTAGCCCAGTGTTAGGCAATGGTAAAGAACTGTAATCATATACTGGGGCGTATCAAAAGAAATTTTGTGAGTAGTAAAAGTAGAGTAATTATGCCACTGTACAGCTCACTGGAGAGGCCCTTTATGGATGTGTGTGCAGTTCTGGTCCCCAGAGACCAAGAGGGATGTGGCAAGACTTGAAGGGTTCAAAAACAAGCAACAAAGTTGAAAAAGGGGTGGAGGAAATAGTTTATAATACGAGGCTGGCAGAACTGGAGCTCTTCTCACTTGAGCGGAGAAGAATAAGGGAGATATGATTCTGATAAAGTGACAGGACCAAACTTAACTGAATGCCTGAAAATGAATATAACCACCGTAACAATAAACGATAGAGACCAGATATAAACTAAAAGGAGCGCATTTTGAAACAGTGAAAAGGAGACACTGGTTAACTCAGATGGCGGTAACAGCTTGGAATCATATTCTGTGTGAAAATAATCTGAAGTGTGCCTGTGCTCCATTTTGCAGTCGGTGGTGTGTTGCTGAGGCGACAAAATCCTCAGTATCAAGACAAGAAATAGCGCACTAAGGAAAAGCTCCAACTGTCATTAAGCTTGCAAAAATATTTATGGTCTATAAATGACAAAATAAACAGAAATTCGGAACTAAAGACCACCAGTGGAAAGCCCCTGATGAAGACAAAGCGGTTGAAGGGCCAGGGCTTTCCACCAGTAGTCTCCAGTTCTAAGTTGATATTTATTTTGTCATTTATAGACCATAAATATTTTGCAAGCTTACTGACATAATTAGACCATTTTCCTTAGTGTGTCGTTTCCGAGTCTTTTGTTTTTTGCCTACTTTTGTCCTCATCTCCCATGTTCCTACCATAGATGTTTAAATGTTATAGTTTAGTCACTCTGGTGGTCTAGCAGTTAAGACACTTGCCTTCTGCTCAGGAAACATGTTCCTGTCCGGAACCCAGGGTCCCAGTCAGCTGGGGCAGGAGACGGTCCCAAGGATGCCTCTCCTCTCTGGAGATCTCCCGCAATCCATGTCAATTTAGCTCCACATAGCTTTGAAGCTAATTTGTTTTCTGTACTCTTACTACCTTTTTTATGTTTGCTTGCACGCATGTGCAAGAAACATAGTGCCATCATCTGAGTTTTCGGAGGTGTGGCAGCCCTCTTCCAATTCAGTCAGTGTGTTTGCAGGCGGGGCCGCAGTTCTCCAATGGCTGCTGAAGCTGTCTATGACAGCAGTCGAAAATGCAGTGGAGTACAGTTGAAAGAGGGAGCTACGCTTCAGTGAGCGTCGATAAGATATCGCCTGCTCATGCGCGCTCCCCTACACACACACACACTCGCCCCCACGCACATACTGTAGAGCCGATGGGGTGCCCAATCCCCGTCGGCTGTGCTGACCCCCCAAAACAGAGTTCCCTATGCTCGCTGGGTGCCCACCCCAGCGTGCATACACATTGTATAGCAGACGGGGTGCCCAATCCCCGCCTGCCCCACTGACCCCCCCGAGAGTACAGGGTGCCACGCTGGGAGCCCACCCAGCATGGCAAACGCCCCGCTGTTGTCATTTTAAAAAAGAAAAAACTCAAAAACGGTCCTCGATGTCTCTGCCCCACTCGCCCACCCACTGCGCACCTGCCTCCCACACCCCCTCACCCATACTTACCTCCGGACTCCGCGCCGCTGATCTTGGTGGACCAGGAACACGCCTGCACTCTTCAAAGCCGACCGCAAACTGAGGAAATGCCGGTAAGCTGTATAATGGGATAGACAGGGTTTTTCAACTTTGCTGCATATCTCAGGCATTTTTGGAATTTTGCAAAAGTTTCAACATGGGGTTTTGGGACCCCTTCTCATGAATGCTCTCACTGTCATGGTGTTCATCAGGCCCGAAGGATGATTTCGCCAGTCACTGTGCGAAATCACCTTTTAGGGACGATATACGAAACAACACTGCCACTGTTAATAAGGTGGGCTCTCAAAAGCCTATGTTGAAAATGTGGTGTAAAATTCTAAAATGACTGTTACGAGTGAGTACTAAGTAGTTTCCATGCACCTGTAAGTTCATGACTTTGTAATATTTTCAGTCCAGATTTTCACCAATGGCATTTTCCACACTTCCTTATGAATAGTACAGCTGTCATTTTTCACAACATGGCAAAATGTGTTTTCACACTTTCAGCGAGAGATGCATGGTCGCTGTGGGAAATCATTGTTTGGGACAGATAAAGAAAATCACAGTGACACTGTTCATGATCGGAGGTCCCAAAATGCCTGTGTTGACAATCTGCTCTAAAAATTCCCCAAACTAATTACATTACGGGTGCGCGTTGTACAGTTTCTATGCACGCTCATGACTTCACCAGTTAATGCCGTTGTCGCTGTGCATAAGCAGCTTCCGGCTAACAAACTGATATTGCCACTGTTCCTGAAGTGGGGGTCACAAAAAAACCATGTTGAAAACTTGGGAGTGAAAATACCAATGAATGCCTGAGGTGTTAGGGTTTCCAACCATAATGCCCCACCCTGTAGAGAATGACAGGCATCAGGGGTGCGACTTGGGATTCTTGCCTGTAATGCTCATACCATTCCACACCCTGCAGCCAGTGAGAGGCATCGAGGTATGCCTTGGACTCTTCGGCCCCAAAGTTCACCCCATTCTCCTATACCGCGCCCATCTCACCATATTTCCTGATGGAATGGGGTGTGCATAAGGGCCAAAGACCCCAAGGTACACCGTGACACTTGTCAGTGTCTGCAGGGTAGGGCGAGGTGAAATGGCATGGCCGTTATGCCTGACGACCCAAAGGCACACCCCAATGCCTGTCACTCTCTGCAGGGTGGTGGTGGGGTTGGCTTCAGTTCAGTACTTCACTGCCATTCCTATTATGCAGCTCTGTAACTTCTACACTACCAATGCCAATGCCAGCAAACAAACATTCGACATTGACAAATGCTTGTTTATTGTAACAAAAGTTATAGTGCAGGTTTAGTTAGCTACTGTCTTGAGGGTAGCTAAGGAAATTTAAAAAGCAAGACCAGGGAGAGAGTGTTTGTTGTTTCTAAGTTCAGGACAATTAATGTGAGTGCTTTGTACAGGTCCGATTGATCACAAGATTTTAGCCTGGCCCTGACCCTTCTTTTTTTTTTCCATCTGGCAGTAGATTTAATATATCTTACTCTGGTAAATCACATCAGCAGTTGAAACTATTTGTGTTTAGGTGCTTTCTGTTCCAGATACCAGAAGAGCTGATGGTTCTAACCCCCGTGTGGTCTGGGGTGCTTTCCATCTTACAGGACTGTGAGCTCTACAGAGCTCTGTGGAATACAATCGGATGTGCCACTAGCCTTAAGTGACAAAGGACCCCAGGAAACGCGTCCACCTCAGGATATTCTTGCTTTTTCCATCAGCTACATGAAAGAAGCAAGAATATCCTGAGGTGGCACAGACTGGAGGACTGACCTGATCTGGTACACAGGCTTGGGTGGGAGCAGACAGTAGTGCAGACTGCTGGCAAGTCCATGGTGAGGGCAGCAGCTGGAAGCAGTCAGTCCATAATTTAATCTGTTTTCCCTGAAGCACTGACTTGGGTCGCAGTGAGGGCACTGGAGCCTTAGATTTATCAGGACCTTATCTGCACTGACATTGGGCCCAGTGTGAATGGATATGGAGATACTGGTGAAATGGCTTTGATCCCTGCAAGCAAATTTTCTGGTCTTCCATTCTGGTCCTCATGAGTTGGCTGTAAAATGGGATGCCATTGTTCTGGCAGCTAGGGGATAGGGTGAGTCCTGTGACTCTGGGCTGACACTTGAACATTGCGTGCCAGTTGTAGTTCACAGTGGATTTTTCCACTTGAATATCTCCTGGATAGAATATAGCCCCATTTGATACCAGAGGAGCTCTGACCTTAATACATGCTAATTATCTGAAGGCTCGACTACCATAACGCTCTTTACCTAGGGTTTTTCGGGGGTGAGGGTTGGTGTGTCGCTTGCAGCTGGTGCAAAATGTTGTGGCCAGGCTGATCTCTGGGTCATCATATTCAGAGATGGAAGCAAGGCCAGCAGAGGACAGAGCTGGGCCTCAACCGCCAGGCTTCCAGACCACGGAAGCAACAAGACTTAGGTGTGGGATGCCAGGCCTGCTGGTATCCAGCTGGTGTCGGACGGGTTGGCCACAGAGGCAGAACAGGGTCAAAAGGACTTCTTTTGGGGTTTAGAACCCTTAAATTCCTTTTGCGCGGAGGTGACAGAGTCCAAGGTAGCAACGGACTTCTTAGTTCTGGTGAGATGACCATCCACCCCTGGCCCAAACAAGTTGATGCTCAGTAAGGGAACATCCACCAACTTGTGCTGGGTATCTGCTGTGAAGGTCAAGATCCTCAGCCAAGCCCTGCAGCACATAGCCATGGCCGTGGACTTGGCGCAGAAGTCACCTATGTCCATGGCTCTCGGGAGCTGCTGCTGAGCCACAGTGCGGCCTTGGTCCCAGACTTGCTTTACCATCATCTGAAGGTCAGCCAGGAGCCGAGGGAGCACCTGGTCAAGGATGCCCAACAAGGCACGGGCAAAGTGGGCCATCATTAAGGCCGAACTAGCTTGCCTAAGGCCGAGGGAGGAAGCCGCATATATTTTCGTGGCCGCATGGTCCAATTTCTTGGATTCTTTGTTCGGAGGCTTGTCGACATCCTCAACACTGCCCAACCGTCTGAACACCGAATCGGTGACCAATACTTTGGCCTAAGAGTGTTCTGTAAACCCAGAAAGGGAACCTGTAGGAACCAAATATTTGTGGGCCATACGGGCCGACAACGTAGGACATGAGGCTGGGCATAACCAGAGCCCAACGCGGGCCCAAGAATGGCTTCAGCTATCAGGAAAGAGACCCCTGGGGAGGCACTCAGTAGAGGATTTCGATGACGGAATACTTAGCCCGCTTCTGAACAGGCTCCAACTGGATCCCTGTAGCCTCCAAAATAAGGCAGAGTATGGTCCCGAAGGAGGCAGGACCATGGTCTGTCTACATATCCTCTCCTGACTGTATAGAGTCGATAAGAGCAGGAATGCTCAATTCCAAGGATTCGTCAAAGACCAGCCGACACCCTCACCCCAGTTCCCCGCTAGCCTGAGTGGACTGCCGTGAATAGACAGCCATCGAGGAAGCCTGGGAGCGGTACGGCCATCCTTAGGAAGGGGACCCTACTTCAGCGGAGGTTGCAGTGGTCCACCTGAATGGATGGAGGGGCAAGGAGCAGCTGAGCCGAGACAGGTTTGGGCCAAGTGGCGGCAGCCATGGGCACGCCGGAGTAGAATCCTGCACCGGCAGAGGCCCAGCACCCAAAAGGAGCTACTACCACATGAGCTCCTCACAGCACCGTCACAAGTTGCGTTGGAGCCAGTCCTCTGCAGAAGAGGAGGAATAACGGCGGCACCACTTTCCCAGAGTGTCGAGAGCAAGACTGGCGACCTCAGTGAGAGCTGCTCGACCTCAAGCTGCAGGACCTCCACCTCCAGCAGACCAGATGGCGAGGGGAGATGGGAACTGGCAAGGGACGTTTATGCTTGGTATTGCAAGGAAAGCCAAAACTCAGAACAACTAATGGAGCTGATCTTTGTATGGCACAATCCACCCTATGTAATGTCCAGCAGACGTTGTCGTGGGTCTGTCTTTGTCTAACAAAGCCTTCTTGATCCTTATCTAGTAGTGTGGGAGAATGAAATCCAGTCTACTTGCCTATAATCCAGCGAACACTGTATAATCAAAATTCAAAATGGAAAAAGGGTGGTATGTAGGTCGCTGTATGGGGTCTTTTCCTGGGTTTAATAGGGCATTTCACCAAGCAGGGGAGGCTCCTGAACATAGCAGTAAGACTCTGACATGGGTGGAAGCAATATTTCAGTAAACATTTTATAAAATTCAGCCAGGTAATTGTCTGGTCCAGGACAGTTTCCAGTCTTGGAGCGTTTATTGCCAATATTTTATCTTCCATAGTAGAGGGAAACCAATTTAGTTTCATGGGCCTTGGTCAGTTAGGGAAGATGTATCCGGGAGAACAATGATGTTATTTTGTGCATCAGGAGTCTGTTCCTGGGTATATAAATTCCTAATGCAGCCAGCCCTTCTTACTTGACGAATCTCTATGTAATCTCTCAGTTGGCATCCCGTGCTAAGGTTCTGGATTTGCTGTACACAGGCCTGTTTTTCCATGCTCTAAGCCATCTAGCTGGCCTATGAGCTCCCGAGCTCTGACATTAGGTCTTTAATTGATTAATCAAGTTATTTTATTATGTTTTTAAGTGGTCTAATACACGTTTTTCAACTAATGAATTTCTGAATTTTTAAATTTTGTCATTATGACATCATGTTAAGTGGTCTGTTTATCGTATGTGAGTATGTCTGTACCTCAGCCTCTGATAAAGGCCATTGCTGGTCCGAAATGCGTCAGGCGGGTACATGTCTACATTTGTCAATAAATGACAATTTACATGCAACTATTGGAGCTTGGTGTCATCCTTACATGTGGTAGTGAGTGCTTGACTGTTTCTGTATCAAGTGATGATTAGATAGCAAGAGTTCCAAATCCCAAATTGCCAAAGCCTCAGGTTAACTATCCACTGGAAGAAGAGAGATCATATCCACAAGCTTATCCAGCTTGTACCTGAACCAGCACATAAGGACTACACAGTTGGCCTGACAGACCCCGAGAGGTGCCGCCACACAGACTTTGCATCCAAGAAGTCCTACTTTTTGAACTTCTCCCCAGCGGCTTGTTCATATTGCCTTGCACCTTCAGCTTTCTGAAAGCCGAATTTGACACGAAGTCCTATGTAAACAGGTGCTTTGGAAACCTGGAGAGCCCAACAATAGGGACTGCACACTTGTGGTCCACATAACAGGGAGAGGCCTAGCATAAAGCTGGGTACTGACAAATGCTAAGTGCTGCACCCATGACGGCACTGGCGACTAGGAACACACTCACGGGTGAGAAGTCCTGCTCCAGGATATCAATCAGTGGTTAAGACTCCCCCTTCTGGACTTCCTCCAAGGGAATGTCCAGGCACAAGAACATGTGCTGCAATAGAGTAGCAAAGGAAGTTGAGTCACCGGGGGCTGAATGGCAATCAAAAGAGTTGACATCGATCTAACACTGGGAGGAAGCCATAGAAGAATCCTCAGTTGGAATCATGGCTCTGGAACAAAGGAGGGGGCAGACTTTCAGGGGTATGGGCCATCTGTTTCATCAGGATGACCCCCCACTAAGAAAAGCTTAGGCAGCCAAGACTCAGGCCTGGAGTCCTTGGTTGGAGCCCCCTACTGCAGCTGCTGAGGGGGTGGCTCCACTAGAATCTGCTGGACATTACCCAACGAACTGCATTATCAAAAGCAATCATGAGGCAGTTGAGGTGGTCGGCAACGTAAGTCTACCTTGCACCTAGCCCACTGCCCCCAAGTGTCGCCAAATAATACCCACAATACTTCCAGCACAGCTGACACCTGCCTGAAAAATAGGATGAGCTAGACTACGACCGCCAGTGGCTATGGCGTCAACTAAAGCTAGACTGATACCCTGACTGGGACCTTGGCCATCGATCCGCAGATCTATAGTGGCACGACAGAGGCAGAGCGGAGTACACAACCTGCTGGGGCACTTCAGTCATGAGTGAAATCCCGCGTAGGGACCACTGGTAGGGGATGCACGTGAGTAGGTTTGACCAAGCTCACAGTCTGAACCATCTCCTCGACTGGAGAAGGACCCTGCAGCTACTGCGGCATGAAAGAGATGAAGCCCCATTTCCTCCAACTCCAGGAGCGATGACGATTTCATCCATTATCATCAACAGAAGCTGAAAGGGTCAACAACTCCTTCAAGAGTACCGCTGCCATGACAACCACTCACTCTGCTGAAACCAATTCGACATAAGCTGAGCATTCCTGGGAGCTTTAAGATCAAGAACAGTGGAAATGATCCCTTCCATGATAGATCACTGTTGCTCTTGTGCTTTCTTTGATAAGGTGGGCTCTCACTGAAGATCCATACAGTCAAAAATAGTTACCTAATCTACAAGTGATCCTGGAATGGAGTCCAGTATATGGCAGGACACAAAGGGATCAAGGCCAATGAGGCTTCCGCCATTACTTCTTCCATGACCTGAAGTTGGGCTGCAGAACATGTGGCTGCTGAGGCTTTCTTTTCCCAAGGAATAACTTCAAACAGTGGTCGGTCTATCCAGGTCGGTCCACAGAAATGGAGGTTTCTTTTTTTCCATAATTTATTGCACTTTTTGAACTCAGCATTTTTCAAGTGAGAGATTTTGTTTGAGTTTAAAGTTTTATAATAGAACCCTCACCGTGTGTGTGTGTGTGCACAGTCTAGACTGAAGAGTGTTCTGTTGAACTGAGCTACGCCCAGCAACTGCCAAAGTGCAGCTAGTGGATGACTCTAGGTAGTCAGAACTACCACTTACAACTGTCCTCCATAATATACATCAATGTCAGTAAGTAAGTAGCACGCTCACATCTAGGGCAGTAACAGGACAAAAGGTTGTAGGTTCTAGGCCCACACCAGGTACTTGGGAAAATAACTATAACTGACACTGTAGTGTAGTAGGGGGGGATGTGCCACTGTTGATGGACCGTCCTTGGATCAGACATTTAATCAACTTCTCTGGTCACTGTCCAGGTGGAAGTTAAAGATCCCATGGCATTTGTCAAAAAGGAAAAAATTACCCACCATCGTAATGATGTTTCTTCCCTACAGATCCATCAGTTAAGATTCAACATATGAAATCAAATCATTCCCCAGGAATGAGCAACCCCGGAGCTTTGTAACTTTATGTTGATTATGGAACTTTGTGAAGTTCAAACTCTGCTGCATGGTCATGCTCCCCCTGCTTTCTAACGTTATTTCTTTAGCTAGAAGGAGGTATGACCAGCAAATCTAGCTAAATGGCTACTAAAATATTTCAGAAAATGTTCTTACACATTTTGAAAAATGTCCAAAACATAGCAGAACAGCATTACTACTGTGAGTAATTTTTTTTCTTCTAACCCCAGCAATTCATTAGTTTATATTCACAACCTGCAGACTCCATAGCAGCACCTTGGAAGGCTGGGTACAGAATTTACTCAGGGAAAAAGGTTCTATAAGACAACAGTGCCAAAAGCTGGCATCTCTCTGGACTGTATGTCCAGACAGTAATGCCTTGTGAAGGTGTGCACTGTTTTCCAGGTAGCTGCTTTACACATTTCTTGCAGAGGGATAGCCCTCGATGCTGCCACAGAGGCAGAGATGCCTCTTGTAGAGCATGCCTTAAGGCTCATGGGTGGCAATTTACTGGCTTTGTCATAACAGAACTGAATGCAGGAGACTATTCAATGAGAAATGATTCTCCTGGATGTTTGTCTGCCTTTACCTACTTCCCCATAAGTAATAAACTGAATGCTCGTGGACCTGATGTCCTTTATGTGGTCCAGGCAGAATTTCAGTGCCCTTCTGACATCCAGGCAGTGGAGCTTTTGTTCCCCTGAGCTGGATTTTTCAGTAAAGAAAACAGGAAGGGCAACTGACTGGTTTAGATGGAATTCAGGCACCACTTTTTTCCTGTTTGTCTGCTAGACAACCTTGTCCCTATGTCCCTTGTCCCAATATATCCAAGGCACACTGCCTTAAGGGTAGCTGGTCCATTCCACTGGGGTGTCAAACAGACGAGGCATACTGATGAGTCCTGGTAGGACGAAACACGTGTCTATGTCTTCTGTTAGCACCCTTTGCAAACTGTGTGAGAGGCCTTTCGGCACCATGAAATTCTGCTTAAAGTTGGACCAGCATAACATTCTGTGGTGATTTGCATATGCAGCCCATGATGCCTTGCATTGTGGGGGCATGTGTGATGATGTATTTTCTTGAAACTTGGCTTCCAGCCAATGCCCCTTGAAAATCCCTTGCCTCAGTGTTTATGCACAGAGTTTTTGTCCCTATGGAGGATTATGTAGGTTGGATCTGTGCATAGGGCTTGCAGCTCATTCACCCTTCTAAGCCGATGTTACTGCCCCCAGAAAAAAATGTTTTCCAGGTGACATACTTCACTGGAGGGGTAGAGCTAGGTAAGGCCTTTGAAACACCTTTTAAAAATGGGTGAGGCCAGAGACCTGCCCTTGCCAGATTAACTGCAAACTGACAGTGCTGCCAAGTGCACCTTCAAGGTTGCTGGCCTCAGGCCCAGTGATTGGAGGTATACCAGGTAATCCAAGACTGTGGACAGACCTGCTCGGAAGGGGTTAATTTGTCTGGGCGCACCCCAGAAGGAAAACCTTCTTCATTTAGAAGCATGTGGTTTCCTTGATCCTGGTTTCCTACAAGCCTTTAACACTCATTACTTCCTCTGAAAGATTTAAACCAGAGATGAGGCAGAGAGTTATCAGGTCTGGAAATGTTTTCTTACCCTAAGGCAGTGTCAGCAGATTACATCTCAGTGGCAAACTGACCACAGGTTTGCTAGAGAGGACAGGAGCATGGAATACCAAATCTGCCCGGCCCAATCTGGTGCTCAGAATCACTGTTACTAACTCCTCTTTAGCTTTGAAAGCACTCTCAGTAAGATTGGGAAAGGCATATAAGAACTCCCTGTCTAGTCCAGTACCAGTGGATCCTCTGGAACTGATCCTAGATGCTAAGGATCTGCAACAAAAGTGTGGGAGCCAGTTGTTCTCCCATGAAGCAAACAGGTCTATTTCTGGTGGACTCCCAACATCTGAACACTACTGCCCGCAATTGCTGCTTCAGAGTTCATTTGTGATTTCCCTGGCTGATTCTGCTGAGAGTCCAGCAGGACACTATTCTTCCCTGGCAGGTGTACTGCAGATAGCTCCCACCCCAAGCAACGGGCAAGTTTTAGATCTCATGGCTTCTGGGCACAGCTTTGACAATTCTGATACAGCAACAAAAATCCTGTGCACCTGGCCCACTACTTCCATGACCCACCTGTCTGTGGTAATTTCTGACCACTCCTGGAAACAGTGAGCCAACCTTCCCTCCACTGGCAATGGATGGGTGACCTGGGCAGAGTTGTCAGGGGTTTTGTTTTGGCTGGGGCTTTGTGGCTGGCATTGAAGCTGCATGCCTGGGTCCCCCTTTTCCTCTATCCCTATAGTATCCTCTGAGATGGTACCCATAGGGAAAATGAGGTTGTCGACAGTAGTCCCTACCCCTCCCTTCTGCAAGGCCTGCAGGAAGTGGAGACCTTTTCTTTTTCAGTATTACTCTTATAGGTGGTTTTGTACTAATCCACCTTTTTCATGTGAGTGCCTGTCTTGCCACCAAACAGGGAGTTTCCCACAAACGGGAAATCCATATCTTTGTAACCCAGTGGTTTATTACATTGTTTGGTGGATATTTTCATTAAACCTAAGAAGATGGTGCGTAGTCAAATCAAGGAAAGATTGAGGGTATGTACATACAAAAGAAATGGGGTAGTGCAGTGTATAAAATGTACAGCTGATTATCTAAAAATAAGCAACATCATGGGACAGAATACTATCTAATAGAGATGAAAAACCCTCAAAGGAGAAAGTTAATGACTAGGTTTAGGTCTGATTATCATTACAGTCAAAGGCGAAGGGATTGCTTTAGAGGCAAAGAAATGACTAAGTCCAGATGTAGGTGTGGACTGGGGGTAGATGATGCAACACACTTGCTAATTTTATGCCCATTATACAAGAAAGATTGGAAGAAGTTTTAGGGGATATTCTTGGCTATTTAGAGTATGAACCTAAACATCTGGCTACATACCTGTTAAAATCTAACTATAAAAATATTATAATCTGTGGTTTCATTACTTAATATGAGAGAAGAAAATGCACAAAGAAAAGGATAGTGAACTGAATGTTTAATGTAACTAATGAAACTGAAGACTGATAGTTTTTCTGTAGTACTTGAAATTTAATTTTATATGAATATACTAAATGTCGGTTACATGTCTATTGTTTAGAATTTTGTAGCAATGTAGCTTTGTAATGACATATCCATTGATCAATAAAATGCTTGAACTTGAACATACCTTTTGTCAGTGTGTACTGGGAGAGGTTTCTGGTTCTGAGCCAGACAAACCTTGTTAAGGGAACTGCACTGAAACTGCAAGTAATTTTTCCCAGTACAAGCCATTTTTAAGTACTGGTTAAAATTCTGTTATTGTTACAGCTGTACAGGTCTTTTAGTAACTTCACTGGGTGTTGCTGCTTTACAATCTGATGGTAAGTACCATTTTAGAACTGTATGATGTAGTTTATGTCCCAAACAACCTCATTTCTATAGTAGAACATAAAGTACAGTTACAGAAGAACTTACCGTTCATAGATCTTCGAGAGAGGCTCTTGCAGTAGGTAATTACAAATAAGAATGAAACCGGCAGGCGTCAGGACCCCACGGAAACATTTCTAGCTAACAGTCTCTGGTGGGGGACAGCCCCACGTCAGGTGACCGACATCATGCAATGTCAGTATAAAGGGGCGGTCCCCCACGCCCACCTTCCAGTTCTTTCCCGCCAAAGGCCAAAAAGGCAAGGCGAGAGAGAAGCAGATGTCTCCTTCCCTGGAAAAGGAGCTGAAAAAGCTTAGGGGGATGGAGGGTGGGAAGGTATTACCTACTGCAAGAGCCTCTCTCGAAGATCTACTGTTACAGTAAGTTCTTACGTAACTGTACTACCTTACTTCGAGAGGGCTCTTGCAGTAGGTAATTACAAATAGGACCGAGTCCCAAGCAGTGTGGAACAAGAAGAAGCAAACGGGAGTAGGAAGCTACCCAAATGTAGACCCTCTGGCTGTGAAGGTCTTTGGAAAGAAGGCCTTGTAGCACAGCCAACCCAAAGCCAGCTCTACAGCGAGAGGCAATGTCCAAACTGTAATGTTTCATAAAGGTATGGATAGAAGTCCAAGTTGCGGCTGCACAGATGTCTGCGCCGACACATTCTTGAAACAAGCAGCAGAGGCAGCGACCCCCCTGGTGGAGTGGCCTCTGATCTGACCCGGCAGGGTCTTGTGGTACTTGTCGTAACAGAAAGTGATACAATGAGTCAACCATTTAGACAGGCATTGTTTGGAGACAGCAATGTCTTCTCTTTTACGAGCAAAAGAGACAAACAGTTGATCAGTCTTTCTGAGATCCTTCGTCCTGGTGGTGTAGTATTTCAGAATTCGGTGAACATCCAAAGTATGCAAGAGGTACTCCCCTTGATTGGAGTGCTGCTCAAAGAAAGCAGGCAGCCCAATGGATTGATTCAGCGTAGAGTCCGCTACCACCTTAGGGAGAAACTTAGGGTTGGTATACAGAGCCACATGTTCCTTGTGAAAAATCAAATATGGGATTTTGCACATCAGGGCCTGGGGCTTGGAAATCCTTTGGGCAGAAGTAATGGCCACTAGGAAGAGAGTCTTCCAGGAAAGGAACTTTAGGTCTGCTGAGACTGCCGGCTCGAAAGGAGACAGGGTAAGCTTCTCAAGAATAAAATTCAAATCCCAAGGAGGGGCAGGAGCATGAATAGGGGGTCTCATGTGGAGAATCCCTCTAAGAAAAGTCTTAGAGACTTCCAACTGAGCAAAAGTTCTATCCCCAAAAAGAACATGGTAAGCGGAGATGGCCTCCATGTGAACTTTCAGAGAGGAATGACTGAGACACAGATCAAAGAGATAGCGCATGTAATCCAAACGCCTCCTAACAGAGCAAGAGAAAGGCTCGAAATCTTTGGAAGAGGCCCAAATAGAGAACTGTTTCCATTTCATTGCATAGGTAGATCTAGTAGAGGGCTTTCTGGCCACCACCAGAATCTCAGTCACCAGCGGGGAAACCCCAAATCGGGCTTCAGCTACATCTGCAGGAGCCACGTGTGCAACTGAAGGGACTTGAGGCCTGAATGGACCGGGGTCCCCTGATCCAGGGTCAGCAAAAGTTATGACAGTGGAAGAGGAAGAGGAGGTTCCTCTGAATACTGTTGCAGGAGAGAGAACTAAACTTGCCTGGGCCAGAAAGGAGCGATTAGGATCATGCAAGCTTCTTCTGAGCTGAGTTTCTGTAAGACCCTCGGAATCAAGGGAATCGGGAGGAAGGCATAGACGAATCTGCCCTTCCAGTCTAGAGACACAGCGTCCCTCCAAAAAATGACGTGCCCTGGAGCGAGCAGAAGGCAGGAAGTTTTGCGTTGAGAGCAGACGCAAACAGGTCTACCTGGGGTGTTCCCCAAATTAGAAAGATATTGTCTGCTACCCCCTGATCCAGTTCCCACTCGCGAGCATGGGCAGACCGACTAAGGTGGTCTGCAGCGTGTTCTTGACCCAGGGTTGTGTCCAGTACTTCTGGTTCCAGCAGACGAGGGTGGCCCATTCTCGACTACCGACTAACAAGGTTCTAAGGTCTCGAACCTTCAGGATGTAGTCATACAACAGATATCCACCATCCTTGGACGGCGTAGTTCTGCTCTCTGGACTTGCAGGACGCGTTTTTCCGTCCTATCCGTCCGTCTCACCAGAAATTCCGCCGCCAGCGGAAGGATCTCTCTTGATTCAAACCACGCCCTCGACATCTCTCCAGCTCCCAGGGTCTTCACAAATGCATGGAGTGGTGACAGCATTCCCTCCGGCGCCCGAGGTCGGGTGTACCCTTACCTGGACGACTGGATGAGCCCTCCAGGAAGGGCGGGCGGTCAGAATCTGGCCTCAGGTCTGCTCTCAACTGAGCCTCCTTATCAGAGGCCAAGTCAACTCGGCAAGCAGGTGATTTTATTCGTCGGGATGGAAGCTCTTGACAGGCGCGGCTCCCGGACAGCAGGGCCAGTGCTTTCTCCTTGCCCGATCATTTCTGGTTGAGCAATTAACCTACCGGGACACCTCGCCTCCTGGGTCTCATGGCGGCCTGTAGCGTGGTCCGTTGGGCCGCTGGAATCCGATCCTTCAGTGAGACTGGCCAGCCAGTGGTCTGCCTGCGATCCCATGGACAGCTTGTAGCCGTGACACAGGATGTGGAATGCTCACAGTGAGACGTTCCAGATCATTTGCAGGAGGCATCCGTTAGTCGCCCGAGCCGACAGTCTCTCAGCCGACGATGCCTCTCTGATGGGTTGGGTGCCATCAGGGGGAACACCAGGCTCATGGCCTCTGGTCATGAGTCGATACCACATCACCTGCTAGACTGGCGGTCATGTCTCACCGCCTTTGCTCCGTTCCTCGGGGTCAGTGGTCGGGGTCAGGCGGACAATACCGCGACCATGTACTATCTAAACCGCCAGAGGCGGGCCAGCGCATGCGTAGATGCAAGAGAGCTCTCCGCATTTGGTCACTCGTGGCGCAGCAGGAGGATCTCTAGCCACTCCGCGTGGCAGGGCCTCCAACACCCTGGCCGATGCCTGAGCGGATGGGGCTGCATCCGATCGTCTCCTGCGGGGAGGACAGCATCTGTTCTCCTTTGGGGCACCTCAGGTGGACCTGTGCCTCCATGAGCAGAAGCTAGTCTGTTCCATGCCACCCCCTCAGGGGCCCGCTGCAGGGATGCCTTCTCGGGCAATGGACCCCAGGCCTCTTCACGCCTTTCCCATTCCCTTGATCACAAGGTGCTTCTCAGGCGAGAGGGACAAAGCAGGTAGTCTATTGCCCCAGACTGGCCTCGCCAGTTCTAGTACCAAGATCTCCTCAGTCTCAGCTCAGGACTCCGCGGCAGCTTCAGCTCGCCGGACCTGCTCTCAGTCAATCAGGGGAAGGTGTTCCATTCGGACCTTCAATCCTGCACCTAGCCGGTTCCTGGCAGCTAAGAGTTCCAGGCTTTGGGTCTTTCCACGAGTCCTCAATGTGGTTAGGCGTCCCGTGGAGTCGACCAGAAAATGCTATGCCTTCAAATGGAAAAAGGTTTCCCATTTGGTGTCGAAACGAAGCTTGGACCCTTCCTCCTGTTCCTTGACAAGCATCTTGGACTATTTATGGTCCCTTTCTGATAAGGAGCTTGGGTCGGCGACCCTAAGGGTGCACCTGGCAGCCATCTCTGCCCACGCAGGCGCGGGCCGAAGCAGTCGATGTAGCGCAGGAGAAAGGTGGTCATGGCTGCTTTCAAAGCCCTGATCACATTTCCCCTCAGTCAAGGAACCCCCACCTCCCGTGGGATCTACTGCTAGTACTGGCAAAGCTCATGGGCAAGCCATTCGAACCTAGCACAGGTGTGCTCTCTCTCACCTGTCGTGGAAGACAGCCTTCTTGGTGGCTATCACGTCAGCCAGAAGGACAGGAGAGCTCCAGGCGCTTTCCATCAGTCTCCTTACCTGGTCTTCCCACAGGGACAAGGTTGTCCTCACGTACCCACAAATTCCTTCCCAAGAGGCCGTGAGTTCACCTTAACCAGGTGTTGACTCTGCGGTGTTCTACCCAATCACACCTCGGAGGCGAATAGGCTCCATACTCTGGATCCTAGAGGCGCTCGCTTATTATAAAGTGCAGCTGAAATCAGAGAGAGAGGTTAGCCAGCTGTTTATCACCTACGCTGAAGCGCATCTGGCAGACCTGCAGCCAAGCGGACGATAAGCAGGTGGGTAACCTCCTGCATAGATCTCTACTATAAGTTAGCGGGCATGGGCCTCCCAGAGGATAAGATCATTCTACCACGCCATACTGCTGGCAGTGGCTGCTTCCAGGGGCGTCCAACCAGGAAATCTGCAGGGCTGCTACCTGGAAATCAGCAAACCACCTTCATTACCCACTACCACATGAGCCTTGAGTCACGCCGGGATGCTGGTTTTGGGGCCTGGGTTCTCAGTCTCTCTCCCAAAGTAAGTATATGGGGTGTCGTCTTGCCTCCCTCCTCCCGGAGAACACTGCGGAGTCTGCTAATGAGTGTGGATGAACAACATATCCATCCTAAGTACAGGTTACTCACCTGCCAACAGAAGTTCAGGAATGGTATATGTTGTTCATCTACATTCTCACACCTCCCGGCTTGACAGCACAGCTTACAGGCTTCCAATGAGGGGCAGATCTGGCTCATGGAGGCGAGCCGGGGAGTTATACCGAGGGTGGGTGGGAGGAGCAAGCTTGAGAGAACCCTTCCAGCAAGATTTAAGCGGCAGGATACTGCCAATGAGTGTGGATGAACAACATATACCATTCCTAGAACTCCTGTTACAGGTGAGTAACCTGTATTTCCATTGCCCTCAGGATCACGCGGGATATTGTGGTGGGGAATTGCAGTGCGAACTTTCACTCGGGATGGCAGGCAGTACCACCCGACAGGTGGGTGCCTTCAGTTGGTCAGCATCGGCCACTTTTTTTTAGAGTCAGGAACAGCCACCCTCAAGGCCTCCTCCTGCTCTCTCTCGGTATTAGGGTCAGCACGGCGCCTTAATTTGGCAGGAAGCGCTAGCCTAGCAAGAGGCAATACAGCATGTCCGGGGAAACCAGAGAGGACTATGGTACTATTCTCCGCTATCCTGGTTCCCAAGAAAACAGGGACCTCGTCCTATTCTGGACCTAAGCGACCTCAACTTATCAATCGCATACAAAAGATTTCCATGCTGACCCTTCCGGTCTGATCCCATACTAAAACAAAAGCCTATTCGAGTCCCTAGACATGCAGAGATGCCTACCTGCACATCCCCATAGCTCAGAGGCGCATCAGAGTTCCTAGCGCTTGAGGTTTCTAAGCCACCACTTTCAGTTCCGGGCTTTCCCTTTCGGACTGTCATCCGCTCCAAGGGTCTTTACCAAATGCATGGCAGTCGTGGCAGCTGCTCTGAGGAGAAAGGGTCACTATGTGTTCCCGTACCTCGACGATTGGCTTCTCATGGCCGTCTCCAGAGAGGCGCTTCTGCAGGCGATCCAGGACACTCAGGATCTGTTCAGATCGCTAGGGATTCTCATAAACCAGGAGAAGTCTGTTTTGGTACCGTCATAGAACCTGCAGTTTATAGGTGCAGTGCTGGACACCGGTCCAGGAAGAGCTTTCCTTCCAGCCGACGAGGCGGAACACATCAGGTTGCTTATAGGGACCTAGCAGCGAATCAGACCGCTCGGCCAGGTCGGTCCTTAGTCTGCTGGGACACATGGCTACGACCATTCCTGCGGTCCCTCTCGTAGCGACTCCACATCACGAATAACACAGTGGATGCTCAAGGCGCAGTGGGACCAAAGGCAAGACCATTGCAGCATCCAGTCAGGATCACGAAAGCAGGTGATTCGGGATTGGCAATAGTGGTTAGCCCTGGGTCGCTTTCAAGGCGTCCCGTTTGCAGCGCCGTGCCGGAGATAACCCTCACCACGGACGCCTCAGGTCGGGTGGGAGCACACCTGGATGGGGTGAAGTCTCAGGGTGTATGGAGCCCGCTGGAGGCTCATCTCCACATCAATGTCCTAGAGATGAGAGCGGTCCTCTACGCACTCCAGGCTTTCCAGTCCATGATTCCGCCGTGCACTATCCTGCTTCAGACGGACAATACGGCGGTGATGTATTACCTCAGCAAACAAGGAGGCGCTCACTCTTACCCACTTTGCAGGGGAGGCCATGAGAGTGTGGGATTGGGTAATCGGACACGGCGCAAGCTTGATCGCTGTACACGTTCCTGGTGTGGACAACACGATCGCAGACGGTCTGAGTCGCTCCCAGGCCAGAGTCCACGAGTGGGAACTTCTTCAGGAGGTGGCAGAGGATCTGTTCCTTCGATGGGGAACTCCAGAACTGGATTTGTTCGCGTCCCCATTCAACGCAAAACTGCCCAGTTTTTGCTCGCTAGATCCAGGGCCTGGTGTTTTCTGGCGAGACGCGTTGTCCCTCTCCTGGGTGAACAGATTTCTTTACGCTTTTCCTCCCTTCCCATTGATCCAGAGAGTTCTTCTCAAACTGCGCAGGGAGCATGCACGGATGATTCTGGTAGCTCCATTTTGGCCCAGACAGATTTGGTTCCCATTGCTGGCTCAGCTATCCCGGGAACCACCGCTCCCCGTTGCCGCTCAGCTCCCACCTTCTGTCTCAGGAGAGAGGTTCATTGCTGCATCCGGATCTTCGCTCTTTGAACCTGCATGCATGCATGGCTCCTAGAGACATAGCCATTTTGCGACATGGGGTCTCGCAAGAGGTTGCCGAGGTCCTCTCTGCAGCCAGAAAGCCGGCAACACATGCTACATACGCCATGAAATGGCGTCGTTTTTGTTTATGGTCACGGGCTCGTGACCTCTCCCCTTTAGGTTGTCCCGTCGGGGCAGTCTTGGACTACCTCCTTTCCCTATTCCAGTCAGGGCTGGCCTACTCCTCTATTAAAGTGCACCTGTGCGCTATTTCGGCCTACCACCTGCCGGTGGGGCAGCGCACTATTGCTCAGCTGGACGCTTCTCGGGAGTTTCTGAGGGGAGTGTTACACCTTAGGCCTCCTATCAAGGACCCGGTTCCTCCATGGGATCTCCTTTTTGTCCTGGAACAGCTCACTTCCTCCCTTTGAACCAGCCGCAGATTGCGAGCTACGTTTTCTGTCATGGAAAACGTTGTTTTAGTGCAAGCATTTCCAGCCAGAAGGATTTGAGCTTCATGCTCTCATGTGTAAAGAGCCTTATTTGTTTTTTCACCGACAGAGTATCTCTGAGGACGAACCCAAGTTTTTGCCTAAGGTGGTTTCGACACTCACTTTAAATCAGGACATGACCTTCCGGTCTATTTCCGAGTTATTCAAATAGAGGGAGGCTTTGCTCCACACTCTGGATGTTCACGCAAGCCTGAGGTATTACCTCAACAGAACCAAACCCTTCGGGCTTCTGACCAGCTCTTCGTCTCTTTAGCAGAGAATGAGAGGCCAGCCGGTTTCTAAGCAATCCTTATCCTGCTGGCTTGTGCAGTGTATCTCACACTGTTATCAGTCTAGGCAAAAGCCCCTTCCGGGTTCCATCCGGGGTCATTCTACCAGGGGTGTGGCCACTTCTTTTGCAGCGCTCAAAAATGTCTCAATCTCTTCCATCTGTGCTGCAGCTACTTGGAGCTCTGTGCATACCTTTATCAGGCATTACAGTCTGGATATAGCCTCTAGGCAAAGGGCCGGTTTCGGCCTAGCGGTGTTGCAAGGCCTCTTGTCCTGAGTTAGTATTTGGTTTGGTTTTTCTCTGTTTCTTCCTCTTCCTCCTCCCAAAGTTTCTTTTGGGCAAGCGTTACTGCTTGGGAATCAGTCCTAATGGTGTAACCTGCTTAGAGCTGTATCTCAGTAAGATAGTACAGTTACATAAGAACTTACCGTAACTAGTAGATCTTGAGAACAGCTGTTGCAGCACTATTCCGCCACCATATCCCCTTGGAAGAGACATGGCTCGTTTAAAAAAAAAAATTTTTCAAATAAATAATGAGCGAAGAAGTCTGGGGGTCATTTGGGAAATGAGCAAATTTATTTTGATCCAGTCGGGAATTTGTTCCCCTATTGCCTTCTGACGGTGGATCCTCGGTCTCCCCTTCTGATGTCATCGTGCGGGCGGGAGAACTGTGGATTCTGGCGGGACCGCCCCCTTATGTACCACGCCTGACGTCGGAGGCGGGACCGACGTCGGGGGCGGTCCCCGCTGAAGATAGCTAGCTAGAAAATTTCCGTGGGGTCCTGGCGCCTGACAGCTTCAGTCCTAATGGTGTAACCTGCTGCAAGAGCTGTTCTCGAAGATCTACTGTTACGGTAAGTTCTTACGTAACTGTACTTTACTAGTGGGGTACCGCAGGGTTCAGTATTAGGACTGGTCCTCTTCAATGTCTTTGTAAGCAACATTGCAGAGGGACTGGAAGGAAAAGTATGTCTCTTTGCAGATGACACAAAGATCTGCAACAGAGTTGATGCACAGGGTGGGGTGGAAAGGATGAGAAGGGACTTGGCAAGGTTAGCGGAATGGTCAGATGTATGGCAGCTTAGATTCAGTGCTAAGAAGTGCAAGGTAATGCACCTGGGAAACAAAAACCAAGGGGAAGAGTACACAATGGGGGGTGAGATACTAACAACAACAAAATGGAAAGGGACCTGGGGTAGTCATATCAGATGACCTAAAGGTGGGCAAGCAATGTGAGAGAGGCAGCAAGGAGGGCTGGGGGATACTGGGATGCATAGGAAGAGGCATCACCAGTAGAAAACAGGAAGTTATTATCCCTCTGTAGAGACAGCTGGTGAGACCCCATCTGGTGTACTGTGTGCAGTTCTGGAGACCCAATCTCCGCAAAGGCGTAGGGATGGAAGCTGTCCAGGAGGTCAATTCAAATGGTAGGGTCTGCACCGGAAGACATATGAAGAGAGACGAAGGAGCTTATTATGTATAGCCTCGAGGAAAGGAGGGAGAGGGGGACATGATAGAAATGTTCAAGTACCTCGAGGAATCAACAAAGTCCAAGAGGGTAGCATCTTTCAAAAAAGTGTGCAAGAACAAGAGGGCACAATTTGAAGATGGGGGGGGGGGTGGCTCAGAGGTAATTTAAGGAAGTATTTTTTCACAGAGAGGGTTGTGGATGCATGGAACGGCCTTCCGGAGGAGGTTGTGGAGTCAACATCAGTGGTGGAATTCAAGCATGCATGGGACAGTCATAAGGCCATTCTAGGGGGTGGAGGTTGGAAGAAGTAGGCTGCTGGTTAACTAGGATCTGCAGCTTATCCAGTAGGTAGGGAAATTGGCAGACTGGGTGGGCTAAGCGGTCCTTATCTGCCATCAAATTCTATGTTTCTATGTAAGTCTCGCCCTGGTCAGAGGGCACTCCCTTCGGTTCGGTTGGAACTGAGCTGGGCTGGTCATCCGGTTCAGCGGACTTTTTGGCCTCCCTTTCCCTGAGCCTACCAACTCTCTTTTCCAGGGTAGCTGCAGGAAAATTTTTACAAATCTGGCAGTCTGCACTGAGGTGGTCAAACCCCAGACAATAAACACAGGTGGTGTGGGGGTCAGCCTTGGCAAAGACTTCCCCACAGACACTGCAGTGTTGAAACCCAGTGGGCCCGGTTTTTCTTTTGGGTTTCTCAGATATAGTGCCAGTCCTAACTAAATCTCATTTCCGCTTATGGCAATCCGCCAGGTAAGACCCCCTTATCGGTTCCCAACTGTGTCACGGGTCATGGAAAAAAACGTAATAAACTCCGTTTTTTTTTAGAACCAATAAGAACCGGTAACCACACTCTAAATGACAGATTAATATATTTTAAACAACCTGATCGGTACAAACCGAAACGATAAACCGTTTACAAGTTCCACACAGAATAGAAATCAATGTAAAATCTATCTAGTACTCACAATACCACAGAGTCTGAACTGACCGGTTGCGATTTAATTTCGATCGAAAACCGAGAAAAACAATACTTTAACCGACAAAATGAACCGAGCAGAAGGAGAAATCTCCGGAGTGACTGTTCATTGAGGCGGAGTAAAGAATCTGATGGTTTGAGTTTGAAGAACAACAGACAGAGTTTCAACCGAGCTCAAGCTCAGCGTTCCATGCCTGGCATGGAAAGTTAACTCTTTCACCTCTGGAGCAGTTTGAAGGTTGGGACTCACTGCATATGTCATAATATAGCAAGACTTCATGTTGTTTGAACAAGAAGTTCTGGTCTCCAACCCTATGGATCAGGACTTGCAGTGGTGGATGGTTCAGGAGAATCTTTGCCTGGGGTTCCCTTCTGCCTTTCTCCCCCCTCCCGGAAGCTGACAACAGATGCCTCGAGCGAGGGTTGGGGAGCCCATCTGGGGTCTCACAGGACCCAGCGCTCCTGGTCCAGGCTTGAACAAGTACTTCACATCAATGTGCTCGAGCTTCAGGCTGTGCTGTATGCGCTTCAGGTTCTTCATCTGTATCTGCTCCCAGGGCATCTGGCTGTCCAGACGGACAACATGTGTGGTCTGGTACATCAACAAACAGGGAGGAACTCGTTCCTACCCTCTCTGCAGGGAGGCGATGCGAGTTTGGGGTTGGGCAGTGCAGCACAACCTTCACCTCACGGCAGTTCACGTCCCGGGGGTCGACAACTTGTTAGCAGACCACCTCAGTCGGTCGTCTGCTCACGCTCACGAGTGGGAACTGGATTGGGGGTGGCAGACAATATCTTCCTACGTTGGGGAACACCCCAGGTAGACCTGTTTGCGTCTCCTCTCAACGCAAAACTTCCCGCCTTCTGCTCGCTCGTTCCAGGGCGTGTCATTTTTTTTGGAGAGACACACTGTCTGTAGACTGGAAGGGCAGATTCGTCTGTGCCTTCCCCCCGATCCCTTTGATTCCAAGGGTCTTACAGAAACTCTGCTCAGAAGGAGCTCGCATGATCCTAATCGCTCCTTTCTGGCCCAGGCAAGTTTGGTTCTCTCTTATGCAACAGTATTAAGAGGAACCTCCTCTTCCTCTGTCGCAGCTTTTGCTGACCCAGGATCAGGGAACCCTGGTTCATCAAGGCCTCAAGTCTCTTCAGTTGCACGCGTGGCTCCTGCAGACGTAGCTCAAGCCCAGTTTGGGGTTCCCCGCTTGTGGCTGAGATTCTGGTGGAGGCCAGAAAGCCCTCCACTAGATCTACCTATGCCATGAAATGGAAACGGTTCTCTATTTGGGCCTCTTCCAAAGATTTCAAGCCTTCCTCTCTCTCTCTGTTGGGCGGCTTCTGGATTACTTGCGCCATCTCTTTGATCTGGGTCTCAGGCATTCCTCCCTGAAGGTTCACATGGCAGCCATCTCCGCTTACCATGTTCCTTTTGGGGACAGAACCTTCACACAGTTTGAAGTCTCGAAGACTTTTCTGAGAGGGGTTTTCCACTTGAGGCGACCTGTTCATGTTCCTGCCCCTCCTTGGGATTTGAATTTTATCCTTGAGCTGCTTACTCTGCCTCTTTTCGAGCCGACAACCTCAGCAGACCTAAAGTTCCTTTCATGGAAGACTGTCTTCCCAGTGGCCATTACTTCTGCTCGAATAATTTCCGAGCTCCAGGCCCTCGTGCAAAATCCTGTACTTGATTTTCCACAAGGAACGTGTGGCTCTGCGTACCAACCCTAAGTTTCTCCCTAAGGTGGTAGCAGAATCTACGCTGAATCAATCCATCGAGCTGCCTGCTTTCTTTACGCAGCACTCCAATCAAAGGGAGTACCTCTTGCATACTTTGGATGTTCACCTAATTCTGAGATACTACACCACCAGGACGAAGGATCTCAGAAAGACTGATCAAATGTTTGTCTCTTTTGCTACGCAAAATAGAAGGCAGCGATGTTTCTAAGCAATGCCTATCTCAATGGTTGGCTTATTGTATCACTTTCTGTTACGACAAGTACAACAAGACCCTGCGGGGTCAAGTCAGAGGCCACTCCACCAGAGGGGTCACTGCATCTGCAGCTTGTTTCAAGAATGTGTCAGCGGCAGACATCTGTGCAGCTGCAATTTGAACTTTTGTCCATACCTTTACGAAACATTACAGTTTGGACATTGCCTCTTGCCGTAGAGCTGGCTTCGGGTTGGCTGTTCTGCAAGGTCTCCTTTCCTAAGGCCTTCACAGCCAGAGGGTCTACATTTGGGTAGTTTCCTCCTCCCTTTTGCTGCTTCTTGTTCCAGACTGCTTGGGACTCAGTCCTAGTTGTAATTACCTACTGCAAGAGCCCCCTCGAAGTAAGATAGTACAGTTACGTTACCGTAACAGTAGATCTTCAAGAGAGGCTCTTGCAGTAGGTAATACCTTCCCGCCCTCCATCCCCCTAAGCTTTTTCAGCTCCTTTTCCAGGGGAAAAAAACAGCTGCTTCTGTCTCGTCTTGCCTTTTGGCCTCTGGCGGGAAAGAACTGGAAGGCGGGCATGAGAGACCGCCCCTTTATACTGACGTCGGTCACCTGACGTGGGGGCGGTCCCCCTCCAGAGACTGTTAGCTAGAAATTTTTCTGTGGGGTCCTGATGCCTGCCGGCTTCAGTTCTATTTGTAATTACCTACTGCAAGAGCCTCTCTCGAAGATCTACTGTTACGGTAGGTTCTTACGTAACTGTACTTTCTAGGAGTGATGTGTTGTTCATCTACACTGACCCACCTGGCCTCCGCAGCTTCGATGCACAAACCTGGCTTCCAGCGGGCCCAGATCTGGGGTCATGGGGCAGAGCTGAGGGTTATACCACCCGGTTAGGTGGGAGGAGTCAGCTTGAAGACTTGGCAGGGCCCAGAGGGTGCTATGCTGCCACAGGCAAATGGTGGCACACTTATACCATCTGAAAAGGTAAGGAAATTTATTGCAAACAACGTAGTTAATGCACTAGTTGAGGATAAAGCGACAAAAGTAGGGAAATGTGGTGTTAAGGTTCCCAACACTAACACCCTACCCCCACCCTGCAGGCAGCAAGAGGAAAAACCATTATGGTTTCATCTTTTCTGCATCTTTTTTGATATGCTGGTATTTTTAGCCCTCGGATGCTGCTGAGGGGAGAATATAACCACACACACACACAGTAGCGGCTAGGTCCTATCAAAGGCGGGGATCCGGGCATTATGGAGATCACACAGAGGGTTTTCCCTCTTGTGTGCGCGCCCCCCCCCCCATCCTGTCCTAGGCGGGGCCAAAGGTGCAGTGACCTCTGCACATGATCAGGTGTGCTCCTTGCACCCGAACTGCACAGGTCCACTGTTCCCTTCCCCGACAGGCTCCCAATATGGTCCCAGGCTGCCACACCCCCTGCCAGTGCTGGCGGTCGGTAGGGGCTGGGTACTAAGTTCCCTCCCTACCCGGAGAAGGTGAGCAGTCCCTGGGATGCTCAGCCCCCCCCCCCAGCTGACCCTTCGATGTCCGAGGATCGCTTCTGAACCCCGGTCACTGGCACCACAGACAGAAGCACTTCCGCTGCGCCAGTGAGCTGGCATTCTTTCCTGCAGAATTTATAGCTGGAGTACACTAGGATGGTGGTGCTGCTGCTTTCAGAAAACTAATTGCAGTACAAAGTAGGAAGCGCACTCACCCTGAGTTTGGAACAAAGTTAGAAAAGTCTGAGATTTTTCAAATACCTGGCAATTCATCGAAAATACAGAACAAACAGCATACAGAGACAGAACAGTTGAGACCCCCTGTCCTCCTTATGTTTTGCCTCGCCACTCAAGGCTTCCTCAGAGAATCTTTCCTGCATCTTCGCAAATCTGCCTGGGTGTGCCTTTTAGGTTGTCAACCCTAATGCTCACCCTATTCTTGTATATTGTACACATCTCAACTTATTTATTGATGGAATGGGGTGAGCGTTAGGGTTGACAACCCCAAGGCACTCCCCACGCCAAATTTACAAATACTCAATAGAGGTGAAACCGTAATGGTTTTTCCTGTTGCTGCTTGCAGAGTGGGGGTGGGGTGTTGGGGTTGGGAACCCTAACACCACATTTCCTTAGTTTTATTGCTTTAACCCTAACTAGTGCATTAACAAAAATTTTTGCGATGAATATATAATGAAGTATTTTCCTTTCATTGTCTTTAAACTGTTTAAGGTAGCTATACTTTACTTGAATCCATTTTAGTTTATTGCAGACTGCTGTTAAGTTGATTAAAAAAAAACAACCTTTTGGGACCCTTGCTTTGGATAAACAGTGGAATTTTTTAATTTATAGACACAACATACTTTTATAGAGGAGTCCAGTAAAGAAATAAATGCTGATTTGCAGACTTATTATTCATGAAATATTGTATTCAATCAGTAATGTATTTCTAACTAAAATTAGTTTGCGTGTGTTTGGAGGGTTATAATAAATTTAACTGTTTTCTATGTGAAGGCCTTATGTATTACAGCTCTTCTGTAAAGCAAGTTAGTGATGTGTTTAATGAACCTTGAATGACTTACCTTTTATGATTCGTTACAGCATTATGTTGGCCATGGGAATGCAATCAATGAACTGAAAATTCACCCAAGGGATCCAAACCTCTTGTTATCTGTAAGCAAAGGTAAGCAAGCAAAATTGTCTACTGATTTAAAACACGGTTTTACTAAGTAGTGTCGTCGTCCCACCCCGCCCCACACACATATAGGGCAGCCTACCCCCATTTAAATGATGCAGCCATAAAGTTCATTTTTTTTCCTTGTTGTATTTTTAGAAATTTCCTTCGTAAAATAGCTCCATGGACCTGGTATTGAAAACAGCCACATTTCCTTACTTGGAGCCACGCCCCCACACTCGCACGTTTTGTGATGTTGGGACCAGAACGGTGCGGGGGCGTGAGCCATAGACTACAGTGGGGGCACTTTTTGCACTGTTTTCTTTTTATACTTTTTTTCCCCCCTTGTCTTTATACTCCTCTCCCACAGTAGCCCCTCTCTTCGTTGCCCCATTGCATCCTGCGTCAGAGCTCTCTCGAGGTTCGCCAGCCCATACAGGTGCCCTGCTCCTGAACCCTGAAATTAAGATAACTCCCTGGCTGGGGTAGATGAGCCCCTAACCCCCCAGACCTGTAGCTGAGTGTGCACCTTGCGCTGTTTTCCTTGGAACACCGACACTGGGACCCGTCTACCGGCACCACTGCAGGGGTGTTTCCTGGTTTTCTCCCTCCCCCTGCGGTGTCAGTACACTGGGAGGGCCAATGAGACAAAGGCATGGTGAGACGTGTGGAGATGTTAGGGAGGCAGTATAGCTGGGTGGTTTAAGGCTCTGAGCTGCAAATCTAGAGACCTGGGTTTGAATCCCACAGCCCCCATTTGCATACTGTGTGATCCTGAGCAAGTCACTTAACTTCCTTTTGCTCCCAGTTTGCACCTCTAAACAAGCTTTCAGCTTAGTGTGCCACTCCTGGTTAAACAATTGGGGGAAAACAAAATGTGCCTTTGCTCCGGTCCTCAGCTGTTATCCACCTCTCTCTAACATATCTTGCTGCCTCCTACTGCACCTTCCACCTGAGTTCCCCCAGGTGGCGGTATTGCAGCGAGGTCTGCAGCCCTCCCCACCCGGGGAAGGATCCTTCTCCCCGGCTGACCCCCGGCGGCCCGTGCTCGTTCCTGAACACGGGTTGCCGGCGTAGCACAAGGTAAGGCATCTAGCACCACTGGGCTGGGCTTTATTATACTTTTAAGTGTCAATTTTGAGAAAGGAAGGCCACTGCGGAACAAACAAAGTCCATGTTAGTTAAGCGGTGGCCTTCCTTTCTCAAAATTGGCACTTAAAACGTATATAAAAAAACTGTTTAGAAAGTGCCCCCATTGAAGTCTGTGGAGCGTGCCCCCGCGCCTTTCTGATCCTGACATCACAAAATGTGTGAGAGTGTGGCTCCAAGTAGGAAATGCAATCATTTTCAATACTGGGTCCACGGAGCTATTTTACGAAGGACATTTCTAAAAATACAGCAATGAAAAAAATTAACTTTATGGCTGCATCACTTAAACGGAGGGTAAGCTGCCCTATGTGTTGGAGGGGTGGAGAACACTACTTAGTAAAAACTGCTCTTTAATTCATGTTCTCTGATTCTGACTTCACCACTGTACTATTTCTTTCTTGGGGCCTGGTTGAAGCTTTTGACATGTAGCATAGTAGTTATTACTCCTTGTCAACACATTACTTTATTTTTTTTTTAAACATCCCTGCTGTCAGATGATACTAGAGCCACTAGAGCTGCTGGTAGTGGTACTGTTTGTTTTCCATGTGCTGTGCTGTTCCAAAGCTCAAGAAGGAGGAGGAGGAGCTTCAGTGGGTCAGTGGCTCGAGAAATGTTTTGGCAACTGTCTGCGTCAATTACATCAGCACACCTTTGTTGTTGGAATTCATTTTTCGGGCTGATTTACTGTTCCAGCTCCACACCACAGTGGATCACCATGTTGTCATGCTGCACACACTGACTGTCTCCGTAATAGTGAATGTGTGCGGTGAGCAGAATTGAGCACTTGCCTGGTGTTCATAGAATAGCAGGTATGTTCTGAGTGCAGTGCACCTTGAAGCTGGCCCAGCTGATGGTGCCATTTTTTTGTTTGTTTCTGTAGAGACCAAGGTCTACAGCTGTGGAGTGGCTCATGTAAGCCTGATGTGATTTATAACACAATTGGTTGCCCAAATGTTTCTTCTATAGGCGTTGATACGGTTCACTTACCCAAATGATGGCAGATCCTCCTGAAGTGTGTATTCGTCAGAATGTCCTTAAGTTAAGCACCTCCCACCACTTGAGCAATATATTTATTAATTCAATCGGATTTACACCCTTTGAGCCAGAGGCTCGTTTACAAAGGTTCCTCGCCACAGTGAGGACAGTAATGGCACAGGTTACAGAATGCTGACATACAGAGTTACATAGATTTTTACACAGTTTGTATATAGACACAGTTACAAATATTTTGTACAATTCATATGCAATAGCTACCACTGTTCAGTTTATGCGGCCTCTGAATACAGAATATCTGGCAGGGGGGATTAGAGGAAACGGAAGGGGAGGGAAGGGAGGCGGTTGGAAGCAGTCCGGAAGACTCTTTCGATAAAAGGTGCACTTAGTAGCATGTGGGCAACCTGTTGGTGACAATTGCAGCAGCGGGTGCTGAAGAGGTGGTTCCGAAGAGCAGTTTTGAAGGGGGCGAATTTGGAAGTGTCAGTGACAGTTATCGGAAGAGAGTTAAACCAGGAGGGGGCCCTGTAGACAAAGGATCTCTGAGCTAGGGAGGTTCTGGTTCTGGGTACCAGTAGTGTGGCCTTGTCCGAGCTGCAAGTGGAGACCGTGGGAAGGTATGTTGAAGGGAGGCAGATACCCTCGGGGGGGGGGCAGAATTTTCTTGGCTAGTAGGCAGGTTTGGTAGTGGAGTCTTAATCGAGGTTGAGGAGATTGGCAGTGGAATACAACCCTTGGCTCCGCTCCGTAAAGCCAGATCATCCTTTCCCGTAGAAGAGTTCGGTCTCCTGCTTCGCAGCTCTTTGCATTGTAGAGCCTACAGTGCACCATTGGCAGACTTTGTTTTTCTCCAGTTAATCGGTATTTCGCTACTTTCCTCTGTCCTCCTCCATCTGTTGGTGGTGAAGATAAAACACAAAGAAGAGAAGCTAGCTCCCGGCTTCAAGCAGTGTGTTATATGCCAACAGAAGATGTCGCGGATAGACCCACATATGTCGTGCCTGTACTGCCAGGGAACAACATACGATGTTGTGGCCTGTGTGAGATGATGCTGCCTTCCTTCCTAGAGGATCCGAAAGCTCATCTTCTCGGCCAGCTGGCCAGTCGTTATCCTAAACTGCAGTCTAAGGATGGTTGCAAGGTGACCTCTGCTGCGTCGGGGTCTGCATTTCAACTCATGGAAGTTGAAGAAGCATTGGTAAGGACTGCAATGGGCACCTTGTTGGCCTGAGTGCTTTTCCGGCTGGGGCCAACAGGGAAGTGTCCTTCATGGGATAATGTAGAGAAACATGTCGGGCCCTCCAGACCTTCAGGGAAAGCCCTGTCCCCATGGTAAAAAGTACCACCCTCAGTCACTTGACCAGGCGAGATCATGATCCTCATACTCCCTCAGCTCCCCCGACTGCTTGAAGCATGTAGAGTGCCCGACTTCGGCAGAGTCAAAATTGGTCAAAGGGCAGGTCACTGTCTTTACGGTAACCCTGTTGGGCTTGACGTTCTCAGCACTGGTTGACCAGGCAGTCGAGATTTTTCTTGACTCAGTTGACCAGCTAACGGAGGAGTTGATCTTCAAGACCCTAGTCTTCCCGGTCTTCATCCAGGAGGACTTGGAGTGGCCAGTGTCCCTGGCTGCTGCCACTTGAAAGAGCATCCAGCGGAAGTCATTCAGCTGAAGCCAATGCATGTTTTCTATATGGAACCTCTGGTGACTTCTCCTCGATGTCAGTCCCCTGGTCAAGGTCTAGGCACTCTTCCCGCTGCCAGTTCTGCTCGGCCAGGAGGCGTCGCTGTCAATGTTCCCCGTTCTCCTCATTTTCGGATGATGAGGGGCTCTGCCAGCGGGTGCAGCAGTGCTACGAGGAGCTCCTCAGGCAGAAGGGGATCTTGGGGCATGGTAGGGCTCTGCCACTGACTCCTGTGATTGACTGGGTGGTGCCAGTCAAGCTCACAGTGGTCCTTTCGAGTCAAGTGTTGCTGACACCTGTCTCACTCACCCCCTTACTTGTGGAACTGCCTCCATCACATACTTTGTGGGAAGCCCCAGCCAAGGATTCCCGTGCTGCGACCTGCTTGCCAGCCTGGCTCTTAATAAAAATCACCCAGTTAGATGGCAGTCAACGGCTAATGGCCATCTTTGAGTCCTCTGACTCTGATGGGTCCTCCATACAGTTGTGGAGGGCATTTACTTTCAACTGGGAAATGGTCGAGGAATTGACCACTGAGCACCAGCCTGTATCATTTGAGGTTCTTCTAAGACTTATGTCTGAGTCCATGAATGACCCTCAGTAGCCTGCTCTAAAAAGGACTAAAATACCTCTTTACTGACATCATGGATATGGACAAATTCTTGGGGGTTGCCTTTCCCGTTGCTGAGGCCATTATAGGACTGGCCTTGGAGCTTTGGCAGCATCCAGCTTGGCGCACACTGCCTGTATGGGTCATAAGTGTGCGCTCCCTACTGGTTCTCTGTCCAGGTTCTTAGACCACACCTAGGCTGAGGGTCTGGTTTCAGTCTTGGTCTTCTGGAAATCCGGAAACATAGAAACATAGACTTTGACGGCAGATAAGGACCACTTGGCCCACCCAGTCTGCCCATTTCCCTACCTACTGGATAAGCTGCAGATTCTAGTTAACCAACAGCCTACTTTCTGCAACCCCCAACTATAATTGCCTTGTGTCTGTCCCATGCATGTTTGAATTCTCCCACTGTTTCAGACCCAGTGACCTCCTCAGGAAGGCTGTTCCATGTATCCACCACTCTCTCCATGAAAAAAAATGTCCTCACATTACCCCTGAGCCGTCCCCCCTCTATCTTTAAATTGTGCCCCCTTGTTCTTACACATCTCATTTTCTGAAAGATGCTACCCTCCTTGACTTTGTTGATTCCCTTGAGGTACTTAAAAGTTTCTATAATGTCCCCCCTGTCCCTCCTTTCATCAAGGGTATACATATTAAGCTCTCTCAGTCTCTCTTCATATGGTTTCTGATGTAGACCCTGCACCATTTTAGTTGCCCTCCTCTGGACTGCTTCCATCCTGTCTATGTCCTTGCGTGAGATGAGGTTTCCAAACTGCACGCAGTACTCCAGATGAGGTCTCACCAACTGTCTGTACAGAGGGATAACCACTTTCCTTTTTCTACTTGTGATGCCCCTTTCTATGCATCCCAGTATCCCCCTGGCTCTCCTTACCGACTTTTCACATTGCTTACCCACCTTTAGGTCATCTGATATGACTACGCCCAGGTCCCTTTCCATTTTTGTTGTTGTTAGTACCTCCCCTGCTATTGTGTACTCTTCTCCTGGGTTTTTGTTTCCCAGGTGCATTACTTTGCACTTCTTTGCATTGAACCTAAGTTGCCACATGTCTGACCATTCCTCCAACTTTGCCAAGTCCCTTCTCATCTTTTCTACCCCCACTTGTGTATCAACTCTGTTACAGATCTTTGTGTCATTTGCAAAGAGGCATACCTTTCCCTCCAGACCCTCTGCAATGTCACCTATAAAGATGTTAAAGAGGACTGGACCCAGTACTGAGCCCTGAGATACTCCACTAGTAACCCCACTTTCTTCGGAATGTGTTCCATTCACTATTACCTTCTGTGTCCTGTTGTGCAGCCAGTTTGCTACCCAGGCTACCACCCTGGGACCCACTCCCAGGCTGGCTAACTTGATTATTAATCTTTGTGGGACGAGTCAAATGCCTTGCTAAGGTCAGGTAGGCCATATCCACAGCCCCTCCCTGGTCTATTACTTTGGTCACCCAGTCGAAGAAATCAATTAGATTCATCTGACATGACCTTCCTGCTGTAAATCCATGCTGCTTTGGGTCCTGTGCCCCGCTGGCCTCTAGGTACTCAACAATTCTTTCTTTCAGAAGTGATTCCATCATTTTCCCTACCACTGAGGTCAAACTTAAAGGTCTGTAGTTTCCCGCTTCTGCCTTGCTCCCACTTTTGTGAAGGGGAATCGCATCTGCCCTCCTCCAGTCCTCAGGTACCGCCCCATCTTGCCATGATCTGTTAAAAAGCGTGGTCAGTGGTGTCACTAGATCCTCCCTTAGTTCTTTTAGGATTCTGGGGTGAATGCCGTCAGGCCCCATTGCTTTGTCCACCTTGAGTTTTAGGAGTTCTTTCAGGACTCTTTCTTCTGTGAATGGACTGGTGTCAACCCCCCTACCCAGAGTGCTTCTATTGTCTGGCTTAGGTAACTCTTCCTCATCTTCTTTTGTGAATACTGAGCAAAAGTATTCATTCAGTATCTCTGCCTTTTCACAGTCTCCCTCTGCCCACCTCCCCTCTCCTTTATTAATCTTCACTATCCCTCCCTTAACCTTTCTATGCTCCCTAATGTACCTATAAAAGGTTTTATCCCCCTTCTTAACTGAGTTGGCTATTTTTTTCTTGGTTTGGGCCTTTGCTAGTCTGACTGCCTTCCCTACTTCTTTCTGCTTTAATTGGTACAGTTCCCTTTCATGCTCCTTCTGTGATTCCTTATACTTTTTGAATGCAGCCTTTTTCTCCTTAACCTTCCCTGCCACCTCGTTTGAAAACCATGGTGGTTTTTTACTCCGCTTTGTTTTCTTTATTTGCTTCACACAAAGGCTTGTTGCCTCTATGATGGCAGTTTTGATTTTTCTCCATTGTTCTTCCACCCCTCCTTTTTGGTCATTTGCTAGTGCATTTTTCAGGTATTCACCCATTTTGCCAAAGTCAGCTCTTCTAAAGTCCAGTATCCTTGTTTTTGTATGGCTTATCTCCATGGTTGTGCTCATTGTGAAGCACACTGTGCAGTGGTCGCTTGTTCCCAGATGTCTACTGACTTCTAAATTTGTGATCCTCTCTCCATTTGAGAGTACCAGGTCTAATATTGCTCCCTCCGGAGTGGGTTCCAACACAAGCTGTCTAAGGCGTGCCCCCTGCAGGGCATCGAGAATGGAAACACAGGAGATGTGGACAAGCCCCCCCTCATAAGGAGTTGAAGAAGGTCTCTGCCACTTCCTCACTTGGTGTCTACCAGGTGAGCTGTGCCTTGATGATGGCCCACTTCAGTCACTACCTGCTGGGAGTGCTGGATAATGTCCTTCCTCACCTTCTTCTTGACAGGCATTTGCTGGTGAAACTGGTCAAAGACCATGAACAAGCGCTGGCTAAAAACCAGCTCCAGATGACCTTAGACATGGGCGACTCCTGTGCCCATGCCATAGCAGCAGCCATTATGATATATTGTAGGGCCTGAGTGCTGCTTTCCACCTTTACAACAGACACTTAGCACAAGTTGCCTAGTGTCCCTTTCTTGGGCACTGACCTCTCTTACCCAGTGATGGATGGTCATCTCACTTGAATTGAGAAGTCAAGTGCTGCTCTGAACTCTTTGTCCCTTTGTTGCCACCTAGCTCTCTCTAGCTCCTGCGACTGTCCCTCATAATCTGATCTTCCTCTCCTAGCACTTCTACTCCTACCCGCTCTGTTCCTGTTCCTACAGCCTCTCCTCCCCTCCTGTTTTTGCCTCCTACCCCCAAGCACTTTTTTGAGGCCTGACAAATGCCCATGGCTGCACCGCTCTTTCTGTGTCCATTCCAAGCCTCAGTTACCTCTGGCTACCCTGCTCCCCAGTACTCACTTTCCCTCAATGTAGTGTATTTCAGCTGCTTAAAAATGTCTGTGCACCATTTCTGCATTGTTACTCAACTCTATATAATATTTGTATTTTACCTCAATTGACGTGGAACCTTTGTAAAAGAGCCTTGGCTCAAAGGTACTTGTAATCCTAGACTCTAAATAAAGAATGCCTGAAGGCCCAGAAACTGAAAAAGAAGGCCTTTCAGCTTTGGTCTTTTCAGCCACAGCAATCTCAACAGCAGCAGCCCCAGTGGGGGTGTCGTAGGGTGCAGGTGACTTCATGGACTGAACAAACTGCACAGTAGTGTGACACATTTCTTTTTACTTCAGCATCTTTCTTCTTTTTAGCAAGACGTATTTAAACAACAAACTGGTACGACATTAAAGCATAAATGGCAACCAAAAAAATCATAAAGATCACTGGGAATACATGGCCAGAAAGGGCTAGCCATCCCAAGTGTTCTGCTTTAGTACCTGAGAGCAATGCTCACAGCCCCCTGCTGGAGTCTGTCTCCAAACCCAACACCTATCTCAAATAGTTTGCAATAACATCCCTTATGTACTTGCTTGCAAGCCCATGTGACTCTAAGCCCACCCCATCTAGTATTTCAAACTTTTATTTACACAATACAAACTGTTTTTAGTTCAGTCTTCATTCAATAGTATTGTTATAAGTTATATAACATAACACTAGAAACAAATGCTTTCTAATTTGTATTTTACAAGAAAACCCCAAATACTTCAAGAATAATGAATGTACTCCACCTTCATTCAAATGGTCCTGCCTTAGGCTGTATAAATGTAGTAGCTGTAGGCCAGCAGGCTCCTAAAGGAGTCCTGAATTAACACAGGGACGAGCAGACCAGTGAGAGGGGTAAGTGAAGCTCCTTCCATTAGGGCCATTTTTTCACCTAACTGTAAACGTTTGAACAAATAGTAACAAAACCTACTTGCTTCAGTTTCTTTGGGTAGTTTCTATGTCAGCATTTTAAAGCCCTGTAAGTAAATTACACACAGGTGAAGTAGAAACAGGAAACAATCCTCCCCAAAGCATTATAACTAAGCCCCAGCCAGAAAACCAACAGTAAGTGCAAATACAGCAATTTTATTCCCAATACCTTTTATTTTCTGTGCTGAGAAAATAGGAAATGTAAAGGATACATCCTTAAACTATTTTGCAGTCTAACCTTAAAGGAGTAGTCCACCCAGAATTTACAAAAAACATATGTTATGCAGAGTGTTTTGATATGTATGTTAAGTCCTAGTGTGTCCTTCCCTCTGTCTGCTATTAGTTTTTCCTAAATTAGCTTGCTAGCTGTATGGTAGTTTTACAACCCCTGGGGATCTCCATCACAAATAGGTTTATTGGCTTTCTTTCTTCCTTCTACGATGCACCCTGTCTCATGTGACACTGATGTAGCCATGCCCTTAGATTTAGCATGTGCACTGCTTTAAAATCAGTTTAGCAGGTAACTGTTCTTATCCAGGGAGCACAAATGGCAACAGTTAGTTTAGCAGATACCTGAGAGCAAGCTAACTGGGGTTTATGTAAGAAAACAGCTGCTAAATAGCAGTAATTCATTATTTGTTTTTTTGCTGTGTGTGTCTTTATCATTCATCACTGTTGGATGACTGGCCGGAGACGGGCACCCCACGGGAGATTTATTTATTCATTTTTTGGGAAGGAGGAGCTGGCGCCACCCACGAGGACAAAGCATTTCGTGGCACTCACGGTTTGGCCAGTAACTGCCATTGGATCCTCCTCCACCTCAGTTCTGCACGCTGGAGAGATGGAAGGAAAAAGGAGGTATAGAGAAAACAAGGGCGGGGCAAGGGAGCCCAAGAGACAGCAAAAAGAAAGGAAGCAACTGAAAAAGAATAAGCTGACCAGAGGATAGAGAAAGACGAGGGACCTGGGAGGTTATGGGCCGAGGAAGGCCCCAGTCCTGGATGGCCAAAGGGCAGGAAGGGAAGAAAAGTGATAGAGAAGAGGTTTGAGGGGGCGCAGAGAGGGAGGCCAGGACCCATCAAGGATTAAAGCTGATCAGGAGATCATTTAAGGCATATTCTCAAGGGAGATTCAAAGGATTCAGAGAATCCCGTAAATGGGTAAGGCCCCCCCCCCCCCAAAATAGTTACCATAAGGGGAGAAAACCATAGGTTTTTGAGGGCTGGGAGGAGAAGGAACCCCAAAATCAATAAATTGATCCCCACCGGGGAAGGTAAGTGAAGTAAAGAACAGCAAGGGGCAAGGGAGTTATGGCCAGCCCCAGAACCTCCTCATCCAAGATGACTCAGGGTTGGAAACTTGGGGGATAGCTGGACCCCGCAGAGCAGCTCAGGCTAAGAGAGGGGGCCCACCAGAAGACCTTATGAAACTCCGACAGGGGCCCTACTCGCTCACCTCCAGCACTCCCCAAGAGGCTTCTTGGCGGCCTGCCGGAGAGGAGGGGAAAATCCATCGGAGAGAAGAGGGGAGAGTAGCGAGGCGTTACGGCTCAGGGACTGAGGCCTTGTGAGGAGAAGGTGTGAAGGATTCAGTGATGCATGGTGAAGATGCATAGGAAGATCAAGAATTACGGTAGGTATGTCGTTTTCATATCTTCCCACTGTCAATTTTCACCATTCATCACTGTTGGGTGAGTATCAAACTCCCCCGAAGGGGGCCCAGGAATCCCTGACTGAATAACATCCGGGGCACCCTCCACTAGCCAGTTATGCCTGGGACTGGTCAGGACTAGGTTGGGTCTCCTGACCCCTAGGGGAAGGAAGGTCCACTGGAAGGAGGAGGCCAGTAACCTGTGCCAGACCAAAGGTGACAACCTCGAAAGGTGAAGCGTTGCCAGCTGCCTAATGCAGATTGCTGTCCCTGCAAGCTGTAACGTGACTTCATTAGCATTGTAAGATGCCCTTGACCGGTGCCTTGCCAACTCCAGACCTATCGCAGAGAGGGCTATGGCTTGCCAGGTAGCCTCTGAATCGGGCAGCAAAGCTAGCGCCTGGCCCAGCATCGTCCACAGATGCCTATTATAGGCAGCGTGGTACACCTGATGTGAAATAATAGAAAGTATCAGCCGATCGAACTCCCGAGAGCCAGGATTAGGGGGCTGGTTGCAGACCGGGCGCCTGTGCTCGGAAGGGGTGTCCAGACGTGCCAGTCCCAAAGTGGGATGAGGTAGAGAGCCTGGAGACCCCCGGGTTGCACAATACTGTCTCCGGCAGTCCATGGGGGCTGGTTCTGAGGAACATGGAAGCTGCCAGGCGCTGTACGACTCCTCCCGGAAAGGAACTGGCCAGGATGGGACCACAAAATGGTGTGCCCTGAATTCACCTAAGAAGGCTTGCGTTGCACGCTTGGTATTGTCTCGGACATAACGGCAAATGTGTACATCCCTGACCAGCCTCACTAGGAAGTGCTGGTACTGAGCCTGATCATTGTCTCGGAACAAATGGACAGAGGGCTCCTCTTCCCCCACGGAGGAAGACGAGGAGGCCGAGGAACTTGTAGAGTCAGATTCTGGCTGCAGAGGGGGAACCGTTCGAAAGACCTGCTCATCCATGGCCCTAACATACTGGGGGAAATCCACAGCCTGGGATCTGAACTGTTCCCAGGTCAAAGGTCCCAGAGGACCCGCATGGCCTGGGAGAAGGGGAACTGGTCGCAGAGGGACGGGCGAGCCTGTCACCGGACGTGACATGTCTCTGCCAGGGCTAGAAGAATCTACAGGTGAACCTGGCATAAGCGGGAATCCACAGGTCTGTAAATTTACCGACCTGTTAAGGAATACAAATCAGTCGGGACTTAACCCTGTATGGTGTACTACCATATGAGGGTATCGGGGCCGCATGGATCCAGAATGGCAGTCCCCAGCTCCATCCAATGAGACCTTCCTAGAAGGGGATGAAGGGAAGAAACAGGGTTCAGCACTGCGGCTCCTTTCTCGTCCCCGGAGGGCCACTGGAGTGTGCCGGCGTCTTTCACCCTGTTCCCACAACCCTGTTGACTCCGAGGAAGCTCTCTTCCTCACACCCTGTGCCAAAGAACCCCCCAAATTCAGACGACTCGGGAGCCGCAGAGGAGGAGGAGTGCTCAATCATGATCCTTAGAGAAGGGATGGCACCAGGGACGGCAGCCACCCCTTTCTCCAAGATCCCGACCGCCACTGCCGCAGCAGCGGGACCGGCAACCCGCATCCGACCTACTGAGTCGCCATCGGCTCAAGAGTCTGCACGAGCCGCAGCCACTGGGGCTGCCAGGGGGGACACTTGGGGAGGCGAAAGGGTACTAGGCCATGGGGAACCCCCTGACTCTGAAGAGTCAGGCCTTCGGTTCGGATCAGCCTCCGAATGGTCCGGCTCTGAAGAGGAGACGATCCAGAGGAGCTCTGGACTGGTGGCCCCAGGGGCTCTCCCACTCCTGGCAGCTGATAAACCCCGCACCCCTCGCGGCGACACCCCGATCACCAGAGCAGCAAAAGGCCCCGGGATCCAAGACTGTGCTGTTGGGTGGTGCCAAGGAACGCCCTGTGCCGGGACCAACAGCCGTGGGCCCGACAACAGGGGAGCTTGCACCTCCGAAGAGGTGACTGCTAGAGGGTGCTCATGGGCTTGGCCCAGAATGGAGCCGGACCAGACCTCCAGCACCGTGGTAGGAACCTCGTCTATGGCAAGGCATGAAAGAGGAGGCCCCTCTTCACCAGACTGTGTCGGCCCAGGAAGGACCCAGAGGAAGGGATGAGCAAGCTGCCATGTACCTATGTAAGAGACGACACCCCAGTCTGCAGAGCCCTGCCAACTTTTAATGTGCAGGGCCTCCAGAACGTGGTGGTCTTTGAGAAGCAGGTGTCACAGGAATCCATGTCATGTTTGAGGTCCAAGGCAGGTGAGGCAAACATCATGCTGGTCGGTAACGGAGATGTCGGCCGCAGGGACACAACTGCACAGGATGCCGACCAATTTTCTTCTACCATTTCTTGTCCATAGGACCAAGCATGACACGTACGGTAACTAAAAACACAAAACAGAAAAGACTCAATGCCGCTTAATGAAAAGGAAAGATCTTATCGGATTGTAAATGGCGCTGTGTAGCTACAGAACTGAGGTAGAGTCACGGTGGAGAAGCTGAAGGATGGTGTCGAATGGCCCAGCGGTGTCGACATCGAACTAGGCCGTGCAGAGAGAAATTTGAGCGAGGTGCTGTCTCTATGGCAGGAGAAGCAGAACTGAGGTGGAGGAGGATCCAAGGGCTGTTACTGGCCAACCTGTGAGCGCCACGCAATGCGTCAGCCTCGTGGGTGGCAGCGCCAGATCCTCCTTCCAAAAAAAAAAAAAATCTCTTGAGGGGTGCCTCTCTCCAGGCAGTCGCTCAACAGTGATGAATGGTGATGACTGACACGGGGAAGATCACTTTGTCCACCCTCAGAGAGGGCAGTACTCCATTCCTTGCGAAAGGAGTCATAGCCCATGTCCTGGACACCTTTGCAAGTCAGGGGTACGTGTCTCTGTACTTCCTCCTGGTCCCAAAATGGATGAGGGACTGGTACCCCATACTGGATCTGCATAGTCTAAACCAGTTCATATGGAAGAGCAAGATCCGGATGGTCACTGTGTACCGAATCTTTCCATCCCTGGAGCAATGCATGTGGTTCTACTCGCTGGACCTCCAAGATAAGTTCTTCCACATCCCAGTCCATGTCACTGGTGGTACCTCTGGTCCTCTGCAGAAAGGGTTCTTTATCAGTTCCAGGTCATGCCCTTAGGCCTCTCATCAGCGTCAGGTGTTGTCATCAGCTGCATGGCAGTGGTAGCAGCCTTCCTGCAATGCAGAGGCATTGGGGTTTACCATTTCCTGGCCGACTGGCTGATAACCAGGCCCTCCTGAGAGGCTGTGGCTTGGTCCAGGGATCTGAACTTCCAGACCTGCAGAGACTTGGGCGTCTTAGTCAACCTGGCCAAATCTGAACTGATCCCCTCGTAGGTGATTTGCTTCATTGGGGCAGAGGTAGACTCACTAAGCCTGCCTTCCTGTGACCCTGGCACTGGACCTTGCCTCCTTTGCCCTGTCATTTCAGGTTGGGTGCTCATCTATTTATTTGAGTTTTGGTGACCAGGTAAGTTCACGGAGACAATTGCAGTCCCTTTTGCAGGGTCAGGATATGTTGTACAGAGACGGTGCAAAAATTCAGGAGAGTAAATACAGCAAGGCACATCATAGAACATACAGCATTGGAATACATACATCAAGATGACAAGGCATGATAAGAACACTTTTCAATAAAACATATTTACAGTGCATAAATAATGGAAAACTAATGGTTACAGAGCAAAAAAGTAAAAAAAAAGGGTGCAGAGGGAGTGAAAGGGTCGGATAATGAGCAGGAAGTAAAAGTATAAAGTACAGAAGGCGGGGGTAGGGATGAGGAAAGGTCAGGGAGTAGGGGAAGGAAAATAGGGCAGAGAGGGATATGACATTAATGAAAGCAGGAGTGGGATATAGAGGCTGAGAGAGAGAGAGGCAAACATTAGATTGGAACATAGGGAGGAAGGAACAGGATGGAGGGAGGAAGCTAGTACAAGTCAGAAACAGATGCAAACGCAAAAGATCTATGGGTGATGGCTAGACTGGTAGATACCCTGCCTGGGACTTCTTATGGCTGCTGTGGTACATGGCGTCCTGCACCAGCGTGGTCCTGTGAACACATTGGTGGATGTGGTGCCTACAGTGGGAGTTGGGCCATCAGTGCTCCTAGTGCCTAGGCTACTTGGACCAGCCATTCATGGTGACCCGATGGAACACCACCCAGTGGTAGCAGATCCCCGAATATCTGGAGGAAGGAGTCCCATTTGTCTGTCCAGAACTGACGGTCTCTCTCACGATGGATATGTCTGTGGAGCGCACCTGGGAAACAATAGGGCCTACAGTTTCTGGTCACTCGGGGAGTCCTGTCACCATATGAGCCTGCTGGAGCTCCATGCAGTGCAGCTAGCTCTGATGGAATTTGCTTGTGTAGTCAGTTGTCAGGTTGTACAAATCCAGACAGACAGCACCACAACCATGTTCTACAAGAACAGGTATGGTGTCATGCACTCCCTTTCCTTGTGTCGGGAAGCCCTCAATACCTGGACTCTTGAATGCAGCCTGGGTGCAGATCTTCTGGTGATCCAGGTCACTGTAGTGGACAGTCAGCTAGCAGATGCTCTCAGCTGGGGGGACGAGCAGTCGCATGAGTCACCCCTATATCAGGAGGTGGTAAGCCACCTGTTCTTATTTATTTATTTATGCATTTGTTTACCTGGTAGGTGCACTGGTCCAATAGACCATTTTCAGGCATGACCCGGGCCATAAAGATGGCACAGTGATAAGGTGCAGGTACATACCACATAACAGTAATGTCCTTAGAAACAAGTACGATGGTCTGAGAGTGCAGTACAGTAGATACGGTGCAGGTACATAATAAAGACAGCTCTCCCTGTGGGGCACACTGCTGGTGGACCTGTTAGCTTCCTGGGAGAACACAAAACTGAGGCTATTCTGTGCCCACCCCCACAGTTTGGAACACTGGTGTGGATGCCTTCACAAAGGATCTTTCAGAGAATGTGCTGCACATTTTGGAGGCCTCACAAAAAGAGTTGACTCACCAGTGCTACACCTGAACCCATTACTTACCTCGTGGCTAGTATCCTTGAGTACCTTTGGTTCCTCTTCTGGCTGGTGCTGCAATCAGCGACCCTAAAGGTGCACCTGGCAGCCATTTCTGCATACTGAGTGCAAGCTAGTATGCCGTTGATGGTGCAAGAAGGCGGATTGGTGCTTCTTTAAAGGCCTGGATCACCTGTCCCTGCCGGTGCATGAGCCACCATCACCGTGGGACTTATTGCTGTTGCCTACAGTGCATGGGTGTGAGATGTGGACCTGTGGAGGGCAAGTCTCCTACTACGTGGTGCGCATGGCTGGAGTTTGAGGACAAGCTTGCCAGCTGTTCATCACATACACTGAAGCCGCATCTGGCAGACCGGCCGCAAAGTGGACAGTTGCTGGGTGGATTACATCCCACATCGACCTCTGCATCAGTGACAATGCTAGTAGTTTTAAAACATGGGTCAAATTAGACCCACTGGTGTAAAAAATGTGGGTCAAAATGAGAAACTGGGTGAAAAATTAATTGCAAGTACAAATTTGACCAGTACAGAAGCTTACATTTATCAAGTGAAAATACTTTTCTATTTGCTTTTCCATCTTGGCTATTGTTACAGACAGGTGCACCACTTTGGACCCACTATCCTGTGGAAGGTGGGTCATTTCTGGGCAAGCTGCAACTTTTTCCCTTTTTGCTCTATTTAGTGCTGTCCCTGTCTCTGCTATAGGTCGAACTGATAGGGAGCCTCCCATAGGGCTTAGGGCTCATGCCACCAGACATATCACTACCTCGGTGGCAAACTGCAGGGCTGCTACCTGGAAGATTGCACACACCTTCATTTCCCAGTACCACACTGGAATCACACTGGGATGCAGGTGTTGGAACCTAAGCTCCCCAGTCATTGTTCATTTATTAGGGGCCTGGGCTTTTCGCGCTGTCCCCTCCCCCCCTTGCGCCCCCGAGAACTGATAGAAGTCTGCCAGAGTGTGGATAAGCTAACCATATCAACGCCTCTAGAAGAATAGGTTGCTCGCCTATGGTTCACATCCACACAACCCGCTTAGCCACCACTGGTAAGTGGAACACAGATTCTGCTTCCAGCATGCAAGATCTGATGTCATAGGACAGAGTCAGGAAGTGCAAGGCCTGGGTGGTGGGAAGAGCTTAACGTAGACATCTGGCCAATAACATCATTCCTTTGGAACAGCCAGTGTGGATGTAAACCATATATCACTCCTAGAACTACGCTTACAGGTGAGTAACATTGTTATTACTCGAGCTGTATCAACAATATATGAATTTTTTTTTAAAAAAAGTACCCTAATAAACCCGTTTCCAGGGCAGCTGTGCATGAGACACACTTCACACTATAAGATTGTCTCATGTGCAGAGGAAAGGAGCACCCTGATTGGTCGGGATCACACCCTGTATCTGTAATGCACATCGTAGTGTAGCATGCAAGTAGCCTAGCTTTGAGACATCAGCCTTTTTGGCAGGGGTGTTCAAATCAAAACTTTTAGTACTTTCCCAGCCATAACTGTAGCGGCATTTTTGCTTGCCCCTATTCATTAAAATGAAATTGGTTCTCTTTTTATACATGCCCTTCAGGGAAAATGTACTTACCCCGGACAGGGGGCAATGAGATTTGCACACCCCTGCTTTTTTTTGGGCGGAGGGGGCAGTAACACAAACTATCAAGTCCTCCCACATTACAAATGGCCTTTCTTAAAAGAGGACTATGGGGAGAGATGTAGCCCCACCGCTGAATAGATTGGGGCTTCACCTCTCTGATCAGCCCTGCAAGCACCATAAGAAATGAAGAGACAGAGTACCTTATCGCTTGAAAAATCAGCAGAAACTCTGGTGCAGCCGGCATTTTCATAATGGCGCTCCTCAACCTCCCTGGGATCTTGCCGGTCGTACCGCAAGATGAGAATGCTGCACTGCCCATACCATAATACTGCCCTTATGTACGGGAATAAAACCATATACACATATTTATATATATATATATATATATATATATAATGTACACACACACACACATACACATGTGTGTGTGTATATATATGTATATATATTTCTGATGTCCAGTTTTTTTTACTGAATTTGCCTAAATGCCATGGGTATGCCTTCCATACCCATGGGATTAAGGCAAATTCAGTAAAAATGGCACTGGGTATCACAAATAAATAAATATATATCTAGTTCATCCTTACTTATTGGCATGTCCCTTTTCCCTTTAAGGATCACCTGATGTCTTCAAGCTGGCTCCTCCCATCAGGGTGGTATAACCCTCGGCTCCGCCCCATCACGCCAGATCTTCCTTTCCGCTGGAAGATTCAGGTTGCCTCCTTCGTGCTCCCACATTTTGTAGGCCCTGGCTTCAAAACCTTCAGTTATTCAGAAAATTTGTGTAGTTCGCATTAGCAATCGCGACTGCTTATCTTCGATTATGGAAGGCAAGCCTTCCCCAGATTTCGCCGGTGTTCATGCTGCCAGAAAATGTTGCGCGCCAATCCCAACACCACATGCGTCTATTGCTTGGGTGTCGACCATGACACCTCGAAGTGCGCTTTTTGTCTTGCATTTCACCCTAACGTCCTCAACGACCGTCTCGCATGCCTGACGTTGGGGAGGCCGGTAAAACGGAACCTTCCGGTGAAATCAAAGGAGGCTCAGTGGGCAGTTTCCATGGCTGTGGGATCCGCCGAGCAATTGGAACGCATGCCAGCCTTTGAGGAAGAAGCGGCTCATGCCGCGGAATCTTTGTCTCAGAGCTTCTTCGTTCTGCTTAACCTGGGCTCCACCTTCTCGGGTTCCTTCGAAGAGTTGCACCAGTCTCTCCTGACTAAGGGAGAGGGTCCTGTGGGCATGCACTCCTCTCGGTCCTGTAAGCGAGAAAAGGACCCAGGATTGTCTTCGTCATGGCGAAGATGTTCTTGGGATCAGGAGAGATCTCGGTCCCAGGAACCGGCAGTCTCGACTTCAGTCGAAATTGCCTTTTTGGCCGCTGGCTTCTTGGCTTTGCCATCTGGCCTGTCAACTGAAGTGTTGATCAGCAAGGTTGAAATAATCATCGACCCATTGTCGCTGACTCCGGTCAACGATTCTCTCCATCGGATTCCGGTCCTTTCTTTCCCGACGAGGAGACCCAACCTGCTGGGAATCCCATCGAGGAAGTGGTCCCTAACCCTGGGAAATCATCGGTCCACCAGTGTCTCCCGAGCGACCGACAGGCCGAGGAAGAGCCACAAGCGCTCACAAAAAGAAGCAGCGTCATCGGTCGTCCTCATCCTCCTTGGATGAGAAGAGGCTACGGGAACCTCTTGTGGCAACAGCTGATTTTGTCCGGGCACAAGCCGACCCAGACTTCTACCCTGGCCATTACTTGGCTTTCACCTCCCAGGCCGAAGCCGACTCCTTCAGAGCCGATTGTCTGCTCCCCTGCCCACGGAGCTGGTGAAACATCTGGTTCGGCCTAAACCGTGCTCTCCACCGATCGTGGTGGAACCACCGCCCAAGCAGCCTGTGGGAGGGGCTTCTTCTAAGGAAGATAGACCAGACACCGGGCTTCCCCAGCGTCTTTCAGTCACTGTCACCCCAGACTGCCCTCTGCGGGTCGAAGGTGACCTGGGCAGTTGACCATTGTATCCAGATTCCTTGGATTCGGATGAGACTAGCCTACATTCTCATCCCAGGGATAACAAATCGGCTGGTGAGATAGAGATGTAGGAAGGTCCTTTGTCCTTTCAGGGCGTTCTTCGACTTATCTCTGAGTGGACTACAGGGATGCTCCTGGAACCTATCCAGAAAAAGGCGGAGTATCCTCTCACGGACATCCTCAACAGAAGGGGTTACCCTGACTGAAGCCTTTCTTGTGGCAGAGGCCATAGTTGGCCCGGCCTTAGAACTTTGGCAGTGTCCTGCCTCCTGTCTAGCTCTGTCTGCCAGCATGGCACGCAAGTATGCGGTGCCCATTGAGTCCCTTGCGGGGTTCACAGAGCATCCTTTAACTGAGAGCCTGGTGAACGCCTCTGTGCTCAGGCGTACTGGCAGTTCTGCCAGCACTGACCGACCTCCTGAAAAAGAATCCAAACTCTTGCATCATTTGGCCCGAAAGGTCTGTGTGACCTCATCTTTAGGCCTTCGTCAGGCAAGTTCGGCCGTCTTCATGGCACACTTCTCCCATGCCCTCTTGGGGTCTTTGGATGAAGTCCTCCCGCACCTCCCCGCAGACATCCAGACCACGGTCAAGCAGGTCCAGGATCAGGGCCGGTCGAACAGCAGCTTCAGACAGCCCTGGACATTGGGGATTCTCGTGACCGCTCGATGGCATCCGCAGTTGCCTCTCATCGCAGGGCTTGGCTGAGATTCTCCTCTTTCCCGGCAGATACTCAACTCAAACTAGCTGATGTGCCTTTCCTGGGCACTGACCTTTTCGGCCCAGGTGTGGCTGGTCACCTTCAGCATATTGAGCAGTCCAGTGCCACTTTGGATGCTACTTCTGCTAAAGGTTCTTCGAGCAAGAAACAGCAGAAGAAAAAGAAGCTTTTTCGGCACTCTTGCCCTGCAGCACAGCAACCCTCCTTTCAAGGGGGCAACAGCAGACTCAAGCTTGGCGCCCCCCCCTCCCCCCGGCCCAAGCTTGAGCCCTCCGAGGCCCGTAAAGGAGGCGGAAGTTCCAGTCCTGGCTCCTATTCCTCCAAGCCTGCTCAGTGACGGGGTTGGGGCTGCCACCCCTTTTCCTGTCATGCCAACTCTGGGCCTTCCTGTGGGTGGTCGGCTCCGCCACTTTCTTTCCGCCTGGTCCGTTATCACCACCGACAGGTGGGTTTTGGAAGTGGTCATTCAGGGACTGCCTCTGGAATTCGAGCAGCACCCTCCAAGCCGAGCCCGTGCCTCTTGGGAGGAAAGAGTATGCATCCATACTCGGACGGCTCTCCGAGACGACATCGCTTAGCTTCTCCTCAAGTTGGTAGTGGCTCTAGTGACGGATTCTCCAGCGGACCCAGGCTTTGTCTCCAGGTACTTTCTGTTGTCCAAGCGAATGGGGGGGGGGGCTTGGCACCCCATTCTAGATCTGCACGACCTGAATCAGTATTTCAGGTCACGCATCTTTCGGATGGTCACTCTGTCTCAGATCATACCATCCTTGGAGCGAAGCGTGGTTCTGTTCATTGGATCTGCAGGATGCATTCTTTCACGTCCCAATCCGTCCATCTCATTTGCGGTTCCTCCTCTTCAGAGCCGAAGGGACCATGTATGAGTTCCGAGCCATGCTGTTTGGCCTGTCATCGGCCCCACGGGTCTTCGCCAAATGCATCGCAGTGGTGCCAGCCCATCTGGGGGGATACATAGATACATAGACAGTGTTGACAGATAAGGGCCTATGGCCCACCCAGTCTGCCCATTTGAGCTTGTAAGTTCAGTTTGTTTTCCTAGAAGTCTGTTGCCCCTTACCCCTGACCTCCAGAATTCCTTTGTCTATCCCATGCATTCTTGCATCCCGTGATTGTTTCAGCCCCCACCACTTCTTCTGGCAGAGTGTTCCACTTGTCCACCACCCGTTCTGTGAAGAAATTCTTCCTCACGTTTCCTCTGAATCGTCCTCCCTCCAGCTTCATCCCATGCCCTCTAGTCCTGGAACATCTTTTTCGCTTAAAAATAGTGTTTTCCTGCACCCTGTTCCTCCCTGTAAGATACTTGTATGTCTCTATCATATCCCCTCTCTCCCTCCTCTCCTCCAGGGAGTACATGTTCAGTTCCTTCAACCTGTCTTCATAGGACTTGTGATGCAATCCATGCACCATCTTTGTTGCCCTCCTCTGAACCTTCTCTACCCTGTCTGTCCTTACGTGGGTATGGTCTCCAGAACTGTACACTGTACTCCAGGTGGGGCCTCACTAGTGTCTTGTGTAGCGGAATTATGACCTCCCTTTTCCTGCTGGTGATGCCCCTGCCTATACATCCCAGCATCCTATTTGCTTTACCTGCTGCCTTGTCACACTGTTTCCTACCTTGAGGTCATCAGAGATGATAACCCAAGATCCCTTTCCTGCTTGGTGCATGCTATATCCTCACCCCCAACTGATATATTGTGCCAGGTTTTTGTGCCCCATATGCATTATCTTGCACTTCTTTGCATTGAATTTCAACTGCCAAACCCTGACCATTCTTCAAGTTTCTGCAGGTCGCTTCTCATTCTGTCTACACCCTCTGGTGTGTCTACTCTGTTACAGAGCTTTGTGTCATCAGCGAACAGTGAAATTCTGCCTTGTAGGTCCTGCGCCATGTCACTGATGAAGATGTTGAATAGTACCGGTCCCAGCACTGATCCCTGTGGTACACCACTGGTCACTCTTCCCTCTGTGGAGTGACAGCCATTTACCACCACCCTCTGTGTCCTGCCACCCAGCCAGTTACCTACCCACCACACTGCTGTCCTGCCCACACCCATATTCCCCAGTTTGTGTAATAGTCTTCTATGTGGCACAGTGTCAAATGCCTTGCTGAAGTCCAGATAGGCCATGTCCACTGCCCTCCCCTGATCCACCTCCCTAGTCACCCAGTCAAATTCAACGAGGTTGGTCTGACATGACCTCCCCCTGGTGAAACCATACTGCCTTGGGTCCTGTAGTCCATTGACAACCAGATGTTCCACCAATCTCTCCTTCAGTAGTGCTTCCATGATCTTCCCCACTACCGAGGTGAGGCTGACTGGTCTGTAGTTCTCTGCTTCCTCTTTGTTCCCACTTTTGTATAAGGGGATTACGTCTGCTGTCCTCCAGTCTTTGGGTACCTCCCCTGTTTCCAGTGATCGGCTAAACAGGATAGCCAGAGGTTCAGCCACCACCTCTCTTAGTTCTTTAAGGACCCTGGGGTGCACCCCATCTGGCCCCATTGCTTTATCAACTCTTATTACTTCCAGTTCCTTCAGGACCCTTTCTCGTGTAAAGGGACTTGTGTCCATTTCTGCACCATTCTCACCCCTTGTACTCCTTCAGACCCATTACCCCTCCTCTTCCTCAGTAAAGACTGAGCAGAAATACCCTGTTCAATATGTCAGCTTTACTGTTGTCATCCTCCATCGCTGCCCCCATCCTCCCCTTCAGTCTCACTATCCTCCCTTTGTCTTTCTTTTTTCACTTATGTACCTGTAAAAGGTTTTGTCCCTCTACCCACTGATTTTGCAATGTGTTCTTCTGTCTGAGCTTTGGCTTCCCTTACTGACCTCCCTGCCTCCCTTTGCTTCTCCTGGTACTTCTTCCTATCCCTTCTGCCTGTGTCTTTTTGTATTGCCTGAATGCAATCTTTTTGGCTTTCACTTTCTTTGCTACCTCTTTGGAAAACCATAATGGTCTCCTCTTCCTTTTCCTCTTGCTAACCTGCTTAATACATAATTCTGTTGTTCTTGTAATCCCCATTTTAAATACTGCCCACTGTTCCTCAACCCCTGATTCCTGTCCCATTCCCCTTAATGCCTCTTTCAAGTATCTCCCCATTTTCCCCAAAGTCTGCCCCCCTAAAATCCAGGATACGTGTTTTTGTGTGGTTTGGTTCTGCTCTTTCTGTGATTTCAAACCACAATGACTGGTGGTCACTGTTTCCCAGGTGCTCCCCCACTGTTCCCCCATCACACTGTCCCTGTTTGTGAGCACAAGGTCCAGTATTGCCTTCTGCCGAGTTGGTTCCATGACCAGTTGCTTGAGGAAGGCACCCTGAAGGGAGTCCAGGATAAATCTGCTCCTAGTTGATGCTGCTGCTGGGATGCTCCAGTCCACGTCTGGAATATTGAAGTCTCCAACCAGTACTACCTCATTCCTTGTCTGCCATCCTTTGGATGGCTAGCATCAGCTCCTATCTGTTTCTTCCTCCTGGGCTGGTGGTCTATAGACCACACCTGTGCGGATGGCTGTCCCCATTTTCCTTTCCAGCTTAACCCACAGTATCTCTCCCCATTTTGTTCCTCCTGGATCTCTGTGGCCCTTATGTCATTTTTTCTCAGGAGTGCCACCTCCTCCTTCCTGCCTGCTCTGTCTCTTCTGAATATGTTGTAGCCAGGTATGGCCATCTCCCAGTCGTGGTTATCATTACACCAGGTTTCAGTGATGGCCACAATGTCCAGGTCTGACTGCACCATGACAGCCTCCAGATCTTCCATCTTGTTGCTAAGGCTCTGGCATTTGCACACATGGCTTTCCATGATTTGACCTCCCTAGACTGTCTCACTGTTCTACTCAGCCCTTCCTTGGTTGTCATTTATCCCTGGTTCTCCTTGCTGTCTGCCCTTCTGCTGAATTTTGCCCTTTTCTGCTTATCCACCTCTTGGACACTAATCTCCATCTTTTGCACTGCTTTGCAGAGATAGCCACTCCTCTGGTTCACTGGTTCCACTGCTAGCTGTGGGGGTGAGCAAGTAGGTACCCTCCTTGCTGGCCTGCCACCCCCTTTGCTAGTTTAAATGCTTGTCAATGTAGCATTTAAACTTATCATTGAGTGCTTGGATTCCCCTCCAGGATGGATGCAGGCCGTCAGGCTTGAACAAACCTCCATCCCTCCAGGTGGGTCCCCAGTCACCAGTGAATTCAAACCCATCGTCACAGCACCAGTTCTTCAACCATGAGTTAAAGTTCCTGGTGCATGCACTCCTATGCTCTCCCTTGCCTCTCACAGGTAGTACTTCTGAGAAAGTGACAGAAGTAGCTACTTGCTTGAGACTCCTCCCCAGTTTCCTAAACTCTTCCTGAACTTCCTTTGGCTTCCCATTTGCCAGGTCATTAGTACCTAGGTGGATAATGACATCCAGCTCACCCTCCCGTCTTGCCTTCCCAGTGATCCCCAGGATCTTCCTTCCATCCCTCCATGCCGTGGCACCTGGTAGGCACCTCACCTCCCTGTCCTCCCCCTCCTGTGTTCCTAGCTGGATCCCTCTTATGATGGAGTCCCCCACCAGGATTCTCTTCCTCCTCCTCTGGGGTTCACTGCTTTCCCCGCTGAGGTCACCTCCTTGGCTAACCTCCACATCCTTTCCTTCCACTTCTCTGGGTACCTCTATTTGGTTGTCCTCGTTTGCCAGTGTGGCATATGAGTTCTTGAGTGGAATAGGATCTGGGATGTGCCTCTGCCTGACCGCTCTAACCCTCCCTGAGCCTACTGTCATCCAAGTGCTCCTCGTTCTCGACATCCTTTGAGGCAGTTGCATTGGACTGGGTGGTCCCTGGATAGGGGTGATGGTACTCCTGACCCAGTTTACTTCCGCTCTGAGTCTGGCTACCTCATCCCGCAGTCCAGAGAGATGCATGCAGATAGGGCAACACCTCAGTGTCCAGAAGGTCTGCCTGAATATGGCTGCCCCACAGCCACTGCATTGCACCACTCCCCACATTATACTGCACTTATACTGCTATTCCAGTGCTTGTCTGTTACTGAAGCTCTCCTAGTTCCCTTTTTATTAATTTACTGTCCTAAAAAATCCTGCCACTGTTCCTCTATAATATTTGAAAATACATACACTTCTATCTAAGCTCTTTATCCTTACAATCAAAAGGTAACTACAATCACAATAATCTACCTGTTACTAATACAGATTCTATCACAGAATCAGAGCACAATGCAAAAACATCTGCTACTTAGCAACAACAGGTGACAACATACCAAGTTGATGTAGCTTTTTTAAAATAGAAAAGAAAACTGTATTTGTTTAAACCAATAGAAATCAGCAGTTCCAAAAGCACCTTGAACTACAAGAAAGAACACAGTACCACACCTCTGCCACAATAACTAAACAGTTCTAAAACATTGGAGAAAGAAGAGAAGAATTAGAGACTGAGCCAAAAGATACAATGTACTATAAAGTATTAGGCAACAGGTATACTCAGTTGTTTAACAGAGAAAATAAAGTACCTACCAAAACAGACAGGATACCCACAAATGACACTTAGGTTCTCAATATCAGACACCACCAAAGGCACATACAGAAAGGGTTTAAACTATAGTATTAAAATAGTATTAAAATTAACCACATCAGAGTAGAAAGATCACACTAAATAAATGTGTTGATCCTTCTGACTTCCAACTAATATCTACCGCACAAATTTTATATCTTCCTGGAGCCTACAGGGTTGTCTTTCGCAATCACCTAAATTTACATAAAACAAAATTTTTAAACTGAAAACTATATCAAAAAGCACTTAGCTTTGGGAGTTCTTCTCAAACACAGCCACTCAGCTCAGAGTTCTAGAATCAGAACTTAGGGTGCACCTGGCAGCCATCTCTGCTTACCGGTTGTGGGCCGGTCAGCTGATGGCATCGGAGACGGTGGTCGGGCGCTTTTTCAAAGGCCTGTATCATATATAGAACAGGGATGGGGTCAGAATTTACCCCTACCTCGATGATTGGCTTTTAGCAGGTTCCACCTGGCAGGAGGTGGAGAAGTCCAGGGACATGTCCCTCCAGATCTGCTCCCAACTCGTCCTCTTGATCAACAAGGCCAAGTTGGAACTCATGCCTTCTCAGGTGATGTGCTTCATTGGGACAGAGCTCGACTGTAGTCAAGCCAGAGCTTGGCTCCCAGCGGATCGGTCTGAGGTTCTCTCCTCCTTTGCCTAATCTTTTCTGGTTGGGCAATTGCGATCTGCCCGGGACTTTCTGTGCCTTCTGGGTTAAATGGCAGTGTGCACCTCTGTGGTCCGTTGGGCCCGGTGGCACATGTGCCCCTCCAGTGGGAGCTGGCCGCCTAGTGGACTCGGCGCCACACTCATTTTGACCAGCTAATCACTGTAACCCAGAAGATGTGGGACGCTCTCCAATGGTATACCGCCCCAGACCGGTTGCAGGAAGGGATCCCATTTGTCCGCCCAGGGCCGACTGCCGTCCTCATGACTAATGCCTCTCTCATGAGCTGGGGAGTCCACATGGGGGACAAAAGGGCCCATGGGTTCTGGACCCCCGAGAAATCCTGGTACAACATCAACCTGTTGGAGCTCAGAGCAGTCAGACTGGCACTGTCAGCTTTCGCTCCTCAGCTTCGGGGTCAAGTGGTTCAAGTCCAGATGGACAATACCATGACCATGTACTACCTCAAGAAACATGGCGGCATGCACTCCCTTCTGCTTTGCAGGGAGGCGCTCCGCATCTGGACCCTCATCAGCCGACTGGAGGCGGTCTCCTAGCCATTCATGTGGCAAGAGCCTCAAACCATCTGGCAGATGCTGTCAGTCGCTTAGGTGAGACATCCCACGAGTGGTATCTCCATCCAGAGGTAGCTTACAGCCTGTTCTCCCACTGGGACAAAAAACGATGGTGGATCTGTTTGCCTTCAGGTAAAACACCAAGCTGAGGCTGTTTCATGTCCGCCCCTCTCAGCAGGGCTCACTGCAGGGGGGATGCCTTCTTGAGGCAATGGACCCCAGACCTTTTTAATGCCTTCCCTCCATTTCCCTTGATCCACAAGCTGCTCCTCAAGGTGAGGAGGGACAAGACGAAGGTGATTCTGGTAGCCCCAGACTAGCCACGCCAGTTCTGGTATCTAGATCTCCTCAGCCTCAGCAACAAGCCCCCGGAGCGGCTTCCAGCATGCTGGACCTGATCTTTCTCAATCAGGAGAAGTATACCATCTGGACCTTCAATCCCTGCACCTCACAGCCTGGTACCTGAGCGGCTAGAGTTCCAGGCTTTGGGTCTTTCCGAGGATGTCCTCACCATGGTGGAGGCATCCAGAAAGGAATCGACCAGGAAATGTTATGCCTTCCAATGGAAAAGGTTTTCCGTTTGGGTGTCAGGGCAAGGGCCTGGACCCTCTGTCCTGTCCAGTGGCTAACATTCTGGGCCACCTTTGGTCTGTGTTCAAAGGGGTCCCTTGGTCATCAACCCTTAGGGTGCACCTGGCAGCCATCTCTGCTTACCGGTTGCGGGCCGGTCAGCTGATGGCATCGGAGACGGTGGTCGGGCGCTTTTTCAAAGGCCTGTATCATATATCCCCTCTGGTGTGTGAACCTCCACCTCCCTGGGATCTAGTGCTGGTACTGGCAAAGGTTGTCGTGGAAGACGGCCTTCCTGGTGTCTATCACGTCTGCCAGGAGGACAGGGGAGTTCCAGGCATTTTCGGTGGACTCCCCTTATCTGGTTTTCCACAGGGACAAGGTTGTCCTACGCCCCCACCCAAAATTCCTTCTGAAGGTTGTATCAGAGTTTCACATTAACCAGGTGTAAACTCTGCCTGTATACTACCTTAATTACACCTTGGAGGCTGACTACAACCTCCATACCCTCGACCTGAGACAAGCCCTCTCCTATTACAAGGAGAGGACAGTGGAAATTTGAGGACAGGTTCGCCAGCTGTTTGTCACTCACGCTGAAGCCGCTTCTGGCAGACCTGCAGCAAAATGGACTACTACCATTTTGGTTGCCCTCTTCTGTACTGCCTCTACCCTATCCATGTCCTTCCGGAGATGGGGCCTCTAGAACTGGACACAGTACTCCAGGTGGGGCTTCACTTTTGGTCTATAGAAGGGCAGCACTACCGCCTCTTTCTGCTGGTGAAATCCCTCCCTGTGCACCGGAGTATCCTGCTAGCTTTCATCACTGCCTTATTTATTGAATTGTTTCACCAGGAAAGATGCACTGAGCAACTCACTGCTCGTTTCACGCTGTGTCCTGGGGAAATGGGGAGAGGGATGTATGGAGTGAGAATTCATAGATGCGGCATTACAGAGGGTGAATACATACATTTATAAAATGGGTATATAATTTCCTGCATTCTGATTGGTTAAGAGGTACCATTTGCTATGTCCTTATCAGGACATATACTAGCAACTGGCACTACTTATGCCAAGCAAAACACTGCACACTCTGAAATCAGTGCGTGCTACCCACAGGTCTCTTAACTGTGGCTCCACAACTGGCATCAGATCGAAGTGCAAAAGCTGCACCGGGAGAGTTCTGCCACAGTCGTCACCGGAAGTCACGCTATGTCCCCATACTACAAACATTTAATACTGATCACCCCCACAGGAAACGCCACTTCACATTTTGAAATGTAATTTTCTGAAATAACTGACTAGCTTTGCTGTTACTCCAACTGATCCTCGCTCTAACTGTGGTACTGGAGGACTCAGCGCACCCGCCTGGAATTCAGTCAGTTCAGCCATCCTGTTTCATGGTATTATTGTGTTCTGTTTCACTTTTAGGGATATAAAAAACCAACACATACAATCCGATATCCCGACGAAACTGCAGAGACTTGGAACTCGCACTGGAGAAGCGTGAAGCACAAACGGCTCGGTACGGCGCCTGCAGAGGGACACGCTCGCCTCAGCCGCGATCAAACAAGTCTCTGGCTTGCAGTCAGAGACAACACTGCTCATTCACACAACCATGAAAGCTATAAAGGTCCATTAAAAACAAAAATAAAAAGTAAACCATTTCATCTGTCTGTGTCCAAGCAGCGAGTACTGCAGTGAACATAGGACGTCCAGGGAACACAGGACGTCCTCGATTCTGCTTCTCTGTCTAAAACTTGATGGGCATTTCTTCAATTGACATAAAACATGGCAAAATACCACAGCTAAAAACAATAAAAATCATATTCAGAAGGCTTGTGTATCTGTGTGTGTGTGTGTGGGGGGGAAGCAGACACTACAGCCCTCTAATGATTTTAAACGTCAATTACAGTACACTCACAGGGACTTTTTTTTGTTTTTTCTTCTATGATATCATATTTTGCTCTTTTTTTATGTAAACTTTTAATGTGTATTTTTTTACTGAATGCTCCATTTTATAAGCCCAGTAAGACACTCCAAGGTGTGGGTTATGGTCTGATAAGAGCACATCCCAGGTGCAAAAGGCACTCGGCGCAAGTGCCTCGTGCCTCATAACGCACCTGGGGCGTGCTGTTATCAGGCCATAACCCACACCTCGTCATGTCTTACTGCTGGCACAATATCAAAACAGGTTCAAGGCATTGGAAACAGGGTAGGCAAATGCAACAGTTTCATTACAGACGGTTCATAGGAGATGCATGTGTAAATACAAAATCAGTACAGGGTCAAAAGCATAGGATTCAAGGTAGACACATGAATACAGTTACATTACAGGCGGTTCACAGGTGATGCTGAAGCAGCAAGGGTGAAAACATAAGCACAGACACACCTTTTTAAGAACTAGGCTATATAGGGCAGTATAAGTGCAGATGGAGTAGGGGGATGAAGAAAGAGGAGAGGGAGGGGGAGGCAGGTGGGCAAGGAGGGGTTCAGGAGCAGGTGCAGCTAGATGTAAGTTAATTGTGCAGAGCGGAGGTAAGAGAATATAGGGAGGAGGAGTAGCAGATTTGTGGAGGAAGTGTATTCCACATTTTAGGCAGGTGGTGAGAAAAGGCTTTTTGGCCAGAGGATGTAGCTTTGCAGGGGACTGAGAAGGTACATGTGTCAGCCTGGGATCTCGGGGAATAAAGGGAGTAGGGGTGTCGAGAAGAAGAGAGATCCAAGCCAGAATTTAGAGATGAACTTAGCATCATGTAGCGCACGCCGGGAGTGGAGGGGAAGGAAGTTGAGGGAGCAATAGAGATCACAGTGAGAGGGGCATCAAGAGCGAGGCGACAGAAGGAATTGGAGAGAGTCCAGTCTGGATAGGTAGGACTGTAGGTCAGCACCATGGACTGTCGCAGTAGTCAGAAATGGGCATGATCATCTTTGGTACCAGCTCGAGGTGAGCGGGATGCAGCTGCAGTTTCTGTAAAGGGCCCTGAGCTTGGGCCTTAGTTTTTTCAGAACGGCATCAATATGTGCAGAGAAGTCAAGTATCACACTACTTTGTTACCTTCAGGTCATCGGAAATGATTTCCCCCAGATCCCTTTCCTGTTTTGTGGTTTCCAATACCTCATTGCCCAATTGATATATGGCCCCTGGGTTTCTGTGTCCCCCAGGTGTGTGATTCTGCTAAATTCCCCCCCCCCCGGTCCACTCTGTCGCGACTCTCACCACGGATACCTCGAACATGGGGTGGGGTGCTCATCTGGGGGAACATCAAACCCAGGGACTTTGGTCCAGCTTGGAGTTATCTCTTCACATCAGTGTTCTGGAACCGAGGGCGGTCCTGTATGCCTTACAGGCCTTTCAGCCCCTGCTGCCCGAGGGAACACTGCTGATCCAAACAGACATATGTTGGTGGTTTGGTACATCAACAAACAAGGAGGAACCCTGTCGTACCCTCTTTGCAGAGAGGTGACCAGGGTGTGGAACTGGGCGGTCCAGCACCACTTGTCCCTAGTGGCCATGCACGTAGCGGGAGTTCTAAACGTCCTGGCGGACAGTCTCAGCAGATCACAGACCCCTGCTCACGAGTGGGAAGTTCATCGGGAAGTGGCGGAATCCATCTTCCAAAATTGGAGGCGACCGGAACTTGACCTATTCGCCTCTCAATTCAACGAAAAGCTTCCCAAGTTTTGCTCGCTCGTTCCAGAGCCAAGTGCTTTCTGGAGCAATGCATTACCTCTGTCTTGGACAGGGAAATTTTTGTAAGCCTTCCCTCCATTTCCCATTCTGCAGAGGGTTCTACTCAAACTACAGACGGAAAAGGCCAAGATGATCCTCATCGCTCCTCTTTGGCCAAGACAGATTTGGTTCCCGCTGCTTCAATAGCTATCCAGGGAACCACCGGTTCCACTTCCATTGGCACACAACCTCCTTACTCAGGATCAAGGCCGTCTGGTTCATCCGGGGTTCAGGACCCTACATCTGCATGCATGGCTCCTGTAGATGTAGCCATTTCTCGCTTTGGGGTATATTCCCGAGTGGCACAGGTCCTTGTTGAAGCCAGAAAACCTTCCACCCGTTCCACTTATGTCCTGAAGTGGAAGCGGTTTTCCATTTGGACGACCGTGAAGGGCTGGAACCCCTTTTCTTGCTTGGCCCCACAAGTCATGGAATACCTCCTTCACCTATTGGACTCAGGTCTAGCCTATTCCTCCCTTAAAGTGTACCTCTTGGCTATCTCAGCGTACCACAAGCTGATGGATGGTAAACCCGTGGCACAGTTGGATATCTCAAAAAGCTTTTTGAAAGGGATTCTCCATCTGAAACCCCCCATCCGCAGTCCAACCCCACCTTGGGACTTGAACTTCGTCCTGGAAAAGCTCACCTTGCCTCCTTTCGAGCCAGCCATGAGTTGTGACCTATACTTCCTATCTTGGAAGGCGTTGTTTCTGGTGGCTATCACATCGGCTCGAAGAATTTTGGGGCTCCACGCTCTGGTTTGCAAGGAGCCTTATCTTATTTTTCACCGGGACCTGGCGGTCCTCAGAACCCAACCCTAGGTTCCTTCCTAAGGTGGTGTCAGAAGCTACTCTGAACCAATCGGTAGAGCTTCTGGTATATTATCCGGCCCCCGCTAACAGGGGTGAGGCACTCCTTTATACAATGGATATCCATCGGATTCTCCGGTGCTATACCCACCGAACCAAGGAATTTCGCTCTTGCGATCAATTGTTTGTCTCCTTCACGCAAAGGACACGAGGTAAACTTGTATCCAAGCAGGGCCTTTCCAAATGGTTGGGCAACTGCATCAGATTCTGTTATCATAAGTATGATAAACCTCTGCCGGGTTCTATCAGGGGTCATTCTACTAGGGGCATGGCCGCTTTTGCAGCCTTCCTTCGGAATGTTTCTGCAGCGGACATTTGTGCTGCTGCTACTTGGAGTTCTGTCCATACCTTTACCAAACACTATAGTTTGGACATTGCTTCCAAGTGGAGGGCTGGTTTTGGCCTAGCCGTACTGCAGGGTCTGCTGTCCTAGACTGGGTCCTTTTGGACTTCAGTTTTTTCCGTTGGTCTTGTTTTGTCCCCTCCCTAGTTTATTGCGGTCTCTCCTCGGAGGGACTGCTTGGGACTCAGTCCTATCTGTGATGACCTACTGAAGGAACCCTCTCGAAGTAAGATAGTACAGTTACGTAGGAACTTACTGTAACAGTAGATCTTCGAGAGAGGTTCCTTCAGTAGGTCATATTTTCCCCTCCCTCCTTCCCCTCTTTATGTTTTTCAGGACCTCCAAATCCTGTTCGCTCCTGCTGGCAGGCCCCTTCCGGGCTCCGGCAGGAGAACTGGAAGGGGGCGTGGGGACCGCCCACTATATACCATCACGCTGACGTCTGTCATGTGACGTCGGGTGGGCGGTCCCTCCGTCAGGGATTGCTAGAAAAGTCTGCTGTGCGGCCTGACATCAGTCCTATTTGTGATGATCTACTGAAGGAACCTCTCTTGAAGATCTACTGTTACTGTAAGTTCCTACGTAACTGTACTTTTTTTCTACCTTCTTACCTCCCGGAGCTAGTCACCTCCTTGGTGTGGGACTACTTGGGATTCCGTCCTAATGGTTATAGCCTGCTGCAAGAGCTCCCCCTCGAAGTAAGATAGTACAGTTACGTAAGAACTTACCGTAACAGTAGGTCTTCGAGAGAAGCTTTTGCAGCAGCTGCTGCTTTCCCGCCCTTCTTCCCCCAGGTGAATGTTTCAGCATGTCTAGGGCGGGCTTCGCCTGGTTCACTTGCTAGGATCCGTTCACTGGTCTTTGGTGGGGAACTCGGGTGGAGCGAGTCCGCCTCTCGCCTTGGGCGTGACCGAGCGTCAGGGCAGAGCCAGCATCAGGGGGGTGGTCCCCGCTGGGTACTGCTAGCTAAGTTTTTATTCTGGTGGGTCCCAAGGCCTGCGGCAATAGTACTAATGGTTATAGCCTGCTGCAAGAGCTCCTTTTGAAGCTCTACTGTTACGGTAAGTTCTTGCGTAACTGTACTTTTGGGACAGATTAAGAAAATCACAGTGACACTGTTCATGAGCGGATGTCCCACAATGCCTATGTTGAAAATTTGGTGACAAACTTCCACAAAATAACTCACAAGTGTGCATTGCGCAGTTTTCATGCACACTCGTAACTTTGAGAATTTTTTATATTTTCACTCCAGATTTTAAACATTGCCATTTTTGCACACCTCTTTATGAACAGTAGAGCTATCATTTTTCACATCCTGCCTGAAATGTGGTTTTGCACAATGGCACATTCGCTGTGGAAAATCAACATTTAGGACAGATTAAGAAAATCATAGTGACGCTGTTCATGAGTAGAGGTCCCAAAGTGCCTGTGTTGAAAATTTGGTGAAAGAATTAAAAAAAAAAAAAAAAAGATTGGTTACGAGTGTGCATTGCGCAGTTTTCACGCACGCTCGTAACTTTGAGAATTTTTATATTTTCACCCATTTCCAACACTGCCATCTCTTCACACCTCGTTATGAATGGTGCCACTGTATTTTTCACATCCTGCCCGAACTGTGGTTTCGCACATCTGGTGCAGAATGGCGCGGTCGCTGTGGGAAATCAACATTCGGGACAGATTAACAAAATCACAGTTCCACTGTTAATGAGCAGAGGTCCCAAATGCTTTAATCAGGTGGGGGTTTCAAAAAGGCCATGTTGAAAATTTGTAGTGCAAATACCAACAGATGCCCGGCGTTAAGGGTTTTCTAACCATAACGCCCCATCCTGGTACAGACTGACAGGTGTCGGGGTGTTCCTTCTCGATTGTTGGCTGTACGCCTATGCCATTTCACCCCCACCCTGCAGTCAGTGACCGGCATCGAGGTATGCCTTCTTCGGCCCCAGAGTTCACCCCATTCTCCTGTACTGCACCCATTTCAGCGTATGTCCTTATGGAATGGGGTGACTGTAAAGCCTAACACCCCAAGGCACACCTCAACACTTGTCAGTGTCTGCAGGATAGAGTGAGGTGAAATGGCGTGAGCGTTATGGGCGACGACCCAAAGGCATATCTCAGTGCCTGTCCATCTCTGCAGGGTGGAGGTGGGGTTGGCGTGAAGTTCAGCACTTCGCTGCCATTCCTATTCTGCATCTGTCTAACTTCTGCACTTCCAATGCTAATACCAATAAACAAACATTGGGCATTGACATTTTTTATGTTTAGAGAGTCCTGGTGAAAAATAATGAAATGAAAGGGGTATATATCCTTTGAATTCAGTTGACCCCAGTTAAGGAGAATTTTTCTAAAAAGGGTTTGAAATCAGGTTGATTCCGCCCTTCTGTTTTAAACTGTAAATATGGACACAGAACCAACCTTGTTGTGGTGCAGAACTTAACTAGAGAAACGAAAGGAATTGTGCATTTAATGTAAACTGCATCCCATGCCCTTTTACTGTCCAGAAGATGGAGGGGAGAGAAAATACTGCTGCCATTTGGTACACCGCAGCTTGGGTTTTTTATGTATGCTACTCTTGCTGCAGCTTCAGTCCATTTAGTAGCTTATTACCATCATATATCCTGCTCCCACTGTTAACAACCCCTTGTTTCTAACAACTGCAATCCAGTGATAATGTCATACAAAATGTGCCTCATCTCCTTACTGAATGCTGCCCTGGAGTTTGGAATTAAATGCTAATTATAGTATTTGGAATCCTATTCAAACTCTGCACAGAGGTCATGCTGCCCCCTTCTGGCTCAGCGTCATCCCTTCATCATCTTGGCCTCGACTAAGTCCCATGGCAAGCTTTTTCTCTTGGCCTCCACCTTCTCTGTGAATTAGTACTTCTTCAAATCTCTCCTGAACTTACCCCAGGCAGTTTATATTCGTGCCTCCTAGTGCTGGTCTCTGATGCGCTTGAATTTTGGTGTACCTCCTCTGTACTAGTTCCAGGTGATCCGTCTTTCTTAACATGAGGGCTTCAAAACAGCATATAGTACTCTAGGTGTAGCCTCACCAGAGAACAGTAGAGTGGTTGGGTGACCTCCTATGTCTTGCTGGTAAGGCCCTGACTTATCTGTGTAAGTTTGGGTCGGAGTTCTGTGGCAGGTGTCCTGGTTGCCACAGATCTTCAGTGGCAGTGTTTTCTGAGTTCTGCAAAACTTCTGCAGTGTCTGCTTGGGGGCTTCTGGTACAGCACAAACTGCATTTCTGTGGTTCTATATCATGCATTTCCTGTCCTGTGACCCCCTTAAAGAAGCAGAATAGCATAGTGGGTTAAGGGCACTGGGCTACAAACCTGGAGACCTGGGTTTGAATCCCACAGTCCCCATTTGCATGCTGTGTGATCCTGAGCAAGTCACTTAACTTCCTTGTGCTACCAGGTCATACCTGGAAACAAGCTTCGGCTTAGTGTGCCTTTCCTGGTTAAACAATTTCCCTTTTCCCTTCATCAGTTAACAATCTCGATACATACATCTGTTGTGTCACAAATGAAGTTTGTATTTATTAAGGTAATACTATCAACGCATAGTTACATGGTATCAATAACCCTGGCAAAAAAATGTGTACAGCAAAATTATTCATTTAACAGGTACGTTCTTTCAACAGATCTAACCATCATTGTATTCTGCCTGTCTGGCCATAGTTATTTTATTTATTTTTAAAAACCTATTAATTCCTTTTACAAGATATTATTTTCAGAGTGCTTCCTTATACCTAAAAGGTACAAAGGAATCTGGGCACAGTAAAGTGTTCATTTAACATGTCTGTGCTGTTGTCAGGTATTAGATAAAGTGGCTCTAGTGTCCTAACTTAATACGGCAGTGCATGACTTGGAGAAAATTTTGACCTATATTTTTTATTTTATTTTAGATTGCCCTTTATCTCTTGACTTGTATGATACCCTTTGTTTTCTGCAGTTTGTTTGCTTTAGTACTTATTTTCACAACTAGCGCTGGCTGCTTTTAATATGGCTTGGACCAGGTTTTCATCAGTATTCTCAGCTGTTTTTGTACATCAGTTATTTGAAATCACTTCTGTTGTGATTCAATGAACTAAAATGCAGCAGGCAGGGCTCCCTGATCTTCTAGGACAAAAAGTGTTCAAAAACAGCTGCAAATATCGATGAAAACCTGGTCCAAGCCATATTAAAAGGAGCACTCCATTTATTATTTCAAATGTGAAAAAAAAGTATTAATGGAGAAAGAAGAGTATCATACAAGTCAGGAGATAAGGGTCAATCAAAAAAAGAATAAAAAAAAAAGTACTGGTCAGAATTTTCACTGCTATCATGCACTGCTGCTTTAAGAACTGAAAATGTTATTAGGTAGTTGTACAGGTTGAATATCACAGTACCTGCTGTGCTCTGCCACTTCCTCGGGGAGTGTGAGCAGCAGTTCTGTCTTAAAGTGACCTGATGCTGGCCAGTCTGTTTGGGGCAGCATTTGTGTTACTGCTAGTGACACTCTTGAGTTTGGGAATGAGCTCAGCATGGTGGAGGGCCTGCCAGGGAAAGGGAGATCAAGTATCCTTCAGGCAGCTCTCCTCCTCCTTAGGGGAGGGTGGGTCTTGGGCCCTCTAGCATGATCTCCATCTAGCAGAGGCTAGCTGCTGTGGTATTTGGGACTATGACAGCAAGGGAGTGATGCCCCCAGCCTCGGGAATGGCTGCACATAGAACAGTGCTGGTGCATGATTGATGCCCTGATGGAGAAAACTGGGAATGCCTCCAGACTACAGAAGTTAATGTTGGCAGGCAAGCACACTATCAACATGGCTCTCCATCCACCACTAGTTTGTCCCGGTTAAGTGGTTGGTATGTGTAAGTCCATGAAAACGTAGGTGATGGGGCTGTGTGGTGCTGCCGATGGAGGCAGAAAGGGAAGGAGGGAAAAAGCTTAATTTAAAAAAAAATAAAGTGGCCGGCCTGGTGGCATAGAGGGCTGAGACGCTGGATGCCTTACTTTGCATCACGCCGGTGATCCAGGTTTGGGAACGGACTCTGGTTGTCGGGAAGCCGGCACGGGGGTGGGAGGGTGAGAGCATGATTGAGCAGCCGAAAGGCAGCTCTCCTCTCTCTGGGTGGCTGTCATTCTCTCTCCCCCATAGCTCTGTCACCGGGTGGAGGTCCGTGGCTAGCGTGAGGTGGAAGGAGGTGATGTTGCGGGGCCATCTTGGGTACGGTGGTGGGCATGCCTCCACATGCATACATGCGCGGCCGAGGTAACGGGTGGTGAAGGGGGCCCATAGCGCTCAGAGTGTCGGATTATGGCACCGGCAACTAGAGCGCCAAATGCTGGATGCGCCCACCCAGTAGGAATCTGTCAGGGGTGTGGGGCACAGGGGTGCTAAGGGCGCTGCTTGAACGTGATCTGCTGTGGTATTTGGGGCTGTGACAGCAAGGCGCTGGCATAAGATGCCTCCACATGCATACTGTGCGGCCGAGGTATGAGGTGGGTAAAAGAGGGGCCTTAGCTTCTTTGAGAGCGATTATGGTACCAGGCAATTGAGCACCAAATGCGGATGTGCGCCTTCCTTTGTAGGAGGCGTTAGTAGGGTGGGTGTGGGGGGCACAGAGGTGAGGGGCGCTGCCTCAGAACGTGATTCGCGACATTGTCGATTGATGCCCTAATTGCCTGGCACCGGATTGCGGGCATGTTCCAATGGTGCAACCTGAAAAAACAGAAAACAGAAAAAAATATGATTGTACACCTGGTGATGTCAAATGAAATAAAACAGCACAGAGTACATTGCAGCTGTGGGCACTTTAGGTTCAACACACTAGTTTTTAACAGTTGTGTTTGTGAAGGAAGGCCCATGCAGGTGTAAGATTGCCTAGTGGTGAATGTGACCCCACAGTAAATAAAAGCCATTTCTAGGAGCGTGGATATGTTGTTCATCCACACTTTTAGCATGTCCCTTTCCCCTTTAAATCTTGCCAGAAAGTCTTCAAGCTGACTCCTCCCACCCACCCAGGTGGTAAATACCTCGGCTTCGCCCCATGACGCCAGATCTTCCTTTCCGCTGGAAGATACAGGTTCCCTCGTGCTCTCACAGCAATTCGTAAGCCCTGGATTCAAAGCGTCATTTTTTACCGAAACTAACCTTAAAACTCGTTCGAGTTAGCGATTCTGATTGTAGTGCATCGGACATGGAGGATAAATTGTCCCCGGATTTCGCCGGTGTACCTGCGGCCAGAAGATGTCGCGCACCGATCCCCACCTAACATGCGTTTATTGCCTAGGTGTTGCACATGACACCTTGTCTTGCACTTTCTGCCTGGCCTTCCATCCCAATGTCCTGGATGACCGCAGGGCGCGTCTAAAACTGGGGAGAATGGAGAAAAGGAACCCACTGATGAAATCGAAGGAGGCGAGGTGGGTGGTTTCCGCGGCCGCAGGATCTGACAAGCAGCTGGAGCAAATGACGGCATTTGAGGAGGAAGCAGCTCAAGCTTCCGCCAGTCGAAGCTTTTTTGTTCCGCTCAACCTTGGCTCCACTTTTACGGGCTCCTTCAAGGAGTTGTGCCAGTCTCTCACCACCAGGGGTGAGGCGCCCTCAGGCTCGCATTCCTCCTGCCCTTGCAAGAGGGATAAGGATCTGAAGTCTTCGTCTAAGCAAAGACGTTCTTGAGACCGAGAAAGGTCTGAGTCCCAAGAGCATGCGGTCTCTGCCTCGGTCGAGATCGCATCCTTGGCCACCAGCTTTTCGGACATTCCGTCTGGCCAGGGGACCGAGGAAATGGCCGATGAGGCTGAGATTACTCTCGACCCAATCGACCCTCTGTTGCCTTCCCCAGTCGACGACTCTTTGGAAAGGACTCCGGTTCTTGTTTTTCCAGATGAGGAGACCCAGCCCGCTGGTGTCCCCATCGAGGAAACGGTTCCGGACCCTCAGTTTTCACCAACACCAGTGTCTCCCGATCGATCGGGTCGACTCCCTCGGTCTCGATCGAGGTCCAGAACCCCTTCGGCTGAACAGCTTAAAAACAGTCATAAACACTCTTAAGAAGCATCGCCACAGATCTTCATCCTCCTCGGACGAGGAGAGGCTTCGACGGAAACTCCGTCGAAGCTATGAAGATCTCATGTGGCAACAGCTGATTTTGTCCAAGCAGAAGCCGGCTCTGCAGGCCACCCTGGCCATCACTTGGCTTCCGCCTCCTAGGCCGACGCTGACCCCTCCGGAACCGAAGTCTTTGGTTCCCCCGCCCGTAGGGCTGGCCCATATCCCAGTTTGGCCTGCCTTGGTCTCTCCACCGATTTTGGTGGAACCACCGCCTAAGCAGCTTCAGGAGGGCTCCCTCGAAAGAGGACCGAACAGACACAGGACTTCCCCGACATCTGTCGATCACGGTTGTCCCCGATCGCCCTTGGCGCATCGAGGGAGACCTAGGCGGGAGGCCGTTGTATCCTGACTCTTCGGACTTGGATGCCACTGGATCGCACTCCCATCCTGGGGATGATGAGTTGTCCGTGGCGGGTTTGGAGGAAGGTTCTTCCTCTTTCCAGGGCATTCTCCACCTGATCTCCGATCCACCGGAATGTCCCTGGAGTCCATCCAGAAGAAGGCGGAGTACCCCCTTACGGATATCCTCAAAAGGGGGGATACCCCGGCGGAGGTTTTTCCAGTGGTCAAGCCATTGTTGGCCCGGCCTTGAGCTTTGGGCAATGCCCAACTTCCTGCCCAGCACTGTCTGCCGTGATGGTCTGCAGTACGAGTGCCCATGGGGTCCCTAGGGGGTCTACAGAACATCCTTCGGCTGAGAGCCTGGTGACCACTTCTGTGTTGAGGCGTACTGGTAGCTCAGCAGACACTGTCCAACCCCCGGACAAGAAGTCCAAAAATACGGGCCATTCCACTCGTAAGGTCTATGCGGCCTCCTCCTTAGGCCTTCGTCAGGCCAGCTCAGCTGTTATAATGGCACGCTTCTCTCATGCCCTCCTGGGGTCATTAGACAAAGTCCTCCCTCATCTCCTGGTGGACATGCAGACCACAGTGAAGCAAGTCCATGATCAGGTCCGTGCTGTTGCAAAATAGCAGCTCCAGATGGCCTTGGACATCGGGGATTCTTGTGCCTGCTCTTTAAAAGCCGCGGTGGCCACTCGCCGCAGGGTTTGACTGAGGCTTTCCTCTTTCCCGGCGGATACTCAGCACAAGTTAGCTGACGTGCCCTTCCTAGGCACCAACCTGTTCGGTCTGGGAGTGGCCAGTCACCTTCAGCGCATAGAGCAGTCCAATGCCACCTTGGATGCTACTTCTGTGAAGGGTTCTTCGGGCAAGAACCAGCAGAAACGCAAGAAGAAGCCTTTTCGGCACTCTTCCCCTGCGGTCAGGCAACCCTCCTATCAAGGAGGCCAGCAGCAACAACAGCAGCAGCAGGCTCAAGCTTGGCGCCCCAGGCTCAAGCAGGGTCCACAGCAGCCCTGTAAAGGGGGGCCGAGGCGCAGATCCAGGAGCCACCTCCTCCTCCTCCTCCTCTAAGCCTGCTCAGTGACTGGTTGGGGGTTGCCACCCCTATACCCATCACGCCAGCTCTGGGTCCTCCCGTGGGGGGCCGGCTCCGTCACTTTCTTTCCACCTGGTCCGATATCACCTCGGACAGGTGGGTTCTCGAAGTGGTCGGTCAGGGACTGCCTCTAGAGTTCGAGCAGTACCCTCTCAGCCGAGCCTGCGCCCCTCTGGAGGAAATGATCTCAGCTTGCACCCAGTTGGCTCTCCAAGACGACATAGCTCAGCCCCTCCACAAGGAAGCGGTAGCTCCAGTGCCGGATCCTCCTACAGACCCAGGCTACGTGTCCAGGTACTTCCTGGTGCCCAAGCGGTGCCCCATCGTAGATCTCCACGACCTGAATCAATATCTCAGGTCTCGCACCTTCCGGATGGTAACTCTGAACCAGATCATACCATCCCTGGAGCGAAACATGTGGTTCTGTTCACTGGATCTGCAGGATGCGTTCTTTCACATCCCAATCTGTCTGTCCCATCAGCAATTCCTCCACTTCAGGGTTGAGGGGACCCTGTACGAGTTCCGAGCCATGCCGTTTGGCCTGTCATCTTCCCCATGGGTCTTCACCAAGTGCATTGCAGTGGTGGCAGCCTATCTTCGGTGTCGAGGAGTACGAATATACCCTTATCTCGACGACTGGCTCTTGGCAGGTTCCTCCCTTCAGGAGGTGGAGAGGTCACGGGATCTGGCTCTCCGAACCTGCTCCCAACTCAGCCTCCTGATCAACGAGGCCAAGTCGGAACTCTTGCCCCCTCAGGTGATGGGCTTCATTGGGGCAGAGCTAGACTCTTGTCAAGCCAGAGCTCGGCTCCCAGTAGACAGGGCGGAGGTTCTCACCTCCTTTGCTTGATCATTTCTGTTTGGGCACTTGCGCCCTGCCCGGAACTTTCTGCGCCTTCTGGATTACATAGCAGCGTGCACCTCAGTGGTCCATTGGGCCAGGTGGCACATGCGCCCTCTTCAATGGGAACTGGCCACCCAGTGGACTTAGCGCCATGGTCATTTTGACCAGCTAATCACTGTAACCCAGAAGATGTGGGACACTCTCCAGTTGTGGACTGCCCCAGAACAGTTGCAGGAAGGGATCCCATTTGTCCGCCCCGAGCCGGCGGTCGTCCTTAAGACCGATGCTTATCTCATGGACTGGGGAGCCCACATGGGGGACAACAGGGCCCAAGGGTTCTTGACCCCCGAGGAGTCCCAATGCCACATCAACCTGTTGGAGCTCAGAGCAGTCAGTCTGGCACTGCCAGCTTTCTCTCCTCAGCTCCGGGGTCAAGTGGTTCAAGTCCAGGCGGACAATACCACGACCATGTACTACCTCAGCAAACAGGGCGGCACGCACTCCCGTCTGCTGTGCAAGGAGGCGCTCTGCATCTGGACCCTCGTAAGCCGGCTGGAGGCGGATCTCCTAGCCATTCATGTGGCAGAAGTCTCAAACCAGCTGGCGGATGCTCTCAGCTGCTTAGGTCAGACATCCCACAAGTGGTCTCTCCATCCAGAGGTAGATTACAGTCTGTTCTCCCATTGGGGCAAACCATTGGTGGACCTGTTTCCCTCCAGTGAAAACACCAAGCTGAGGCTGTACCATGCCTGCCCACCTCAGCAGGGCTCGCTGCCGGGGGGATGCCTTCTCGAGGCCGTGGACCCCAGGCCTCCTCTATGCCCTCCCTCCATTTTCCTTGATCCACAAGGTGTTAATCAAGGTGAGGAGGGACAAGGTGAAGGTGATCCTGGTAGCCCTAGATTGGCCATGCCAGTTCTGGTACCCAGATCTCCTCAGCCTCAGCCCCCCGGAGTGGCTTTGTACATGCCTGGACCTGATGATATTGAACCAGGGGAAGGTTTTACATCTGGACCTTCAATCCCTGCACCTCACAGCCTGGTACCTGAACGGCTAGAGTTCCAGGCTCTGGGTCTTTCCAAAGATGTCTACACCGTGGTGGAGGCATCTCGTAAGGAATCAACCAGGAAATGTTATGCCTTCAAATGGAAAAGGTTTTCCATTTGGTGCCAGGGTAAGAGTCTGGACCCCTTTTCCTGCTCCGTGGCTAACATTCTAGACTACCTTTGGTCTCTCTCCAAAGGGGGTCTATGGTCATCGACCCTTAGGATGCACCTGGCAGCCATTTCTGCTTACCGGGTGCGGGCCGGTCAGCCGTCATTGGCACAGGAGACAGTGGTCGGGTGCTTCTTCAAAGGCCTGGATCACATGTTTCCTCCGGTGCGTGAACCTCCACCTCCGTGGGATCTGTTGCTGGTTTTTGGCAAAGCTCATGGGCAAGCCATTTGAACCCCATGCACAAGTGTGAGCTCTCACATTTGTCATGGAAGACGGCCTTCTTGGCGGCTATCACGTCAGCTGGAAGGACAGGGGAGCTCCAGGCGCTTTCCGTGGACTCCCCTTATCTGGTCTTTCACAGGGACAAAGTTGTCCTGCACCCCCACCCAAAATTCCTTCCGAAGGTGGTATCAGAGTTTCACCTTAACCAGGTGCTGACTCTGCTGGTATACTACCCTAACTACACCTCGGACGCCGAGTACAGGCTCCATACTCTGGACCTGAGACGTGCTCTCTCCTGTTATTTCAAGAGAACGGCAGAAATTCGTGGAGAGGTTCGCCAGCTGTTTGTCACCTACGCTGAAGCTGCTTCTGGCAGACCTGCAGCCAAAGTGACCATTGCAAGGTGGAGTACATCATGCATAGGTCTGTACTATGAGTTGGCGAGCAAGGAGCCTCCCAGAGGGATTAGAGCTCATTCTGCCCGCCATACTGCTGCATCGGTGGCTGCTTCCACGAACATCTCTATCCAGGAAATCAGTCGGGCTGCTACCTGGAAGTCAGCAAACACCTTCATTACCCACTACCACATCGACCTTGAGTCAGGCTGGGATGCCGGTTTTGGAATTTCGGTTCTCCAATCTCTCTTTCCTAAGTAGGGGGTGTGCACCTTGCCTCCCTCTTCCTGGAGAACTGCTTGGAGTCTGCCAAGAAGTGTGGATGAACAACATATCCATGCTCCTAGAAAAACAGGTTACTTACCTGTAACAGTAGTTCTAGGAGTGGTATATGTTGTTCATCCACACTGACCCACCCGACCTCCCCGGCTTTAGGCGCACAACCTTGCTTCCAGCGGGCTAAGATCTGGCGTCATGGGGCGGAGCAGAGGTATATACCACCTGGGTGGGTGGGAGGAGCCAGCTTGAAGACTTCCAGCAGATTTAAAGTGGAAGGGACAATGCTAAACAGTGTGGATGAACAACATGTACCACTCCTAGAACTATTGTTACAGGTGAGTAACCTGTTCATTTGGGCTTTTGGGTCTTTTTATATCCTTTTATAACACAGCACTCTGCCACATGAGAAGTTATGGTATGCTGTAATAAATGGTCTCCTTCAAAGATATCTCCCTCCATTGAGCCACATCATGGAACTGTAAGCAGTCGGCATCAGAACCACCCTGAAACATTTTCTTGCTTGGGCTGCCCTTGTCAACGTGCATTGTCGCCACCTGTATAATGTGGGAGGCCCCATCATGTCTCAGTTCTGTCAACCGCTTGTCAATCCACCATTGCTGAAGAACGTCATTGAACGTTCACTGCTGCTGAAGAACAACGTAGAATGTCCACCGCTGCTGAACAACAACATTGAACTTTGCAAGTATTTGCTAATGCTTTTAATTTTATTTATTGTTTTAAATTTAAACATTTGTGCTGCTGATGAAAGAAAAGGAACTGCTGTTCCGCTACAGTCTTTGCAGTAAAGTAAAGATTTATAAGGACAACGGTCTTGATGTGTGCATCTACTGCTTAGGCATTTCTTACAGTGCAAAAGACTTGCAGAATTTGCCAGGGTTTTAACCAGGTTACATGGAGACGTTGAAGAAAGCCTTTGTAAGTTTATTTTAAAGTTATGGAAATGGAAGACAAGCAGTGTACGTTGCAGACCGCGTTGCCGTTGTCACCCCCTTCTCCCCACTGCTTGCTACCTGTTGCTCCCCATGGGCGACAGCACCACTTGCAGAGTCATTGAAAAAAGATAAGGGGAAAGCTGCTAAATTGACAGAAAAACACTGCCATGTTGATAAAGAAAAGCAGCCGCATCTTGAAACTGATGCCTCTCCTGCCAGGTCTCGCTCTTCTCTTAAATGTGTAAGCCATCTGACCAAAACAGATTCTAGGCTAAGTCCTCGGGTTGTGCTGCGCTTCCCGCCCCCACAATTTCTCAGGCACCAAGATTAGGGTGTGGCACTGGCTATAATCCCTCGCCAGGGATTCATAGCCCAGTCCACCATCAAGCACAGTCCCTTTGCCAAATCAGTTAATGACCTGACCCCATCAGGGCCTGTCAACATGCAGATTCTGCTTCAGACTGTCTGAACTATTTCGAAGGCTTCAGCCTGTGTCTCCGCCTTTGATGCTTTACCAGTCATCACCACGTTGTCTGCTGCCATCGACATGAATCAATGCCACCGGTGCTCCCAATGCAACTTACTAAACCTAGCCTTGAGCTTCCTTTGTTGCTGCTTGGACCATTGACGATGCCTACTGTGCAGGTCTCTTCCTGCTGTCGACTCGCTACCTGTTCCTGTCGACGAGGAGGAACTGGAATATAATTCAGATTTGATGGAGGAGGAATATGATAAATGGATGCCCCCCCCAATTGTGGTGGGCTCCAGCTACCTAGGTCCCTTCTTGAGGATGCCTGTTTTCAGGTTTTTGCTACTGCAGTTAAAGGCCAAGCTGAGCTTTACTGCTGAGGAAGAGGTTTCCTCCAAGAAGACCCTTAAGGAATTTGCTTTTGGACTGCCTGTGGTTATTGCTTCTCCTGTCAATTCGGCTTTGGGAGGATGCCACTGTAGCTGCTTGGCACAGGCTCAGTGCCTGCCATACCTCATAAGGTGGATAAACAATATCCTGCACCATCAGACAAGCTTTATTATTCCACGCAACCTGAAACAGATCTGGTGGTTATTATGGCTGCACATGACCGTTCTAAGCCCCTAAGCACAGAAGTTCTCTTCCTCCTAAAGAATCAAGGAAGTTGGATGTCCTGGGTAAGCGGACCTATGCTTTTGCATCCCTTGGCCTTGGGATTGTCAGTTACCAGGCTTATATTAAGTATCCGAATAGCCTGTGGAAATCTGTGGCTGCCATGGTCTATAAGCTCTTATTGTCCAGACAGATCTGAAGTCTAGCGTGACCAGAGGCTTATACGCATCTCTTAAGGTTGACTTTTGATATTGCAGCTCGTGCTGTTGCTTCTGGTATTTGCCTATGCTACCATCTGCGGCAAAAGTGGCTGGCTTTGCTACATATGTACAGCAATCGGTCCTTAATGCTTCCTTTAGCGGCAGGCAGCTTTTGGGTCTGATGTGGAGTCTGTTTTGTGGGTTCTACAACCAAATGAACTTGAGTTTCCTTTATACCCTCAATCCAAGGCCTCTGGGTGGGGCAGGGATTGCTTTCATAGGCCCTATGCCCATCCTGGTAGAGGCTATTCCAGAGGGCCTGGATGTTGCTCCCGGTGAACCCATGCCGACCAGCCTCAGGCCCCTTTGCCTTCCAGTTCCCATGCCATGGTCACCAAAGGTGTGGGTGTTGGCAGCGTGCCAGCTCCTCTTGGAGCTTTCTTACTCCCTTCTGCTTCCCCCAGCCCCTGCAGATTGGGATCCTTGTGGGAGGCCACATCGCCCTCTTCCTCCCAAAGTGGAAGGAGATCACGACAGATGCTTGGCTGCTGGAGGTGGTCTGTCCCTCCTGTACATCCTCCCTTACCAAACCATTGCCCTCCAGTAAATCTTGCCCTCCTGCTGGAGGAAGATGAAACCCTCCTCTGCAGAAGGGCTGTAGAGCCATGAATCAGGCCTACTATTCCCGATGCTTCCTCGTATGAAGTGAACAGTAGATGTACATCCTGTCCTGGACCTTTGGTCGTCAACCTGTTTCATAGAATGCAAAAGGTTATGGATGGTCTCTCTATAGTCACTGCTCCCTTTGCTTTTACCATGGGATGGGCTGTGTGCCCTGTATATGAAGGACGCTTACCTCAATATCAAGATCCACAAGTCTCACAGAAAGTACATGTGGTTTGTGCTCCAGGACTCTTCTATCAGTTTTGTATCTTGCCCTTTGGCTCATTTTGTGCAGCGCATGTCTTTACCAAATGCTTTGCAGTGGTTGCAGCTGCCCTCCACTGGGAGGGCCTTTATGTTTTCCTGTATGTCGGTGATTGGCTTCTGAAGGCCTATTCGTAAGAGATCATCATTTACACTCCATACCAGACAGCTCTTCAAGCAGTTGAGCATTCTGGTGAATGAGCCAAAGTCAGTGCTCATTCCATGTCAGTGTCTCCAATACGAATGGTTCTGGACATGGGTGAACTAAGCATTTTTTTCCCTCTGACCATGCTACAACAGTGGTTGCCTAGGCTCAGCTGCTCTCTTCTAGCAAATAGTTCTAAGCAAGATGTTTCCTGCAGTTGACAGGTCTCATGGTTGCTGTTGTTTGTCACTGTCTCACTGGTGCATCTGCATATGAAGATTCTACAGTGGTTCCTCCGTGCCCCATGGACTCCACATTCTGACATACTGGAGTGTCTCAAACAATTGATTCCTATGCTTCACCACTACCTGCTGTGGTAGTAAGAGATTCCTCTGTCTCTGTCCGTCTCCTCCTCTTCTTGTGATGGTAAGGGACACCTCTGGTTCCAAGTGGGGGGCCCATCTTGACCCATTCCGACACGGGGAATCATATTGGTCTCCTTAGATACAGCAACACTCTGGAAATGAGGGCTGTTTTGCTTGGCCTACAGGCATTTTCTGCCCTTCCTTGTGGTCACCAGCTGTAGATCCATACATACAACATATCGGTAATGCACTACATCATCTGCCAAGGTGGTGCCCACTCACATCCTCTCTGCAGAGCGGTGGTGAGAGTTTGACATTGGACCATAGAACACAACAATGTTCTGTTGACCATCTTTTTGCCTGGCACCCGTAACACCCTTGGTGATCAGCTTAACATGTCTGTGGCACTCTGCCAGGAATGGTTGTTGTTGAACTCTGTCGTTGGTGACCTTTTTTTAGAGTGGGGTTGCCTGGACATCGACCTTTTTGCGTCTCCATGCTGTGTCAGACTGCTGCTTTTCTGCTCATTCCATGCCTGGAGTTCTATGGCGAGACGCATCGTCCCTCTCTTAGAAAGGCGTTCATGTATGCATTTCCTCCATTCCCTCTGATACAGAAGGTTCTGGTTAAGTTGCAGGCAGAATCTGCCACCCTCATCCTGGTGGCTCTGTACTTACCTGAACAAGTGTGGTTCCCTCTGCTGCAGCCGTTAGCAGTGAATCCCATTCTCCTACGTGTAGGACTTTTATACCAGGAGCAGGGCTTTCTGGTACATCTGGACCTTTGATCCCTGCACCTCTATGCCTGGCTCCTGAAGACGTAGAAATCTCCTGCTTTAGGGTATCCCCAGTGGTTACAGCTGTTCAACTGGCTGTTCGTGAGCCGCCTGCTAGATATACCTACTGGCAAAAATGGGAACTTTTTACGATTTGGTGTCCTGCCTGTCAGCTGGGCCCCTTTACATGTCCATTCAAGTTATGAACTACCTCCTGTCCCTTACAGATGCGGGCCTTGGGTATTCCTTGATAAAGGTTTACTTGCCTGCAGTGTCTGCTTTCCATGCTCTCTCAGATGGCAAAAGCGGTGGCCCAGCTTGAGGTGTCCTGGAGGTTTCTAAGAGCTGTCCTGGTTCTGCATCTCTGTCTGAAATCAGATTCCAGTGTCGGATTTTAATATGGTTCTGGAGACCCTTACTGCGCCTTAGTTTGAGCCTGCTGCAGCTTGTGAGGCGCACTTCCTCTCTTGTAAGACATTGTTCCCAATGGCTTTGATGTTTAAGTGCTCTGGTTGCGAAGCCCCCTTACTTTGCTTTCCAGAAGGATTGGCTTACCTTGCGTACAGTCCTCATGTTTTACCAAAGGTAGTTTCTGAGCAAACACTAAATCATGAATCAACAGCATGATTTACTTTTCAACTCCCACGGTTAGTGGGGGAACATCTTCTGCACACACTTGACATCTGTAGGATGTTGCGTTAGTACCTTGATCGGACTGAGGATTGTAGGATGTTCATTTCAGCTATTTGTGGCTGTTGCCCCCAGGACGGTGAACTCCACTATTTCTAAGCAGGGCCTTTTCAAATGGTTGGCCTTCTGCATTCATTTCTGTTACTAGAAGCAACGGTGAGCAGCTTCTTTGTCCTATCTGTGCTCATTGCACTTGTGGCATAGCTACTTCTGTAGCCTGTCATCACATTGTGTCAGCTGCTGACATCTATGCTGCTGCCAGTTGGAGCTCTGCTCACACAGTCAGTAAACATTACAGTCTGGACATCCTGTCTGGTAGATGTGCTAGATTTGGCCTTGCTGGCCTCCTTACTGATATTGGGATCCTTCCTTTCTCTCTCCGTGCTTTGATACTGCTTGGGAATCGATCCATGATGTGACTTAATGGAGGGAGATGCCCTCTAACAAGATAGAATGGTTACTTAGAACAGTAGATCTTCAAGAAAATCTGCTCCATTGAGCCACTTCTCTCCCTCCTTTTCCCTCTTTTTATGTGACTCATAGTTATCCTGCCTGCTCTCGCATGCTGGTTTTCCTCGTATGCCCTGTTTCAGCATTACAATACTTTGGTTCATATATCCTCTCCTGTAATCCTGCTTTGGTCCCTGCCAGTCCATTGATCCTTTGAGCTTGTCTGTGTTGGGGAACTGAGGCATGATGGGGGCCACCTACGTCACATAGGTGACAAGTATGCTTGTGGATGTGGGCGGTGTCGTCGAAGCACAGGTCAGGAAGCATACTTAAACCAGGAAAAGTCATAAAATTTGCATGCATCATTTTATTATCAGTAACAATAAAATAAAAAAAAATTGTGCAGGATAGCCCTTTTACAGGCAGTTCAAACAACACAGAGTGCTTCATCTTAGGGTGTCTCTAAATCTGAATCTCAATCTCTCTCTAACTCTAAACAAACATTGCGCTCTCATATATAAATGTCTTTTCCTTAACTTCTGCATCCTGAGCGTGTTAAGCTATATCTCCTGTTTTCACACAGTGTGCCCAACTTTGTGAGTTTCTCTCCCGTGACTTGTGCATCCAGTCTTTAACAGGTGCAGCCAGTTAAGGCATTCTGGTCAGAGCTGGTTTTCTTGCTGACAACTCTGCAAACAAGCTTGAGGAAGGTCAAAAGGCACCTCAGGGTTAAACCTCTATTCCTGATACACCCAAATAGTTTTCTGTATTAATTTCTACAGTATAACCATATTGCAAACCAAGGAATCTCAGTTTCGCATAAAGATTTCACATATATTTTTTAACCACAGAGAAGCGAGGGAGAGAAAGAAACAATAGAAACAGCAAGTGAAGGCAGGGAGGTAACGAGGTGGTGTAGGGGGATGAGACCTTCAGAATGGCCAATTTTTTAGGTGCCACAGGAAAATTTGATTGCGCAATCAGACAGGCAAGAGACAGGTGACAGAACAGATCCTTGCTTTCAACTCTCTGTAAAACAAGTGGGACAGGGTCTTATCCAGTCCTCTCACAGGCAGCCCCAAGTAGCTAACGTTTCTGGGTGGTCCTGATGCAGACGGCTTACAGTTACTTGATGTGGATCAATGAAGGAGACTTTGGAAGATCTACTGTTGCGGTAAGTAAGTAACCTTTCTTCTTGGGTGGTTAAACACTCTGCTTTCCATATAGGAATATATGACAAAGCAGAATAAGGCCATTAGGTCTATCGAGTCTGCTCGAATTGCAGAGTTCCCAGTGTCTGCTTCTGACCCTGCCCCCTGACCAGCCCTTCCCCTCCATCCTCTCCTGTCTTAACCCTTATTTTCCCCTTAACTCTGTTTCATCCCTTCTTGAAGATGCCACCGTTTCGGCGAAACCACCTTCTCAGGAAGGCCATTCCAGCCCACCAACACCCTCTCTGTGAAGAAGCGCCTCCTAGCCTCTCTCCTAAACCTCCCCCTTCCAACTTGAGACTGTGCCCCCTCGCATTTTGATTCTTACTATTCTTGAAGAGACCCTTCTTGTTCACCCCATTTATTCCTTTCAAATACTTGAAGGTCTCAATCATGTCCCCTCTCTCGCTGTTTTGCCTTTGCTCTAGGGAGTACGTGTTCAGGGCCTCCAACTCTCCTTGTACAACATACCCTGCCGGCCCAGATGATCTTGGTAGCCCTCCTTCGGACCGTCTCCAGCAGTTTCATGTCCTTTTCATGGTATGGGTACCAGTACTGCATGCTGTACTCCAGGTGTGACCTCACTAGTGACCGTATCACCTCCTTTCGCCTACAGCTGCCCCCCCCCCCGGCAATGCAGCTTTCTTTGCTGCTGCTTTTGCATGGAGGGCTTCAGACCTCCAGTGATCATCAACCCCAGGTGCTTCTCATCTTGGATGTAGCTACCCAGACTCCCCCACCCCCGTAATCAGTCTTTGAGTTCTTGGCTCCATTGTGCATAACCTTACACTTTTGTGCACTGAAGCCAAATTGCCAAATCCCAGACCAACTCGCCAGCATTTTCAGATCTTTCCTTAGGTTCTGTACCCCTTCTGCTGTGTCTGCCTTCCCACAGAGCTTGGTGTCATCCACGAACATGCAAATTTTGCTTTTAATGCCATCCCCAGTATCATTGATGAAGACTGTGAAAAGCACTGGTCTGAGCACCAAGCCCTATGGGTCCCCTCTGGTGACATCCCTGGTGCTAAAGAGCTCACCTCCCACCACCATACTTTGGGTCCTGCCCTCAGCCAGTTTTCCACCCATGCAGTCAACTTCCCACCAACCCCTAGCTCTGCCAACTTCAAGCTCTTGTGAAGTAGAGTTTGATGCCTTACTGAGGTCCTGGTAAAGAATGTCCACTGTTTGGTCCTTATCCACTGTTTTAGTGACTCAGTCGAAGAAATAAGTCCGATGTGACATGGTTTCCTTCCCATAAACCCATATTCTAGGATCGTGGATATGTTGTTCATCCACACTTATTGGCAGAGTCCCTTTCCTTTTCAATTAGCCGGAAAGTCTTCAAGCTGGCTCCTCCCACTGACCCAGATGGTATAATCCTCAGCTCTGCCCCATGATGCCAGATCTTCTTTTCCCGCTGGAAGATTCAGGTTGCCTTCTTCATGCTTTCGCATTTTGTAGGCCCTGGCTTCAGAAACTTTGGTTATTCCAAAAATTAGCCTTGTTCGTGTTGGCGATTGCGATTACTTTTCTTCGATCATGGAAGACGAGTCTTCCCCCGGATTTTGCTGGTGTTCCTGTGGCCAGAAGATGTGTACTGACTCGCATGCCACGTGCGTTTGTTTGGGTGTCAGCCATGACAACATGATGTGCGAGTTTTACCTCGCATTCCAACCTAATGTCCTAGACGACCGTCTCACACGCCTTAAGCTGGAGAGACCCGACACACTGAACCCGGCGGGTGAAATCCAAGGAGTCCCGGTGGGTGGTTTCTGCGGCCGTGAGATCTGCCGAGCAATTGGAGCGCATGCAAGCCTTCGAGGAGGAAGCGGCTCGTGCCGCAGAATCTTCCTCTCTGAGCTTCTTCGTTCCACTCAACCTGGGCTCCACCTTCTCGGGTTCCTTCCAAGAGTTGTGCCTCTTTCTCCTAACTAAGGGTGAGAGTCCTGCGGGCACACACTCCTCTTGGTCCCGTACGCAGGAGAAGGAACTGGGACCGTCTTCGTCACAAGGGAGACTGTCTTGGGAACAGATGAGATCTCAGTCCCTGGAACCGCCCATTTCGACCTTGGTGAGAAATCGCTTCCCGACCACTGACTTTAACAGCGCTTGCCATCCTGCCAGTCCCGATTGAAGTGTCGATCGGCGACATTGTGATAATTCTCCAACCCGATCTACCCTTTGTCTGCTGATTCCGGTTGGCGACTCTCTCTGTCGGACTCCGGTCCTTGCTTTCCCCGATGAGGAGACCCAGCCTGCTGGAAATCCTGCCGAGGAAGTGGTCCCTGACCCTGGGAAGTCCTCGGTCCCGCCGGTGTCTCCCAAGCGACCAAGTCTGACCGTCCGATCTCGAGTGAGGTCTCTGACCCCCTTGACCAAAAGGCCGAGGAAGGGCCATAAGCACTCTAAATAGAGGCAACGCCATCTGTCGTCATCTCCCTCCTCGCATGAGGCGAGGCTCTGGCAGAAGCTCCGGCGCTACAAGGATCTCATGTGGCAACAGCTGATTTTGACAGGGCACAAGCCTTCCCCGGCTCCTACCCTGGCCATTACTTGGCTTTTGCCTCCCAGGCCGAAGCCAACTCCTCTGGAGCCAATTAAGTCGGTTCCTCCACCCGTGGAGCCGGTGAAACCTCCGGTTTGGCCTAAACCGGTCTCTCCATCGATTTTTTTTTTTGCAGACCTGCCTCCCAAGCAGCCTGTGGGAGGGGCTCCTTCTAAAGAAGCTAGACCAGACATGGGGCTTCCCCGGTGTGTCTCAGTCACTGTCATCCCGAGCACCCCCCAGCGGGTTGAGGGTGATGTGGACAGTTGACCACTATATCCGGATTCCTTGGATTCGGATGAAATTGGCCTCCATTCGCATCCAGGGGATGAGGAATCGGCTGGTGGGATAGAGACGGAGGAAGGTCCTTCGCCCTATCAGAGCATTCTTCACCTCATCTCCGAGTCTACAGGGATGCCCCTGGAGCTTATCCTGAAAAAGGCGGAATACTCTCTCACTGACATCCTCAAGAGAGGGGGATACTCTGATGGAAGCCTTTCCTGTGGCAAAGGCCATTGTTGGCCCAACCTTAGAACTTTGGCAGCACCCTGCCTCCTGTCCAGCTCAATCTGCCCGTATGGCCCACGAGTATGCGGTGCCCATGGGGTCCCTTGCGGGGTTCACAGAGCGTCCTTCGGCTGAGAGCCTGGTGACCACCTCTGTGTTCAGGCGTACTGGTAGTTCTACCGATGCCGACAGACCTCCTGAGAAGGAATCCAAACATTTAGATCACTCTGCCCGGAAGGTCTATGCGGCCTTGTCTTTAGGCCTCCGTCAAGCAAGCTCGTCTGTCATCATGGCACACTTCTCCCATGCCCTCTTGGGGTCCTTGGACGAAGTCCTCCCGCATCTCCCTGTGGACGTGCAGACCACGGTCAAGCAGGTCCGGGACCAAGGCCGTGCTGTTGCCAGACCGCTCCAGACTGCTCTGGACATCGGGGACACGTGTGCCCGTTCGTTGGCAACCACAGTTTCCTCTCTCCACAGGGCTTGGCTGAGGCTCTCCTCCTCCTTCCCGGTGGATACTCAGCACAAACTAGCTGATGTGCCTGTCCTGGGCACCGATCTCTTCGGCCCAGGTGTGGCTGGTCACATTCGGCGCACTGAGCAGTCCAGTGCCACCTTGGATGCCACTTATGCTAAGGGTTCTTCTGGTTCGAAGAAGCAGCAAAAGAAGAAGCCTTTTCGGCACTGTTCCCCCTGCAGCGCAGCAGTCCCCTTTTCAAGGGGGGGCAGCAGCAGCAGGCTCAAGCTTGGCGCCCCCGGCCCAAGCCTGGACCCTCCCAGGCCCATAAGGGAGGCCGAGGTTCAGGGCCTGGATCTTCTGCCTCCAAGCCTGCCCAGTGACGGGGTTGGGGCTGCTACCCCTACTCTCATCACGCCAGCTCTGAGTCCTCCAGTGGGGGCTGGCTACGCCACTTTCTTTCAGCCTGGTACACTGTTACCATGGACAGGTGGGTCTTAGAAGTGGTCGGCCAGGGACTGCCTCTGAAATTCGAGTAGTACCCTCCAAGCCAAGCCCACGCCCCTTGGGAGGAGAGGGTATCCGCCCACACTCAGTCGACTCTCCGAGATGACATTGCTCAGCTCCTCCTCAAGGAGGCAGTAGCTCAAGTGGCTGATCTTCCACCAGACCCAGGATTCGTATCCAGGTACTTCCTGGTTCCGAAGTGGACGGGGGGCTGGCGCCCCATTCTAGATCTGCATGACTTGAATCAGTATCTCAGCCACGCACTTTCCAGATGGTAACTCTGTCCCAGATCATACCATCCTTGGAGCAAAACATATGGTTTTGTTCACTGGAGCTCCAGGACATGTTTTTTCACGTCCTAATATGTCCATTCCAATAGTAGTTCCTCCACTTCAGAGCCGAGGAAACCGTATACGAGTTCCAAGCCATGCCATTCGGCCTGTCATCTGCCCCACGAGTCTTCGCCAAATGCATTGCAGTGGTGGCAGCCCACTTCAGGCATCGGGGAGTCAGAATTTACCCCTACCTCGATGATTGTCTCTTAGCAGGTTCCACCCAGCAGGAGGTGGAGAGGTCCAGGGACCTGGCCCTCCAGACCTGCTCCCAACTTGGCCTCCTCATCAACAAGGCCAAGTTGGAGCTCGTGCCTTCTCCGGTAATGTGCTCCATCGGGGCAGAGCTCGACTGTTGTCAAGCCAGAGCTCGGCTCCCGGGGAGGACAGAGGCGGAGGTTCTCTCCTCCTTTGCCCAGTCATTTCTGGTTGGGCAATTGCGCCCTGCCCGGGACATTCTGCGCCTTCTGGATTACATGGCGGTGTGCACCTCCGAGGTCTGTTGGGCCCGGTTGCTCATGCGCCCCCTCCAATGGGAGCTGGCTGCCCAGTGGACTCAGTGCCACGGTCATTTCGACCAGCTGATCACTGTGACCCAGAAGATGTGGGACGCTCTCCAATGGTGGACTGTCCCAGGCCGGTTGCAGGAAGGGATCCTGTTTGTCCGGCCCGAGCTGACGGCCGTCCTTATGACCGATGCCTCTATCATGGACTGGGAAGCCCACATGGAGAACAACAGGGCCCACAGGTTCTGGACCCCCGAGGAGTCCCATTTTCACATCAACCTGTTGGAGCTCAGAGCAGTCAGACTGGCACTGCCAGCATTCGCTCCTCAGCTCCGCGGTCAAGTGGTTCAAGTCCAGATGGACAGTACCACAGCCGTGTACTACCTCAACAAACAGGGTGGCACGCATTCCTGTCTGCTATGCAGGGAAGTGCTCTGCATCTGAACACTCATGAGCCGTCTGGAGGCAGATCTCCTTGCCATCCACGTGGCAGGAGCCTCAAACCAACTGGCGGATGCTCTCAGCCGCATAGGCGAGACATCCCATGAGTGGTCTCTCCATCCAGAGGTAGCGTACAGTTTGTTCTTCCACTGGGGCAAACTGTTGGTGGACCTGTTTGTCTCCAGGGAGGACACAAAGCTGAGGCTGTTTAATGCATGCCCCCCTCAGCCGGGCTCGCTGCAGGGGGATGCCTTCTCGAGGCCATGGACCCTAGGCCTCTTCTATGCCTTCCCTCCATTTGCCTTGATCCATAGGGTGCTCCTCAAGGTGAGGAGTGACAAGGCGCAGATGATTCAGGTAGCCCTGGACTGGACATGCCAGTTCTGGTACCGAGATCTCCTCAGCCTCAGCAACAGGCCCCCAGAGCAGCTTCCAGCACGCCCGGACCTGATCTCAGTCAACCAGGGGAAGGTATTCCATCCCGGACCTTCAATCCCTGCACCTCACAGCCTGGTACCTGAGCAGCTAGAGTTCCAGGCTTTGGGTCTTTCCGAGGATGTCCTCACTGTGGTGGAGGCATCCAGAAAGGAATCGACCAGGAAATGTTATGCCTTCAAATGGAGAAGGTTTTCCATTTGGTGCCAGGGCAAGGGCCTGGACCCTCTGTCCTGTCCAATGGCTAACATTCTCGACTATCTTTGGTCTTTGTCCAAAGGGGCTCTTTGGTCATCGACCATTAGGGTGCACCTGGCAGCCATCTCTGCTAACCAGGCGTGGGCCGGTCAGCCAGCGGTGGCACAGGAAACAGTGGTCAGGCACTTTTTTAAAGGCCTGAATCACATATCCCCTCTGGTGCATGAACCTCCACCTCCGTGGGATCTACTGCTGGTACTGGAAAAGCTCATGGGCGAGCCATTCGAACTGATGCACAAGTGTGAGCTGTCACACTTGTGATGGAAGGCGGCCTTCCTGGTGGCTATCACGTCTGCCAGAAAGATAGGAGAGCTCCAGGTGCTCGCGGTGGACTCCCCTTATCTGGTCTTCCACAGGGACAGGGTTGTCCTGCGCCCCCAATCAAAATCCCTTCTGAAGGTGGTGCCAGAGTTTCACCTTAATCAGGTGTTGACTCTGCCGGTGGACTACCCCAGTTACACCTCAGAAGCTGATTACAGGCTCCATACTTTGGACCTGAGACAAGCTCTCTCCTTTTATAAGGAAATGATGGCGGAGTTTCAGGGAGAGGTCTGCCAGCTGTTTGTCACCTATGCTGAAGCCACTTCTGGCAGACCTGCAGCAAAGCTGACAATTGCTCGATGGATTACATCTTGCATTACTGTGCTACGAGTTGGCGGGCAAGGAGCCTCCCAAAGGGGATGAGCTCATTCTACCCTCCATACTGCTGCATCGGTGGCTGCTTCCAGGGACATCCCTATCCAGGAAATCAGTCAGGCTGCTACCTGGAAGACCGCAAACACCTCCATTACCCACTACCACATCGACCTTGAGTCCCGCTGGGATGCTGGTTTTGGGGCCTCAGTTCTCCAATCTGTTTCCCAAGAAGGGATTGTGCACCTTGCCTCCCTCCTCAGGAGAACTGCTAGGAGTCTGCCAATAAGTGTGGATGAACAACGTATCCATGATCCTAGAAAAACAGGCTACTCACCTGTAACAGTGGATCTTCTATGGACTGGTCTCTTGCAGTAAATCATTACTTACGGGAGTATCCACCAGGTGGCGCTGTCACACAGCAGATTCTTCCAGCAGTCTTCCGTGGGGGCCGCCCACATGACATCACTTCTTGTGGATGTGTATGAGAGTGGTGGCCCCCAGTACCCACTGTTCATTTTCCTGCCAGCTTCAGCTTGCACAGTCAGCTCTCCTGACTTCCTGGGTTGCAGTCTTCGACTCAAACTTGAACCGTTTGTTCTACTTTCTGTTCCAGGCCTGTGACCTACTCACAGTACCACTGGACGACTTTTATACAGCAGGCTGGTGGTCATTAGAGCTCCCGGTACACCTGCTGGTCCCTGGCCCAGGCAGTCTTGGTGGGTCTGGGGATTCACTAGGGCTGCTGTTAACAGCCCAGCCCGATTTTGCTTCTCTTTGATGGACCTGTGGCACACTCCCAAGCACTGGCTCTTCTACTTCCAGGACCTGGGCCTGTGCACCACTTGCTGCACCCCTGGCTCCTGCCTCTGGTCCTGGGTATGTGTACTGCTCCCAGGCCCTGGCTCTTCTACTTCCACTAGGCTGGGCCTGTGCTCCTCACAGTGCCCCCGGCCCTCCTTGCTCTCAGCACTCCTGCTGCTCCCTGGCCCAGGCCCTTTTGCTGGGCCTTGCCCATGGCTGGTCATCCAGCCAGGCTGGAACGGACCTCGAAGGGCCGCCTTAAAGGCTCCCCAGTCAAGGGCACACGTCCCAGGCATAGGAGGGAGCAGGATTCAAACTCCTCACACTCCCTCCACCTTATTCCATTGACTGTGGCTCCTCCATCTTTGACTGAGCATTCCTCGTCGTCTGGGCTGCTCCCTCCGTCGACTGAGCCTGCTGGGGCTTGTTTTATCTTCAGGCCTCGTCCTACATCAACGGAGCTTGCTTCTGAATGTCTCCCGTGGATGAACTGTGTTGCCCTGTCGACGGGACATGATTCTGCTGTTCTCTCATCGACGGAGACTTATTCTCTGTCGACGGAGCGGTGTGTTTTGCATGCCTTGACGACAGGGCATCTTCCAACGTCGACGGAGAGGTTTGTTTCTGGTTTCTCATTGACGGGGATGATTTCACCGTCGACTGAGGAGCCTCTCCTCCTCCTTCCCTCCTCGACAGGGATGCTTCCCTTGTCGATAAGGGCCTCCCACCCCAGGACACCCCCTGCTTGGGGCTTTGCTCCTGTCCCCCAGGCTCGTCCTGGCACCTTGTTCCGGCATCCTCAGGGGTCTTCCCCGTCACCCATTTTGTGACTTTTCCCGGGCCTTTGGCCCCGTTGAGAGGACCCAACCTTGAGTCCATTACCCTTTTGCCAGTCCGGACCGCAAGGGTCAGAGTGCCTTCCCCCATTATTTGGGGTCAGCGGTTCCTGGCATTGCTCGCCCTCCTCCTAGCGCCGCCCTTATGCGCCTTCTGTTTCTGGACCCCCCCCCTCGTCACAAGTGGCGGGCATCACCCGCATTGTGCTGGAGGTCCTACAGTCGATGGGCCAGGGGTTTGGCTGGCTTCGTCCCCAGCCTGGGGGCGCTGCACCTGGATCCGGTTGCTTCCCGCCTGGTCCCCCCCATTTATGTGGACTCCCTTTATGGAGATTCCAGGATGGGGGACCCTTTTGTGGGGGATGTTCCTGGCTGGGACTTCTCGAACCATGGGGACCTTGGTTCCCCCCGTTTGTGTCCTCCTTTTTGGAGGCCACCCCGCCTCCTCCTCTCTCCTGGATCCCACCTTCACGGAGCTCATGCTGCCGATCCAGCACTCTTTTGGCTTCACTGCTGCGGATTAGGACTCCCTTCATCGGGACATTGCTGCCTACCTCGACGTTCCTGAGGAGTCTGCCATGGTTGTCCCACCTTTGCTTCCTGCGTATTTTCACGTGCACTCTCATATTTGGTCTAGTCCTGCTTCCGCTCAGCCTGCCCCTTTTGGCCCTGATCAGCTCAACTGCCGTCTGCCATGCCCTCCCTTTCCTGTCACCTGCTCCACGTGTGCTTTGATGTGGTAGACGCATTGGCCCACTTCTCGGCCTCTGGCGTCGTCCTTAGGCGCTTTGCCTGGCTGCGGGTTTCGGGTTAGCTGCCTGGCATCCAGCTCTCTGTCGCCGATGCCCCTTTTTCTGAGAACCTGCTGTTTGGACCTGGTGCTTAGTCCATCCTGGATTCCCTTCAGGCTTCGGGGCATACTCTTCGGTCTGTTTCAGACCTCTTATCACGGCCCCAGGTCTCCACCCCTGTGTCCCTGGGTGGGCCACCTCATGCTCAGCCCCCACCACCACCACCAGGGTGCCTCTCGGGACCACGGTAGGGCCTCGGGGGGCTCAGTCTGCGTCTGTGCCTGTCTCACGCGGGCGGGACCTGCTTCTGTGCCTTAAACCGCTTTTCAGGGTTTCTCCCACCTCCTCTTCCAGGCCTCGGAGGCGCTTTACCTTTTCTTGGAGGCTTGCTCCTGGACTGGATGCCTCACTCCTCCATGTGGATCTACTTGGAACTCCTGCTACTCTCCTTGCTGGAGCCCTTCAGTTGTTCCTTCCTCTGACCATCCGGGATGTTTTTTCCCCAGTGCTCTTCTTTCTGATCCGCTCTACTCATCTTTCTACTGGATTTGACTTTATGCCAGAGTCTGTCGACGTCTGCCTTATCAGGATGCATGCTGTCCTCACCCACCTTTGAGCCTATCTGCCTGAGCGGGTGTGGTTTGAGTTGACATTTCTCTTCGATTTCATGCCATTTGTCTTTGTCTAACCGTTGGACTATCTGCCTGCATGGAAGAGGTTTGAATTGACATTTCTCTACAATTTCATGCCAGTTGTCTTCGCCTAAACGTTGGCCTATCTGCCTGCATAGAAGAGGTTTGAGTTGACATTTCTGCTAAATATCAGACATGTTGTCCTCCCCACCTTTAGCAATCTGCCAGAGCGGGTGCGGTTGCAGTTGACATATTTACATGACGTTAGATTTTTTGGCATCGTAGACAGCTGGGTTTTGCATGGGCTCAACCGTCGGGCCTGCCCTCTGGTCCATCTTCCAGCCTTGCCTTTCCTCCCCTTTCGATTTTATTGCTTGTTAATCTCCCATAAGTAATGACTTGCTGCAAGAGACCAGTCCATAGAAGATAGTACAGTTATGTAAGGACTTACCGTAACAGTAGATCTTCCAAGGACTGTCTCTTGCAGCAAACTGCCCTCCGTCCCCCTGCCTTGTTGCCTCGAATCTGCAACTCAGGACGTTGGGTGGGATCGCTGTTCTCTGTTTTTCTGGCCCTTGTTTACCTCGGTCCAGGCCGTGCTCGCAGAGGCCGATGGTGAACAGAGGGTACTGGGGGACGCCCAGTCTTATACACATCCACAGGAAGTGATGTCGTGTGGGCGGCCCCCACGGAAGACTGCTGGAGGAAACTTCTGTGACAGCACCACCTGGTGGATACTCCAGTAAGTTATGACTCGCTGCAAGAGACAGTCCTCAGAAGATCTACTGTTACAGTAAGTTCTTACATAACTGTACTTTCTAGGAGTGGTATGTTGTTCATCCACACGGACCCACCTGACCTCACAGGCTGCGGATGCACAAACCTGGCTTCCAGCAGGCTAAGATCTGGCATCATGGGGCAGAGCCGAGGGTTATACCACCCAGGTGGCTGGGAGGAGCCAGCTTGGAGACTTTCCGGCTGATTTACAGGGAAAGGGATTCTGCCAATAAGTGTGGATGAACGACATATACCACTTCTAGAACTACTGTTACAGGTGAGTAATCTGTTTTTCTCACTCATCCTGGAAACCATTCTCTAAGATATTTTAACCTTTCTTTAAGTATGGTCTCCATAAACTTACACATGATTGAGGTCAGACTGACTGGTCTACAGTTCTGCATTTCATCCTTCGGACCACTTTTATGGAGGGGCACTACATGTGCCTTACTCCAGTCCTGCATTACAACTCATGACTCCAGATTACTATTGAACGGGCCAACCAAGAAACCTGCAAGCTCTTCTGCCAGCTCCCTCAACACTCTTGGGTGTATACTGTCCAGGCCTGGGGTTTGTCTACCCTTAATGCTAGCAACCCTTTCCTCACTGTATCCACCAGAACATCAGTGCTCCTTCTCCCTCCCCATCTCCTCCCCTTCCCATTAGTGGCACCAGTCCATCTCTCCCTGCTGAGGACCAGAAGTACTTGTCAAGTACTGCTGCTTTGCGGCCATTCTCTTCAACTCACCTGTCCCTGAGCCTAACAGTCCCATCGTTCTTGTCCCTTTTCTCACTAATATAGTGGAAAAAGGCCTGTTCACCCTTTTTTAATTCCATCGGCTAACTGCAGTTCCTTTTGAGCTTTAGCCTGCCAGACTACCCTACCTGCTACACAAGCCATCTTCAGGTACTCCTTTCAGTCCTCCTTCCTCTGGATCCTACTGAGCTTCTTGTAAGCTGACCTCTTATTCTTTACTGCCTGGGCGACCTCTGTGCTAAACCAGGTGGGCCCTTGGCCCTTGAGTTTCTCCGCTAGAGCTAGTGCACTCACTTGTGGTTACCATTATTCTCCTTTGGTGTATCCCATGTCCTCTCGAATCTTGCCAGGTGACTCCTCAGCAGCTCATCCATCTTAATGAAGTCCACCTTTCTAAAATCCAGGATTTTAGTCTTAGTGGGGGCCTTTCCCTGACTATGTCTTAACTGGAACCACATGGTGCGATGGTCACTCCCTCGAGTTCTTCGACCTTTATATCCTGGACGTGATCTCTGCTTGTCAGCACCAGGCCAAGGATTACCCTGTTCCTGGTGGGTTCTGACAGGAATCTACTTTGCAGTGCATCTAGGACCAACTGACTCCTCAATCAGGTCATGGCTGGTACCCTCCAATCCACCTTCAGTTTAAAGTCTCCCACTATTACCACCTCCCCTTTCTGTGCAGCAGTCTTTACTGCTTCCACCCTCCCATCTTCCAAATTCTCCCTCATACACTTCCTACCCTCTCTGATGTGTACCGTCACTCCTCCCCTTTTCCTACCTCTCTGTCCCTCATCTATAATTTAAATCCAAGGATAGAGAGGTCTCAGTCATGGTTAGGTGTGGCTCATGTCTCTGTGACCACCACAGTGACCACTCCCCTCTCCACTAATAATGCCTGCAAGTCATTTGTCTTTATGTCCATTAAGGGACACCACCCTCCACCTAGAGTCAGTCTCTTCTCTCAACCCCTGTCTGCCTTTCTCATTCTCCTCTTTGCCTGTACCCCCTGCCCCATGTTGCTAACCCCCTCACTCCCCCTCCACCACCCAGTCCCTCTTTACTGGTGGGGGTCTGCTGACCTTCTCCTTTCAGAGACTCTGGGCCTGTAGGCCCCAGTCCCAGTAAGTTTTTGGTTTATATCCACCTCAGCTTGTCCCTGAGAACTCACACACACTGAAGTGTAGTCTGGCGAGAGTGTTTTATCTGTCCAAGTGCCCCACAAATATATCCGCTTCCTCTAGTGTATGCACATGTAAGTACGTACACTGAACTTCATATTGCTTTTGAAATTTTAATTTTCTTGTGAATAGGTGAAAATAATGTAAAGGGTAACACTACTTTTATCTGCTCTGAAGAGCATGAGGAAGTCTCATTGCTAGTGCTAATGGAGTAATTATTTGTTTTGACACCAGATCATGCTCTGCGACTCTGGAATATTCAGACAGACACGCTAGTTGCAGTTTTCGGAGGAGTAGAAGGCCATCGAGATGAAGTTTTAAGTGCCGTAAGTGGTATGCTGTATTGGAGTAATCTTTATGTTGTATATTCAGTTGTATAGATAGTGTTTTAAATTTCCGGAGAATTTACTAAGTAGCAAGAAACTACATGAACATGGGTGCAAGCAGTAGAAATGCTATCTGGGCCGGCCCGGTGGCGCTGAGGGTTGAGCACTGGGCGCCACACCTCGCTCCCACGCCGGCGGCCCGGGTTGAGAGGCGGACTCGGGTAGTCGGTGGGTCGGGGGAGACAGGCTTGGCGTCAAGCGACAACTCGCGCCTGCTCCGGGAGGGATTCGCCGATGCTCGCACTTCAGGCTGACCCCGAGCGAGGCTCGGGAACTGCAAGCCCCACTAGGTGGCTGGCCGCTGAGCAGCACAGACGCCGACATCGCGCCATGACGCCAGGGAGGCCGCCAGCTGCTCGGGAGGGAGAAAAGAGGAAAAAGAGCCTGCCTCGTCGGGAAGATGCGAGAGACCTTGGTTATGCCATGATGTGCCCGTGCCGCCCAACAGACCACCGAGACCGACGAAATGGATTCTGGTTAGAACCCCTCCATCTCGTCCCCACCGGAAACCCGGCGGCTCTATGGGGATTTGTGGTCTGTGTGGGCAGGGTTCCGGGCAGTGGGATGTCCGGGGTCATCGCTGAAGGGTCGGAGGAGGTAGGCTGTGAGGAGGATAAAGAGAAATTTCAAAAAAAAAAAAAAAGAAATGCTATCTGAAGACACGGATGCTGTTCATATGCATCTATAAAGTATACGCCTACAACGAAGCACGGTAAAGTAAAGCACGTGGGGGCTGTCAGCTGAACAAAATTAATTTTCTGTGTTTCTTGTTATGCAACACGTGGCGGTCCTTGTTTAACAAGGCATGACCAGGGCCACTGGAAAATTGCGGGTGCAATTTTTCCACAATTTCCGAAATTTTCACTCTTCTCCGCACAAAATCCGCAATTTCTTGCAATTTCTTACATTTATGGAATTTTTCAGTGAAACTGTATAAAAATATTTAAATTCTCACGAAAATCTACTCGGATATGGTACACAGACTTGGATTTGACCAAAACAGTACAGTGTGAGGTGAGAAGGGGTCAAATGTGACACTGCTTTCATGTGATTCACTTCCCTGCTTTGGTTTCAGAATCCTTTGGTCATGCATATGTAGACTTGAACACTTAAGATCTGTGTTAAAGCAGACTATCTGAGAACTTTTTGCTGACACAGAGACTGAAACAATAGTTGTGAGAAGAGGTGCAAAGCACCCCATTCACCTAAATGAAGTATTGACCACAATGCTTGTTTTTGAATGGTAGGTTAGATTTTCCTTGTATAAATACTTTCAGTCTGAAAGGATTTTGATTCAAATGTGTGAGGAGTTTGGGTGGCCCTGCTGATTATAAACTTGAATGTGCTTCTGAGGGGGTTGGTGACAGTGATTCCTTACATGTCAGTCTGCCACAACTGCATACTCACATACAAAGCCTACAAAAAGCAAACATTTCTGAAAACATGCTGAACAGGTTAAGTATAGTTAAACAGTTACCTTCAAATAGACAAAATAATTGCAACCCAATTGAAATCACTGCAAACCGAGTAGAACAAAAGTACAATGTATTGAAAACTATTGCATGATGTAATGAAAAGCTACTGGTATGATTTGATACTTTTATCATGTGATTTTAAAACATACTTACAGAGCTGATTAAGAACAGTAATCATTTTAACAGAATAAATATTTTTCTTACTAGACCTTTATTAGGCACCCTGGTTATGTTTATTTTTTTCTTGCATCAAAGCAAGTAGTTTAAACAGGCTTCATTATTTAACATCTAGAAACTGGCAAAATATGTTGGTTCAGGATGTATTCAGTGCAGACTAACTGTAAATTACTGAATAAAATTTAGTTAGCACTGCATGACTTAGATGTCTTGATTTTTAGAAGATATGCTACATAATGATTAGTTTACAGTGCATTTCAAAAACAAACATCTTTCTTCATATTAAAAGCATTTACAAGTGGCAATACATTTATGTGATCAATACAAGCTGCAGCAAACAATAAAATATTTATTAAGGGGCAGTGGGGATGTATAGTGAACCCCTGCAATTTTCCCACAATTTTTGCAAGAAAATCCCCGCATTTTTGGGTCAAATTTTCCGCAATTTTCCAGTGGCCCTGGGCATGACCTAGAACCTTCACAAGAGATTAAACAGTGGCAATTAAAATTGTTAAAAAAAAAAAAAAAAAAAAAAAAGGATAACCTGATGTCCTGTGCTGCTGAGTTTTGGCCCGTATCGGACCTCAGTTCCTCTGCAGGCAGAGGGTATTTATTCACTACTCTGGGTGGGGGTGTTAAAGCTGCACTTTTATTATCACCTGCAAGAAAGTATTCAAGGTAAAAACTCATTTACATTTCCTTTATTTTCATTTTCTTTTATTGCTTATTACTGCAGTGTGGAGATGCAAACTTGTTTTCTCCCACACAACTCCTCTGCCTCACTGCCTGAGCTTGTGGTGACATCATATCCTGTATTTGCGACATCACAGTCTGTTGTCAGCAGTAGGTGGTTTACGTGCAATTTTATTTGTCATGCACCATGTCGTAAATAATTTTCATGAATTAGAAAGTAAAAGGTTTTTGTTGCATTATAGTCTTAGTCCCTCCTTAAAGGAAAATGTTCATTCAAACAACATGAAGTCTTGCTATATTATGACAAGTGCAGTTTGTCCCACCACTAGAACTGCTCCGGAGGTGAAAGAATTAACTTCCATGCAGAGCATGGAGCTTAGAGCGTGAGCTCGGTTAAAGAAGCTCTGTTAGGGTGGTTTCAAACCGAAACCGTCAGATTCTTTACTCCGCCTCACTGAACAGTAACTCGGAGATTCCTCCTGCTGCTCGGTTCATTTCCTCCCGGTTTAAACGTTTTTTCTCGGTTAGATGTAACCGCTGATTTATTTATTTAACCGCAAACCGATCGGTTCAAGCTCTGTCTATGGTATTGTAAGTAATAGATAGGTTTCTGTGTGGAACTTGTACATTTTTATCGGTTCGGTTTGAACGATCGAATTATATTTAAACTTGGTTTTAAAACCTTTTAAGGCTTGTTAAATCATGATTCCCAGTTCTTATCGGTTCTAAAGTTCATTCGTTTTTTCCGCGACCCGTGACACGGTTGGGAACCGATAAGGGTAGTCTTGCCTGGCACTGCCGCTAAAAGGGGCAAGTTTGTTGGTTGGGCTGCATCATGTCTGAGAAACCCAAAGAAAACCGGGCCACTGGGTTTCAACACTGTAGTGTCTGTGGGGAAGCCTTTGCCAAGGCTGACCCACACACTACATGTGTCTATTGTCTGGGGTTTGACCATCTCAATTCAGACTGCCAGATTTGTAAAAATTTCCCTGCAGCCACCCTGGACAAGAGAGTGGGCAGGCTCAGGGAACAAGAGGCCAAAAGTCTGCTGATCCGGATGGCCAGCCGGTTCGGTGCCAACTGGAGGGAGTGCCCTCTGACCAGGCGAGACTTCTCGGTGCAGCAGCTGGCTCCTGAGAGCCAGTTCCATAAAGAAAACTAAAAAATCAGCAGGTTTGGAGTCCAAAATTCCTTCTCCAACTGCTGCAGAGATAGTCAGGGCAATACAGATTGTCCAGTCACTGTCCCCGGTTCCCTCCGAACCGCCACTATCTGGCAAAAGGTCGGTTCCACCGGTTCAGGAATATGATATAGAAGAGTTTAATGAACCAGAGGAGGGGGAGGATGATTATGATCAGTGTGAATGTGACTTTGAAAGTCTGGATGTGCCCATTGAACCGGACATCTCCCCAGACAGACCTTTAGGTGAATCTCCCCCTAGGCTTTCTGAGTCCCCTTCTCATTTTTTGTTTTATAAAAAAGTTGCTGAGACCCTCCAGCTTCCCTTAGAGGAGGCTTTGGATGAGCAAGAGGAGCCTGACTATGTAGAAATGATGGATATCCCAGAGTCCAGGAGATTGTCCATCCCTTTGCATAAATCTTTTAGGAAACAAGCAATAAAAATTTTAAAAGCTCCTAATTTTGTGCCTCCTGTAGACAAAAAGATGGACAGGAGGTACACTTTGTCAGGTCCTGATACAGATTTTCTTTCACAGCAATGCAGTCATGTTGGGGTAGTTCAGGCTGCAGCCTGTGATAAAGCTAACATTCCCCTGGCTTCACATCCTCCTGACAAGGTCTCCAGGAAGATTGATGCCATGGCCAAAAAACAATACATGGCAGCATCCTTGGGACTCAGACAAGCAAACTATATGGCTTATGTTGCGAGATACCAGAAATCTAGATGGGATACTGTCATGGCCTTAGCCAAATAGGTCCCTGGCCAGCTTGCAAAGGAGCTGGAGCAGGTGGCTCTTGATGGTATTGAGGCATCTAAGGTGTAATTCCATGCTGCAGTGGATTCTAATGATGTATCCTCTAGAGTCATGGCTACATCTGTGGCTTTTCAGAGATTGGCCTGGCTCAGGTGTACTACTTTGTCACAGGATACCCAGTCTAAGGCTGTGGATTTTCCTGTGGTGGGAAATTCTCTGTTTGTGGAGCAGACAGAGAATTATATGAGAAAATGGATGAATATAGAACCACTTGTAAAGAGTGCACAAGCCAAGGAGCGACAAGCCACTCCTCGAGGCAACCACCCAGGGGTAGGGGCATGCCTTTCACAGAGCCTTTTACCAGACCCAGGCCTCTTCCTCTTCAGCCTATGCTCAGAGGGGTTCTTCAGAGGAGAGCAGACGGGAGTGCAGCAGGCCTGCTCCCACCCCTCAGCCTAAAGCCCCTGCCAAACAGGCACCCTGATGGGATGGCCAGGTCGGCTCTCCATTACCTGTGGGGGCAGGCTGGCTTACTTTGTCCAGGACTGGGAGTCTTTAACATCAGACAGGTGGGTCCTGGAAGTAGTGAGCCAGGGTCTGGTTCTCAGCTTCAAAAATTTCCAAAGATGAGAGCCAGATCTTTCCACCTGCAAACCCTTTAGAGTCTCTTGCTTTGGAAACAGAAGTCTCAACCCTCCTGGCTCTCAGAGCTATAGAAAGGGTTTCTCCCCCACACCAGGGCAAGGGTCTGTACTCCAGGTACTTCCTTACCCTAAAAAAGACAGGAGAGTGGCGGCCTATCCTGGATCTAAGATATCTAAACAAGCACCTTTTAAAACCAAAGTTCAAAATGGTGACTCTGGGAATAATTTTACCCTCCCTAAGGCCAGGGGACTGGCTAGCTTCCCTGGACCTCAAGAATGCCTACTTCCATGTTCTTATCAGAAGCCCCCATCGAAAGTACCTCAGATTCGAACTGCCCTCAGGCCATTATCAGTTCAGAGCAATGCCCTTCGGCCTCACTTCTGCCCCAAAGGTGTTTACAAAATGTCTGGCAGTAGCAGTTGCTCATCTAAGAAGGCAAAAGATTGCCATTTTTCCCTACCTGGACGACTGGCTCATTGTGGGTCAGTCTCCAGACCAGGTCAAATCACACCTGCTAGTTATCCAGCAGCTGCTTACCTCTCTGGGCTTTCTTCTCAATCTTCCAAAGTCAGTTTTGGAACCTGTCCAGGTACTCACCTTTATAGGCGCAGAACTGGACACCAAAGCGAGCCAAAACCTTTGCCCCTGGAAGGTAAGGACCTTAGTGGCCCTGGCCTGGAGTCCTTCACTCTGCAGGTCTCTCGACCAGCAAGGCATTTCCTGCAGCTCCTAGGACACATGGCTGCTTCCACAGCTGTAGTGCAAGGAGCAAGATTTCAGATGAGGGACATTCAGTTCCATTTGAGAGCTTTCTGGTCTCAAAGAAGAGATCCCCTATCAAGTTAATCCCAGTGACTCGAACCCTGATCCAGGCCCTTCAGTGGTGGCAGAATCAGAGCAATCTGAGACAAGGGTGCCTTTCATCCTCTGTCCCACTCCTTGACCTACTACAGATGCATCCTCTTGGGATGGGGAGCTCACATGGGCGACCTCTCACCCAGGGTTATGGTCCCTCAGGAATCTCTGCTCCACATCAATCTGTTGGAACTCAGAGCTGTTTTCTAGCACTTCAGGTTTTCTGCATCTGTTCAGAACAAGGTGGTACAGGTCAGAACAGACAACACCACTACAATGTGGTACATCAGCAAACAAGGGGCACTCGGTCTTCGGCCTTGTGCACCGAGGCGGAGAAGTTGTGGTCTCTGGCTTATTCCCTGAACACTTCCCTCATAGCAGTTCACCTCCCAGGCAAGGACAATGTCCTGGCAGATGCTCTCAGTAGGATTTCCCAGGGCCATCACGAATGGTCACTGGATCCCCTAGTACTGGGGTTAGTGTTTGCCAGATGGGGCACTCCTCAGATAGATCTTTTTGCAGCCCCAAACAATCATCAACTTCCACTTTTTTGTTGCAGGCCCCCAGTGTTGGGCACAGTCCCCCTGGATGCCTTTCTCCTCGATTGGGAAGGGAAGTTCCTTTATGCCTTTCCCCCCTTCCCTCTCCTGTTCAAAGTACTAGTCAAAATCAGGTCTCAGCCCTGCAAGATGATCCTAATTGTTCCAGACTCGGCCAGGCAGCCCTGGTACCCACTCCTTCTGTCCTTAGCAGTCCATCTTCCCCTGTGTCTCCCCAGGAACCACAATCTGTTAACCTGTGCTCGGGAGAGTTTGGTAACCGAATCTCAAATCCCTCAACCTCAAGGCTTGGCTCTTGAGCAGTTAGTTTGCTGATCTGCAACTTTCTCAAAGTGTTCTCGAAATCCTGAAGGCTGCTAGGAAACCTTCCACCAGGGCTACCTATAGCTCCAAGTGGAAAAGGTTTTCCATATGGTGTTCTGGGAAGCATATTTCCCCGGAATCTGCTGATCTACCCACTGTATTGGACTATATGGTCCATCTTAATTCTTTGGGACTGAGACCAGCTACCTTGAAAGTGCACTTGGCAGCTGTCTCTGCCTTCATTTCAGCAGGGAAGCCCTCTTCTCTTTCTGCTCACCCTGTATTTTCCAAGTTTTTTAAGGGATTGCTTCATACCAATCCTCCATTCAGGGACCCTGCCCCTGCTTGGGATCTTAATGTTTGCTTTGCTCAGCTGATGCAACCCCCCTTTGAGCCTCTGTCTTCGGCAGAGCTTAAGTATTTGACTTGGAAAACTGTATTTCTAGTAGCCATCACTTCTGCCAGGCGCATAAGTGAGTTACAGGCTTTATCAGTGGAGACTGACTATTTCCTTTCACACGGATAAAGTAGTCCTCAGAACTAACAGGAAGTTTTTGGCCAAGGTGGTTTCGGATTTCCACCTAACCAATCTATTTCACTTCCAGTGTTCTTCACTGACCATTCCTCCTCTGGTGAGAGGAGGCTGCACAACTAGATGTTAAGAGGGCCCTAAGTTACTACATAGGCGTACCAAGGGTCTGAGTTTGACTCCTCCAACTATTTCTCACTTATGGTGAGGTTGGGAAAGGGAGACCTGCCACTAAGAGATCCATTGCCAGGTGGATCGTCTCTTGTATCCAATTTTGCTATCAAAAGCTGGGTAAGGCTCCCCCCTCAGGCCTGAGGGCTCACTCTACCAGAGGTACAGCTGCATCTCTAGCTGCTGCTAGAGACATCCCTATCTTGGAGATATGTCAAGCAGCTACTTGGAAAACAGAAAATACAAAATCACACATGCCCCCACAATGCAAAGCATCATGGGCTGTATATGCAAATCACCACAGAATGTTATGCTGGTCCAACTTTAAGCAACTTTACTTGGAAAACAGTACACACTTTCACCAAGAATTACTCCCTGGATATCCAGGCCAGGAGGGATGCTCGGTTTGGCACAGCCGTGCTTCAGAGCCTATTCCCCAAGTAGGTTCTGTCCCTCCTCCATGGAGGTACTGCTGTGTATGCACTGTCATAATATAGCAAGACTTCATGTTGTTTGAAGAAAAAATTACTCACCTTAGTAATGTTGTTTCTTCTAATGGAGTCTTGCTATATTATGACCTCCCCCCCTGCCTGCCCCTCTCAGAACTTCTACTTTGGGTATGGGGTGGGCAGTCCACTGTTGGCATTTATTGATGCCCCTTTTTCATGTTTGGGTGTTGTGTTTTATTTAGTTATTTTATCTTATTTTTCTGGTCCACTGACTTGAGTCTTGGTGTTGGGACCAGGAAAATGTATGAATATGTTAGTAGCCAGTTGGCTAGTGTAGGTTACAGCTTCACACAGAGCCTTAGTGAGTTTTGCTCGTAAAGATCTGACGGTTTGGGTTTAAACCACCTAACAAACTTCTTTAACGAGCTCGCTCTAAACTCCATGCTCTGCATGAAGTTAACTCTTTCACCTCCGGAGCAGTTCTAGTGGTGGGACAAACTGCACTTGTCATAATATAGCAAGACTCCATTAGAAGAAACAACTTTACTAAGGTGAGTAATTTTCCTTATGTTCACCCTCACCCCTTAAGCTTTGCACAGCAAAAAAAAAAAAAAAGGATTTTCCTCGTTTAACTTTGTTTACTTTTGTAAAGTCCATGATTCCCAAAAATGGCAGACGCTACACAGTTCCATTTCATCTGACGGTAAGTTAAAACGAGAAAAACTTTTTTTTTGCTGTGCGGTGCAAGCTTAATCGGAGGTTACGTTTTTTGGGGTGGGAGAGTGAACATCACAGTTTTCCTTTAAGGTTTATATCGCATTATAGTCCAGGAGTCCCTCTTTAAAGTGCCCCTGACATCTTATGGAAAAGTTTCAAAAACATTTTTTGACACATTTGTTTATATTCCATATCCCACCCCCCTTCCCACTGTGCCCACATAGGCTAATGTGAAAACAGGATCACTGACCCTGTAGACTTCATCTGCTCTGGCTGCTTATTTACGAGGCTGTTTTTAGTTAAACAGTGGCTTTGATTTTTTAACAAAAGTGGCTGTAAATATAAAATCTTTTAAGACACCCCGTTTACTGCTACGTGAAACACTGCAGCCCTCTCCCAAAACAGATCAGACTAATGTCTGAGCGCAGGGGTGGACTGTCAGACTGGGAAGTGGAAGGGATCAATCTCTCTGCTCCATGGAGCCATAATATGATCCCATCCCTTCCTTAAGCCAGACTGCCAAAAAAATCTAGGATCTCTGTGTAAGTCTAACCTGTCAGTAAAGGGCTTGTTAGAGCAGAATTGGGGCAAATTTTGTAAAGAACTGAGTTGATGTGTTCTGTTGGGTTGGTTGTAGAACTTGTTGCTTATTGAGGTTTATAAAATGGGTTGGGAAAATCTTACACTGTGATTGGTGAAGATCTGTGGTATATTGAGCAGAACCCACAGTTTGATTGGGGCTTGAAACTGTACAGCACTTAAGTTGTGCCAAAGTTTGGCACAGTTTCTAGAAATCCCCACTAAAGTACACTTTAAAGAGCTAATGTACTATCTTTCAGAAGCAGTAAGCTATCACTTGTACGTGAAGTATTTTTTCCTTTCTGTTTTGCCTTTTAGAAGATGTTTTACCTGACAGTACTAGGCAAGATGCATGGAAAAACACTCAGCGTGAAAGTTGATAAGTCAGTTCTGTTCCTGCCTATATGTCATCAGCATTGTGACCTTACTGACTGTGACATCAGTAGTAGCGAAGAAGAGCCAGTCTCCCGCTGCTTGATTGGTAACTTGTGACACGTTACCAATCAAGCAGCTGGGCTTGTGATGTAACAGTGAGTGACGTCATACGCTGATGATGTACGGGACAGAATGAAACCAGATATGTCAGTTTCCAGGTAAAGAACAGATTTTCACACCACACCCAATACTGTTAGCAAGAAATTCTAATGAGTACACAGAAAAAGGAAAAACACTCTAGAAATAAAAAGTTGAGACTGCTTTTGCTCAAATTACATTTTTCTGCCTGCAATTTTTGGCACTACTAGATCTTCAGAGCACTTCACCGGTGCCATTATTTCATGGCCGTAGCCCAGCAACAGAAAGAAATGGTTTCACTTTCATGTTCCAAGCAGTAGTTTCTAGCGCCAGCAACCCCCCAACCATTCCCTGACACTTGTTTGTACATGTTACTTGTAAATAGTAATACTATTTTCTAGGATCGTGGATATGTTGTTCTATCCACACTGTTTGGCATGTCCTTTCCCTTTAAGAATCTTGCCGGAAGGTCTTTAAGCTGGCTCCTCCCACCCACCCAGGTGGTATAACTCTCTGCTCTGCCCCATGACGCCAGATCTTCCTTTCCACTGGAGGATACAGGTTCCATCCTTACTGCTCTCGCGTTTTGTAGGCCATGGCTTTCAAATCCATGGATTTACTTAATCTTAAACTCATCAGAGTTGCAGCAAATCGCTTCACATTATCAACCGCCATGAAGGATAAATCCTCACCCGGTTTCCGCCGCTGCCCGCATGGGCAAAAGATGTCTCGCACCGACCCGCATGCCATGTGCTTGTACTGCTTGGGTGTCAGCCATGACACTCAGGCCTGTGAGATGTGCCGCGCATTTCACCCGAATGTCTTAGACAATCATCTCACACGGCTTTAACTGGGCAGACCGGAGAAACGGAATCTGCTGGTCAAATCTAATAAAGACCGATGGGCAGTCTCCGTGGCTGTGAGGTCCGCTGAGCAGCTCGAACAAATCAACATTTTTGAGGAAGAGGCGGCTCGGGCTGCGGATTGGTCCTCGATGTCCTTCGTTCCGCTCAACTTGGGCTCCACCTTCTGTGGTTCATGTCACGAAATGTGTCAGTCCCTTCCCACCAAGGGTGAAGGGCCGTCAGGCACACGTTTCTCGGTCCCATAAAAGGACAAAGAGCTGAGAGAAGCTTTGTTTCCTGTGACGTTCCTGAGATCGTGAGAGATCTCAGTCCCAGGAATCACCTGTCTTGACTTTGGTTGAGGTTGCGGCCTCGGCCGCTGGCTTCCCAGTTCCCCCCGTCAGGCCAACCGGCTCAGACGGGGACGGCAATCCAGTTGAGATCATTCTTGACCCAGTCAACCCGTTGTCGCCCGATGAGGCCGACAACTCCTTATTCAGGACTCCGGTCCTGACTATCACCGAAGAGGAGACCCAGCCTGCTGGGAATCCCATCGGAGACCCGGTCCCTGACCCGGAGGAGCTGCGGTCCTTCCCGGCACCATATGATCGACCCCGTCGGTCTCCCCGACGATCTAAGTAGAGATCTCTGACCCCTTCGACCAATAGGCTGAAGAAAGTGCACAAGTGCTCAAAGTAGCAGCACCACCGTCATTCTTCTTTGTCCTCCTCGGATGAGGAGAGGCTTCGATGGAAACTCTGTCAACGCTATGATGACTTAATGTGGCAGCAGCTGATTATGTCTGTCCAGAAGTCTGTTCCGGCTTCTACTCCAGCCATTACTTGGCTGTCGCCCCCTAAGCCGTAGCAGACTACTCTGGAGCCAGCCTGCACCGTTCTTCCTTCTTCGGAGCCGGTCAAGACCATTCCAGTTCATCCAAAATCGACCTCTCCGCCGATCCTGGTGGAGCCACCACCTAAACGGCCTTCTTCGGGGGCTCCTGCCAAAGAGTGTCTGCCTGTTCCGAGCCTCCCACATAGGTTGTCACCCTCACTTCCGACCATCTTTGGTAGGTGGAGGGAGACTCCGGTGGCCGGCCGATTTTATCCGGAGTCAGAGTACTCGGACCTTCATTCCCATCTCCTGGACGAGGAATCGGTCGATAGTCTCTCGATGGAGGAAGGTCCCTCTTTCTTTATGGCATCCTCCATCTCCTCTCCAAATCCACGGGGATGCCTCTTGAACCCATCCAGAAACGGGCAGAATATCCCATCACTGATATCCTCAAATGAGGGGATTCACCGACTGAGGCCTTCCCAGTGGCTGAGTCCATTGTTGGTCCGGCCTTGGAGCTTTGGCAGCACCCTGCTTCCTGCTCTTCGCCGCCTGCCTGTATGGCCCGCAAATACTCAGTGCTCGTCGGGTCCCTTCCGGGATTCACGGAGCACCCCTCTGCAGAGGGTTTGTTGACCGAATCTGTGTTCAGGTGCTCTGGTAATTCGGGAGACACCGATAGACTCCCGGACAAAGAGGCCAAAAAACTGGACCATTCTGCCTAGAAAGTCTGCCGCCTCTTCGCTGGGCCTTCGTCAGGCAAGCTTGGCCGTCGTCATGACACACTTCTCTCATCCCCTCCTGGGCTCTCTTGATGAGGTTCTACCTCACATCCCCGTAGACCTCCAGACCACGGTCAAGCAGGTCCATGACCAGGGGCGGGTTGTTGTGAAACAGAAACTCCAGATGGCTCTGGATCTCTGGGACTCTTGCGTCCGCTCGATGGTGGCGGTTGCCATGTGCCGCAGGTCTTGGTTAAGGGTCTCCACCTTCACGGCGGACACCGAAAACAGGCTAATGGACGTCCCTTTCCTGGTTACCAACCTTCTCGGTCCAGGTGTGGATGGTCACCTCCAGCGCATCGAGAAGTCCACTGCCATCTTGGACTCTGTAACTTCTGTGCAAAAGGAATCCCAGGGTTCCAAAAAGCAGAAGCAGCCATTTCTGCATTCTGTCCCTGTGGCCAAGCAGCCCCATTTCCAGTCGGGGCAGCAACAGCAGGCACAACCTTGGCTCCCTCGGCCCAAGTCCAGACCCCCGGTGGCCCGTAAACCTGGAGGACGGGGCTCAAGTGGTCCCCAGTCTGGATCCTCTTCCTCCATGCCTGCTTAGTGACGGGATGGGGGGGGAGGGGGCCGGTTCCGCCACTTTCTTTCCGCCTGGTCCGCTGTTACCATGGACAGGTGGGTTCTAGAAGTGGTAGGCCACGGTCTGCCTCTGGAATTTGAGCAGTACCCTCCAAGCTGAGCCCGCACCCCATGGGAGGAAATGGTGTCCGTGCACACTCGGTCTGCTCTTGAGCGACATTGCCCAACTCTTCTGCAAGGTGGTGATGGCCAGAGTCACAGACCCCCCGACCCCCGTCAACCCAGGGTTCATTTCCAGGTACTTCTGGTCCCAAAGTGGCAGGGGCTGGCACCCCATTCTAGATCTGCATGACCTGAACCAATTCCTCAGGTCATGCACATTCAGGATGGTAACTCTGTCCCAGATCATAATTTCTCTCGAGCAGGACATGTGGTTTTGCTCTCTGGATCTCCAGGACGCATTCTTTCTTCCGATACGTCCATCTCACCAAAGGTTCCTTCGCTTCCAAGCAGAAGAAGCCCTGTTCGAGTTCTAAGCCATGCCATTTGGCCTGTCATTGGCCCCACGGGTCTTCACTGAATGCATTGCAGTGCTGGTGGTCTATCTTTGGCATAGAATGGTCAGAGTTTACCCATATCTCGACGACTGGCTCTTAGCGAGTTCCTCCAAATGAGGTGGAGAGGTCCAGGGACCTGTCCCTCCAGACCTGTACCGCCCTTGGTCTCTTGGTCAATGAGACCAAGTCTTAACTTGTTCTTTCGAAGGTGATATGCTTCATCTGCGCAGAGCTCAACTCTTGCCAAGCCAGAGCCTGGCTCCCAACATACAGGGAGGAGGTTCTTTCCTCCTTTGCCCAGTCATTTCTGGTTGGGCACTTGCGCCCTGCCCGGGATGTTGTGCACCTTCTGGGGTACATGGCGGCCTGCACCACCGTGGTCAGATGGGCCTGGTGGCATATGCGCCCCCTCAAGTGGGAGCTGGCCAGCCACTGGGCTCAGCGTCATGGTCATTTCGACCAGCTGGTCACTGTGACCTAGAAGATATGGGACACACCCCAGTGGTGGACTGTCCTAGAACACCTGCAGGAAGGGATCCCGTTTGTTCATCCCAAGCTGGCAGTCGTTCTCACGACCGATGCCCCTCTCATGGGTTGAGGTGCCCACATGGGGAATCACAGAGCCCATGGGTTCTGGACCCCCAAGGAATCTCAATATCATATCAACCTGCTGGAGCTCAGAGGAGTCAGACTGGCACTGTCAGCATTCGCTCCGCTCCTTCGAGGTCAAGTGGTGCAAGTCCAGACTGACAGTACCACAACCATGTACTGTCTCAACAAACAGGGTAGAACGCATTCCCGGTTGCTGTGCAGGGCAGCGCTCTGCATCTGGACCTTCGTGACCCGACTGGAGGCAGATCTCCTAGCCATCCATGTGGCAGAAGCCTCAAACCAACTGGCGGACGATCTCAGTCGTGTGGGCGAGATGTCCCACGCGTGGTCTCTCCATCCAGAGATAGTACACAGCCTGTTCTCCCACTGGGGCAAACTTCAGGTGGATCTGTTCACCTCCAGGGAGAATGCAAAGCTGAGGCTGTTTCATGCCTGCCCCCCCTCAGCAGGGCTAGCTGCAGGGGGATGTGTTCTCGAGGCCATGGACGTAAGGCCTCTTCTGTGCCTTCCGTCCACCTCCCTTGGTTCACAATGTGATCCTCAAGGTCAGGAGGGACAAAAGGCACAGGTGATTGTGGTAGCCCCAGACTGGCCCCGCCAGTTTTGGTATCCACATCTCCTCAGCCTCAGCTCCGGGCCTCCGAGGCATCTTCCAGTACTCCCGGACTTATCAGTCAGGGGAAGATATTCCATCCAGACCTTCAATCCCTGCACCTGACTGCCTGGTTCCTGAGCAAATAGAGTTCCAGGCTCTGGGTGTCTCTGAGGATGTACTCACAGTAGTGGAAGCATCCAGGAAGGAGTCGACCAAGAGGTTCTATGCCTTCAGATGGAAAAATATTTTCCATTTGGTGTCGGGGCAAGGGCTTCGACTCTTTGTCCTGTCCAATGGCTAATATCCTTGACTGCCTTTGGTTCTTGTCCAAGGGTGGTCTTTGGTCCATGACCCTTAAGGTGCACCCTGCAGCCATCTCTACTTACTGGGCGCGAGCCAGTCTGCAGACGATGGCACAGGAGAAGGTGGTCTGGCAGTTCTTTAAAGGCCTCAACCACATATCCCCTCTGGTGCGTGAACCTCCACTTCCGTGGGATCTACTGCTGGTACTGGCAAAGCTCATGGGCAATCCATTCGAACCAATGCACAGATGTAAGATGTCACATCTGTCGTGGAAGACCGCCTTCCTGGTGGCTATCATGTCAGCCAGAAGGACTGGGGAGCTCCAGGTGCTCTCGGTGGCGTGTTCTTACCTGGTCTTCCACAGGGACAAGGTAGTTCTGCACCCCCACCCGAAGTTCCCCCCAAAGGTGGTATCGAAGTTCCACCTTAACCAGGTCTTAACTCTGCCTGTGTTCTGTCTGAACTACACCTCGGAGGCCAAGTACAGGCTCCATACTCTGGACCTGAGATGAACGCTCTTTTATTATAAAGAGCGGACGGCGGAAGTTCAGGGAGAAGTTCGCCAGCTGTTTGTCATCTACGCTGAAGTCACACCTGGCAGACCTGCAACAAAGCGGATGATTAGCAGATGGATTACATTGTGCATTAATCTCTGCTACCGGTTAGGGATAAGAGCTCACTCCACCCGCCATACTGCTGCATTGGTGGCTGCTTACAGGGACATCCCTATCCAGGAAATCTGCAGGTCTGCTACCTGGAAGACAGCAAAAACCTTCATTACCCACTACCACATCGAACTAGACTCACGCCGGGATGCTGGTTTTGGGGCCTCAGTTCTCCAGTCTCGTTCCCCAACTAAGTATAGAGGGGGTGTGCGTCTTTCCTCCCTCTCCCAGAGAACTGCTTGGAGTCTGCCAAACAGTATGGATAGAAAAACATATCCACAATCCTAGAAAAACAGGTTGCTCACCTGTAACAGTAGTTCTAGGAGTGGTATATGTTGTTCATCCACACGAACCCACCCGACCTCCCCAGCTTCAACGCACAACCTAAGCTTTCAGCATGCAAGATCTGGCATCATGGGGTGGAGCTGAGGGTTATACCACCTGGGTGGGTGGGAGGAGCCAGCTTAAAGACCTCCCAGCAAGCTTCTTAAAGGGAAAGGACATGCCAAACAGTGTGGATGAACAACATATACCACTCCTAGAACTACTGTTACAGGTGAGTAACCTGTTTTTTATAAACATAACACCACACTTTGGGTTTGTTGGATGTGCTCAGTATACCACATAGATGGGCGATTGAAATCATTTGGCTTTGCCTCATTAGTCCCTCACACGGTACCATTCTTTAGTAAACAGCTGCTATTCAGTTAATGTTTACTTAATTTACACACACACACACACACTCTCATGTGTTGCTGCTTACCTTACCTAACCTGTAGATAGACTCAGTCTGTTGCTCTCCCTTGTACTTCAGGATTACGATCTACTTGGGGAGAAAATAATGTCCTGTGGTATGGACCACTCACTGAAACTTTGGAGGATCAACTCCGAGAGGATGAATATAGCAATCAAGGAATCTTATGAATATAATCCCAGTAAAACCAACAGGTAAGATGTTGAATAAGAATGCTACAGAACAGAATGTTTTCCTGTTGAGAGCCCCTGGCTTTCAGTGACTTCTGCTACTGCAAAATTAATGCTCAAATTTCCCTGGTGCCCCAAAAAATCAGCTCCTGAGTAAAGAATCTGATTTTGGGGGGGGGGGGCTCTTTTCTTCAACACCCCCCTCCTATCCACCCCCAAAATAACATTGTTCTAACAATCTAGATTCACTTCACTACACACTCTTAGGCAGTCTTCCACCATGTATATTTAGTTAACAGAACAGTCTGCAAGCTTGATTCCTCGTACCTCCCAGCCATGTGGTTCTCCTGCTCTACCCTCCTTTGCGCTCAGATCTTTTTTTTTTCACAGGCAGGGACAGATCTCCTTCATACCATCTGCAAGATAATTTGGATTCCGCTAGTTTTCAGGCATTGCAGTGTTTGTTATCAAGCCTTTGCAACATTTTTTGACTTCTTTCTGTACCCTTATCTTTGACTTTCTGCTCCGTTGTCCCAGTTTTCCATAGAACACAAGAAGAAGCCAGGATTTAAGAGAGATTTTTTGATGATAAGCAGACATGGCACCTGGGTGTATTGTTTGGACCTGGGCCACAGTATGGCGATGTGTACCTGTCTGGCTGTGCATCCTATGGTCTCAAAGGAGGGCTGGCTGGAGGTGCTTCAGGATAAATCAACTAAAGTGGGCATGCTGTACTCAGCTGTGGGGTCCACGGAGGGGTCTGGCAAGGGATGTTCTGGTCCTGGCCTTTTTGTCTGTGTTGGAGGAGAAGTTTGTGCTGTATCTATCAACTTCTCATAAAGACAAAGGGTTTAAAAATGTACTTCTGTCACTCCACTCCTTCAAAGGTGAATCTCTGTCTCATTGCCGAAAACACATGTCTTCTACAGTTACGGGATGGTTCCCAGTTGAGGGACCTTTTTTCTCCCCTGCCAGAGAATTTGTATAAGTAGCTCACAAGGGAGGTTGTGGAGACTGTCTGTCCTCAGAGTTTCTGTCCAGGCTGCAGGCTGAGACAACGCCAGTTGTTCTAACAGTTGACCCCTGTAGAGGACGAGTCTGTTGAGTGGGAAGATTCCACTGTTTTCCAGACACTCATGTTCACTGCATCCCAACTGAGGCAGGGGTGTATCTGTCCTGAAGGAGCTCCCATTTGGGTCACCACTAATTTGGTAGATGCTAGTCTTCCCAAATATGGCACAATCCCCTGTTCAGCCGGCACCCATGATCACTGGGTTGAGTCATTTGGCTGAGACACTTCAGCACCACATCGATCCCTAATTCAAATTTGGAGATCTTGGTCAAGCTTTCAGTCTCATTCTCTACTTTAAAGCCACTGTCACCATCTGCAGTTGATGTCAGATTCACTCATAACAGGTGGGAGAGGGCTGCCTGGCAACAGTAGCTCAACAGAGCATTTGCCCAGGGTTGAAGTCAACTGGCCATGCCGATGGACCTGCCTAGGCCTTGGCTGCCGTATGAGGGTCAGGTTTGATTGTGTATCCTGTAACTCCCTATCAGTTTTACCAGCGGTGCCTCAGCAACCAATACAGGTGGAGCCTCAGCAGCATGCAGTGGGCACGCAGACTGTGGTCTTTTGGCCCGATTCCAGACTTTCTCATCTCCTGTCTGTGATGGTTACCCTGTTGGACGCTACTCTTTCTCAACTCTGATTTGGATGAGTTGTCCCATTTGTGGACTTAGTTGGTGGTATGGTAGCTAACCAACAAACGGGCTTCCCTGCAGGAGATTACTTCTACTTTGCCACCCTCTTAAAACATAGGTATGGGCTCTGGACACTTTGTTGGAGCAAGTTCAGAAGAATAAAACCTTCCTGCTGATGGACATTCTTGAGTGAGACTCTTCTCTGTGGGTAGCCCTCCCTATCGCTCCTGCTGTTCTAGGACAGTCACTCAATATTTGGCAGCGCAAGCCTCCTGCCAGTCCCAGCAAGACCTTATGGATTGCAGGTATACTGTGTCCTTTGGTAGATTGTCCAGATTTTTGGAGCATCCATCGTTGGAGGAGTTGGTTGCAGACGTGATGTTACACAAGATGAAGTTGCAGGACGAGTCAAACTGACCACTGCACAAAGAATTCAAGAAGCAGGAGTACCTAGGTTGTAAGGTCTATGCAGCTGCATCCTTGGGTGCTGTATATGTGAGGTCAGCTATATGGCTTTCCTGGCTCAGTATAGCCACAAGCTTGTGAGACTCGACGACTTATCTCACCTGCTTGCTGAAGAAAGTCAGGCAGATCTATGGGAGATCCATGATCTGGGGCTTACCGTGGCCATACAGCATTTGCAGATGGACGTAGACTTGGCCACCATGTAGACACGAACAGTGGCAGCACGGTGTCTATAAACCAGCATGCCTGGTTGCAGATTTTGCTTTTCACAAAGGAAATTCAGCAACAGGTAGTAGATCTGCCTTTCACTGGAACAGATCTCTGTGGGCCGGGGTTGAAAGACCACCGCTAGCATATTGAGAGGCCTAGTGTAACCCTGCATTTGGTGACATCTGTCACCATAAACAACCCAAGCAAAGGCAACCGGTCCCTTAGGCCCAGTCTGGATATGCTTGGGCAGCAGCAGAAGTCTCTGCAGCAACAGGCAGAAGATCTTCCAAGACTCTGTCTTCTCCGTAGTCTCAGTCTTTAGAGCTGGAGGCAACAAGATCCTGTGAGATCCAGAACTTTTTTGGGATGATGGTGTCATTACGGTGGGTGAATTGTTCTGGAGGCCAGTCCGCGTGGGGCCATATCCCCACACTTTGCTGAACACTGCTGCAGCTCCAGATCAGTGGCTGACTCATTTGAGACCCTACCCCCTTGTTAGTTGCGAGCATCGTTGGAGATCATTTATTTATTTAACAAATCAGAAAGATCTTTGAGCCAAGGGCTCTTTTACAAAGGTTCCACATAAAGTCCCAAGAATAGCAAATTACAATGGTTTCAGTAAGTAGTACAACATGAGGAAAGTAATTACACAAACAAAAGAATAATATGGCAAGATAAATATTGTCAAGTGCAACCAGTGGCCTTGTCTGAAGAGGGGTGAAAGGGATTACAAGGAGAGAAGGACAGGGGGTGAATTGGGGGGTGGAAGGAGCAAAATAAGTGCATGAGGGAGATGCCACAATGAAGCTTATCCAGGAAAGAGCTGCCGGGAGACGGGAGAGAACAAGGTGAGGAAACACAGGAGAGAGGGGGAAGTGGGAGTGGAGGGGTAAAGGAAATGGGGATGAGGTAGGATGAAACGAGGGCAGGAATGGGAAAGCGATGAAGGAAGGAAGTGCTGTAAGTGGAATAGCACAGCAGCAGGGTAGGGCTATACATGGGCGAATGGTAAAAGAGGGAGGTCCCAGTGCATTTAGCTGTCAGCAAAGATTAGGTATAGCAGTCACAAGATGCTCTGGAAACTAGGAATTGATGGAGCTTCCGCTTAAATGGTCCCATAGTTGCATTTGTCGCAATCTCAGGAGGAAGGGAATTAAATAAATTAGCAGCTCTAACTGCAATGGGTTGCTATCGAAGCAAAGTTAGACGGCGAGGGACAGTAAAAGTTTGGCTCACAGAACTTCGTGTTATGAGTGCCCTGGAAGGGACTGAAAAGCTGAAGGGAACCTGGTGGTAGGAGACCAAGATCTTCCTTCTTAGCCAGAAGGCAGGCTTGATATTCAATGCAAGCCTGGAGTTGAAGCCAGTTTGTTTGTCCGTAAAGGTCACAAGTGTGAATAAGATATGCTGCACCGGTTAGTAGACGGCATGCCTTATTCAGAGCTGGGGCGAGCAGATGTAGGGTTGTGTCTGTGGTGGAACCATAAATGACCAAACCATAGTCAATAATAGACACTATTGAACTTTGGATAGCCAATCTGAGGGCTTCGGTAGAAAGACCGTGTTTATGCCTGTGTAGAAGGCCTAGACAAATGTTAACTGCCTTAGCAACATTCTCAACATGGTTGGAGTAGGAGAGCATACTATCCAGAGTAACTCCTAGGTATTTAAAAGATTGAGTCTGATCAAGGACTACACCCGCACTGTTTTTAATCACCAATTGTTTGGCTTTGTGCTTGCCGTGGGTACCATGGAAGAGCATGGCCTTTGTTTTTTTTTTGCAGTTAAGCACCATTTTATGAGAGGTGAACCAGGACTCTGCTTCAGTAAAACTTTTCTGAAGTTGGGTCTGAAGGAGGGTAGGGTCAGCCGTCTCTGAGAAAATTACCATATCATCCACGTAGAGGAGTACTGGTTCGAAACAGGATGCCGGAAGATTATTGAGGAAGGTGCTAAATAGAAGGGGTCCCAGTATTGATCCTTGAGGAACCTCTGAGCAGACAAGCAGTTTAGCAGAAAGGGTAGACCCTATTCTCACCTATTGTGTGAGGTTTGCTAGATAGCTGGTGAACTACTTTAGGGCTTCTGGAGAAATACGAAGCCCAGCAAGTTGATGTGTCAGCAAATGGTGATTGACTGTGTTAAATGCTTTAAACAGGTCAATAAAAGTTGCACCAACAAGTTGACCCTGATTAAGAGTATGGTGAATGAAACCTGTGAATTCCAGTAGGGCCGTAGATGTGATGTGCCCTTTACGAAAACCATGTTTTTGGGCACATTGTAGGTTGCATTTTTCCAGGTACTCCACAAACTGGTCAGCAACAATCCTTTCAAGTGCTTTGGACAACAGGGGAAGAATAGCTGTTGGCCTGTAATTCCCAGGTAGTAATTTTCCCCCACTCTTAAAAACTGGTGTAACCAGAGTGGATTTCCAGATCTGGGGGAACTGTGAAAGTATGAGGGAAAGATTGAGAAGCTTGGTGAGGGGGGATAGGACTTCATCTAGGGTTAGAGTAAGATGTTTTAGGTCGAGGGAATCGCTGCTTGTCCTAGTTCCTCCTAGAACTTTACGTAGGTATGTCTTGGCCTTGCTTTCCGAGATAGCTTTGAAGTAGAAACATGGGTTTGTCAAGGCCTCTTCTGATTTGGTGGACGTAGGAGCTGTGCTGGGCGGTTCAAAGAAATTTGGGGGGCAGAGTTTGGCTAAGGTCTGTGAAGGATGAATTCTTTTCCTGCAGTAGGAGCAGAGTTCTTTAGCTCCTTGAGTGTCATGCAGTGGAGCTAGTTGCAGAAAGTCATTCTCAGCTTGAATTTGGCCACAGTACTTTTCGGTACCCAATGTGGGGATTGGGCTGGTGGTACCCTATTTTCTACCTGAGAGTCCTGAACAAGTTAATTCAAAGTTGAAAGTTTGAATTGTATCTTTATGCTGCATCATTCTACCCCTGGAGTATGCATCCTGGGGCTGGATTCCACTTACTGAACCTCCAAGATGCATACTTTAAAGGAGTTCTGTGGGGAGAGGTGACGCCCCGACCGCTGCACAGATCGGGGGGTGGGGCTGCACCTCTCTTGATACCCCCTGCAAGCACCATCAGAAGTAAACAGATTAAATACCTGATTGCTCGTAAAAATCCATATTGGCTCCGGTGCAGCCGACATTTTAACAGTGGCACTTCTCCACCCCCGGGATCTCGTGGGAGATGGTGACATGGCACTGCCCCTGCCATTATGCTGCCCTTTTGTACGGAAATAAAAGTGTGTATATCTCAGATGCCCAGTGCCATTTTTGCTGAATTTGCCTAAATCCCATGAATATATATGGCACTGGGCATCCGAGGTGTGTCTCCTGCTTAGGCCTGTCTCACAACATCCAAACCTGTGAGTTCTGCCAATAAGCAGGTTACAAGGCAATGCCAAGTGAAAGTTCTAGAGAAAACTTTGGCAGCCATGGAGAAAGCACAAAACCAGAAATCCATGTCGCCTACCTCATCGATTGAACCACGACTGATGAAGCCTATGGGCTCTGAGCGGGATTGGTCATCGTTCTGATTCTGTTCGTCGTCAGGCCATAAGCATAGGGATAAAGAGCAATCCTCTACCCCGACAAGGTCCTGGTCACTGCTGCGGCCTTCAGGAACTGAACAAACTTCATCATCAACCACTCTGGTGGTGGTGATCCCCCCCCGCCCCAAGTCAGTGAGACATCAAGATTGGTGCTTGGCTCAGGCACTGCTGCACCTGCTGTGCGTCGCCGTCTTCTACTAGTCCTAGCCCATCGTTGATTTCAGTCGTCATGTCTCCTACCCAGAGCATCATCGCCATTCAAATGGGACTGGTGTCATTTTCAGAAATGTTAACAATGTATTTCACCAGGCTTACCTGTGAAGCTCGTTTTATCATTGACTGGTGTTTCTGGTACTTAACCCTTGTTGACAGCATTTTCCAGTACACTGCAAATACCTCCTTTTCAACCACCACTGATGTTGCCAGTGTGGTCCTCAGTTCCCATTGTTGATAGGGCAGTGGACAAGGTGGGCTATAATCCTGACCTCATTATATAGGATTATGAGGGACAATAGTATTTACCCATGTTCCAGTTCTATCCTCTTCTCTTGTAGTGAGGATTCTGTGTTATATACACCCAGATCTCCTGTAGAGGATCCTACATTTCAGTCTGTGCTGCAGTTAATGCAGGTTGCCATGGGATTTGCTGTGGAGGGGGAGGACTCCACAAAGAAAAAATGTATCTGAGTTGCTGGAGGTATCCTGTACTCCATCAATTATTATGCCTCCAATTTATTCTGCATTGGAGGATACAATATTTGCTGCGTTGTACAGGCCTAACTCATTGCCAGCTGTACCTTGAAAGGCTGACAGGCTATATCCTGCTCCTTCTGCCAAGCCTTATTATGCCAATCAACCAGAAACTGACTGAATGGTTATTATGGCTGCCAGTGGTAGATCCAGGGCATCTGAACGCATAAGTACTCTGCCTCATAGCAAATAATCCAGAAGGCTGGATGTGACAGGCAAGCACACATACACTTCTGCTGCTAAAGCTGCAGCCCAGGCTTGCCAGAAGGCTTTGCCAAGAATGGACTGATAAAAACTTTGACTTCTTGTGGTGAGGTTGGCAGACATGTGCTTCATTCAGCATGTGATGTGCTGATGCTTCTGCCAAAGTGGCTGTCTCTGGCATTTGCATGACACATTATTCTTGGCTAAGGGTAGCTGGATTTGCAAATAATGTACAGGAAGCAGTTTTAAATGCCCCCTTTAGCGGGAGCAAAATGTTGAAGAGGCACTGAGTGGCCTTTAAACTTCTAAAATGACACTAAGGTCTGCAAATCCCTCTATCCTATGCTAGTAGGTGCCGTGGATAGCGACCTTTCACCAGCCTGCTGCCAGAGGTGGCCGCCAAACCTACCGTCAGCAAGACCCGAGGTAAGGGTAGTGGGCCCTTGCCCGGCCTTCTCCCCCTAAATGCCCATTCCAGAGCAGCCACTGCCATTGGAGTCAGTGGAGTTACCCCCACTGAATCAGTATAATTCGATGCAGATTACCCCTACACCACTGTTGCTTCCAGGGGTGATTGTAGGGGGATGACTCTCCCTACATCTCGAGCAGTGGAGGGAGGTTGCAACACATATTGCAAAGGAGCATCATCTGTAGCTGTTAGACCCCCTGCAGATCATCTTCCGCCTCCTTTCAGCTGTCCTCCAGGACGGTTGTCCCTTCTGAAAGAAGAGCGGGCTTTGAAACACAAATGTGTTATAGAACCTATTCCAGATACTTTTTGGTTCCCAGATGGAAAGATCTGTGGCCTGTTTTGGATCGGAGAGGCCTCAGCTTCTTCATAGAATACAAGAAGATTCTCATGGTCTCCCTTCAAGCTCTGATTCCCTTGTTCCAAACAAGGGGACTGACTTTTCTCCCTAGATATGAAGGATGCATACCTTAATATCAAAATCAGGAAGGCTCACAAGACAGTATTTTCACTTTATGCTGGAAGGAGAGCATTACCGGTTCAGTGTACTGCCCTTTGGCTTGTCTTCTGTACCACAGGTTTTCACCAAACACTTGTCAGTTATGACAGCAACCCTTTGCGGGGAAGGCCATATGTCTTCCTGTATCTGAACGACTGGCCCTTAAAAGCCATCTCCAGGACACATCTACTACACACCCTGTCTCGGACATGGCAGTTGTTTGACTTAGGGGTCACAGTGAATGTGCCAAAGTCTGTCTTGTCTCCTTGCCAGAGATTGCATTACATAAGAGCAGTCTTGGACACAGAAAAGGGCTGTGCTTTCCTACCCTTGGACAGGGCAGAAAACCTGATTGCCCCAACCAGATTGCTGTACAACACTCATCAAGTCCCAGCCAGAACTCTTCTACATTTTCTGGGACTTATGGTAGCAGTCTTTGTCACTGTGCCACTGGCCCACTTACACATGCAAATCCCTTAATGGACATTAAGGGTCCAATGGGATCAACTGACGAACAAGCTGGACCAAATAATACTCATAACGCCATTGAGCAGATCAGTGACGTGGTGGAGGGACCGTGACAACCTGTAGAAAGGGTGTTCCATTCCTTATTCCAACTCCGAAGCAGATCCTCACCATGGATTCCTCCAGCTCTGGATGGGGGGCACCTGGGGCCCCATCAGATGCAAGGTTCATGGAACCAGGTGGAAGCAAAGTTGCATATAAATGTCCTGGAGAGGAGGGCTGTCTTCTACAGTCTCCAGGCATTTCAGGAGCATCTGACTCCAGGTACGTTGTTGATGCAGACTGACAACATCAATGTGATGCATTATATCAGCAAACAGGGAGGCACTCCTTCCTATCCCTTATGCAGGGAAGCAGGGAGGATGTGATACTGAGCACTAGAATACGGCCTAGACCAGCTCTCACAGGTGTCCAGAACGTCTTGGCAGATAAGCTAAGCTGGTTACTGTCCAAGATGCGTGAATGAGAGTTGCAGACTTCGGTAGTTGACAGCCTTCACAAGATGAGGTCATTCAGAGTTGGACCTTTTTGCATCCTCATACAGCACAAAACTGTCATGTTTCTGCTTGCTTGCGCCAGGGCCTGGAGTTTTCTTTTGTGGCTGATGCTTCCCTGTACATCCGTCCCTACCCACTGGATCTCGCTCCCCACTGCGACCTCCACAGCCGCTGACCATCCTGGCTTGCCCCCACAAGGCGGGGCCACTGAGACACCCTCCCCCATGGAAACTCGTCCAGAGTGCCGGCAGGACTCCCTGAGCTTGCCACCCCAGGTGGGGCCGTGGGGGCTAGCCAACCAGCAGAACACTGTCTTGGTCAGGACTGGGAGGTGCGGCGGGGACAGTGGGACTGGAGGCGGGCATCATGATAAAATGTCCAGCCATTTTTGGATGCTGATCACCAGGGGTGGGACATGCAGTGACGCGCAATGTCTGCCCCAACCCCCATGACTGCGCTAGCCATAGCAGAACCCCCAGCCTCCGCCAGGGGTCCGTAAAGCATCAGACACTCTTTCCCTCGGAGAAGGAGAGCTGTCCCCTGGATGCTCAGTCCTTCTCCGCCGGCCAGCTCTCAGACTCCTGAGTCCGTCCCCGAACCCAGGATGTTGGCACCGCAAGCGGGTGCCTTGCCACTGCGCTGATATACTAGCTGGGCCTGGAGATTTCTGGTGAATGCATCATCCCTTTCTTGGAAAGGGAAATTTCTGAACTCATTCCCTCTATTTCCACTAATACAAAGGGTATTACTCAAACTGCTGATGGAGGATGCCACCCTTATCCTCATTGCTCACCCATGGCCTCATCAGATAGGGTTTCCGTTTCTGCTGCAGCTGAGCCCCCAGTTGCTGTAGCACTGTGCAGGGGTCTGTTGTCACAGGACAAGGGATCTTGGGTTCATCTGGACCTGAAATTCCTACATCTGCATGTATGGCTCCTGAAGATGTAGCCATAGCACATTCTAGGGATGTGGATATGTTCTTATCCACACTTGCTGGCATGTCCCTTTCCCTTTAAATCCTGCAGGAAGGTCTAAAAGCTGGCTCCTCCCAACCACTCAGGTGATGTATGCCTCGGCTCCGCCACTTGACAGCAAATCTTCCTTTCTGCTTGGAAGATTCAGGTTCCTTCCTTACCGCTCTGTGTCGAGTAGGTCGTCGCGCTTAATACTTAGGCTAGTTTACCAAAATTAAAAGTTGTACAAGTTTCTCCACGTAAATTCGTGATTACGACTGCGATGGAGGACAAGTCCTTGCCCGGGTTCCGCATGTTTCCTTGCGGATAGAAAATGTCGCGTACCGATCTGCATTCTACTTGCATCTACTGCCTGGGCCATGCACCTGACCCTAAGGCCTGCAATCTTTGCTGCGCCTTCCATCCGCAGGTTTTGGATGATTGCCTCACATGCTTACAGCTTGAATGACCGGAAAAACGGCACCTGCTGGTCAAATCTTTTTTTAAACTTTATTTTTATTAATTTGCAAGTAGTATTACAATATTCTAACCATTTTCAAGACAGACCAAAATGAGCAGACACTATTCACAGTATATAAACTGGAGAGCAATCTCTCCTTAATCTTAGGATGTATGCATCCAGGATATTGTGATACCACATATGGGGGGTATTCTGTATAAATAAGTCCAACCTGAAAGAGAAATATTTTGCTGCAGTCAAGGAGCCCATGAGCAGTATGACTAAATTTGTTTACTAAAATCCCATCAATAAAAGTCCAGCATTGCATGCCCTTATTTAAGGGCTCATCGTGTCATACTTTCTGCCTAAAGTGTACTACAGTTTGTTATATTATAAAGCAGAAAAAAAATGAGGAGTTGTAACCTTTTCAAAACTCAAACCCCAAAGGAGTATCTCTGAACCAGGTAGATTTATAAACTGTTCTGCAGTCCCCCAGAAACGGTCCCAGAGCAAAACGCTCTATAAACAAATCAAAGCTGCTGCAACATACAGTTCCTCATAATATTACTGGGGCTAAAGAGACTACAGAACTTTTTAATATCTGTTAGATTTTTAATCAGTACTTATGGCTCAGCGTTTCAGTCCTCATCGGAGAGCTCTGGATCTCTGCCTGTAGCATCAGGAGATCGTTATTGGTTTTGGAAAATAGGTGGCAATCGTGAGGCCCATTTTCCGGCTTCACTTGGGTCCGAAAAAATCCAGATCTTCCCCTCGTGGACAAGTCTCAGGTGCACAGGAAACACTATTGCATGTGAGATGGAGGCCTCTCTAAGCTTCTTGCGCCTCATCCTCATTGCATAGCTGACGTCGGGGAACAGATGTACAACTCTGTCATCTTGTGTTATAGGGCCTGCTTGCCTAGCCAGCTTCAAAATGTTATCTCTGGCTCCCACGCTTCTGTCACCATCAACGAGGTACGCGGGAGATCGGCACCATTGCAGTAGCCCCTTGGGGTGATATGGCAGGCTTTTTGCAGATTAAAAGTAATGTGCTGACCTGTAAGAACATTTTTTTTTCCTGCAACCAGTCTTGTAGGAACATAAGGGTATGATCCCCTTCTATTCACCCTGGCAGACCTAAAATCCACACGTGTGAGGATCGAGTCTGGTTTTCTAGTGTTTCTAGTCTGGCTCGTAGGTGCGTATTTTCTTTTATCACCATCGAGGTAGCAGCTGCAGCATTAACCGATTGCCTTTTCACATCGGCTATCTCAGTTTATAGCGTTCCAACAGTAGTTTCTATCACTGTAACTCTAGTGCCAAATATGTCCAGCTTAGCATTCATGTCTGCCACAAAAGAGATCAAGTGTTGTAGTTTTAGTCCAGTGGTGGACATGGTTTCCTCAGAGTCTGGAACGATTGCAGCCTGCGTTTCCATCCCAGACTTCGGAGGCTGAGAACTCCCAGACATTTTTCCCTCCTGTTCTGGCTCCCCTATCTTTACGAGGGTTCCCCATCTTAGGCAATTGCTGATCCTCTTTCCAATAGTACTAAACTTTGACTCGAAATAGGTAATTTAGATAAGAGTTTTATATTCTCCTTGGAGCTACAAAGTTTTGCTGCTTTCTAGCTTGGGCTCAACAGCCCCCCTCCCCGACAAATCTAAAGATGCCCGTCGTGTGGTCTCAGCGGCTGCGGGATCAGAGGACCAACTGGAGCAGATGAAAGCCTTCGAGGAGGAGGTGGCTCATGCTGCCGAACAATCCTTTTCCTTATCTGTTTTTGTTCCGCTCAAACTGGGCACTTCCTTCTCCAGATCCTTCAAAGAGATGTGCCAGTCTCTCCCTATGAAAGGGGAGGGTCCGCCTGGTTCACACACCTCCCGGTCCTGTAAAAAGGACAGTAGACCAGTAGAAGAGTCTTCACAACGTCGACGCTCTTGGGACAGAGAGAGATCTCAGTCACAGGAGTCTCCTATCTCGACCTTGGTCAAAATTGTAACGCCGGCCGCTGGCTTCACAGTACCCCCGTCAGGCCAGTTGGCTCAGATGTGGGATGACAACCAGGTCGAAATTATAATCGACCCCTTCCGACCCGTTGTCGACTGATGAGGCTGACAATTCTTTATTTAGGACTCCGGTCCTACCGACTGAGGAGGAGACCCAGCCAGCTGGTGCTCCACCTGTGGTCACAGTCCCCGATCTGGAGGAGCCGTGGTTCTCCGCGGCTCCTTCTGAGAAGTCCTGCCGGTCCACCTGGCGCTTGTCTTCTAGATCTCGGCCCCCCCTCGACTGATAGGCCAAGGAAGTCTCACAAGCGGCGCTCCAGGAAGCGGCGTCGCCACTATTCGTCTTTGTCCTCCTTGGATGAGGAGAGGCTTCAACACAAGCTGCATCATCGCTGAGAGGACCTCGTATGGCAACAGCTCATGCTGACCAGTCTAAAGTCAACCCCAGCTTTTACCCCAGCCATCACTTGGCTGTTGCCTTCCAGGCCGACTCCGGTGGAGCCGGTCGACACCGTCCCTCTGCCTGTGGAACCAGTGAAAACCTCCTGGTTCTGCCGAAGCTGGCCTCTCCACTTGTTTTGGTGGAGCAGCCTCCCTCTGGCTCCTGCCAAGGAGTCTCAACCAGATTAGGGTCTCCCGCACAGGCTGTCAGACACACTTACTCCTGACCATCCATGGCGGGTCGAGAGTGACTCTGGTGGTTGGCTGCTTTATCCGGACTCAGGGTCCAAGAATTAGGACTTGCATTTGCGTCTGTGTGACAATGATTCCATGAGTCTCTCAACTGAGGAGGGTCCCACGTCCTTCATGGGCATCCTCCGTCTCATCTCTGAATCAACGGGCATGCCTTTGGAGTCTGTTGAGAACCGGGCAGAATACCCCTTGACTGATATCCTCAGAAAAGGGGATTCTCCATCTGAGACCTTCCCAGTGGCCGTGGCTGTTGTTGGTCCGCCCTTGGAGCTTTGACAGCATCCAGCCTCCTGTCCTGCGCCTTCCACTCGTATGTCTCGCAAGTATGTGGTTCCCATTGGCTCCCCCTCTGGGTTTACACAGCATCCCTCGGCCAAGGGACTGGTGACTGAGTCTGTGTTCCAGTACTCGGGCAACTCGGGAGATATGGATAGACCTCTGGACAAAGAGTCCAAAAAGTTGGACCATGCAGCCAGAAAGATCTATGCTGCTTCCTCACTTGGCCTCCGACAGGCGAGCTCGGCTGTCTTTATGGCACGCTTCTCCCTTTTGGGCTCTCTGGATGAGGTGCTTCCTCCTCTCCCCGCGGATCTTCAGACCACGGTCAAGCATGTTCGTGATCAGGGCAGGGCCATTGATAAACAGCAACTCCAGACGGCCATGGACATCATGGATTCTTGTGCCCGTTCAGTGGCAGCTGCAGTCACCATGCGCCGCAGGGCCTGACTGAGAGTCTCGATCTTTACAGCAGACACCCAGCATAAACTGGCGGACGTTCCCTTCTTGTGTACTGACTTGTTCGGTCTTGGAGTCAATGGTCACCTCCAGCATATCGAGAAGTCCAGTACCACCTTGGACTCTGTACCCTCCACCCAGAAAGAACCCCAGGGTTCTGAGAAATCACAGAAGAAGAAGCCTTTTCAGTCTTCTGCCCCTGCGGCCAAGCAGCCCCAGTACCAAACTGGGCAGCAGCAGCAGGCTCAACCTTGGCGCCCTCGGCCCAAGTCTGGGGCTTCGGCAGATTGTAAGCCCGGAGGGAGAGGTTCCAGCGGCCCAGCTGCTGGCTTTCATTTTCCAAGTCTGCACAGTGACGGGATGGGGGCAGCCACCCCCATGCCTGTCCTGACCACTCTTGGTCCTGCTGTGGGGGTCCGGCTCCGCCACTTCTTTCCACCTGGTCCGCTGTCATAACGGACAGGCGGGTCTTGGAGGTGGTCGGCCAGGGTCTGCCTCTGGAATTCATGCAGTACCCTCCAAGCCGAGCCCGCACCCCACGGGACGAAATGGTATCTACCCATACTCGGTCGGCTGTCAGAGACATCACCCAACTCCTCTGCAAGAAGGTAGTGGTCAGAGTCGCGGACACCCCAGTCAACCCAGGGTTTGTTTCCAGGTACTTTGTGGTCCCAAAACAGACGGGGGGCTGGCGCCCTATTCTAGACCTGCACGACCTGAATCAGTTCCTCAGATCGCACACCTTCCGGATGGTAACTCTATCCCAGATCATACCATCCCTTGAGCAGAACATGTGATTCTGATCATTGGATCTACAGGATGCATTCTTCCATGTCCCGATCCGTCCATCCCATTGGAGGTTCCTCTGCTTCAGGGTGGAGGGAACCCTCTACAAGTTTCAAGCCATGCCGTTCAGCCTGTCATCAGCCCCCAGGGTCTTCGCCAACTGCATAGCAGTGGTGGTGGCCTATTTTTGACGTCGGGTCAGAGTTGTACCCCATCTCAATGATTGGCTAATAGCGAGTCCCTCCAGACTGGAGGTGGAGAGATCCAGGGATCTGGCCCGCCACACCTGCTTCAGCCTTGGCCTCTTGGTCAATGAGGCCAAGTCAGAACTCGTGCCCTCGCAGGTGATTTGCTTAATCGGGGCAGAGCTCTACTCTTGCCAAGCCAGAGCTCTGCTCCCGGCGGACAGGGCTGAGGTTCTCTCCTCCTTTGCCCAATCATTTCTGGTTGGGCACTTGCGCCCTGCCTGGGACTTCCTGCGACTTCTGGGTTACATGGTGGCCTGCACCACCGTGGTCAGATGGGCCTGGTGGCATATGCACCCCTTCAGTGGGAGCAAGCCAGCCAGTGGTCCCAGTGACACGGTCATTTCGACCAGTTGGTCACTATGACCCAGAAGATGTCTGATGCCCGACAGTGGTGGACCGTCCTGGAACATCTGCAGGGAGGGATCCCGTTTGTCCACCCCGAGCCGACAGTCATCCTTACGACCGACACCCATCTCTCGGGCTGAGGTGCCCACATAGGGAATCGCAGAGTCCATGGGCTCTGGATCCCCGAGGAATCCCGATGCCACATCAACCTGCTGGGGTCCAAACAGTCCGGTTGGCTGCATTCGCTCTGCTCCTTCGGGGTCAAGTGGTACAAGTCCAGATGGATAATACCATGACCATGTACTACCTCAACAAACAGGGCAGCACACACTCCTGGCCTCTCTGCAGGGAAGTGCTCCGCATCTGGACCCTCGTGAGCTGGCTGGAGGCAGATGATCTAGCCGTCCATGTGGCAGGAGCCTTGAATCAGTTGGTGGACACCCTCAGCCGTGTGGGCGAGGCGTCCCACAAGTGGTCTCTTCATGCAGAGGTAGCTCACAGCTTGTTCTCCCCATGGGGCACCCCTCAGGTGGACCTGTTCGCTTCCAGGGAGGACACAAAGCTGAGGCTGTTTCATGCCCGCCTAATCAGCAGGGCTCACTGCAGAGGGATGCCTTCTCGAGGCCATGGACCCCAGGCCTCTTCTATGCCTTTCCCCCACTTCCCTTGGTCCACAAGGTGTTTCTCAAGGGCAGGCGGGACAAGGCAAGGGTGATCCTGGTAGCCCCAGATTGGCCCCACCAGTTCTGGTATCCAGATCCCCTCAGCACCAGGCTCCCGAGGAGTCTCCCAGCATGATCGGACCTGCTGTTGATCAGTCAGGGGAAGGTATTCCATCCGGACCTTCAATCCCTGCACCTGACAGCCTGGTTCCTGAGCGGCTAGAGTTCCAGGCTTTGGGTCTCTCTGACAGTGTACTCTGTGTTGTTGAGGCATCTAGGAAGGAGTCGACCATGAGGTGCTATGCCTTCAGATGGAAGAGATTCTCCATTTGGTGTCAGGGCAAGGGCCTGGACCCTTCGTCCTGTCCAGTGGCTAGCATCCTCAACTACCTTTGGTCTTTCTCCAAAGGAGGTCTTCGATCTATGACCCTTAAGGCGCACCTAGCAGCCATTTCTGCGTACCGGGAGCGGACTGGTCAGCAGACGGCACAGGAAAAGGTGGTCTGGCGTTTCTTTAAAGGCTTCGACCACATCCCCCCAAAGTGCGTGAACCACCACCTCCGTGGCATTTACTTCTGGTTTGGCAAAACCCACGGGCCAGCCATTCGAACCGATGCACAAGTGTGAGATGTCACACCTGTCATGGAAGACCACCTTCGTGGTGGCTATCACGTCAGCCAGAAGGACTGGGGAACTACAGGCGCTCTCTGTTGAGTCTCCCTATCTGGTCTTTCACAGGGACAAGGTTGTCCTGCGCTCCCACCCGAAATTCTTTCCGAAGGTGGTGTCGGAGTTTCACTTAAACCAGGTGTTGACTCTGCCGGTGTACTTATCCCAGTTACACCTCAGAGGCTGAGTACGGGCTCCATGCTTTGGACCTGAAACGAGCACTCTCTTTATTATAAGGAGCAAACTGCTGAAGTTCGGGGAGAGGTTTGCTAGCTGTTTACCTACGCTGAAGCCGCTCCTGGCAGACCTGCAGCAAAGCGGACGATTGGCAGATGGATAGCATCCTGCATTCATCTCTGCTATAGGTAGGTGGGCAAGGAGCCTCCCATAGGGATAAGAACTCATTCCACCCGCCATACTTCTGCGTCAGTAGCTGCTTTTGGGGACGTTCCTATCCAGGATATTTGCAGGGCTGCTACCTGGAAGTCAGTAAACACCTTCATTACCCATTACCACACTGACTAAGAGTCACACAGGGATGCTGATTTTGGGGCCTCAGTTCTCCAATCTCTGTTCCCTAAGTGGGGGAGTTGTGCCTTGCCTTCCTTCTCCCAGAGAATTACTAGGAGTCTGCCAACAAGTGTGGATAAGAACAACATATCCACATCCCTAGAAACACAGGTTACTCACCTGTAACAGTAGTTCTAGGAGTGGTATATGTTCATCCACATTGACCCACCGACTCCCTGGCTCGACATGCAACCTCTGCTTCCAGCGGCAAGATCTCAAGGCCATGGGGCAGAGCCGAGGCATATACCACCCGGTGGGTGGGAGGGAGAGCCAGCTTTAGACTTTCCGCAAGATTTAAAGGGAAAGGGACATGCCAACAAGTGTAGATGAACAACATATACCACTCCTAGAACTACTGTTACAGGTGAGTAACCTGTATTTTTGGTGCATCACCCAAGATTGCCGATATGCTGGTTGCAACCAGAAAGCTGCCTACCAGATGTAACTATTTGCTGAAATAGAAGCAATTCATTTTGTGGGCCGCTTGCAGAAATTTGGTCCCATGCACCTGTCTGGTAAATGCGATACTGGAATACTTGTTATCACTGTTGGACTCCAGTTTACAGTGTTCCTCACTAAAGATTCATTTGACTGCTGTGTCAGCTTTCCATGCCTATATTGATCAGCGTATGGTTGCCCAACTGGAGGTCTGCCATACTTTTCTGAGTGGTATTTTGCACATAAAATGTATATGTAATCTGGTACTGCCTTGGGACCTGAATTATGTTCAGGAGAAACTGACATTGGCTCCTTTTGAGCCAGCTGCCAGTTGTGGGTATGCTTTCTGTTATGGAAAGTGATTTTTGGTTGCAATCTCTTCTGCTCAAAGTATTTCAGAGCCATAGGCTCGTTATTTGATTTTCCACAGAGACAGAGTTTCTTTGTATACCAATCCTAAGTTTTTACCAAAGGTGGTATCTGAGTTTATGTTGAATAAAACGATGCACCTTCCTGTTCATTACTGTAAGCATGCTGAACAGGGTGAGGCATTGCTCCATACGTTGGATATTCATAGGCTATTGAGATACTATGTGCATTGCACCAAGGGCTGCAGAAAGTCTTCTCAGCTTTTTGTTTTGTTCATCCCTGAGAAAGAGGGCACACCTGTGTCTAAACTGTGCCTGTCCAAATGGTTGGCACATTGAATTATGTTCCATTATAGGAAGTACAGTAGGGGACGTCCTGGTGTGGTATGCCGTCACTGCACAAGAGGTACGGCCACTTCTGTTGCATGATTCAGAAATGTTTCCGCTGCTGACATTTGTGCTGCAGCCACATAGAGCACTTGTCCACACCTTCACTAAGCTTTACAGGCTGGACACTGTATCTTGTAGACAAGGAGGTTTTAGGCCTGGCTGTACAGAAGGGCCTGCTGTCTTGAATCAGACTGTGCCACCCTCCTAGTTGGCTTTTGAGTACTTAGGACCTGTTACAAAGGTGTGGCCTAGTAGAAGCGGTATCTTCAAAGAAGAAAGGAGTATTTATGTACTTACTGTAACAGTAGTTATTCAATAGAATCTTCTCTATTAGGCTGTACCGTTCCTTCCTCCTTCTCCGTAGGGTTGCATCACTCTCATTTGGATGTGACTGCCAAGGTATGGAAGCTTTGGGCGTTTTGCAGGTTATCATCTTAGCAACCTATTCAGACGGGCACACTTTGGACCTGGTGCTCACACTGGGTCTTGAGGTGGGTGACCTCATGATTGATCCGGTCGTTTGATTGGATCATTGCACTGTGAGGTTCAAGTTTATACCCCTCCCACCGAGGAAGATGGTCCGGAACCGCCCTTCGCAGGGATTGTTCGCAACAGGACAAAAGCACTGCTGGACCTGTCGAGTGTGGGAACTGCATGCGGAATGGGTGTGAAGGAGGCAGTGGCAGCCTATAATAGGATTGTTTCTGCCACCTTCGACACTTATCACACCTGTCCATGTCCAGCCCTTGTTTACTTGCTGGAGATCCCCGTAGTTTGATGGGGAGTTCAGGGAGTTGGAGGTTTGAGCATCACGGGAGGAAATCTGGGCTGATGGAGGACAAATTGGCTTTGAGTTCACATTGTGGTGACTATAAAAGTGCAATCTCCTGGAAAAAGGCAGATCTTACTTTGAGAGGGTTCCTTCAGTAGGTCATCACATATAGAAGTGGCGCCACCTGGCAGACATGTCTAGCAATCCCTGACGGGGGACCGCCCACCCGACATCACGTGACCGTCAGCGTGACTGTATATAGTGGGCGGTCCCTCCGCCCGCCCTCCAGTTCTTTCCCGCTGTTGCCTCATGTCAAGTCGCATTGCAGACTTCAATATAGCGATAATCGTGAAAATGTTTTGGTCGTCATATTCTTCGCTAAAGATTTTGTCCTTTTTCATCCTCCTCATTGATGTCTTCACCTAAGAAGTGCTCGTCCTGAGGCACACAGATCCTGCTCAAGGACTGTCATCTCAAGTTCGTCCTCTAAGGCCCAGACCACCGTCTCCTCCTGCCTGGAGTGCCAGACCTTCAACCAATCCATGAAGAAAAGGAGACAGCAGGCTTTGGAGGCCCATCTCTTGAAAGCCCGCTAGGCTTCTCTAGAGAAGAAGATGGACCATTTGTGGGAGTTCTCTGCAGATAAATCTTCTCCATCGAAGAAGCACAAGGAGAAGTCTAGGGAGTGGGAATGCTTCGCGGACAACAAGCGGCCCTCGACGAGCAAGGCCCAGCTGCTGCCCAGAAAATCGGTCGGTAAGTCTGGTAAGACCATAGCAGGTCAGTCTACCGTCGGCTCAGACGACCGCTCCGCGCCAGCCGCTAAGTCGAGCCCCGGCTCCTCCGGAGACTACGCAGCAGCCGGTAAGCCGGCTCCCCAGCCTGTGGGGACCCGCCTGGCCCCTGTCGATAAGTTGGCCAGGGGCTCCTCTCCCGCCCGACGCCACCTGCCAAGATGCCTGTCCCTGACGGCCGCACAGGTGTGGTTCCCCCGTCTGGGCCTAACGGCGCCTCACCCGACGCCCGGCGGAACCAAGGGGAGAAGGCCCCTCTCCCTTCGCCCGTGCCTCCACTTCAGCGGCGGGTACTTCCGGCGAAGAAAGCTGAGAACCGCTCGACGTAGTCGATTCCATGGGGTCAACTCCACACTCTTCTCTTGGGGTCAAAGGGAAGGAGGCCCCTTCTCCACCTCCGGGCGGGATCCCTGTAGCGCAGACTCCGGCCAACATACCGCCAACCTGGCGAACCTTGTTCCTACGCTGGATGTCCCGATGACTGTTGCTCGCCCGGGACCTAGCAGTCAGCCCCAGCTGTTGGCTCAGAAGCCGGACGTACTGACGATGGTCCCTCAGCTAGGACCTATCGATAGGCCTCAACCATTGGCCCTGACGCCGGATCCGGTCCTGCCGCCAGGGCCCCTTCATCGGGTTCCAGCGCCGGCCCCTTTTCCGGCGCCGGATCGGGTGGTGTCAGTTCCGACGTCTGTCCCGACACCAGACCCCCAGCCTATATATACTACGGCGGGTCTGACTTGGGTACCCCTGCCGCCAGACCTGACGATGGGGATTTACTCCAGACCCCGAACTGTCCCTCACTATAGGCCGGGGTTCCTTGGGGACCACTACCTGGCTGGCCCCACTCCAGACTGGAGTCACCACAGACAGTTTTACCCTGGGTTCAGTCGCTACTCTCACCATCAGGGATTCCAGGGCTATCATTACTCACCACCACCGGTAATGCCGCCTCCTCCTCTCCCCCTCCCCCAGCCCTAACCTCCTCCACCACCACCCCCACCTCCTCTGGTTGCACCAGATTTCAAGACCCTGATTCAGTCTCTGTGGCAGGGAGCTCGGTCAGAGTTGGTGTCGGACCTGGAAATCGAGACTCCCTCTCCCACGGTCTCCCAGTTCCCCTTCCCCGATCAGTTCTTCTGTGGCTACTGTGCATGTCTCGGGGAAGACTCGTCAGGACGTCTCACTTCCAGATATCCATCACTGTCCTGACAAAGGGGCAGACGATGATGATGAGGGGCCGACGATTCTATGGAGGAGATCCTGGAGGAGCCTGAGGGCCCGTCGGGCAAGGTTTCCCCGAAATCCCCACCACAGGACCCTGCTTTTTTGGACCTTCTGAAGTCCATGAAGGATTTCTTTGACTGGGAGTCAGAGGATCAGGACCCTATGAGACAGAGACTCGCCGAGCATCTGGACGTAGTCTCTGTCTCCGGTTCCCATTCCTCCATGGATTGGACCTCATCAGGACCTCGCCTCTACCATCTGGCAGATGCCTCATTCCCTCCCAGCTGTCCCCAAGTGGGCGGACAGACTTTACCGGGCACCAAAGGATGCCCCGTTCTTGAAAACACATCCTAAGGCTGACTCTGTTGTAATTTCTGCCGCTCATGACCGCTCCGCCGCACCCAAGCACATGAGCACCTTTCCTCCGGACAAAGAGTCGAGGCAGATGGACCAGTTCGGGAGAAATATCTATTCTTCGGCCACATGCACCCTTCGGTCCCTTAACTATGTGGCCCATATGGTGTCTCACCAAAAAGCTACCTTGGCCAGGTTAAAGGCTCGGGTCCAGGCCATGGATCCTTCGACCTTAAAGGAGGAGCTTGTCAAGGACTTCGCCTCTCCCAAGTTCTCGTGTAGGCATGCTTTGCGGGCCACATATGACTCTTGTCGATTCTGTGGTGCGCACCTTGGCAAATGCCATTGCCCTTAGACGGCACTCCTGGCTTCGCCTTTCTGGACTTGCTAATGAGGTTCAGTCGGTGATTCAAGATGCCCCCCTTCAGGGGCTCGGTACTCTTTGGTGGAGACACCAAGGACATTACCACTGACTTGCAGGACAGAGGTCTTGCCCTCAGGTCGGTGAGGTCCATGTACCGATCGAGCAACCAACAACAGCAGCCCTTTCGGAAAAGGACCTGGAGGCAGAGAAAGCAAGCCCTGGCACGCCGCCAGGGAAAGTGTAGGGCCATGGGTACAGCCACCCCTACTGCCTCCAAGAACCAGAGACGAGCAGGGGGTCCTCTCCCTGAAAGTCTAGCCACTTCCTGACTTCCCATCGCCACTGCCTCTTCAGTCTCCGGACGGGGAGCAGGTGGGGAGGTTCGCCCGCCACGTGCAGGAATGGAGGCGATCACCCGGCCAATGGGGCCTGCAGCTAGTGTCTGTCGGACACACGATAGTTTCTAGACTTTCCTCCAGAAACTCCACCAAAAAGATCCTCCTGTTCAAGGGATCAAACTCCTCTCGTCCGAGAAGAGGTTAACAGTCTCTTGCTGAAGGAAGCAATAGAGCACGTTCCTCTCCGGCAAAGAGGAAAGGGGTTTCACTCCCATTTTCTTCCTGGTTCCAAAAAAGGCGGAAGATTTCAGACCCATACTCGACTTAAGCAACTTAAACCAGTTTGTCGAGTACAGAAAATTACAGATGCTGAGTCTCCAGAGCCTCCTTCCACTCCTTCTGGAGAACCATTGGTTGTGCGCTCTGGACATGCAGGGTGCTTACCTGCATGTTCCCATCTTCCCCAGCCACCGCCGGTTCCTGCGGTTTCAGTTCCAGGGGGAACACTTCCAGTTCCGAGCACTCCCCTTTGGCCTGTCCTCGGCACCCCGGGTGTTTACCAAGTGCCTGGCAGTGGTTGCAGCCTTCTTACGCTGCAGGGGCATTGCGGTTTTATCTTACCTGGATGACTGGCTGATTTCAGCTCCGTCCAGGGACTCTTTCCCAGAGGCTGTTTCTTTCACCTTGGACCTATTCAGCAGGCTAGGGATTACTGTCAGTATTCCCAAGTCCTCTATGGCCCCTACCCAGAAACTTCAGTTCATTGAGGCTGTTTTGGATATGGTCCATTTTAGAGCCTTCCTCCCTCCAGACACGGTGGAGGCACTGATCTGTCAGGCTTGCAAAGTGGCTTCTTCCAGGAACATCCCGGGCCGGGAGATCCTGCGTCTTCTCGGCCTGATGGGGGCCTCCATCACCACTGTTCCCCTCGCGAGGCTCCACATGAGTCACTCAGTGGTCCTTGTGTGTGCAGTGGGATCAACTCCTGGACGACCTGGACCATCCGGTGTTGGTCTCCTCAGCAGTTCAGAGAGAATTGCAGTGGTGGAGGGATCCCTGCAGTCTTTCTTTGGGTCTTCCCTTCAGGAACCCAGCTCCCTCAGCATCCTTGACTACGGATGCCTCGAATATGAGATAGGGAGCACATCTAGGGGAGCACCAAGCCCAAGGACTGTGGTCCAGCTTAGAGACTACATTACATATCAACGTTCTGGAGATGAGGGCTGTCCTGTACGCCTTACAGGCCTTCCAGACCCTCCTTGCCAAGGGATCACTGCTTGTCCAAATGGACAACATGTCGGTAGTTTGGTACCTCAAAAAACAAGGAGGAACCCACTCGTACCCCTTATGCAGGGAAGCGATGCGGGTGTGGAACTGGGTGGTCCAGCACAATCTTGCCCTTGTGGCTGTGCACATGCCAGGCGTTCTAAATGTCTTGGCGGACAGTCTGAGCAGATCTCGGACCCAGCTCACGAGTGGGAATTACATCAGGAAGTGGTGGAATCCATCTTCCTATGTTGGGGCATCTGGAAATCGACATTTTCACCTCCAAATTCAACGCAAAACTTCCCAGTTTTTGCTCGCTCGTTCCAGGGCATGGTGCTTTGGCACAACGTGCTGTCTCTCTCTTGGACAGGGAAATTTTTTACGCCTTCCCTCCATTTCCTATTCTCTAGAGGGTCCTCCTCAAGCTTCAAGCAGAGAGGGCAAAGATGATTCTCATCGCTTCTCTGTGGCCGAAACGGATCTGGTTCCCGCTGCTGCAACAGCTTTCCAGGAAACCACCGGTTCTACTTCCAGTGACTCAGGATCAAGGTCGATTACTACATCCAGGGCTCAGGACTCTGCATCTTCATGCATGGCTCCTGCAGACATAGTGATATCTCGCTTTGGGGTCTCCTCCTGGGTTGCTCAAGTCTCATCGAGGCCAGAAAACCCTCTACTCGTTCCACTTATGCTATGAAGTGGAAACGGTTTTCCATTTGGGCGACCGCGAAGGGTTGGAACCCCTTCTCATGTTCTGCCCCTCAAGTCATGGAATACCTCCTTCACTTGTCAGACTCCGGTCTTTCATATTAGTCATTGAAGGTCCACCTTTTCGGCTATTTCGGCATACCACGAGCTAGTGGATGGCAAACCCATGGCTCAGTTGGAAGTCTCTAAAACGTTTCTGAAAGGGATTCTCCATCTGAAAACCCCCATCCACAGCCCAGCTCCTCCTTGGGACTTGAACTTCGTTTTGGAAAAGCTCACCCTTCCTGCTTTTGAGTCGGCTATGAGCTGTGATTTGCGCTGCCTTTACTGGAAGGCATTGTCCCTGGTTGCCATCACGTCAGCTTGGAAGATTTCGGAGCTTCACGCTCTGGTTTGTAAAGAGCCCTATCTGATTTTCCACAGGGACTGGGCGGTCTCAGAACGAATCCAAAGTTTCTTCCCCAAGGTGGTGTCAGAAGCCACGCTGAACCAATTAGTAGAGCTTCCTGTATACTATCCGGCCCCCTCTAACAGAGGTTAGGCACTCCTCCATACCATAGACGTACATCGGATTCTTCGGTACTACACTCACCGGACTAAAGAATTCTGTAGCTGTGATTAGCTTTTTGTCTCTCTTGCCCCCAGGTCGAAGGGCAAACCGGTTTCTAAGCAGGGCCTTTCCAAATGGCTAGGCAACTGCAACAGGTATTGTTACCAGAAGTATGAAAAACCTCTGCTAGGTACCATCAGAGGTCATTCTACTAGGGGCATGGCTGCTTCTGCTGCCTTTTTGAGAAATGTCTCTGCGGCTGACATCTGTGCCGCAGCTACTTGGAGTTCTGTGCATACCTTTACCAAACACTACCGTCTGGACCAGTGTTCCCATTAAGGCTGCAGATCTGGGGGTGCACTGCACCCTCTCCAAAAAAATTTTCAAGGGTACAAATTCAATTATAAGGGTTCAGTCTACCATTTGTGCAAAATTTTTGTGGGGTACATATACTTCATACAGAATTATGGGGGTACAGTGTACCCCCTTCACACAAAAATATACTTGAATTTCATAATTTGTACGTGAATCACGTACAGTTGAGGGTAAGTGGGAACACTGGTCTGGATATTGCTTCTAGGCGGAGGGCCTGTTCTAGGCTGGGTCCATTCTGGATTCCAGTTCTTTCTGTTGGAGTTATTTCTCCTCCTCCCTAGTTTCTCTCGGTCTCTCTTTGGAAGGGACTGCTTGGGACTCTGTCCTATACGTGATGACCTACTGAAGGAGCCCTCTCGAATTAAGATAGTACAGTTACGTAGGAACTTACTGTAACAGTAGATCTTCGAGAGAGGTTCCTTCAGTAGGTCATATTCCGCCCCCCATTTTGTGTTTTACAGGGACTCCAAATCCTGTTCGCTCCTGCTGTCAGGCCTCTTCCTGTATCCGGCGGAGAACTGGAGGGCAGGCGTGGGGACCGCCCACTATATACAGTCACGCTGACGTCAGTCACGTGACGTCGAGTGGCCGCCCCATCAGGGATTGCTAGAAAAGGCTGCCGTGCGGCCCGACGCCAGGTGGCGCCAGTCCTATATGTGATGACCTATTGAAGGAACCACTCTCGAAGATCTACAGTATTTTTACGGTAAGTTCCTACGTAACTGTACTATTTTCTGTCTAGGGAGATTGCTGTGGCAAGGAACAGACCAGCTCAGCTCTTTTGTATGGAGGATGGGTTGTTGCACGCAACCTGTCTCTGTACGGGGGGTGGGGGCAAGCTTAAGCACAAGGTGCAATGAGTTTGCTCTGTTCTTTGCCAACAAAGTGTCCTCTATCAGGTCCAAGACCATCTCCAGTGCTGCTCAAACTGGAGGCATATGAGGGCACTCCTCTTGTTTGGAGTGAGTTTGATGCGGTTGGAGTGGATGAGGTAGGTGTGATGATCTCAAAGCAGTGGCCAACCCCCTGTGATATAGACCCAAGTCCAACCCGACTTTTGGTTGGTTGTGTTGGCCTGATTGGACCTGTGGTTGCTGGGATCGTCTGGTGTTTTTAGAGAGCAGGGTCTTTCCAGTAGCCTTGAAAGAGACCCTGGTGACACCCTTTTTGAAGAAACCCTCCTTGGACCCAGAGTGTCTCACTAGCTACAGACCGGTCTCAAACCTCTCGTTTTTAGGGAAGGTTTTGGAAAAAGTGGTAGCTGTTTAGCTTGAGACTCGTCTCACCTCCTCTACCACTTTTGAGTGCTTCCAGTCTGGACTTCGACCTGGACATAGCACGGAGATCACCCTGGTGAGGGTGTTTAAGGATCTTCTAGCAAGAAATAGGGGAGAGTGTACTATTCTTGTCCTCCTCAATCTCTCTGCGGCATGTGACACCGTGGATCATGAGGTGTTACTGGATCGACTGCAGAACTGGTGTGGACTAACTGGCAGTGTCATCAGCTGGTTTAAGTCCTACCGCACAGGCAGCGTACAGAGGGTGGCAATGGGATGATCCTCGTCTGACCTGATGCCTTTGAACTGTGGAGTTCTGCATGGTTCGGTCTTATTGCCTCTTTTGTTCACAATGTATATGTTGCCTTCAGGAGACGTTATCAGGCGGTATGGGCCGAGCTATCATTGCTGTGCTGATGATACCCAGCTATACCTGTCCTGTGTGCCCGGAAACCAGATTGTGGTCTCTGTGTTTTAACACCTGCCTGGCCGAGATCCAGAGTTGGATGACTCAAAACTGGCTACGACTCAACCCAGACAAGGTGGAGGTATTGGTGGTGGATCCTGGTCGTCGACAGGACAGGGGAGTGTTAAGGACTGATCCTGGTTTGAGGCTGGGAGGTCTGTCTTTGACCCTCCCTATTCGGGTTTGGGATCTGGGCATGGTCCTTGATGACGGTTTGACACTTGATGCGCAGGTGTCTGCCGTCATCCAAAGTGGCTTTTACCATCTTAGAAACATTGCCCCAATCTGTGCCCTGATACCAGCTGATGACCTTGACACCCTAATACATGCCTTTGTCATGTCGAGGTTGGGCTACTGCAATGCCTTGTACCTGGGGCAGTCGGGAGGAAATCTCTGCCATCTGCAGCTGGTGCAGAGTGCGGCGGCCAGGCTAGTTATGGTGCATCAAGATTCAATCATATTATGCCTGTTCTCTCTGGGCTGCACTGGCTGCCGATAAGGTGGAGGATTGCCTTCAAGGTTGGATTACTAACCTTTAAAGCCCTGCATGGCCAGGGATCAGACCATCTGTGAGACCTCCTGGTCCCTCACTGCCAAGCTTGCTCTCTCCATTTCTCCGAGGGGGGCCTCTTGATGGTCCCCAGGGCTGGGTTGTGGCTATCGGGAGACCATGCTTTCTCTGTTGCTGTGCCAGCCCTGTGGAATTTGTTGCCAAGTTATTTGAGAGAGGCAACTTCAGTGGAAACCTTTAAGAGGGGACTAGAGACATTTTTATTTAACCAGGCAATTGACTTGACACAATTGCTAAAAGTTTTATATTTTTCATTGACTGTTTTATGTATGTTTTATATATATACATATTATGATTTTAGGTTTTATGTGCTCTGTAATATATCATGAAATGTTTTATTGTTGTATTTGCTCTATATTTTATACCTGTAATTGCACAGTGCTCTGAGCCTCCAGGAAGGGACACTTTATAAAGTATCTATCGATCTGTCTCCATCCATCCATCTGTCTATCACAGATTTTTGTCTTACAGTAATCCGTAGCTGTTCTGTGCAGTACCATTTTTTGTTTGGTATGCTCGGTGCTGGTTTGACCTCCTGGTTTCCCAGAAATGGAGGTCCTCTGAGTCTAATCTTTGGCGAGGAACTGAAGCGAGATTGGGCCGCCACTGTTAGGTAGACGGTGACATATGCCATCATCGTGGGCGGCCTCCAGCTAGTCCTACGCTGACACGAGTATATTTCCAATGGTGTTGGCCCGATGGTCAAACTAGCCAAGGCTGAGCTCATCTCGTCATTGGAGCAGAATTAGACTACCCGCAAGATGGAGCTAGAGCTCATCTACCCCTGGACCCAGGTGGATGACCTGTCCTCCTTTGGCTGATCATTTCAGGTTGGGTAATAGTGCCCAGCTTGAGATTTCCTCTGACTTGTGGGCTTCATTTCTATAGCCATGGTGTGTTGAATCCACTGGCATATGGGACCCATTCAGAGGGCACTGGCGTGCTAGTGATCATATTGATTATGGCGGCATCACTGATGGGCTGGGGTGCACATCTGTGGAACCATGGAGTGCACAGGTTCTGGCGTCAAGCAGGACTCTGCTCCTCATCAATCTATTGGTTTTCAGTGTAGTTCGCTTGGCATGGGCAAAGTTTGCACCACTGATTTGAGGTAGACTGGTTCATGTTAACATGGACAACATGACTACCCTGTCCTACCTAAATACAGTGAGGCACATACTCATTGAAACAGACTTTGACGGCAGATAAGGACCACTTGGCCTACCCAGTCTGCCCATTTCCCTATTGGATAAGCTGCAGGTTCTAGTTAACCAACAGCCTACTTCCTGCAACCCCCCACTATAATTGCCTTATGTCTGTCCCATGCATGTTTGAATTCCCCCACTGTTTCAGACTCCACAACCTCTCCAGGAAGGCGGTTCCATGTGTCCACCACTCTCTCCGTGAAAAAGAATTTCCTCACATTACCCCTGAGACGTCCCCCCTCTAACTTTAAATTGTGCCCCTTTGTTCTTACACATCTCTTTTTCTGAAAGATGCTACCCTCCTGGACTTTGTTGATTCCCTTGAGGTACTTAAAGTTTCTATCATGTCCCCGTCCCTCCTTTCATCAAGGGTGTACATATTAAGCTCTCTGTCTCTCTTCATATGGTTTCTGATGTAGACCCTGCACCATTTTAGTTGCCCTCCTCTTGACTGCTTCCATCCTGTCTATGTCCTTGCGTAGATGAGGTCTCCAAAACTGCACGCAGTACTCCAGATGGGGTCTCACCAACTGTCTGTACAGAGGGATAACCACTTCCCTTTTTCTACTTGTGATGCCCCTCCCTATGCATCCCAGTATCCCCCTGGCTCTCCTTACTGACTTCTCACATTGCTTACCCACGTTTAGGTCATCTGATATGACTACACCCAGATCCTTTTCCATTATTGTTGTCGCTAGTACCTCCCCTCCTATTGTGTACTCTTCTCCTGGATTTTTATTTCCCAGATGCATTACTTTGCACTTCTTTGCATTGAATCTAAGTTGCCATATGTCTGACCATTCCTAAAACCTTGCCAAGTCCTTCTCATCCTTTCTACCCCCTTGTGTATCAACTCTGTTACAGATCTTTGTGTCATCCATAAAGAGCATACCTTTCCTTCCAGACCCTCCAGATGTCACCTATAAAGGCGTTAAAGAGGACTGGACCCAGTACTGAGCCCTGAGGTACTCCACTAGTAACCCCCCTTTCTTCAGAATGTGTTCCATTCACTATTACCTTCTGTGTCCTATTGTGCAGCCAGTTTGCTACCCAGGCTACCACCCTGGGACCCACTCCCAGGCTGGCTAACTTGATTATTAATCTTTTGTGCGGGACTGTGTCAAATGCTCCTCTTTTCCTCTCTGTCAGGAGGCACACCAGACATGGTCTCTGTCTCACTCCCTACATGCTGACCTGTTGCCGGTCCATGTCTCAGAGTGAACAACCAGCTGGCGAACGCTCTCTCATCTGGGAGTGCGCCCATAAATGGTCGGTCTAGCTGGATGGGGTTCCCATTTGTTCTCATAATGGGGTTCATTGTCAGTAGATCTGTTCGCTTCCTGGGAAAACAGGAAGCTGAGAACAGGAAGACTGATCTTCCAAGAATCAAAAACACCAAGGCTGCACAGTGGTAAACCCCAAGAATTGTCAGCACCCTGTAGCAGTTATTCTCAAGGATTCAGTGCAAATCATATAGAAAAGTGTAAAATAGTCTTTAATTTACTAAATGTCCACCCTGTGATGTCAGATCTTTCGCTGGAAGAGCAGGTTCTAGGGACATGGATATGTTGTTCATCCACACTCATTGGCAGGTATCCTTGCCGCTTTAAATCTTGCCGGAAGGTCTTCAAGCTTGCTCCTCCCACCCACCCGGGTGGTATAACTCTCGGCTCCGCCCCATGACGCCAGATCTTCCTTACCGCTTGGAAGCTCAGGTTCCCTCCTTAACGCTCTGCGTTTGAGACTGGTTCCTATTTCTCCGTTTGCGGATTTAAAAATAAATTTTGCGAAAAGACTTCAGTCTTCTATTCCTCGCGGCTGCGATGGACAAATCGACTCCCGGATTTCGGAGATGCCCATGCGGGCAGAAGATGTCTCGGACGGATCCACACTCCACGTGTGTCTACTGCTTAGGCCTTGAGCACGACCCGCAGGCTTGCGACCTGTACTCATCTTTCTCGGCCTACGTCCTCGAAGACCGTGCTGCCCGATTGCAACTGGGCCGTCCGAAGCGTTCCCTCGGTGAAGTCAAGGAGGCCGGTTGGCGGTTATCCCGGCGGTGGCTCGGCGGATCAGCTCGGCGGATGGTAAGCCCTCGAAGAGGAGGTGCGGGCCGTATCTTCCTCGGCCGCGGCATTTATCCCGCTCTCTCTGGGTTCTTCCTACACGGCTTCTTTTAAGGAGCTTTGTCTGTCCCTCTCCACTAAGGGAGAAGGGCCTGCGTCTGCTGGACCTTATTCTCGGTCCAAAAAGAGGGACAGGGGTAAGTCCCTCCGTCGACGCTCTTGGGAGCGGGAAAGGTCCCTCTCCCCGGGCCGTCGACCGTCGGCTTCGGTCGACCGCTCGGCTCCGGCCACTGGCCTCACGGTGTCCCCGTCAGGTCAGTTGACCGAGACTCCCACCGATGAAGTCGAGATTTTTCTCGACCCATTGGATGGGCTGTCGCCTTTAGCAGCCGAGATTCCCCTCTCCCCGGTTCCCCCGGGAGGAGTTGAGGATCCCGTGGGCTCGCCTGTGCCTCCGGTTCCGGAGCCCTCGGATGGACCATCCGAGGCGAAGGGAGTGCGGTTCCGGCCGACACCTCCCGCACCGACCTCGGGAAATTCGGGACTCTGATCTCGGACCTCTTGCGGTCAGCCGATCCACCGTCATGGCGGTTCGGTCCTCGGCACGCGGTAAGCGGCGTCGCCCGCTTCGTCCTCGTCCTCCTCCTCGGATGAGGAGGCTCGGCGTAAATTACGTCGATGGTACGAGACCTTATGTTGCAACAGCTCCTCTGGCGGGGAGTAAGCCGGCCCGTCGCCTTCCCGGCATTAAAATGCTTTGTCACGGGCTGACACAACCCCTCGACTTATCGAGGCCTATGCAGGCGGTTGTTGGCCAAAACCAGCTGCTCCACCGATTCGGTGGAACCTCCGCCTCCACAGCCACCAATTGGGGCTCCGGCGAAGGATTCTCGGTCGGCTGAGGGTCTACCCCTCGGCTGTCAGTTACCCTCACTCCCGACCGACCTCGGCAGGTGAAGGTGGCTAGGGCCAGAGCAGCTCTTCGAGGACTCTTCGAGTCGAAGATGATTCCTCCTTTTCTCAAGCGACTGGACTTGGAGTCTTCAGGAGGTCAGTCAATGGGCGATAGCCGTCGTCCTTCCTAGGACTGCTTGGCTCATCTCGGAGTCCACGGGATGGGCTGAACCACGTTCCAAGCGGGCCAGGTATCCCCTCACGGAGATTCTGGACCGAGGGGATTCTCCGACGGAGGCCTTTCCGGTGGCCGAGGCCATAGTGGGTCCGGCACTGGAGCTTTGGCAGCGCCCTGCTTCCTGCCCTGCGCCTTCGGCCAGGATGGCCAGGAAGTATGCGGTCCCTACCGGTTCCTTGTCCGGTTTTTCGGAACACCCCTCTGCTGGGGGGTTGGTTACCGACAGCGTTTTCCGGCGCGCCGGCAACGCCAGGGATGTGGACAAACCTCCTGACAAGGAGTCCAAGAAATTGGACTATGTCGGGCGAAAAGTCTACGCTGCGTCCTCTCTCGGCCTTCGTCAGGCCAGTTCGGCCGTCCTCATGGCACATTTTCTCATGCCCTGTTGGGCTCCTGGATGAGGTCATCCCTCATCTTCCTCGATCTGCAGACTACGGTTAAGCAGGTGCGGGACCAGGGCAGGGCAGTGGCCAAACAGCAGCTCAGACTGCTTTGGATATGGGGACTCATGTGCCAGATCGGTGGCGGCCGCAGTGGCTATGCGTCGGCGGGCTTAGCTGAGGATATCCACCTTTACTGCGGATACCCAGCACAAGTTGGCGGATGTTCCCTTTTTAGGGACTGACCTCTTCGGCCCTGGGGTGGAAGGTCACCTGCAGAGGATCGAGAAGTCCAATGCTACCTTGGACTCGGTCTCTTCCGCTCAGAAGGACAAAGGCCGGAAACCACAGCCTAAGCCCTTTCGTCCTTCTGTGCCCCCGGCGCGCCCGGCCCAGCAACGTCAGGGCCAGCAGGCTCGGCCTTGGCATCCCAAACCCAAGACGCCGGCTTCCTCTAACAGGAGGCAGGGAGGAAAAGGCCCAGGAGGTCCCTCGGCCGGTCCCTCCTCCAAGCCTGCCCAGTGACGGGCTGAGGGGTCGCCCCATTCCCATCACCTACCCTGGGTCCCCCCGTGGGGGCGGCTCCGCACTTCGTTCCGCCTGGTCCGCTGTTTCCACGGACAGGTGGGTCTTGAGGTGGTGGGAGAGGCCTGCCTCTGGAATTCGAGCAGGCACCACCCTTCAGAGCCGTCGCCCCTCGGGGGGCCTCGGGATCCCCAGCCTCACTGGCGGCTCGTCGAGCCGACATCGCTCTCCTCCTCCTCCAGAAGGAGGTGATAAGAGAGGTGGTGGACCCTCCTTCAGACCCAGGGTTTGTGTCCAGGTACTTCCTGGTTCCGAGGCGGACGGGGGGCTGGCGCCCCATTCTCGACCTACACGACCTAAACAAGTTCCTAAGGTCTCGAACCTTCAGGATGGTCACTCTGCTCAGATAATACCATCCTTGGAGCAGCGGGCGTGGTTCTGCTCTCTGGACTTGCAGGATGCGTTTTTCCCGTCCCTATCCGTCCGTCTCACCAGAGATTCCTTCGCTTCAGGCGGAAGGATCCCTCTTGAGTTCAAGCCATGCCCTTGGCTTGTCTCCAGCTCCAGGGTCTTCACCAAATGCATGGCAGTGGTGACAGCATTCCTTCGGCGCCAGGGTCGGGTGTACCTTACCTGGACGACTGGCTGATAGCAGCTCCCTCCAGGAAGGAGGCGGAGTGGTCCAGAGATCTGGCCCTCCAGGTCTGCTCTCAACTGGGCCTCCTTATCAACGAGGCCAAGTCGGAACTCGAGCCGAAGCAGGTGATTCTATTCATCGGGGCGCAGCTCCCGGCGGACAGGGCCGAGGTTCTTTCCTCCTTTGCCCGATCATTTCTGGTTGGGCAATTGCGCCCTGCCCGGGACTTCCTGCGCCTCCTGGGTCTCATGGCAGCCTGCACCAGCGTGGTCCGTTGGGCCCGCTGGAACATGCGTCCCCTTCAGTGGGGACTGGCCAGCCAGTGGTCCCTGGCGCTGCGATCCTTTGGACCAGCTTTGTCGGTGACACAGGGGATGTGGGCAGCTCTCCAGTGGTGGACCGTTCCAGATCATTTGCAGGAGGGCATCCCGTTCGTCCGCCCGAGCGGTCTCTCTATCGACCGATGCCTCTCTGATGGGTTGGGGGGTGCCCATCTGGGGAACACCGGGCTCATGGCCTCTGGTCCCCGTGAGTCGATGCCACATCAACCTGCTGGAGCTCCGAGCGGTCCGCCTAGCTCTCACCGCCTTTGCTCCGTTCCTCCGGGGTCAAGTGGTCCGGTCCAGCGGACAATACCACGACCATGTACTATCTAAACCGCCAGGGCGGGCGCGCTCCATGCTTCTATGCAAGAAGCTCTCCGCATTTGGTCACGTCGCAGCCTGGAGGCGGATCTCCTAGCCATTCACGTGGCAGGAGCCTCCAACACCCTGGCCGATGCCTGAGCGGATAGGGCTGCATCCCACGAGTGGTCTCTCCTGCGGAGGTAGTACAGCATCTGTTCTCCCATTGGGGCACACCTCAGGTGGACCTGTTTGCCTCCAGGGAGAGCGCGAGCTGAGTCTGTTCCATGCCGCCCCCTCAGCAGGGCTCGCTGCAGGGGGATGCCTTCTCGAGGCCGTGGACCCCGGGCCTCTTTACGCCTTTCCCCCATTTCCCTTGATCCACAGGGTGCTTCTCAAGGCGAGGAGGGACAAGGCGCAGGTGATTCTGGTAGCCCCAGACTGGCCCTGCCAGTTCTGGTATCCAGATCTCCTCAGTCTCAGCTCCAGGATTCGCGGCAGCTTCCAGCTCGCCGGACCTGCTCTCAGTCAATCAGGGAAGGTGTTCCATCCGGACCTTCAATCCCTGCACCTGGCGGCCTGGTTCCTGGCGGCTAGAGTTCCAGGCCTTGGGTCTTTCCGACGAGGTCCTCAATGTAGTTGAGGCGTCCGTAGAGTCGACCAGAAAATGCTATGCCTTCAAATGGAAAAGGTTTTCCATTTGGTGTCAGAGCAATGGCTTGGACCCTTCCTCCTGTTCCTTGGCAAGCATCTTGGACTATTTATGGTCCTTTCTAGTCAAGGGCTTAGGTCGGCGACCCTAAGGGTTGCACCTGGCAGCCATCTCTGCTTACCGAGGCGGGCGGGAAGCAGTCGGTGCGCAGGAGAAGGTGGTCTGGCACTTTTCAAAGGCCTTGATCACATTTCCCTCCAGTCACGGGAACCCCCACCTCCGTGGGATCTACTGCTGGTACTGGCAAAGCTCATGGGCAAGCCATTCGAACCTATGCACAGGTGTGCTCTCTCTCACCTGTCGTGGAAGACCGCCTTCTTGGTGGCTATCACGTCAGCCAGAAGGATGGAGAGCTCCAGGCGCTCCTTGAGTCTCCTTACCTGGTCTTCCACAGGGACAAGGTTGTCCTCTCCACCGAAATTCCTTCCGAAGGTGGTGTCGGAGTTTCACCTTAACCAGTGTTGACTCTGCCGGTGTTCACCCCAATCACACCTCGGAGGCGAATATAGGCTCCATACTCTGGACCCTAGAAGAGCTCGCTTATTATAAGGGCGCGACGCTGAAATTCGGGAGAGGTTCGCCAGCTGTTTGTCACCCACACGCTGAAGCCGATCTGGCAGACCTGCAGCCAGCGGACGATAAGCAGGTGGGTAACCTCCTGCATAGATCTCTGCTATAAGTTGGCGGGCATGGAGCCTCCCAGAGGATAAGAGCTCATTCTACCGCCATACTGCTGCAAGGTGGCTGCTTCCAGGGACGTCCCTATCCAGGAAATCTGCAGGGCTGCTACCTGGAAGTCAGCAAACACCTTCATTACCCATTACCACATCGACCTTGAGTCACGCCGGGATGCTGGTTTTGGGGCCTCGGTTCTCAGTCTCTCTTTCCCAAGTAAGTATTGGGGGTGTCGTCTTGCCTCCCTCCTCCCGGAGAACTGCTAGGAGTCTGCCAATGAGTGTGGATGAACAACATATCCATGTCCTAAATACAGGTTACTCACCTGTAACAGGAGTTCTAGGAATGGTATATGTTGTTCATCCTACATTTCCTGTACCTTCTCGGCCCGACGCTGACAACCTGAGCTTCCAGCGGGCCAGATCTGGCGTCATGGGGAGGAGCCGGAGTTATACCACCCGGGTGGGTGGGAGGAGCAAGCTTGAAGACCTTCCGGCAAGATTTAAAGCGGCAAGGATACCTGCCAATGAGTGTGGATGAACAACATATACCATTCCTAGAACTCCTGTTACAGGTGAGTAACCTGTATTTACCTCCTTCACACTGTCGCATAGCATTTTCTCCTGCATAGGTGAAGCTCTTCTTTTTAAAAGTCTTCGAGGTCTTGCTTGCGGTTCTTTTGACTCCATCTCCGGATCAACGGTGGAACACAAGAAACCAGGATTCAAATTTTTTTTTGGGTGCTGGCAGAAAATGTCGAGTCACTGATCCACACGACACGTACGTGTACTGCCTAGGCGGGTAACATGACGTGGCCAGGTGCGGCCTGTGCTTCCTGACTCTCTGAAGGACGGGAAGCTCTAGTTCTTGCTGGGTTGACCTTTGGATCTAAAGGACCTCCCTGAGGGCTGCAGTAAGGCCTTGGCTGCAGTCACGTCTGAGCAGCTTGTGGTCTCCGAGGTGGAAGCAGTGACTACAGTGGTGGCCACTTCCTCGGTCTCAGCACTGTTTCCTCAGGCCAGCAATGGAGGGTCTTTCACGGGCCACTTCCATGAGATGTGCCTGTCCCTTCAGACCTTGGGGAGAGCCCTGCCCTCTGTGGTTCAGAATCTAAGCACTGCTGGCGCCAGTCATGGGACAGGCGAGATCGAGGTCCTCCCGATCCCTCGACTCACCCAACTGCTTGATGGCTGTCGCGTGCCCTCAGCCAAGGAGCAGGTCGAGGGCTGTTCAGCTCTTCTGTTGAGCGAGTCAGCCTCCGCTGCGGTTGACCAGGCTGTCTTAATTTTCCTGAGCCTGTTGACCGGTTCTCAGACTAGGCTGAGTAGTTCGTCTTGCAGACTTTGGTGTTGCCAGTCCTCACTCAAGGAGGACGTGTACCAATTGGTGACCACGGTTGATCCTTCCAGGGACCAGCCTCTACCCCGAGTCAGGTCTTTGTCTATGTTGCTCAGTGTCATTAGGCACGTAATTTATGGCCAGCTGCAGGGAGACCTTTCTTGCCATTGGCTAGTCAAGATCATGGTTGAGGCATTTGTGAACCCACTTGACTAGGAGGTGTGGCTGTCGGCGTTCCTCATCCTCCTCATTATTAGGTGAGGAGAGGCACCCACATAAGATGTACCGGTGCTACAAGAAATTCCTCTGGTAGCAGTGGACCATCGCGTGGCAGGGCAGGGTTCTACCCCAAGGACCTTTGATCTCCTGGCAGCCACCAGTGGTTGCTCTGCCGTGCCGGTCCATGCTCCACAGGTGCTCCCCACACCTGCTTCTCTGCTGACCTAGGGGTCAGAGTATACCCCTACCTGGATAATTAGCTGATAATTGGTCCATCCAAAGAGGCTGTGGGGCACTCACAGACCCGGTTCTCCAGATCTGCTGAGACTTGGGCCTGCTGGTCAACCTGGAAAAGTCTGAACTGGTATTGAAGCAGGTGATCATGTTCATCGGGGCAGAACTAAAGACTCTGCGGGCCAAGGCTGGCCTCCCAGTGGACCGGGCACAGGATCTTACCTCCTTTACCAGATTTCAGGTTGTGCTCTTGTGCCCTCCCTTGGATTTCCTATGGCTGCTGGGGTACATGGCATCCTGCACCAGCATGGTCCGCTGAGCCTGTTGTTGGATGCACCACCTTCAGGAGAAGCTTGGCTGTCAGTAATCCTCATCGCCTAGACCCCGTTGGACCAGCTGGCCAGAGTGACACAGATGATGTGGAATACCATCCAGAGATGGCATGTCCCAGAGCCAACCGTCACACTGATGGCAAACACATCTCTGGTAGGGTGGCGAGCACACTTGGGAGACCACATGGCCCATGGGTTCTCTTCAGCCTCAGCAGTCGGTCTCTGTGGCAACAGCCTCTCCGCCCAGATGTCGGGGGATGGTTCTGCACAGGGACCTTCAGTCCATGCACCTCACAGCCTGCTTCCTGAGCGGCTAGAGTTCTAGGCCTTGGGTCTTTCCGAGGATGTCCTCCATGTTGTGGAAGCACCCAGAAAGGAGTCGACTTATAGGTGCTATGCCTTTAAATGAAAGATTTTCCATTTGGTGCCATTGTCAAGGAGCGTGATCCCCTTTCTCAGCTGCAACTGAGTGACAACTCTTAAGGTGCACCTGTCACTCATCTCTGCATACCAAGTGCAAGCCAGTAAGCCGATGGTGGCGCAGGAGAAGATGTTTGGGTGCTTTTTCATGGGCCTTGACCACTTGTCCACCTCCACTGTGGGACTTGGTACTGGTCCCAGCTGTGCACATGAGCAAGCCTTTTGAAACAATGCTAATATATTGTTCACATTCACACAACTCAGTTGGCCTCCCCTGGCAAGTGACACCTGATCCTGCTTCCAGCTTGCAAGACTTAACGCCACAGGGCGGAATCTAGGGATATATCCATCCAGGTGGTGGGAAGAGCTTAGTTTTAAGACATCCAGTCAGTCATTGCATTCCAGTGGAACTGCCAGTGTGGATATGAACCACATACCACTCATAGAGCTACTGTTTTGGGTGAATAATCTATTCTTCTTCCTGTGGGGCTTCCCCAGGTGGATCCGTTTGCCTCCTGAGTGAACGTCAAACTGAGGCTGTTGTGTGCCTGTCCTTCCACAGTCTGGGACGCTGATGGAGGGTGCTTTTGCGAGGCTCTGGACCCCAGGTCTCGTGTACGGCTTGCCTCTCTCCCCCCCCAATCCACAGAATACTGGTCAAGGTCAGGAAGGACAAGGCACGGATGATCCTGATAGCTTGAGATTGGCCTTATCAGTTGTGGTACCCGGATCTCCCCAGCCTCAGCAGCAGGTCTCCATGGCGACTCCTTTGCCACCCAGTCCGGCTGATCAGACTTCAGTTGACAGTCCTGCATCCAGACCTTCAGTCCATGCACCTCATGAAGCCTTAAGTGGCGAAGCGCTGGGGCACCTGCAAGCGGATCATTCGTGTGCTTTGTGAGTGATTCAGAATAATACAATTTCATTCAGAAACTTGAAACTGGGATTGTGGAATTTTTTATGCCTCCTTCACTGGTGTATCACTCCCCTGGCTCTGGAATGCGAGTTGTCCTCTGTTTTTGTTTGTCCATTCACTTCACGGCGTGGTTCCTGAGCGGCTAGCGTTCCAGGCGTTGGGTCTCTTCAGGGATGCCCTCTACGTGGTGGAGGCCTTCAGGAAATAGTCGACTCGTAAGTGCTATTCCTTTAAATGGAACATATTTTCCATCTGGTGTTAGGGCACGGAGCATGATCCCCTTGCCTGCCCTGTGGCTCTCATCCTGTGCTATCTCTGGTCTGTTTCCCAGCTGGGACTGAGCAGTGACCCTTAAAGTGCACATGGCAGCTATGTCTGCTTATTGGGCGTTGACCGGTACGTAGACAGTTACCCTGGTATGGGGCGTAGGGATTTGCCCCTTCTCGGTGCTCAGACCTTGCACCTAGCATCCCCCTCAGGCTGCCTTGGAATGGGGAGGCACGCAAACTTGCCCTCTGTGGTGGTGCTTCTCCCCAGGGGAAGGGAGAGTCTGAGATCCACGAAGGCCCCAGGCTAGGCTAGCACCTGCAGTATCATTTGGGTGGAGGTCCATTGGTGTCATGGTGCTACCGACCCAAGGGATTTTCCATGGTAGTTCCCCTGGAGGCGAAGACGTCTGCAAAGGTTGGGCGCACTCCTGTACCTGAAATACAGATGTCTGCCATAGTCTTCCCCCACTGAAGACTGGCCCCGGCTGTTGCACACCCAGTCTCCACTTAGTGTCTCTGACCTGCCAGGGACCCCTTCCGAGGAGGAGAGCTGTCCATGGGACACTCATCCTACCTTCCCTTAGCTGACTCTCTGACTCCCCGTACTCGCTTTAGAGCACGGGTCATCAGTGCCACAGGTGGTAGCACTACCCCTGTGATGGCGGGCTGACCTTGGATGGGTGCTTTTTCCAGGGCATGAATCCCTTCCACCGCAGGACTTGCTGCGTATCCTGTCTGTGCTCATGGACAAGCCTTTCGAGCTGATGCACAGGTGTGAGTTGTCACACCTGTTGTGGAAGACTGCCTTCCTGGTGGCTGCTACATCTGCCAGAAGGATGGAGGCGCTCTTGTTGGACTCGTCCCATCTGGTCTTCCGCAGGGACAGAGTTGTTTCTCCCCCCAACCTGAAATTCATCCTGAAGGTGATTGGAGTTTCATCTTAAGTTTCACCTTAACCAGGTGATTAATTTATCAATATATTTTACCAACCCATCTTCAAAGGCCAACTGTAGGCTCCATATCCTGGACCTGTGGAGAGCACTCTCCCACTTCATGGAGAATATGGCAGGAGTTTGGGGAAAGGCTTGCCAGCTGCTCATCGCCTACACTGAAGCTGTGCTTGGCATACTGGCAGCAAAGCAGGTGATTTTAAGGTGGATTACATCTTGCATCAACCTCTGCTGTAGGTTGGCTGGTCGGGAACCTCCTGTAATGGATTTGTGCTCATTCCACCAGATATACTGCTCCCCTCGGTGGCCTCTTTCAGCGACGTCCCCATACAGGAGATCTGCAGGGCTGCTACCTGGAACTCCGCACACACCTTCATTTCCCATTATTGGTGACATTGAGTAATACCGACGCACTCAATCTCTGATCACCAAGTAGAGGTGTGCTCCTTGCCCCCTTCTCCTGGAGAACTGCTAGGAGTCTGCCGGAGTGTGGATAAATTAACCATATCCATGCCCCTTGAAGAACAGATTCTAGGGATGTGGGTATGGTTTATTTATTCACACTTTTGGCTGTCTCCCCTTTAAGAGATGTTCTTGCCAGATGGTCTTAAAGCTAAGCTCCTCCTACCACTTGGGTGCTATATCTCTTGGCTCCGCCCTGTAACATCAGATCTTCATTTCTGCTGGACGAGTCAGGTCTCATCCTTTGCAGCTCTGCACGCTGTGTAGGCCTGGATATAATTTTCAAGTGCGCCATTAGGTTAACTTCTTTCAACTTAAGTAAAAAGTATTTTACTGCGTAAGGTCTGACACAGTATTTGTGCCATTTTTTCGCATCAGCATTTCTTCAACATTTTTCTGAATCTCATTTGTTGAAGAGATTCCTCCAACTTGTTTATGTCGAGAGTTGATCCATTCCACCACCCTCTTCCGCCGCTGCGGAAAGAAGATTGCCTCCCTAAACGAACACTCTGCGTCTGCTGTCTTGGGCCTGAAAATGAAGTTCAAACAACATGAAGTCTTGCTATATTATGACAATTGCAGTTTGTCCCACCATTAGAACTGCTCCGGAGGTGAAAGAGTTAACTACCATTCTAAGAATGGAGTTTGGAGCGCGAGCTCGGTTAGAGGAAGCTCTGTCTGGATGATTTCAAACTGAAACTGTCAGATTCTTTACTCCGCCTCACTGAACAGTCGCTCCGGAGATTTCTCCTACTGCTCGGTTCATTTCTCGGTTTAAACAGTATTTTCTCGGTTTAATTTAACCGCGACTATTATTATTTTTAACCGCAAACGGTCGGTTCAAGCTCTGTCTGTGGTATTGTAAGTATAGACAGGTTTTTATTTCTGTGTGGAACTTGTAAATGTTTATCGGTTCGGTTGAACCGATCAAGTTAATTAAAACTTTAAAGTTTAAACATTTTAAAGCTTTTAGAGTCGGTTCCGGTTCTTATCGGTTCTAAAAAAAGCAGTTTCATTACGTTTTTCCACGACCTATTGACACGGTTGGGAACCGATAAAGGGTGTCTTGCCTGCTTTCGTTAAAGGGCAAGTTTCTTGGTTAGGCTGGCATCATGTCTGAGAAACCCAAAAGAAAAAACGGGCCCACTGGGTTTCAACACTGTAGTGTCTGTGGGGAAGCCTTTGCCAAGGCTGACCCACACACTACATGCGTTTATTGTCTGGGGTTTGACCACCTCAATTCAGACTGCCAGATTTGTAAGAATTTCCCTGCAGCCACCCTGGATAAGAGAGTGGGCAGGCTCAGGGAACGAGAGGCCAAAAAGTCCGCTGACCCGGATGGCCAGCCCGGTTCGGTGCCAGCCGAACCGGAGGGAGTGCCCTCTGACCAGGGCGAGACTTCCTCGGGCCAACGTAAAGCTGGCTCTGAGGAGCCAGTTCCAGCAAAGAAAACTCAAAATCAGCAGGTATGGAGTCCAAAATTCTTTCTCCAACTGCTGCAAAATAGCAAAAGCTATACAAATTGTACAGTCATTTTCTCGTGTTCCGTCCGAACCGCCACTGTCTGTAGGAGGTCGGTTCTACTGCTCAAGAATATGATATTGGAGATTTTTATGAACCAGAGGAGGGGGAGGAGGATTATGAACAGTGTGAATGTGACTTTGAGAGTCTGGATGTGCCCACTGAACCGGACATCTCCCCAGACAGACCTTTAGAATCTCCTCCTATGCTTTGAGTCCCCTTCTCATTTTTTGTTTTATAAAAAGGTTGCTGAAGCCCTCCAGCTCCCATTAGAGGAAGCTGTGGATGAGCAGGAGGAATCTGATTTTATGGAAATGATGGATATTCCAGAGTCTAGGAGATTATCTATCCCCTTACATAAAGTCTTTTAGGAAGCAAACAATAAAAATTCTAAAAGCCACTAATTCTGTATCTCCTGTTGATAAAAAGATGGACAGGAGGTACACTTTGTCAGGTCCTGATACAGATTTTCTTTCACAGCAATGCAGTCATGTTGGGTAGTACAGGCTGCAGCCTGTGATAAAGCTAACATTCCCCTGGCTTCACATCCTCCTGACAAGGACTCCAGGAAGATTGATGCCATGGCTAAAAAACAATACATGGCAGCGTCCTTGGGACTCAGACAAGCAAATTACATGGCTTATGTGGCAAGATACCAAAAATCTAGATGGGACACTGTCATGGCTTTGGCTAAACAGGCCCCTGGCCAGCTTGCCAAGGAGCTGGAGCAGGTGGCTACTGATGGTATTGAGGCTTCCAAGGTGCAATTCCATGCAGCTGTGGATTCTAATGATGTATCCTCTAGAGTCATGGCTACATCTGTGGCCTTTCGTAGGTTAGCTTGGATCAGGTGTACTAACTTGTCACAGGATACCCAGACTAAGGCCATGGATTTTCCTGTGGTGGGGAATTCTCTGTTTGGGGAGCAAACAGAGAATTACAGTGAAGAAAATGGATGAATACAGAACAACTTATAGGAGTGCACAAGCCAAGGAGCGGCAAGCCACTCCTCAGAAACAGACTCCCAGGGGTAGAGGTAGGCCCTTTCACAGGCCTTTTTACCAAACCCAGGCTTCTTCGGCTTATGCTCAGAGGGGGTTCTTCAGAGGCAGAGGCAGACGGGGTGCAAGTAGGTCTGCTCCCATCCCTCAGCCTAAAGCCCCTGCCAAACAGGTACCCTGATGGGGTGCCCAGGGCCGGTTCTCCACTTCCTGTAGGGGGCAGGCTGGCTTACTTCGCCCAGGACTGGGAGTCTCTAACATCAGACAAATGGGTCCTGGAAGTAGTAAGCCAGGGTCTGGTTCTCAGCTTCAAAACATTTCCAAAGATGAGAGCCAGATTTTTTCCACCTGCAAACCCTCTAGAGACCTTTACCTTAGAAACAGAGGTCTCAACCCTCCTAGCTCTCAGAGCTGTGGAAAGGGTTTCCCCCCTACACCAGGGCAAGGGTCTGTACTCCAGATATTTCCTTACCCCAAAAAAGACAGGAGAATGCGCCCATTTTAGACCTAAGATATCTGAACAAGCACCTTTTGAAACCAAAGTTCAAAATGGTGACTCTGGCAATGATTTTACCTTCTCTAAGGCCAGGGGACTGGCTAGCTTCCCTGGACCTCAAGGATGCCTATTTCCATGTTCTAATCAGAAGCTCCCACCGAAAGTACCTCAGATTCGAACTGCCCTCAGGTCACTACCAGTTCAGAGCAATGCCCTTCGGCCTCACCTGTGCCCCAAGGGTATTCACAAAATGTCTGGCAGTAGCAGTTGCTCATTTAAGAAGGCAAAGGATTGCTGTATTTCCCTATCTAGACGACTGGCTCATTGTAGGCCAGTCTCCAGAACAGGTCAAATCTCACCTGCAAGTTACCCAGCAGCTGCTCACCTCTCTGGGCTTCTTGCTCAATCTTCCAAAGTCAGTTCTGGAACCTGTTCAGGTACTCACCTTCATAGGTGCAGAATTGGACACAAAGCAGGCCAGAGCCTTCCTACCCTTAGAGAGGGTAAGGAACCTGGTGGCCCTGGCCTCCTCCTTCACTCTGCAGGTCTCTCGACCAGCAAGGCACTTCTTACAGCTCCTAGGGCACATGGCTGCTTCTACAGCTGTAGTGCAAGGAGCAAGATTTTAGATGAGGGACATTCAGTTTCACTTGAGAGCCTTTTGGTCTCAGAGAAAAGATCCCCTTTCCAAGTTGGTCCCAGTGACTCGAACCCTGATCCAGGCCCTTCAGTGGTGGCAGGATCAGAGCAATTTAAGACTGGGGGTCCCCTTCATTCCTCTGTCTCATTCCTTGACCCTCACTACGGATGCATCCCTTCTGGGATGGGGAGCTCACATGGGCGACCTCTCCACTCAGGGAGTGTGGTCCCCTCAGGAATCTCTGCTCCACATCAATTTTCTGGAACTCAGAGCTGTCTTTCTAGCACTTCAAGTATTTTCTGCATCTGTTCAGAACAAAGTGGTACAAGTCAGAACAGACAACACCACCACAATGTGGTACATCAACAAACAAGGGGGCACTCGGTCTTCGGCCTTGTGCACCGAAGCAGTGAAGTTGTGGTCTCTGGCTTATTCCCTGAACACTTCCCTCATAGCAGTTCACCTCCCAGGAAAGGACATTGTCCTGGCAGATGCTCTCAGCAGGATTTCCCAGGGCCATCACGAATGGTCACTGGATCCCCAAGTACTAGGGATAGTTTTTGCCAGATGGGGCACCCCTCAGATAGACCTTTCGCAGCCCAGACAATCACCAACTTCCACTGTTTTGTTGCAGGCCTCCAGTGATGGGCTCAGTCCCTCTGGATGCCTTTCTCCTAGATTGGGAAGGGAAGTTTCTATATGCTTTTCCTCCCTTCCCTCTCCTATTCAAGGTGCTAGTCAAAATCAGATCCCAGCCTTGCAGGATGATTCTGATTGCTCCAGATTGGGCCAGGCAGCCCTGGTACCCACTCCTTCTGTCCTTAACAGTCCATCTTCCTCTGTGCCTCCCAGGAGACACAACCTGTTATCTTGTGCCCAGGGAGGGTTTGGTATCCAATTCAAATCCCTCAACCTCAAGGTCTGGCTCTTGAGGAGTTAGAGTTTGCTGACCTACCTTTCTCAAGGTGTTCTCGACATCCTGAAGGCTTCTAGGAAGCCTTCCACTAGGCTACTTATAATTCTAAATGGAAAAGGTTTTCCATCTGGTGCTCGGGAAGCAGGTTTCCGGAATCTGCTGATTTGCCCATTGTTTGGACTATATGGTCCATCTTAATTCTTGGGCCTGAGACCAGCTACCCTGAAAGTGCATTTGGCAGCTGTCTCTGCTTTTATTTCAGCAGGAAAGCCCTCTTCCCTTTCCACTCACCCTGTTTTTCCAAGTTTTCAAGGATTACTTCATACTAATCCACCTTTCAGGGACCCGGCCCTGCCTGGGATCTTAATGTTTGCATTGCTCAGTTGATGCAACCCCTTTGAGCCTCTGTCTTCTGCAGAGCTCAAGTATTTGACTTGGAAAACTGTTTTCTAGTAGCCATCACTTCTGCCAGGCGCATAAGTGAGTTACAAGCCTTGTCAGTGGAGACTGACTTTATTTCCTTTCACAGGATAAGGTAGTCCTTAGGACTAACAGGAAGTTTTGCCTAAGGTGGTTTCAGACTTCCATCTCAACCAATCTATCTCCTTCCAGTGTTCTTCACTGACCATTCCTCCTCTGGTGAGAGGAGGCTGCACAACAGATGTTAAGAGGCCCTTAGTTACTATATAGAGCGTACCAAGGGTCAGGTTCAATCCTCCAACTTTTTCTCACTTATGGTGAGGTTGGTAAAGTTGAACCTGCCACTAAGAGATCCATTGCCAGGTGGATTCTCTTGTATCCAATTTGTTATCAAAAACTGGGAAAGGTTCCCCCTTCAGGCCTGAGGCTCACTCTACCAGAGGGTACAGCTGGTCTATAGCTGCTGCCAGAGACATCCCTATTTTAGAGATATGTCAAGCAGCTACCTGGAAAACGGTACACACTTCACCAAGCATTACTCCTGGATATCCAGGCCAGGAGGATGCTGGATTTAACACACCGTGCTTCAGAGCCTATTCCTAAGTAGGTTCTGTCCCTCCTCCATGGAGGTACTGCTGTGTATTCTGCAATTGTCATAATATAGCAAGACTTCATGTTGTTTGAAGAAAAAATTACTCACCTTAGTAATGTTGTTTCTTCTAATGGAGTCTTGCTATATTATGACCTCCCCAGCCTGCCCCTCTCAGAACTTCTACTTGGGTATGGGGTGGGCAGTCCAGTGTGGGCACCGGTTATGCCCATTATTTGTTTTTCACCCCTTTTGGGGTTTTGGGGTGTGGTGTTTTATTCTACCTTATTTTATTGTGTTCTGTTCCTGACTTGAGTCTTTGTGTTGGGACCAGGAATATGTTTAATATTTAGGTAGCCAGTTGGCTAGTGTAGGTTACAGCTTCACACAGAACCTTAGTGAGTTTTTGCTCGTAAAGATCTGACAGTTTCAGTTTGAAATCATCCAGACAGAGCTTCTCTAACCAAGCTCGAGCTCCAAACTCCATTCTTAGAATGGTAGTTAACCCTTTCACCTCCGGAGCAGTTCTAATGGTGGGGCAAACTGCAATTGTCATAATATAGCAAGACTCCATTAGAAGAAACAACATTACTAAGGGGAGTAATTTTTTCTTTCTGTCCGTGAGCGCTGCCAGAAGTTCAACCAAACAGCCCTCGGGTGACGCAAAAAGGCTCTTAAAGATTTCTTGATGGATCAACAGGTAGCCGGCTCCAGGCAAGGGGGCCCCAGGGTCCCAGCCTCTCAGTCGCCAACTGGATCGTTGAGCTCCAAGGCCAAGACAAATCCTTGGGGAAGTCGAAGAAAAACAGTGGTCACCCCCTGCTTCCTAACGGCCTCTTCTCCTTCCTCTGGGGGATCCTCAGTGGCTGACCAATGCGGAAACTGTTGTCCAGGTCTCTGTGTCCACCAGACCTATACCGACAGCTTCTCCACCCAATTCTCGGGGTGCCCCGCCGTTGACCTCCAGGTCGTCTGGCCCATCTTCATCAATGACAGGCTTGTCGTCAGTGACTCTCCCGTCAAAGCCTACCCCTTCTCCCTCCAGGGCTATAGGCTGTTCTTTTTCTCAGGACCCAGCAGGTGGGTCGTCAACACCTGTGCCGTTGACCTGAATGAAGTCCTACTTAAATTCACTAGTGTGCTGGTTCAACAGCTGGGACCCTATAGGTCCCCCTCACCAACGCTGTTGACAGCTGCTTCGTTGTCGATGCCTACTCGTCACCCACGGTAAGCTCTCCATGAGCCATCGTTGGCGCGTCCTGCACCAGACCTAGAAATCGGAGGTCAGTGTCGAGGAGGAGTACCATCCAGATCTCATTCTTCCTGAGGATGAGGAGGAAGAAAAAGAAATCCTGGACTCTGACAGGTCTGCTGCTTCCTTTGTCAGTGAGGATTCAATCAAGCATACTCCTAGGTCTCCTTCGGAGGACTCCGCATTTTTCAGTGTGATGAAGCAGCTGTCCTCGGCTATGGGTTTCCACACTGAGGAAGAGGATGCCTTCAGGAAAGAACTGATGGACTTCCTGGAGATCCCTTAATCTCCCCCAAAAATCATTTCTCCAATCCTTCCTGCTCTGAGGAATGAAGCCACAGCGGTCTGGCACAGACCAGACTTGGTGCCAGCTATGCCCCATAGGGCTGATAACGTTTATCATGTCCCCCAAGGTTTTCCCTGCTTTGCCACCCAACCCAAGACATTCAGTGGTCATCCAGGCAGCTCATGACAGATCTTAGGCGCCTAAGCACCTTAGTTCCCTTCCCCTAGATAAGCATTCTTACAGAATCAACCTTTGGGGAAAGAGGGTGTATGATTCCTTCACTCTGGGTTTGAGGATTGCAAACTTCCTGTCTCACATGGTGAAGTACCAAAATGCCAGTTGGAAAAAGGGCAGGGCCATGGCACAGACCCTCCCAGATGGTCTGCAAAAGCAAGAGCTGCTTCAGTGCCTCCAAGCCATTGAGGTTGTTAGTAAGCACCTCCTCAGATCCCTGTACGACATGGCTGAAACCATTGTCAGGGCTGCTGCCACAAGCATATACCTAGGTAGGCACTCAAGGCTGACGGTATCTGGTTTTGCTGCTGATGTTCAGCAAAAGGTGCTTAATGCCTTTTTTAATTGCACTAAGCTGTTTGGCCCTGATGTCCAGGATTTCATTAATGAACTACAAGCCTTGGGCAGGGCCCTTAAGTCTGTCCACTCCCATCTACCATGCAAACCAACCGAGAGGCAGAGATGACCTCCCTTTTGTAGGGTGCCCAATAAGCCCGGTACAGGCTCCCGGCCCCAAGGGAAACACAGGGCCCTGGCTGCCTTCTCCACCCCTGCCAGTGCTTGACCTGCGGCAAAGCATCCCAGGAATGATGGACCAGCCCAAGCAACTGGCACTACCTCCGCTTGACTCCTTGCCGGAACCCCCTCTTTTCTGGTCCCAAACCAGGAGGCTGTGGTCGGAGGCCGGTTCTCCCTCCACTTGAATCAGTGGAGAACCATAACTTCAGATGCATGGATTCTGCAAATGTTGGAGCAGGCACACACACTGGAGCTCATTGAGCAACCTCCAGAATCCCCTCTTCCATGCTTCAGTTATCCGCCGGCTCATTTGCCTGTTCTCCGGGAGGCTGTACAGTCCCTTCTACACAAGCAGGCTATCGAAACCAGTTTCTAGGCACCAGAGAAACAGAGTAACATATATTTTGATGGCAGATAAGGACCGCTTGACCCACCTAGTCTGCCCATTTCCCTACCTAATGGAAAAGCTGCAGATCCTAGTTAACCAGTAGCCTACTTCCTCTTACCCCCCCCCCCAAGAATTGCCTTATATCTGTCCCATGCATTCTTGAATTCCCCCACTGTTTTTGACTCCATGACCTCCTCAGGAAGGCTGTTCCATGCAACCACAAACCTTTCCGTGAAAATGTAATTCTTCATATTACCTCTGAGCAATCCCCCAATCTTCAAATTGTGCCCCTTGTTCTTGCATCTCTCTTTCTGAAAGGTGCTACCCTCCTGGACTTTGTTGATTCCCTTGAAATACTTGAAGTTTCTATCATGTCTCCCCCCACCCTTTCTTTGAGATATACATATTAAGCTCCTTTAGTCTCTCTTACATTATGTCTTCTGGTGCAGACCCTGCACCATTTTGGTTGCCCTCCTCTGGACAGCCTCCACCCTCTGTCTTTGCGGAGATGGGGTCTGCAGAACTGCACGCAGTACTCTAGATGGGGTCTCACCAACTGTCTGTACAGCGGCATAAAAACTTCTGTTTTCTACTGGTGATGCCTCTCCCTGTGCATCCCAGTATCCCCCAGCCCTTCTTACTGCCTTCTCACATTGCTTGCCCACCATTAGGTCATCTGATATAACTATCCCCAGGTCCCTTTCCATTTTGTTGTTATCAGTATCTCACCACCCCATTGTGTAGTCTTTTTTTTTAATCCCAGGGGCATTACTTTACACTTCCTTGCGTTGAATCTAAGCTGCCATGCATTTGACCATTCCTCCAACCTTGCCAAGTCCCTTCTTATCCTTTCCACCCCACCTTGTGTATCAACCCTGTTGCAGATTTTGTCTGCAAAGAGACATACTTTTCCTTCCAGTCCTTCTGCAATGTCACTTATAAAGACATTAAAAAGGACCAGACCCAGTACTGAACCCTGCGGTGCCCCACTATAGAAACATAGACTTTGACGGCAGATAAGGACCTCTTGGCCCATCTAGTCTGCCCATTTCCCTACCTACAGGATAGGCCGCAGATCCTAGTTAACCAACAGCCTATTTCTTCCTACCCCCCACAAAAATTGCCTTATATGTGTCCCATGCATTCTTGAATTCTCCCACAGTGTTAGACCCCACAACCTCCTCAGGAAGGCTGTTCCATGCATCCACTACCCCTCTGTGAAATACTTCCTCAGATTGCCCTGAACCCCGTCTTTAAATTGTGTCCCTTGTTCTTGCACGTCTCTTTTCTGAAAGATGCTACCCTCTTGGACTTTGTTGATTCCACTGAGGTACTTAAAAGTTTCTATCATGTCCCCCCTCTCCCTTCTTTCCTCAAGGGTATACATATTAAGCTCATTTTGTCTCTCCTCATACGGCTTCTCTTACAGACCCTGCACCATTTTTAGTTGCCCTCCTCTGGACTGCCTCTATCCTGTCTATGTTCTTGCAGAGATGGGGTCTCCAGAACTGGACGCAGTACTCCGGATGGGGTCTCACCAACTGTCTGTACAGAGGGATAACAACTTCCTGTTTTCTGCTGCTGATGCCTCTCCCTGTACATCCCAGTATACCCCCAGTCCTCCCTACTGCCTTCTCACACATTGCTTGCTAACCTTAAGGTCGCCTGATATGATTACCCCAGGTCCTTTCCTTTTTGTTGTTGTTACTAACCCCCATTGTGTATTCTTCCCTGGGTTCTTGTTTCCCAGGTAGTAACCCCCCTTTCTTCACTGTGGACTCAGTTTACTATTACTCTCTGTGTCCTGTTGTCCAGTCAGTGTTCTACCCAGGCTACCACTCTGGGACCCACTCCCAGGCTGGCTAATTTGTTTATTAATCTTTTGTGAGGTACTGTGTCAAATGCCTTGCTAAAGTCTAGGTAGGCCATGTCCACAGCCCCTTCCTGGTCTACTGCTTTGGTCACCCAGTCAAACAAATCGATTAGATTTGTCTGACATGACCTTCCCACTGTGAATCCATGCTGCCTTGGGTCGTGTGCCCCATTGGCCTCTAGGTGCTCAACAGTTCTTTCCTTCAAAAGTGATTCCATCATTTTCCCTACCACTGCAGTCAAACTGACAGGTCTGTAGTTTCCTGCCTGTCTTGCTCCCACTTTTGTGAAGGGGAATCACATCCGCCCTCCTCCAGTTCTCAGGTACCACACCATCCTCCTATGATTTGTTTAAAAGGGTAGTCAGTGGTGTTACTAGTTCTCCCCTTAGTTCTTTTAGAATGCTGGTGTGAATCCCATCAGGCCCCATTGCTTTGTCCACTTTCAGTTTTAGGAGTTCTTTCAGAACCCTTTCTTCTCTGAAAGGACTGATATTGACCCCCCTATCCACAGTGCTTCTATTGACTGGATTAGGTATCTCCCCCCTCCTCTTCCTTTGTGAATACTGAGCAGAAGTATTTGTTCAGTATCCCTGCTTTTTCACTGTTCCTCTCTGAAACGAGGAATTCTATTCCAGGTTTTTCCTGGTACCCAAAAAGACCGGCAATTTGAAGCCCACTCAGGACCTCAATATGTTTGTTCGGTACAAAAAGATCTTACTTCGAGAGGGTTCCTTCAGTAGGTCATTACATATAGGACTGGCGCCACCTGGCGTCGGGCCACATGGCAGACTTTTCTAGCAATACCTGACGGGTACGCCCACCCGACGTCACGTGACCGATGTCAGCGTGGCCGTATATTGTGGGCAGTCCCCACGCCCGCCCTCCAGTTCTTTCCCGCCGTCGCCTCGTGTCAGTCGCATTGCAGACTTCCATACAGTGATCGTCGTGTTAGTTCTTGTGTCGGATTTTTCCTTCGCCAAATCTTTATTTTCGATACTCCTCTGCTTGATGTCTTCACCCAAGAAGTGCTCGTCCTGTGGCACACAGATCCCTCATAAGGATGGTCACCTAAAGTGCATGATCTGTTTTAGCCCAGACCACCCTGTCTCCTCCTGCTCAAAGTGCCAGACTTTTAATTAGGCCACCAAAAAGCACACACAGCAGGTTTTGGAGGCCCACCTTTTAAAGGTCTGCTTAGATTTTTTTAGAAAAGCAAATGGTCCACATTAGAGAATCCTCTACTGAGAAATCTTCTCCCTCAAAGAAGCACCATAAGGAGAAATCTCGGGAGCAGGAACGCTCCACAGATTAGACCTTGCAGCCCTCGACGAGCAAGGCCCAGCCACCGCCTAAGAAGACCTCTGGCGGTAAGTCTGGCAAATCTTCTGCGGGTCAGTCGACCGTCGGCTCCGACGATGACCGCACCACTAAGCCAGCTCCCGGCTCCTCCAGGGACCGCTCGGCCGCTGGTAAGACAGCTCCCCAGCCTTCGAGGATCCGCCCGGCACCAGCCGGTATGTCGGCCGGGGGCTCCTCCCCAGCCTGCCCGGCTCCGCCTGATAAGACAGCAGTCTCCGGCCACTCAGGCGTGGTTCTTCTGTCGGGGCCTAGCGGCGTCTCACCTGACAACCGGCAGAACCAGGGGGAGAAGGTCCCTCTCCCCCCTCCTCCTTTGCCTTTACCCTCCCCTTCTCAGGCGGGTACTTCAGGCGAAGACAGCACCAAACCCCTCGATGTGGTAGATTCCTCAGGGTCTGTGCCGCGCTTTCCTTATGGGGTCACGGCGAAGGAGGCTCCTCCTTGGGAGTCTGGCCTTCCAGCGGATGCCCTTCCTCTTCCTTCAGGTGGGATCCCTTCAGAGCCGACGATTATCCCGGCCCTGATCCCACCGTAGGATCCAGTGAATCCCATTCAGACGCCGGATATTCTGACGACTCTTCCACAGCCAGGGCCCTGTGGTCTGCCCCAGCCTTCGGTTCCGGCGCCAGACCTGTTCCCGCCATCTGGCCCTGACGCCAGCCCCTCCGACGCCGGATCGGGTGGTGCCGGTCCAGTCTGTCCCCCTGACGTTAGCTATCCCGATGCTGGACTCCCTGCCAATTTATACTACAGCGGGTCTGACGTGGGTGTCCCCTCTGTCAGATCTGACAATGGGGATTTATACAAGACCTTGGACTGTCCCACATTACCCTTTCAGGTATCCTGGGGACCACTTCCCGGCTGGTGGTCCTCCTGAATGGAGCTCTTTTGGGGAGTACTAACCTGGTTATAACCCCTACCATCATTACCAGGGTTACCATTACCCACCCCCACCGGTTATGCCTCCTCAGCCACAACCTCCTCCTCCACCTCCGGCTACGCTGGATTTTAAGACCCTCATCCACTCTTGGTGGCAGGGCGCGCTTGGAGTTGGTATCAGACCTGGAGACAAGACTCCCTTTTCCACGGTCTCCTAGGTCTGCGTCCCTTAGAAGCTCTTCTCCATCTGCGGTACATATCTCGGAAGCAGCTCATCAGGACATTACCTTTCCCGACATCTGTAATATTCCAGACGAGGGGGCAGAAGATGATGAGGATGATGATGAGGAGGATGCCTTGGAGGAGCCAGAGGGTCCGAAAGGCAAGGTTTCCCCCAAGTCCCCCCCATAGGACCCTGCCTTCTTGAATCTTCTGAGGTCCATGAAGGATTTCTTCAACTAGGAGTCTGAGGAACAAGACCCAATGAGACCGAGGCTAGCTGAACACCTGGACTTTTAGAGTCTCTGTCTCCGGGCCCAATTCCTCCCTGGATCGGACCTCACCTCTATGGTCTGGCAGATGCCTCATTTCCTCCCGGCTGTCCCCAAGAGGGCGGACAGGATTTACTGGGTGCTGAAGGAAGGTCCATTCCTAAAGATGCATCCTAAGGTGGACTCTGTTGTCATCTCAGCTGCTCATGACCACTCCGCTGCACACAAGCACATGAGCACCTCTCCTGGAGACAGTCGCGGCAGATGGACCAGTTCAGTAGAAAAGTTTACGCCTCAGTCACATGCGCACTTAGAGCCCTTAACTCTGTGAGCCCCATGGTATCCCACCAAAAGGCTACCCTGGCCAGGTTAGAGGCTCATGTCCAGTCTGTGGAACCCTTGAGCCTCAAAGAGGAGCTTGCCAAGGACCTTTGCCTCTCTCGCTTTTCATGTAGGCATGCCTTGTGGGCTACATATGACTCCGTAGCTCGCACCTCAAGCAACTGCCGTTACCCTAAGACGGCATTCCTGGCTTTGCATCTCTGGCCTTGCCAACGAGGTACAGTCGGCGATTCAGGATGCCCCCTTCCAGGGCTTGGTGCTTTTTGATGGGGACACCAAAGATATCATCACTGATCTCCAGGACACAGGCCTCACCCTCTGATCAGTGAGGTCCATTTACCGATCGGGCACTCAGCAGCAGCAGCAGCAGCCCTTTCGGAAAGGACCTGGAAGCAGAGGAAGCAGGCCCCAGCTTGGCACCAGGACAAAAGCAAGTCCATGGGTTCTGCCACTCCTCCGGCCTCCAAGAACCAGAGACGTGCAGGGGGCCCTCCCCCTAAACGTCCTGCCACTTCCTGACTCACTATCCCCACTACCTCCTCAGTCTCATGACGAGGAGGTGGTGGGGTGAGGTTCGCCCGCCATGCGCTGGAATGGAAGACCATAACCTCCAACGCGTGGGTCCTGCAACTAGTGTCCGTCGGAAACAACATAGTTTCTGGAACTTCTCCAGAATCTCCGCCAAAAAGGTCTTCTTACTCCAGGGATCAGGCTCTTCTCGTCCGAGAAGTTGTTCAGTCTCTTACTCAAGGAAGCAATAGAGCGCGTTCCCCTCCGGCAAAGGGGCAGGGGGTTTTACTTCCATTTTTCCCTTGTTCCAAAAAAGGCTGGAGACTTAAGAACCAATCTCGACTTAAGCAGCCTCAGTTTGTCGAGTACAAAAAGTTTCGGATGTGGACGCTCCAGAGTCTCCTCCCACTCCTGGAGGATCATTGGCTGTGCACCCTGACATGCAGGATGCTTACCTGCACATCCTGATCTTCCCCAGCCACCGCCGTTTCCTGCGGTTCCAATTCCAAGGGGAGCACTTCCAGTTTCGGGCGCTCCATTTTGGTCTGTTCTCGGCACCCCAGATCTTTACCAAGTGCCTGGCGATGGTGGCAGCTTCCTTACGCTGCCAGGGTATTACAGTTTCCCCTTACCTGGATGACTGGCTGATCTCAGCCCCGTCCAGGGACTCTCTACTGGAGGCTGTCTTTCACCTTGGACCTCTTTGGCAGATTAAGGATTACTATCAATATTCCCAAGTCATCCATGATCCCGTCCCAGAGACTCCAGTTCATTGGGGCAGTCTTGGATACGGTCCAATGCAGAGCCTTTCTTCCTCCAGACAGGGTGGAGACCTTAATTCGTTAGGCTTTGCAAGTGGCTTCATCCAGGACCATCCCAGCCCGGGAGATTCTCCGCCTTCTTGGCCTGATGGCAGCCTCCATCACTACTGTTCCCCTGGCGAGGCTTCACATGAGAGTTGCTCAGTGGTCTTTGTGTATGCAGGGGGACCAACTCCTGGATGACCTGGACCATCAGGTACTGGTCTCTGCAGCGGTTCAGAAAGAACTGCTTTGGTGGAGGGACCCCTGCAACCTTTCCTTAGGTCTCCCTTTCAGGAACCGTGCTCCTCTGGCATCCCTAACTACAGACACATCGAACATGGGATGGGGAGCCCATCTGGGGGAGCACCAAGCTCAAGGACTGTGGGCCAGCTGGGAAGCACCTTTGCACATCAGCGTTCTGGAGGTGAGAGCGGTCTTGTACGCCTTGCAAGCCTTCCAGATCCTCCTTCCCAAGGGATCACTGCTGGTCCAAACGGACAATATGTCGGTAGTCTGGTACCTCAACAAACAAGAAGGAACCCGATCGTACCCCCTGTGCAGGGAGGCAATGCGGGTGTGGAACTGGGAGGTCCAGCACAATCTGACTCTTGTGGCCGTGCATATTCCCGGCATTCTAAATGTCCTGTCGGACAGTCTCAGCAGGTCTTAGACCCTAGCTTATGAGTGGGAATTACATCAGGAAATGGCAGAATCTCTCTTCCTAAATTGGGGGGTGTCCGGAAATCAACCTTTTCGCTTCCCAATACAATGCAAAACTTCACAATTTTTGTTCGCTCGTTCCAAGGCATGGTGCTTTCTGGCACGATGTGCTGTCTCTCTCTTGAACAGGGAAATTTTTGTACGCCTTCCCTCAGTTTCCCATTCTCCAGAGGGTACTTCTCAAGCTTCAGGCAGAGAAGGCGAGGATGATTCTCATCGCTCCTCTCTGGCCGAGACAAATTTTGTGTCCACTGTTAAAACAGCTATCCAGGGACCCACGACCTCTTGACCCAGGATCGAGGTCATCTTGTACATCCGGGGCTCAGGACACTGCATCTTCATGCATGGCTCCTGCAGACATAGTGATTTCTCGCTTCAGGGTCTCCTCCTGAGTCGCTCAAGTCCTTATAAAGGCTAGAAAACCCTTTACTCATTCCACTTGCGTCATGAAGTGGAAACGTTTTTCCATCTGGGCGACTTCCAAGAATTGGAACCCCTTTTCTTGTTCTGCGCCTCAAATCATGGAATACCTCCTTCAACTGCTGGACTCTGGTCTGTTGTATTCTTCTTTGAAGGTCCACTTTTCCGCAGTTTAGGCGTACCACAAGCTGGTGGATGGTAAATCTGTGGCTCAGTTGGAAGTCTCAAAAACCTTTCTGAAAGGGATCCTCCATCTGAAACCCCCCCATCCACAGCCCAACTCCACCTTGGGATTTGAACATTGTGTTGGAGAAGCTCACTCTTTCCCTCCGTTTGAGCCGGCCATGAGCTGTGATTTGCACTTCCTTTCCTGGAAGATATTATTTTTAGTTGCCATTACATCAGTCCGAAGGATTTCGGAACTTCACGCTCTGGTTCGTAAAGAGCCTTATCTTTTCCACAAGGACCGGGCAGTCCTCGGGACAAATTCTGTGTTTCTTCCCAAGGTGGTGTCAGAAGCCACACTGAGCCAATCAGTGGAGCTTCCTGTTTTCTTTCTGTCCCCTTCCAGTAGAGGTGAGGCACTCCTGCACACCATGAATGTCCATCAGATCCTTCGGTGCTACACACACCGGACCAAGGATTTCCGTAGCTGCGATCAGCTTTTTGTTTCTTTTGGCCCCAGGTCTAAGGGCAAACCGGTTTCCAAGCAGTGCCTTTCCAAATGGTAGGCAACTGTATTCGGTATTACCACCAAAAGTACAAAAAACTTCTGCCAGGTCCCATCAGAGGTCATTCTAGTAGGGGCATATCCGCTTCTGCTGCCTTTTTGCAGAACATCTCTGCGGCTGATATCTGCACCGCAGCCACTTAAAGTTCTGTCCATACCTTTACCAAATACTACAGTCTGGACATTGTTCCTAGGCGGAGGGCTTGCTTCGGCATAGCTGTCTTGCAGGGCCTTCTGTCTTAGGTTGGGTCCATTCTGGTTCCCAGTTTCTGTTGGAGCTATTTTCTCCTCCTCCCTGGTTTCTCTCGGTCTCTTTGAAGGGACTGCTTGGGAATCTGTCCTATATGTAATGACCTACTGAAGGAACCCCCTCGAAGTAAGATAGTACAGTTACATAGGAACTTACCATAACAGTAGATCTTCGATAGAGGTTCCTTTAGTAGGTGATATTTTTCCCTCCCTCCTTCCCTCATTTTATTTCTTACAGGGACTCCAAATCCTGTTCACTCCTGCTGTCAGTCTTCTTCCTGGCTCCGGAGGGAGAACTGGAGGGTGTGCGTGTGGACCACCCACTATATACGGCTATGCTGACATCGGGTGGGCGGTCCCCTGTCAGGGATTGCTAGAAAAGTCTGCCGTGCGGCCCGACGCCAGGTGGCACCAGTCCTATATGTAATGACCTACTGAAGGAACCTCTCTCGAAGATCTGCTGCTATGGTAAGTTCCTACGTAACTGTACTTTTCAGATGATAACTTTGCCAGGCCTGATACCCCTCCTCAAAACGGGGGACTGGCTTTGCTCACTGGACATGCAGGATGCCTACCTGCTTATCTTGGTCTTTCCTCCTCATGGGAAGTTTCTCCGTTTTGCCTTTCAGGGTGAGCATTATCTGTTCAAGATGCTGCCCTTTGGCTTGTCCTCCACAAAGCGAGTCTTTACCAAGTGCTTAGTGGTGGTCGCAGCAGCTCTCAGAAGGTAGGGTCTGTATGTTTTCTCTTATCTGAACGATTGGCTGCTAAAGGCCCTGTCTAAGGAACAGTTTTTACTGACTCTGGAGCGGACTCTCCATCTCTTCCACTCCCAGGGCATCACAATCAATCTGCCCAAGTTGGTTCTGGTACCATCCCAAAGGTCAAAAGAAAATGGTTCACTGAACTCACCCAGCTGTGCTTTGACAAAGACCAGTTTTGGTTGAAACGTCATTCGATGTGGGTGTCCTCGAGTGGAGGAGCCCAGCTTTCTGCTCTTGTTCCTTAAAGTAAAACTGCCTGATTTATTTGCATAGGTACAGTGTGGACAGCAGTTCTTTCAAGCTAGGTGAGTTCAGTGACCTGTTTTCTTTTGACTGTGTACCTCTGGTCACACTGAACCAGGCCCCTGCAGGCATCTCCTACTGTTTCTGTTGGCATTTGCCGTCCCAAAGGCTGTATTATGTAGAGGCGGTCCTGGACTTTGCGCAAGGGAAGGCCTTCCTGCCCCAAAACAGGGCAGAGTGTCTTTTAGCCCAAACTCAGAAAGTTGCTCAAAGCTGCTACATTCCTGCCAGGATGTACCTCAGATTACTGGCCTGATAGAGGCTGCCATACCCATTGTTCCCCTGGCACGACTTCATATGCTCACTCTCCAGTGGACCTTCGGGTGCGGTGGGACCAGCACATGGACAAGTTAGATCGCCCAGTCCTGGTCTCTTCTCCAGTCTGCAAGGTACTGCAGTGGTGGATGGACCCCTTGAACCTGCTTCAGGGCATCCCATTCCAGATCTCCTTCCCGCAACAGATCTTAACCACGGATGCCTCGAGTCGGGGCTCAGGCGCACACTTGGGTCCCTTCCAGACCCAGGGCTCTTGGTCCCAGCTGGAAATATCCCTGCACACATCAGTGTCCTGGAGATGAGGGCAGTGCTCTACGCGAAGCAGTCTTTTCAGGATCACATTGCTCCGGGGTCATCTGCTGGTGCAGTCAGACAATTTAAGTGTAGTTTACTATGTCAACAAGCTGGGAGGGGGGCTCATTCGTGCCCCCTACGCAGGGAGGCCATGAGAGTGTGGTACTGGGTGCTGGATCACAGTCTGACACTTTCTGCAGTCCACGTGCCAGGTGTATTAAACACTCTGGTGGACAGTATCAGCAGGACTCAGTCCAGCATGCATGAATGGGAGTTTCTCTCATTCATCGCAGAAGACTTGTTCGACAGATGGGGTCGTCCAGTGTTAGACCTTTTTGTGTCCTCACTCAACGCAAAACTGCCCAGTTTCTGCTCAGTAGATCCAGCGCCTGGAGTTTTCTAACGAGACACGTTGTCCCTCTCTTGGAGCGGGAGGTTTCTTTATGCATTCCCTTTGTGTCCTCTGATCCAGAAGATGCTGATCAAGTTGTATATGGAAAGGGCCAGCATGATCCTGATGGCTCCATTCTGGCCACAGCAGATATAATTTTCCTCTGCTACAGCAGCTGATGGAGGAACCTGCAGTCCCTCTATGCAGAAACCTATTAACCCAGGATCAGGGGACCCTGGTCCATCCCAACCTCGAGTCCCTCCATCTGCATGCTTGGCTCCTGAGGACATAGGCATAGCCAGGTTCAGTGTCTCGAACAGGGTGGTGGATATCATTGTGGCCGCCCGGAAGCCTTCCATTCGAGCCACATATGCCATAAAGTGGAAGCGGTTTGCCATCTGGGCTGCCAAACATCATTTGGACCCTTTCAGCTGCCAGGTGAACCACATCCTGGACTACCTCGGGTCTCAGTCTGACTTGGGTGTCCTGTACTCCTCCCTCAAGGTGCACCTTTCGGCCATCTCTGCGTTTCATAAGCCCATGGGTGACTGCATGATTACTCAGCTGGATGTCTCCTGTACCTTTCTCAGGGGCATCCTGCATCTGAAACCTCTGGTCCCGGCTTGTGACTTGAATTTTATTTTGGAGAAGTTGACCCTGTCTCCTTTTAAGCCACTCACAACCTGCGACCTGTGCTTTCTCTCTTGGAAAGTGTTATTTTTTAATTGCTCTTTTATCCTCCCTACAGCCTGCCTATCCCGACCTTTCAGGGCATCCAAGGAGTTATCCTTCTGCCACCCGCTCAACCCGGACCTACCTCGTGGTCCCCATACAGCTGCGACTTGCCCCCCGAGCAGGGACGAGGTGGGGTCTCTTCACCCCGTAATCCTTCATTTCGTCAGTCTAGAGAGGTGACTGGGTGAGCGGAGGCATGCTTCAGGAAGCCCGTCATCCTGGAGCCCGCAGGCATTTTTCCCCGTTATTCTTCCCTATGCAGTGAAAGCCCCTGATGTCAAGGTGCTGCGCGCTGACGTCCACTGTGTATGTTGGCTGACCATCCCTCCAAGTGGGGGTTTCTGGTCCCTCGCCCAAGGTCACACAAGTGTGTTGTGGGCAGTGGCCGCCCACCCTCCCCCCTGGAGACGACGAGCTGTCGTGGGACACTCAAGCTGTTCTCCCCCCAGCTGGCCCTCCAGCGACCAGAGTCCAGTCCCGAACCCAGGTCGCCGGCGTCGCAAGCGGAAATCCAACCGCTGCACCGCCGGGCCGGCTTGACAGCGTTATTTTTAGTTGCCATTAGAATTGCAGAGCTTCGGGCCCTCTGGTGCGAGGAGCCTTATCTGATTGTTCACAAAGACACGGTGTGCTTGTGCATGACTCCCTAAGTTTCTCCCTAAGGTGGTCTCAGAATTTACACTGTCAGTCTGTCCGCCTTACTGTTTGTTTTCCTGAGTGTGCCATACGTTAGATGTGCGCTGAGTTTCGAAGTACTACTTGCTTCGGACCAAGGAAAGTCGAAGCAGTTGTTTGTTTCTTTCGCCCCAGGTAGCGAGGGCGCTTCAGTTTCTAAGCAATGTTTATTCAAATAGTTGGCTAATTGCATTGTGTTTTGCTACAATAAGTACAGTAAAGAACTGCCTGGTGCTGTCCAAAGCTCATTCCACACAAGGCATGGCTACCTCTATAACTGGTTTCCGAGGGGGGGGGTCAGACGCTGACATCTGTGTGGTTGCCACCTGGAGTACTGTCCTTACTTTCACCAAGCACTACAATCTGGACATTGCCTCAAAAGCCTGTGCAGACTTATGCAGGGCTGTGTTACAGAGCCTCCTGTCTTAAGTTTGTGGTAAGCCCTCCTCCCGGACTGTCTGTGTACCTGTCACTGCTTGGGACTCATTCCTACAGTGTAACCTGATGACTGAGATAGCCCCGATGAAGATAGATCAGTTACGTAAGAACTTAACGTAACAGTAGATCTTCGGGGGATCTCGGTCATCAGATCTGCTTTCCCTTCTACCATCCCCTTTTTTGGGGCTCCTGTCTAGGAACTGGCTATCTGGTGTATACAGCTTTTTACATAGGTCTGGGCACCTCTCTCTCTCCCTCCCCTTCGGCCCCCATGGCTAGGCTATGCTCCCTTTGTCTCTGGGGGAAAGAACTGAGATGGGGTTGGTGACCACGTCGTTGGCGGCCCCAGTTGTACTGCTGAAAATCTTCATTGTGGATTCTCCTTCACCGATGGCAAAGTTCTTATGGTGTAACCTGATAACTGAGATCCCTTCGAAGAGCTACTGTTTCGGTAAGTTCTTATGTAACTGTTCTTTCTGCAAAAACTCAGAGAGGTGCTAGCTGGCCCAAAGGAAAGACTGGTAGAGTATGTTGAATCCAATGAACTACAAGACCATAGGCAGCATGAATTGACCGGGGGCATGAACTACATCTGGAGAGATTTCTTTGACTGAGTGACCAGCCAAGTAGATCAGTGGATGTGGCCTATCTGGATTTAGGAAGGCCTTCTGCGTTGTGCCCCACAGGAGGCTGATAAAGAAACTGGGCAGCTTAGGAGTGGGATCCAGAGTAGTGAACTGGGTAATAAACTGATTCATGGATAGTAGATGGGGAGGGGGGCTGATGGTGAACAGCACTCACTCAGTGATGGGATAATGACCAGCATGGTGCCACAGGGCTCCATGCTGAGACCAGTCCTCTTCAGTGTCTTCATAAATGACATTGCTAAAAGGACTGGAAGGGAAGATGTACCTTTTTGCAGATGATACCAAAATATGCTATAGGGTAGACACCAAGAAGGGGATGGTGAGAATGTGCAGGGATCTTTAGAAACTCGAGAAGTGGTCCAGACCGTGGCAGTTGGGGGTGCAGTGCCAAAAAGTGCGAAATCAGACACTTAGGTCACAGAAAACCAGGAGCTGAGTATAGGATGAGGGAGGTACTGACGGTCACTGAACGGGAAAGGAAGCTTGTTATATCTGACTGTCTCAAAGTGAGAGAGCAGTGTAACAAAGCAGTGGGTAAAGCTAGTGGGATTCTGGAGTGAATAGGGAAGGGTATCTGCTGCAGGAAAAGGGGAGATGGGGTTGCCACTATATTGCACACTTGAGACCTCACCTGGTTTACTGTGCCCAGTTTTTGAGGCTACGCATTAGAAACGACATACACAGGGTGGAGGCAGTCGACTAAAATGGTACAGGGGTTGCATGTGAAGCCCTCTGAGGAGAGCCTGAGTGATCTCAACATGTATACTCTGGAAGTGATCTCAACATGTATACTCTGGAAGAGAGGAGGAGAGAGGTAACAAAGAAACCTACAGTACCTCACGGGGGCAAACAGGGTGCAGGAGGGAAGTCTTTTTCAAATGAATAGAAGGACCAGGAGCATGTGATGAAGCTGGGTTGTGGTGGTTAAGAGATGTGAGGAAATATTTCTTAATTGAAAGGGTGGTAGAAGTGTGGAACACACTGCCAGCAGAAGTGGTGGGGGTGAAAACAGTGAGGGGCTTCAAGCATGCATGGGATAGACATAGGGGATATATTAGAAAATAGGCAGGGAGGAGTGGGGGTCTGCGGAGACAGATTAGGCAGGGAAGATCTGGGCAGATTGGGTGTACCAAACAGTCCTTTTCTGCCGACAAATTCTGTGTTGTGTTTGTACGTTCGGTTCATAAGACTTGCTCGCCAAAATAGAAATGTTTCAGTATTTGGTGTGCTTATTGCTCCCTGGACCCTTTTTGTCCCAGTGCAGCATGTCTTGGACTCTGGTAAAGTTGCACCTTTTGGCCATTAAAGCCTTTTATGCACTCATAAGGGACGAGTCTGTGGCCTCTTGGTGGTGTCCTATTGGTTCTTCCATGGGATTCTGCTTCTGCATCCCCAGTCCATAGGCCAATTCCAGTGTGGAACCTTGGGTTGTTTCTAGAGTGTCTTACACATGCTCCTTTGAACCTGCTGTTACCTGTGATGTGCATTTCCTTTCAGGGAAGACACTGTGCCTATTACCGCTGCCCCGAGGGTTTCTAAGCTGCAGGTTTTGGTTGTGGATCTCCCATACCTTGTGTTTCATCAGGATAAGGTTTCTTTATGTACCCATCCTCTGTTCCTTCCTGAGGTGATTTCTTCATTCAGTTTTTTTTTTTACTTTTTTTCCTGGCAACCAGCCTGCCTTACCTCTCGTCCAGGCATCCTCTCTCGGTCTCCGGTCGCCGTCCCAAGGACTCCTTTGCTCCCAATCGAGCCCCACAGCTTGCCCCCCGCAGCTCAGAGGTGGAGGGCCTCCCCCTCGCTCTCTACCAGGACCAGATCCAGTATTGCTGCACGCCCTTGGAACCGAGCGAGTCCCCCCTCAGAGATGGCCATCATGCCGCCATGACTGGTGCCCTGTTTTCACTGTTCCCCATTGCTTGGCGTGTGAGCGTGCGCTTGGCGATGTGGCTGATGCAGTGATGCCATGGGACGGGGCTGGCGCTTGCTACTGCACTAATCCTTCCTGGCATCGCCCCAGCACGCCCCTTTCAGAGACTGCCTGTGCACTGCAATGCTCCAGCCATCGCCAGAGGCTGCCAGCACACTGGCAACCTCCCGAGAAGGAGAGCAGTCCTATGGATGCTCAATCCTTCTCCTTCCCTCAACCCCCGATGGCCCAGGCTTGTTCCGAACCTGGATCGCCCGGCATGGTGCAAGGTGTGGCATCCAGCGCCTCAACCCTCAGCGCCACAGGGCCGGCTGCATTCAGTTTCTAATCACAAAGTGTGGTGTGCATATTTATGGAACACATACAAGCAGAAGAGAGAAAGAAGCACCTCAGCTGGGACTTGAACCCAGGCTGGCTGGAGTACTGTTCCAGTTGCACTACCACCTGTGCCAACAAGGCAAACAGAAACTGTGCTGTCCCGGAGCACATGATTACTCTTTCTACAATGCACAACCTGGTGCCGCACAGATAATTACATTTTCAAGTCACAAAGTGCGGTGTGCATATTTATGGAACACATACAAAGAGAGGAGAGTAATGTGCCCTGGGACAGCCCAGTTCCAGTGCTGGTTCTGGTTTTAGTGTTGGTTGCCGATTCCAGTGTGGGACCTTAGCTTGTTTCTAGAGTGTCTTACACAGACTCCTTTGAACCTGCTGTCGCCTGTGATATGCATTTCCTTTCAGGGAAGACACTGTGCCTGTTACCTCTGCATGGAGGGTTTCCAAGGTGTAGGCTTTGGTTGTGGTCCCTCATACCTTGTGTTTCATTAGGATCATGTTTCTTTATGTACCCGTCCTTGATTTCTTCCTAAAGTGGTTTATGCATTCATCCTGAACCAGACTCTCCACATTTCTGTTTCTTTTGTTCGTCATTTTGCTTCCCCTCAGAATGCTGGGGAAGTTATTCTGCATTTTCTCGATCTCCATAGGGTTTTGTGCTTCTGTTTCAGCCACAAGGACTGCAGAAAGTCATCACAGATTTTTATTTCATGTAACCTTGTCTGTAAGAAATGCCTTTCCAAATGGTTGGCATCCTGTCTTTGTTACAGAAAGCACAGTAAGGAGTTTTCTGGTCCTGTCTGTGGGCATGCCACCTGTAGCATGGCCAATTTTGTTTTCGTTCAGTCTGGGCAAGTGACATATGCTCTGCCACCCAGTGGAATTCGGTCTTCCCTGTCACTAAGCACTACTGTCTTGACCTGGTATCCTGTAGGCTTTGCTGACCTCCAAGGCCTGCTGTTTTAAGGATCTTAAATATCGCTACTGTTTGGCCTTCGCTTCAAAGGTGCGACTTTATAGAGGTAGATATCCTGAATAAGATAGTTTCGTAATTTACCAGTAACAGTGGATTTTCAAGAGAATCTCCATAGAGCCACAGCTCACCCTCTCACCTATCCCTTCTGTGTTTCAGGTGGCATACTCTGGAAGACATGCCTGTTAATTGCTTGCTTGGTTTTCTCATTTTCTATGCCCTTTAATGAACTTCGTTCCACAACAGTCATATCTCCTGATGGCCTGAGTGCTATTCTGGTCTCCAGTTCATGTTGGCATGGTACAACTTCGAACTTGTGTCTTGTTGGTAAACTGCAGAGGTGTCTTGCCGATGTGAGTCATTGTGGGCAGCTCCAGCCAGGCAGACGTTTCTGAGTGGTCCTGTCACCAGCAGCTTACAGTTCAAAGGTGTGGCTGTATGGAAGAGATTCCCTTGAAAGTCTACGGTTACTGGTAAGTAATGAAACTTTCCTGCCCAAAGACTCATCACCACCAGACCCTCAATTCTGTCATGTTCATACAATCTGTCATGTTTATCCACTCCTCCTTTAAACTTCTGAGATGGGTTATTCCTGTGGTGTTTGGCTGAAAACCACACATGGGGAGGAAGCATAAATCCATTTGGTAGTGCGCAGCAGGAGCCAAAGACTGTGTGCCCCAGAGGGAGTGTCCAGCCTTCAGCAGTGGACATCATGCATCCAGTTTTTTTTAGCCCATCCTACCACCCTGATTGCATAGGTGCATGCCCATAACTGGGGGTGGTCCTGGTACTGTATGGTTACGCACAGCATTTATGGCACACCATACCATGTCAACCACATGAGCAGCATCTGGGACCCACTCCACCCAAGAGAAGAGCATCAGCTCAGATGCTGCTAGTCATCCCTGCTGATTTCTGCTGCTAACATTTCAGGCTCTCGGGATGAGTATGGGTTGCCAGCATGTCAGAGGTGTTCCCGAGCCCGCCACTAATGTACCCCATTTTTGTAGATGCAGAACACATTGGTTATGTTTGGTCGTCTGGTAACACTCTTGTGCAGACAGTCTTAAAAGATTACTGCAAGCAGTCCTGCCAGTTGTTCCATTAGCTCCACTATGATCCTGGGGTGTATCTGTCCCCTCCTCCGGGGGTCATTTACCTGGCTTGTTTTTTGCCATGTAGTCTGCTACGGGAATAAGTGTGATGGTGTAATGTGTGTAGGCTACATCATGGGCTACTCTGTGTGCCATAGACCCTTCCCATGGGGTCCTTTGGTGAACCCTAATCAACATCTGAGCCATTGCTGCTGGGTCTTTCAAGTTTCCTTTCTCTGGTCTCCTGACTCCAGCAGTACTGAGTTTAATGGTAGGCAGAGTGTTCTAGAAGGCAGTGAGGCAGCTCTGTCCGCACATGACTTAACACCTTACCTGCCACTCTTGCATGACATTGGATCCAAAATTGGTTGTTTTAAAGGCTAAAGCTCCCTTAGCTTTAGGGTTTATTGATACAGTGCTGAATACATTTTAAATTACTTCATCTTGCTGCAGTACTGAATATCTTTTCAATTATTTTGTCTTGCTGTTTGACGTAATACTCTTTCCACAGACCATTTGTTTCTCAGAAGATTCATTTCCCTGACTTCTCAACAAGAGATATACATAGGAACTATGTTGACTGTGTACGGTGGCTAGGAGACTTAATACTTTCCAAGGTACCATGACCTTTATTGTTTAATCGGAAAAATATTTTTTCATGCTCCTGGCATTTTCAGTACTCTAACATCTGCTTGGATTAAGTGATGCATATCCTGGCTGCTATTATCTGATTAATGGGGAACAGTCAGCAGCACTGAGAGCCCCACGGCTAACTGTGGGGCTGGTCCCAATTTGCACCTGTGTGCAAAAAGCATATTGTTTTTGTTTTGCTGACTGCAGTATAGTACATTTTATCAGGCTGATTCTGCTGACTCTCAAGCTGACATTTACTGTAACCAGAGATCCAAGAGTCCCCTGTAGCTGAAGTCAGAGCTGGGATGCAGCAGTGAGAGATTCAATAGCTTATAGTGCATGTTGGAGCATTTTTAAGCTCAGATCAGGTGTCTGCCAGCCCAGCAGTTCCCCAGGGCTCAGTGCAGTCGTCTGTGACTGCGCCTAACCCCAGGAGGACAGTGGAACAAGCAGACAGATTAGAGTTTATAAAAGGTGTAAGATGCTCTGCAGGCTAGTTAGTCTCCCACTGCTGCAGCCCAGCTCTGACTTCAGCTACAGGGGATTCTGGGATTTCTGGTTAAAGCAAATGTCTGATTGAGAGTCAGTAGAATCAGCCTAATACAGTCTACTCTACTGCAGTAACAGTACATAAAAAAAAAAAGAAATTGCACGCCCAATACAAATCAGGACAAGTCCCACACTTGGGTGTGGGTTTCTTAGTGCTCAACTGTTCAGAACTTTGGTCACATAACTAAACCATTAACAATACTTCACAAATAAAGTCTCTAACCTTTGTGACCTGGGTACAGAAGGTCAAAGTTCAAATGTATATTTCCTGAATTTTCTGTAAAGCTGCAGTGTAACGAAAAATATGTGGTACTCAGCATGGGAATCCCATGGAAAAGCAGACTTAACATGTATGACTAATATTTGTTTAACAGTAGCTGAAAACTTTTTGTTTGTTTTTTTGGAAAAATGTTTTTTCAGTCCTAACTCTTGTCAGTTCTGCAATTCTGTTTCTAAGCCAAATGTGTGGTGGCCATCCTTCTTGAGGAAAAAGAGAAACTAAATGAAAATGTTTGTTAAAAAATTAAATATTGGTGGAACTAGAACATTTTACCACCAGATAAGACTGGAGGATGCCTGGAATCCTTTATGGTGAAAAAATGGTAGGGTCAAATTTTTTGCCAGATTTCATTGCATTGCTGCTTTCACGCTATACTTTTTTTTTCTCACTTGTTATATATTTGCTCATTTTCTGATTCTACACATCAGTTTGAGAAACGTGTGCATGACATTTAAGGACCAAGCAGTTAAGAGGTGGCACCACTGCATAGACGTAAACGTGGGTGGTGGTCTGCTGACAAAATATGGGAAATAGAGAAGCTTAAAAGAAAACTGCACCCTCATATCATGTACATATTTTGTTTCCATGTCAACAGACAACTCTTTTCACGTAGCTGTAAGAGATATATGTTATTGCCTTACTTTATTTTCACTGTTTATACTAGTCATTGTAACTACCCGGGGGGTCTCTCCTTTTTCTGGTTGTTGAAATGTCATTACCTCTGAGAGCTACGTTAGCATATGAGAACATGATGTGTAAGCAGCTTTTAGACTCCACAGTAAGCATGTCTGCTTAATTAGTGTTCAGCAAAGCAAAATTGCAGCAGGGTGTGAAATACCACGTTTACCTTCAGGTAGCTAAAACTGCCCGAGTTGAAGGCAAGGGTTTTCCCTTTAAATTGTATTCAGTTTGGTTATTTCCAGAGAGTTTTTTCAGGATATTTGTACTTTCAGCATAGAAATGCATGGTATAAATGGGTGATGTGATATCATGCTCTCTTATGCTAATGCAGCTGTCATGGACAATGAGATTTCGGCAACCAGAAAATGGAGACCCCCAGGATAGTTACAGGGACTAGGAGCATGAACAGTGAAAATAAACTAAAGCAAACATGTCTATCCCTAACAGCTACATGAAAAGAGTTGTTTCCTGACATAGAAACAAATACAATTTACAGGATAAGAAGGTGGAATTTTCATTTAAGGAGTACTTTGAGAATGTTTTCATACCAGGGAATATGCCAGAGATCAGGGAGCTGTTACCAGATGGATAGGAGGAATAGAAGGATGTGGTAATTGGTCATAGTATGATGGTTTCATGATACACTGTTGTAGCGGAATTCATGGTATTGATACTGTGGACAGCTTCAGATACCACGTTAACTGATTTTCTAGTCTTTCAAAAAAAAGTGTTTTTTTAGGAAAATACACTAGCAAACAGAGCTGCAGTATCTCCGCATGCCACACTGTGCTCCAGTAACTCACAGGTACATTAGGAGGAAACAACCAAGCACTGGTAGGATATGCTGTGAAAAAAGGTCACTGAAAACTTGCTAGTAGTGATCACATAATTTATTTAAATATAAAAATATCCAGAGGACCCCCCACACACACACACACACAGTTGCACCAACATTTTGCACCCTTAGAAAATGCTTTATCATGATGCTCGGTTGTTTGCTCCTGTGTTTTTTAGGGAACTAGTGTCCTTTTGCAACAACTCTGCCCAACACAAGATTTTGAGGAGACCTTATTTTGGTACAAAAATGATGACTTCCATAATAATGTAGTACTTTAGTAACCATGGTATTACATGTCACTTATCATACCATCAATATTTCATACTGTGACATCTCTAGTAATAACAGCACCTGAGTTGATAATGAAATAAAAAATTAAAGTGAACAAGGCCCTGGTGCTGATTGATCTACACCCAAGGGAACTGACAGATGAGCTAGCAGCAGTCACTAGCAGAGAGATTTGCAGACTCTGAGAAGGGGGTAGGTGCTAGAAGATTGGAGGCAAGGAAACAATCCCATTTTCTAAGAAAGGGACCAAGGAAGACATGTAAGAATTACCACATGACAGAGCGTGGGTCTACTTGGAAGATAATTAATGGCTGGGTGGTTCCAACCACCCAGCCATTGATTAATTCCCCTGGAGTGGTTTAATTCACTTGTAACATGTGGACGAAAAAGGGACACACTTCCCTTTTTTCACGAGGTTCTGTTTCCCCATGTTATAGGTGTTAAATGTCAAGTAGTTGGGCAGGTACAAGTCTGAGACTTAAGTCTGTCCGGGAAGTCTGAAGGAGCAGCGCAGGACTGGTAGTGGATTACTGTGAAGTCAATCGTAATCAACGCTGAAAATGTCACGGTACCTCGTCCTTTCTCTGGTGCTGAAAATATTTTCCTTTCAGTGCACATCGTTCAGTTTCCCATGGAGAAACATTACTTAAGGTGGGTCTTCCACTAATACTGTCCACTATGAGCGTACAACAGAACCCGGTAAAATCGCGGCACCTAATTCAGTGGTGTAGCCAAGCTGATGCGGCTTGTTGACTCTCCTTCCACCGCAGCTGAAGCGTGAGACGAGCAAAAAAAGAATAGTTGCGGCAAGAGTACCCGTATCACTGCGAGTAACAACCACTTTTTCCTTTACTATTTAAATGTTAGCAATGTCCACACAAGTTCAACTCTAGTATTGCCATGCACAATCCTTTTCATTAATCGATATTGGTGTGTAAGAAACGTCAGGCAGTACAACTCACTGAGCACAGATTGTGACATGGGGAATACAAACTCACAGTGGCTATTGGAGGAACGACACCATGCATTAATCCGAGCGTGGCCATGCATTAATTGAGAATTACTGCATGGTCACCTGAAGCACGTTCTCCAATCAGCCACAACCCTTTCTCTTCCCCATGTTGCAAAGGTAATTATGTAAGCATTAAGCCACGACGAAAGTGGCATCTAATGCTGGATTAATGCATGGTTGGGAGGGTTGTGACCCGAGGCCACAGGCCGACGGCGAACAGCCCAACCATGCATTAATCGCATTAGATGCCACTGTCGGAGTGGCTTAATGCACTTGTAACATGGGCCGCGTGAATACACAGTTGCAAGGAATGTATTTGCCATTGGTACAACAACATTACACAGGGAGTCGGTGTGTTTTGATAAGGTTTTTACTGCACTTCCACAACATGTAACAGAACAGCTTTAATATGCTGATGCGGTGAAAACATTAACTAGTACTACATAAACACAACAGTGCGCCTCACATGCTAGTCCGACTTATTTTGCGGTCTACATGGGTATTAGTCTCATACCACTCGGAGATCTGCGGCGGAGCGCTGTCTCTCCGCTGTGTGCGGGTCACTGACAAATTTGCGTCTTCGCGCGGTCGCTTCTGATTGCTGCTGTGAGATAGCTCCGATGTCGCCCGCTCCGTCTCCTGCCTGCATGGTATTTCTCTGTGCCCATCTGCTATCTATTCGTAATGTGCGCTGCTGCTTTTCCTCTTCCTCCCGTTTCCGACACTGCCTAGCTTGTCACCCACTCCCTGCCCAAGACTGGCATCTCTCTGACAGTTGATTCTCACCTCTGCCCGGTGCTGCGGGTATGCTGGATTAATCCCCGCTCCGACTTTGCCCACGTGATCTACTTCAGCCAATCGCGCCTCCCCATTTGACCATTCAGTTTATTGCCATGTTACAAAAAACAGTTAGCCCGACATCTGTTTCACATAAGATTATGGAAACAATTACGGACAGAAACAGTATTCATCTAGATGAATCAGTGTGCTTTTAGATGCATATACGCTGATAAATGAGAGATTATGGGTTCCCTGCAAGGAAGTCTTACTGTATTAACTTGATGGATTTCAGGTGGAGAATACAGAAATAACTCGGAAATTGGCTAAACAGCATTTATTTATGTAGTATATTTGTAGTGTCTTATTAGGAAAAGAATCTGAGCTTTGGTGCTTGTTTCCAGGTGCATCCGAGGAGTCTGTAGGTTGCATGGACCTGTTTGCTTTTTTTTTGTGACAGGGAGATATTGGCCATGACAATGGGGAAACTTCCCCTTCTCTTCTAGCCCCAAGAATCCATAAGTTTATATTCACAATATGCAGTCATTCCCCTAGAATGAGCAGCCCTGGAGCTTTGGAACTTAAGAATGAAGTTCAAACTCTGCTGTGTGGTCACACTTCCCCCTCTGTTTTAACGTCAGATTTATTTCTCCGCTGAAGAGAGCAGTCGACCCAAAGTCACCTCCTCACTTCTGGCTGGTTTATGGTTAATTATCTTATCTTTTACTTATTTATATTTTAGTTTTATCTCCCAATTTATTTAAAAGTTGGTAATCGGGAAAGGCACACTGAGCCAAGGCTCGTTTCCAGGTGTGACACGGGGACGGGCAAAGAGACAACATATAACAATACAGCATTATCGCACACTACTAAAAACCACTTCAGGCACGCCTCCCCCCCTCAAAATGTCTCTGCCACTCACCCGTTTAATTTACCAGTTTCCCATGCCCCCCCATCCCTCTCTACCCTTATCCTTCCAATGCCAGCTCTGTTTGTCATATGATTCTGCTGTAGATGTACTACTGTAATCTACTGTTTTGCACCAATGTGCATTGCTCCTGTATTCTTTTACCGCAGTCTATTCCATTGTCTAAATCTTGCTGTGTTACCATTCTGTTATGCCATGTTTCACAACTGCTATTTTTTTATTGTTCTCTGTATCTCCCAATAACTCTGCATTAGTTAGGGTGTTATTTATCTTATTTGTAAAATGTTGTCATTTTCTCTAGTTTACGACTGGCTCCCAGGAACCGGAGAATGCCATTCCCAGCAAGGTTCCTGCCTTTAGAGAACTGCACTATTTTGTTTTGATTTTGTTATAAATCAGCTTGTTTGTAACTGCTAGTGCTGTTTTAGTTAAATTAATGCACAGTTCCAATTTCTGGGACCTGAGATGCTTCTTGATTACAGATTTTGTATTAACCTCTCCTGAGGTGATTTACACTTGCTGTCGGGTGTTTTTTTTTTTTTTGGTTCTCTTTTCACCCTGACTTGCATCCATGCCAGCCTCTCCTTCAGGCGAGCCAGTGCTACTTCCGACTCGTCCTGTCCCCCAAGTCCTCCGCTCTCATATGACAGCCGATCTCCCCAGGTAACCCGGTGTAACCCTCCGCCGGATGGGTCTCCCTCCTCCGAGAGGAAAGGCACCAGCCAGAGGGGCCGCAGACCAGCACAGCATCTTGGCCCGGAGGGTGCTGCTGAGGTGGAAGGCTTCAGAGGCATTGACGGGCTCGGAGAACCAGGCCACCGTCATCCGGCATGACGTGGAACATTTTCATGTTTTCTGGTTGACATCCCTCCTGCGCCATCGTGCAGTGCTCCTGGTCTCCATCAGAGGCCGCTGCCAACCGATTTCTTCCCTAGCCCGCCCCCGAGAGAGGAGAGCAGTCCCTATAGATGCTCAAACCTCTGCCACCCCACCCCCCGGTGTCCCAAGTCCATTCCCAAACCCGGGTCGCTGGTGTGGGTCCAGGTAAGGCACCCATGCCTCAACCCTCTAAGCCACCGGGCCAGCCTGCTGTCCTTTTTTATGGGAACTGGACCGCATTTTTACAATTTTTATCATCTTCTTGGCTTGCTGGCAATTTGAATTTGTGAACCGAAATGCTTTTCTTAAGGCCTCCAGTGTTTGGCATTACTGATGGACCTAAAACGATATAGGAACTACAGGCTTTTAAAATTCTATTGTTTGCTTTCAGCTCCTGGCAGAGGCAGACTGCCATCAGCTTTGTTTAAGGTGCCTGGGTCAGACCATGATTTTTTAAATTTTGATCTCTGTAAAAGTTTTGCTCTAAAACACACAAGAAAAGGGCCAAAAAGATCTTATGGCTTCTCAGTCTGCCTCTACGTCACCAGGAGGCTCAGATGAAGGTCCAGCCCCTCGAAATAAGCAGTAGTCCCTGTCAAAAGGGACCAAAAAAAAAAAGGAACTGCTAAGGATGCAGTTCTTTTTCGGTCCCTTTGACAGGGACTACTGCTTATTTCGAGGGTCTGACCTTCATCTGAGCCTCCTGGTGACGAGGAGGCAGACTGAGAAGCCATAAGATCTTTTTAGTCCTTTTGCAAAGGATGGTACAGATACCAGGGTATCTGATATTTGGGGGGGGGGGAGTACCTTGATTCCACTAAAAAGCCTTAGAGCAGACACTGGAAATGGTGCCTGCAAAGAAAAATCATAAAGAAAATCATGTCTCTCTCTACTTCTGGAAAAGGAAGGGAGAGCCAGCAATTGACTTAAAAGAAATGCCCTCACTGGAGAACATGACAAAGGCAAGGCAGTTTTTGCAGGCTACGGGGAACCTCATTAACATGCTGCCACCCCACGCCTCCAATTCTGTACCCAGTGCCTGTGGAAGAGGGGGTTGAAATGTGCTTTGATGAGAAAGAAGGAGAACCCCTGGAACCTGATGGTTCTCCTCAGCAGGAATTTGACTGTCCTCCTAGGCCTTCTGAGGGTCGTACCTCAGATTATTACTTTGTAATGCAGATATCCCTTAGAAGCCCCAAACAAAGTAATGTCGACACCTGGCTCCACAGCTGGCACTGACAAAAAAGTTGAGAAAAAATATCAGGTGGACAGAAATGGTGTCTAGTACCTGTGCTCACTCCCTGATCATGAGGGAGTAGTCCATAGTGCCACTTGTGACAAGGTCTCAAAGTGCCCCTCTTCTCTGAGCCTCCTTAAAAGGATTCCAGGAAACTGGACATTAGGGCAAAAAAGCATATACATCAGCTTCCTCAGGCAAGCTTGCTTGGCATACACAGCCCAGTACCAGAAAGCACTCCGGAACGCACTACTGGCACTGAGTGAAAAAGCAACTGGTAGCTTGTCACAGGAAATGAACAACAAAGCCAGATCAGCCATGGATGCCACAAAATACCAGATCATCTTTGAGGATATCTCTTCCTTAGACCACACCTTTGGAACTATACCCACATCAGTGCTAGGAACACAAGGAAACTTTTGCTAGCCTGGGGCTGTCCACGACGTCACACGTCATCTACATAAACTGGCAGCCCTATCCCTTCTCAGTTCTTTTCCTGCCATCGATCGTACTTGTTGGTTCTAGCATGGAACACCAACCAAACAGCCATTGCCGTTTCTTATTTTATTGCTAAGTAATCACTGATTTTTTTAGTGATATCGCTGCCTCTGCATGCTGTAGAAACCGACGACATTCTGGTGCTGCGAGTGTGGAGAAAATATTTATAAGGACAACGTACACACAGTGCGTGTCTGCTGTTTAGGACTCTCTCACAACATCAGGACCTCTGAGATTTGCCGGGGCTTCAATCAAGCAACCAGGCGACACTGGAGACGTTTTTATTGGAAAAAACTCTAGCAGCCAGGGAAAAAGCCCATGGTCAGAAAGCAGTGTCACCAGCCCCAAACTCCAGTCCAAAGACTGTAAAAAAAAAAAAAAAAAAAAAGACAAATCATCGGGACACAAGCATAAATATAAGGATAAGGACAGTTCTGCTTCCCCGGTGAGGTCTGGGTTGCCTTTGCGGTCTGCAGGTACTTTATCTGCATTGTCATTGTCTGCCTTGGTTGTGACACCAGCACCCCCTGGCAGTCGACAAGACACCAGTGTTGGGGCTTGGCTTAGGCACTGCCATACCTACTATGGATGGTACATCACCATCTTCGACTGGTCCAGGCCCGTCTTCGACTATAGCAGTCACAGCCTCTGGCCAGGGCTTTGTCGATGCGCAGGCAGTACTGATGTCATTTTTCAGATATGATACGGCAAATACTTCCAGGTTTGTCTATGCAGTCTGTACTGCCTTCAGCAAGTGTTCCTGTGTTGCAGGCCCCATCTACATCATCAGCTGGTTCACAGCAGATGCCCCTGAGTAGCGGCCTTTGGCATCGCCGGCGAGGTCCTCGGTTCCCATCTGTGACAGGGTTGAATAAGGCCCTATCCCATTTGTCATGCAGAAAGAGTTAAAACGCAAGGGTTTGTTCTATCCTCTCCTTTTCTGTGCCTGGTCTGTCTGGTTGCGCAACCAAATTTTCTTGTGAGACCTAGGAACTGATCACTTCCGACAGTTTCACAATTCTCCGCCTCTCGCTGTCTCTCTGCCTTACCTTGCTATTTCTTTCTTTTCTTTCCCCTTGCATATCTGCAGTTATGAAAAATATATGTGAATCTCTGTGTAAAACTATGTGAAACTGGGATCCCTTTGTTTAACCCTTGCTGTGCTGTGGACTGATATATCAGTCCAAAATTCCTATATCTTCTAATTCTGTTGGCAGCCTAAGGGTGAGAACTGTTTATAGTTATACTGTTGAAATGATTGCAGAAAGCTATTTGGAACTCAAGGGGTTAACCTGAGATGCGTTTTTTTTAGCCTTTTGCAGAACTGTAAACAAGAGGTCAGTTCTGGGACATCATGTACTGTTTTGCTGCATCTGCAAGGAACGAAACTGACAAGAACATTCTGTGAGAAGCAGGCTCTCGACGAGTTCCCAGACAGACGTAAAGAGAGCAGCAATGCTTTTGCTAGAGAGACAAGGAGAGTGAGAGACTGGGATTTGAAATTGAGAAGAAACCTTTCGAAGAAGGACTGTTTTCTCTGTTTGTACAGCCTTTGTAAATAGTTATACTGAATAATTTTAATTTTTTTATTTTGCTGTTATTGAGAAAAATAAAAACTATTTACGAATTTTGAAACTGCTACTAGTTTTCCTGTGCTTCCTGACCTGTGCCTCGACGACACCATCGTCGACGAGGAAGGATATAGTCCAGACCTCATAATGGAGGAAGATTATGAAGAGGAGTACAGTTGTGGAGAAGAACATTATGCTCCACTATGTCTTCTCATAGTGAGGATTCTGTGGTGTACACACCTAGATCCCCTCCTGAAGACCCTACCTTCCAAGCTATGATGCAGCAAATGCAGAGTGCAGTGGAATTTGCTGTGGAAGAAGAGGATCCCACTAAAAAGAACTTGATGGACTTTCTTGGCGGTACCATGTACTCCAGCCATCATTGTTCCGTCAATTTGCCCTTCATTGGAGGATGCCACATTTGCTGCATGATACAGGCCACATTCAATACCAATTGTACCCAGAAAGGCAGACAAGCAGTGCCCTGCTCCTGCTGTCAGGCCTTATTATGTCAAACAGCTTGAAACGGACTCTGTGGTTGTTCTTCGAGAATATTTCTTCCCTTATGCCACACCTTTGGAACTGTACCCGCATTAGAGCAAGGACCACATAGAAACTTTTTCTAGCGGGGGGCCGCCCACAACATCATCATGTGTAATCACTAACATTTTACGCCGCCTCTGCATGCCAGCGAAACCAGTGAGGTTGTTTTGGTACTACAGGTGTGGAGAAAAGTTATAAGGACGTCACACACGAGGTGTGTGTCTGCTGTTTAGGCCTGTCTGACAACGTCAGGACTTGAGAAATTTGCCAGGGCTCTAATCAAGCAACCAGGCGATGCAGAAGAAAGGTGCTGGAGAAGTTATTAGAGAAAACTATAATGGCCATAAAATAAAAAAACATTGTCAGCAGCGATGCCAGCCCCATCGACCAATTTGTGGTTGTTGAAGTCTAAAGACCGTGAAAAAGACAGGTCGTCAGGGCATAAGGCTAAGGATGGATCTGCTTTCCCATCGAGGTCTAGGTCGCTATTGCGGCATGCAGGTAGTCGGCCTGCATCATCATCGTCCGCCCAGCGGCGGTGCCCTCGACCAGACTACAAGGTCGGGGCTTGGCTTTGGCACTGCTGCACCTACTAGAGATGGTATGTCGAAGTCACTGACGTGTCCTGGCCGGTCATCGATGCACAAGCATTACTGGCACTGTTCTCAGATATGATAAGGCACTTGCTTTCAGCCTTGCCTATGCACAGGGGTTCCAATGTCTCAAGAGCAGCGGCCCCCAGTGTTGACAGCAAGGTCCTCCATTCCTGTCATCAACAGTGATTCCTGTGAAGAGGAATAATATAATCCAGATCTCATAATGAAGGAGAATTATGAAGAGGAAGAGGGTTACGGAGAAGAATATGCACCACGTTATAGCTCTACAGTGTCTTCCTGTAGTGAGGATTTTGTGGTGTATACACTAGATCTCCTCCCGAAGACCCTATCTTTCGAACAGTGATGCAGCAAATGCAAAATGCAGTGGGTTGCTGTGAAAGGAGTCCACCAACAAGAATTTGTTGGATTTTCTGGAGGTTTCTTTTACTCCATCCATCATTCTCCCTCCAGTTTACTCTGCATTGGAGGATACAACATTTGCTGCATTGTACAGGCTAAATTCTATACCAGCTGAACCCAGAAAGGCGAACAAGCAGAACCCTGCTCCTGCTGCCAAGCCATTCTATGGTTATAATGGCTGCCCACGATAGATCCAGGGCACCAAAGTCTGAGTACCCTTGTCCCTGATAAGGAGTCCAGGAGGCTTGATGTAATGGGCAAGCGAACATGCGCCTCTACCTCATTAGGCCTGCATATTGCTATCGGTCTCTCATGATCAAGTATCAAAATAGCTTCTGAAAGGCTGCCAAAGCTGCATCCCAGGCCATTCCAGAAGGCACTGCCAAGAATGATTTACTTAAAAATTTGACGACTGAAGCTGAGGTAGCAGACATCTGCTACGCTCAGCTTATGATGTTTCAGACGCATCTACCAGGGCAGCTGCCACTGGTACTTAAATGAGAAGGTATTCTTGCTTAGGGTGGCTGGGTTTGCAAGTGATATGCAGCAGACAGTTTTGAATGCTCCATTTAGAGGCACCAGACTATTTGGATACCGTTTAGAAGAAGCATTGAGAGACCTTAAAGTCTATACAATGATGTTAGTCAATCAAATCCTGGTATACCATGCCTCGTAGAGGTCAGGGTAAAGGATCCTTTTGTCAGCCTGCTGCCAGAGGTGGCTATCAAGCCTAACGTCAGCAATGCCAAGGTAAGGGTGGTGAAGCCTTGCCAGCTCCCCCTCCCCCAGAAGCCCATTACAGAGTGTCCAGTGCCTGTGGCTCTGCCCCAACCAGCTCAGCATCGCTTGTATCTGACTCCCCACATCACTTCAGCCATAGGAGGTGGTGGTAGAGAGGTCACTTCTCCCTTCATCTGATGCATTGGAAGGAGATTACCACAGACGAGTGGGTCCAGGAGATAACTACAGAGGGACATGCTGTGAAGTTATTGGAAACTCTCCATAGCATTCTCCACCTCTTTCAGCGTATCCCCTGGGTCGTCTGTCCCTGCTGAAAGAAGAGGTACAAGCCTTGTTAACCAAACATGGCAGAGAAGCTGTGCCTTCTTGCCAGAAGGGCAAAGGGTTCTACTCCAGATACTTGCTGGTCCCCAGATGGACACCAGATTTCAGGCCTGTGTTAGATCTGAGAGACTGCGACTTCTGCATAGACTACAAGAACTTTCACATGGTCTCCCTGCAAACTCTGATTCCCCTGTTACAAACGGGACTGGATTTGCTCCTTTGATATGATGGACGCATACCTTCATAGCAAGATGACATCACAGACAATGTCTGAGATTTGTACTGAAAGGGGAGCACTATCAGTTGAGTATTGCCCTTTGGCTTGTATTTTGCACCACAGGTCTTTACCAAATGCTTGGCAGTGGTGGCAGCAGGGATGTTCCGTACGTCTTCCTGTACCCAGATGATTGGCCATTGAAAGCCAGCTCCAGGAAACAACTCTTGCACTCTTGTCCCAAACAAGGCATGTGTTTGAAGACCATGGGGATACAACGAATATGCCAAAGTCAGAACTGACTCCCTGCCAAAAGCTGCAGTACATGGGTCAATGGGACCAGAAAGTGCTTGTTGCTTTCCACTTATGCAAGACACTGATGTGGTGGAGGGACAGCAGCAAACTCTTAAGGGATGGTCCATGTCTAATACCAATTTCAACTTGGATTCCTATCTCGGATGCATCTGGATCCAGGTAGTGGGCACACCTGGACCCTTATCAAACTCAAGGTTCTTGGATCAGATGGATGCCAAATTGCACATAAATGTCCTGGAGATGAGAGCTGTATTGTACAGTCCGCAGGGTTTTCAGGAGCATCTGACTCCGGTTCCTCTGCTAATACAGATAGACAACATGAGTGTCATGCATTACGTAAACAAACAAGGGGAACTCTTTACTATCCTTTGTGTCGGGAAGCAATGAGTGTGTGGTACTGGCATAGCGCTGTTAGCTATGCATCTCCCAGGTGTCCAAAATGTCTTGGCAGACAAGCTAATGACAAATGGAAGCTGCTGACCTCCGTGGTAGAGGACCTCTTCACAAGGTGGGGTCATCCAGAGTTGGACCTTTTTGCTTCTCAACACAATGCAAACTGCCATGTTTTTGCTTGCTCACTCCAGAACCTGGAGTTTTTTGGCAAGATGTGTTTGCCCTCTCTTGGAAAGGGAAGGTTTTCATTAATGGTGTCTCTTGCAGCAGGCCACGCCTGTAGGACTTATGCGTCAGGCACTAGAATGACACGGAAACTTTTTTTAGCTAGCAGTCTACCAGGGGCCACCCAAGGCGATGTCACTTGCTGATATCATACCTCCTCTATAAATGTGGGTGGCCCCCACACCCTCTTCATTTCTTTTCCCACTGTCGACCTGCACACATCAGACCCTTCGAAGCTACCGCCGCTTTAGTCAACCGCCAAAATCTTTACACCTCGATTTATTTTTTCTCTCCCTAGCTAATTTATTTTATTTTAAAGTGATTACTTACCTTTTTTTAATGCCGAAAGCAGCAGATCTCGAGAAGCTTTTCGTTTTTGTGCTTGTGGGAAGAAGATCTTCGAGAAGGATGATCATGACGCCTGCGTCTGCTGCTTAGGCCAGATCATGACGTACAGGCCTGCGACATTCTGCTGCGGCTTCAACCAGGCCACATGGTGCCGCCGCCAGAAGGCTCTCCAGAACTTCCAGCTGAAGCAGAAGTTGGCCCACAGGGAGAAGGGAGCTGCAGGCCATGAGCTGCTCTGCTTCCTTGGCCCCATCCTCAGGCTCCTCTTCCCCTAAAGCCCAGAAAAAATTGGCCGGAAAGCACAAACACCCTCTCATTCACAATCCCTGCTTTGGTTGGTGACCGCAGCGGGGTCCTTCTCCGCTTCGGCAGTGGCCCCTTCTACCACCCATACCCTAACTTCCACAGGGCTACCTGTGGCAGCGCCCCCGCCAGTCTTACCCTAACTGGAGTGGGCTCTTCAGTGTCGGGCCTGTCCTCAGCCCAGCCGACCTTTCAGTCCATTCCGTTCTCTGCAGGCCCACAGGGTGCTCCACTGACCCAGCCGCAGCTGGAAGTGGTACGGCATCAGCTGGGACTCGGTTCAGTCTCTGGTGTCAGCTTCAACTTCTTCCTCTGCATCCAGGGGATCTAGGTCCCCTTTGACATCGCCTCCAGCCATGGCGTCATCCACAGGTCTTTCCCTGCAGTCCTCCGTGGCTGCAGGGTCGACTTCAGGGACTCAGCCTGCACCAACACCCTCTCTGGCCCTGCTACTAACCCCAGTGCCTGAGCCACCTCCAGTGGCACTGCCTGCTCCTCCCATACAGCCTGTCATTGACCTACTGTCTATTTGGTTTTCTTTCTGGGAGTTCATGAACTGCATGGTTCCCCCTCCTGGGCCAACGACACAGGGACCCACCCCCCGCGCCTCAGCCCTCTATGGTGCTGCAAACTCCCCAGCCCCATGTTTCAGCGACATCCGGGCCTATCTCTGAACGTGGGGGAGGAGGATGAGTACCACCCTGACCTCATCCCCCCAGAAGAGGACGATGAGGGTGGTGGTGGCTGTGAGGAGGATAGAGCTTCGAGCCCTTCTCAGTCCCCATGACCCCTCTTTTATTGGCATCAGGAGGTGACTTCAAGCAGCCATGGGGTTCAAGGCTGAAGAGCAGGACCCTGCTAGGAGACATCTGAGCCATTATCTGGAACTGCCAAACTCCCCTTCCCTCATCATCCCTCCTCTGATGGAGCCCTATAAGGATGCCACCATGGCTGCCTGGTATAGGCCCAGTTTGGTTCCAGCTATGATCAGGAAGGTAGGCAAGCTGTACCAGGCCCCTGTGGGGAAGCCCTATTTTGCTAAACAACCACAAGCTGACTCTGCAGTAATAAATGCTGCACCTGACCGATCTAAGTAGCCTTAGCTCACTTCCCCTGGACAAGGAGTCCAGAAGCAGGATCTGATGAGTAAATGGGCTTTGCTTCTGCCACCCTTACCATCCGGATCCTTAATTACATTGCCCACATTGTTTGCGAAGTTCCAGAATAAACCCTGACGACAGGCCCAGGCGGCTGCTCAAGCCGTTCCAGAGGACCCCTAGAGACAGGCTCTTCTCCAGGCCATTCAGTCGGCGTCCAATGTGGGCAAGCACCTTCTACGGTATGCCTTTGACACTTCTGACACCTCAGCTGCCGCTGTCGGCATCTGCCTCCAACACCACTCATGGCTTATGGTGTCGGGATTTGCCTGGGATGTACTGCAGTCCACCCTAAATACTTCTTTAGAGAGTATAAACTTTTCAGGGCGGATGTGCAGGACATACTCTCAAGCCTGCAGGTCTCTGGCCAGACACTGCGGTCAGCCCATTCTGTGTACCACGCTCAGCCGAAGAGTGGTCACAGGCCGCCATTTTGTTGTGTGTCCCACAAGCCTAAGCAGAGCACCAGATCTTCTAGTAAGCGCAGAGCAGTCGCTACCTTGCCTGCCCCCACCTCCACCACAGTAAAGGCTCTCTGAGGGTCGGGCCACAGGGGCCTCTTCAGCATGACTTTTTCTCGACCCCAACCAAAGCAAGAGGCAGTGATAGGGGGTCAGTTCTCCTTCCACCTTGACAGGTGGAGGGAAATCACCTCAGATGTCTGGTCCTGCAGCACGTAGAGCTAGGTCACTCCCTAGAACTTCTGGAGAGGCCTCCAGAGAACCCTCTGGTACAGTCTTTTTACTCCTCCCCTGCCAGTGCTTCGAGGGGAGATTCGGGCATTGCTGCGCAAATGGGCAATAGAGCCAGTTCCACAGACTCAAAGAGGCAAAGGGTTTTATTCCCATTTCTTCCTGGTCCCCAAGTGCACAGGGGATTTACATCCCATCCTGGATTTTAAGGGTCCTCATTTCCTGATTTCGGTATGAAAAGTTCAGGATACTGACACTGCAGGGCATGCTTCCACTCCTGCACCAGAGAGATTGGATATAATCCCTCGATATGCAGGATGCATATCTGCATATCATGGTGTGCACCACCTACAGGCAGTATCTGATTAAACTTCAAGGGGGAGCACTGTTCTTTCTGAGCTTTGCCCTTTGGCTTATCCTCAGCTTGTCTTTACCAAATGCTTGGCGGTGATGGCAGCAGCCCTCGGGAGGAAGGGACTCTCTCTACTCTTACCTGGACAACTGGCTGCTCAAGGCGCAGTCCAGGATGCTCCTCCTCCAGTCCGTGACACATACCAGACACTTGTCCCAGACCTTGGGGTCACTATCAACCTGCCCAAGTCAGTCCTGACCCTTGTCAGCAGCTTCAGCACATAGGGGCAGTACTGGACACAACCCAGGGAATGGCCTTCCTGCCGCTGGACTGGGCGGACTGCCTGGCTCAGACCCAGCTTCTGTATCACAACAGATACTGTATGTGACAGCCAGAACCTTCCTCAGGCTCTTGGGCCTTATGGACGCAGCTTTTGTCACGATCCCCCTTGCCAGGCTGCACATAAGATTCCCCCAGTGGACGCTGAGGGTCCAGTGGGATCAGCGCACCAACTAGTCTTGGTCTCCTCTCTGGTCAAGAAGGCGCTGCTCTGTTGGATGGAATTAAGCAATCTGTTGAAAGAGGTTCCCTTCCTCATTCCTTCCCCTCAGCAGATTCTTCTGACAGATGCCTCGGGGCCGTGCCGGGCAGCCCATATAGGGTCTCACCAGACACAATGGTCCAGAGTGGAAACTGGCTTCCACATCAGTATCCTAGAGATGAGCGCAATCGTATGCACTATGCAAGCCTTTCAGACCCATCTGTTCCCAGGACACCTGTTGGTGCAGACAAACAATATCAGTGTAGTCCGCTACATTAACAAACAAGGAGGGACCCATTCGTAGCCCCCTGTGCCGGGAAATGATGAGGGTATGGTACTAGGCTCTAGAACATGGCCTAGAATTGTCAGAGGTCCATGTTCCAGACGACTAAAACGTCCTGGCAGATAGACTTAGCTGGTCACAGTCTTGGATGCATGAGTGGAAGCTGCGGACCTTGGTCGTAGAAGGCCTTTCAGCAGGTGTGAGGTCGTCCAGAGTTGGACCTTTTTGCCAAGGCCCCTGGAATTCTGCGATTCTGCGGTTGCAGAATTTCCCGCAGAATTTGCATCATGCTGCAGAATTAATTGTTTTTTGTGAATTTTCATTCAGATAGTTTTTCCATAGTGCCAGGCTCCCTGTATCCACCTTGTTTATACTGAAGCCCCTCCTCTATACTTCGAGAGGAAGCTCTTGTAGCAGGTAACACAAGTAGGACTGATGCCACCACTGATGTCAGCTCCACCCCTGACGTCACTCTATATAAAGGAGTTCCCCAAGTGCACCAGTTCTTTCCCGCCTCACGGTCATGGTTAGTTTGCCCTCGGTTTACTGCTTGCAGTGCCGATCGCTCTTTTCCTTCTCCACTGTTTCTAAAAGTGTTTTTTCTCACATCTGTGTCCTTTTCCTCCAAAGGGCATGTCAAAAGTGCTCCTGCAGGCGGCAGATACCATCTAAGGACGGCCATTCCACGTGCCTTTTTTGTCTGGGGGTCGACCACGACACCAACACCTGTCCCCATTGCCAGGCCTTTAACTCCTGGATACACATCAGGCGACAGAAATGTCTTTCCACCTTTTTAGCGGAGTCCAAACTGGCCACGATGGAACGCTCTTCGTCCTCGGGGGGGGGAATCAGACCCCCCTCCCACCTAGAAGAAGCACCACAAACATCGGGAGCACCAGGAGAGAGAGAGAGAGAGAGAGAGAGAGAGAGGTGTCCCATTCTAGGCCCAGGTCCTTGGGCTCGAAGTTGAGGTCATCTGGGCATGATTCCTACCTCATGGCCCTTAAACCTTCCTCAGGGACCACCCTCCAACCCGTGAAGGTGCGTCCACCTGTCGAGAAGGCTTCCTCGGTGGGCGCAGGTAAGTCCTCCTCCCGCTCAGCCTCCACTTCCAAGGCCAACCTCTGGGAGTGAAGCAAGGACTTGTCCTTGCTGCCAGAATCAAAGGACTCTGACTGACGTTCGGTCGAAAAGTCCTCTAAATGCCACAAGTTCGACTGTCCCAAAGCTCACGCCACTGAGGGACGCCTGTCAGACTCCAGAGACAAGGGAACGCCAGACCGACGTCCACCCACGGCTCCTCTGGCGCCCCCCCCCCGACGAGGCCATTCGCTGACAGTTAAAATCGTTCCAACACTGCTCACCCCAGCACCACCCAACGTCAGCTCTGGGACCCCCTCTCCGCAACAGACGCCGGTCCACCTGCCGTCAGAGGCAGACGGCGGGGCAGCAGATTCTCCTCCATCATCGCCCCAAAGATCAACGCTGGTGCCCACGGACACTGACACCCTGGGTTCAGACCCAACAACTGGGTCGGCGATGGGTCTGGTGCACCTCCTCCTTCTGCACCTGGTTCCGCAAAACTGAACCTTTCACAAGTAAAGGAGCTCTTCTCCCACTGGTGGGACACGGTCAAACGTGATCTCCCAGTGGGTGTGCCTCCTCCCACGCCTCAGCCCAATACCCCAAGGGGCCCTGTTCCTGATCCGGTCCCAGTCCCGGAGCCTTCCGATCAAGAGGCAGTGAAGGAGCCTGCACCACCCAAAAAACATACAGACAAGAGGCGCAGGAGGACTAGGTCCAACAGTTCCTTCCGCTCTCCCTCTCCAGACAAGAGGAGACGACACATCCCCATCCTCTTCAATCTCAGACTCATATGTCGACTCCAATACCTCTCATGTTGACTCGGACATCGAACCGGATTTAGGGGACATGGAGGGGCACCCCAAATCCCCCCGGATGACCCCAGCTTCATGGAGGTGATGAGGCACATCCAGATAAACATGGGTTGGGACACTGAGTCCCTGGAACCCAAGTGACTGCGGTTTTCTAAAGACCCTAAGCCGGTGGTCATCTCTCCCATGGTTGACACCTTTGAGGATGTCACGTTTGCTACCTGTAAGCACCCTCACTCCTCTTCTGCCGTGCCCAAGAAGGCTCATCGGCTCTACCGGGCCCCTAAGGACCACCTCTTCTTGACCGAACTACCCGAAGTGGTGATTTTGGCAGCTCGCGACCGTTCGCAGAGGCAGATTGCCAGGGGAGTCCCGCAAGGCTCCATCCTAGGCCCTATCCTTTTTTCCTTGTACATCAACAATCTTGACTCACATAACCAATTCCAACTTGCATTTCTTTGCGGACGACACGGTACTGTGCACCTCTGGCTCAATATTGTCTGAAGTAAGGGACGTGCTACAAGCTGACTTTGCTCAGCTAAAAATTAATCTTATTAATGCTAAGCTTCTCCTCAGTGCCAAGAAAACCAAGGCAATGAGCTTTACTCTTAGTACCTCCTCTACCACCACCACCCCATACCTACCGAAAAACTTTGTTGTTACCTCTCTAGGCGAACCTTTAAAAGTCGTCCCCAGATTTAAATATCTTGGCATTTGGTTAGATAACGAGCTGTCTTTTAATGACCATCTTGAGGACCTATCCAGAAGGCTAAAAGCCAGGTTAGCTTTCTTTTTCAGAGGTCTCTTCCCGCTAGAGACTTGAACCAGGCTTGTTCAGGCCACGTTCCTTCCCCCACTTGATTCTGGAGATCTAATTTACACCTTCTCTGCAGTCTCAAGCCTAAGTAAGTTGGACGTCCTCCATCACCTTGCCCTGTGATTCATTACCAACTCCCCATACCGAACCCATTATTGTGATCGTTACGCAGCTGTTGGCTGGACATCACTTACCACTAGACATTTGCTCCATGCTGGTATCTGGACTCTTAAGTTACTCCTGAATAAACTCCCTAGCTACCTAACATCTCTCATCTGCATTTCTTGCAGTGCATATTCACTTAGGAAATCTGACTTTATATTCCTTGTCGTGCCTAGGACTCGCACCACCTTTGGCAAACGCACCATATCACATGCTCGTTCAGCTATCTGGAACAGACTCCAATCCACACTGAAACTTTCTAGCATTGTCTCTGTTAACTTCTACAAAGCGCTAGCTGCTTCTAAAATAAAAGATATTTGTAGCTTTTTTTTTTTTATAACCATTTTATTGAGTTTTCACAGGCAACAGTACATGTACCATTAAAATTACCAAGTCATATTCTATTTCAGTACAAGCTTTCCGTTCAATCTTATAGTACATAAATTCCTATCATCTACTGATATATTGGTACTGTATCTCACCACAACTTCTGCTGTTCCTATGCTTTTTTAAACAAAAAAATGGAAAAGCAAGATAATAGGATAGAAAAAAGAGCAACAAGCTGAGAGTCTGATAAGAAGAAAAGGAGAGAGAGAAAGAAGGAAGCTGAAAGAACAGAAACAAAAAGCAAAAAAAAAACATAGTTTAACCACACTTAAACTTCAACCTTTAGGTCCATGTTCTATGTTTCAAAGGGATTAGTCCTTACAATGGTTTATTCCCATCTTCCATTCATAAAGTGGTGTCCACTCTAGGGTTGGTCACCTTATTCAGTGGTGTACCAGTCATACCTGTCTTGACCACATCAATACCCTCTCCTCAGGAGCAACGGTGTTCCAAAAAGGAGCCCACATAGTTATGAAGGCTTCCTCCCTCCCCTTGGGCTCACCCTTAGCTGCAAGGCCCCCCATGCTAAATTCCTCCACTGTCCTGTGGTTGGCCTATCCCCCGATACCCAAGTATTCAAGATACATTGACGTGCCACAGCCAGCAGGATTCTTATCCATCTATCCTGCTGTGTCTGTGTCCTCCATGCCAAAGAGCATCATGAGTGGGAGAACCTGTACATCCCTCCCCCTCATATTTGCTGTTTCTTTTGCCACTTGGCACCAGAAGGTCTGAAGAAAAATACATGACCAAAAGGAGTGGAAGTTGGTGCCCACTGCCACCCCACATCTCGGACACAGTGTGGACACAGCTGTGTTATACTTAATTACTGCCACTGGAGAGCAGAAGAGCCTATGTATAAATTTGAATACGGACTCCTTGTACCTATTGCTGATGTGTGTTTCAGAGTTGTTGCCACTGCTTCTCTGACAGGGTTACACCCAAATCCCTTTCCCATAGTCCTCTAGTCTTGCTAGTTCTATCTGGGAGTTGCTGTCTCGTGAACTGAACCGCCTTTCTGATGCTACCCCTGGGCTCACCCTTAGTCTGCTCCAGCAGGGCTTCTGTCTTCTGCATGCAAGAGTCCGGTTCCCTCTGCGCCTCAATATCCCGGATATATGTCCTGGCTTGGAAATACCTAAACAAGTGCGCATCTGGCAATCGGAGCCCCTCTTTCATCTCTGTGAATGTATAGACATATCCCTTCCTCCTAAGGTCCTTTAGGCACAAGATTCCCTTTTTCTCCCACACATGAAATGCCGGGTCACCCATCCCTGGCAAAAAAAGTGAGTTGCCCACCAATGGGATCATATATCTCTTCCTTTTGATGTCCCACCTTCTTCTTGATTTGTCCCCAGCTTTCCAGTACACCCCCCACTAAGATGTTCTGGTGTCCCTGGTTCATGTATATCCTTCTGCCTTCCTCGGCTAATAGAACCGACAACTGTACCTCATAGTTGGCTTCCTCTAAGTCCAGCCAGCTTGCTTCTCTGCTCCAATAAATCCAGTCCCCAATCACCCGGAGTTGCACTGCCAGGAAGTAGGTTTTCATATCCGGATAATTAAGTCCGCCCTTACTCCCGTCTGCCTTAAGCCTACCTAGGCTAGCCCTAGGCTTCTTCCCCCTCCATATGAATTGCGAGCAGGCCCTCTCAAATCTCTTATTATCTCACTCTGTTAGGCCCATTGGCAACATTTGCACAGTATATAAAATTCTTGGTAGGATATTCATTTTTATTAAATTAATACGTCCTAACCATGATGTGGGAAGGACCTTCCACCTTTTCAAGTCCTCTGTTAGTTTCAAAAGTGGGGTGTAATTTAATCTATAGAGGGAGGGGAGAGATCATGCTCAATCTTAATGCCCAAGTATTTAAAGGCAATACCCACCCTTTGCAAGCCCCAGGTATTACTAACCCCCACACCCCCTTGTCCTAGAAACATAACTTCAGACTTTCCGAGATTAAGTTTATAGCCAGAGAAGGTTGCAAATTGAGAGTGAGTTTCCACCAAAACTGGCATTTATCTCGAAAAGTCCCTGATATATAATATCATGTCGTCAGCATACAACATGATCTTGTGTTGTTGCTGACTCTTCCCCTCTATCCCTAGTATTTGCGGGTCCTCTCTTATAGCAGTGGCTAGTGATTCAACCGTTAGAGCGAATAAAAGCGGCAAGAGGATGCATCCCTGTCTGGTGCCCCTATGCAGGGAAAACTGATCTGACAGTGACCCATTTACTAACACCGCCACCGTAGGTGCTTCACATAGGGCTCTTACCATCTTGATGTAATTCTCACCCAACCCAAACCGTCTCAGCACATCAAACAGGTATGGCTATTCAATCCGGTTGAACGCCCTCTCTGCATCCGTGGACAGGACCGCAGTCCCTCCCGGGAGGCAAGAAGAGCACTCAACTACATTAAGGACCTTCCTAATGTATGGTAGGAGTGTCTCCCTTTTATTTCTTTGCATTATCTATTTACCCACTACGTGCTTCAGAGCTGCCTCTCCGGGCCGCCACGGCCCACAGGCATTCCCCTACTATCTCCCCTGGGCCACCTGCCTCATATCTGCAGCCTTCTGATGGGTAGCCCGTGTAACCCTTCACCGGTGGGTCCCTCCTCCCAGGGAAGGCACCAGCGGAGACACCAGCACACTATTCTTTCGGTCCCGGGAGCTGCTGAGGCATTCTGTGGCTCTCAGGGGAGTCTTGAGTGCCTGGGGCGGCAGCCGCCATCAGCTAGACTTACGGGCGTTTTTCCTGTTTCTTGTTCCCTTGCACGCCGTAGTGCCTCCAGTCTCCACTGGGGCCTGCTACGTGCTGAGGCCAGTCCCAAATCCACCCAGGATCGGAGAGCAGTCCATGGACGCTCAATCCCTATCCTATCCTCCCCTGCCGGTCCCCGGCACCTGAGTCCGTTCCCGAACCCCGGGTCGCCGGCATGGGTCGAGGTAAGGTGCCAGTGCCTCAACCCTCTACGCCACTGGGCCGGCAGGAGCGTCTCCCTTTTATGAAGCCGGTTTGGTCCAGGTGTACTACATCTGGCAACAGACCCTCCAACCTAGTAGCCAAAATCTTAGCATCACAGTTTAGCAGGGAGATGGGTCTAAATGATGCACTCTCTTTTGGGTTCTTCTCTGGCTTGAGGATCAAACACACAACTGCACTATTAGATTAAGGGGGCATACCCCCACCTTCCTGCACCTCTTTAAACAGTCCCCATAATATTTCTAACGTCTTGACTTTGGTCACTTTATAATATTCTGCTGGTAGGCCATCTGGGCCATAAGCCTTCCCAGCCTTCAATGATCTGATTTGCCCTGCCATTTTCCTCCCTTGTTATCTCTCGGGGTAGGACTTTTTTGCTGCTGCGACGAAAGCTGTGGTTTTTTACACTTGTCTAAGAATGTTCCCATCTCTCTTTCTGTTCCTTCTCCCTGATATAGATTCTCGTAGTATTCCCGGAATACTCTCCTAATTTCTTTATATATAGTGACAGTTTGGCCTCTGGCATTTTTAATCCCCACTATGTGTGATGTACCGCTTCTGCCCCGACCAGGTTTACCAGCATCAGGCCCGGTTTGTTGCCCCACTCGTATATTTTATGTTTCATATAAAACGACCTTTTCCTAGCCTCATCCAATAACATGGAGTTCAGTGCTTCCCTGCTTTTCACCAGTGTCTGCAGCACGTCCTCCCCCCATCCCACGGGCTGCCTTACCCTCCATTTCCTTTATTTTCATCTGTAGTTCGCTCTGCTGTGCCAGCTTATCTTTTCTGTATCGGGCCACATACCCAATGAGGGCACCTCTCATGAATGCTTTACTGGCCTCCCATAGAAGTTGTTTAGAGGGGGCGGATGCTTCATTGGTTTCCGTATAAAACTTAACCTGATCCTTTAAGAATTGCTGACACTCCTGTGAACCCAGCATATATGTGGGAAATTTCAAGGTAGCTCCCTCTCTCCTTACCCCTTGTATCTGGAAGGTCGCTGTAACCGCAGCATGGTCCGAGAGCTGGATTGGGCCATGATCCACTTTCACCCGCCTTTCATACCATTTCATGGCCACATAAATGTGATCTATCCTGGACCACGTCTTATGCGGATTTGAGAAAAAGGTAAACTCCTTACTCTGGGGATTGACCGTTCTCCACGCAGCTACCATCTCCAGCTCTGCAATCCTTCCCTCCATTTCCTAATGCAGGGTCTCTCCTCCTTTACCCATTGAGTGATCCAGATCGCATCCGGTGTGCAGTTAAAGTATCCCCCAATAATAAGGTTCTCAAATTGCTCTTTCCCCAGTATATCTAATATCTGACTGAAAAATTTAGGCTTCAGATTTGTTGGTGCGTAGATGCTTCCGAATGTAACAGTTGTTCCAGACACAAACACAGATCTGCCTTCTTTAGGGTCAACCACCACTTCTGAAATCTGAAATGGCAGATTTTTATGTATTAACACTGCTAACCCCTCTTATGGGAGTTAAAAGAGGAAGAGAAGCATGCACCCACCCATCCCCTCCTAAGTTTCCCATGTTCCATTTGTGTTAAGTGGGTTTCCTATAACAAAGCAATTTGCACACGCACTGTACGGAGTGCTGTCAAGATTGCATTCTGTTTAATCGGAGAGGCGAAATCCCACACGTTCCAGGACTGAATCACCATTTCACTTGTAGCTCCCATGTTGTTTGAACTGAGCTTCCATCCCCCACAATCTGTACCTTCGATTCAGACTTTCTTCCCATGGATCCCTATCTTCAACAGAACAAATAATTAAACGGACCTGTTATAAATACACAACATGTAACAAACTTTCCAAACCTTGTAATACAAAACATGTACCCCCCCAACTGTAATTCCCCATAAACATAACACAGTTCAATACCCATTCTCTCAGATAATCCCTCCCTGTCTCCCCCCAAGTGTTTGCCATCAGTATCAGACATGGCTAACAAACCCATCATCTGCTGTTTGAGCCCAACTTTAGGGCCCCTGAGCTCCCACCCTGAAACCAGTAATTTCAAAAATCCCTATTCATTCATCAAAACATATAAACTACTAACACGTTTCCCAATACATCAGCATTTCAAACACCCCACAAAGTGAAGAGGAGAATGCTATTTAGATCTAATATACACTCATAAGATTCCCTTTCCTCCCTTCCCCCCAGTCCCTCAAACGTTCTACCTCCTCTATGCAGCGTTTTGTAGGATGCAACATTCCTCTGTGCAGTTTTCTGCACTGTAATTCACATTCCTGTGCAAGGGCCCTGTTACAGTTCACAATCAACCAGGGCATATTCCGGCAACTTCCTCATCCGCTGTCTCCCCCGCTCCCTTCGTTAACATTCCTTTCCCCTCACCCAAGCCATCCCTCCATGATATTCCTTGGTCCCAGACCTAAGGGAGGAGCCGGTAACAAAAGCAGTGTGAATGAGAATAGCATACGCCCGCCGACCACCCAGCCCTCCCAGCCTACCTTATCCATGTTCGGGTCCACACCTCCTCGATCTTCAGGACTTTGAGGCGGAAAATGACCACCATTTTCAGTTCAGTTCCACACACCATTAGGAAGCAGTTACTGTGCTGATCCAAACAAGGTTCTCTTCCAAGAGTCCCAAGCCCACAAAACAAATTATTGCCATCATTCGGGGAAAGAGGGCAGGCGGGAGGTCTAGCAAGTTCCAGAGGCAATTACCAGCACACCAAAGCACAAAGGAATGTCAGCCACTCAAATGCCACAAGCAAAGTTCCGTACCAGTCTCTACTGCTCTCCCTGTGAGTCTTCACCCCAGCCACTGATCACAATCCACTTCACCCCACTTTCTTCTTAAGCCCATCCATGAACTTCTGGGCCATATCCACCTCCCAAAACGAGTACGTGGCTCCCTCGTGCCGTATTTTAAGGGTCGCTGGGTAGAGGAGAAAGTTTTCCACACGCATTTCTCTTAGTTGTGCCATGGTTGCATTATAGGCCCTGCGTTTCTTGAGTAGACGAGTAGAGTAGTCTTGCATGATGATAATTTTGGTCCCCTTGAACAGAACTGGTTGCTTTTGCCAGTAGGCGCAGAGCACTTCCTCCCGATCCTGAAAATTATGATACTGGATAATAATGCTACGAGGAGGGAGGCCTGCAGCCGGTTTGGTTGCTACCGCCCAGTAAGCACGTTCTAGTTTGTGCTTGCCACCTTTTGGATGGATACCCAGTAGCCTCGGGATTTGATTGGCACAGAACTGCAACACATCAGGGCCCTCCTGACCCTCAGGGAGGTCTTTCACCCGCAGGTTGAGCCTGCGATGATAATTTTCTTGATAATTGAAGGCCTCCCTGAGGTCTTCCATTTCCTTTTCCAGCATTACCACGCGGTCTGGCAGCCTATGCAAAGTATCCTCTACTCTTGAGGTTCGCTCCTCCACTTCCGACAGCCGTTCCCCAAGAGAAGCCATCTGCTCCGCTATCTCCTGTATTTTAGCCTCTATTTTGTTTTCCTTTTTTTCTAGTCGTGGGATCAGAGCTGCAAGGACCTGTGTCGTGACTTCCCGACCCAGAACAGCAATCTCCGCTGCAGAGAATGAGATGGTGCCCGATGCCTCTGGGGTAGGCCCCACTGCTGACTTCTTTCCGCTTTTACCGGCATTTCTAGTGTTTTTGTTCACTGTGCCGGTCAGATATTCATCCATGGCTGCACAGGGAGGTAGAATCTTCTATTTTTAACAGTACTTAAACGTGAAAGATGTGCTATTTCCCTTGAAATAGAACTTTAGAGCAGGAGCTCGAGGAGATCGCGTCCGCTAGCTGCTCAGTGTAGCGCCCAGTAGCTGTTTTAAGCCTCTTCCCTACCCTTATGTTCTTACTACACCCTACCATCTACCTGGAACTAGCGCTAGTCAAGACTGAAATTATCTAAATGATCTCTTCAGCTGTTCTCATGACCCTCTCCTACCCTTGCCTTCTTTATCTATATCTTACTCCCCCTTACTTTCTCTAGCCCTCTTCCTTCCCCGCTCTCAACTAATCTTCAACCCCTCCTCCTTAATTAACTACTCTCCCGTGTCACTGCACACTGTCCACATTTATTGCTTCTCGACAGTTTATGCTTATAATCCCTACCTTGTTTTGTCTTAATTGAGCACTATGTATCATATGAACCTTAACTGTACTTTACAGTGATATACTCTTCTATGTAATGTTTGACATGAATCTTATTTGTACTTAGTTTTGTTTTTCTATTATGCCTTTTTTATGTAATGTCTCCTTGACTGTATATATGCTTCAGGACCTCCTTGTAAGCTTGCTCAACTGAGTCTTCCTGCAATATACTTGAATTTGAACTGCTACGGAAATGAATAAATCATGCTGCAGAAATCAGAAAATGTACTTGAAGCCTAGGAGCTCTACCCATAGAATTCGAACATGCTGCCACACACAGCACTAAGGGGTCCCTGTTTTTGCATCCCACCCAACGCATAAAACTGCCAAGTTTTTGCTCACTCGTTCCAATGCCTAGAGTTTTCTGGTGAGCCGTGTTGTCCCTCTCTTGGAAAGGGATGTTTCTCTATGCCTGTCCTTTTAAGACAGAGGGTATTCGTCAAGCTTCAGGTGAAGGGCCCACCTTGATCCTCATTGCCTCTTCTGGCCTCATCAAGTCTGGTTCCCCTTGTTACAGCATCTAACGGTGGAACCTTCACTGGCCCTGCACACAGGCTTGCTCTCCCAGGAACAGGGCACTCTGGTCCACCCGGACTTCGTCACTACACCTTCACGCCTGGCTCCTCAAGATGTAGCCATTGCAAGGTTTAGAGTGTCTCCTAAGGTGGCTGAGGTGCTTATGGCCACTAGGAATCCCTCCACCAAGGCCACCTACTCCATGAAGTGGGAACAGTTTGCTCTGTGGGTAACCTCCCATCATTTGGTCCCGTTCATTTGTCCAGTGAGTCAGGTCTTAGAGTACTTGTTGACCCTTTCAGACTATGGCCTGTCAAATTAAGGTGCACCTGTTAGCCATTTCAGCCTTCCATGTGCCTGTTGAGGGCCATACGGTGGCACGACTTGAAGTGTTCTGTTCCTTTTTGAGGGTTCTTCACCTGAAGCCTTCTATTCGCAATCCAGTCTCTCCATGGGACTTGACTTTTGTGTTCGAGAAACTTACTTTGACTCCTTTTGAGCCTGCCTTGACATGCAAGCTACACTTTCTGTTGTCGAAATCATCATTTTTAGTTGTTTTTACTTCTACTCAAAGGATTTCCAAGCTTCAGGCTCTGATGTGTAAGCCACCTTATTTGGTTTTTCATGAAGACAGGGTGTCTTTGCGTACAAATCCTAAGTTTCTTCCTAAGGTGGTATCTGAGTTTACCTTAAATCAAACCATCCACCTGCCTGTTTATTATCCAGAGCATATCGATCCAGGGGAAGCATTGCTCCACACCCTTGATATTCATAGAATTCTGCGTTATACTCATCGAACGAGAGACTGTAGGGAGTCCTCTCAACTCTTTGTGTCCTTTGCCCCTGGGAAAGAGGATGTTTCCAAACAGTGCCTGTCCAAATGGTTGGCTAACTGTATTATTTTTTGATACAGGAAGTACGGGAAGGAACTTCCTGGTGTTGTCCATTGCCACTCAGCCAGAGGTATGACTGCTTCAGTGTCCTGCTTTAAGAATGTTTTGGCTGCGGAGATCTGTGCTGCTGCTACTTGGGAGTTCTGTCCACACCTTCACTGAACACTACAGTCTGGATATTGCCGTTCATAGAAGGGCAAGCTTCGGCTTAGCTGTGCTTCAGGGTCTCCTTTCTTAGGCTCATAGTCTCAAGCCACACAGACTGGTTCTTCAGTCAGAACTGCTTGAGACTCAACCTGTATGTGTGGCCTGCTGCAAGAGATGCCCTCGATGAAGATAGAACTGAGGAGGATGTGGGGGCTGCCCAGATTTATAGAGGAGGTACGATGTCAGTGAGTGACGTCACCGTAGGCAGCCCCCTGGTAGACTGCTAGCTAGAAAAGTTTCCGTGTGGTCCTAGTGCCTGACATCTAAGTCCTATAAGTGTGGCCTGCTGTAAGAGATCCTCTTGAAGACCTACTGATCTTAATTCGGGTGGGAGCTCTTGCAGCAGGCTATTACAATAAGGACTATGCCGCAGGCACTAGGACCCACCGGAAAACTTCTCAGCCAGCAGTACCCAGCAGGGACTGCCCTGACATCGACTCCACCCCGACAGCCCTGGTATAAAAGGGGGGCGGACTCTGCTCCACCTCAGTTCTTTTCCTGCCACGTCCCGTGCACGTGAAGAGTTCTTGGCTTGCCAGCCCAGCTAAAACCTCGATATTTTTTTTTTTTTTTTTTCCTCCTGCTGTTTTTCTTCCGCTTTCCTACAGTTTTTCACAGTACTGACGTATGTCGTCCCCGTCCTCAGTTTCCTCATAGAGACTTCACAGAAATAAGTGGAGTTGCGGCCGTCAGATTCCAGCTAAAGACGGCCACACGAAGTGTGTCTTCTGCCTGGGGCCTAACCACGACACCGCGGTCTGTTCCTCCTGCTAGTGCTTCACGAGTAGGACCAAGATCTGCCACCTCAAGGCCTTGAAGGCATACCTCTTGGAGAAGAAGATGGATCTTCACACCTCCAGGGAGAAAAAACACAAAGATAAGTCCAAGCTGTCCCGCGACAAAGACCGTAGTCTGTCCCGGCACCAGTCCAGGTCCCGGTCCCGCTCGCGGCCCTCTCCCAAGAAAGCCTGGGCTCAGGTGAGCATTCCAAGACTAGGAAGCAGGCTAAGGCTGGGCGTTTGGGGGAGAAGCCAGGAAAGCCTAAGATGACCCCGCTAAGGGTTACCACCAAGTCCTGGGAGGCACAAGCTTCGGCCCCGCCTTCCAAGGCCTCGGCGTCTCCCGGTAGAGCACACCCTGGGATCCAAGGACACTCCAGTTTGCCCCCCAGGCGGATAAGCCCGTCGTCGGTCCCAGTACTGGCGCGGTAGAAGGGCAGCGAATTTTGATGTGGGCGAGTTTTCACTCTCTAAGTCCTCCTCCCCTGGGCTGTCCAGATGACCTCCTTCAAAGCCCGATGCAGACACCCCGTTCCTGGGGAAAGCGGCCTCTGTCTTCACGAAGGACGAGCTCCAGGAATTGTTTTCCTTCTGGTGGGACCAGGTCCAGAAGCAGACCCCGAAGCGGCCCAGTCACGGTACCAGACCTATCGGGTGAACCACGGCGGGAGGTGCCTGTTGCGCAGAAGACCCCGAGGCCGCCACCTCCAACACCTTCTAAGGCTCGTTCGCAGTCTCGGTCCCCAAGGTCTGGTAGCCGGCGCTGGGTCAGGTCTCGCACCAGGAGCCATTCCCGTTCTGTTAGACGGGACAGCTCCTGACGTCGGTCTTCGGACCGCCGTCGGTCGGTGAGTCACAGACGCTCGAGTGAGGCTAGTCACAGGGACAGGTCCGGCTACTCTGCACCCAGTAGCCGGTCCACCTCTTCCTCTTACATTTCGGGAATGGTGGGGGTTCCCCAGGAGAGAAGGACCAGCCCCGCATGTCTCCTGACGATCCAACTTTCATGGATGCCATGAGGCACATCCAGGCCTCCAACGAGTGGGATGTGGAGGACCTGGACCCAGAACACCGTTGACTGGCAAAGTACCTGAGGCAGAAGGAGCCCAAGTCTCTTGTGGTGCCTCCTTTGGAGGACACCTTCCAGGATCTCACCCGGATCACCTGGAAGCGTCCAGCTTCGGTCCTGGTGGTTCCGAAAAAGTTAGATTGGCTGTACAGGACCTCGTGGGATGAACCTTTTCTGGCTGAGCACCCTCAGCCAGACTCCTCCATGATTACAGCTGCTCATGATAAATCTAAGCAGCCTAAGCACCTTAGCTTACAGTTTCCCGATCCTGATTCTCGCTATTTGGACCAGGTGGGCAAGAAGGTACATTCTGCCTCCACCTGTTCCATTAGGTCCCTAAATTTTCTGACACATATGGTCCAGTACCAGAAGGCACTCTGGGAGCAGGGCCAGGAGCTAGTGAATGCCTTGCCAGACTCCGAGAAGAAGACTGAGATTCTGGATCTTCTGAAATCGGGCTCGAATGTAGGTACACATATGTTGCGTACCTCATACGACACTGCAGATACGGCAGCCAGAGCATCAGCGTCAGGGGGTCTGTCTCCGGCGCCATGCTTGGTTGAGGGTCTCTGGCTTTCACCAAGATCTGCAGTCCGGGATCCAGGACCTCCCATTCCAGGGTACCGTTTTGTTTGGGCAGGAGACAAAGTGGCTCATCTCTTGTCTCCAGGAGTCTGGGAAATCCGTCTGGTCTGTCTGTCAGATGTACCGAGGAGACCAGAGAAGACAAAGGAAACGGCCATTTCGTAAGCCCTCAGGAGTCCAAGCCCGTGGCAAGCAGCAGGCCCAGAGAGGTGACTTTTGAAGGAGAGCTGGCAACCAGCAGTCTGGAGGTGCTCCTTCCCATGGCCCTAAGTCCTCCAAGGTCTCTCTGCCCACTCCCGGCTCCGCCCAATGACTCCCTTCAGACCCCTCCTCTGGCGAATGTTCCAGGGGAGGCGGTAGGGGTGGGATCTATAGCTGGAATCTAAAGGGATGGAGTTCCACAACTGCGGACCAGTGGGTCCTCGATATCATAAGGAGAGGACATACTCTAGAGTTCACAGAGATCCCGCCAGACAACCCACCGAGGTCCTCCAGATATCCTCCTTCTCACATTCCACTCATAGAAGGGGAGATACCGGCCCTCTAGCAAAAGAGGGCAATAGAAGCAGTCCCCCTGCAGCAACGAGGGAAAGGATATTATTCCCATTTCTTCCTGGTCCCAAAAAAGACACAAGACCTTCGTCCCATTCTGGACATCAGCTCTTTAAACTGTTACATAGAGTACAGAAGGTTCCGGATGGTGACTCTTCCAGGACTGCTTCCTCTGCTGCACCAGGGGGACTGGCTCTGTTCCCTCGACATGCAAGATGCCTACGTGCACATCGGGGTCTTTCTCCCCTCACAGGAAGTACCTGAGGTTCCACTTCCAAGGGGAGCATTATCAGTTTCGGGTTCTTCCGTTCGGCCTCTCCTCTGCTCCTCGAGTCTTCACAAAATGCTTGGCAGTAGTGGCTGCGGTTCTAAGGTGCCAGGGACATTATGTCTTCCCTTACCTGGACAATTGGCTGCTTGCGGCCCTGTCAAGGTCGTGTCTTCTTCAAGCTCTCGGAGACACCTATACTCTGTTCAGAGACCTGGGGATCACCCTGAATCTTCCAAAGTCTTCCTTAAAGCCCAGCCAAAGACTAGTCTTTATAGTTGCAGTCCTGGATTCGGTCCAGGGCATGGCTTTTCTACCCCCAGAGAGGGGCGCTCGCCTGCGGGAGATTGCCGGATTGGTCCTAGTAACCCCTCGGGTCCACGCAAGGACCTTCCTCAGACTTCTGGGGCACATGGCGGCGGCCATTCCAGTCACTCCTCTGGCTCGCCTCCACATGAGAATCCCACAATGGATGCTCAGGGTGCAATGGGATCAATGCTCAAACAACCTAGACTACATGGTCAGAGTCTCAGAGCCGGTAAAGAGGACTCTTCTTTGCTGGTTGGACCCACTATATTTGGAAAAAGGGTTCCCTTTCTGTCCGGAGCCCCAGAATCAGACTTTGACAACGGATGCCTCGGATTGGGTTGGGGGTGCACCTGGGGACCCACCAGACGCAAGGCACTTGGACCCCCACGGACCGCGAACTCCACATCAACGTCCTGGAGATGCGAGTGGTCCTCAGTGCGCTTCATGCCTTTCAGGAGGACCTCGTGCCAGGATCTCTTCTTGTTCAGACGGGCAACATGGCGGTCATCTTCTATATCAACAAGCAAGGGGGTGCTCACTCTTATCCCCTGTGCAGGGAGGCGATGAGAGTCTGGTACTGGGCTCTGGAGCAGCACATCACACTGTCCACAGTGCACGTTGCAGGCATCCTAAATGACTTGGCAGACAGCCTAAGCAGGTCTCAGTCCAAGGCGCACGAGTCTGAGCTACTGCAGTCAGTAGCGGATCAGCTGTTCGACACTTGGGGTCGTCCAGAGCTAGACCTCTTTGCTTCACCACACAACATCAAACTGCCCATGAGAGCCTGCGCCTGGTGTTCTCTGGCCAGACGCGTTTTCCCTTTGTTGGGCAGGGTGGTTTCTTTACGCCTTCCCTCCCTTTCCTCTCGTCCAGAGAGTTCTTTTGAAGTTACTGGCTGAGGGGGCTCCCGCTGTGGCCTCTGCAGATTTGGTTCCCACTCCATCAGCGGTTGTCCACGGAACCTCTAATCCCGCTACCAATATGCTCGCAGTTGCTGTCCCAGGATCAGGGCTCGCTGGTCCATCCCGATCTCCGGTCTTTGCACCTTCACGCTTGGCTCCTTCGGACACAGCAAAGTCGAGGTATGGGGTGTCTCCAGAGGTGGCAGATGTACTCGTTTCAGCGAGGAAGCCCTCTATGCGCTCCACTTATGCTATAAAGTGGAAGCAGTTCTGCTTATGGGCGTCGTCTCACTGTCTGGATCTCATTACCTGTCCGGTGAACTCAGCATTGCAGTATCTCCTCTCCTTATACCAACAAGGTATGAGCTACTACTCCATAAAGGTGCACATGTGGGCCATCTCTGCTTATCACGCCCTCTTGCGAGATAGAACCTTAGCCCAATTAGATGTGGCCCGTACCTTTTTACGAGGGATTCTTCACATGAGACCTCCCATTCGGGATCCTATCCCACCCTGGAACCTCCTGTTTGTGTTGGAGAAGCTTACTTTCCCCACATTTGAACCTGCCGCAGACTGTGAGCTGCGTTATCTTTCCTGGAAGGTTTGCTTTTTAGTTGCCATTACGTCAGCTCGAAGAGTTTCCGAGCTTCAGCTCTGATGTGTAAAGAGGCTTATTTAATTTTTCATAGGGAAAGGGTTTCCCTCAGAATGAATCATAAGTTTCTCCCTAAAGTGGCCTCGGAGTTGACCCTCAACCAGTCGGTTGACCTTTCAGTTTATTTCCCTTCTTCTTCTAACAGAGGGGAAGCTCTCCTTCACACTTTGGACAGCCACAGGACGCTGAGGTATTACCTTAAACAAATGGCTAATCACCGTAAATCGGAGCAACTGTTTGTGGCATTTGCACCACAACACTTGGGTAAACTGGTGTCCAAGCAGACCATTTCCAAGTGGATTGTCCACTGCGTGTTACCTTCTGCTATGAGAAGCACAATAAGCCCCTTCCGGGCCCGGTTGAGAGTCACTCCACCATAAGTGTCTGCTTCTTCTCTTGCTCTGCGGAATGTCTCTATTGGGGACATCGTGTGGCTGCTACTGGAATTCAGTGCATGCCTCCGTAAAAAGCTATAGCTTGGACATTGCATCAGGCATGCGGCCTTCCAGCCTGGCAGGTCATTAAGGGACTCTTGTCTTGATTTGCTGTGTCAGCTATTCCTAAATCCACCTCGGGATCGGGATACCTCCTTGGCAAGGGACTGCTTGGGATTCAGTCCTTATTGTAATAGCCTGCTGAAAGAGCTCCCAGTCGAAGTAAGATAGTACAGTTACGTAAGAACTTGCCGTAACAGTAGATCTTCGAGAGGACCTCTTGCAGCAGGCATTGCTTTCCTGCCCTCCATCCCGCAAAATGAGGTGTGCAGATCGTCATCTTCAGGCTTCGCCTCCTTCTCTTGTCAGGACTCGTTTGCGGGTCTTGGTGGGGGAACTGAGATGGAGCTGGGTCCGCCCCCTTTTATACTAGGGCTGACGTCGAGGTGGAGCCAACGTCGGAGAGGTCCCTGCAGGGTATTGCTGACTGAGAAGTTTTCCGGTGGGTCCTAGTGCCTGAGGCATAGTCCTTATTCTAACAGTCTGCTGCAAGAGCTCCTCTCGAAGGTCTACTGTTACAGCAAGATCTTACTTGAGATACAGCTCTTGCACGCTTGAGTGGGACTGAAGCCGTAGGCGCCAGGACCCGAAGAAATCTTTCTAGCTAGCTATCTTCAGCGGGACCGCCCGGCGTCGGTCCGCCTCGGCGTCGGCGTGTTCAAAAGGCGGACCCTGTCTCCAGTTCTTTCCGCCCGTCGAACTACGTACCCTCGACCCTACCGGGTTCTAGTCTGGCGCGTGGCCGCGTGGTACAGAAATTTCCTTGAAAATTTTCTTCAATCAAAGTATTCAGACATCTGATGTCCTCTCCGACCTCGGTCACTTATCTAAGTACGCGTCGCGGCAAGCAGTCCCCTTTAAAGATCGCATTCGGCGTCGTCGGTGCCTGGCCCCGGAACCACGACATCAAGGCCTGCTCCCTGTGCCAGGGTTCAACAGTCGCCGCGAGGATCCGCGTGAGCTGACCCTCCAGGCTTACTTGTTGGAAGAGCAGCTCCGGGCAATGTCTTCAAGGGGAATCGTCGCACAGGCACGGAGAAAAAGCAGCAGAGGGATCCTCCCGGTTGCGGTTCAGGCCTCGAGTCCGCAGCTCGGTTCTCGGTCAGACCGGTCTCCGTCCAGGGCCTCGTCTCTTCCCGGCTGCGGTTCCAGTCGCCAAGCCTGCTCAGGCCTCTTCCGCCAGGCGTCGTCATCCTCTGCCCAGAAGGCCGTGCGAAGTCAGAACGCCACCACCACCATCACAAGTCTGGCTCCCGCTCCTCGGCCCCGACACGGTCTTCCTCGGTCCCCCGGAAGACCTTGGACCTTCGCCGCTGGGGAAGCCGGTGGATCCGTCGTCGGCCGTATGCCACCGTTCCTCTGAGCCGTCGCGGGCCGGACGTCGGCCTCGTCAGCGCATCGGACGTCGGTGGGGGGTCCGACGTCTGCGCCGCCTGAGCCGAGGGCTCCTGCGCCTCCGACGCCGGTCGGACAGGAGTCCCTCACGGAGGAGGATTCGGCTCAGCCCGAAGCAAGGCGGTCGTTCCCGGCCACGAACAGTCTCCCAGGGGTCCCTCGCCACCGCCTGAGGCCCCCGTGGAGCCGTCGCCGGGACCCGGCGACCCGGCCTGCGTCCTCGGAACCACGAATTTGGGACTGTCTTTGGCAGGTGAAGGACCTGTTACTTACTGGTGGGACACCATTAGGAAGGGCGTGGTACCCCAGTCCCTCCTCCTCCTCCTCTTCCTCCTGCTCAGCCCGGCCCCACCTTCACCTGTAGGGTCAGCTGGCCGTACTGTCCCAGGGCCTGAAACTCCTCCCAGGGGCTGGCATTCAGCGGAGACCTCCGTCCAGATCTTCGTCTTCTGGATCACCCAGCCTAAGAAGTCCAGAAAGGTGGCGTCGGCGGAGAAGAAGAGGATCATCCTGTTCTCGTCTAGATCCCGTCTCGGTCTAGCTTCCCTCGCCGGACCCACGTGAGACTCCACGGTCTCCCCGGACGATCCATCCTTCATGGATATCTTGAGGCATATCCAGGAGAACATGGGATGGGAAGCAGAAGAGTTGGACGAGAGGTTCACGCCTGGCCAAGTACCTTGGCAAAAGGACCCTAAGCCTGTGGTGGTGCCACCCTTGGTGGACACCGTGGGCGTCACCAAGGCTGCGTGGGCGTCCACATTCCTCCAGCGGTGCCGAAGAGGCTGACCGGTTGTGGGGGCCCCAAGGGGACCAGTACCTGTCACAGCACCCTCTGGCTGATTCCCTGGTAATCACAGCCTCCCTGAGCCGGTCCCAGAGGCGCAGCATTTGAAGCACCCTGCCACGGACCCGAGGTCAAGCAGTTGGACTCTTTGGGTAAGGCACCTACGCTTCGCGACTTGCGCCATTAGGTCCCTAAACTACCTTACCCAAATGGTGCAGTTCCAGAGCGCCCTGTGGGAGCAGGGCCTAGGAGCGACCGAGACTGCCAGATGGTGAGCAGAAAGGGAGATGCTTTAGCTTCTCCGAATGGAGTTCAAACGTGGGGACCCAAGTTTTGAGGACACATATGACTCTCGCGGACTCTTCAGCCAGCGCGGCTGCATCAGGCGTTTTGCCTCCGGAGGCACTCATGGTTCCGTGTCTCTGGTTTCACCCTGAGCGTCCAGAAAAACATCATGGGCGCCCTTTTTGAAGGTGAGGTTCTTTTGGTAATCCATCGACGGATAATTACCAAACTTCAAAAAAAGAAGCTGGAAAGGCGGTCCGTACAGTCCAGGCGATGTACCGGCCGAGCTTGGTTCCTTCGTGGGAGCCAAAGGCGGTTTCGTGAAGGCGGACTCAGAGGCAACAGCCCGTTCCTTCACACAATACAGGGCTCTGGTTTTGAAGGACCCAGGAAACAGCCCGCCAGCGGGGTCAAGCGCGCTCCAAGGCCACCCAGCGGTAGGTCCTTCAGCCGCCACCACAGCATGACTCCTTTCCGGCCCCGCCCTCAGGATCAGCGGGATGTTTTGGTCGGGGGTGGCATTGCGAACTTCCTGTCGGGATGGCGATAACCACCGACAGGTGGGTACTTCAACTGGTCCACGCATAGGCCACTTTTTGGGATTACGAGAACAGCCACCCTCAGGCCTCCTCCACTCTCTGGTCTTGGTCAGCACGCGACTTAATTTGGCAAGAGTAGATCGCACTCCTGGACAAAGGCGATTCAACTATCCCAGGAAACCAGAAGGACTAAAGGTACTATTCTCACTTCTTCCTGGTTCCCAAAAGACAGGGGACCTCCGTCCTATTCTGGACCTAAGCGACCTCAACTTGTCAGTCGCATACAAAGATTCGCATGGTGACCCTTCCGGGTCTAATTCCCATGCTGAAACAAAGGCGCCTATTAGCGTCCCTAGACATGCAGGATGCCTACCTGCACATCCCCATAGCTCTGCGCATCAGAGGTTCCTGGCTTGGGTTCTTAGGCCACCATTTTCAATTCCGAGCTCTTCCCTTCGGACTGTCATCCGCTCCAAGGGTTTTCACCAAATGCATGGCAGTCGTGGCAGCTGCTCTAAGGAGGCAGGGCCACTACGTGTTCCCGTACCTCGACGATTGGCTTCTCATGGCCGTCTCCAGAGAGGCGCTCCTACAGCGATCAGGACACTCAGGTCATGTTCGGATCGCTTGGGATTCACAATAAACCACGGGAAGTCCGTCTTGGTACGTCGCAGAACCTGCAGTTCATAGGTGCAGTGCTGGACCACGGTCAGGGGCTTTCCTCCCAGTCGACAGGGGCGGAGCGCATCAGGTCCCCTCACCAGAGGACCTATCCAGCGGGCTCAGACCGCTCCGGCCAAGACGAGGTCCTTCGCCTGCTTTCGGTCATGGCTGCGGCCATTCCTCCGGTACCCTCGCGCGGCTCCACATGCGGATAACGCAGTGGATGCTCAAGGCGCAGTGGGATCGAGAGGCAAGACCATTTGCAGCACCCAGTCAGAATCCCCGAAGCGTGTGGTTCAGGACTGGCAATGGTGGATTGCCCGGGTGCGCTCTCAGGCGTCCCTTTTGCAGCGCCGTCCCGGAGATAACCCTCACCACAGGCGCTTCCAGGTCTCGGGTGGGGAGCTCACCTGGATGGGGTGAAGTCTCAGGGTGTATGGAGCCCACTGGAGCTCATCTTCACATCACTGTTCTGGAGATGAGGCGGTCCTCTATGCACTCAGGCTTTCAGTCCATGATCCACCCGTGTACCATCCTGCTCCAGGCGGACATGCGCGGTGATGTGTTAGCTCAACAAACAAGGAGGCGCACACTCTTACCCCCTTTGCAGGGAGGCCATGAGGTGTGGGATTGGGTGTCGGACCGGGCCAAGCCTAATCAGTGGTACATGTTCCTGGGTGGACAACACGATCGCGGACCGGTCTGAGTCGCACTCAGGCCAGAGTCCGCAGTGGGAACTTCTTCAGGAGGGTAGCAGAGGATCTGTTCCTTCGATGGGGAACTCCAGAGCTAGATTTATTCGCATCTCAGCATAAAACTGCCCAATTTTCTTGCTAGATCAGGGCCTGGAGTTTTCTGGCCGAGGCAGCGTTGTCCCTCTCTTGGGAGAACAGATTCCTCTCTTTCCCTCCTTTCCCATTGATCAGAGTTCTCCTCAAACTGCGCGGGGGCGTGCGGTTGATTCTGGTGGCCCCATTCTGGCCCAGACAGATCTGGTTCCCATTGCTGGCTCAACTATCCGGGGGCCTCCGCTCCCGCTGCGCGCAGTTTCTCACCTTCTGTCTCAGGAGCAAGGGTTCGTTGTTGCACCGGATCTGCGTTCTTTGAACCTGCCGCATGGCTCCTAGAGGCGTAGCCATCATGCGACATGGGGTCTCGCAAGAGGTTGCGGAAGTTCTCTCTGCAGCCAAAGGCCAGCTACACCGCTACTTACACCATGAAATGGCGCGGTTTGTCTGTGGTCATGAGCCATGGCCTCTCCCTTTAGGTTGCCTGTGAGGCAGGTCTTGGACTACCTCCTTCCCTTTTTCACTGGGGTTAGCCTACTCCTCTATTAAAAAGTACATCTTTGCGCTATTTGACCTATCACCTGCCGGTGGGTCAGCGCACTATTGCTCAGCTTGACGCTTCTCGGGAGTTCCTAAGAGGGGTGTTACACCTTAGGCCTCCTATCAAGGATCTGGTCCCTCCTTGGGATCTCCTTTTTGTTCTGGAGCAGCTCACGCTTCCTCCCTTTGATCCAGCCGCGGATTGCGAGCTACGTTTTCTGTCGTGGAAGGCGTTTTTGGTTGCAGTTACTTCAGCCAGAAGGATTTCTGAGCTTCATGCCCTCATGTGTAAAGAGCCTTATTTGGTTTCACGAGACAGAGTGTCTCTGAGAACAAATCCTAAGTTTTGCCTAAGGTGGTCTCAGCTCTCACCTTGAATCAGGATATCGACCTTCCGGTCTACTTCCCGAACTATTCAAATGAGGAGGCTTTGCTCCACACTTTGGATGTTCACCGCGGCCTGGTGTACCTCCATAGGACTAAGCCCTTTGGGCTTCTGATCAACTCTTTGTTTCTTTAGCACAGAGGAATGAGAGGCGGCCAGTGTCTAAGCAATCCTTATCCCGCTGGCTCGTGCAGTGTATCTCTCATTGCTATCAATCCAAGCAAAGCCCCTCCCGGGTTCCATCGGAGCCATTCCACTAGAGGCATGGCCACTTCCTTCTGCAGCCCTCAAGAATGTCTCAACCTCAGCTATTTGCTGCTGCTGCTTGGAGCTCTGTGCATACCTTTATCAGGCACTACAGTCTGGATATAACGCCTCTAGGCGAAGGGCTGGTTCGGCCAGGCCGTGTTGCAGGAGCCTCTTATCCTGAATCGGGAACAGGTTGGTCCTTCTCCGTTTCTTCCTCCTCCCGATGTTTGTGGGACAAGCATTTGCTTGGGAATCAGTCTAATGGTGTAACCTGCTAAGAGCTGTATCTCGAGTAAGATAGTACAGTTACGTAGAACTTACCGTAACAGTAGATCTTCGAAACAGCTCTTGCAGCAATGCCTCCTGCCCTCCGTGTCCCCTTGGAGGAAGGATGGCTCGTGGCTTTTTTAAAAAAACAAAACAAGAACAAACAACATATCAGGGCAAGTGAAAAAAAAAGAGGGGAGGAACCTTTTTCCTCCCGAGCAGCTGAAACAGCGTAGAAGTCGGATATTCACTTGGGAAAGTGAATTGAGTTTGGTTGCCTTCTGGCGGTGGATCCTTGGTCTCCTTTCTAATGTCATCCTGCGGCCGGGAGTCTCCGGCGGGAGAACTGAGGATTCTGGCGGGACCGCCCCTTTTGTACCACTCCCGACGTCGGAGGCGGGACCGACGTCGGGGGCGGTCCCCGCTGAAGATAGCTAGCTAGAAAGATTTCCGAGGGGTCCTGGCGCCTGACTGCTTCAGTCCTAATGGTGTGACCTGCTGCAAGAGCTGTTCTCGAAGATCTACTGTTACGGTAAGTTCTTGCATAACTGTACTTTCTTGCGTAACTGTACTTTACGGTAAGTTCTTATATAACTGTACTTTTCTTTGCATATTTCCTCCCTTCTTGCTATTCAGTTCTTTGCATTCTTTTTTTTTTTTAAATTTGTTGTCGTTTTTCCGTCCTCGAGGACTAACCACTATCAGCCCAGCCCTTTCACCCACCCCCTGCGGACTGACCCACCTGAGATGTGCTCTGGCTTACCCCCTTGAGAGGGGCCATAGGAGGGAGCCGTACCACTCGGTATATTGCGCTGGGATGCTTGCATCCTGCTATTATGCCCTGTCTTGCCCCCCAAGGCGGGGCCGTTGGAGGAGACGCACCCTCCTGTGGGACACCGTGATTCGTCTCCGATGGTGCAGTGCACAGTGGTGTGGGAGTCCCTTGGATGCTCGATCCTTCTCCCCCCGACTGGCCTCTGACTCTAGGGTCCGTTCCTGAAACTGTGAGATTGGCATCACAGCTGGAAGCCCTAGCGCTGCACCAATGGACCAGCCCTTCTTCCCATTCGATTAATATGGAGAGTATGTTACTTGAACTACAGATGGAGGGTTCGACCCTCATCTTCATTGCGCCTCTGTGGATACGACATATATTGTGTCTGCTGCTCTAGCAACTAGCAGTGGAGCCTCCAGGACCTCTGTTTTTATGCAGGAGCCTGTTGTCACAAGAGAAGGGGTCTCTGGTCAATCTGGACCTGAACTACCTGCATCTGCATGCTTGTCTCCTCATGACATAGCCATTGTATGGTTTGGGGTGTCACCTAAAGTAGCTGATGTGCTGGTTGCAGCCAGAAAGCTTCTACCAGCCATACATATTCTTTGACGTGGAAGTATTTCACTTTATGGGCCACTTCCAGACATATGGACCCATTCACCTGTCCAGTAAATGTGGCGCTGGAATACTTGCTGTCACTGTCAGATTTTGGCCTGCAGTATTCCTCACTGAAGCATCTGCTGGCCATATCAGCTTTCCATGCCCCCGTTGTAGGTGTACGGTTGCCCAGCTGGAGGTGTCCCGTACCTTTTTGAGAAGTATTCTGCACCATTATCCAGTCCCGCCTTGAGACCTGAATTATGTACCTGAAAAACTTATTTTGGCTCCCTTGGTGACAGCCGTGAGTTGTGGCTTGAGCTTTCTTTCGTGACTTGATTATTTTAATTAAAATCACTTGACGGAAAAGGTTTCAGAGCTACAGGCTCTAATGTGTGAGCTTCCTTATTTGATTTTCCACATAGTGTCTTAGCATACTAAGTTTTTGCCAAAGGTGGTGTCTGAGTTTACGTTAAATCAAACTATCCACCTTTCTGTTTATTATCCTGAGCATGCCAGTTGGGGTGAGGCATTGCTACATATTTTAGATGTACATAGAGTACTAAGATCCTGTGAAAATTGCAGCATGGACTGTAGAATGTCCTTGCAGCTCTTTGTTTCTTGTATGAAAATGGTGCTTATCCAGATTGCTAAGATATTGTGTAATGTTCTTTTATAGAAAGTACGGGAAGAAATTTCCTGGTGTGGTTCGTGGTCATTCCACCAGGGGTTGTGGCCACCTCCATTGCTTGTTTCAAACATGTGTCTGTGGCTGACATTTATGGTGCAACCACATGGATCACTGTCCTCACGTTTACTAAACATTACAGTCTGGACATTGTTTTTCATAGACGAGCAGGTTTCAACCTTCTTGTTCTATAAGACCTGCTGTCCTGAACCAGACTTCCACAACCTTCCAGTTAGCTTCTGAGACTGCTTGGGACTTGTTCCAAAGGTGTGGACTAAGGAAAAAGATCATCATCATCAATTTTATTAGAAAGCAAATTAAGAGAAACTCTCGATCTTACTTCGAGGGAGCAGTTGCAGCGGGCCACAACAGTAGGACTGAAGCCACCGGGCACCAGGACCCCATGGAAAACTTCTAGCTAGCAGTCTATCATGGATGCCACCCCCACCAACATCAGAACGCTGACATCTGCCTATCCTATAAAGGAGGCGATGCCACAGACCTACCTCAGGGTTATTTTTTCCGCCGTCAACCTGCATACGTCAGACCTTGACAAACACCTGCATGTTAACTGCCATTTTTGCATCTTTTACCTATGCCTTTTTTTTTTCTTTTTCAGTCCTTGTACATCAGATTTTCAGTGTGTGTTTTTTTTGACCAAGTTTGTTGTCTTCTCCAGCCTCGTCTTCCAACCGGCCAACGAAGTGTGCCTGCAGCAAGCAGATAGCCGCCAAAGACTGTCACTTTTCCTGCGTGCTCTGCTTAGGCCCCAGCCATGACACTGAGGCCTGCCAGAACTTCAACCAGGCCACATGCAGATGCAGTATGAAGACCTTAGAAATCTACTTGCTAAAGCAGCAGCTGGCCACGATGGAGAAGGAGCTTCATGCCAAAAGTTGTTCTACTTCCCTGGTTCAGTCTTCCGGGGCATCATCATCTTCCCAGAAGGAGGAGAAGTCAAGTGGGAAGCATCAGGACCATCCACGGTCAGCCTCTCGCTGGTGGTCGCCGCACAGACTGCCCACCGCCTCTGGGTCTCCCTCCCACAGGGGGTCAGCCCCTCCTTTCTCATCAGCCCTCACTCCATCTGAGCTGCCGGTGGTGCAGCCGCCTGCCCTCAACTCCATTTCAGGCAGCGGCTCTATGGGGCAGCGGACTTCATCCCCTGCCCCTCAGCCCATGACGCTCAGGCCCTTGGCTCCCACGGGTCCTCAACCAGGCGGCTCGGCTGGGGTTGGAACCTCTGACGGCAAGTCTTCGCCCGTGGCTACCCCCCTCCCCCAACCAAGGCATTGCCTTCATCGATTCCTGACCCCGAAACCAGCACCAGCTCTTCCAGGCATCACCCAGAGCAAGCGCTCACCTCCTCATCCACACAGGTGATGCCTCAGCCTTCGTCTTGGAAGACTTCGTCCCTTCTGGTGCCACCCTCACCTCTGGGGCCAGCGTCGGTTCCTTCTCCAGGCTGATGCCAGCCTTTGCCCCTTAGACAGGCGCCGGCCCTGCCATCACCTCAGCTGTCATCGCCTCAGCCTGCACCGATGACACTGGCTGGTCCTCCTCAGGACCCACAGCTGGCGCCAGGTGAACCTACACCAGAGTAGCCTATGCCGGCTCCTCCACTGACCTTTCTGTACCCTCATCTCAGAATTCTTGTCCTCCTTATAAACCACCCCCGACGGTGGATTATAATGCTCTGTTTAATGCCTGGTGATCCATCATGCAAAATAAGGACATATTTAGACGGCCTTCTCCACCCCCACCCCCACCCCCCCGACACAGACCATGCAGGACCCAGTGACCCTCGTGCTACAGGCTGTTGTGGGGTTGCTCTAGCTAGGGGCTCCGGCCAGCATGTGGACAACAGGCATCCTTAGACTCCAGTCCCTGACAGTAGTCGGTCAGAAGATGACGACTCTTCTTCATGTTCAGAGTTGTCGGGGGGGGGGGGGGCTCCTCTGAGGAGCAGGACCAGGCCAATGAGGCCCCTAAGTCCCCTCCTGATGACCCCTCTTTCTTTGCTGTTATGCATCATATTCAATCCCTCATGGGATGGGAAACGGAGGAGCTTGATCTAGAGCGTTGTTGTCTGGCCATATATCTCGTGGGGGGGGACCTCCCTTTGGTTGCACCTCCTTTAATTGTCTCTTACCAGGACGTCACTAAGGTGGTGTGGAACCACCCTTCTTCCACCCTGGCTTTACCTAAGAAAGCAGATCACCTTTATCATGTGCCAGTGGGAAAGCCTTCCTTGAGGATCACCCCAGGGCAGACTCCGTGGTCATGAATGCAGCCCATGACCACACGAGGAGGTCCAAACGTCTTAGTACCCAACCTCCTGACAAGGAGTCTCAGCAGCTAGACCAGTTGGGTAAGCGTATGTATGCCTCTGCCACCTTAGCCATCCGGGGGCTTAACTACTTGGCTCACATGGTGCAGTATCAGAATGCCTTCTACGATCAAACGAAGGATCTGGTTCAGACTCTCCCGGAGCACTCTACCAAAACACAGTTGGCCCATCTCCTGAAATCAGGGTTGGATGTGGGCAACCATGTCCTACGGGTGGCATATGACACTGTTAATGCCTCCAGGGGTGGGGCGGCGGCAGACATCTAACTTTGCCACCATTCATGGCTGAGGGTGTCTGACTTTGCGCCTCATGTTCAAGCCAGCATTTTGGACACCCCCTTCAGGGGTTCTGTCCTGTTTGGGAGAGATGCCCAGGACATTTTCTCCCGCCTCCAGGAGTCAGGCAAAGCCCTTCGATCGGTTCATTCCTTCTACCGATCTCAGTCTAGGACTTCCCAGCATCAGTCCTTTCATCGACCCTCTTGCCAGCAGGCGAAAGGCCCCCCTCATGCGAAAGACCCAAACCCCACCTGCTGGAGCGGCTGCTTCTAGGGCTCCAAGAACCCCCGCAACCACCCTGTTCACCCCAGGGTCCACCACCTGACTCCTTGCCCAGCCCCCCAGCAGAGACTTTAGAGGAGGTGGTGGTGGATCGGTTCTCCTTTCCCTCAACAGGTGGCAAGCAGTGACCTCAGATCAGTGGGTGTTGCAGCTTATTGAGCGCAGTCACCCACAATTTCTGTCCCCACAAAAAACCCTCCCTTGTTCTTCCACTACCCTGTGGCCCACATCTTCCTCATCCAGGAAAAGATTCAGACTCTCCTGCGCAAAAAGGGCATAGAGCCCATCCTCCAGCTCAAAGAAAAGGAAGAGGTTCTAATCCTGCTTCTTCCTCGTCCCAAGAAAACTGGCTCTAAGGCCAATTCTTGAACTCTGCCACCTAAAAGTGTACATATAGAGTACAAGCAGTTCAGGATGGTCACTCTCTCCAGGGGTTACTACCCCTTCTTAACTGGGGGGGCTGGCTCTGCTCCCTGGGTATGCAGGATGCCTATCGTAATATCCAGGTTTTCCCAGCCCTATGCCGCTTCCTCCACTTCTGCTTCCAGGAGGACAATTTTCAGTTCCAGGCCCTCCCTTTTGGCCTTTCCTGAGCACCACGGGTTTTTAGCAAGAGCCTGGCAGAGGTAGAGGAGACGGGGCTTTTATGTTTTCCCTTACCTGGACGACTGGCTGCTGACAGCCCTGTGCAGGGACCTTCTGCTGCAGACCCTGGAATGCACCTTCTGGCTTTTCCAGACCTTGGGTATCACAGTCAGTCTGCCAAAGTCTTACCACTTTCCATGCCAGTGCCTCCAGTATATTGGGGTGGTCCTGGACTCTTCCCAGGGCAGAGCCTGTCTACTGCCGGACAGAGCAGAACGCTTGATGGAGCAGGCCTGTTTAGTCTCCAGTCAACAGATACCGGCTAGAGCTTTCCTCCGCCTGTTGGGGCACATGGTGGCAACTATAGCCACAGTCCCCTAGCCTGTCTGCATATGAGAGTTCCCCAGTGGACCCTCCGGGACCAGTGGGACCAACGAACCGATGATCTGGATCAGCCACTGATGGTCTCTGACCTGGTGAGGAAGGACACTGGAGTGGTGGCAGAACCCTGCCACCCTCCTGCGAGGAGTTCTCTTACGAGTGGTATCCCCTCAGCTGATCCCCACTTCGGACGCCTCGGGTCCGGGCTGGGGTGCTCACTTCGACGACTGTCAGACCCACAGGACCTGGTCCGAGATGGAGCAACATTTCCACATCAGTGTCCTGGAGATGCAGGCAGTTCTTTATGCTCTACATGTCTTCCAGACGCACATTCTTCCCGTCCCGCTGCTGGTGCAGACGGACAACACGTCAGTAATATACTACATCAACAGACCGGGGGGGTGCACGCATTCATACCCCCTTTGTTGGGAAGCAGTGAGAGTATGGTTCTGGGCCATCGAGCACAATCTGGAACTCTCAGCCATCCATGTTCCAGGCAACTAAAATGCCCTGGCTGACCATCTCCGCCGACCCAGGTCGAGGGCTCACGAATGTGAACTCCTGTCCTCTGTAGTCGAAGATCTCTTCGACAGGTGAGGCCATCCAGAGTTGGACCTTTTTGCTTCCCCACTCAACGCAAAACTGTCGCTTTTCTGCTCACTTGATCCAGGGCATGGAGTTTTCTGGCATGATGCGTTGTCCCTCTCCTGGAAAGGGAGGTTCCTGTATGCCTTCCTTCCCTTCTTGGTACTTAAGAGGATTCTTCTCAAACTTCAGTCGGAGGGGGCAGAGATGATCCTCATAGCCCCTTGTTGGCCGCATCAGATTTGGTTACCCCTGCTGTAGCAGCTGGCAGTGGAACCTCCAGTACCCCTTCCCCTGTGCACCAGCTTGCTCTCCCAGAAACTGGGCACCCTGGTCCATCCAGACATCAAGTCCCTGCACCTACATGCGTGGATACTGCAGACATAGCTATCGCCCGCTTTGGGGTGTCTGCCAGGGTTGCTAATGTCCTGGTGACTGCTAGAAAAACCTTCCACTAGAACCACCGACTCCTTGAAGTGGAAGCGCTTCTCCCCATGGGCCACTGCTCGCCACCTGGATCCCTTCACCTGCCTGGTGAATTTGATTTTGGAGTACCTGCTCCTCCTTTCAGGCTCAGGCTTGGGTACTCCTCTGTTAAGGTGCACCTTTCTGGCTTATCTGCATATCATGCACCTATTGTGGGAAAGCCGTTGCCCAGCTGGAGGTATCCTGCAGATTCTTACGGGATATCCTACATTTGAAAACTCCCACTCAGGATCCTGTCCCTCCATGGGACTTTCATTTTATGCTGGGAAAGCTCACTCTACCTCCCTTGGAGCTGGCCGTGAGCTGCGCTTTTTGTCATGGAAAGCGTTATTTTTAGTTGCTGTTACTTCTGCTCAGATTTCCGAGCTTCAGGCTCTTATCTGTAAAGAGCTTTATTTAGTTTTTCACAAAGACAAGGGTGTCCTAAGTTTTTACCTAAGGTGGTATCTGAGTTCATGTTAAACCAGTCCATCTGCCTACCCATTTATTTCCCTGAGCATTTTAATTAGGGGGATGTCTTACTCCATACTTTGGATGTCCATCAGGTGCTTCGGTATTATATTACCCGCGCCCGGTCTGTGAGGAAAGTTGACCAGTTATTTGTGTCGTTTGCCCCCAAAAGAAAAAGAGCACCTGTTTCGGAAAAGTGTTATCAAAATGGTTGGCTAATTGCATTGTTTACTGCTGCCGTAATTACAACAAGCCCTTGCGGGTGCGGTTAAAGGCCACTCAACCAGAGGTATGGCCATCTGTACCGCCTGTTTCAGGAATGTATCTGCTGCAGGCATTTGTGCAGCTGCCACCTTGAGTTCTGTCCATACTTTCATTCGACATTACAGTCTGGACATTGCTTCTAGGCACAGGGCTAATTTGGACTAGCTGTCTTTCAGGGCCTTCTTTCATGAGCCCTTTACTGTTGTCTTCTAACTCCTTTTGGCTGACTTTTCGGTCAGTTGATACTGCTTGGGACTCATTCCTACCGGTGTTGCCTGTTGCAAGAGCCCCCTCAAAGTAAGATAGTACAGTTATATAAGAACTTACTGTACCAGTAGATCTTTGAGAGGAGCTCTTGCAGCAGGCGCTGCTTTCCCTCCTTGCCACCTGATAGTTTCTTCTCTCTTGCACCTCTTCTGCTTTTCCTCGGCCTTAACTCATTCTCTCCCAGTGGCCATTTTGGGTCAGGTTCAGCAATGGATGGTTCCGATGCCATATGGCTGCTACAGGACTGAAGGAGTCTTAAGGAACTGCCTTCGTTCTCTTATTTACCTCCCTTTCTGGGTCTCTGGCAGGAGAAGTGAGGTAGATCTGGGGGACCACCCCCTTTATAGGATAGGCGGATGTCGGGGTGCTGCGGTTTCCCATGATAGACTGCTAGCTAGAAGTGTTCCGTGGGGTCCTGGCACATGGAGGCTTCAGTCCTACCAATGTTGCCTGCTGCAAGAGCTCCTCTCGAAGATCTACTGTTACGGTACATTCTTACATAACTGTTCTTTTACAATTGCGTCCAAGTTGCCAAAAAATATTACAAAATACAAATACATTTGAATAAATAAGTTATGTGGACAAGCAGTACAAATACAAGACACATTACTTCAATAGATAAGTAAAACAATGTTAAAGAAATGAAAGTTCAGCCAAAGTAATCACATTGATTAAACAAAAGCCTATCAATAAAAGGTTTAAAATGGGAAACAGGAGGTAGGGCATTCAAGTTGCATTTTTTAATTTCTTCCCATGTTTGAGGGACAGAGACAGATAAGGTATAATCCCCATATTTTGAACGAATTTTAGGTATGACAAACTTTGGGAGTCTACTTGACCTATGACTATATTTGGGCATCTGTATAAGTGGCAATGGCGAGTATTTCAAGGTAGGCCAGATATAAGGTCCTCGGAGAACAGTTGGGTATTTACTATAACAGTGGATCTTCCAAGAATCAATCTTCACCATTAGTCACTGGTGGGTCGTAGGCTGGAGGCAGAAGGACCCCGTGGGTGCGTATGCCTTTAAAGCTTTGGAGGCAGGGGATTGGCGTCGGAGATGGTGCCGTCCACAATACGAATGTATGATGTGGCACTTGTGGGCTGGCCAGCAACTGACGCCAGCCCCACTGCCTCTTAGTTCTGTTCTTCCCACCATCAAGGAAGGCACTCAGTGGGAGTGTTCGCCATCTTTTGCTGCATCACATGGTCTTAGTTCTGTTTATCACTGCTCGCTTGATGCTGTATAGCATTTTTGGTCTCATCGACACCTTTTCTTCTTCCATCCCCGTTGTACAACACCGAGCCCTTTTTTTGCTTTGTTTTCCATGAGTCAATAATATCCGGATCCCAGGGGCTTAAAAAGCAGAAAAAAACGAAGAGGACGGAATCTCCTCTAATGCATCAGTGCCCCTGTGGGAGAAAAGTATCTGTTTGGGAACCAGCATGATCATTGCTGGACCTGCCTTGGAGCGGACCATGACATGGACCACTGCAATGCCTGCTTCTCGATGCACCTTTGCACATTGGAAATTCGCACAGTGAGGTGGGGACTATACCCCACCCCCTCAAAAAGGAGGCAGGCATCACACTTGGGACTCAAAGATAAGGTCCATGGGCTGAGCCCCTGCCCAGTATTATACATACTGAGGGAGACCAGGCCTCTGCTAGTCCTAGTCTGCTGAGACAGGATGCCTGGATGAATGGTCTGTGGGGACAGCCAGTACCCTTCAAGGGGCTGGTTGTGCACCCCTCCCAGTCTGTTATCTGTACGACCCCAGTGGCAGAGTCGCAGTTATACATCAGGCCTGCGCCGGTGGGTCCCTTGGGGCTGCAGTCTGGTGCAGCTTTGGCTCCTTTCTCTAAGGCCAGTGCCAGTGAGCGGGGCTGTGCTGCCCACGCGGCCGAGTCCCCTCATGCTGCCGTTCTGGGAGGGGGAAGATCTCTGGAGGCAGTTGCCCATTGTGAGATATTCTGGATCTCGTCCTTCAAGCAGTTGAATGATCTGGAGGTAAGGACTGGAATGACCCCGACTGGCTTCCAGGCCCTGGTGAAGGAGATCTTTCTGGGCCTAGCCCTAGGCCTTTAGCGTCAGTATTGTTTAGGGGTTCTTCTTGGCCTGGTGCCAGCAGTGGGGCCACCTCCTCTGTGTCCCACAGTGCTGCTTATGGTGCCTTGGACGTCTCTGGTGCCAGAGGGAATGGTGATGCCGGCCTGGGTTCTGGTGCCATCTCTGGCACCAGGTCGGGTTCCAACAACGCCCTTGGCGTCATATCTGATTCTGGTGCCATTTGTTTTGGGGTGGGGCATTGCCCAGTCATTTCAGGTTGGGCAATTGCGCCCTGCCTGGGACTTCCTGGGCCTCATGGCGGCCTGCACCAGCGCGGTCCGTTGGGCCCGTTGGAACGCTAGGGATGTGGATAAGCCCCCCGACAAGGGGTCCAAAAAGCTGGACGATGCCGGGCGCAAGGTGTACGCTGCATCCTCCCTTGGCCTCCGCCAGGCCAGCTCAGCCGTGCTGATGGCACACTTCTCCCACGCCCTCATGGGCTCCCTGGATGAGGTGATCCCTCATCTCCCGGCCGACCTGCAGACCCCGGTCAAGCAGGTACGGGACCAGGGAAGGGCGGTGGCAAAATAGCAGCTCCAAACGGCTCTGGACATTGGAGACTCCTGTGCCCGATCAGTTGCGGCCTCAGTGGCCATGCGCCGCAGAGCATGGCTGAGGATATCCACCTTCACGGCGGATACCCAGCATAAACTGGCAGATGTCCCCTTCCTGGGGACTGACCTGTTCGGCCCTGGAGTGGAAGGCCATCTCCAGCGGATCGAAAAGTCCAATGCTACTCTGGACTCGGTCACCTCCGACCCAGAAGGACAAGGGCTGTTGGCAACAACATAAGCCCTTTCGCCCTTCTGCGCCTGCGGCATGTCCAGCCCAACAGCACCAGCATCAGGGCCAGCAGGCTCGCACTTGGCACCCCAAAGCCAAGCCTGCGGCTTCCTCCAACAGGAAGCAAGGAGGAAAAGGCCCAGGAGGTCACTCGGCCCCAGCCTCGTCACTTCCCCCTGGGTTCCCCCCGGGGGGGGACGGCTCCGCCACTTCCTTTCCGCCTGGTCTGCTATCACCATGGACCGCTGGGTGTTGGAGGTGGTAGGAAAGGACCTGCCGCTGAAGTTCGAGCAGGCCCCGCCCTTCCGAGCCGTCGCCCCTTGGGGGCTCACGGGGTCCGCAGCCTCTCTGTCGGCTCGCCGAGCCCACATCTCCCTGCTCCTTGAAAAAGAGGTGTTCAGGAAGGTGGCAGATCCTCCACCAGACCCGGGGTTTGTGTCCAGGTACTTCCCGGTCCCGAAACGGACGGGGGGCTAGCGCCCCATTCTCGACCTGCACGACCTGAACAGGTTCCTAAGGTCTCGGACCTTCAGGATGGTCACTCTGGCTCAGATAATCCCATCCTTGGAACGAGGCGTGTGGTTCTGTTCTCTGGACCTCCAGGATGCGTTCTTTCACATTCCAATCCATCCGTCCCACCAGAGTTTCCTCCGCTTCAGGGCAGAGGGATCCCTCTACGAGTTCCAGGCCATGCCCTTCGGCCTTTCCCTAGCTCCCAGGGTCTTCACCAAATGCATGGCAGTGGTGATAGCATTCCTGCGGCACCAAAGGGTGCGGATGTACCCCTACCTGGACGACTGACTGATTGCAGCCTCCTCCAGAATGGAGGTGGAGCGGTCCAGAGATCTGGCCCTCCAGGTTTGCTCTCAGGTTGGCCTCCTCATAAACGAGGCCAAGTCAGAACTCGTGCCAAAGCAGGTGATACAATTCATCGGGGCACAGCTCGACTCTCTATGAGCCAGAGCACGGCTCCTGGCGGACAGGGCCGAAGTTCTTTCCTCCTTTGCCCATTCATTTCAGGTTGGGCAATTGCGCCCTGCCTGGGACTTCCTGGGCCTCATGGCGGCCTGCACCAGCGTGGTCCGTTGGTACTTGCATCCCCTTCAGTGGGGGCTGACCAGCCAGTGGTCACAGCACTTCGATCCCCTGGATCACTAGTGACAGTGACCCAGGGGATGTGGAACGCTCTCCAGTGGTGGACCGTTCCAGCACATCTGCTGGAGGGCATCCCGTTTGTCTGCCCCGAGTCGATGGTCTCTCTATCGACCCGATGCCTCTCTGGTGGGTTGGGTGCCCATCTGGGAGCACAGGCGCACGACCTCTGGTCCCCTGGGAGTCCCGATGCCACATCAACCTGCTGGAGCTTGAGCGGTTCATCTAGCCCTCACCGCCTTCGCTCCGTTTCTCTGAGGTCAAGTGGTTCCAGGTCCAGACGGACAATACCATGACCATGTACTACCTAAACGGCGAGAGGGGCGCGCTCCATGCCTCTGTGCAGGGAAGCTCTCTGCATTTGTTCACTCGTGTGCAGCCTGGAGGCAGATCTCCTTGCCATCCATGTGGCAGGAGCCTCCAACATTCTGGCCGATGCCCTAAGCCAGATAGGGGCTGCGTCCCATGAGTGGTCTCTCCTGCCGGAGGTAGTACAAGATCTGTTCTCCCACTGGGGCATGCTTCAGGTGGATCTGTTCGCCTCCAGGGAGAATGCAAAGCTGAGACTGTTTCATGCCCGGCCCCCCTCAGCAGGGCTCGCTGCAGGGGGATGCCTTCTTGAGGCCGTGAACCCCGGGCCTCTTCTACGCCTTTCCCCCATTTCCTTTGATCCACAAGGTGCTTCTCAAGGTGAGGAGGACAAGGCGAGTGATTCTGGTATCCCCAGACTGGCCCCGCCAGTTCTGGTATCCAGATCTCCTCAGTCTCAGCTCCAGGCTCCGAGGCGGCTTCCAGCCAGCCGGACCTGATCTCAGTCAATCAGGGGAGGTATTCCATCCAGACCTTCAATCCTGCACCTGACTGCCTGGTTCCTGAGCTGCAGAGTTCCAGGCCTTGGGTCTTTCCCAGAGGTCCTCAACGTTGAGGCATCCCGTAAGGAGTCGACCAGGAGTGCTATGCCTTCAAATGGAAGAGATTCTCCATTTGGTGTCAGGGCAAGGGCCTGGACCCTTCCTCCTGTTCCTTGACAAGCATTCTGGACTACCTGTGGTCCCTTTCTCATCAAGGGCTTCGATCGGCGACCCTTAAGTTGCACCTGGCATGCCATCTCTGCTTACGGGCGTGGGCGAGGCGCCGGTCCGGTGGCGCAGAGAATGGTTGGGCAGGCTTTTCCAAAGGCCTTGATCACGTATCCTCCGGTGCGAGAACCTCCACCTCTGTGGGATCTACTGCTGGTATTGGCTAAGCTCATGGGCAAGTCATTCGAACCGATGCACAGGTGTGACATCTCTCACCTTTGGTGAAGTCCGCCTTCTTGGTGGCTATCATGTCAGCCAGAAGGATGGGAGAGCTCCAGGTGCTTTCCATTGAGTCTCCTTATCTGGTCTTCCACAGGAACAAAGGTTGTCCCCGCCCCCACTGAAATTCCCTTCGAAGGTGGTGTCGAGTTTCACCTTAACCAGGTGTTGACTCTGCCGGTGTTCTACCCCAATCATACGGAGGCGAATATGGGCTCCATACTTTGGAACCTAGAAGAGCACTCGCTTACTATAAGGAGCAGATGGCTGAAGTTCGATGAGAGGTTTGCCAGCTGTTTGTCACCTACGCCGAAGCCGCACCTGGCAGACCTGCAGCCAAGTGGACGATAGGCAGGTGGGTCATCTCCTGCATAGATCTCTGCTATAGGTTGGCGGGCATGGAGCCTCCCAGAGGGATAAGAGCTCATTCTACCCGCCATACCGCTGCATCGGTGGCTGCTTCCAGGGATGTCCCTATCCAGGAAATCTGCAGGGCTGCTACCTGGAAATCAGCACACACTTCATCACCCACTACGACATCGACCTTGAGTCACGCCGGGATGTTGGTTTTGGGGCCTCGGTTCTCCAGTCTTTATTTCCTAAGTAGGGGGTGTGCGCCTTGCCTCCCTCCTCCTGGAGAACTGCTAGGAGTCTGACAGACAGTGTGGATGAACAACATATCCATGTCCCTAGAAATACAGGTTACTCACCTGTAACAGGAGTTCTTGGAATGGTATATGTTGTTCATCCACAACCTCCCCGACTCGCACAACCTGGCTTCCAGCGGGCTAGATCTGGCATCATGGGGCGGAGCTGAGAGTTTTACCACCCGAGTGGGTGGGAGGAGCCAGCTTGACGACCTTCCGGCAAGATTTAAAGCAGCAAGGAACCTGCCAGACAGTGTGGATGAACAACATATACCATTCCTAGAACTCCTGTTACAGGTGAGTAACCTGTATTTCTCAGTTGTTTCTCTCCTATGGAGAAGTGGGAAAGGGCAAACCAGCCACTGAGAGAACTATTGCCAGGTGGATTGTCTCCTGTATCCAGTTCTGCTATTCGAAGCTTAGGAAGGAGTCTCCCCTCAGGCCTGAGGGCTCATTCGTCCAGAGGTATAGCTGCTTCGGTCGCAGCAGCTAGAGATATACCTGTAGTGGAAATCTATAAAGTAGCCACCTGGAAAACTGTTCACACATTTACCAAGCATTACTCTCTCGACATTCAGTCTAGAAGTGATGCTAGGTTTGGCACAGCTGTGCTGCAGAACTTGTTCCCAAAATAGGTTCTGTGACTCCCCCCTCCAAGGGGGTACTGCTTGGTAGTCTGCATATAGTCAGAATACAGCAAGACTTCATGTTGTTTGAAGGAAAAATTACTCACCATAGTAATGTTGTTTCTTCTAATGGAGTCTTGCTGTATTCTGACCTCCCTCCCTGCCTCCCCCTCCTGGAACCTAGTAGTTTTGGGATGTGGGTGGGCAGGCACAGTGCTGCACCCCAGAGGTGTACTCGACATGCCCTTTATCTTAGTAAGGGTTTTATTATGAATATTTTTGCTTGTTTCACTATCTACGCATTTTCTTTTTGGGGTTCTTAACTTGAGTATTTTGACCCTATAAAATCTGTTGTTGCCATTAGGCACAAAAATTTTAGAAACAATTTCTACCTGTTGAATTAGTTAGTTTGGTGCTGGTAAGAATCTGACCGTTACACTGCAGAGTACCAGAGACAGGGGTTTGAAAATCAACCTCGAGCTCAACATTCTATGCTACTGCATAGTTAACTCTTTCCTCTCCGGAGCAGTTCAAGTGCTGGGGCTAACTGCATATAGTCAGAATACAGCAAAACTCCATTAGAAGAAACAACATTACTATGGTGAGTAATTTTTTCTTCTGGCCCTCTCAGAACCATCTGGGCCTGCGGGAGGTGGGGACAGGGGCCGCTATTTGGGACCACTACTACTCCATGCCCCCAAGGGGACCCACCTCCTCTGCCTGTTTTCCTGGCCATATATGGTGCCTCGGACCCCACCCCCCACTTTGTTTTTTTTTTTGAACGGTTTGTTCACCTCCTGGTGAACTCTCTCTGGCGATCTCCTAGTACCCTGGTCTCTACCTCCCGTCATGTTGCCTACCCTACTCCAGTACCCCTAGCCTGGCATATCTCGGGTCCTGAACCCTCGGGGAAGGGCCACCCTATCCACCCAGGGTACTCTATCTATAGGATTGAGCTCCAGGTTTTTGGGGGGAGAGAATGGAGAGGCGCGACCGACGTTGGGAGTGTGGACGAGAGGGGGAGGTGCCTTTGCCTATCACTGGGAGGAGGAGTATTTTTCTTAGTGAGTCCCACCCCTATTGGCTCGGACGTGCAGTACATCCCAGCGCGGGCACACACGCTTCCGTGCGTGCCTACAGGGTTGCTGCCGCAGCCAATCCCCTTGTGTTCCAGATCTCTGGCTCGTTGTATCCCTAGCCTGTGCCAGGAGTCCCTAGAGCTCGGGATCATGATCCCCCTTCCACCCGGGACAGGAGAACCGTCCTCCTGATGCTCAATCCTGTCCCTCCCCTGCCAACCCACGACGACCCGAGCTAGCTTCCGAACCCAGTTCGCTGGTGTGGCGTGACGTGTGGCGTCCAGCGCCTCAACCCTCAGCACCACCAGGCCGGCCCGGAACCCCTGGCCTGGTTGCAGTCAGGGCTTTGGTGAGTTCCTTCCCCACCAACCTGAGGGCAGTAGACCAGGCTATGTTTCAGCCTGAAACCCTGGCACCATCACCCCGAGTCCAGCTCCTCCTCTTCTTCGTCTTCCTCCACTGAGGAAGAAGACTCCTCCATCCCCTTCTTCTCCAATGCTGAGTGCACCCACTATCAGCAGTTCCTTTTGGAGAGGATGAGGGAGCTGGGACTGTCCCACTTTACTGGCTGCAGTCCTGCTCATCTGATGCTATCCTTCCTTCAGGAGTACAGTCATGACTCCACATTCATACCTCAGTGGCCTCTGCCATTGCAGAGGCATCACGAGACGCCTGGCTCCATCCCTCTTCCCCCTCTCCAGCCCCAAGGGATGTCCAATGCAGGTATTGCGCACCCCTGGGATCTCCAGGAGCCCACACTCCTCTTATGGGGTCCATCTCCTGGACACACCCTCTGGGCATAGGCGCCCAGTGCACAACCGTTCCCCGGAATCATACTCAGCGGAGTGCAACATCTGGGGTCGTAAGGTTTTCTCGGCAGCGCACTTTGTCTTGTGCATTGCTGCACACCAGGCGTATCAGGCGTCCTATGGCAGGAACCTGTGGGTGACGCAGAGTCCGCTCCTGGTGTGTCTGCCAAATTGTGAGGCAACCAGACAGGCCATACGCCTTTCTGCACAGGGTCTTGAGCTGACACAACAACAGGAGAGGGCATCCTTAGACACCAGTGAGGTAGCCTCCAGACTAGTGGGAACCGTGGTCAGCATTAGGCGGATGGTATGGCTGCGTCTTTCCCAGTTGTCTCCCTTGGCCTGGCGTGGGGTGATCGCCTCATATTTCCAGGGGGCCCACCTTTTCTCATGTAAAGCCAGTCGTGAGTTTGTGGGGTGCATTCGAGCAGGAATGCGCCCCACAAGCTCACGCGTGGCCCAGAGGGAGTGTCCGTATGGGCTACTGGAGATCCCAGGCCATGGGAGCCTTCGCCTGACCCTGACCAATCTCGGGCCTCGACAGGCCCGTGAGGGGCCCCCGCAGCTCTGCGTTCTCCCCACAGGAGGCTGAGGGAACAACTATTTCCCTCAGTGTTTGCCAGCACCACCCTTGGTGGTAGCTTGGTACTCAGACCCACCAGTGATGAATGGTGAGGATTGATTCTTGGAAGATATGAAAATTACGTACTCATCGCAACTCTTGATCTTACAGAATATCTTCACCATTCATCACCCGCCCACCTTCCCCCGCAATAGCCAGACTTCTTGGCAGTCTCCTCCTTCCTCCCTTTCTTTGTAGCCTTACCCCCTTCTTGTTGTTATTTTATTTTCAAAGAGGGGAGTCATTAAGGAGCAAACCTCTTTGGGGGACTTGTTCCCTCCACACACCCCTATGTGTTACTGTATTGGCCTTCTGAAGGCATTGGACTGTAGGGGACACCTCCTCACCTAGCTGTTGAACTATCCATTCTTGAACAAAAAGAAGTGGTCTCCCTCTACCTGTTCTGGCACTCCAAGAAGATGAATATTATTAGCTCTAGCCTGATTTTCAAGGCTCTCCAGTCTAGTTTTGAGGTGAGCATTCTCTTTTATTACAGCAGAAACTGCTCCTATTGTGGCATCTGCTCTTTTGGTTGCCTCCAAGGATGCCAAAGTAACGCACTCCAAGTTGGTCTCTATTCCAGCCATTCTGTTTGATAGACTATCAAACTTGTCCGCTAGTCCTACAACCGAGGTGATCAGTTTATTAATTTTGAGCCCTAGCGATTGTACAGTTTCTTCCTCCATTGCAGCACTCTCATGGTTGTGGCCTTGCACTGCACGTGTAGTTGGAGCACCAGAGATATTTTTGGTTTTACATCCTTCTGCGGCAGGTTTATCTCGCTTTGGGTTGCCTATTGCAGAACATTGAATCATAGGAAAGGATTAGGTACTTTAGCCGTTAGGCCATTATTGTCCTGAACAATTTTCTATACTCAGCTGATGAAGTTTATTAGTTTTACATTTATCAAGGGCTAACTTAAACTGGTTCATGGTTTCACTAGAAACCACTGAACTAGGTAGGGCATTCCACTGAGCCACTACATGTTGTGAAAATCATGCCCCTCTCTGATTTTTGTTATACTTCTCACCTATGAGTTGATGCTGGTGGCCCCGGTTTGTAACTCTTATGTCTCTTAAACCTAAACATTCCCACATGTCCGGTGCCCTACATGCCCTATAAATCGGGCACATATCCCCTTGATATCTCCTATACTGCAGTGAATACAGACCGAGCTCTCTGTTTTCATAGGGGAGGCCCTCCAAGCCCTTCACCTTCCTTGTCCACCCGTCTCTGGACCCCCTCCAGACGCCTCATATCTTGTTTCAGTCTGGGTTGCCAAATGCTGCCAGCATACTCCAAATGGGGTCTTACAAGAGATTGATAAAGGGGCACAATCACTTCCCTTTCCCTGCTTTTTATATTCCTCATAATAGAGGCCAATATGCTATAAGCTTTTTTTTGGTAGTAACTACATTGGTGAGTAAACTCTAGATCTTTGTTAATCCATATTCCTCGGTCTTTTTTTACGTCTGTGGTTAATAATCCAACTCCATTTATACTATACTTAAATTTTGGGGTATTCCTTCCTAAATTCATGACCTTACACTTTGCTAGGTTAAATTTTAATCTTTTCCCCACAGCTGTTCTATATAGTTGATCAATATTATCTTGAAATTGTTTCGCATCCGGTTCATTAATGACTACTGCATCAAGTTTCATATCATCCGCAAATTTAGCAAGCCATGCATTGGCATGACAATTTATAGATGAAGCCAGTATGTTAAACAGGACCGGGCCCAATACAGACCCTGAGGGACTCCACTGGGCACCAAGGACCAGTCAGACATTTGTCCCTTTATACAGACCCGCTGTTTCCTTTCAGCCAACCAAGCAGCAATCCATCTAACAACATGGGGATCTACTCCCAGTTCCCCTAATGTGTCAAGCAATTCCTGGTGTGATACAGGATCAAAGGACTTTTTGAAATCGATGTATAATACATCCACTGGTAAATTGCTGTCTAGATCAGCACTCACTGTATCAAAAAAGGACAATAAGTTGGTCACACATGACCTGCCCCTTGTAAATTCATGCTGTCTTATGTCTACAAGTTCCTCTTCCCTTACATAGCTTTCTATGTGTTCCTTAACAATAGACTCCAGTACTTTACTAATTATGCTAGTCCAGCTGATGGGGCGATAATTCGAACAATCTGTTTTAGGCCCCTTTTTATATATTGGGATCACATTAGCCATCCTTCAGTCCTCTGGTACCTCACCTTTATCTATAGAGGACTGGAAAATGGCCTGGATTGGGTCACTTATGACCAGAGCTAATTCTTCAAGAAGTCTAGAGTGTAACTCATCTGGACCAGGGGAAGTATTTACTTTCAAATTCATTGATCTTTCCTTTACAGTGCCGACAGATATTTCTGATGAACTAGCTGATTCTTTCAGAAGCACCCTATCTGGAGTGGGCCCAGTTGAATAGACACTGTTTTTATTTTTTCGAACTCTGTTTTTCTCCCACACCACTGAACTCTCTCCAGCAACCCTACCTTGCCACACTCTCTACCTCCCTGCGTGGCCCTACTGTGTCCTCAGCTACTCGCCGGCACCGGACATCCCCCCCCCTCTCCCGGGCCTACCTTCCGGGGAAGGGCCGTCCAGGGTGCTCTTTCTATTAGGGTTGAGACACTGGACTGGAGAGGGGAGGAAAGTGGAGAGGACTTCAGGCCCAACCTATGGGAGTGTGTAATGTGGAGGGGCGCCTCGCCCTATCAGGTGAGGTTTTTATTTTTCCTACCATTTCTTGGAGCCATGGCTCCACCTGTGGCGTACACCCTGCGGCGCTCGGTTTGGCTCACCCCAGCCTCCGTGGAGGCGCCGTTGAGCAACCCGCGCTAACCCACCCGGGAAGAGAGCTGTCCTCTGGACGCTCAATCTCTCACAGCCCGCGCCGACCTCCAATCCGGGGCCGTTCCCAAATCCGGGTCGCCGGTACGGCATCCAGCGCCTCAACCCTCGGCGCCACCGGGCCGGCTAAATAGACACTGTTAATTTGTTAAATTCCACAGCCATTTTCTTACAATCAGTTACTTTATTTTCTCCTACCAATAGGTACGAAATTATATGAAATGTTCATACAACCTTCAGATCAGTTTGGGATGAAATTGCTTCCGAAAAAGTAGTTTAAATCATTGATTTAATAGAGAATAAATGGAACTCTGTTAAAGTACATCCGCCATGCTCGGACTCCACAGAGCTGGCCCCCCAACCCCAGTACCTTATGTCCTTTTGTCTGTCCCTTGGGCTCCCTTGCCCTAACCCTTCCCTTTTTCTTACCCTTTCTTACCTCTCCTAGGCAAACAGAATTGAAGAGGCAAGGGGGCCAGCGTTGTTTACTGGCGGCTCATGAGCGCCACGTCATACGTTCGCCTCGTGGGCAATGCCATCTCTGATGTTGGTCCCCTACCTCCATAGCTTTAAAGGCATATGCTCTTGCGGGGTCCTGGTGCCTCCAGTCTAAGATTCACCAGTGATGAATGGTGACGATGTTCTGGAAGATCAAGAATTATGGTGAGTACGTAATTTTTGTATCTTTGAGAGAATCTCTTCTCTTAGGCCATGCCTGCCCTCCCTCTTCACCCTTTTATAAGCTGTAAGGGAATATGGCATCCAGTTTTGCCTTGGGAATTTCTGTGGCTGCTATATCCAGCACCTTCCCTCACTTACTGTGATAGGTGCTGGTGTGATCTCTTGGTTCTCCAAGAAGAGAGGTCCTCCGAGCACAATCTCTAGCGGGGAACTGAGGAGAGATGAGGCTGCCCATGTTTATGTAGATGCTGACGTGACGTCATCATGGGTGGTCTCCGGCTACCAAAAGTTTCCGTGCAGCCCTAGCGCTGGTGCAGGTATAGTTCCAAAGGTGTGGTCTAAGGGAAGAGATTCTCTCGAAGAGTTACTGGTATGGGAAGTATGTAACTGTTCTTTGCAAGTGGCATTAGACACGCACAACACTGCTTCAAGGCCCATGCAGTGTCCTTAAAGGAGAACTGCATTGAATCTATAAGTCTGCTTTCCCATCAGAAGCTGTATTTTAAATACTGGTTCAAATTGTTATTTCTCTAACTATGCAGACTTTTCAGTTATCTTAGTGTGAATGTTTCTGATTTACGTGCTACTGGTAAGAACCATTTTAGAACAGTATGATGTAGTTTATGTCCCTGTTCTACGCTTCTGTTGGGACAATGCGGATCTTACTTCGAGAGGGCTCTTGCAGTAGGTAATTACAAATAGGACTGAAGCCAGCAGGCGTCAAGACCCCACAAAAAATTTCTAGCTATCAGTCTCTGGTGGGGGCACCTACCACCAGTATATAAGGGCGGTCCCCCACGTCCAGCTTCCCAGTTCTTTCCTTGCAGTTAGCCTGCAGTAGCTCGCAGATAAGTTCACTGCTTCGCCAGTCTATCATCGGTAGTTTTACCATCTCTTTTCGCTATTTCTTCCGATTTTCGTCAGCATTTACCTCAGCTGCCATGTATGTTGTCCCCGACTCCCTCCGAGCACAAAAACAAGTGCAGTTCCTGCGGAGCCCAGCTCCCACACAAGGATGGACACTCCCAGTGCCTTTATTGCCTAGGCCCTGACCACCCCGTGGAGAAGTGCCAGCTCTGCCAGCAGTTTAACGCCCACCCAAAAGCAGAGGCAGCAGTCTCTGGAGGCCCACGTTCCCAAACTTAAAATGACCTCCATGGAAACGGAGCTGAAAAAACTCAGGCAGGCCTGTATTTCTCCAGAAGGCCATGGCAAGAAGGAGGACCAGGACACCTCTACTATGGTCGCCCATGACCTCTGCTAGAATCGCGGTGCTGCAGGTAATGTCTCCTCTGGGACTGTCTCCCGCGATCGTGCCGTCTTGGAGGCTTCCAAGGTGGCGTGCAGGCCTGCACTCAGGAGCCTCAAGGTCAAAGGAGGCAATCGTTCCCAGTAAGCCCGCCACCGTGCGGCCTTCTGGTTTGAGTAGCCCCGGTAAACCAGACGGCTCCTCCGACGCCCGACCCTTTGGGGCAGTGCACGGCCTCTAAAGTGCCCACCAAGGCTGCCCCTCCATCACGGCGTTCGTGGAGCGTAGGGTCCGATAAGTTGGACGACGGCTCCTCCATCCGCCCAGATCCCACCGATAAGCTGGATGTTGGCCGCTCAGCGTTAGAGCCGACGCGGGACCCTTCGGGCCTATCCGTCATCCCGAGCTCTCTGCAACATTCGTTGCATTCCGAGGCTTCAGTGTCTCCCTTGCTGGACCCCGGGGATGTTAGCCCCTCTTCCCCGGGTGACACCAAGGATGTTGGCACGCTGCCATTGGGTCTCCCTTCTTCTGGGCCGGATGACCCGACGGTGGATCCTCGGACACCAACGCTGCACCTACGCTGGGCCCACCGAGCCTCCCGTTCCGGGCTCGCCAGCTGGGCCGTTCCCAGGGCCTTCTGCTCCTTCAGAGCCCCTGGTGCCTGGGTATCCGACTCCGTCATATCAGACGCCATCATACCCAAGTCCGCAGTATCCGGCACCCCAGTACCCGATGCTGGGCTTCCCGCCGTCGGGTTACAGATACCCATCATATGGATATCCCCAATAGCCATCCCCCCCTCCGCTTCCACTGCCCACTCAGCCACCGGTGGATCTGAAGGAGACTCTGGCTTCCTGGTGGGCTGAGGCTAAGGCTCAGCTCACCAGAGAAGTAGAGAGCCATCTTCCGACGCCAGACCCGGTTCTGGATCCCCAACATCAGAGGCGAGAGACTCCCTTCCTCCCCCCCTCCTGACACCAGAGGCGAGCCTCCGGTTCCAGGGTAGGGGAGGATACGCTTCCCCGTGGGTTTCCCAAGGGGTCCGTTCCTCCCCCATGCCGGGAGGAGTCCACCTCTTCTTCATCCTCCTCGGAGACCTCGGATGACTTTGACGGTCGCTCCGATCCTGACGACGAGCCATGCACTCCAGACAAGCCCAGGCCAACAACTCCTCCGGAGGATCCTTATTTCCTGGAGTTGCTGCTTAAAATCCAGGCTATTCACCAGTGGCAATCCTTGGAGATGGATCCACAGCGTAAAAAACTCGCGCACCTGGATCTGCCCGAGACCACTCCTACTGTGATTCCACCCTGGATCGAGCCTCAAGCCGACCTTGTGTCCACTAGTTGGAAACAAGCTCCCCTTCCGAGGAAGTCGGACAGGCTATATTAGGCTCTGGAGGGTGTTGATTCCTTGAATTCACACCCCAGAGCTGATTCGGTCATGATTGGCGCTTCTCACGGCCGTCCGGCTAACCCAAGCACTTGAGCTCATCTCCACCCGACGAGGAATCCCGCCTTCTGGACCAGTATGGGAAGAAGGTCTGTGCTTCTTCCACTCTGGGAATCAAGGCCCTGAACTATGTTGCTCACATAGGGGATTACCAGAAGACGATCCTTAGCGAGGTGGAAACTAAATTAGAATTCCTTCCTGAGTCTCAGTCGAAACAGGAAGTGGCTGACCTAGTCCGATCTGCGCGTTCGGCCATTCGGCACATGCTTTGTGCCATGTACGACGCAGTGGACACTACTGGTTGGAGCTTGAATTTTGCCATGGGTTTCGGCGTCATGCCTGGCTCCGGGTGTCAGGTTTGGTCCTGGAGGTGCAGTCTGTTATCCAGGACGCGCCCTTCAGGGGTTCAGTGCTGTTCGGTGGCAATGTCAAGGACATAATCACCGATCTGCAGTAGAAGAGTACTGCACTTAAGTCTGTTGACTCCTTGTACAGGCCCCCTCAGGCACAATGTCATCCCTTTCGCAGATGGTCTCGGCCCAAAGCGAAACCTCAGGGAAAGCGGGCCAACAAACGCCAGGCCCCGCCGCTGCTGCCGCCCAGTAAAAGGCAGCGGAGCTTCAGCCGCACGCTCCACACTTCCTGACTGCTCTCCTCTCCCACAGCCTCTGGACCTCCCAGAGGAACCGGTAAGAGGGAGATTCTCCTTCCATCTATCGGGTTGGGAGAGGATCACTTCAGACACTTGGGTGTTCCAGCTGATAGCAGAAGGACACGAAATAGTTTCTTCAGAAACCACCACGAACCCGCCCCCCAGGTCATCTTACTCCCCAGAACACCACCTTCTGGTCCAGGAAGAAATATCCCCTTTCCTCTGAAGGAGGCGATAGAGCCCGTCCCATCCCACCTTCGGGGGAAGGGTTACTACTCCCATTTCTTCATGGTTCCAAGAAGCCAGGAGACATGAGGCTGATTCTGCACCTCAGCTCCTGAATTTGTCTGTGGGAGTACAAAGTCTAGAATGCTCTCTCTGCAAAGTCTTCTGCCCCTTCTTCGGCCCGGACAGTGGCTGTGTGCTCTGGACATGCTGGATGCCTACCTGCATATCCCTATTCGTCCTTCCCACCGCAAATATCTTTGTTTTTCGTTCCAGGGGGACCACTACCAGTTCAAGGCCCTCCCATTTGGTCTTTCCTCGGCGCCCTGAGTGTTCACCAAATGCCTTTCGGTGGTAGCGGCCTACCTGCATACCCAGGGGGTTCAGGTTTTCCCATACCCGGACGACTGGCTCCTGGCGGCCCCGTCCAGGGAGGAACTCCTGTGCTTCCTTTCCCTTACCCTGCAGGTCTTCACCAGCTTGGGTATCACCGTCGACCAGGCCAAGTCCCATCTGATCCTGTCCCTGAGGCTCCAGTATATCGGGGTGATCCTGGATACAACCTCCGGCATGGTATTCCTGCCACTGGACAGGGTGGCCACTCTCCAGGCTCAGGTCAGCCTGTTGTCCAGCCACAGGCGGGTCAGCACCAGGTCAGTCCTTCGCCTCCTCGGGCTTATGGCGACTGCTATTCCGACAGTCCCTCGCGCTCGGCTCCACATGAGAATCTCTCAGTGGACGCTTCAGTCTCAGTGGGATCAGCTGGTGGACGACCTAGGTCTACAAGTTCTGGTCTGCAGTCCTATGGTTCGGGACTTGCAGTGGTGGATGGTTCAGGAGAACCTTTGCCAGTGAGTTCCCTTCTGTTCGTCGTTCCCCTCCCGGGCTGACAACAGACGCCTCAGGCGAGGGTTGGGGAGCCCACCTGGGGCCTCACAAGACCCAGGTCTCCTGGTCCATTCTCGAACAGACACTTCACATAAATGTGCTCGAGCTCCGGGCCGTGCTGTATGCTCTACAAGCTCTGCATCTGTTTCTGCTCCCAGGGCATCTGGCCAGCCAGACGGACAACATGTGTGTAGTCTGGTGCATCAATAAATAGGGAGGAACTCGTTCCTACCCTCTCTGCAGGGAGGTGATGCAAGTTTGGGATTGGGCAGTGCAGCACAACCTTCACCTCACGGCGGTTCACGTCCCGGGGGTCAAGAACACGTTGGCAGACCACCTTAGTCGGTCTGCCCATGCTCGCGACTGGGAACTGGATCAGGGGGTAGCAGACAATATCTTTCTAATTTGGGGAACACCCCAGGTAGACCTGTTTGCGTCTGCTCTCAACGCAAAACTTCCTGCCTTCTGCTCGCTCCAGGGCACGTCATTTTTTGGAGGGACGCTGTGTCTCTAGACTGGAAGGGCAGATTCGCTCATGCCTTCCTCCCATTCCCTTGATTCCGAGGGTCTTACAGAAACTCAGCTCAGAAGAAGCTTGCATGATCCTAATCGGCTCCTTTCTGGCCCAGGCAAGTTTAGTTCTTTCTCCTGCAACAGTATTCAGAGGAACCTCCTCTTCCTCTTCCACTGTCATAACTTCTTGCTGACTCCTGGATCAGGGGACCCCGGTCCATTCAGGCCTCAAGTCCCTCAGTTGCACACGTGGCTCCTGCAGATGCTGAAGCCCATTTGGGGTTTCCCGCTGGTGACTGAGATTCTGGTGGTGGCCAGAAGCCTCTACTAGATCTACCTATGCAATGAAATGGAAACAGTTCTCTATTTGGGCCTCTTCCAAAGATTTGAGCCTTTCTCTTGCTCTGTTAGGGAGGCGTTTGGATTGCGCTATCTCTTTGATCTGTGTCTCAGTCATTCCTTCTCTGAAAGTTCACATGGAGGCCATCTCCGCTACCATGTTCTTTTGGGGATAGAACTTTTGCTCAGTTGGAAGTCTCTAAGACTTTCTTGAGGGATTCTCCATATGAGACCCTTATTCATGCTCCTGCCCCTCCGGATTTGAATCTTATTCTGAGAAGCTTACCCTGTCTCCTTTCGAGAGCAGCGTAGTCTCAGCAGACCTAAAGTCCTTTCCTGGAAGACTCTCTTCCTAGTGGCCATTACTTCTGCCCAAAGTGATTTCCAAGCCCCAGGCCCTGATGTGCAAAATCCCATATTTGATTTTTTCATAAGAACATGTGGCTCTGTATACTAACCCTAAGTTTCTCCCTAAGGTGGTAGCGGACTCTACGCTGAATCAATCCATTGGGCTGCCTGCTTTTCTTTGAGCAGCACTCCAATCAAGGGAGTACCTCTTGCATACTTTGATGTTCACCGAATTCTGAAAATACTACACCACCAGGACGTAGGATCTCAGAAAGACTGATCAACTGTTTGTCTCTTTTGTTCAGAAAAGAGAAGACATTGCTGTCTCCAAACAATGCCTGTCTAAATGGTTGACTCATTGTATCACTTTCTATTCACGACAAGTACCACAAGACCCTGCAGGTCAGATCAGAGGCCACTCCACCAGGTGCTGCCTCTGCTGCTTGTTTCAAGAATGTCCGTGCAGACATCTGTGCAGCCAACTTGACTTCTATCCATATTCTTATGAAACATTACAGTTTGACATTGCCTCTCGCTGTAGAGTCTGAGCTTTGGGTTGGCTGTGCTACAAGGCCTTCTTTCCAAAGACCTTCACAGCCAGAGGGTCTACATTTGGGTAGCTTCCTACTCCCGCTTGCTTCTTCTTGTTCCACACTGCTTGGGACTCGGTCCTATTTGTAATTACCTTACTGCAAGAGCTCTCTCGATAAGGTAGTACAGTTACGTGAGAACTCACTGTAACAGTAGATCTTCGAGAGAGGTTCTTGCAGTAGGTAATACCTTCCCACCCTCCATCCCCTAAGCTTTTTTTCAGCTCTTTTTCCAGGGAAGGAGACATCTGCTTTCTCTCGCTTTGCCTTTTGGCTTTCAGGGAAAGAACTGAAGGTGGGCGTGGGGACCGCTCTTATACTGACATTGCATGATGTCGGTCACCTGACGGGGCTGTCCCCCACCAGAGACTGTTAGCTAGAAATGTTTCCGTGGGGTCCTGACGCCTGCCGGTTTCATTCTTATTTGTAATTACCTACTGCAAGAGCCTCTCTCGAAGATCTATGGTAACGGTAAGTTCTTCTGTAACTGTACTTTATGTTCTACTATAGAAATGAGGTTGTTTGGGACATAAACTACATCATACAGTTCTAAAATGGTACTTACCATCAGATTGTAAAGCAGCAACACCCAGTGAAGTTACTAAAAGACCTGTACAGCTGTAACAATAACAGAATTTTAACCAGTACTTAAAAATGGCTTGTACTGGGAAAAATTACTTGCAGTTTCAGTGCAGTTCCCTTAACAAGGTTTGTCTGGCTCAGAACCAGAAACCTCTCCCAGTACACACTGACAAAAGGTATGTTCAAGTTCAAGCATTTTATTGATCAATGGATATGTCATTACAAAGCTACATTGCTACAAAATTCTAAACAATAGACATGTAACCGACATTTAGTATATTCATATAAAATTAAATTTCAAGTACTACAGAAAAACTATCAGTCTTCAGTTTCATTAGTTACATTAAACATTCAGTTCACTATCCTTTTCTTTGTGCATTTTTTCTTCTCTCATATTAAGTAATGAAGCCACAGATTATAATATTTTTATAGTTAGATTTTAACAGGTATGTAGCCAGATGTTTGGGTTCATACTCTAAATAGCCAAGAATATCCCCTAAAACTTCTTCCAATCTTTCTTGTATAATGGGCATAAAATTAGCAAGTGTGTTGCATCATCTACCCCCAGTCCACACCTACATCTGGACTTAGTCATTTCTTTGCCTCTAAAGCAATCCCTTCGCCTTTGACTGTAATGATAATCAGACCTAAACCTAGTCATTAACTTTCTCCTTTGAGGGTTTTTCATCTCTATTAGATAGTATTCTGTCCCATGATGTTGCTTATTTTTAGATAATCAGCTGTACATTTTATACTGTGCACATAACCCCATTTCTTTTTGTATGTACATACCCCTCAATCTTTCCTTGATTTGACTGCGCACCATCTTCTTAGGTTTAATGAAAATATCCACCAAACAATGTAATAAACCACTGGGTTACAAAAGATATGGATTTCCCGTTTGTGGGAAACTCCCTGTTTGGTGGCAAGACAGGCACTTACATGAAAAAGGTGGATTAGTACAAAACCACCTATAAGAGTAATACTGAAAAAGAAAAGGTCTCCACTTCCTGCAGGCCTTGCAGAAGGGAGGGGTAGGGACTACTGTCGACAACCTCATTTTCCCTATGGGTACCATCTCAGAGGATACTATAGGGATAGAGAAAAGGGGCACCAGGCATGCAGCTTCAATGCCAGCCACAAAGCCCCAGCCAAAACAAAACCCCTGACAACTCTGCCCAGGTCACCCATCCATTGCCAGTGGAGGGAAGGTTGGCTCACTGTTTCCAGGAGTGGTCAGAAATTACCACAGACAGGTGGGTCATGGAAGTAGTGGGCCAGGTGCACAGGATTTTTTGTTGCTGTATCAGAATTGTCAAAGCTGTGCCCAGAAGCCATGAAGATCTAAAACTTGCCCGTTGCTTGGGGTGGGAGCTATCTGCAGTACACCTGCCAGGGAAGAATAGTGTCCTGCTGGACTCTCAGCAGAATCAGCCAGGGAAATCACAAATGAACTCTGAAGCAGCAATTGCGGGCAGTAGTGTTCAGATGTTGGGAGTCCACCAGAAATAGACCTGTTTGCTTCATGGGAGAACAACTGGCTCCCACACTTTTGTTGCAGATCCTTAGCATCTAGGATCAGTTCCAGAGGATCCACTGGTACTGGACTAGACAGGGAAGTTCTTATATGCCTTTCCCAATCTTACTGAGAGTGCTTTCAAAGCTAAAGAGGGAGTTAGTAACAGTGATTCTGAGAGCACCAGATTGGGCCGGGCAGATTTGGTATTCCATGCTCCTGTCCCTCTCTAGCAAACCTGTGGTCAGTTTGCCACTGAGATGTAATCTGCTGACACTGCCTTAGGGTAAGAAAACATTTCCAGACCTGATAACTCTCTGCCTCATCTCTGGTTTAAATCTTTCAGAGGAAGTAATGAGTGTTAAAGGCTTGTAGGAAACCAGGATCAAGGAAAACACATGCTTCTAAATGAAGAAGGTTTTCCTTCTGGGGAGTGCCCAGACAAATTAACCCCTTCCGAGCAGGTCTGTCCACAGTCTTGGATTACCTGGTATACCTCAATCACTGGCCTGGAGGCCAGCAACCTTGAAGGTGCACTTGGCAGCACTGTCAGTTTGCAGTTAATCTGGCAAGGGCAGGTCTCTGGCCTCACCCATTTTTAAAAGGTGTTTCAAAGGCCTTACCTAGCTCTACCCCTCCAGTGAAGTATGTCACCTGGAAAACATTTTTTTCTGGGGGCAGTAACATCGGCTTAGAAGGGTGAATGAGCTGCAAGCCCTATGCACAGATCCAACCTACATAATCCTCCATAGGGACAAGAAACTCTGTGCGCAAACACTGAGGCAAGGGTTACCCCAAGGGGCATTTGGCTGGGAAGCCAAGTTTCAAGAAAATACATCATCACACATGCCCCCACAATGCAAGGCATCATGGGCTGCATATGCAAATCACCACAGAATGTTATGCTGGTCCAACTTTAAGCAGAATTTCATGGTGCCGAAAGGCCTCTCACACAGTTTGCAAAGGGTGCTAACAGAAGACATAGACACGTGTTTCGCTCTACCAGGACTCATCAGTATGCCTCGTCTGTTTGACACCCCAGTGGAATGGACCAGCTACCCTTAAGGCAGTGTGCCTTGGATATATTGGGACAAGGGACATAGGGACAAGGTTGTCTAGCAGACAAACAGGAAAAAAGTGGTGCCTGAATTCCATCTAAACCAGTCAGTTGCCCTTCCTGTTTTCTTTACTGAAAAATCCAGCTCAGGGGAACAAAAGCTCCACTGCCTGGATGTCAGAAGGGCACTGAAATTCTGCCTGGACCACATAAAGGACATCAGGTCCACGAGCATTCAGTTTATTACTTATGGGGAAGTAGGTAAAGGCAGACAAACATCCAGGAGAATCATTTCTCATTGAATAGTCTCCTGCATTCAGTTCTGTTATGACAAAGCCAGTAAATTGCCACCCACTTAGGCCTTAAGGCATGCTCTACAAGAGGCATCTCTGCCTCTGTGGCAGCATCAAGCTATCCCTCTGCAAGAAATGTAAAGCAGCTACCTGGAAAACAGTGCACACCCTTCTTCACAGGCATTACTGTCTGGACATACAGTCCAGAGAGATGCCAGCTTTTGGCACTGTTGTCTTATAGAACCTTTTTCCCTGAGTAAATTCTGTACCCAGCCTTCCAAGGTGCTGCTATGGAGTCTGCAGGTTGTGAATATAAACTAATGAATTGCTGGGGTTAGAAGAAAAAAAATTACTCACAGTAGTAATGCTGTTCTGCTATGTTTTGGACATTTTTCAAAATGTGTAAGAACATTTTCTGAAATATTTTAGTAGCCATTTAGCTAGATTTGCTGGTCATACCTCCTTCTAGCTAAAGAAATAACGTTAGAAAGCAGGGGGAGCATGACCATGCAGCAGAGTTTGAACTTCACAAAGTTCCATAATCAACATAAAGTTACAAAGTTCGGGGTTGCTCATTCCTGGGGAATGATTTGATTTCATATGTTGAATCTTAACTGATGGATCTGTAGGAAGAAACATCATTACGATGGTGGGTAATTTTCTTTTTGACAAATGCCATGGGATCTTTAACTTCCACCTGGACAGTGACCAGAGAAGTTGATTAAATGTCTGATCCAAGGACGGTCCATCAACAGTGGCACATCCCCCGTACTCACTACAGTGTCAGTTATAGTTATTTTCCCAAGTACCTGGTGTGGGCCTAGAACCTACAACCTTTTGATCCTGTTACTGCCCTAGATGTGAGCGTGCTACTTACTTACTGACATTGATGTATATTATGGAGGACAGTTGTAAGTGGTAGTTCTGACTACCTAGAGTCATCCACTAGCTGCACTTTGGCAGTTGCTGGGCGTAGCTCAGTTCAACAGAACACTCTTCAGTCTAGACTCAGCTCCCTTCCCTGCATCATCTTTTGGTGCCATCCTTCTTTTTTTTTTTTTTACAGCCAATACCATACGTGGGAAAATTAAACCCAGTAAAATAGCTGGTGATAAGCAACAAAGTATAATGCTTTGTAGCACTAGACTGTGAGATGTGTTCGTCAGCGTCAAGTCGCTAAAAATGACAAAGTTCCAGAAACAGCTCCACCCCCTCTTGAACTCAGATCTTACGTTCTGCTGAAAGGGTCAGGATTCCTTCTTCGCTGCTGCGGCTGCATGAGGAGTGTAAAGTTTTCAGGCATTTAAAAATTGCTGCTTCTTCAAATTTCTTTTCAGTTTGATGGATTCTGTGTGCCTTGTCTTCTGGTTACTGCTCCGTCAGCAGTTTCAAGATGGAACACAAAAAGCCAGATTCTAAGCACTGCTTCAGGTGTAAAACTGAAAGTGTCAGTCTGGAAGCGGACATTATCTGTGTCTTTACTGCCAGGAAGACCAATACATGATGGAAACTGCCTGTGTTGCCAGGCCATGCTTCTCCGCCTTTCACTTGACGGTGCCAGTTGTAATTTTCTCTGAGTTCAGTTAAAAAGAGAATTTGGGGGGGGGGGGCACACACACACACGGTGAGGGTTCTATTATAAAACTTTAAACTCAAACAAAATCTCTCACTTGAAAAATGCTGAGTTCAAAAAGTGCAATAAATTGTGGAAAAAAAGAAACCTCCATTTCTGTGGACCGACCTGGATAGACCGACCACTGTTTGAAGTTATTCCTTGGGAAAAGAAAGCCTCAGCAGCCACATGTTCTGCAGCCCAACTTCAGGTCATGGAAGAAGTAATGGCGGAAGCCTCATTGGCCTTGATCCCTTTGTGTCCTGCCATATACTGGACTCCATTCCAGGATCACTTGTAGATTAGGTAACTATTTTTGACTGTATGGATCTTCAGTGAGAGCCCACCTTATCAAAGAAAGCACAAGAGCAACAGTGATCTATCATGGAAGGGGATCATTTCCACTGTTCTTGATCTTAAAGCTCCCAGGAATGCTCAGCTTATGTCGAATTGGTTTCAGCAGAGTGAGTGGTTGTCATGGCAGCGGTACTCTTGAAGGAGTTGTTGACCCTTTCAGCTTCTGTTGATGATACGGATGAAATCGTCATCGTCCTGGAGTTGGAGGGAAATGGGGCTTCATCTCTTTCATGACGCAGTAGCTGCAGGGTCCTTCTCCAGTCGAGGAGATGGTTCAGACTGTGAGCTTGGTCAAACCTACTCACGTGCATCCCCTACCAGTGGTCCCTACGCGGGATTTCACTCATGACTGAAGTGCCCCAGCAGGTTGTGTACTCCGCTCTGCCTCTGTCGTGCCACTATAGATCTGCGGATCGATGGCCAAGGTCCCAGTCAGGGTATCAGTCTAGCTTTGTTGACGCCATAGCCACTGAAGTGTCGAGTTCAGCTTCATCTTATTTTTTTCAGGCAGGTGTCAGCTGTGCTGGAAGTATTGTGGGTATTATTTGGGCGACACTTGGGGCAGTGGGCTAGGTGCAAGGTAGACTTACGTTGCCGACCACCCCAACTGCCTCATGATTGCTTTTGATAATGCAGTTCGTTGGGTAATGTCCAGCAGATTCTAGTGGAGCCACCCCTCAGCAGCTGCAGTAGGGGCTCCAACCAAGGACTCAGGGCCTGAGTCTTGGCTGCCAAGCTTTTCTTAGTGGGGGTCATCCTGATGAAACAGATGGCCCATACCCCTGAAAGTCTGCCCTCCTTTGTTCCAGAGCCATGATTCCAACTGAGGATTCTTCTATGGCTTCCTCCAGTGTTAGATCGATGTCAACTCTTTTGATTGCCATTCAGCCCCGGTGACTCAACTTCCTTTGCTACTCTATTGCAGCATATGCTTGTGCCTGGACATTCCCTTGGAGGAAGTCCAGAAGGGAGTCTTAACCACTGATTGATATCCTGGAGCAGGACTTCTCACCCGTGAGTGTGTTCCTAGTCGCCAGTGCCGTCATGGGTGCAGCACTTAGCATTTGTCAGTACCAGCTTTATGCTAGGCTCTCCTGTATGTGGACCACAAGTGTAGTCCCTATTGTTGGGCTCTCCAGGTTTCCAAAGCACCTGTTTACATAGGACTTCGTGGTCAAATTCGGGCTTTCAGAAAGCTGAAGGTGCAAGGCAATATGAACAAGTCAGCTGGGGAGAAGTTCAAAAAGTAGGACTTCTTGGATGCAAAAGTCTGTGTGGCGGCACCTCTCGGGTCTGTCAGGCCAACTGTAGTCCTTAAGGTGCTGGTTCAGGTACAAGCTGGATAAGCTTGTGGATATGATCTCTTCTTCCAGTGGATAGTTAACCTGAGGCTTTGGCAATTTGGGATTTGGAACTCTTGCTATCTAATCATCACTTGATACAGAAACAGTCAAGCACTCACTACCCATGTAAGGATGACACCAAGCTCCAATAGTTGCATGTAAATTGTCATTTATTGACAAATGTAGACATGTACCCGCCTGACGCATTTCGGACCAGCAATGGCCTTTATCAGAGGCTGAGGTACAGACATACTCACATACGATAAACAGACCACTTAACATGATGTCATAATGACAAAATTTAAAAATTCAGAAATTCATTAGTTGAAAAACGTGTGTTATGACCACTTAAAAACATAATAAAATAACTTGATTAATCAATTAAAAGACCTAATGTCAGAGCTCGGGGAGCTCATAGGCCAGCTAGATGGCTTAGAGCATGGAAAAAACAGGCCTGTGTACAGCAAATCCAGAACCTTAGCACGGGATGCCAACTGAGAGATTACATAGAGATTCGTCAAGTAAGAAGGGCTGGCTGCATTAGGAATTTATATACCCAGGAACAGACTCCTGATGCACAAAATAACATCATTGTTCTCCCGGATACATCTTCCCTAACTGACCAAGGCCCATGAAACTAAATTGGTTTCCTCTACTATGGAAGATAAAATATTGGCAATAAACGCTCCAAGACTGGAAACTGTCCTGGACCAGACAATTACCTGGCTGAATTTTATAAAATGTTTACTGAAATATTGCTTCCACCCATGTCAGAGTCTTACTGCTATGTTCAGGAGCCTCCCCTGCTTGGTGAAATGCCCTATTAAACCCAGGAAAAGACCCCATACAGCGACCTACATACCACCATTTTTCCATTTTGAATTTTGATTATACAGTGTTCGCTGGATTATAGGCAAGTAGACTGGATTTCATTCTCCCACACTACTAGATAAGGATCAAGAAGGCTTTGTTAGACAAAGACAGACCCATGACAACGCTGCTGGACATTATAGTAGGTGGATTGTGCCATACAAAGATCAGCTCCATTAGTTGTTCTGAGTTTTGGCTTTCCTTGCAATACCAAGCATAAACGTCCCCTTGCCAGTTCCCATCTCCCCTCGCCATCTGGTCTGCTGGAGGTGGAGGTCCTGCAGCTTGAGGTCGAGCAGCTCTCACTGAGGTCGCCAGTCTTGCTCTCGAGCACCTGGGAAAGTGGTGCCGCCATTCCCTCCCTCTTCTGCAGAGGACTGGCTCCAACGCAACTTGTGACGGTGCTGTGAGGAGCTCATGTGGTAGTAGCTCCTTTTGGGTGCTGGGCCTCTGCCGGTGCAGGATTCTACTCCAGTGCCTTGGCTGCCGCCACTTGGCCCAAACCTGTCTCGGCTCAGCTGCTCCTTGCCCTCCATCCATTCAGGTGGACCACTGCAACCTCCGCTGAAGTAGGGTCCCTTCTAAGGATGCCGTCACTCCCAGGCTTCCTCGATGGCTGTCTGTTACGGTCACTCAGGCTAGCGGGGAACTGGGGTGAGGGTGTCGGCTGGTCTTTGACGAATCCTTGGAATTGGAGCATTCTGCCCTATCGACCTATACAGTCAGGAGAGGATATGTAGACAGACCATGGTCCTGCCTCCTTCGGGACCATACTCTGCCTTATTTTGGAGGCTACAGGGATCCAGTTGGAGCCTGTTCAGAAGCGGGCTAAGTATTCCGTCATCGAAATCCTCTACTGAGTGCCTCCCCAAGGGTCTCTTTCCTGATAGCTGAAGCCATTCTTGGGCCCGCGTTGGGCTCTGGTTATGCCCAGCCTCATGTCCTACGTTGTCGGCCCGTATGGCCCACAAATATTTGGTTCCTACAGGTTCCCTTTCTGGGTTTACAGAACACTCTTAGGCCAAAGTATTGGTCGCCGATTCGGTGTTCAGACGGTTGGGCAGTGTTGAGGATGTCGACAAGCCTCCGAACAAAGAATCCAAGAAATTGGACCATGCGGCCACGAAAATATATGCGGCTTCCTCCCTCGGCCTTAGGCAAGCTAGTTCGGCCTTAATGATGGCCCACTTTGCCCGTGCCTTGTTGGGCATCCTTGACCAGGTGCTCCCTCGGCTCCTGGCTGACCTTCAGATGATGGTAAAGCAAGTCTGGGACCAAGGCCGCACTGTGGCTCAGCAGCAGCTCCCGAGAGCCATGGACATAGGTGACTTCTGCGCCAAGTCCACGGCCATGGCTATGTGCTGCAGGGCTTGGCTGAGGATCTTGACCTTCACAGCAGATACCCAGCACAAGTTGGTGGATGTTCCCTTACTGAGCATCAACTTGTTTGGGCCAGGGGTGGATGGTCATCTCACCAGAACTAAGAAGTCCGTTGCTACCTTGGACTCTGTCACCTCCGCGCAAAAGGAATTTAAGGGTTCTAAACCCCAAAAGAAGTCCTTTTGACCCTGTTCTGCCTCTGTGGCAACCCGTCCGACACCAGCTGGATACCAGCAGGCCTGGCATCCCACACCCAAGTCTTGTTGTTCGTGGTCTGGAAGCCTGGCTGTTGAGGCCCAGCTCTGTCCTCTGCTGGCCTTGCTTCCATCTCTGAATATGATGACCCAGAGATCAGCCTGGCCACAACATTTTGCACCAGCTGCAAGCGACACACCAACCCTCACCCCCGAAAAACCCTAGGTAAAGAGCGTTATGGTAGTCGAGCCTTCAGATAATTAGCATGTATTAAGGTCGAGAGCTCCTCTGGTATCAAATGGGGCTATATTCTATCCAGGAGATATTTCCAAGCTGGAAAAATCCACTGTGAACCACAACTGGCACGCAATGTTCAAGTGTCAGCCTAGAGTCCACAGGACTCACCCTATCCCCAGCTGCCAGAACAATGGCATCCCATTTTACAGCCAACTCATGAGGACCAGAATGGAAGACCAGAAAATTTGCTTGCAGGGATCAAAGCCATTTCACCAGTATCTCCATAGCCATTCACACTGGGCCAAGTAACAGTGCAGATAAGGTCCTGATAAATCTAAGGCTCCAGTGCCCTCACTGCGACCCAAGTCAGTGCTTCAGGGAAAACAGATTAAATTATGGACTGACTGCTTCCAGCTGCTGCCCTCACCATGGACTTGCCAGCAGTCTGCACTACTGTCTGCTCCCACCCAAGCCTGTGTACCAGATCAGGTCAGTCCTCCAGTCTGTGCCACCTCAGGATATTCTTGCTTCTTTCATGTAGCTGATGGAAAAAGCAAGAATATCCTGAGGTGGACGCGTTTCCTGGGGTCCTTTGTCACTTAAGGCTAGTGGCACATCCGATTGTATTCCACAGAGCTCTGTAGAGCTCACAGTCCTGTAAGATGGAAAACACCCCAGACCACACGGGGGTTAGAACCATCAGCTCTTCTGGTATCTGGAACAGAAAGCACCTAAACACAAATAGTTTCAACTGCTGATGTGATTTACCAGAGTAAGATATATTAAATCTACTGCCAGATGGAAAAAAAAAAGAAGGGTCAGGGCCAGGCTAAAATCTTGTGATCAATCGGACCTGTACAAAGCACTCACATTAATTGTCCTGAACTTAGAAACAACAAACACTCTCTCCCTGGTCTTGCTTTTTAAATTTCCTTAGCTACCCTCAAGACAGTAGCTAACTAAACCTCACTATAACTTTTGTTACAATAAACAAGCATTTGTCAATGTCAATGTTTGTTTGCTGGCATTAGCATTGGTAGTGTAGAAGTTACAGAGCTGCATAATAGGAATGGCAGTGAAGTACTGAACTGAAGCCAACCCCACCACCACCCTGCAGAGAGTGACAGGCATTGGGGTGTGCCTTTGGGTCGTCAGGCATAACGGCCATGCCATTTCACCTCGCCCTACCCTGCAGACACTGACAAGTGTCACGGTGTACCTTGGGGTCTTTGGCCCTTATGCACACCCCATTCCATCAGGAAATATGGTGAGATGGGCGCGGTATAGGAGAATGGGGTGAACTTTGGGGCCGAAGAGTCCAAGGCATACCTCGATGCCTCTCACTGGCTGCAGGGTGTGGAATGGTATGAGCATTACAGGCAAGAATCCCAAGTCGCACCCCTGATGCCTGTCATTCTCTACAGGGTGGGGCATTATGGTTGGAAACCCTAACACCTCAGGCATTCATTGGTATTTTCCTCCCAAGTTTTCCAACATGGTTTTTGTGACCCCCACTTCAGGAACAGTGGCAATATCAGTTTGTTGAGCCGAAAGCTGCTTATACTGGCGACAACGGCATTAACTGGTAGAAGTCATGGCGTGCAGTAGAAACTGTACAACGCGCACCCGTAATGTAATTAGTTTGGGGATTTTTTAGAGCAGATTGTCAACACAGGCATTTTGGGACCTCCGATCATGAACAGTGTCACTGTGATTTTCTTTATCTGTCCCAAACAATGATTTCCCACAGCGACCATGCATCTCTGCGCTGAAAGTGTGAAAACACATTTTGGCCATGTTGTGAAAAATGACAGCTGTACTATTCATAAGGAAGTGTGGAAAAATGCCATTGGTGAAAATCTGGACTGAAAATATTACAAAGTCATGAACTTACGAGGGTGCATGGAAACTGCGCAGTACTCACTCGTAACAGTCATTTTTAGGAATTTTTACACCACATTTTCAACATAGGCTTTTTGAGAGCCCACCTTATTAACAGTGGCAGTGTTGTTTCGATACTCGGTCCCAAAAGGTGATTTCGCACAGTGACTGCGAAATCATCCTTCGGGCCTGATGAACACCATGACAGTGAGAGCATTCATGAGAAGGGGTCCCAAAAACCCCATGTTGAAACTTTGGTGCAAAAATTCCAAAAAATGCCTGAGATATGCAGCAAAGTTGAAAAAACCCTGTCTATCCCATTATACAGCTTACCGGCATTTCCTCAGTTCGCGGTCGGCTTTGAAGAGTGCAGACGTGTTCCTGGTCCACCGAAGATCATCGCGCCGGAGTCCGGAGGTAAGTATGGGGTGAGGGGTGGGGAGGCAGGTGCGCAGTGGGTGGGCGAGTGGGGCAGAGACATCGAGGACCGCTTTTTGAGTTTTTTTTTTTTTAAAATGACAGCACGGAGCGTTTGCCATGCTGGGGTGGGCTCCCAGCGTGGCACCCTAACTCTCGGGGGGGTCCAGTGGGGCAGGCGAGGTTGGGCACCCGTCTGCTATACTAATGTGTATACGCTGGGGTGGGCAGCCGCGAGCATAGGGAACTCTGTTTTGGGGGTCAGCACAGCCGACGGGGATTGGGCACCCCATCGCTCTACAGTATGTGCGTGGGGGCGAGGTGTGTGTGTGTAGGGGAGCGCGCATGAGCAGGCGAGATCTTTATCGACGCCACTGAAGCGTGAGTCCCTCTTTCAACTGTACTCCACTGCATTTTCGACTGCTGTCATAGACAGCTTCAGCAGCCATTGGAGAACTGCGTCGCCGCTGCAAACACACACTGACTGAATTGGAAGAGGGCTGCCACACCTCCAAAACTCAGATGATGGCACTATGTTTCTTGCACATGCGTGCAAGCAAACATAAAAAGGTAGTAAGAGTACAGAAAACAAATTAGCTTCAAAGCTATGTGGAGCTAAATTGACATGGATTGCGGGAGATCTCCAGAGAGAGAGAGGCATCCTTGGGACCGTCTCCTGCCCCAGCTGACTGGGACCCTGGGTTCCGGACAGGAACATGTTTCCTGAGCAGAAGGCAAGTGTCTTAACTGCTAGACCACCAGAGTGACTAAACTATAACATTTAAACATCTATGGTAGGAACATGGGAGATGAGGACAAAAGTAGGCAAAAAACAAAAGACTCGGAAACGACACACTAAGGAAAATGGTCTAATTATGTCAGTAAGCTTGCAAAATATTTATGGTCTATAAATGACAAAATAAATATCAACTTAGAACTGGAGACTACTGGTGGAAAGCCCTGGCCCTTCAACCGCTTTGTCTTCATCAGGGGCTTTCCACTGGTGGTCTTTAGTTCCGAATTTCTGTTTATTTTGTCATTTATAGACCATAAATATTTTTGCAAGCTTAATGAATTAGACTTTCCTTAGTGCGCTATTTCTTGTCTTGTGTACTGTAGGGATTTTTGTCGCCCCTCAGCAACACCACCGACCCGCAACAGGGAGCACAGGCACACTTCAGATTATTTTCACACAGAATATGATTCCAAGCTGTTACCGCCATCTGAGTTAACCAGTGTCTCCTTTTCACTGTTTCAAAATGCTCTCCTTTTAGTTTATATCTGGTCTCTATCGTTTATTGTTCGGTGGTTATATTCATTTTCAGGCATTCAGTTAAGTTTGGTCCTGTCACTTTATCAGAATCATATCTCCCCTTATTCTTCTCCGCTCAAGTGAGAAGAGCTCCAGTTCTGCCAGCCTCGTATTATAAACTATTTCCTCCCACCCCTTTTTCAACTTTGTTGCTTGTTTTTGAACCCCTTCAAGTCTTGCCACATCCCTCTTGGTCTCTGGGGACCAGAACTGCACACACATCCATAAAGGGCCTCTCCAGTGAGCTGTACAGTGGCATAATTACTCTACTTTTACTACTCACAAAATTTCTTTTGATACGCCCCAGTATATGATTACAGTTCTTTACCATTGCCTAACACTGGGCTAGAAATCGAATATTCTATAACCTGACTCCAAATGTGCCATTTTTCTCCAACTGTGAGGAGGTAAGATCACAAGTCAGAATTAGTTAAGATATGTCCAGTGATGCTGTTCTTTTCAGATACCTGTGCAATTTAAGCTATAAACTTCATTCTGTATCCAGTTGACTGCCTCATGTAGCCATTTTCCTACATTCCTTTTACCATGTCTGGGAATTTGTACATCCTTCGTCCAGCCATACTCTAAGTCCCTTTTAGTTTGAGACTGTGTTTCCCAACTCTTCATCCCTTAAACACAGTGAAATAACGATTTGTCAACCTTCTATGTGCCCTTCAGTGTGTTGCACATAAAGTGGAAACACTGGAGATTGAGGATGTCCAGGTTTCCTATATGACAAATTGGATTACATTGTGTTCCTGCAGGATATCACTGGTTGAAATTCTGGTGAGTGTGCTTCATTCCAGCTGGTGCTGCTTTCAAAGCTAGCTACCTGGGGTTCAGAACTAGCACAGAATGCCAGGGGTCAGGAACGGGGAGGAGTACTGAATGTCCCAGTGGACATGCACCTCCTCCCTGATGTGTGGCCATCCATGTCTTGCTCACTGCATGACTCTTGCATGCATACTGGTAGTGTGTTTATGCTGCCATCCCAAGGAAGGGGAAGGAACAGGAGAAAACACCAGCGCCTGACAGGATGAAGCCCAATGATCCATGGCTCTGCCGCACCAACAGGACCCTTCATTGAATGTATCACTGGAGGGGGGTGGGGGCAGGTTCGATTCGGTTCATCCAGGTGGAGTTTGCATTTGGCTCGTTTGGGTTGGAAATCTTAAGACTTCGGGTTGAGCTTGGTTTGCTTTGTTTTTTTTTGTTTGTTTTTTTTTCCCAGTTTGAGTTCTTTTTAAAGGGTTTTGTCTTAAACGTCTTTTGAACTAACAGTCCTGTTTAACTAAATGAAGAGCTCTTTTTAAATAAATTGCTTTCCTGAATTTACCTCTAAAATGTAATAATGATTGTAACATTCTAAACTGAGCCAATGAAATAGGCAGCAGAAAGTCGCTTATAAACCTTAATAGGCAAAATAACACATACAAACTATGGCATGGTAATAGACAACGGCAAATGCAGGTTATTAAATAAACTGAAAAAACTGATTAGCAGTTTTACCTGTGAAAATGCTAATTAGCTGTAAAAATGCATAGCACTTGGCACAGAATGGTTAGTAAAATTAAAAAAAGTAATTTTATTAATTTTGTGTACTGTGCCATAGCCTCACTGAAACAAATCGTTAGCACTACCTCCTGTTTTGCTATGCTGTACCAGCTATTTAATACCCTGAAATGCAATGAAAGAAGTATATACTGTAGTAAGCTGACAAACAGCAGCCAAACTGGAATGTGTCACAAAAGTGATACTTAGGAATTTAATAAATACTGACCTGGCAAGCGTGTTAACAGATGACTGAGAGCTTGGTCATCAAGCACTCACTTGCACAGGGAAAATACTCTCTTACTGGTACTGCTGCTACGCGGCACACAGAGGTACTTCTGAGCAAGCTTCATTAGATTTGGAAAGAGCTGTCTTCCATTCCAGTCTGTTTCCAGAATTCTAGGAAGTTATCTGTGTAACTGTCGTGTTCTAAATCCGTTTTCAATTCACTCGACAACCTAGATCTCGCGACTTTTAAAGAACCTTCCACAGGCCCACCAAGACATGATAGTATACTGTATCTTTCACATCTGTTTTTGCCACTTCCTTTTATAGTCACTTAATCTGACCAGGAGAAGATAGATGCACGCTGCTGGTCACTCCTTAGCTCATACTCAGCTGGGTCATAAATAAAGTTCCGTTCTGCAGATGGAGCAAATTTCATGTGCTTTTAGGTAGGGCAGAAGACAGTGGCCACTTTAAATCTCATATGAACTACAAATTCAGATTGTAGTTTCACAGCCATTACAGGCTTAAGTATGCAGTCATTTCAGAATCTGCCTGCTGGATTTCTCACAGCTGCAGCAGCGTGAAATAATGAAGGTAAACTAAGTTAGCTGTTGGAGTATGATACATTGACAAAGCTTCGCTGATTTTCTTGAAATTTTCTAAGAAGTCTCATTATGTCTGCATTTTTTTCGGCTTTCTCAATCAACTCCCCTGCCAGACCATACTCTTCAAACAACATGAAGTCTTGCTATATTATGACATATGCAGTTTGTCCCAGCCTTAGAACTGCTCCGGAGGAGAGTTAAAGTCCATGCCAGGCATGGAACTTAGAGCTCGAGCTCTGTTGAAAATTCTGTCTGTTGTTCTTCAAACTTAAACTGTCAGATTCTTTACTCCGCCTCACTGAACAGTCGCTCCGGAGATTCCTCCTTCTGCACGGTTCATTTTGTCGGTTAAAGTATAAAAGTTTCGTTTTTAACCGAAATTAAACCGCAACTGGTCGGTTCAAGCTCTGTCTGTGGTATTGTAAGTACTAGATAGGTTTTACATTTATTTTCTGTGTGGAACTTGTAAACATTTTTATCGGTTCGGTTTGAACCGATCAAGTTACTTCTATTACATTACAGTCTTTTAGAAGTACGGTTCCCGGTTCTTATCGGTTCTAAAAAAAACGGATTTAATTACGTTTTTTTCCACGACTCCGTGACACGTGTTGGGAACCGATAAGGAGTCTTGCTTGGCAGATTGCCGTAAAAGGACAAGTTTTTGGTTAGGCTGGCACTATGTCTGAGAAACCCAAAAGAAAACCGGCCCACTGGTTTCAGCACTGTGTTGTATGTGGGGAAGCCTTTGCCAAGGCTGACCCCCACACCACATGTGTTTATTGTCTGGGGTTGACCACCTCAATTCAGACTGCCAGATTTGCATGGGTTTTCCTGCAGCTACCCTGGATAAGAGAGTTGGTAGACTCGGGACCGGAGGCCATAAAGTCCGCTGACCCGGATGGCCAGCCCAGTTCGGTTTCAGCCGAACCAGAGGGAGTGCCGTCTGACCAGGGCAATACTTCCTCGGGCACAAGGAGAGCCGACTCTGAGGAGTCGGTTCCAACAAAGAAATCTAGAAAATCAGCTGGTGTGGAGTCAAAACTTCCCTCTCCAACCGCTGAAGAAATAGCTAAAGCAATAAAAATTGTTCAGTCTCCCCGGTTCCGACCGAACCGGCATCATCAGGTAAGCGCTCGGTTCGGTCGGTTCCTCCGGTTCAGGAGTATTATTTAAGGGAATTTTATGAACCAGAGGAGGGGGAAGAGGAGTATGAGGAGAGTGAATGTGGTTTTGAAAGTCTGGATGTGCCCATTGAACCGGACATCTCTCCAGACAGACCTTCAGGAGTGTCTCCCCCTAGGCTTTCTGAGTCCCCTTCTCACTTCATGTTTTAAAAAAAAAAAAAAAAAGTGGCTGAAACCCTCCAGCTCCCTATGGAGGAAGCTGTGGATGATCAGAAGGAGCCTGATTTTGTAGAAATGATGGATATCCCAGAGTCTAGGAGACTGTCTATTCCTCTGCATAAATCTTTTTGGAAACAGACAGTAAAGATTTTAAAAGCTCCTCACACCATACCTCCTGTTGATAAAAGAATGGACAAAAGGTATGCATTATCAGGCTCTGATACGGAGTTCCTTACACAACAATGCAGCCACGTGGGGGGTGGTGCAGGCTGCAGCCTGTGACAAGGCAAATGTTCCCTTAGCCTCTCACCCCCCTGGCAAGGACTCCAGAAAGATAGATGCCATGGCAAAGAAACAGTACATGGCGGCTTCCTTAGGACTCTGACAGGCTAATTATATGGCTTATGTTGCTAGATATCAAAAATCCAGATGGGTTACTGTTTTAGCTCTAGCAAAGCAGGTTCCTGGCCAGCTGGCAGAAGAGCTGGAGCAGGTGGCCCCTGATGGTTTTGAGGCATCCCAAGGTGCAATTCCATGCTGCAGTGGACTCTAATGATGTATCATCCAGAGTCATGGCTACATCTGTGGCTCTCCATAGAATGGCTTGGCTCAGATGTACTAGCCTGTCACAGGATACCCAGACTAAAGCCATGGATTTCCCTGTTGTGGGCAACTCTCTGTTTGGGGAGCAAACAGAGAATTACATGAAGAAAATGGATGAATATAGGACCACCTATAGGAGTGCACAGGCCAAGGAAAGGCAAGTCACTTTCCAAAGCAGCCTCCCAGGGGCAGGAGTAGGCCTTTTCGTAGGCCTTTTTACCAAGCCCAGGCTTCTTCTTCAGCTTTTGCACAGAAGGGGTTCTTTAGAGGGAAAGGCAGACGGGGTGCAGGCAGGCCTGCTTCCACCCCTCAGCCTAAAGCCCCTGCCAAACAGGCACCCTGATGGGGCGCCCAGGGCTGATTCTCCACTACCTGTAGGTTACTTTGTCCAGGACTGGGAGTCTCTAACGTCAGACAAGTGGGTCCTGGAAGTAGTAAGCCAGGGACTGGTTCTCAGCTTAAAAAAATTCCAAAGATGAGAATCGGATCCTCTCCACCTACAGATTCTTCAGAGGCTCTTGCCCTGGAGGCAGAAGTCTCTACCCTCCTGGCTCTCAGAGCTATGGAAAGGGCTCCACCCCTACACCAAGGCAAAGGGTTGTACTCCAGGTACTTCCTTACCCCAAAAAAGACAGGAGAATGGTGGCCCATCCTGGATCTCAGGTATCTAAACAAACACCTTTTAAAACCAAAATTCAGAATGGTGACTCTGGGAATTATTTTACCCTCTTTAAGGCCAGGGGACTGGCTAGTGTCCCTGGACCTCAAGGATGCCTATTTTCATGTTCTCATCAGAAGCTCCCATTGAAAGTACCTCAGATTCGAACTGCCCTAAGGTCATTACCAGTTCAGAGCAATGCCCTTTGGCCTTACATCTGCCCCAAGGGTATTCACAAAATGCCTGGCAGTAGCAGTTGCCCACTTAAGGGGAAAAAAAAAAAAAAAAAAATTGCTATCTTTCCTCACTTGGACGACTGGCTCATAGTAGGCCAGTCCACAGAGCAAGTCAGGTTACACCTTCAAGTAACTCAGCAACTGCTAACTTCTCTAGGTTTCCTTCTCAATCTTCCAAAGTCAGTCCTAGAGCCTGTTCAGCTTTTCACCTTCATAGGTGCAGAACTGAACACAAAAGAAGACAGAGCCTTCCTTCCTTCCTCTGGAAAGGGCAAGTACCCTGATTTCTCTGGCTTCCTCCTTCACCCTGCAGGTCTCTCGACCAGCAAGGCACTTTCTACAGCTCCTGGGACACATGGCTGCTTCGACAGCAGTAGTGCAGGGAGCCAGATTTCAGATGAGGGACATCCAGTTCCATTTGAGAGCCTTTTGGTCTCAAAGAAAGGACCCTCTAACCAAATTGATCCCAGTGACTCGAACCTGATCCAGGCCCTTCAGTGGGGCAGGACCAGGGCAATTTGAGACAGGGGGTTCCCCTTACCCCTCAGTCTCACTCCTTAATCCTTACTACAGATGCATCCCTATTGGGGTGGGCGACCTCACCACCCAGGGATTGGGGTCCCCTCAGGAATCTCTGCTCCACATCAATCTGTTGGAACTCAGTGCAGTTTTTCTAGCACTTTGTTTTTTTTTTCCAAATCTGTTCAGAACAAGGTTATTCAAGTCAGAACAGACAATACCACCACAATGTGGTACATCAACAAGCAAGGGGGCACTCGGTCTACGGCCTTGTGCACCGAAGCAACAAAGTTGTGGTCTCTGGCTTGCTCCCTGAACACCTCACTTGTAGTAGTTCACCTCCCAGGCAAGGGCAATGTCCTGGCAGATGCTCTCAGCGGGATTTCCCAAGGCCATCACGAATGGGCTCTGGATCCCCTAGTTCTGGAGGTGGTATTGCCAGATGGGGCACACCCAGATAGATCTTTTGCAGCCCCAGACAATCACCAACTTCCTCTTTTTGTTGCAGGCCCCAGTGTTGGGCTTAGTCCCCCTGGGTGCCTTCCTTCTCAGTTGGGAAGGGAAGTTTCTCTATGCCTTTCCACCCTTCCCTCTCCTGTTCACAGTGCTAGTTAAAATCAGGTCTCAATCCTGCAAGATGTTTCTGATTGCTCCAGACTGGGCCAGACAGCCCTGGTACCCACTCCTTATGTCCTTAGCAGTCCACCGTCCCCTGTCTCTCCCAGGAATCACAACCTGTTATCCTGTGCTCAGGAGACGGTTTGGGTACCCGAACCTCAAATCTCTCAATCTCAAGGCCTGGCTCTTGAAGAGTTAGAGTTTGCTGACCTACACCTTTCCCAAGGTGTATTGGATATTCTGAAGGCTTCTAGGAAGCCTTCCACCAGGGCTACTTATAATTCCAAATGGAAGAGATTTTTCCATGTGGTGCTCTGGGAAGCACATTTCCCCAGAATCTGCTGACTTACCCGCAGTCCTGGATTATATGGTTCATTTAAATACTTTACGGCTGAGACCAGCTACCCTAAAAGTGCACTTGGCAGCCGTGTCTGCTTTCTTGTCAGCAGGTAAGCCCTCTTCTCTTTCAGCTCATTCTGTATTCTCCAAGTTTTTCAAAGGGTTGCTTCACACCAACCCCCCATTTAGGGATCCTTCCCCTGCCTGGGATCTTAATATTTACATTGCCCAACTTATAACACCCTTTGAGCCCTTGTCCTCAGCAGAGCTCAAGTACTTGACTTGGAAAACTGTGTTTTGTAGCCATCACTTCTGCCAGGCGATAAGTGAGTTACAAGCATTGTCAGTGGAGCCTGATTTTATCTCCTTTCACAGAGATAAGGTAGGCCTCAGGACTAACCGGAAGTTCTTGCCTAAGGTGGTCTCAGATTTCCACCTTAATCAATCTATATTTCTCCCTGTGTACTTCACTGGCCATTCCTCTTCTGGTGAGAGGAGGTTGCACAGTTTAGATGTCAAAAGATCACTTAGCTACTACATAGATTGTACCAAAGGTCACAGGTTTAACTCCCTCCAACTGTTCCTCACTTATGGTGAGGTTGGCAAAGGGAAACCTGCCACTAAAAGATCCATTGCCAGGTGGATCATCTCGTGTCCAATTCTGCTATGAAAAACTGGGTAAAGTTCCTCCCTCAGACCTGAGGGCTCACTCCATCAGAGGTACAACCGCGTCTCTGGCTGCTGCCAGGGACATCTCTATCCTAAAGATATGTCAAGCAGCTACCTGGAAAACGGTGCACACTTTTACTAAGCATTACTCCCTGGACATCCAGGCTAGGAGTGATGCTCGTTTTGGCACAGCTGTGCTTCAGAGCCTATTTCCTAAGTAGGTTCTGTCCCTCCTCCATGGAGGTACTGCTGTGTAGTCTGCATATGTCATAATATAGCAAGACTTCATGTTGTTTGAAGAAAAAAATTACTCACCTTAGTAATGTTGTTTCTTCTAATGGAGTCTTGCTATATTATGACCCCGCCTGCCCCTCTCAGAACCTTACTCTTGGGGATGTGGGTGGGCAGGGCAGCGTTGGCACTTTTAGATGCCCACCTTGTTTTTCACCCCTCCTTTTGGGGTGATCATTGTTGTGTTGTCATTTTTTGGGTCTCCTGACTCGAGTCTTCTTTGTGGCACCAAAAAATATGTTTATTTAATTAAGTAGCCAGTTGGCTAGTGTAGGTTTACAGCTTCCACACAGAGTCTTAGTGAGTTTTTGCTCGTAAAGATCTGACAGTTTAAGTTTGAAGAACAACAGATAGAATTTTCAACCGAGCTTGAGCTCTAAGTTCCATGCCTGGCATGGACTTTAACTCTTTCGCCTCCGGAGCAGTTCTAAGGCTGGGACAAACTGCATATGTCATAATATAGCAAGACTCCATTAGAAGAAACAGCATTACTAAGGTGAGTAATTTTTTCTTCTGGTTTGAAGGACTGCTTCTACTTGTTGTTTCGAGGACACAGCTGAATCAAGCATTGTAAACTGACTATTCCATTTAGTCTCCACATCAAATTTTTGTGATTTAGGAAAACTGACCTTTGCGCCAGTGTCTTTAAGCTTCTATCCATCAGCCTTGCTGTTGCCGAAACATTGGGCACTTCAGCAGCTTCACCACTTTGATTGTCCCCCTACAATTGAATGTTTTATCACCAAATTCAGATTATGATCAGAACAGCTGACTTTTTTTTATCATTTAACATTTTCTCCTCTGCAGCCACAGTCCTACTCTACATCCAGCCACCGCTCCACTCCGACGCCAACCCCAAAGCTCGTAGCTGTGGCAGCTACACCTCTTGAAGCCCCCCAGTAGCCCCTGCACCTGGTGAGGAACCAGTACTGGCACATGCCTCCAGGCATAGTCAGCCGGCGGAGCTGCAGCTCTCAAGCTGCCTCGGACCTGTGCTGCCATTTTCCCCTGTTCTTTCCCGATTGGGACCATGGATGTGCAGTGACGTCCTCGCACATACGTGCAGACATCTGCCATTGTCCCGCCTCCGTTACACACTGCTGCCTGCGGTACCACCGGGCGTCCCCAGGGGTCGCCGCAGTGTGGTGTAGAGTCCCCATCCACCCCAGGACCAGGAGAGCTGACTCTGACGCTCAATCCCAGTCCTCCTCTGCCTGACACCCGACGCCCCGTGAAGCTCGTTCCCCGAACTAGGGTCAGCCGGGCGTAGCACGAGGTGTGGTGTCCAGTGCCCCAACCCTCAGCACCACCGGGCCAGCAGAACAGCTGGCTCTTAATAGTCAGGGAAAATGCTGCAGTCATATTACAAGCATTTTCAGTTACACAGAACATTTCTGCCACTGGCAGAAGAAATGACTGTAGAGCTTGAACTGCTTATTTATTTCATTCCCAGATTAAAACTTTTGAGCTATAAGCTCATTTACAGAGATTCCATGTCAAGAAACAGAGAAGATAAAAGCACAAACATTATACATGAAGTAAGGTTGGGGGTAACAGTTGCACAAATTTACAGAAAACATGACTAGGATAAATATACAGTTAAGAACATTTGGTTAAGCCAATACAAGAGAATTTCAGAGGCAAGTAGGGGAAAATAGAAGCTACAAAGCAGGAAATAAGTATGGCTCGTACCTGTTGTTTTGGTGTGGGGGGGTAGGGAGTGAAGGAAGGAAGTAAAATCGAGGCAAGATCAGGAGAGGGGAGGAAGAGAGTAAGGAGGGGAGCTAAAACGAGGCAGATTTGGGAGTGGGGAAGAGGAAGGATGAGTAGAGGTGAATTGGATTTTGAGAGGTGGGGGGTGGTAGGGTGTTCTCTAGAATGGAGGAGGAGGAGGAGGGGTGAGGAAGGTGTTGAAAAGGGTATGAAGGGAGCAGGCAGGGTGAAATGAGTGCTAATAAGATCAAGAGTCAACCTTAGGGGGAATAAGTGCAAATCTAATCAGAGCCAGGCATGGGTCAATCGGACTTTGTTATTGGGGCATGTACACTTCTTTAGACTATAGATTTGGGAGCGTAGTTTAGATTTAAATGGTCCTAATTTAGTCTCAGCTAGTAGGTTGCTGGGGAGGGAGTTGAGCAAATTAGGGGCACAGAATCCAAAGGATCACTGTCCTTGTGAAGTGTGGCAGAAAGGTACCTTTTAGGGATTGTTGTGTGTCCCTTTAGTCAGTCTGGCTGATGCAGCTGGGCTAAGCATGGTCTGGACCCCCCCGTGGGGTCTGGCCTAGGGTTGATTCTTTTGGCCAGGAGACAGAACTGATATCGGGTTCTGAGTTCCAGGTCAGCCAGCCTGTGAATGAATGTAGGTCACAGGTGTGGGCAGGCGTGGAGCTCCCAGGAGTAGCCTGCAAGCTTTATTCAGAGGTAGGGCTGTTCTTTTTAGGGTTGTGCCAGAGGTCGACTGTAGACTTAATACAAGACCATAGTCTATAACGGAAAAGGCAGAGTTATTTATGGCAGGTTTGAGGGCATCTTCCATGAGACAGAGTCTGTGTCTTTACAGCTGACCAATCTTCCCATTTGCTGACCTGGAAACCTGGTCGATATGTATTGAATAAGATAGGGAGCTATCCAAGGTAACTATGAGATATTTGAAGTTTTTGACCATTTCAAGCGTATTGTTTTGTTTGTTTCGGATGACTAGTTTGGAAGATTTATATCTACTGTGTGTGGAGGCAAACAGCATGGTGTTTGTGTTTTTTATAATTTAGCAGTAGTCGAGCATCAGGGTTCCCCACTCTCTGAAAATATAGGTCGGGGGCAATAGTTATGGGGTCAAATGGTGCGTTATTTTTCGGGACCTCCTATATGCACTGTACATGTGCATAAGTAGCTTTTAAGTAACATATAGTGTGCTGGTATTAAATGGGTAGTATTGCAATAAAGGATGTCAATAAAAGACAATTTTGGAGGATTTTATAAAAAAAATGGATAAAAATATAGGGTGGTGGCAAAAAATATAGGGTGGTGGTAAAAATATAGAGCAGTGGTAAAAAAAAATATGGGGTGGTGGCACCACCTAAAACAATAAATGGGAACACTGAGCATTAATAGACGGTCTTCAGCAAGTTTGAAGTTAATCTGCAAGCGTTGTTTTAGAGTGTCGAGGTCCGGATGACTAGTGTATAGTACAGCATCGTTCGCGTATAGAAGGATTCTGTCATGACACGCTTGTGGGGGGTTATTTAAAAGAGACCAAACAGTAATGGGCCCAATATGGACTGTTGTGGAACTCCTGTGCTAACTCATTGGCTGTCTGAGAGTGTGCCTATTTTTACCTGTTGAACATGCCCAGAGAGGTAGCTCCAAAACCAGCACAGAGAGGTCGTGGAGACCAACGATTCACCTAATTGGGTTAGTAGGAGTTTGCGGTTGACCGTATCGAAGGCCTTAGTGAGATCTATGAAGGTAGCCCTCACTAAGTGCCCACATTCAAGGGTGTCCTGTATAAAACGTGTAAACTCAACCAGTGCAGTTGTGCTATGTTGTTTTTGAAAGCCATGTTGCTCCTTACATTGTATTTGGTATTTGTCTAGGTGGTTCCTGAAGATTGACAACGGTTTTGGGAATATGATGGTAACACGTGTTTCCAATACAGACTCTGAAATGTACAGGTCTCATATGGCTAACGCTACTTGACCTAGTAATCTATCCTATGAAAACCTCACCAGGAGAACCCCTGGAGTGGCATGTTTTAGCTCAAGGGAGTCTGTCAGTTACTAGAACGTCAGGCAAAGGAATGACCACTTCAAGAAGTCATCAGACCAAATAACTGTCGTTGCTCCAAAATAGCCAAGATCGTCTGTTTTAACAGCTTTATCCCGTACACTGTTATAAATGATAGGAAGATAATTCTGCCTGACGGTAGACTTATCTGGAAGCATGTCAGCAGCATTTGTTTTCCATGCTGAGCACCAGTGTCCAGAAGCAGCTGACAGAAATTTCGAATCCGTTTGGAAATCATGGTAGTCCCTAATTTCCAATGTTCCCTCTTAAAATTGTTTTACTAGATCCAGTTTTTCCTTCTCCTTATCTGATTTTGCTTTTTCTTTTCAGTTGTTGTTTTACATGAAGCCATTGTAACTTTTATTTTTTACAGTACCCTGTCTAGAAAACACCCGTAAATGCCTATGTAAATTATACACTGGTGTCCTTTGCACCATTTCTGTTAATTGCTGAATAATAGATCATATGCAGTAGCCACATGTAGACCATAATGCTGCCTGCCAGGGTGTTAAGCACAAGGAGTATGTGATCATACAAAAACCAGGTTAGCATTAGGTGCGTGTTCATTGTAGTGCCACAGTCTCAAGGTTCGTGTTCAGTGGTTTTTTTTTTCCCAGGGTTCAAGTTTGGTTCTGTTCATACAAAAATCCCATGGTTTGGTTCGCAGCCCTGGCTCTACCATCGGGGGTAATCCATGGGAGATGGGAGGCAAGTCCCAAATAAAGTGCAAACAGGACTGACCCAGGTGGTCTGAAGGGGGTTTCATGTGCTGGAGGGCAGCACTATATATCATGCGTCACCCTCCACTATCTTCCTCTTCTCTAATGCCTAAGTCTCATCTGCTGCAATCTGTTTGTACCTCATTCCTTCTAGCCTCATGATCATCATTTTTGCCTTTCATGACCTTTTTGTAGTGCAGTGCCTAGAGTTAAACACTTTTATTCTAGAGTCTGTCTAAAGCATTGTATGGGGCTAGTACTTTCTACCTCATTTCATTCACATTTTGATGCAACCTATCATCCCGTTAGCCTTATTGACTGCTTATGTGGACTACTTGGATTATTTGTGTACTCACTAAAATAATCCCATGATCTTTGTCCTGATAGTCATTTATACTTCTAAGTTTATTCCTCAATGCCAGATGCATAACCTTACACTTACCCACTTTATGTAGGTATACATGTATGCACACATGTAAAGAGAATTTTAGTAATTGGGTAGGAGCAGACAAAAGCCTGTTTTCAGGCACGACCTGCAAAGTACAGAGAATAAACAATACATTACATACAATAATTGTATTAATTTGTAACATACATAACATACCATTGTGGTATTACTTTAATATGTTTAGGTTTTAAACGGACATGAGTTTGGCTGCAGGGTACATGATGTGGTTTTTAAAAAGATTTTCCCTGGGTTTAGTTTTAAACTGCATTTTGCATTATCTGGTTTTGCCATTTCTCTGTCCATTCTTTTAAGTATCCAAGTCTTTTGAAACTAGCATATGTTGGCCCTTTGCTGTGACTGTACTGCCTATGTTGGAATCACTGGCATCCCACCCCTTTCTCAAGAAGATTTAACTGCTCTTCTAGGATTGCGCTCTGTGGCACATCATTATTTATCTGCTTATTCTAAGGGTGGGGATGAATGGGAAATCTTCAGCACAGTCTGTCATACAGAAATAACCTTGTGCAGTAGCTTCTTAGATGGAAATTTGAGTGCCTTTCATAAGTGTGTTAAAATATTTTTGTTTCCTTTTTTCCCCAGTCTTGTGAAAATGCCATTGTATGCTGGAAACCTGGAAGAATGGAGGATGATATTGATAAAATCAAACCCAATGAGTCAAATGTGACGATTCTGGGCAGATTTGATTACAGTCAGTGTGACATCTGGTATATGCGGTTTTCCATGGATTTCTGGCAGAAGGTAAGATGATTACTGTGTGCAGGAGTATTGTCTTAAATAGGCTGCTACATAGCTAAATGCTTTGCAGTGTTTTACACCAACAAAAAGTGCTTATAATTGTTTGTACTGAGCTGCATAATACTCATTTCCATTTCACAATGAAAGTATTTGTTTTACTTTGTTAACCGGTTAAGCACACTGAGTACAGCACCCATTTTCACGAACCACATGGGCCACATGACAATAAAAAAAGGGCATCATGAAAAAACAGTGTGATATATAAGGTTCTTTGGGTTCCATGTCAAAATTGCGACTGTGGAATGGCGACCTGTGAATAGGGCGCCAATTCCCACAGCGCAGTGAATTTCAAAATACTTCTTTCTTGCGGTGGGCGACCCCCCCCATGGGAGGCTTTGCCTCCCCCACGCCCCGCTTATTTAGTATAGGGGGCGTACCTCAGGGGATGAGGGGAACCAGCAGTCGCCTGATGTGTCGGCACTGTAGTTCGGTCACCTGATTAACACGTTGTCATTCTGCAGTCGCCATTTTGACAGGCTACCAGTTCTTTTTATTTGTTGTATCATTGTGATGTGCATGTTAGTTGTAGTGAATGGAGAGGTAATATGAGTTTATAACCCACAGTTTTGTATGTTACCCTACATATACTTCACAATAATACAACAAATTACTTACACATCCAGCTAATATAGAAGCAGCTGTTGTGCGCGCTCACACACACACTCTTTCTCTCCTGCCCCCTTCCCAACAACACACACAGTTTTCTTTCTTACCTTAAAGGGGCACTGTCAGGCTTTGGTGGTATTTTTTTCTGCCTCGCAATCCTGGTGTTTTTTGCTCCTCACATTGACATAGAAAGCACACCTGGGCATCCGATTGCTGAAAGATATAAAAAAAAAATGCTGTTTTTAATGCAGCATTACTTTTCAGCCAGGACAGCTAATTCTGCCCCCGCCTGCAGCCTGACGCGTTCACAAGTGTTGTTGGCACCGGAGCGCCTGTAGGCTCGTTCATGAGCACTTTCGTTTTTTCAGAAGGCATATGAGTTTATTCAGAAATATAAATCTATAGGAATCAGCAAGACTGGCAATGTAACTCTTTCCTTGAAACAAGCAGTATATCTCCACAGGAAAAATACTTTGAAAAGGGAAGCCATGATGACGCCAGCATGCTGCGTAACATGCGCATGCCAAGGGTCACGGCTGAAAAGTAATGCTGCATTAAAAACAGCATTTTTTTAAATATTTTTCAGCAATCGGGTTCCCAGGTGTGCTTTCCATGTGAATGTGAGGAGCAACAAACACCAGGATTGCGAGGTGGAAAAAATACCACCAAAACCTGACAGTGCCCTTTAACGTTCCACTTAAGTTTGACTGAGGAGTCACTCTGCATCTCTCTCATGGGCCCTATAGCTGAATCTTCATATGCACGAGGAGCAGCAGGGATGGCAGAGGGAGCATGTTGAGTTATACACACACACACACACACACACACACACCACACACACACTTGCACTATAAAATATGTATCGGTTAATATTAGTCAAAATGGTCTGTTGCCAACCCCTTGAATCCATTTAATTTGAAGTCCACATTAGAGTACAGATAAATCAAAAGTCTGATAACTGTTTTGTTAGTAGAGCTATGAAAACAGAAGGAGCAAAGCAGCCTTTCACCAGCGCATAGCCTCTTTCACTGTCCCTCACTTAATACCACCCACATTCCGAGTCCACGTGATCTTACTTCGAGGAAGGCTTTTGCAGCAGGCCACACCGGTAGGACTAAGCCGTCAGGCGCCAGGACCACACGGAAAACTTCTAGCTAGCAGTCTACCACGGGGGACCGCCGTCAGTCGCTGATGTCCGCCTATCCTATAAAGACAGGTGGTCCCCCACACCTACCTCAGTTCTTTTCATGCTGTTGACCCGCGCACGTCTGACCTTGGCGGATGCCACTGCTACAGTCACTCGCCATTACCAGTGCTTGCCACGCTTTTTTATTTTCCTTTTTTCTTTAGTGTTGAACATAGAATTTTCAGTGTTTTCATCGACGAGTTTGTCTTCTCCACCAGCCTCGTCTTCCGACCTCTCCACTAAGTGTGCCTCGGCAAACAAATTTCTGAAAAAGATGACCACTCTGCATGTCTCATCTGCCTTGGCCCCAGCCACGACACTGAAGCCTGCCAGATTTGCCAGAAATTCAATCAGGCTACTCGGAGACATCGTCTTATAACTTGGAGAGCCACCTTTTAAAGCAGAAGTTGGTCACGATGGAAAAGAAGCTGCAGGCCAGGAGCTCTTCGGCCTCATGGGCGCAGTCCACTGGGGCCTTCTCTTCTTCTCAGAAATCTGGTGGGAAGCACAAACACCGGGACCGGTCTGCTTCCTGCTCGCAGTCGCGCCCCAAACCCTCGACTGTGATGGGGTCATCTTCCTTTTGGCGGGCTCCTGGTGGCTCAGCCGCCCGCCTTCATTGCTATTTCGTGTGGTGGTTCCTCAGGGCAGGGGACTTCGTCTCCTGCTTCCCAGCCCCTGACGCTCAGGCCCATATCTTTCACAGGCTCTCAGCCAAGTGGCATGGCCGGTGTTGGTTCATTTGGCATCTGTTCCTCCACCGTTGGCCCATGACCATGGCACTGCCATTGTCGGTTCGTACCTCTGGTACCAACGCTAGTCCTAGGACGTGCCCGCAACAGGCTTCCGCCATTTCTTCTTCACTGACATTGCCTCTGCCAAGGGGGTCTCCTTCTCTCCCCCCACCAAAGACGCCTGCTTCTCCAGCTAGGCCTGCGCCGGCAGACCCTTCCCTTGGACGCTCTGGGCTGCCCCCAGTACTGCCACTGCCCCAGCCTGTGGGCCCAGCACTGGTGTCACCTCTGCTGCAGCCGACTCTCGTTAGTCCGATGCCGGATCCTCTGCTGGCGCCATGCGGCCCTATCCCTTGGTGCCCCATGCTGACCCCACTGCCGTTGTACTCTCACCCGGTGCCTTCCTATCCCTACCCACCAGTGGATTATAATGCCCTGTTTCCAGAGTGATGGTCCTTTGTCCAGAGGCAGACTCCCTCACTCAAGGGCCCCTCTGGCGTCCCCATCACCTGCCCTGGGACCCACTGCCTCAGGATCTGGGCGGGCTGGCCTAGCAACCCCAGTCATTGGGGTCTTCTGGGTCTTGACCAGACGTCGGCTCTGGCCATCGCAGGGGCGAGCATATGCCACCGGCGTCTGACCTAGCCACCGAGACCAATGAAGATGACTCAGACTGTTAGGGTCTTTCTCCTCGCCCGGGGAGTCTTGAGATGGGGAGGACCCTCCTATGGAGGTCCCAAAGTCCCCCTCGACGACCTGATGTTTATGCATGTTATGCGCCACATCCAGTCCATTATTGGCTGGGAAACAGAGGAGCAGGACCCAGTCGTGTCTCCTGGCCATAAATTTAAGGCAGTGGGACACCCTCCTTGTGGTGGTGGCATCCATGATGGACTCCTATGAGGATATCACTAGGGTGGCATGGAATCTCCCCTCTTCCACCCCTCCGTTGCCCAAGAAGGTGGACTGTCTTTACCATGCCCCTGCTAGTAAACCCTTCTTAGGGAGTCACGGCAAGGCTGATTCAGTGGTCATAAACACAGTGCATGACTGTACCAAAAAGCCCAAGCACCATAGTGCTCTTACCCCAGACTGGGAGTCTCGACAGCTGGACCACCTGGCTAAGCACGTGTTCGCGTCTTCTACCCTGGCTGTCCAGACCATTAATTACTTGGCCCATATGGTCCAGTATCAGAACGTCCTCTGGGACCAGGCCAGGGACCTGAGGCAAGCCTTACCAGAAGACCTCACCAAGACGCAGCTTGCCCAACTCTTGAAGTCGGGCTTGGACTTTGGCAACCACGTTCTCCTTGCTGCTTTTCACGCTGTGGATGCCTCTGGGCACAGGGCGGCTTCTGGAGTCTGCCTCCAGCACCATTCTTGACTTTGGGTCTCCAGCTTTGCCTCGGATGTGCAAGCCAGCATCTTGGACGCCCCTTCTGGGCTCTGTCCTTTTTTGGGGTAATGTCCAGGACATCATCTCTACCCTGCAGGAGTTGAGGTGAGCCCTTAAGTCTGTTCATTTGCTCTGTCACACTCAGCGTAGAGCAAGCCAGTGTCAGTCCCTTTTGTCTGTCTCTCTCGCAAGCAGTCCGAAACCAGTCTGCAAGGCGCTAGAATAAGCGAAGGCCACATGGGCCCTTGCAGCTGCTTCCCCAGAGCTTCTGGCAATTGCAGCCACCACCCCACCTCCTGACTCCTAAGCCAACCCCACCCCTCCAGCTGAGACTCTGAAGGGAGGTGGTGGGGAGTCAGTTCTCCTTCCACCTGGATGGGTGGCGGGGAGTTACCACAGACAATTGTTTGGTCCTGATCATACAGCACGGGCACACGCTGGAGTTTCTAGAATGGCCTCCAGAAAAACCTGCAGTAAACTCCTCTTATCCCCTGGCCTACCTGTCCACCTTCTGGGAGGAAATTCAAGCATTCCTGCAAAAAAGCGCCATAGAGCCCATCCCTCCAGCTCAGTGGGGAAGGGGGTTTTAATCCTACTTCTTCCTCGTCCCCAAAAGACCAGGGATCTTCAGCCCATCTTGGACTGAATCAGTATATCAAGTACAAAGCGCTTCAGGATGATCTCTTCAGGGACTGTTGCCTTTTGGACCAGGGAGATTGGCTTTGCTCTCTGGACATGCAGGATGCTTTCCCGCACATTCAGATTTTTCCTGCAGGATGCTTGCCCGCACATTCAGATTTTTCCTGCACATCGTCTCTTCCTCTTTCCATGTTCATGGAGCCCATTTTCAATTCTGGGCCCTCCTTTTTGGCCTTCAGCCCCCAGGGTGTTTACTAAGTGCCTGGCATTCGTGCGGCGGCTCTGAGGAGGCAGGACTTCTACGTGTTCCCTTAACTGGACGATTGACTGCTAACAGCCCCCTCCAGGGACCGCCTGGTTTAGACTCTAAACACCACCTTTTACCTATTCCAGGCCTTGGGGATCACTGTCAGTGTGCCGAAGTCCTGCCTTGCTCCTTGCCAGCGCCTTCAATACATAAGAGCGATCCTAGATACTACCCAGGGCAAGACCTTTTTGCCTATGGACAGGGCAGAGTGATTGGAGCAAGCCTGTCTGGTTTCCTCCAGTCAGCAGGTCCCCACCATGATTTTCCTGCGCCTTGTCTGCCATATGGCAGCAGTAATTGCCACGGTTTCCCTGGCCTGCCTGTACATGCGAGTTCCTCAGTGGACCTTGCGGGTCCAGTGGGACCAACGCACAGAGACCACCTGGACCAGTTGGTCCTGGTTTCTGACCTGGTTCATAGGGTTCTGTCGTGATGACTGGATCTGGCCAGCCTCCTTCGGGGAATGTCCTTTCAGCTCTCGACCACCACCCCCAATCAGATTTTCACGACAGACTCATCCAGCCTGGGATGGGGTGCTCATCTGACCAGTCACCACACCGAGGGTACCTGGATGGAATTGAAGCAAGGTCTCCATATCAGCGTCCTGGAGATGTGAGTGGTCCTTAATGCCCTGCAAGCCTTTCAGACTCCTCTCTTCCCTGGTCCGCTGCTGGTGCAAACGGACAACATATTTGTGGTGTATTACATCAACAAGCAGGAGGGCCCATTCTTAACCCCTGTGTCAGGATCGATAAGAGTCTGGTATTGGGCCATCAAGCACAGTCTGGAGCTCTCAGTAGTCGTGTTCAGACGTCCAGAACATCTTGGCCAACAGTCTGTCGCTCCAGGTCGCGGACTCACAAATGGGAGCTTCTGACCTCAGTGGTCAAAGATCTCTTCGACAGGTGGGGTTGTCTGGAGTTGGACCTTTTTGCGTCCCCCACTCAATGCAAAACTGCTGCTTTTCTGCTTGCCTGATACCCGGCCTGGAGTTTTCTGGTGACACGCATTGCCTCTCTCTTTGCAGGGGAGGTTTCTGTGTGCCTTCCTGCTTCTACAGAGGGTTCTGCTCAAGCTCCAGTTTGAAGGGGCTGAGGTGATTCTCATAGCTTCCTTCTGGCCACGTCAGATTTGGTTCCTGTTGTTGCAACAGCTGGTTGTGGAACCTCCAGTGCCCCTGCCTCTGTGCACCGTTTGCTCTCTCAGGACCAGGGCACTCTAGTCCATCTGGACCTCAAGTCCCTGCATCTCCATCCATGGCCCCAGCAGACCAAGCTGTCGCCCACTTTGGAGTGTCATCTCTGGTCTAGGCGTCCTGGTGGCTGCTAGGAAGCCCTCCACCAGAGCCACTTGGGCTATGACATGAAAGCGTTTCTCCTTTTGGGCTGAACCTTGCCAGTTGGACCCTTTTCACTGGCCCTGTGAATCAGGTGCTGGAGAATCTTCTTTCCCTTTTGGACTTCGGCTTTTGGTACTCCTCGCTCAAGGTGCATCTCTGAGTACCATGCATATATCTAGGGCAGAGCTGTCGCCCAGCTTGAAGTGTCCCGAACCTTCCTGCGGGGCATCTTGCATCTGAAAACTCCCATTCAGAACCTGGTTCCTCCATTGGCTGTCAGTTTTTTGTTGGAGAAACTCACTTTACCTCCCTTTGAACTAGCTGCAAGTTGTGAGCTGCGCTTTCTGTCATGGAAAGCGCTCTTTTTAGTTATTTATCTTACTTCGAGAGGGTTACTTCAGTAGGTCATAACATGTAGGATTTGCGCCATCTGGCATCAGGACCAACGGAAGACTTTTCCAGCAATACCCGACGGGACCGCCCACCCGACGTAACGTCAGCGTGAGCCTATATAGTGGGTGGTCCCCAGGCCCACCTGGCAGTTCTTTCCGCCGTCACCTTGTGCAGCTCCCTCTGGTAGACTCACTTCAGTGATGGCGGTAGTTCTATCGTTTTTACGATAAACGTCCATTTTCCGAATCAAATTGTTTCTTGCTCTTATGTCATTCCAAAAAAGAAGTGCAAATCCAGTGGCACTCGGATCCCGCACAAAGACTGTCGACGGTGCGTGATCTGTTTATGCCATGGCCACCTGCTCGGACTGCCAGCCGTTTAATCAGGCCATGCGGAAGCGGAGGCAGCAGGCCCTGGAGGCCCATCTGTTGAAGACCCGTCTGGCTTCATTAGAAAAACAGATGGAGAAGATGAGAGTTTCGGCTTCAACTTCTTCTTCACCCTCCAAGCACAAAAAGAAGGAGAAGCATCGGGAGAAGGAACACGCCATGGAGAGTAGGCCTGAGGCTTTGAGGCCCGCACCTAGCAAGGCCGCTCCCCCGCCGCCTGCAGTCAAGATCCAGGCCACGTCTGGGGATGCTAAATCCAAAACGCTTCTCCTGGTCTCAGTGACAGGTAAGTGGGTCCATGGCTGCTCCACGGACCGCGCTGCGACTGCCGCTAAGCTGCTCCTCTGGGGACCGCACGGCGGCTCCTAAGTCAGTTCCCTGTCCTGCAGGGTCCCGCACTGCCTAAGTTGGGGGCTCCTCCTCGACTTCATCAGCGCAACCGTCCGATCAGACAATCCCTGAGGAGGATCGCTCGGACGCGGCTCTCCCTTTGGGGACTGACATCTGCCCACCCGATGTCTGGAAGAGCCCGGGGAAGATAGCCCCTCTTCCCCCTCCTTCTCCGCTTGCTGCGTCTTCTCTAGTCCCGCTTCTTTGGCTGGAGACAGCGTAGGTCCCTTGGAGATCGCGTTTTCTCAGAGGTTGGACCCGCTTTCCCCTTTGGGGGTCTTGGACCAGGAGGCCCCTCATCGTCCTCTGGAGCTCCCTATGGAGGTCCCTTCTGTTCCCGATTCAGGGAGCCCTTCCCGGCTGGTTGGCCAACCTTTGCCGGACCATACTCCCTCGTCGGACCCGGTCCCTACTCCGTCACCGGCTCCTCCAACCACAGTCTCCTGGCTGGAACCCACTTGCCTGCCACCGCCGCTGGACCTTTTGGAAGGAGTGGTCCTTTGTCAGATACTCTGACAGGTCGGTCGGCCAGATATTGTCATGGCGTCTGCTCCGCGGTCCCCGCTCAAAAGTGGTCCGGCGCTGGACCCCTACCGTGTTCCGTCTACAGTGGTTCCGACGCCAGACTCCACGTGTATTTATACTACACGGGTCGACTTGGATGCCTCTGACATCGGCTCCTCTGACGACAGGTATTTTGGAAGACCCCACTATACCGCTCAGGGTACTTCATGGACTATATCCTGGCGGGCTGTTGCCTGATTGGCATAATATGGGCATTACTACCCGCTTATAACCCTTTCCGGGTATCATGGATATCCTTCACGTGTTTACCCTCCACCTCCTCCTCCTCAAAGCACCCCCACCACTCTTCCTCTCCTGTGTCCGTCCCCGGGCCCCACAGCGGATGTTTGGGAAGTCATACAAGCCTGGTGGAAGGGCGCTAGGGCCGAGCTAGTTACAGACCTGGAGAGCAGGCTCCCACATCCTTCTCCGGCTCCCAGGTCCGAATCCCCATGGACTTGACCCTTTCACAGTCCACGTCCGGGCCTGGCTAGAGGACATTTCTTTGCCGGATTTCCAAGCGGGAGATGATCCAGGCTCGGGGTCTTTTTGGGGAATCTTAGCATCCTCCGTCTCCGATCCCGGAGCAGGTCTCTCCCAAGTTTCCCCTGGAGGACCCTTCCTTTGCGGATCTCTTAAGGTCTTTCCAATCTTTTATGAGTGGGAGACTGAGGAACAAGATCGGATGCGGCAGAGGCTGGCCGAGCATCTGGATCTGGAGGCGCTGTCGCCGATTCCAGTTCCTCCATGGATAGCACCTCACCAAGCCCTCACCTCGACTATTTGGCAACAGCCTAACTCTATCATGGCTGTCTCTAAGAGAGCTGACAGGACATACTGGGCACCTAAGGATGCCCCCTTCCTTTCAGCACATCTTAAGGCTGACTGTGGTCATCTCTGCTGCTCAGGACCGTTGTTCTGCTCCTAAGCATCTGAGTTCTGTTCCTCTTGACAGAGTCTAAGCAGTTTGACCAGTTCGGGGTATATTCCTTGGCTACGTGCGCATTGAGGTCCTTGAACTACGTAGCCCATATGGTGTCCCACCAAAAGGCCACCCTTGCCAGGCTGGAGGACCGAATTCAGTCTATGCCGAATTCGGACCTTAAGAAGGAACTCGCCCAGGGCATCCGACTCTCTAGTATGTCTTGTCGGCCTGCTCTTCGGGCCACCTACGACTCGTCGACTTGTTGGCCCAATCCTTGGCGACCGCTGTCTCCCTTCGGCGGCACGCCTGGCTCTGCATTGCAGGCCTCGCCAGTGAGGTCCGCTCAGCCATTTTGGACGCCCCATTTTGGGGCTCGGTGCTCTTTGGTGGGGATGCCAAGGACACCATCACAGACCTCCAAGAACGCGGCCAGGCTCTTAGGTCTGTGAGGTCAGTGTACTGTCAGGGTCAATCTCAGCAGTCCTTTCGGAGATGGACCTGGAGGCAAGGACGTAGACGCACCCAGTTCGGACAGGGTAGACGTAAGGCCACGGGGAACGTTTCCACCCCCACCTCCAAAACCCAGCGTTGCTCTGGAGTACCTCCTCCAGCCTGACCTGCCACCTCCTGACTTCCTGGATCTTCCCCCAATTCCTGGAAGAGGAACCGTGGGGTGGGGGTGGGGGAAGGTCGCTACCACGCAGGAGTGGCAGCGTATTACCTCAAACAAATGGGTCCAGCAGTTAGTGTCCATAGGACAACATAGAGTTCTTGGAGGTTCCACCCGATTCTCCTCCTCAAGGCTCCTTCTAGTAAGGGAGGAAGTGCAAGCTTCTTGCAAAACAAGCAACAGAGCCAGTCCCTCATCGTCTGAGAGGACGGGGTTTTACTCCCATTTCTTCCTGGTTCCAAAAAGACAGGCGACCTGAGACCCATACTCAATTTCAGCAGGTTAAACCTGTTTGCGAATACAAAATTCAGGATGCTCACGCTCCAGAGTCTGCTGCCACTGTTGCAGGAGAACCATTGGTTGTGCGCTCTGGACATGCAGGATGCTTACCTGCACATCCCGATCTTAAGAGTCACCACCGCTTCCTGCGGTTTGCCTTCCAGGGGGATCACTTCCAGTTCAAAGCTCTCCCGTTTGGCCTTTCTTCAGCACCCAAGGTTTTTACAAAGTGCCTAGCGGTCGTGACTGCAGCCTTGAGACGTCAGTGTATTGCAGTTTTTCCATACCTGGATGACTGGCTGATCTCGGCGCCCTCCGGGGAGTCCCCTTGCAGAGGTGCTCCGGATTACCTTGGACCTGTTTTCCCGATTGGGGATTACCGTCAATGTCCCCATAGCTTCCCTGGCTCCATCTCCACGAGATCAGTTTATTGGAACTATTCTGGATACAGTTCAGGGCAGAGCCTTCCTCCCTTCAGACCGGAGGGACACTCTGATGCAGCAGGCCAACTTGGTGGCCTCTTCCAGGTACCTACCAGCCAGGGAGGTCCTTCGTCTTCTCAGCCTGATGGCTGCCTCTGTCTCCACGGTCCCCGTGACGAGGCTCCACATGAGTTTCTCAGCGGTCCCTCTGGGTTCAGTGGGTTCAGCTTCAGGATGAGCTGGATCAACGGTCCTCATCTCAACTGCCTTCCAGAGGATCTTTCATGGTGGAGGATCCCGAACATCCTTCTTGGCGTCCATTTGCAGTCCAGCTCCGCGCAGTTCTCACTACGGACACCTCGAAGAGGATCTGAGGGACCATCAGTCACAGGGACTTTAGTCCTGACAAGAGATGTCCTTACACATCAACATTCTGGAGATGAGCGGTGCTGTGTGCTCTTCAGGCTTGTCAGACCATTCTCCAAAGGGACTCCTGCTTATTCAGACAGACAACACTATAGTTGTCTGGTATCTGAGCAAGCAGGACGGGCACTCGTTGTATCCCCTTTCCAGGGAAGCGATGAGAGTGCAGGACTGGGCAGTCCAGCACGGTCTGTCGCTCACAGCTGTGCTGCTCCAGGAGTGGAAAAGTTCTGGCCGACAGCTTAAGCAGATTGTTCACCCTCTATCACGAATGGGAGCTAAATCAGGAAGTGTCGGACTCATTTTTCAGAAATGGTGGCACCAGAAATCGACCTATTACGCCTCCCTATTCAACTCAAAGTTTCCAGATTTTGCTCGCCTGCCCAGAGCATGGTGCTTTCTGGCACGCGCATTGTCTCTCTCTGACAGGAAATTCTTATGCCTTCGCCTCCATTTCCCATTCTTCAGAGGGTGCTCCTCAAGCTTCTGTCAGAGGGAGCACAAATGATTTTAATTGCTTCTCTGGGGCCCAGACAAATATGGTTCCCGCTTCTACTGCAGTTGTCAAGGGAACCCCCAGTTCCGCTTCCATTACAGCACAGCCTCTTAACCCAGGACAAGGGCCGGCTGGTGCACCCGGCACTCAGGACCCCTGCATCCTTATGCTTGGCTGCATCAGATGTAGAGATTTCCCACTACGGGGTCTTATCGAGAGCTGCTCAAGTCATGGTGGAGGCCCGAAAGCCTTCCACGAGGTCCACACGCTGTGAAGTGGAAACATTTCTCTATTTAGGTGACCTCCAAGGGTTGTGACCCTTGTACTTGTTCGGCCCCTCACTTAATGGAATACCTGCTTTATCTGTCAGATTCTGGGCTCTCTTATTCTTCATTGAAAGTTCACTTGTCGGCTGTCTTGGCCTACCATGTGCTGGTGGATGGTAAACCCGTGGCTCAGTTGGAAATTGCCAAAACATTTCTGAAAGGAATTCACCATCTGAAACCCCCCCATCCGCAGCCCTACACCACCTTGGGATTTTAATTTTGTGTTGGAGAAGCTCACTCTCCCTCCTTTTGAACCAGCAGTGAGCTACCTTTCTTGGAAGGCGCTCTTTATAGTTGCCATTGCTTCTGCTCGAAGAGTTTCCGAGCTTCAGGCTCTCGAGTAAAGAGCCATACCTTATTTTTCATAAGGACAGAGCGGTCCTTCGCACTCATCCTAGGTTTCTTCCTAAGGTGATATCGCAGCTCACCCTCAATCAATCGGTCGAGCTCCCGGTGTACTGTCCGGCCCCAATAAATGGAGGTGAGGCTCTGTTACATATGTTAGATGTACACGGATTCTTGGGTGTTAACACCTTCTGTACAAAGAGACACACAAAGCCGATCAGCTATTTGTGTCCTTCAGACGAGTCTTTGGGTAAGGCTGTTTCTAAACAGTGCCTCTCTAAGTGACTAAGCCAGTTGTATCCGCTTCTGTTACCAGAAGTACGAGTAGCCTTTGCGGGGTCTGTCAAGGCTCATTCCACTAGGGACATAGCTGCTTCTGAAGCTTTTCTCCTCCATGTTTCTGCAGCGGAGATCTGCAATGCGGCAGCAACCTGGAGTTCCGTGTCTACCTTTACCAAGCATTACAGTCTGGACATTGCTTCTGGGGCGAAGGGCGGTTTTGGCCCTAGCTGTCCTGCAGGGCCTTTTGTCCTAGGCACGCCCCTTTCTGTGTTTCAGTTGTTCCTTCTCCCATGTTTCTCTGTCTGTCTTTCGAGGGACTGCTTGGGATTCTGTCCTACATGTTATGACCTACTGAGGGAACCTCTCTCGAAGATCTACTGTTACAGTAAGATCTTACTTGAGATACAGCTCTTGCAGCAGGTTACACCGTTGGGACTGAAGCGGCAGGCACCAGGCTACGGGAAAAATTCTGCTGCTATCTTCCAGCAGGGGGACCCCCGGCGTCAGTCCCGCCTCCGGCCTCAGGCGTGGTACATAAGGCGGTCCGCAGATTCCCAGTTCTTTCCCTCGTCGACTTGCATGCCTCGACCCTCCGGTCTTAATCTAGCCTTGTGCGTGGTTGCAGAGCTTTCCTACGGGAATTTCCTCCTACTTCGAAGAATTTTTCGCTGATGTCCTCTCCGACCTCCGGGCATACATCGAAGTGTGCTTGCGGGAAGCAGATCCCCTTTAAGGACCCCCACACGGCCTGCGTCCGGTGCCTGGGCCCAGAGCACGATACCCGGGCCTGTTCCCTCTGCCAGGGGTTTAATAGCTGCACAAGGATCCGGCGCCAGAAGGCTCTTCAGGCGTTCCTGCTAGAAGAAAAGTTGAGAGCCATGTCCTCTAAGGGGAATCTTCGAAATCCCACAAACATGCTGAAAAGAAGAGAAGGGAGAAGGACCCTTCCAGGTCTCCGACGAGGGCCTCCGAGTCCCGCAGCTCCGGGTCGAAGTCTGACCAGTCTCCATCCAGGGCTCTTCTCTCCCGGCTGCGGTTACCGTTTGCCGCTCTTCTCAGGCCCCTCCCGCCAGGCCATTCGTCCGTCCTCCGCACCCCAAGGCCTCGGCGAAGTCCGGGAGTCACCACCACCACCATAAGTCGGGTTCCGCCCGTCGGCACCCGGCGTCGGTCCTCTTCCGTTCCACCTCGCAAAACTTTGGAACTTACCCTCTGAAGAGGCGGTAGACCCGAGCGCCGGCTCGACCTGCGTCGACCGTCCATCCCTCCTCGGGCCGTCGTCGGCAGTGAGACCGTCATCGGCCAAACCTTCCCACGGGCGTCGGTTGGGGGCGAGGACCGGCGTCATGCGCGCAGAAGAGGACTCCTGTGCCTCCGACCGTCGTCGGGCAGGAGTCGCTGACGGAGGAGGATCTGACGCAGCCTGAGGACCAGACGGGCGACCCCGGCCTCGTGCAGTCTCCTAGGGCTCCCTCGCCGCCGCCCGAGGTCCCTGTGGAGCCGTCGCCGGGACCCGACAACCGCCCTCCGACGCCTGGGCCGTCGTCGGGATTGTCTTTAGCGGAAGTGAAGGATCTCTTCACGTACTGGTGGGACACCATCAAGAGGGATGTGGTGCCCACTCCTCCGGCTCCGGCCCTCCCTACGCCTGCGGGGTCGGTTGGCCGTTCAGCCCTCCCCAGGGAGTCCAGATCTCCTCCCAGGGGTCGATCAGATAAGAGGAGACCTCCGTCAAGATCTTCTTCTGGATCACCCAGCCCCAAGAGATCCAGGGGACACCGACGTTCGCCGTCGACGGAGGACATGGGATCAGTTTACTCCACCTCTAGATCCCCATCTCCAATTTCCATCCCTTCTCCGGACCCACGTGAGACGCCACGGTCTCCTCCGGATGACCCCTCGTTCATGGACATCATGCGCCATATCCAGGAGAACATGAGGTGGGATGCGGAAGAGTTAGACCCCGAAAGCCTCCGCCTTGCCAAGTATCTTCGACAAAAGGACCCCAAGCCTGTGGTGGTGCCACCCTTGGTGGACACTTTTGTGGATGTCACCAAGGCCGCATGGAAGCGTCCACATTCGCTCCTGGCGGTGCCGAAGAAAGCTGACCATCTATACAAGGCTCCTAAGGAGGACCAGTATCTGACGCAACAACCTCAGGCCGATTCTCTGGTCATCACAGCCTCACATGACCGGTCACAGAGGCCGCAGCATTTGAGCACACTGCCACCGGATCCAGAATCCCAGCAATTGGACTCTCTGGGCAGACGCACGTATGCTTCTGCTACCTGCGCCATCAGATCCTTAAATTACTTGACCCACATGGTTCAGTTTCAGAACGCTCTGTGGGAACAGGGTCTTGGGGTAGCTGAGAAACTACCCGATGGTGAGCAGAAGGAGGAGATGCTCAGCTCCTCACCCGGGTTCAGGCATTAGGGACCCAGATGCTTGAGCCTCGTCTGATTCAGCGGACTCCATCGGCCCGAGCAGCAGCTTCCGGCGTTTGCCTCCGGAGACACTCCTGGCTTCGTGTCTCCGGCTTTACCCCGGACGTCCAGAAGAACATTATGGACGCCCCTTTCGAGGGAGATGTTTTATTTGGTAATCCTTCTGAGAAGATTATTACCAAACTTCAAGAGGCCGGGAAGGCGGTGAGGTCGGTCCAGGCCATGTACCGACCTAGGCTTGGTTCCTTTCGTAGGAACCAAAGCCGTTTTCGTGGGCGGACACAGAGGCAGCAGCCCCGCTCCGCTACACACCAGAGGGGCTCTGGTTTCCGTAGAACCCAGGGTAAACAGCCCGCTAGCGAGGTCAGCGCCCCCTAGGCCGACCCAGCAAACGGGCCCATCTGCCGCCACAGCCTGACTCCTTTCCGGCCCCCGCCCCTCAGGATCAACGGGAAATTATGGTCGGGGGTCGCATTGCGAACTTCCTGCCGGGATGGCAGGCTATCACCACAGACAGGTGGGTTCTGCAATTGGTCAGTCTTGGCCACTTTATAGAGTTCGTAGAAAAGCCACCGAGGCCTCCTCTGCTCTCCGGTATCCGGGTCAGCACAGAAACTTAATTTGGCAAGAGGTACTCGCTCCTAAAAAGAGGCGATAGAGTATGTCCCAGAGAACCAGAGGACAAGGATATTATTCCCACTTCTTCCTGGTTCCAAAGAAAACAGGGGACCTCCGTCCGATTCTGGACCTCAGCGACCTCAGCGTGTCGGTCGCCTACTAAAAGATTCCGCATGGTGACTCTCCCGGGCCTTATTCCCATGCTGAAACAAGACGCCTTTCTAGCGTCCCTAGACATGCAGGACGCGTACCTGCATATCCCCATAGCTCAGGCGCACCAGAGGTTCCTGCGCTTCGAGTTCCTCGGCCACCATTTTCAGTTCAAGCTCTTCCGTTCGGACTGTCATCCGCACCAAGGGTCTTTACCAAGTGCATGGCAGTCGTGGCAGCATCTCTAAGGAGACAGGGCCACTATGTGTTCCCGTACCTCGACGACTGGCTTCTCATGGCCGCCTCCAGAGAGGTGTTGTTGCTTGGGTCCAGAGCACTCAAGACTTGTTCCAGTCTCTGGGCATTCTCATAAATTACGAGAAGTCTCTCTTGGTACCGTCGTAGAAACTGCAATTTATAGTAGCAGTTCTGGACACTGTCCAGGAAAGAGCTTTTCTTCTGTCGACAGGCGGGCATCAGGTCCCTCATAAGGGATTTGTCATCGAACAAGATCGTACCTGCCAGGTCGGTCCTTCGTCTGCTCGGACACATGGCTGCGGCCATTCCTACAGTCCCTCTCGCACGGCTCCACATGCGGGTAACCCAGTGGATGCTCAAGGTGCAATGGGACCAAAGGCAAGACCACTTGCAGCATCCGGTCAGGATCACGAAATCTGTGGTCCGCGACTGGCAGTGGTGGCTAGCCCCCGGGTTGCTTTCCAAGGGTGTCCCGTTTGTAGCGCCGTCCCCGGAGGTAACCCTCACCACGGACGCTTCAGGTCTCTGGTGGGGGGCACACCTGGACGGGGTGAAGTCTCAGGGTTCATGGACCCCGTTGGAGGCTCATCTCCATATCAATGTTCTAGAGATGAGGCGGTCCTCTCGCCCTGCAGGCTTTTCAGTCGATAATCCCACCGTGCACTCTCCTGCTTCAGACAGACAACACGGCGGTGATGTATTACCTCAACAAGGAGGCGCGCGCTCTACCCCTTTGCAGGGAGGCCATGAGGGTGTGGGATTGGGTAATCGGTCATGGCAAATCTGATCACTGTGCACGTTCCGGGTGGACTACACGATTGCAGGCGGCCTGAGTCACTCCCAGGCCAGAGTCCACGGTGGGAACTTCTTCAGGAGGTGGCAGAGGATCTGTTTCTTCGATGGGGAATTCCAGAGCTAGACTTGTTCGCATCCCCATCCAACATAAACTGCCCAGTTTCTGCTCGCTAGATCCAGGGCCTGGTGTTTTCTGGCGAGGAGCGTTGTCCTCTCCTGGGCAAACAGATTCCTCTATGCTTTCCCTCCCTTCCCGTTGATCCAAAGAGGAGTTCTCAAGCTGCGCGGGAGCATACACAAATGATTCTGGTGGCCCCATTTTGGACCAGACAGATCTGGTTCCCCTTGCTGGTACAGCTATCTCGGGAACCCCCGCTCCCGGTGCTGCTCAGCTCCCACCTACTGTCTCAGGAGAAAGGTTCGTTGCTCCATCCGGATCTGCGTTCTCTGAACCTGCATGCTTGGCTCCTAGAGACATAGCCATCTTGCGTCACGGGGTCTCTCAAGAGGTTGCAGAGGTTCTTTCTGCAGCCAGAAAGCCGGCAACGCATGCGACGTATGCCATGAAGTGGCGCCGTTTTTGTTTATGGTCACGGGCTCGTGATCTTTCCCCTTTAGGTTGTCCTGTGGGAGTAATTTTGGATTATCTCCTCTCTCTTTTTCATTCAGGCCTAGCCTACTCCTCTATTAAGGTGCACCTTTGCGCTGTTTCTGCCTACCACCTTCCGGTGGGACATTGTACTGTTGCTCAATTAGACGCCTCTCGGGAATTTCTTAGAGGGGTGTTACACCTTAGGCCTCCCATTAGGGACCCGGTGCCTCCATGGGATCTGCTCTTTGTCCTGGAACAGCTCACGTTCCCTCCCTTTGAACCTGCCGTGATTACGAGCTCGTTTTCTGTCGTGGAAGGCGTTAATTTTAGTTGCTGTTACTTCAGCTAGAAGGATTTCTGAGCTTCACGCTCTCATGTGCAAAGAGCCTTATTTAGTTTTCCACCGGGACAGAGTATCCCTGAGGACGAACCCTAAGTTTTTGCCTAAGGTGGTTTCGGCACTCACTCTAAACCAGGATATTGACTTTCTGGTCTATTTCCCCGAGTTATTCTAATAGAGGAGAGGCTTTACTCCACACCCTGGATGTTCACCGCAGCCTGAGGTATTACCTCAACAGAACTAAACCCTCTCGTAGTTCTGACCAGCTTTTTGTTTACTTCTCTCAGAGAATGATGGGCCAATCAGTATCCAAACAGACCCTGTCTCGCTGGCTTGTTCAGTGTATTTCATACTGTTACGATATTAAGCAGAAGCCCCTTCCGGGTTCTATCCGGGGTCATTCTACCAGGGGATGGCTACTTCCTTTGCAGCACTTAAAAACGTCTCCATCTCTGCTATTTGTGCTGCAGCCACTTGGAGTTCTGTGCATACCTTTATCAGGCATTATAGTCTGGATATCGCCTCTCGGGGAGAGCCGGTTTCGGCCTAGCGGTGCTGCAGAGTCTCCTGTCTTAAGTCAGGTCCTGGAATGTTTTTCCTTACATTTTACCTCCTCCCGGATCTTCTGGCAGTGTTATTGCTTGGGAATCAGTCCTAATGGTGTAACCTACTGCAAGAGCTGTATCTCGAAGTAAGATAGTACAGTTACGTAAGAACTTACCGTAACAGATCTTCGAGAACAGCTCTTGCAGCAGGTATCTTCCCGCCCACCTTCCCCCTTGGAGGAGGCATGGTTCTGCTCCCTCTTTTATTGGGATTTCCTCCCTTATTGTCTTCTGACAGTGGATCCTTGGTCTCCCCTTCTGATGTCATCCTGCGGCCGGGGTCTCAGTGTTGGGAGAACTGGGGGAATCTGGCGGGACGCCCCATATGTGTACCACGCCTGGCCTTCGAGGGCCAGGATTGACGTCGGTGGTCCCGCTGAAGATAGCTAGCTAGAATTTTTCTGTGGGGTCCTAGCGCCTGCTGGCTTCAGTCCTAATGGTGTAACCTGCTGCAAGAGCTGTTCTCGAAGATCTACTATTCACGGTAAGTTCTTACGTAACTGTACTTTCCTACGTAACTGATAGTACAGTTACGTAGGAACTTACTGTAACAGTAGATCTTCGAGAGAGGTTCACTCAGTAGGTCATGTTTTTCCCACCCTCTTTCCCCACAAAATGTTTTCTTTTGGTTCTCCAGACCTGCTTCTCTCCTTCCAGGGCTCCGGCAGGAGAACTGGAGGGTGAATTTAGTTACCACCCACTATATGGCTCACACTGACATGCGTGCATGATGTCAGGTGGAAGTGTCCCCTGTCCGGTATTGCTGGAAAAGTCTGCCGTTGGGTCCTGATGGCGCAAGTCCACACATGTTATGACCTACTGAAGGAACCTCTCTAAGATCTGCTGCTACGGTAAGTTCCTACGAATCGTACTTTACTTCTGCTTGAAGGATTTCCATCTCTAGGCTTTCATGTAAGGAGCCTTATTTGTTTTTCACAAAGACAAAAGGTGTCTTTGTGTACTAATCCTAAGTTTTTACCCAAGGTAGTGTCAGAGTTTCATTTGAATCAGTCCATCCAACTTCCAGTTTATTTTCCTGAGTATTCTAATCAGGGGGAGGCTTTGCTCCATACTTTTGATGTACATAGGATTTTGCGATACTATACAAACCCCACCAGGCCTTTAAGGAAATCTGACCAGTTGTTTGTTTCGTTTGCCCCTAAGAGAGAAGGGTGCTCCTGTTTCCAAACAGTGTTTGTCTAAGTGGTTAGCGAATTGCATTGTTTATTGCTACCACAAGTACAACAAGGCCCTTCCAGAAGTGAAGGGCCATTCCTCCAGGGATATGGCCTCTTCTACGGCTTCTTTTGGAAATGTCTGCTGTGGACATCTGTGCAGCTGCCACCTGGAGTTCTGTCCACACCTTCACCAAGCATTACATTTTGACATCGCCTCCAGGCGCAGGGCCAGTTTCAGCTTGGCTGTACTTTAGGCCTCTCTCCTTAGCTCTTGGCTGCTGATCTGTCCTCCTCCCAGTGTTGTTCTCCTGGTGTTTCCCAGTACTGCTTGGGACTCAGTCCTAGTGGTGTGGGCTGCTGCAAGGGCCTTCCTCAAAGTAAGATAGTACAGTTACGCAGAACTTAATGTAACAGAAGATCTTAGAGAGAAACTCTTGCAGCAGACCCTGGTTTCCCTCCCTCCTTCCCCCTGCTGCTCTTTGTCCCTCTCACACTACTTTTGCTTTTCTTTTGGCTCTCAGTAACCTCCTCAGTTCTCCATTTGCTGCCCGTTTTGGTTCTCCGGTGGGAGAACGGAGGTAGGTGTGGTGGACTGCCCGCTTTTATAGGATAGGCTGACGTCAGCGGCTGACATCGGGGGTGGGTGGTCCCCCATGGTAGACTGTTAGCTAGAAGTGTTCCATGTGGTCCTGGCGCCTGATGGCTTAGTCCTACTGGTGTGGCCTGCTGCAAGAGCTTCTCTCAGTGATCTACTGTTATGGTAACTTCTTACGTAACTGTACTTTCCCCATGTTGTTTCCCTGCTCATAGTCCATGAAGAGGTTTTGAGACTCAAACACTGACCCCACCGGCCCCCAAATCTACTTTTACCAGCAGCAGCCCACCAGCTTATAATATCAGCTGCGAAGGTAGGCTTTATGCTCTGCTCTAATGCCAGCTGAGCTGACCTCATAACACAGTTCGGGATCCAATGGACCCAACTCGTCCGTTAATGGTGGACAGTTCAGGGTGTCTGCAGAAACCAAGGCAGTATTATCACGATCTGTGTAGGCAACTGCTGTTGTGGGTCAATCTAACAGGAAGCCCTCAAGATTGTCGTTACCTAAGAAGAGATCAAGACGGCAGTCTTGTCCATGTACAAGAACAAATTTAGGGTGGGGATGGGATACCAGTAGACCTATACCATAAACTGGTTCAGGAATTTAGCCCACTCCTGCTTAAAACCTTCCATGAGACTCTGGCTCAGGGGCATCCTCCCCTCAATGTGTGAGGCAGTTATGGTCCTCCCTAAAACGGGTAAGGACCCCGACGCTTCCAGCAGCCGCTCCCTGTCTGTTTTACTTAATGCAGATACCGAGGTACTGGTTAAAATTTTCACATGGAGACTGAGCCTGTCCTTCCCCAGCTAATAACAGCCTCTCAAGTAGGTTCTGTTAAGGAGGAAAGGGCAGACCATCTCAGAACTATACTTAACTTGTAGTACCTGGCTCACTGCCTCCCTCCAGTCATCAGCAGCTGTCCTTACTGTTGACTTTGAGAAGGCATTAGATTCTGTGGAGTGGGATTACCTTTTTCAAGTCATGCATCACATGGAGGTTGGCCCACTGTTCCTGAGAGCATTCAGCTCCTTGAGTCAAAACCCAAGGCCAGGGTTCTCACCAACACCTTGTCTGATACCTTCCCACCCGAGGCATCCACGGGATGCTCTCTCACCCTACTTTTCCTACTTGCCATCGACCAGTTGGTGGTTGCCCTACAGGCCCACCACCATCTCTCTGGGATTCGGGGGAAGGGTACACAGGACACTTTTATACATGGATGACATTTTGAATCTTCTGGTAGATGTCCCCTCTGCAGGAGCTCTTCACAACTTTCATCATTGAGTAAGGGCTTTGAATTAACAATTCAAAATCAAAGGTCTTCCCCTCAACTCCCTTTGTATTCGGCAGTCCCTGGCCGCAGTTCCCTGGGCTTGGAAGGACTGAGGTATCACCCACTTTGAGGTGTCATGACCAAGCAGTCTGACGTGCAAAGCTAATTATAGCCTCCTGCTAGACAGGCTTCAGAGTGATATTGAGATACAGAAGCTCCTTCATTATCCCTAACTGGAAAGATTTCTGCAATCAAAATGGTGTTTCGAACAAGTTCATGGTTCTAGACTGCCAGAAGGAGATGTCCCAGTCATACAGGCATCTTCATTCGCACAAGGAGCTTGCACAAATTGATGAACTGTAGGACATGCTAGACAGGCAACTGTACATATTAGCTGTTCTTAATGTCTTCACCCTATATATGCTAAGTACTTTCTACTGTATTAATTCACTGTATTTGATTTGTATATATGTTACTGTTTTATTGAATTGGTTTATTGTTGCTTTAATTAGTTCATGAAGAAGGAAGAAAGTTAGATTTATGCTTGAAAAAATGAGGACTAGATTATTAATTTTTGATTGATTAATTGATTTCATTGAATGTTATCCAGATGGGCCCGCTGAGACTGAAAGTCCCTTTTTCAGAGGTGACCAAGAATTACATAAAGGCATTGCAAAATAACACAGGAAGTAGATGAATAATACAAATGTTACAGAGGAATATACAATGGCCTGTGTTCAAATATGCCATTTATTTCTATAGTGAGGTCTGGGACCATAACTCACAAGTAGAAACCCTAGTGAGTTAAAAGTCCTGTCCCCTCACGAATGGAAATTAATGACATTTTTGAACACAGGCCATTGTATGTTCTGTGTATACAATGTCTGTTCTGTGTGACAATTGAGGTCAGATTAATTGTGGGATTGGCTGTCATTGAAATTCATTGTGATGTAGGCAAGTGAAAAATTAAGTGTTTACCCACTGGGTAAATAACATTGTGTATCTTTCACTTTGGTCAGAGTCTTGGAAAGTAAAGATGAGTCAAAGGCTGTACAATAACAAATTCAGGCCAATGGGTACATATCAATGATGGAAGGTGCATTAGCTGCGCTCTAGCAGAAATGCCTTAAGCCCTTACTTGAATCCTCTGGATGAGGAGCAGTTTTGTAGGGTTGCTGGGAGAATGTTCACAGAGATGGGGCTGAGGTCGAAAAGGGCCTTATGCCCAAGCTGGACCACACTCTGGACACCTCTAGCAGGGTGCAGCTAGAACACCGGAGTGTTCTCAAGGATTTAGTTACCAGATCATTGTGGAGACTGTTTTTTGGGGTGGGGGGTGGGGGTGAACACCCTTGACCCATTTAAAGGCAAAACAGATGAGAGGGTACTTCTCTCTCTCTCTCTCTCTTCAAGAGAAGGCCAGTTTGAAAAACATCACAGTGCAGGGGCCAAAATAAGGATTTGACAATCAAAAGCAATAAATAGCTCCTGGGTATTGACATTTTCCAGCTTGACAGGAGCTACTTAGGCCAACCAGGGAGTTAATAGCTGACAAATGAAAAGTGAATTCTAGGAGAGTGGATATGGTCTACTATCCACGCTTCTGGCAGAATTCCTTTCCCCTTTAAATCAGGCCGGGAGGTCTTCAAGCTGGCTCCTCCCACCCACCAGGGTGGTATCCTCCTCGGCACCACCCCGTGATGTTGGATCTTCTTTTCTGCTGGAAGAGACAAGTTCCCTCCATAGCACTCTGTGCTCATGTAGGCCATGTCGATCTTACTTCGAGATACAGCTCTTGCAGCAGGTAACACCATTAGGACTGAAGACCGGCCCCGACGTCGGTCCCACCTCCGACGTCAGGCGTAGTACATAAGGGGGCGGTCCCGCCAGATTCCCCAGTTCTTTTCCCGCCGTCGACTTGCATGTCTCGACCCTTCGGATCGTTTCTAGCGCGCGACACATGGTTAAGTTCTTCCTTCAGGAAAAAGTTCATTTCTTCGGCTCAGTTGCTATCTGATGTCCTCTCCAACCTCCGTTGAAGGCCATCCCTCGAAGTGTGCCTGTGGGAAGCAAATCCCGTTCAAGGATCCGCATTCGGCCTGCGTCCGGTGCCTAGGCCCAGACCACGACACCCGGTCCTGCACTTTCTGCCAGGGGTTCAACAGCCGGACCCGGATCCGTTGCCAGAAGGCTCTGCAGGCGTTCCTGCTCGAGGAGCAAATTAAGGCCATGGACACCTCCAAGGGGAGTTCTGCAGAGAAGGCCCGGAAGCATTCTGAGAAGCACAGGGAGAAGGCTCCGTCCAAGTCCCTCGCCTAGGGCCTCCGACTCCCGTAGCTCTGCTCCTGGTCCGACTGCTCACCATCCCAGGCCTGCTCAGCCTCCCTCCGCTGTGGTGAAGAAACCTTCAGGCTCCTCTTCCTCCTCACAGGCCAAGACCTCCAGGCCCTCTTTGTCCTCTTCTTCCAAAGCCCTGGTTAGGTCTAGGGGCCATCATCATCACCACCACAAGTCGGGTTCCTGCCATTCCGAACCAGACGTCGGGTCTGCCTCCTCCTCCCCCCCCCAGCGGAAGACCAAGGAGCTTACCTCGCTTAAGAAGCCGTCGAACTCGACGTCAGCCCGTCCGGCGTCGGCCACTCATCACAGGTCCCAGGGAGCAGTCGACCGCCAGATCTTCCGCCGTGGCTGGGGTCTTCAGCTTCCCTCGGTCGCCGCAGGAGGGCCACGTCCGCTGCGGAAGTTGAGAAGAGACCCCACGCCTCCCACCGACGCTGGTCAGAGACTATCACGGAGGAGGAGTTAACGCAGTCCAAGGACCAGACGGGCGAACCCTGTCCTGTCGAGCCTCCCAGGGAACCCTCCCCACAACCTGAGGCCCCTGAGGAGCCGACGCCGGAACCAGACGATCGGCCACCGGCACCCGGTCCGTCGTCGGGCCTTTCCTTTTCTGAGGTAAAGGAGCTCTTTACCTACTGGTGGGATACCATTAAAAGGGATGTGGTTCCCACACCACCTCCTCTACCTCCTCCTCCGCCCCCTCCGACTCCCTCCGGCCCCTGCTTCCCTTCATCTGGGGCAGCAGGTCAGCTGCACTCTCCCCCAGGAGCCTACAGACCCTCCAAGGGGAGACAAGATAAAGGAGACCTCTGTCTAGATCCTCTTCAGGGTCACCCAGTCCCAAGAGACCCAGAAGACGCCGTTGTTCGCTGACGGAGGATACAGGATCGGAGTCCTTGGCAAGATCCAGATCCCTCTCTTCCCTTCCAATCCCTTCTCCGGACCCACATGAGCTTCCTAGATCTCCTCCGGATGACCCATCGTTCTCGGAAATTATGAGACATATCCAAGAGAACATGGGCTGGGATGCAGAAGAGTTAGATCCTGAGAGACTACGCCTTGTTAGATATCTTCGGCAGAAGGATCCCAAGCCTGTGGTGGTACCACCCTTGGTGGACACTTTTGTGGATGTCACCAAGGCAGCGTAGAAGCGTCCACACTCGCCTCCCGCGATGCCGAAAGCTGACTCGCCTGTACAACGCCTCCCAAGGAGGACTAGTACTTGCCCAACACCTCTGGCCGACTCTCTGGTCATAACAGACTCTCATGACTGGTCCCAGAGACCGCAAATATTTGAGCACCCTGCCACCGGACCCGAGTCCAAACAGCTGGACGCTATGGGCAGGTGCACGTATGCTTTCACTACATGCGCCATCAGATCCCTGAACTACTTGACCCACATGGTGCAGTTCCAAATGCCTTGTGGAACAGGGACTGGATCTGGCGGAGAAATTGCCAGAAGGTGAGCAGAAGGAGGAGATGTTGCAGCTCCTCCGACGGGTTGGACGACGGGAATCCAGGTGCTGCGAGCAGCCAGATGAATCTGGACCTCGGCCAGAGCGGCAGCTTCAGGCGTATGCCTCCGAGACATTCATGGATTCGTGGTTCCGATTTCACCCCGGACATCCAGAAGAACATCATGGACGCCTCTTTCCAAGGAGAAGTTCTCTTTGGTGCACCCTCTGAGAAGGTTCTCACCAAGCTCCAAGAGGCCGGGAAGGCGGTGAGGTCGGTCCAGGCAATGTACCGACCGAGGCTTAGTTCCTTTTGTAGGAACCAAAGCCTTTTTCGTGGACGGACGCAGAGACGACAGAACCGCACCGGTCCACAACAGAGGGGCTCCGGTTCCCGCAAAGCCCAGGGAAGACAGCCCGCGGGCCAAAGTCGGCGCCCAGCTAAGCTGGCTCAGCCCGTGGGCCCCTCCGCCGCCACAGCCTGACTCCTTCCCGGCACCTGCCCCTCAGGATCAACGGGACATCAAGGTCAGGGGTCGTATTGCGAATTACCTGCCAGGTTGGCAGTCCATAACCACCGACAGGTGGGTTCTTCAGTTTGTCAAAAAAGGCCACTTTATAGAATTCGCAGACAAGCCACCCTCGAGGCCTCCTCTGCTCTCCCATTACTCGGGTCAGCACAAATTGCTTATCAGGCAAGAAATACTCGCGCTCCTGCAGAAGGGAGCGGTGGAGTATGTTTCAGAGAACCAGATAGGATCCGGATACTATTCCCACTTCTTTCTGGTTCCCAAGAAAACAGGGGACCTCCGTCCAATCTTGGACCTCAGCGACCTAAATACATCGGTCGCCTACAAACGATTTCGCATGGTGACCCTTCAGGGTCTCATTCCCATGCTAAAGCAGGATGCCTTCTTAGCGTCCCTAGACATGCAGGACGCCTACCTGCACATCCCTGTGGCTCAAGCGCACAGGAGGTTCCTGCGCTTCGAGTTTCTCGGCCACCATTTTCAGTTCCGAGCTCTTCCGTTAGGACTGTCATCGGCCCCCAGGGTCTTTACCAAGTGCATGGCAGTTGTGGCAGCTTCTTTAAGGAGACAGGGACACTATGTGTTCCCGTACTTGGACGATTGGCTTCTCATGGCCGCCTCCAGAGAGGTGTTGTTGCTGGCTATCCAGAGCACCCAGGACCTGTTCCAGTCTCTGGGCATTCTAATCAACTACAAGAAGTCTCTCCTCGTACCGTCACAGAAGCTGCAGTTCATAGGCGAGTTCTGGACACCGTTCAGGAGAAAGCATTTCTCCCAGATGACAGAGCGGAACGCATCAGATCCCTCATCAGGGATCTCTCGGCGAAGAAGACTGTCCCTGCCAGGCTGGTCCTTTGTCTGCTCGGACACATGGCTGCGGCCATTCCAACCGTCCCTTTGGCAAGGCTCCACATGCGGGTAACTCAGTGGATGCTCAAGGTGCAGTGGGACCAAAGGCAAGACCACATGCAGCATCCAGTCAGAATCACAAATGCCGTGATTCGAGACTGGCAGTGGTGGCTAGGCCCAGGGACACTTTCTGTTGGTGTCCCGTTTACAGCGCCGTCCCCGGAGGCAATCCTCTCCACAGACGCCTCATTGCTGGGGTGGGGAGCGCACTTGAATGGGGTGAGGTCCCAGGGAACATGGACCCCTCAAGAAGCTCATCTCCACATCAACATTCTGGAGATGAGGGCGGCCCTTTACGCCTTGCAGGCCTTTCAGTCAGAGATCCCATCGAATACTCTTTTGCTCCAAACGGACAATACGGCGGTGATGTATTACCTCAACAAACAAGGAGGCGCACACTCTTACCCCCTTTGCAGGGAAGCGATGAGAGTGTGGGATTGGGTATTCGACACGGCACGAGCCTGATTGCAGTTCACGTTCCAGGAGTGGATAATACAATCACAGACGGCCTGAGTCGTTCCCAGGCCAGAGTCCACGAGTGGGAACTTCTTCAAGGGGTAGCAGAGGATCTGTTTCTTTGATGGAGCACTCCAGAATTGCACCTATTCGCTTCCCCATCCAACGCAAAACTGCCCAATTTTTGCTCGCTAGATCCAGGGCCTGGTGTTTTCTGGCGAGACGCGTTGTCCCTCTCCTGGGCGGGCAGATTCCTCTACGCTTTCCCTCCCTTCCCGTTGATCCAGAGAGTTCTTCTCAAACTGCGCAGGGAGCATGCAACGATGATCCTGGTAGCCCCATTCTGGCCCAGACAGATCTGGTTCCCCTTGCTAACGCAGCTGTCCCGGGAACCTCCAATTCCGTTGCCTTTCAGCTCCCATCTCTTGTCTCAGGAGGAAGGTTCTCTAGTTCACCCGGACTTGCGCTCACTGAACCTGCATGCATGGCTCCTAGAGACATAGCCATTTTGTTCTGGGTCCAAGGGTTGGGAAGTTCTTTTCCTTGACAGAAAGCCGGCAACGCATGCGACGTATGCCATGAAACACCATTTTTGCTTGTGGTCGCAAGCACGTGGCTTTTCCCCTCTAGGTTGCCCGGTGAAAGCGGTGTTGGAATACCTGCTCTCCCTTTTCCATTCGGGTCTCGCCTACTCCTCTATTAAAGTGCACCTCTGCGCATTTCTGCTTACCACTTGTGGGACAGTGTACAGTGGCGCAACTTGGCGCCTTTCGAGACTTTCTGAGAGGGGTGTTACACCTTAGGCCACCCATTAAGGACCCTGTTCCTCCATGGGATTTACTCTTTGTCCTGGAACAACTCACGCTTCCCCCTTTTGAACCTGCCGCGGATTGCGAGCTGCGTTTCCTGTCATGGAAAACGTTATTTTTAGTTGCTGTTACGTCAGCAAGGAGAATTTCCAAGCTTCACGCTCTCATGTGTAAGGAACCTTATTTGATTTTCCACCAGGACAGTGTGTCCCTGAGGATGAATCCTAAGTTCTTGCCTAAGGTGGTCTCTGCACTCACTCTCAATCAGGACATTGACCTGCCTGTATATTTCCCTAAATATTCTAATAGAGGAGAAGCGCTGCTCCACACCCTGGATGTTCCCCGCTGTCTAAGGTACTACCTGACCAGGACTAAACAGCTTCGCAAGTCGGAGCAACTCTTCGTTTCCTTCGCTGAGAGGATGATGGGCCAACCAGTTTCGAAGCAGTCCCTTTCTGCTGGCTTGTCCAGTGTATATCATACTGCTATGATACAAAGCAGAAACCCCTCCCGGGTACAGTCCGGGGCCATTCCTCTAGGGGAGTGGCTACCTCCTTTGCAGCACTTCGTAATGTCCCCTCCTCTGCCATTTGTGCTGCAGCCACTTGGAGCTCTGTGCATACTTTTATCAGGCATTATAGCCTGGACGCTTGCTTCACGGCGGAGGCAGTTTCGACCTGGCTGTGCTACAGGTCTCCTGTCCTAGAGTCAGGACTTGGTATGGATTTTCCTAGTTTCCTCCTCCCAGAATGCTTACATCGTTATTGCTTGGAAATCAGTCCTAATGGTGTTACCTGCTGAAGAGCTGTATCTCGAGAGTAAGATAGTACAGTTACGTAAGAACTTACCGTAACAGTAGATCTTCGAGAACAGCTTGCAGCAGGTACCTTCCCGCCAACCTTCCCCCTTGGAGAAGGCATAGCTTTCCGAGCCTTTGGCAGGGGTTTACGCCCTTTTGTCTTCTGATGGTGGATCCTCGGTCTCCCATTCTGATGTTGTCCTACGGCCGGAAGTCTCCGGCCGGAGAACTGGGTAATCCGGCGGGACCGCCCCCTTATGTACTGCGCCTGACGTCTGAGGCGGTCCCCGCTGAAGATAGCTAGCTAGAAGAATTCGCGGTCCCAAGCAATTCGCGGCTTCAGTCCTAATGATGTTACCTGCTGCAAGAGCTGTTCGAAGATCTACTGTTACGGTAAGTTCTTACGTAACTGTACTTTCTTTTCACAAACAATTCTTGATCTTCAAATTGCTTTATGGTTTTACCATTTGGCATCATGGACTCAGCGGTTTCTAAGTTAGTGCCGGTTTTAAACGTCCATGTGGACAGAAAATGTTGCACACGGATCCTCATGCAATGTGCGTCTACTGTCTGGGCCAGGAACACGACTCCCAGGCTTGATGACCTGTCACACTTTACACCCCTCACATTGGAGGACCGGTATGCCACGATTTTTGCTTATCGTCCGGATGAGCAGGATCTTCTCGTTCAGTCCAAGGCTGCCCATCGGGTAGTCTCATGACTCGCGGGATCTGCCAAACAGTTGGTGACTTTCAAGGAAGCTGCAGCCTAGGCCATGGTGGGCTCTTCTTCTGTGTCCATGCTGGTTCCGCTGGGTTTTGGCGCTCGGAGAATGTCCTTCCTGTGGGTCTAAAACTTCCAAGAAGGACTCAAGGTGAAAGCTATCAAGTCCCGTAGCAATTGTGGGACTGTGAGTGCTCAGGCCTTGGTTTCCCTACGCTCCTGCTTCGTCGACCTTCATCGATGAGTCTGCTTCGGCAGGCGCTCTGTCCTGGCCGCTGGCCCAACAGTGTTCCTGCTGGGCCTGTTGGCTGAGACGTGGGCCGACCAGGCTGTCGAGATTTTCCTCGCTCCGGTTGACCTATTGTCACAGGACAAGGGGGATACTTCCCTCTCCAGGACTCCTGTCCTGACTCTCTAGTCCCAGGGCGGGTCGTATCAGCCCCCTGATCCGGTCCCTATCCCTCAGGACCCTAAGCGTCCCTCGTGTGTTCCCGCCTCTCCCTGCCATCCAGTCCGCTGGTGGACGCGGTCGAGCAGCCCTCATCGGAGTCATCGGTCTCGCTCTCGACACTTGGGAAGGCGGCATTGTCACTGTTCATCCTCTTTGGGGGAGGATCGGCTCTGACGCAAGTTGTGATGGCGCTACGAGGAGCTCATGTGGCAGCAGCTCCTTTTGGGTGCTGGGCCTAAGCTGATACTGGCTCCCACTCTGGGGCTCCCTTGGCTGCTGACATCTGGCCCGAACCTGTTCAGCTTGGCGCCCCAGCCTCTCCACCCTTTTGGGTGGAACCCCACCGCTGCAGCCAAAGGGATGGTCCACCTTCCAGGATGCCCACACTGTCCCTGGGCTTCCTTAATGGCTGTCAGTTACAGTCACTCAGGCTGACAAGCCCAGCAGTGTTAGCGAGGTTTGGGGGTTGGCTGGCCTTCAGCAATCCTCAGAATCTGAGGCTTCCTCTATGCATTCCCACCCAGTTGACCTGGAGTCTGGTGAGGATTTGTCAATGGACCCTGGTCCTACTTCCTTCGGGCCATGCTCTGCCTGATTTCGGAGGCTACAGGGATCCAGTTGGAGCCTGTCCAGAAACTGGCTAAATATCCCCTCACCAAAATCCTCTACGGGTATAATTTCCCTGGGGTCACCTTCCCAGTGGCTGAAGCCATTATTGGGCCTCCATTGGAGGTCTGGTAATGCCCAGCCTCCTGGCCTATGCCATCAGCCTGTATCATCCACAATTAAGCGGTTCCTATGGGTTCCCTCTCTGGGTTTACTGAACACCCCTCGGACAAAGGCTTGGTCGCTGACTCGGTGTTCCAACAAATGGGCAATGTCCAGGATGTCGACAAGCTCCTCCCAACAAAGAATCCAAGAAATTGGATCATGCGGTCAGGAAAGTTTATGAAGCTTCATCCCTCGGTCTTAGGCAGGCTAGCTCAGTCTTAATGATGGCCCACTTTACCCATGTCTTGTTGGGCATCCTTGATTAGGTGCTCCCTCGGCTCCCAGCTGACCTTCAGATGACAGTCAAGCAAGTCCACGACCAAGGTCATTCTGTGGCTAAACAGCAGCTTCAAACGTCCATGAACATTGGCGATTCCTGTGCCAGGTCAGTGGCCACAGTCATAGCTATGCGCTTAAGGGCTTGGCTGAGGATCTTGACCTTCACGGCAGACACCTAGCACAAATTGGCAGATGCCCCTTTCCTGGGCACCGACTTGTTCGGACCAGTGGTGTATGGTCATCTCCCTCAGATTGAGAAGTCCATTGGCATCCATCACCTCTGCCCAAAAGGATGTCAGAGGCTCCAAACCCCCAGAAGAAGTCTTTTCGACCCCACCCTGCCCTTGTGGCCAAGCCACCCCAGACCCCAGCTGGTCACCAGCAGGCCTGATGTCCCAGACCGGAGTCTGTTGCTTCCATGGTCTGGAAGCTGGTGGGTAAGGCCCAGCCGTGCCCCCTCCCTGTCTCCCCTGGATCCTCCCATGGGGGGGCCAGCTCTGCCACTTTCTTTCCGCCCAGTGTTGCCACGGACAAGTGGGTGCTAGAGGTGGTCGGCCAAGGCTTGCCTGTGGAGTTCGAGGCGCTTCTGTCAAGCTCACACCCCTTGGGATGATGTGGTGTCTGCAGACATGTTGTCTGCCCTTCAGGAAGACATCACCCAGCTCCTCGAAAAGGAGGTGGTGGTTCTAGTCCCAGACCCACCAGCTGATCCAGGATTAGTCTCCAGATATTTTCTGGTTTAGAAATGGATGAGAGGCTGGTACCCCATCTTAGAGCTGTACAACTTGAACAAGTTTCAGCGGTTGCGCACCTTCAGAATGTTTACTTTAAACTAGATCATTCCGTCCCTGGAGCAGGACATGTGGTTCTGCTCCCTGGACCTTCGGTACGCCTTCTTTCACATCCACATCTGTCCATCCCACTGGCGGTTCCTTCAGTTTTGCACAGATGGGACCCTCTACGAGTTTCAGGCCATGCCCTTCAGCCTCTCCTTAGCCCCCAGGGTCTTCACCAAATGCATAGTAGTGATGGTAGCCTTCCTGAGATGCTGAGGAGTCCAGGTGTACCCGTACCTGGACAACTGGCTGATTGCAGGCCACTCCAAGGTGGAGGTGGAGCTTTCTGCTTGAATTTTGGCCTCCTGGTCAACGAGGCCAAGTCAGAACTCATACCCTCGCAGGTGATTCACTTCATCAGGGCAGAGCTCGACTCTTCCCAAGCCCAGCTCCCGGCGGACAGGGTGGAGGACCTTTCCTCCCTTGCCTGATCATTTCAAGTTGAGCAGTTGCACCCTCCCAGGGACTTCTGAGCTACGTGGTGGGGTCTGCACCTCCACGGTCTGATAGGCCCACTGTAGAATGCGCCCCCTTCAGTGGGAACTGGTCCGTCGGTGGTCTTAGCGTCGGGACACCAAGGTGCTATGCCTCTAAATGGAAGAGATTCTCCATTTGGTGCCAGGGCAAGGAGCTTGACCCCCATCCTGTCCCGTGGCTAGCATCCTCAATTACATGTGGGCCCCCTCTCAGGCCGTTGGTCGACGAGTGGCAGCCATCTCTGCATACCAGGCGTGGACTGGTGTGCCGGCGATGGCACAGGAGAAGGTGGTCGGGCATTTCTTTAAGGGTCTTGACCACATTTCCTCTCCGGTGCGTGAATCACCACCACCTTGGAACTTACTGCTGGTGTTGGCAGTGCTCATGAACAAGCCAGTTGTACCAATGCACAGGTGTGAGATGTCACATATGTCGTGGAAGATCGCCTTTTTGGTGGCCATCACATCCTCTGGAAGGAACAGTGAGCTCCAGGGGCTCTCAGTGGAGTCTTCTTACCTGGTCTTCCACAAGGATAAGGTTGCCATTCGCCCCAACTCAAAGTGCCTTCCAAAGGTTGTCTCAGAATTTCACCATAACCGGGTGAACAGTCTCTCGGTGTAGTTCACCACCCACACCTTGGAGGCCAAGCACAGGCTGCGCATGTTGGACCTGAGGCATGTTCTTGCCTACTATAAGGAGCTCACAGCTGGAATTCAGGGAGTGGTTCACCAGCTGTTTGTCACCTGTGCTGAACCCACACTTGGCAGACCAGTAGCAAAGCAGACAATTAGCAGGTGGATAGTCTTCTGCATCGACCTCTGCTCTAGGTTGGCTGGTTGGTAGCTTCCCGTAGGGCTTAGGGCTCATACCACTGCCTCGTGGCTGCTCCCAGGTACGTTACTGTACAGGAGATCTGCAGGGCTGCTACTTAGAAGTCAGCGCACACCTTCATTTCCCATCACCACATCGACCTTGAGTCACGCCAGGATGCTGGTTTGGGGCCCTCTGTTCTCTAATCTCTATTCCCTAAAGGGGTGTGTGCCTTACCCCCTCTTCCTGGAGAACTGCTAGAAGTATGGATACTACAGCGTACCCACGCCCCTGGAAAAACAAGTTACTCACCTGTAACTATAGATCTTCCTGGACTAAAAGTCTCCACCACTCATTCACTAATGAGACTACGCCGGGCTCAGGACCCATGAAGCCAAAATCTTCAGGAGGTCGGGCGCGGATGGGACTTATGCGTGGCGCTGCAAGACTGAGGCTCACGCTGTATAGGCTATATGGGCGTCGACTCTCCAACTGCCTCGGTTCCTTTTCTCCTGCTGTCGGTGCACTTCTATGTCGACGTTACTCGCCTGCCGGGAGTCAAGTCTTTGTCTATACGTCAGCAGCTATAGCCGTTCAGTATTCGATTAATGTAACATTTCTAGTGTTCTTTTCTAATTTAAAAAAAGAGGAAGAATTTCTCAGCCTGCCATCAATGGAGTCAACCTTAGACGGTAGGCAGACTTAGTTTGAAAGCTGTGATGGCAGTGGGGCTGTGTCAGGTCCACCGCCCTTTGTGAAAGGGGGGGGTGTCTGACCGCAGACAGTCTGGTGCTGGTTTGGGGGGGGAGAGGGAGCAGTCCGCCCGAAGCACAAACGCAGCGTTCTCGACTTCATCCGGGAACCCCACTCCACTAGACCTCAAGCTCTTCTTCCTCCTGTTGGTAGAAGAAGAAACTACTGCTCGAGGTCACCCTCTGGTATGTCTACGCAGGGATTGTCGGCTGGAGAGCGGTGGGCCCAACCTGACTTCGGTGGGGTTCTCTGGGACTCCGTTTCATAACAGCCATGCTCTTCAACTCCAGGACTTGTTTCTGTCTTCGATGGGGCTCCGGTGATCAGTTTCACCTCTGGGCTGCTCTTTGGAGCAGGTGGAGTGACGTCTGGCCGGTTGACTTGGCCAGTAGACTTCCACCTCTCTGCTGTACTGTCTACTGGGATGAGGCTTCACCTTACGACCGGGCCTCATTGATTATCTTTGTACCTTGTTTTTATTGCTGTGTATTGTATTATGATGCCCATTTGTGCTCTATGTTCTATTATGCTACTGTATTATTTATTCTGTACCTACCAGGCCCTCCTTGAAAATGAGCTTGCGCAATGGTGTTTCACTTGGCTAAATAAAAATTGATTGATTCCAGGGTCTTCGGGACTCGGAGCTGCTGGGCCACAGCCAAGTCGGTTGGGCAGGATGTGCGTGGTGCCCTCTCCGGTGCCAGCGCCTTCGCCAACTCCGGGTGTCTACCCCCTCTTCTTTCCCTCTGCAGGGGCCGGCACGGGTACCGTTTTCCTTCTCCCCCCTTTCTTCCGGTCTATGGCCAGTATGTGGTGCCTGTGCTGCGGATGGCGCCAAACTCCTTGATGCCAATCCGAGTGACGACTTCTTCCATGATCCTGTCTTGGACCTGCCTTTTGGAGGTTCTTCTGGGGTAGAAGTGGATCTGGATGAGTCTTCCATGTCTTGCTTTGTCGACGACGCAGCAGATGACTCATTTTAGGGGTTGCAAGGCAAGCTTCCTGTATCAGCAGAGCCTGTGATGGAAGATCTTCTTTCCGGTTTTTCCTCATGGATTGGGGGTCCACCATAACATCTGTGGACCAAAGCAGACTTATACAGTATGTCTTCTACATTCCTCAGTACAAGTACACCCTGTGGAACATACTCAATTCAATGGTCAAGAGCGTCCCAAAATCAGTGATCCATTGCTAGGGGCATATAGCCCAATTATCAGCTAAAAGCTATAAAGACGCCTATGTCACTGCCCCTAGAGTGGCTCCCGTTGGCAGCAAGTGATTAACATCTCCTTGGCGTTTGGCCCTCAGGTTGAGCTCTGGAGGCCGCTCAGACTCTTGATGTCCCTCGGGGGGCACCTTCATCATTATCATAACAGGCACTCCTTTCAAGGTAGAAGCCGGGAAGCCTCTGTCAAACCAACTCCTCAGTCGCGAACAAATTGCATCGGGGGCACAGGGCCCAAAAATGCCCTGTACCATCCTCAGTTTCACAGAGTATTTCCCCAGAGCTAGGCGGCAGCACAGCCTGCCCGTCTCTCTGTCAGACCCTCTTTCCTCTGAGAGATGGGGCTTCTGTGGGATCAGGGCAGTAGAAGTTGTTCCACAGTGATTTGGAACATGGGCTCCTACTTCCTTGCTTGGTTCCAAGTTTACAGGCAACGTGCGCCCATTCTCAACCTTGAAAGGTTAAACAAGTACCTGTTCAGGGAGGAGTTCACTACAACCTCTGTGTCCAAGTCTTCACTTTTGGACGTTTGGCTCTGAGCCAGCCCACGAGGGCTGGAGTCACAGGAAGCAGTTGCCACTGCTTCTCGTTTGCACTCTCCCAGGAGGGGTTTTCTGATTCAGGGAAGGTGCCAGGTTCACCTTCCCAGCAGCTCCTCTTCTTAGAAGCCCTCCTGGACACTCCAGGACGAGGTTTCTTCCTTCCGGAGGAACAGAAGAATCGGCATCTTCAGATGTCGTGTTTATTTTTTTAAGCGACTTTGTGCGGACCTTTTTCATTGCAGTGGATACTGGGACTCATGCCTTCATCCACAAAAAGTGGTCTCCGACCACACATCCGCATTCCTCCACATTAATGTCAGAACCTTGGACCTGGTAGATGCAGTTGGTCTAGCTTCTGCTAGGTCTACCCTTATCCTCCTAATCATTTGGGGAGCCCACTGTAAAGCTCTCCACACTTAGATGTGGAGCCAGGAGGAGCTTCATCTTCTCATAAATTATTAGAGATGAGAGCTGCTTTATTCGCTTTCCAAGTCCTGAAGGAGGCCCTCTGCCACGAAGTGATCCCACTTCTAACAGACGACAGTTGGGCCATTTTCATCAACAAGCAGGATGGAGCTCTTTCCTACCCTCTTTGCAGGAAGGCCATGAGGATGAGTGTGTGATGCCTTAGCACGTTCTGTTAATCCAGACGTTGTGCAGTCTCTATTTGATGGGTGGGGCAGTCTGGACCTGGTCCTTTTTTTGCTTCCACTCAACGTAAAACTGCCTCTATCCTGCTTCAGAAATCCATACCCTGGTGTTCTCTGTCAGGATGTATTCTCTGCAGTAGACAAGACGCTTCCTGTATACTTTCCTCCTCTTCCCTTAGCTCAGAGGGTGCTGCCCAAGTTGTAGGCACACGGGGGCAGGATGATTCTCATTGTCCCAGACTGGCCTTGGCAGATATGTTTGCGTTGATCAACAATTGGTCAGCAGTTCCCCAGAGGCGGCTCCCTCTATGAGTGGACTCCCTGAAACAGGGAGTTTGGTCCATTCTTCCTGCGCTCCCTTCATCTCCATGCCGGGCTCCTGAGAAGATGAAAGTGGGCAAGTTTTAGGCTTCTCAGGCACTTGCAGAAATCTTCTTAGCTGCACATAGACCTTCCACCAGGAGAGCTCATGCTGCTAAGTGGATACATCTCTCTATCCGGTGTGCAAAGTCCCGTCTGGACCCTTTCGGTTGCCCACCACATAAAATGTTGGGGCGCCTTGTGGACCTGTTGAATGCAAGTCTACATTCTCTGCTGAGAATGTACACCTCTGCATGTTTTTGGACTATCTTGAACCAGTAGAAAACATGTCACTGGCTCAGTTACCGCTAGTCAAGTTTTGCTGCTCCCTATTTACTTCATTAACTCCAGAATGAAGGAGAACGCTCCCTTCCTTCTCTGAATGTTAAGATTCCGATTCTACATCTGATCCATGGCACAGGTCAAATTGGACGGCCGAGTTTGCACCACTCCAGTGGAGTGGTTGCGGCCTCTTGGTGGAGATTCGTAATGTACACATTACAGATATCTGCAAAGCAGCAACCTGGACCTCAGTGCATACTTAGTAAGCAGTACGTTGCGCATGTCCATGCCAGACAGTTCTCTTTCTTAGGCAGAACAGCCCTTCTAGACTTCTGTCCTGAGTGAGCTCTATCTCCTACCGCCCACTGGGGATGATTATTAGCATGGTACAGTACCATTAATGTGAATGAGTGGTGGAGACTTTTAGTCCAGGAAGATATGGAAATTATGTACCTAGCGTAATTCTTGAGCTTCTTGGACGAAGTCTCCACCACTCATTCACATGGCCACCCACTATCCCCCGATCTCACTCATTCTGTTTTGGTCTTCATTTCCTTGTTGTTCAGGCTGAGAAGACTGAATTGACCCATCTTACATGGGTCATCCGGGCCATTTTATACCCGAAGGTTAGGTTTTCTTTAGTTTGTTTCCGCTGCATCTCCTTGGTCGAAAAGGTACTGAAGCGGTTGGAGGGTCAATGCCAAGATGGCCTATACGGCGCAAGCTAGTCTCACGGTGCCATGCATGCATGGTCCTATCCTGGCACTGACCTTCCTGATGATTTTTGACTCCCACAGGGTCCTGGCACCTCCAGCGTCGTCCCATTAGTGTGAAACAGTGGAGGAAACTTTGTCCAAGAAGATAAAAAATTACGGTAGGTAAGTAATTTCGATTTCTAGGATCGTGAATATGTTCTATCCACATTGTTTGGCATGTCCTTTCCCTTTAAGTATCTTGCCGGAAGGTCTTGAAGCTGGCTCCTCCCACCCACCCGGGTGGTATAACCCTCAGCTCCGCCCCATGATGCCAGATCTTCCTTTCTGCTGGAAGATTCAGGTTCTCTTTTTACTGCTCTTGAGTTCATTAGGCCCTTGCTTCAAAATCCTTGGATTTGCTCAGAATTAAACTCATAAGAGTTAACTATCATTTCGCGATTTCGACCGTCATGGAAGATGAATTTTCTCCTGGTTTCCTCCGCTGCCCATGCAGGCCAGAGATGTCTTGCACAGACCCGCATGCCACATGCGTATATGGTCTCAGTGTCAGCCATGACACTCAGGCCTGTGAAATGTCTCACGTTTCACCCGAATTCTTGGACGATCGTCTCGCATGGCTGAAATTGGGCTGGCCGGAGAAATGGAACCTGCCAGTCAAATCTAAAGAGACCCGATGGGCGGTCTCCGTAGCTGTAGGGTCCGCCGAGAAACTCTAACAAATGCAGGCTTTCGAGGAAGAGGCAGCTCGGGCTGCAGAGCACTCCTCAAAGTCATTTTTTTTGTTCCGCTCAATTTGGGCTCCACTTTCTGCGGTTCCTGTCAGGAGATGTGCCTCTCCCTTCCCATGAAGGGCGAGGGGCCTTCGGGCTTGCATGTCCCTCGGTCCCGTAAAAAGGACAAGGAATCAAGAGAATCTTCGTCTCATCGACGTTCCTGGGATCGTGAGAAATCTCTGTCCCAGAAATCACCTGTCTGAGGCTTGATCGAAGTTAGATCTCGGCCACTGGTTTCAAGGTCCCGTCAGGCCAGCCGGCCCAGACACTGGATGATGATCTGGTTGAGAATTGTCGACCCTTTGTCGCCCGAAGAGGCTGACAACTCCTTAGTCAGGACCCTGGAGCTGCCTCTCCCCGATGAGACCCAGCCCACTGAGAAACCCACTGGAGACACGGTCCCTGACCTAGAAGAACCACCGGTCTCCCCGGTGCCTTCCAGTCGACCCCATCAGTCACCCCGATGATCGAGGTCTTGGACTCTTTCAACCGATCAGCCAAAGAAGGCGCACAAGCACTCTAAAAAGAGGCGTCGCTGACCACCTTCTTCCTCCTCCTCCTCCTTCGAAGAGGGGAGGTTTAGACATAAACTCCGCTCTGAAGACCTAATGTGGCAACAGCTAATTTTGTCCAGTCAAAAGCAGACTCCGGATTCCACCCTGGCCATTACTTGGCTGTTGCCTCCAAGGCTGAAGCAGACTCCTCTGGAGCCGACTCGTGGCATTCCTCCTCTTTCAGAGCCAGTCAAAATGATTGTGCCAGAATCGACCTCTCCACCGATCTTGGTGGAGCTGCCACCTAAACAGCCCCCGGCGGGGGTGCCTACCAGAGAGTCTGTGCCTGTTCTGGGCCTCTCACATAGGCTCTCTGTTACCCTCATACCTGACTGTCCTAGGCGGGTGGAGGGAGACTCGGATGGCTGGCCAATTTAGCCGGACTCATCGGACCTTCATTACCGTCACTTGGACAAGGAATCGGTCAGTTGTTTGTCGACGGAGGAAGGTCCCTCTTCCTTTATGGGCATTCTCCGGCTTATCTCTGAATCCACGGAGATGCCTCTCTAGCCCGTACAGAAACGGGCTGAATGTCCCCTTACGGATATCCTTAAACAAGGGGATTCTCCGGAAGCCTTTCCAGTGGCTGAGGCCATTGTTAGTCCAGCTTTGGAACTGTGGCAGCATCCTGCCTCCTGCCCTGCGCCTTCTGCCCGCATGGCCCGCAAATATGCAGTGCCCATAGGGTCCCTTTCGGGGTTCACAGAGCATCCCTCGGCCAAGGGTTTGGTGACCGAATCTGTGTTCAGATGCTTGGGTAGTTCAGCAGATGCTGCTAGACCTCCAGACAAAGAGTCCAAAAACTGGACCATTCTGCCCGTAAAGTCTGTGCCGCCTCTACGCTAGGCCTCCGTCAGGCAAGCTCGGCCGTCATCATGGCACCTTTCTCTCACGCCCTTCTGGGCTCCCTTGATGAGGTTCTACCTCACCTCCCCACAGACCTCCAGACCACAGTCGAGCAGGTCCGGTTCAGGGTAGGGCAGCTGCGAAACTGCAACTTCAGATGGCTCTGGACCTCGGGGATTCATGCGCCCATTTGGTGACAGCCGCGGTTGCCATGCGCCATAGTGCGTGGTTGAGTGTCTCCACCCTCACGGCGGACACTCAACACAGACTAACGGATGTTCCTTTCCTGGATACTGACCTCTTCAGCCCAAGTGTGGACAGTCACCTCCAACGCATCGAGAAGTCCATTGCCACCGTGGACTCCATAACTTCTGCACAGAAGGAACCTCAGGGTTTCAAAAAGCAGAAGAAAAGGCCATTTCGGCACCCTGTCCCTGTGGCCAAGCAGCCCCACTTCCAAGCGGGGCAGCAACAGCAGGCACAGTCTTGGCACCCTCTGACCTAGTCCAAACCTCCAGCGGCCCATAAGCCTGAAGGTTGAGGCTCCGGTGGTCCTCACTTTGGACCCTCTTTCTCTAAGCCTGCCCAGTGTTGGGATGGGAGTGGCCACCCCCATACCTGTCATGCAAGCTCTGGGTCCTCCCGTGGGGGGCCGGTTCCGCCACTTTCTTTTTGTCTGATCCACTGTTACCACGGACAGGTGGGTTCTAGAAGTGGTGGGCCAGGGACTGCTTCTGGAATTTGAGCAGTACCCTCCAAGCTGAGCCCGCAGCAGGATATGGTGTCCATACACAGTAAGTCGGCTCTTCGAGATGACATTGGCCAGCTCCTCCACAAGGAGGTGGTGGCCAGAGTCACGGACCCCCCAGTCATCCCAGGGTTCGTATCCAGGTGCATCCTGGTTCTAAAGTGGACGGGGGTTGGTGCCCCATTCTAGATCTGTACAACCTGAACCAGTTCCCCAGATCACACACCTTCAGGATGGTAACTCTGTCCCAGATCATACCATCTTTAGAGCAAAACATTGGTTTTGCTCTCTGAATCTCCAGGACGCGTTCTTTCACATCCCGATCCTTCCGTCTCACCAAAGGTTCCTTCGCTTCCGAGCAGAAGGAGCCCTATTCGAGTTCCGAGCCATGCCGTTTGGCCTGTCATCGGCCCCACGGGTCTTCGCCAAATGCGTTGCAGTGGTGGTGGCCCATTTTCGGCGTTGAGGGGTCAGGGTTTCCTCTTATCCCGACGACTGGCTCTTGGTGGGTTCCACCCAGCAAGAGGTGGAGAGGTCCAGAGACCTGGCCCTCCAGATCTGCACCGACTTTGGTCTCCAGATCAGCAAGGCTAAGTCGGAACTCATACCTTCGCAGGTGATGTGCTTCATCAGGGCAGAGTTCGACTCTTGCTGAGCCAGAGCCCAGCTCCCAATGGACAGGGAGAAGGTTCTCTCCTCCTTTGCCTAATCATTTCTTGTTGGGCACTTGCGCCCTACCTGGAACTTTCTGCACCTTCTGAGGTACATGGCGGTCTGCACCACCGTGGTCAGATGGGCCTGGTGGCACATGCGCCCCCTTCAATGGGAGCTGGCCAGCCAGTGGACTGTGTCACGGCAATTTCAACCAGCTAGTCACTGTGACCCAGAAGATATGGGATACTTTCCAGTGGTGGACCACCCTGGATCACTTGCAGGAAGGGAACCCGTTTGTCCGTCCCGAGACAACGGTCGTTCTCACGAACGATGCCTCTCTCACGGGTTGGGGAGCCCACATGAAGAACTACAGAGCCCATGGGTACTGAACCCCCGAGGAATCCCGATTCCATATCAACCTCCTGGAGCTCAGAGCAGTCAGACTGGCACTGTCAGCATTCTCTCCGCTCCTTCGGGGTCAAGTGGTGCAAGTCCAGACGGACAATACCACGACCATGTACTATCTCAACAAACAGGGCAGCGCGCACTCCCGGCTGCTGTGCAGGGAAGCACTCCTCATCTGGACCCTCGTGAGCTGACTGGAGGCAGATCTCCTAGCCATCCACGTGGCAGGAGCCTCAAATCAATTGGCGGACGCGCTCTGCTGTGTGGGCGTGATGTCCCACGAGTGGTCTCTCCATCCAGAGGTTGTACGCAGCCTGTTCTCCCAATGAGGCAAACCTCAGGTGGATCTGTTCACCTCCGGGGAGAACTCCAAGCTGAAACCGTTTCATGCCCGCCCCCCTCAGCAGGGCTCGCTGCTGGGGGATGCCTTCTCGAGGCTCTGGACCCCAGGCCTCTTCTATGCCTTCCCTTGGTTCACAAGGTGATCCTCATGGTCAGGAGGGACAAGGCTTAGGTGATTCTGGTAGCCCCAGACTGGCCTTGCAAGTTCTGGTATCCAGATCTTCTCAGCCTCAGCGCCAGGCCTCTGTGGTGTCTTCCAGTATGCCCGGACCTGTTATCTGTCAGTCAGGGGAAGGTATTCCATCCGGACCTTCAATCCCTGCACTTGACAGCCTAGTTCCTAAGCAGTTAGAGTTCCAGGCTGTGGGTCTCTGAGGATGTGCTCACAGTTGTGGAAGCATCCAGAAAGGAGTCGACTAGGAGGTGCTATGCCTTCAAATGGAAAAGGTTTTCCATTTGGTGTCAGGGTAAGGGTCTAGACCCTTTGTCCTGTCCAGTGACTGGCATCCTAGACTACCTTTGGTCTCTGTTCAAAGGGGGTCTTCGGTCTATGACCCTTAAGGTGCACCTGGTAGCTATCTCTGCCTACCGGGCACGGGCCGGTCAGCAGACGGTGGCACAGGAGAAGGTGGTCTGGCGTTTCTTCAAAGACCTCGATCACACATCCCCTCCGATGCGTGAACCTCCACATAGGTAGGATTTACTGCTGGTTTTGGCAGTGCTCATGGGCAAGTCATTCGAAACGATGCACAAGTGTGAGATGACACATTTGTCGTGGAAGACTGCCTTCCTGGTGGCCATTACATCAACCAGAAGGTCTGGGGAGCTCCAGGCACTCTCGGTGGAGTCTCCATACCTGGTCTTTCACAGGACAAGGTTGTCCTGCACCCCCACCCGACATTCCTTCGGAAGGCGGTGTCGGAGTTTCACCTTAACCTGGTGTTGACTCTGTGTTCTACCGGACTACACCTCGGAGGCTGAGTACAGGCTCCATACGCTTGACCTGAGATAAGCACCCTCTTATTATAAGGAGTGGATAGCAGAAGTTCGGGGAGAGTTTCGCCAGTTGTTTACCTACGTTGAAGCTGCAGCAAAGCAGATGATTGGCAGATGGATTACATCCTGCATTGATCTCTGCTGTAGGTTGGCGTGGGCATGGAGCCTCCCAGGGGGATAAGAGCTGATGCCATCCACCATACTGCTGCATTGGTGGCTGCTTCCAGGGACATCCCTATCCAGGAAATCTGCAGGGCTGCTACATGGAAGACAGCAAACACCTTCATTACCCACTACCACATCGACCTAGAGTTATGCCGGGATGCAGGTTTAGGGGCCTCAGTTCACCAGTCTCTGTTTCCCAAGTAAGTACAGTATATCAGAGGGGGTGTGCGCCTTGCCTCCCTCCTCCCGGAGAACTGCTTGGAGTCTGCCAAATGGCGTGGATAGAACAACATATCCACAATCCTAGAAAAACGGGTTACTCACCTGTAACAGTAGTTCTAGGAGTGATGTGTGTTGTTCATCCACACGAACCCACCCAACCTCCCTGGCTTCGACGCACATCCTGAGCTTCTAGCAGGCAAAGATCTGGCGTCATGGGGCGGAGCCAAGGGTTATAATATCTGGGTGGGTGGGAGGAGCCAGCTTCAAAACCTTCCGGCAAAATTCTTAAAGGGAAAGGACATTCCAAACAGTGTGGATGAACAGCATATACGACTCCTAGAACTACTGTTACAGGTGAGTAACCTATTTTTCTAGGAGCGTGGATGTGTTGTTCATCCACATTCTTTGGCATGTCCCTTTCCCCTTTAAATCTTGCCCAAAAATCTTCAGGCTGGCTCCTCCCACTCACCCGGGTGGTAAATACCTTGGCTCCGCCCCATGACGCCAGATTTTCTTTTCCGCTGGAAGATTCAGGTTCCCTCGTGCTACCTTAGCAGTTCCTAGGCCCTGGATTCTCAATGTCTGTTTTCACTGCCAATTTCTTTAAAACTCATTAGAGTTTACAACTCCAATCCTAGCACATCGGACATGGAGGACAAATCGTCCCCCAGATTTTGCTGGTGTCCCTGCGGCCAGAAAATGTTGCACACAGATCCCCACCTCTCGTGTGTCTATTGCTTGGGTGTTGTACATGACACCACCTCTTGCACCATCTGTCTGGCCTTCCATCCCAATGTCCCTGGATGACCTCAAAGCGCCCTAAAATTGGGGAGATAGACTTCGCCATCCACTGGTGAAATCGGAAGGAGGCAAGGTGGAGGTGGTTTCATGTCACGAGATGAGCTAGGCTGAGCAGCTCTCGAACGTATGGCAGCTTTCGAGGAGGAAGCTGCCCAAGCTTTCGCCAGCCGAAGTTTTCGTACCCTCTCAACCTTGGCTCTACCTTACTGGCTCCTTAAGGGAGTTGTGCCAGTCTCCTCCCACCAGGGTGGGCGCCTCGAGCCTCGCCTCCTCCCGCCCTCGGAAGAGGACAAGGACCCCAAGTCGCCTTCCCAGCAGAAGGAGGCGTTCCTGGGAGCGAGGTTCGACTCGGAACTTGTGGTCTCAACCTCGCCGATTACTTCCTCGGCCGCCAGCTTTTCGGACCTTCTGTCCGGCCAAGGCACAGAGACTGAGGAAACGGCTGAACCGGCCAAGATCATTCTCGACCCAGTCGAGCCTTTGTCTCCGACTCCGATCGCTGACTCCTTAGAAAGGACGCCTGTCCTTTCCATCCCCAACGAGGAGACCCTGCCCTCGGGTGTCCTGATCGACGGAAAGGTGCCGAAACCTCGGTTCTCCCCGACTCCGGCATCTCCCGGTCGAACAAGCCGACCCCGTCGGTCTCGATCGAGGACCAGGACCCCTTTGGTCGAAAAACCGAAGAAAGGTCACAGGCACTCCAGAAAGAGGCGTCGCCATCGATCCTCATCCTCCTCGGATAAGGAGAAATTTCGACAAAAACTCCATCGACGTTATGAGGATCTCGTGGCAACAGCTGATTCTGACCGGTTAAAAGCTGGCTCCACTGGCAACACCGGCCATTACTTGGCCCCGCCTCTTAGGCCGAGGCCGACCCCTCCGGAACCGAAGGCTTCGGTTCCCCCACCTGTGGGGCGGGCACGTATTCCAGCTTGGCCGATTTGGTCTCCCCACCGATTTTGGTGGAACCACCGCCTAAGCAGCCTCAGGGAGGGGCTCCTTCGACAGAGGACCGGACAGATGCCGGACTGCCCCGTCGTCTGTCCATCACTGTTCTCCCCAATCGTCCTCGGCGCATCGAGGGAGACATAGGTGGGAGACCTTTATATCCCGAATCTTCGGACTCGGATGCCTGGGTTTGCACTCTCATCTGGGGGATGACGAGTCATCAGTGGCAGGTTTGGAGAAAGGTCCTTCCTCTTTTCAGGGCATCTTCCGCCTGATTTCCGACTCTACCGGAATGCCCTTGGAGCCTATCCAAAAGAAGGTGGACTACCCCCTTACGGATATCCTCGAGAAGGGGGATACCCTGACGAGCCTTTCAGTGGCGAAGCCATTGTTGGACCGGCCCCTGAGCTATGGCAGCACCCTGCCTCTTGTCCAGATCCGTCTGCCTGTATGGCCCGCAAGTACACTGTACACATGGGGTCCCTGGCGGAGTTCACAGAGCATCCCTCAGCTAAAAGCCTTGTGACTGCTTCTGTGTTCACACGCACTGGTAGCTCAGCCAACACTGACCGAACAAGGAGTCCAAGAATATGGACCATTCTGCCCGGAAGGTCTATGCGGCCTCATCCTTAGGCCTTCGTCAGGCCAGCTCAGCTGTGATCATGGCACACTTCTTTCATGCCCTCTTGGTGTCATTAGATGAAGTCCTCCCTCCTCTCCCAGTGGACGTGCAGACCATGGTGAAGCAAGTCCGTGACCAGGGCTGTGCTGTTGCAAAACAGCAGCTCCAGACGGCCCTGGACATTGGAGATTCCTGTGCCCACTCCTTAGCAGCTGCAGTGGCCACTCGCCACAAGGCCTGGCTGAGGTTATCCTCCTTTCCGGCGGATACTCAGCACAAGTTAGCTGACGTGCCCTTCCTAGGCACCGATCTCTTCGGTCCGGGAGTGGCTGGTCACCTCCAACGCATAGAGCAGTACAGTGCCACCTTGGATGCTACCTCTGTGCAGGGTTCTTCGGGCAAGAACCAGCAGAAGCGCAAGAAGAAGCCTTTACGACACTCTTCCCCTGCAGTTAGGCAGCTCTCTTTTCAAGGAGGCCAGCAGCAACAGCAGGCTCAAGCTTGGCGCCCCAGGCCCGAGCAAGGTCCCCAACAGCCCCATAAAGGAGTCTGAGGTGCTGGTCCAGGAGCCTCCTCCTCTAAGCCTGCTCAGTGACGGGTCGGGGGTTGCCACCCCTACACCTGTCACACCAGCTCTGGGTCCTCCTGTGGGGGGCTGGCTTCGTCACTTTCTTTCCGCCTGGTCCGGTATCACTTTGGACAGGTGGGTTCTGGAAGTGGTCAGCCAGGGACTGCCTCTGGAATTCGAGCAGTACCCTCCCAGTCGAGTCTGCGCCCCTCAGGAGGAAAGGATCTCAGCTTGCACTCAGTCGGCCCTTTGGGACGACATTGCTCAGCTCCTCCGCAAGGGGGCGGTGGCTCCAGTGCCGGATCCTCCTACAGACCCAGGCTTCGTGTCCAGGTACTTCCTGGTGCCCAAGCGGACGGGGGGGTTGGCGCCCCATCCTAGATCTCCACGACCTGAATCAATATCTCAGGTCTCGCACCTTCCAGATGGTAACTCTGAACCAGATCATACCATCTCTGGAGCGAAACATATGGTTCTGTTCACTGGATCTGCAGGACGCATTCTTTCACGTCCCAATCCGTCCGTCTTACCAGTGGTTTCTCTGCTTCAGGGTCAAGGGGACCCTGTACGAGTTCCAAGCCATGCCGTTCGGCCTGTCATCGGCCCCACGGGTCTTCACCAAGTGCATTGCAGTGGTGGCAGCCCATATTTGGCGTCGAGGAGATTGGATATACCCTTATCTCGACAACTGGCTCTTGGCAGGTTCCTCCCTTCAGGAGGTGGAGAGGTCCAGGTATCTGGCCCTCCAAACCTGCTCCCAACTCGACCTCCTTATCAACGAACCCAAGTCGGAACTCGTGCCCTCTCAGGTGATGGGCTTCATCGGGGCAGAGCTTGACTCTCATCAAGCCAGAGCTCGGCTCCCGGCGGACAGGGCGGAGGTTCTTTCCTCCTTTGCCCGATCATTTCTGGTTGGGCACTTGCGCCCTGCCCGGGACTTTCTGCACCTTCTGGGTTACGTGGCGACGTGCACCTCCGTGGTCCGTTGGGCCAGGTGGCACATGCGCCCATCTTCAGTGGGAGCTGGCCGCCCAGTGGACTCAGCGCCAGGATCATTTCGACCAGCTGATCGCTGTAACCCAGAAGATGTGGGACGCTCTCCAGTGGTGGACCGCCCCAGACTGGTTGCAGGAAGGGATCCTGTTTGTCTGCCCAGAGCCCACGGTCGTCCTGACGACCGATGCCTCTCTCATGGGCTGGGGAGCCCACATGGGGGACTACAGTGCCCATGGGTTTTGGACCCCCGAGGATTCTCAATGCCACATCAACCTGTTGGAGCTCAGAGCAGTCAGACTGACACTCCACTTTCACTCCTCAGCTCTGGGGTCAAGTGGTTCAAATCCAGATGGACAATACCACGACCATGTACTACCTCAACAAATAGGGCAGCACGCACTCCTGTCTGCTATGCAAGGAGGCGCTCTGAATCTGAACCCTCGTCAGCCGGTTGGAGGCGGATCTCCTAGCCATCCATGTGGCAGGAGTCTCGAACCAACTGGCGGATGGTCTCAGCCGCTTAGGCCAGACATCCCACGAGTGGTCTCTCCGTCCAGAGGTAACTTACAATCTGTTTTCCCATTGGGGCAAGCTGTTGGTGGACCTGTTTGCCTCCAGGGAGAATACCAAGCTGAATCTGTACCATGCCCGCCCCCCTCAACAGAGCTCGTTCAGGGGGATGCCTTCTCGAGGCCGTGGACCCCAGGCCTCCTCTACTTCCTTCCATTTCCCTTGATCCACAAGGTGTTACTCAAGGTGAGGCGGGACAAGGCGAAGGTGATCCTGGTAGCCCCAGATTGGCCCCTCCAGTTCTGGTGTCCAGATCTCCTCAGCCTCAGCTGCAGGGCCCCGGAGCGGCTTTGTACACGCCCCAACCTGATATCATTGAACCAGGGGAAGGTATTCCATCCAGACCTTAAATCCCTGCACCTCACAGCCTGGTACCTGAGCGACTAGAGTTCCAGGCTCTGGGTCTTTCTGAGGATGTCTACACCGGGGTGGAGGCATCTCGTAAGGAATCGACCAGGAAGTGTTATGCCTTCCAATAGAAAAGGTTTTCCATTTGGTGTTAGGGTAAGAGTCTGGACCCCTTCTCCTGCTCTGCGGCTAACATTCTAGACTACCTTTGGTCTCTCTCCAAATGGGATCTACGGTCATCGACCCCCCGGATGCACCTGGCAGCCATTTCTGCTTACCGGGCATGGGCTGGTCAGCCGACCTTGGCACAGGAGACAGTGGTCGGGTGCTTTTTCAAAGGCCTGGATCACATATCCCCTCTGGTGCGTGAACCTCCACCTCCGTGGGATCGCTTGCTGGTTTTGGAAGAGCTCTTGGGCAAGCCTTTTGAACCCATGCACAAGTCTGAGCTCTCACACTTGTCGTGGAAGACGGCCTTCCTGGTGGCTATCACGTCAGCCAGAAGGACAGGGGAGCTCCAGGCGCTTTCGGTGGACTCCCCTTATCTGGTCTTCCACAGGGACAAAGTTGTCCTGCGCCCCCACCCGAAATTCCTTTCTAAGGTGGTTTCAGAGTTTCACCTTAACCAGGTGTTGACTCTGCCGGTATACTACCCTAACTACACCTTGGACGCCGAGTACAGGCTCCATACTCTGGACCTGAGAAGTGCTCTGTCCTATTATAAGGAGAGGACGGCAGAAATTCGGGGAGAGATTTACCAGCTGTTTGTCACCTACGCTGAAGCCACTTATGGCAGACATGCAGCTAAATGGACCATTGCGAGATGGATTACATCATGCATAGGTCTGTGCTATGAGTTGGCAGGCAAGGAGCCTCCCAGAGGGATGAGAGCTCATTCTACCCATCATACTGCTCCATGGGTGGCTGCTTCCAGGGACATCCCTATCCAGATCATCTGTCGGGCTGCTACCTGGAAGTCAGCAAACACCTTCATCACCCACTACTACATCGACCTTGAGTCACGCCGGGATGCTGGTTTTGGGGCCTCTGTTCTCCAATCTCTGTTTCCTAAATAGGGGGTGTGCACCTTGCCTCCCTTCTCCCAGAGAACTGCTTGGAGTCTGCCAAAGAGTGTGGACGAACAACATATCCACGCTCCTAGAACAGGTTACTCACCTGTAACAGTAGTTCTAGGAGTGATATATGTTGTTCATCCACACGCACCCACCCGGCTTTAGGCGCACCACTTTGCTTCCAGTGGGCTAAGATCTGGCGTCATGGGGCAGAGCCGAGGTATTTACCACCTGGGTGGGTGGGAGGAGCCAGCTTGAAGACTTTCCGGCGAGATTTAAAGGGGAAAGGGACATGCCAAAGAGTGTCGATTGAACAACATATACCACTCCTAGAACTACTGTTACAGGTGAGTAACCTGTTCTTCTAGGAGTGGTATATGGTGTACATGCACACAACCCACCCGACCTACCCTGGCAAGCTGGTCTGGCTTCCAGTGGGTCAGATCTTATGTCACAGGGCCATGCCAAGGAGTATACCACCCAGGTGGGTGGGAGGAGCCAGCTTTAAGACCTTCCGATCAAATTTAAAGGGGAATGGAGTTCTGCCAGGAGTGTGGATGTACACCATATACCACTCCTAGAAGAAAAAATTACTCACCATAGTAATGTTTCTTCTAATGGAGTCTTGCTGTATTCTGACGTTATGTAGTTAGCTCCAGCACTTGAACTGCCCCGGAGTGAAAAGAGTTAACTCTTTGCAGCAGCATAGAACGTTGAGCTCGAGCTCGGTTTTCAAACCTCTGTCTTTGGTACTTACCAGTGTAACAGTCAGATTCTTATGAGCAAACAAACTGAATACTACACTGTGGAAATTGTTTTATATATAGCCAAAAGGCAACAATTTGGGTGCAAAAGACTCAAGTCGAGAACTCAAGAAAAAAAGGTAGTGACAATGTTTAAATATATATAAAACATAACAGTAACAATAAAAAACTACCCCACCCTTAAGAGGGAGGGTACAAGGTACACCCCTGAGGTGCAACACTGTACCTGCCAGCCCACTTCCCAAAACTAGGTTCTGAGAGGGGAGGCAGGGAGGGAGGTCAGAATACAGCAAGACTCCATTAGAAGAAACAACATTACTATGGTGAGTAATTTTTTCTTCAAACAACATGAAGTCTTGCTGTATTTTGACATTATGCAGACTACCAAGCAGTTCCCCCTGGAGGAGGGAATGCAGAACTTACTTTGGGAACAGGCTCTGCAGTACTGCTGGCGAAACCTGGCATCACTCCTAGCCTGGATGTCCAGGGAGTAATACTTGGTGAATGTGTGGACTGTTTTCCAGGTGGCTGCTTTACAGATTTCTAGCAAGGGTATATCTCTGGCTGCAGCCAGAGTAGCAGCTGTACCCCTAGTCGAGTGAGCCCTCAGGCCTGGAGGGGGGTGTTTTACCCAATTTTTCATAGAATTGTATACAAGAGACAATCCACCTGGCAGTAGTTTTTTTTATTGGCAGTCTTAGCTTTCCCCACTTCACCATAAGTGAGAAACAATTGAAGACCATCATTTCTGTGTGCCTTAGTATGCTCTATGTTGTAGCTAAGAGCCCTTTTAACATCCAAACTGTTTAGTCTTCTTTCTCCTGAAGAAGAATGATCAGTGAAAAACACATGAAGACATATACGGGTTCAGATGAAAGTCTGATACCACTTTGGGCAAGAACCTTCTATTGGTTCTTAGAACCACTTTATCCTTATGGAAGGAGATGAAGTCAGATTCGACTGACAGGGTCTGCAATTCACTAACCCGCCTGACATAAGTAATAGCTACCAGGAACACAGTTTTCCAGGTCAAGTACTTCAGTTTGGCCAAGCCAGAGGTTCAAAGGGTGACTGCATAAGCTGAGCAATGCAGACATTAAGATCCCAAGCCGGAGGAGGCTCTCTAAAGGGAAGGTTAATCTGAACCAGATCTTTGAAAAACTTAGTGAAAACAGGATGAGATGCCAGGGAAGAGCCCTTCCCTGCTGAAAGGAATGCAGAGACAGCTGCTAGGTGAACCTTCAGAGTTGCAGGCCTAAGGCCTAGACCATTAAGATGAACCAGATAATCTAAGGCTGTGGCGATGTCTGCAGAATCAGGCACAATGCCTTTCTGGGAACACCAAATGGTGAACCTCTTCCATTTGGAATTATAAGTTTTTCTTGTGGAAGGTTTCCTGGAGACCTTCAGAATATCCAGAACTCCCTGAGAAAGGTGCAGGCCTGCATATTCTGACTCTTCAAGAGCCAGGCCTTGAGGTTGAGAGACTGGAGATTGGGGTACCAGATCCTCCCTTGGGAGGAGGACAGGAGATTGTATCTTTTGGGAAGAGACAGGGGACATGACACTGCCAGAGACAGCAGCTGAGGATACCAAGGCTGTCTGGCCCAATCTGGAGCCACTAGTATCACTGTGCAGGGTTGAGTTCTGATTTTGATCAGGACTCTGAACAGCAGAGGGAAGGCATAGAGAAACCTGTCCTTCCAATCCAGAATGAGAGCATCCAGAGGCACAGTCCCCAGGACTGGAGGTGTGCAACAAAACAGAGGAAGTTGGTGATTGTCTGATGCTGTAAAGAGATCCATCTCTGGAGTGCCCCACCTGGAGAAGATGACCTGCAGGATGTGAGGGTCCAGGAACCATTCATAATGTCCCTGGGAGATTCTGCTCAGAGCATCTGCTAGTACATTGTCCTTTCCTGGCAGGTGAACTGCTGTGAGGGAAGTCTGAAGAGAATAGGCTAGAGACCACAGCTTCATGGCTTCTGTGCACAAGGCCGTGGACCAGGTGCCTCCCTGCTAGTTGATGTACCCCATTGTGGTGGTGTTCTGTTCTGACTTGGACCACTTTGCCCCTGACTAACTCTGAGAAGAACTGAAGGGCCAGGAAAACTGTCCTGAGTTCCAGGAGATTGATATGAAGGAGAGACTCCTGTGGAGACCAGACCCCTTGAGCCGTAAGTGCTCCCCAACCTACGAGAGAAGCATCTACAGTTAGAACTACTGAGGGGACTTGAGAGAGAAATGGAACTCCTTGTCTGAGGTTGTCCTGGTCCAGCCACCACTGGAGAGCTTGGACCAGAGTCTGAGTCACTGGAATCAATTTGGTGAGAGTGTCTCTTCTCTGAGACCAAAAGGACCTTAGGTGGAACTGAATGTCCCTCATCTGAAATCTGGCTCCCTGTGCCACCGCAGTGGAAGCTGCCATGTGGCCCAGGAGTTGGAGAAACTGTCTTGCTCTACGAGAGACTAGAGGTTGAAAAGAGAAAGCAAGATCTATTAAGGTGTTCACCCTTGCCAGGAGGAGGAAAGCTTTTGCTTGGACAGTATCCAATTCTATTCCTATGAAAGTAAGAAGTTGTACTGGTTCGAGGACAGACTTTGGGAGATTGAGAAGAAACCCCAGAGAACTGAGCAAGTCTTGAGTGGTTTGCAGAGCTGACTTAATCTGGTCTGATGACTGACCTACAATTAGCCAGTTGCCTAGATATGGGAAAAGGGAAATACCTTGTCTTCTGAAGTAAGCCACTACTACTGCAAGGCACTTTGTGAACACCCTTGGAGCTGATGTTAGGCCAAATGGCATGGGTCTGAACTGGTAGTGGCCTGAAGGCAACTCAAACCTGAGGTACTTTCTGTGGGAGCACCTGACAGGAATATGGAAGTAGGCATCCTTGAGGTCCAGGGATGCTAGCCAATCCCCTGGCCTTAAAGAGGGAAGGATTATTCCCAGAGTCACCATTTTGAATTTTCTGGAGATGTTTGTTCAAATACCTTAGGTCTAGGATGGGTCTCCACTACTGTGTCTTTTTTGGGGTAAGGAAGTACCTGGAGTACAGACCCATGCCCGTGTGTAGCAGGAACTCTCTATTGCTCTGAGAGCCAGCAGAGAGGAAACCTCTGCCTCTAGGGCAAGGGTCTCTGAGATGGATGCAGGTGGAAAATACCTGGCCCTCAGTTTTGGAAACTTTTTGAAGCTGAGGGCCAGTCCCTGGCTTACTACTTCTAGGACCTGCTTGTCTGAGGTAACAGACTTCCAGGCCTGAAAGTAGTAAGCCAGCCTGCCTCCTACTGGGATTGGGGAGTCGACCCAGGCTGACACATCAGGGTGTCTGCTTGGCAGGAGCCTTAGAGTGGGAGGAGGGAGCAGCCCTGCTCATCCCCCTCCTGCCCCATCCTCAGAAGAACCCCCCCTCTGTGGGAAGGGAGAGGAGGCCTGGGCTAGATAAAAAGGCCTGCCCCTGCCCCAAGACTGCTGCTTTTGTGGAGTGGCTTGCCTTTCCTTGGCCTGTGCACGCCTGTAAGTGGTCCTGTATTCATCCATTTCTTTCATGTATGCCTCTGTCTGCTCCCCAAACAGAGTTACCCACTACAGGAAAATCCATAGCCTTGGCCTGGGTATCCTGTGAAAGGCTAGTACACCTGAGCCAAGCATGTCTTCTGAGAGACACAGATGTAGCCATGACTCTCAATGCCACATCACAGGAGTCAACAGCAGAATGAAATTGCACTTTAGATGCCTCAATTCCATCAGCAGCCACCTCCTTGGCTAGCTAGGGGAGGCCTGTTTGGCCAGTTCCAGAACAGTATCCCACCTAGACTTCTGGTACCCGGCTGTGTAGGCCATATAGTTTGCCTGCCTGAGTCCCAAAGAGGATGCCAAATATTGTTTCTTGGCCATGGCATCAACTTTCCTGGAGTCTTTGTCTGGGGTGTGTGAAGCCAAAGGAATATTAGCCCTGTCACAGGCTGCAGCTTGCTCTACCCCAACATGGCTGCAATTAGTATATAGGAATTCCGCACCTGAGCCTGACAACTTATACCTCCTGTCCATTCTTTTATCCACAGTAGGTAAGGAGTTAGGAGTTTGTAAAATGTTTTGTGTCTGTTTCCCCAAGGACTTGTGGAGAGGGATAGACAGTCTCTTGGACTCTGAGATTTCCATCATTTCTACAAAATCAGGCTCTTCCTCCTCCTCAGCAGCTTCAATCATAGGGAGCTGGAGGGTTTCAGCCACCTTCTTGTAAAATAAGAAGTGTGAACGGGACTTGGAAAGCCTGGGAGTGGAGACATTGGAGGGCCTGTGTGGGGAGATGTCCGGTTCAGTGGGCACACTAGACCCCCCCAAGGTCTTCATCTTTGTCTTCATCATCGGGATAGTCTTGGGTCCCACTCCTCATAGAAAGCATCTGGATCGTAATCTGAAGGAGACAGATCCGACTGAACTGACCGCCTAACCGGCGATACCAGTTCGGATGGAACTGGGCAAAGCGATTGAACAATGCTAATCGCTTTGGCAATCTCGTCCGCATTTGGAATATGCAATACTGGATCCAAACCGTCAGACTTGCGCTTTCTCTTTGACAGAAGCGGCTCCTCAGAGTCAGACCTCCTTTTGCCCGAGGAGGTATCTCCTAGGTTAGTAGGCACTTCCTCAGGTTTGGCTACAACCAAACCGGGCTGGCCATCCGGATCTATGGACTTCTCGGCCTCTCTTTCCTTCAGCCTACTCAACCTTTTTTCCAGAGTGGCAGTGTCACAGAGTGCCTCTGTGAAGGGTCAGGGGACCCCGGAATTATGTATATATTTCCTTTTCTATTTATTTTCCGAGCTTATAATCAAGTTAGCCAGCTTGGGAGTGGGTCCCAGGGTGGTAGCCTGGGTTGCAAACTGGCTGCACAACAGGACACAGAAGGTAATAGTGAGTGGCACACATTCCGAAGAAAGGGGGGTCACTAGTGGAGTACCTCAGGGCTCAGTACTGGGTCCAGTCCTCTTTAACATCTTTATAGGTGACATTGCAGAGGGTCTGGAAGGAAAGGTATGCCTCTTTGCAGATGATACAAAGATCTGTAACAGAGTTGATACACAAGGGGGAGTAGAAAGGATGAGAAGGGACTTGGCAAGGTTTTAGGAATGGTCAGACATATGGCAACTTAGATCAAATGCAAAGAAGTGCAGAGTAATGCACCTGGGAAACAAAAACCCAGGAGAAGAGTACACAATAGCAGGGGAGGTACTAACTACAACAAAAATGGAACGGGACTTGGGGGTAGTCATATCGGATGATCTAAAGGTGGGTAAGCAATGTGAGAAGTCAGTGAGGAGAGCCAGGGGGATACTGGGATGCATAGGAAGGGGCATCGCAAGTAGAAAAAGGGAAGTGGTTATCCCTCTGTACAGACAGTTGGTGAGACCCCATCTGGAGTACTGTGTGCAGTTTTGGAGACCTCATCTACGCAAGGACATAGACAGGATGGAAGCAGTCCAGAGGAGGGCAACTAAAATGATGCAGGGTCTGCATCAGAAATCATATGAAGAAAGACTGAGAGAGCTTAATATGTATACCCTTGATGAAAGGAGGGACGGGGGACATGATAGAAACGCTCAAGTACCCCGAGGAATCAACAAAGTCCAGGAGGGTAGCATCTTTCAGAAAAAGAGATGTGTAAGGACAAGGACACAATTTAAAGATAGAGGGGGACGGTTTAGGGCAATGTGAGGAATCTTTTTCAATGGAGAGAGGGTGGATGCGTGGAACTGCCTTCCTGGGGAGGTTGTTGGGGCTAAAACAGTGGGGAATTCAAACATGCATGGGACAGACAAAAGGCAATTGTAGTGGGGGGTGGCAGGAAGTAGGCTGTTGGTTAACTAGAATCTGCAGCTTATCCAGTAGGTAGGGAAATGGGCAGACTGGGTGGGCCAAGTGGTCCTTATCTGCCGTCAAAGTCTATGTTTCTATGTTATACTCTGATTGGTATAAACGTTCTGCTGGCTGTGACCAAAATGGGTACTGCGCGTTTACGCATTGCCACACAGTCATGCTGTATAGTTAGCTGTGCTAATTTTCTTTTAGTTGCTGCATATTAAGTGCTCTGGTTGGTTTAGTTCAATAAGTAGTTGCCATCTAGGGGCAAGGATTGAATTAAAATTAAAACCGGGCGTATTGCCTTGTGTAGAATATCTGGTTGGTGTACAATTGTGGACAAAGATATTGACGCCCTTGCAGTTTTTTCTAATAATGCACCATTCCTTCCAGAAAATTGTTGAAATAAAAAAATTATTTTGGTATCCACATATGTATTTCTTTGGGTTGCAGTGGAATAAAATACAAAAAGCAGAAAAATTTACTAAGTCTTAGCTTATTCCACACAGAAATCCTTAAATGGCCCGGACAAAATTATTGGCACCTTTTAGAAGTAGTTAAAAATAATTAGATTTCAAGCAGGTGATTCTCCTTCACTTTGAATTGAACTCACCTGTGGTGAGTTGCAGGTGCCTGCAATATAAAAATCACTCATTCAACCAATTTGAATAGAGGAAAGGACTCATTGTCCTGTTTTGTGTCACTGTGTGTACCACAGTGAGCATGGAGAAAAGAAAAACAGCCAGAGAATTGTCTGAGGAGGTCAGACAGAAGATTGTAGCCAAGCATGGACAATCTCAAGGCTACAAATCAATCTCCAGAGACCTTGATGTTCCTGTTTCCACCGTACGTAATGTTATCAGGATGTTTAAGACCCATGGCACTGTAGCTAACCTCCCTGGACGTGGCCGCAAGAGAAAACTTGATCGAAGATTGCAGCGCAGGATTGTTCAAATGGTGGAGAAAGCACCTCGATCAACTGCCAAACAGATTCAAGCTGACCTTCAGACACAAGGTACGACAGTTTCAACTTGCACCATCCGTCGCCAACTCAGTGAAAGGGGGGTTATATGGTAGGAGGCCCAGGAGGACCCCACTGCTGAGAGAGAGACATAAGAAAGCCCGACTGGGGTTTGCCAAAACACACCTGAACAATCCAAAATCCTTCTGGGAGAATGTCCTGTGGACAGATGAGACCAAATTAGAGCTTTTTGGTAAAGCACATCATCTCTATGTTTACAGAAAACAAAATGAAGCCTTCAAAGAAAAGAACACCTTCCTGTAGTCAAACATGGAGGAGGTTCAGTGATGTTTTGAGGTTGTTGTGTTGCCTCTGGCACTGGGTGCCTTGAACGTTGCATGGCATCATGAAATCTGGTGATTACCAGGCCATTTTGGAGCGCAATGTTGAACCCAGTGTCAGAAAGCTGGGTCTCCGTCGAAGGTCATGGGTCTTCCAGCAGGGCAATGACCCCAAACACACTTCAGAAAGCACCCAGGAATGGTTCAAGACAACACGCTGGACTGTTCTGAAGTGGCCAGCAATGAGTCCAGATCTAAATCCCATTGAAAACCTGTGGAGAGATCCGAGAACAGCAGTTGGGAGAAGGCACCCTTCAAATCTTGGAGAACTGGAGCAGTTTGCACAAGAAGAGTGGGCCAAACTGTCAGTAGAGAGGTGCAGGAAGCTCATCCATGGCTATAGGAAGCGGTTGATTGCAGTTATTTTGACCAAAGGCTGTGCAACCAAATATTAAGTCTAGGGTGTCAATAATTTTGTCAATGCCATTTCTTTTCCTTTTCTGATTTAAAAGGATATATTAAATTCTGAATCAAAAACAAAGGTTCTGTAATATTAGAGAAATAAAGAATTGTGGAGACCAAATACTGTACTGTTGTTAATTTCAACTTATGTTTAGAGGAAATTGAGTTTTTGAAAAAGTGCAAGGGCGACAATATTTTTGGCCACGACTGTATAAGTAAATATATTAGGGTTAGTAGATTAGGTCCCTTAAATATTAAAATAAGGGAAGTTTCTAGCTGAGCCCTAAGCTTGTTTAAACCTTGCATCTTAGCATTTCAAAAAGTTAAATAAATGAGTGACGGATTTAGTGGTGAAAATTGTTAAACAAACAAAATCCTCCCCGTCCCCTTTCTGCATTAAAAAGGAAAAGTTAAGGCTGGCTGCTTTAAAAGAAAAGAAACAAGCACTTTTGTTTATTGTTGTATTTTGGATGTAGTTTAATGAAGTAGGAATAAACTGGGAGGGGAATAAATAAAATGCTGTGAGGCTACAAAAGAAATATTCTGACGGGCTGAAATATCAGCTGTCTGGAAATGGGCTTGCTTAGGTAGTGCAAGTTTTGATAATGATTAGAACCTCCCCTGTCCTTTTCTCTTACTATGGGTGCTTGGAGCTTGAGTTATGCTTCTATTACTAAAAATACAAATACATAGAGCTGTTTCCAGCCGCCCCATAAAAGCCTGTTGGTATGCTTATTAGGAGGTGTTGTGAAAAACAGCCCTCATAATAAGCATACCAACAGGCTTTTACGTGGGGGATCCCATGAAGCTGGTAACAGCTATATATATTTGTATTTTTAGTAATAGGAGCATAACTCGCGCTCCAAGCTCCCACACTAAGAGAAAAGGACATGGTGTTGTGAAAATATTCAGCTTAAGCGTCTTGCTGTACTTCCAAGGGCTTGTTTGTACCCTGTACGGTATGAAGATATTAGAGGACCTCCTGGTTCTCTTTCTTGTTCCCTGATTTGCATTCTTGGAAAGGGCTCTTAGGTAAAACGGCTTTTTCTCTATACAATTGCAGTTGAGCCCCTGTGCGACTGTGTGTATACAAGCGGCTGTTCCTGCTCAACTGTGCGCACAGTCATGAAGGCATTTAGCCTTCTAGTGCTATAAAAATGCAACATTATCTTTTGGAAAACATTGAGGGTAGTTTTACATACCATCTAAAGACACATTTCTCTGGTTTAGAGTTGTTTCTGAGCCTGTCAAAAAACGAGGGTTTACGGTATCTTTGGGCATTGTAAAAGCCTAGAGTTTCTTCACTTGCAGCTGCAGCTTGCTCTTAAGAGCCAGCCGTCCATTCATGTTTTTTATGCTGTGCCAGAAGGGGTGGTGCTTTGTAAGGCCAGAAGATGTATTAAAACTTCACAGAAAGACTGTAATTCCCTTTTGTGAATATAAGTACAATGCTATGTTAGTAATAAGATGTTTATAGATGCTAAATAAAATTAAAATGTTGTAAATAAAGATATGCTCTTTGAAATAAAGTATAGGGGTTGGGTTTAGATGTCATCCCTTGCAGTGTATAAAAGCTGAACATTGAGCATAAGTTTTCAGATTGCTTTTGGGTCTGGAGGTAAACTCCAGGGCGTTGTGTTAAAGTGCTCGAAGGAGTAAAGAAGTGACTATTTTTTTGTGCTAAATTGAAGATAAAGTTGCCGGATCAGTCCGTTGTATTAGATTTGTCCTGCTGTAAACTACTATCGAAGAAAGGCTTCCCCTCCTTACTCTACAGGGTACCAGCCTCCGCCACCCCCTCCACAGCCGGAACCACTTCTGTTCCGGCCTGGTGGCAGGATGCAGAATCTCGGGTCCTGCAAGAACTGAGACAACCCCATATGGTCGTGGTTCCCATTCCGACCCATAGGGTCATTACCAGGAGCCCCGGCCGGGCATCTTGACAGGTTCGGGTGGGCATGTTTGGAGCCCACCCCAGGAGCAAGAGTAATGGAGGCGGTCCCAGACATTGCACCTTTGCCCAGCAGACTGATGTCTTCTGACTGTGGTTCTGACTCCAAGTCTGTTGGTCATTTGGAACCTCACTCCCCTATTGAACTCCAGCTCCAGAAGTGTCTGCTGGAGGATCCATATTTCGTGGAACTCCTTAAGTCCATCAAACAGGCCTGTGGCTGAGCGTCTTAGGAACTGGACCCCAAGAGGAAACGTCTGGCAGAGCACCTAGACCTCAGTAGCGCAGACCCCCTCCGTGGACGGGACCACATGAGGATCTTATCTCAACAATTTGGCAACAGTCGTTCTCTATTCTGGCTGTCTCCAAAAAAGCTGACAGAACCTATCACCCCCCGGAAGGGGTTGATCATCTGACCAGTCAACCAAAGGCTGACTCCATTGTTATCACTGCAGCCCATGATAGCTCAGCACAGCTGAAACACCTGAGTGCTTCTCCTCTGGATAAAGAATCCAAACAAATGGACCAGTGTGGTTGCAAAGTCTGTGTTTCTTAGACCTGCACCATTGGGTCGTTAAACTATATTCCCCATATGGTGTCCTTCCAGAAGTCTGCATTATCCGACTTGGAGAAGGACTTGCAGGAGATTCTAGATGAGGACCTCAGGAATTGGTTCTTGGAAAAGGTATGACTAAATAAGTCTTCTTGCCGCCACGCCTTAATGGGCCACTTACGATACGGTTGATTCAGTGGCCTGTTGCACTGCTGTGGGCATTTGCTTGAGGCGCCTGTCTTGGCTCCGTCTTGTGGGACTGGCGCAAGACATCCAAAGCACCCTGATGGATGCCCCTTCAGGGCCTCATCCTGTTGGGGAGCGCAAAGGACATTATCCAGGAGCTACAGGAAGTGGAAGGTCAGAAGCAGGGCGTCCGCTTATATACAACTCTGGGCCCAAAAGCCCAAGCAGTCCTTTCATCGCCCTCAAAAGACGTGGAACAGGCAGAACACAGGGTAAGCGTCGCACCACCTGTTCTGTCACCTAGACCCCTCAGGTAAAATGCAGATGCTTGGGTCCTACAGCTAGTAGCAAGAGGACACTCAGTCAAGTTCTTGGACAGATCTTACTTCGAGACACAGCTCTTGCAGCAGGTTACACCTTGGGACTGAAGCCGGCAGGCGTCAGGACCCCACGGAAAAATTCTAGCTAGCTATCTTCAGCGGGGACCGCCCCCGACGTTGGTCCCGCCCCCGATGTCAGGCGTGGTACATAAAGGGGCGGTCCCACCAGATTCCCCAGTTCTTTCCCGCCGTCGACTTGCATGTCTCGACCCTTTGGTTATAGTCTAGCGCGCGACGCGTGGTTTAGTGCTTTCCTTCGGGAAAATTGGATTTCTTCTAGCAAGATTTTCGCTGATGTCCTCTCCGACCTCCAGTCACTCCTCCAAGTATGCTTGCGGGAAACAGATCCCCTTCAAGGATCCCCATACAGCCTGCATTCGGTGCCTGGGCCCAGACCACGATACCCGGGCCTGCTCCTTTTGCCAGGGGTTTAATAGTCGTACCCGGATCCAACGTCAGAAGGCCCTTCAAGCCTTCTTACTGGAAGAGAAGCTGAAAACCATGTCTTCCAAGGGGGAATCTTCAAAAAAGACCCACAAGCACGCAGAGAAACGAAGGGAGAAGGCCCCTTCCAGGTCCCCCTCCAGGGCTTCGGACTCGCGCAGCTCCGGTTCCAGGTCCGACCGCTCCCCCTCTAGGGCCAGCTCTCAGCCTCCCCCGGCTGCGGTAAGGAAGCCTTCTTCTCAGACCAAAGTCCGCCAGGCGTCCTCTGCTTAAATCCTCCAGGGCCTTGGCGAGAAGTCTGAGGATCGCCATCATCACCATCCCTGAGAGTAAGGGTTCCGCCCTTCGAACCCGGCGTCAGAATCAACTTCTTTGCCTCCTCACCAAGGCGCTTAGAGCTCACCTCTTTAAAGAGACCTCTGGATCGGCGGCGGTGCATCCGTAAATCTGCCTCCGTCATGACATCCTGGAGCCGTCTTCGATAGCGACCGTCGCCGGGTTCAAGCAAGCTCCTCAGCGGGCGAGCGGTAGGACCGGCACCCGCTCCCCCTGAGAATAGGGCCCTGACACCTCCGACCGACGTTGGTCAGGAGACCTTGACCGAGGAGGATCTTACGCAGCCCGAGGACCAGACGGGCGACCCCGGTCGTCGAGACTCCCAGGGAACCCGAGCCCCCTGTGGAGCCGTCGTTGGGCCTTTCCTTAGTGGAAGTGAAGGACCTCTTCACTTACTGGTGGGACACCATAAAGAAGGACATGGTTCCCACTCTTCCTCCTCCTCCGGTTCCTGCACCCCCCTCGCCATCGGGGTCGGCAGGCTGCTTACCTCCTCCCCGGGAACTCGGAACCCCTCCCAGGGGGAGACCAGAAAAACGGAGACCTCCGTCTAAATCCTCTTCTAGGTCACCCAGCCCCAAGAGACCCAGGAGACACCGACGATCGCCTTCGACGGAGGACACGGGATCAGAGTACTTTTCATCTAGATCCCCATCTCCCCTCTCCATCCCTTCTCCGGACCCATGTGAGATGCCAAAATCTCCTCCGGACGACCCTTCATTCTCGGATATTATGAGACACATCCAAGAGAACATGGGATGGGATACAAAGAGCTAGACCCGAAGGATCGCCTCACCAAATATCTTGGCAAAGACCCCAAGCCTGTGGTGGTGCCACCCTTGGTTGACACTTTCGTGGGCGTCCACCAAGGCAGTGTGGAAAGCGTCCACATTTGCTCCAGCGATGCGAAAGCTGATAAGCTTGGTACAAGGCTCCTAGAGAAGACCAGTACTTGACTCAGCAGCCTCAGGCCGACTCTCTGGTCATCACAGCCTCACATGACCGGGTCACAGAGGCGCAACATCTGAGCACCCTGCCACGGACCCAGAGTCCAAGCAGTTGACACAGCAGTGGGCGCACGTGAGCTTCCGCCACCAGCGCCATCAGATCCTTAGAACTATTTGACCCACATGGTTCAGTTCCAGAACGCCTTTGTGGAAACAGGGTCTGGAAACGGCTGCAAACTGCCGGGAAGGTGAGCAGAAGGAGAAATGCTTCAGCTCCTCCGTACGGGTTCGGACGTGGGAACCCAAGTGCTACGAGCACGCGTCGACTCCAGCGGACTCATCGCCCGAGCAGCAGCTTCTGGCGTATGCCTCGGAGGCACTCTTGATTTGAAGCGTCTCGGCTTTACCCCTGACGTCAGAAAGAATATCATGGACGCTCCATTCGAGGAAATCTTGTTTGGTAATCCTTTGGAGAAGATTATTACCAAACTTCAAGAGACCGGGAAGGCGGTGAGGTCGGTTCAGGCCATGTACCGACCCAAGCTTAGTTCCTTTCGCAGGAACCAAAGCCGATTTCGTGGACGGACGCAGAGGCAACAGTCCCTTCCAGCTCCACAACAGAGGCTCCGGCTTCACGAGAGCCCAGGGAAATAATCCGCAGGCGAAGCCAGCGTACTTCCAAGCGGTCCAGCCAGCGGGACCCTCAGCCTGACTCCTTTCCGGCCCCCGCCCCTCAGGATCAACGAGGAAATCATGGTCGGGGGTCGCTTGACGAACTTCCTGCCGGGATGGCAGGCTATAACCACCGACAGGTGGGTTCTTCAGTTGGTCAGAAGAGGCCACTATATAGAATTCGCAGAAAAGCCACCCTCAAGGCCTCCTTTGCTCTCCTGGTATCCGGGTCAGCACAAATCTCTGAACTGGCAAGAAGTACTCGCGCTCCTGCAAAAGGGAGCGATAGAGTACGTCCCAGAGAACCAGAGAGGACAAGGATATTATTCCCACTTCTTTCTGGTTCCAAAGAAAACAGGGGACCTCCGTCCGATTCTGGACCTCAGCGATCTCTAACGTGTCGGTCGCCTACAAGAGATTTCGATGGTGACTCTTCCGGGTCTTATTCCATGCTGAAACAAGACGCCTTCTTAGCATCTCTAGACATGCAGGACGCCACCTGCATATCCTATAGCTCAAGCGCACAAGAGAGGTTCCTGCCCAGTTCCTCGACCACCACCTTCAATTCGAGCCCCTTCCCTCGGACTGTCATCTGCACCCAGGGTCTTCACCAAGTGCATGGCAGTCGTGGCAGCGTCTCTGAGGAGACGGGCCATTATGTGTTCCGTGCCTGGAGCGATTGGCTTCTCATGGCGCCTCCAGAGAGGCGTTATAAGATCCAGAGCACCCAGGACCTGTTCCGATCTCTGGGAATCTAATAAATACGGAAGTCTCTCCTGGTACCGTCAAGAAACTGCAGTTTATAGGGCAGTACTGGTGCACTGTTCGGGAAGAGCTTTCTTCCAGATATGACAGTAGAACGCATCAGATCCCTCATCAGGGAGTTATCGTCGAACAAGTCCGTCCCTGCCAGGTCGGTCGCCGTCGCTTGCTCGGAACATGGCTGCAGCCATTCCTACCATCCCTCGCAAGGCTTCACATGCAGGTAACTCAGTGGATGCTCAAAGTGCAATGGGACCAAAGGCAAGACCACTTGCAGCATCCGGTCAGGATCACGAATACGTGATTCGAGACTGGCAGTGGTAGCTAGTCCAGGGTCGCTCTCTGGGCGTCCGTTAGCGCCCATCCCGGGTAACCCTCACCACCACGCCTCGGGTCTAGGGTGGGGGGCACACCTAGACGGGGTAAAGTCCCAGGGTACATGGACCCCGATGGAAGCTCATCTCCATATCAGCGTTCTAGAGATGAGGGCGGTTCTCTATGCCCTGCAGGCCTTTCAGTCAGTAATCCCACCGTGTACTCTTCTGCTTCAGACAGACAACACGGCGGTGATGTATTACCTCAACAAACAAGGAGGCGCACACTCTTACCCCCTTTGCAGGGAGGCCATGAGGTTGTGGGATTGGGTAATCCGACACGGCGCAAATCTGATCACTGTGCATGTTTCCGGGGTGGACAACACGATTGCAGATGGTCTGAGTCACTCCCAGGCCAGAGTCCACGAGTGGGAACTTCTTCAAGAGGTAGCAGAGGATCTGTTTCTTCGATGGGGAACTCCAGAGCTGGACTTGTTCGCATCCCCATCCAATGCAAAACTGCCCAATTTTTGCTCGCTAGATCCAGGGCCTGGTGTTTTCTGGCGAGACGCATTGTCCCTCTCCTGGGCGGACAGATTCCTCTACGCTTTCCCTCCTTTCCCGTTGATCCAGAGAGTTCTTCTCAAACTGCGCAGGGAGCATGCAATCATGATCCTGGTGGCCCCGTTCTGGCCCAGACAGATCTGGTTCCCTTTGCTGATACAACTATCCCGGGAACCCCCGCTCCCGTTGCCGTTCAGCTCCCATCTCCTGTCTCAGGAGAAAGGTTCACTAGTCCACCCAGACTTACGTTCATTGAACCTGCATGCATGGCTCCTAGAGACATAGCCATCTTGCGCCACGGGTCTCGAAAGAGGTTGCAGAAGTTCTTTCTGCAGCCAGAAAGCCAGTAACGATGCATGCGTGGCGCCATGAAATGGCGCTTTTTGTTTATGGTCATGAGCCAGCGATTTTTACCCTTTAGGTTGCCCAGTGGGAGTGGTGTTGACTACCTGCTCTCCTCTTCATTCAAGGTCTAGCTACTCCTCTATTAAGGTGCACCTTTGTGCCATTTCTGCCTACCACCTTCCGGTGGGTCATCGTACAGTGGCACAATTGGACGCCTCTCGGGAGTTTCTGAGAGGGGTGTTACACCTTAGGCCACCCATCAGGGACCCTGTACCTCCATGGGATTTGCTCTATGTCCTGGAACAGCTCACGCTTCCTCCCTTCGAACCTGCCGCGGATTGCGAGCTACGTTTTCTGTTGTGGAAAACGTTATTTCAAACACCATGAAGTCTTGCTATATTATAACAATAGCAGTCAGCCACTGCAGCTGAACTGCCCCAGAGAGGAAGGAGTTAACTCCAGAAGATCTGGAGTTCTACAATGCGGTAGCTGTACCCAAAGCTCTATCTGGCAGTTTCAAATGAAACTGTCAGATTCTTACTCCGCTTCACTGAACAGTCGCTCTGGAGATCAGCTCCTTCAGCTCGGTTCATTCTCGGTTTAAAAAGTAGTTTTAAGTTCATTTGAACCGGCAAAAGTCATTATTTTTACCGCATTTCGGTTCTAAAGCTCTATCTGGTAACACGTAAGTACAAAAATTCAAGTCTGTGTGGAAAATTAATTATCGGTTCGGTTTTGAACCGATGGCAATTTTTTTCTGTCTTTTAAAACTGTACTGTGGGTTTTAGAGTGCGGTTCCAGTTCTTATCGGTTCTAAAAACCGAAATTTTACAGTTTTCAAATACCGTGACACGTTAGGAACCGATAAAGGTGTCTTGCCTGGCACTGCCATCAAAAGGCAAGTTTGGTTAGGCTGGCATTATGTCTGAGAAACCAAAAGAAAAACCGGGCCCACTGGGTTTCAACACTGTGATGTCTGTGGGGACGCCTTGCCAAGGCTGACCCACACACCACTGTCCTATTGTCTGGGCTGACCACCTCCTGTCAGACTGCCAGGTGTGTAAAAATTCCCTGCAGCCACCCTGGAGAAGAGATTGGGCGGCTCAGGGAACGAGAGGCCAGAAGTCCGCTGACCCGGATGGCCAGCCGTTCAGTACCCACTGGACCAGAGGAGTGCCCTCTGACCAGGCGAGACTTCTCGGGCAAGGAAGGCTGGTTCAGAGGAACCAGTCCCAAGTAAAAGACAAAGAAATCAGGAGGTTTGGAGTCCAGAATTGTGTCTCCAACTGCTGCAGAGATAGCTAAAGCCATTCAGATTGTCCAGTCACTGTCTCAGGGATCTGTAGAACCACCAACAGTTGGTAAAGGTTGGTTCGTTCAGTCCCAGTGGTTCAGGATTTTGAAGTTGAGTTTTTATGAACCACAGGAGGGAGGAGGAATTTGATCAATATATGTGTGGCTGGGAGGGTCTGGACGTGCCCATCGAACGGGCATTTCTCCAGACAGACCTTTAGAATCTCCCTATTCTGTCTGAGTCCCCTTCTTTTTATTTTTACAAAAGGTTGCAGAAACCCTCCAGCTTCCTTTAGAGGAGGCTGTGGATGAGCAAGAGGAGCCTGATTATGTGGAAATGATGGATATTCCAGAGTCTAGGAGGTTGTCTATTCCTTTGCATAAGTCATTTGGAAGCAAACAACAAAGATTTTAAAAATCCTCATTCTGTCCCTCCTGTAGATAAAAAATGGACAGAAGGTATACTTTGTCAGGCTCGGATACAGACTTCCTTATTGAGCAGTGTAGTCATGTAGGTGTGGTACAAGCTGCAGCCTGTGACAAGGCTAATATTCCTCTGGCCTCACATCCTCCTGATAAGGATTCTAGGAAGATTGATGCCATGGCGAAGAAACAGTATATGGCAGCTTCTTTGGGACTCAGGCAGGCAAATTATATGGCTTATGTGGCTAGATATCAGAAATCTAGGTGGGACACAGTATTGCAGTTAGCCAAGCAGGCCCATGGCCAACTGGCTAGTGAGTTGGAACAGGTGGCTGCTGATGGCATTGAAGCCTCTAAAGTTCAATTTCATATTGCTGTTGATGTTAATGATGTTTCCTCTAGGGTCATGGCCACTTCTGTAGCTTCCTTGGTTGGCATAGCTCAGATGCACTAATCTGTCCCAAGATACTCAGTCAAAGGCTATGGATTTTCCTGTAGTGGAAATTCTCTGTTTGAGGAGCAAACAGAAAATTATATGAAAAGATGGATGAATACAGAACTACCTACAAAGTGTGCCCAGGCTAGGAGGAAGCATGCCATGCCACAAGGCATGCTCCCAGAGGTAGGGGCAGACCCTTTCCAGGCCTTTTACCAATTTCAAGCCTCCTCTGCTGTCTACTGCAGAGGTTTCTTCAGAGGCAGGGGGTGAGCGTGGGCGCTAGTAGACCGTCTCCTCCCTCAGCCTAAGGCTGCTGCTAAGCAGGCACCCTGATGGAGTGCCCAGGGCCGATTCTCCTGTACCAGTGGGGGGCAGGTTGGCCTATTTCAGCCAGAGCTGGCTGTCCCTAACCGGACAGATGGGTTCTGGAGGTAATAGGCCAGGGTCTGATTCTCAACTTCAAATATTTTCAAAGATGAGAGCCAGGCATTTCCCCTGCAAGTCCTTCAGAAGCCCTTGCTTTGGAAGCAGAGGTTTCTTCTCTTCTGGTCTGCAAAGCAGTGGAAAGGGTTCCTCCTTGCCATCAGGGCAAGGGGCTTTATTCAAGATACTTTCTTACCCCAAAAAAGACAGGAGAATGGTGGCCCATTCTGGATTTAAGATACTTGAACAAGCATCTGTTGAAACCAAAGTTCAAAATGTTAACCCTGGCAATGATATTGCCTTCCCTAAGGCCAGGGGACTGGCTAGCTTCCCTGGACCTCAAGGATGCCTATTTTCATGTTCTGATCAGGCCTTCCCACGAAAGTACCTCAGGTTGAACTGCCCTCAGGCCACTACCAGTTCAGGGCAATGCCCTTCGGCCTTACCTCTGCGCCAAGGGTATTCACAAAATGTCTCGCTGTAGTAGTGGCTCATTTAAGAAGGCAAGGGGTTGCTGTGTTTCCCTACCTGGACGACTGGCTCATTGTGGGTCAGTCTCCAGGTCAGGTGAAATCCCACTTACAAGTCACCCAGCAGCTTCTCACTTCTCTGGGATTTCTGCTAAACTTACCAAAGTCAGTTCTGGAACCAGTTCAGGCCCTAACTTTCATAGGCGCAGAATTGAACACAAGGTTAGCCAGGGCCTTTCTTCCCTCGGAAAGGGTGGACAGACTCATCGCCTGGCATCCTCCTTTACCCTGCGGTCTCTCGACCAGCAAGGCATTTCCTGCAACTCCTCGGACACATGGCTGCTTCCACAGCTGTTGTGCAGGAGCAAGATTCAGATGAGGGACATTCAGTTCCATTTGAGGCCTATTGGTCTCAGAGGAAGGACCCCTTACCAAATTGGTCCCAGTTACTCAATCCCTGATCCTGCCTACACTGGTGGCAGGATCAAAGCAATCTGAAACAAGGGGTTCCTTCATTCCATTTCTCCCTCCCTCACCCTCACCACGGATGCCTCCCTGTTAGGGTGGGGGGCTCACCTGGGCGACCTTACCACTCAGGGAGTGTGGTCTCCTCAGGAATCTCTGCTCCACATCAATCTTCTGGAACTCAGAGCTGTCTTTTTAGCTCTTGGATCTTTTCAGATTCTGTCCAGAACAAAGTGGTTCAAGTCAGGACAGACAATACCACCACAATGTGGTACATCAACAAGCAAGGGGCACTCGGTCTTCAGCCTTGTGCACCGAAGCAATGAAGTTGTGGTCTCTGGCTTATTCCCTGAACACCTCCCTGATAGCGGTTCATCTCCCAGGGAAGGACAATGTGCTGGCGGACGCCCTCAGCAGAATTTCTCAGGGCCATCACGAATGGGCTCTGAATCCACAAGTACTGGGGTCCGTCTTTGCCAGTTGGGGCACTCCTCAGATAGATCTTTTGACCCCAGACAACCACCAACTTCCTCTTTTTGCTGCAGGCCTCCAGTACTGGGCTCAGTCCCTCTGGATGCCTATCTGTTGGATTGGAAAGGGAAGTTCCTGTATGCTTCCCCCTCTCCTTTTCAGGGTACTAGTGAAAATCAGATCTCAACCTTGCAGAGTGATTCTGATTGCCCCAGATTGGGCCAGACAGCCCTGGTACCCTCTGCTCCTGTCCTGGCAGTCCACCCTGCCTGAGCCTGCCCAGAGTTCACGACTTACTGGCCTGTGCACAGGGAGAGTGTGGTATCCGGACCTCAAGTCCCTCCACCTCAAGGCTTGGCTCTTGAGGAGCTAGAATTTGCTGATTTACACCTTTCTCAAGGTGTTATGGATATTTTAAAGTCTTCAAGGAAGCCTTCCACTAGGGCCACTTATAATTCTAAGTGGAAGAGGTTTTCCATCTGGTGCTCTGAGAGGCAGATTACCCCAGAATCTGCTGATCTTCCCATTCTTTTGGACTATTTGGTCCATCTGAATTCCTTAGGCCTTAGACCAGCTACCCTGAAGGTTCATCTGGCAGCTGTCTCTGCTTTTGTGTCAGCAGGGAAGCCTGCCTCCCTTTCTTCTCACCCTGTGTTCTCCAAGTTTTTTAAAGGGTTACTTCACACTAACCCTCCCTTTGGGAACCAGCTCCGCCTGGGACCTGAATATTTGCATTGCTCAGTTAATGCAACCTCCTTTGAGCCTCTGTCTTCAGCAGAACTCAAGTATTTAACTTGGAAAACCGTTTTCTAGTAGCTATCACCTCTGCCAGACGATAAGTGAGTTACAGGCCTGTCAGTGGAAGAAGATTTTATCTCTTTCCACAGAGATAAGGTAGTCCTTAGGACTAATAGAAAGTTTTGCCTAAGGTGGTTTCTGATTTCACCTGAATCAATCTATCTCCCTCCCAGTATTTTTCACTGAGCATTCTTCCTCAGGTGAGAGGAGACTGCACAGCTTGGATGTCAAAGGGCATTAAGTTACTATCTAGAGCGCACCAGGGGTCATACGTTGAATCCCTCCAACTGTTTCTTACCTATGGCGAGGTTGGCAAAGGAACCTGCCACTAAGAGAACAATTGCAAGGTGGATTGTCTCTTGTATCCAATTTTGTTATCAGAAACTGGGTGAGTACCCCCTCAGGATTGAGGGCCCACTCCACCAGGGGGTACAGCTGCGTCTCTAGCGGCTGCTAGAGACATTCCTATTCTGGAGATTTGTCAAGCTGCTACCTGGAAGACAGTTCATACCTTTACCAAGCATTATTCCCTGGATATCCAGTCCAGGAGAGATGCTCGGTTTGGCACAGCTTGCTCAGAGCCTATTTCCTAGTAGGTTCTGACCCTCCTCCATGGAGGTACTGCTGTGTAATCTGCTATTGTTATAATATAGCAAGACTTCATGGTGTTTGAAGAAAAAATTACTCACCTTAGTAATTGCTTTTCTTCTCATGGAGTCTTGCTATATTCTAACCACCCTCCTCCTGCCCCTCTCAGAACTCCTACTTGGGTAGAGGTGGCAAATTAGTTGCAAACACTGTGTCATGCCATTTTAGTTTTCCCTAACCCTGTTTTCCTTTGGGTTAGGGATCTAGATGTTCTTTTAGGTTGTTTTTTTTGCCCCTTCTTGGACTTGAGTCTTGGGGAAGGGGGTTCATATGTGCTTGTCAAGGGTGGGTAAAGCAGAACCATAATACCATCAATCTTTGTTATTATGGTTCTGGGTGTTTTTTGTTGTTTATATTGTTGTTATTACTACTAGTAGGTAGCCATAGGCTAGTGTAGTTTTCCACACAGACTTTTCCGTCCTTTGATGTTGGCTTCGTAAAGATCTGACAGTTTCATTTGAAACTGCCAGATAGAGCTTTGGGCACAGCGCCCTCGCGCTGTAGAACTCCAGATCTTCTGGAGTTAACTCCTTCCTCTCCGGGGCAGTTCAGCTGCCGTGGCTGACTGCTATTGTTATAATATAGCAAGACTCCATGAGAAGAAAAGCAATTACTAAGGTGAGTAATTTTTTCTTATGGTTGCTGTTACTTCAGCAAGAAGAATTTCTGAGCTTCACGCTCTCATGTGCATAGAGCCTTATTTAGTTTTCCACCAGGACAGAGTATCCTTGAGGACGAACCCTAAATTTTTGCCTAAGGTGGTCTCTTCACTGACTCTAAATCAGGACATTGACCTACCAGTCTACTTCCCGAACTACTCGAATAGAGGAGAAGCTCTGCTTCACACCCTGGATGTTCACCGCAGCCTGAGGTATTACCTCAACAGAACTAAACTTTTACGTAGTTCTGAGCAACTTTCGTTTCCTTCTCTGAGAGGATGATGGGCCAATCTGTATCCAAACAGTCCTTGTCTGCTGGCTTGTCCAGTGTATTTCATACTGTTATGATATCAAACAAAAGCCCCTCCGGAACAGTCCGAGGTCATTCTACTAGAGGTGTGGCCACCTCCTTTGCAGCACTCAGAAGCGCTCCTCCTCTGCTGTATGTGCTGCAGCCACTTGGAGCTCTGTGCATACCTTTATCAGGCATTATAGCCTGGACATCGCCTCTCGTGAAGAGCCGATTTTAAGCCTGGCGGTGCTACAGGGTCTCCTGTCCTGGGTTCAGGACCTGGAATGTACTTCCTATTTCCTCCTCCGAATTTCTGGCAGCGTTACTGCTTGGGAATCAGTCCTAATGGTGTAACCTGCTGCAAAACTGTGTCTCAGTAAGATGGTACAGTTCTGTGGAGGCGTGCCGTAACAGTATCTTGAGAACAGCTCTTGCAGCAGGTACCTTCCTACCACCTTCCCTTGGAGGAGTGCATGGCTTAAGCATCTTTTAACAGGGATTTAATCCCTTTGTCTTCTGACGGTGGATCCTCGGTTTCCCATTTTGATGTCAGCCTCGGCGGAAGTCTCGGCGGGAGAACTGGGGAATCTAGGGACCTTCTTCTGCTTTCAGCCTGACGTCAGCGGAGGTCCCGCTGAAGATAGCTAGCTAGAATTTTCCATGGGATCCTGACGCCTGCTGGCTTCAGTCCCAATGGTGTAACCTGCTGCAAGAGCTGTTCTCGAAGATCTACTGTTACGGTAAGTTCTTACGTAACTGTACTATCCTCGGACAACCCACAGGGCAGGTCCCACTACCCATCGGGTCATCTAAGCTTTATCCATTAGGAGATCCAGGCTCTACATCAAAAATTAGCCATAGAGCCGGTTCCGCCAGGGCAAGTAGGAAAGGAATAATCTTACTTCGCGAAACAGCTCTTGCAGCAGGTTACACCATTAGGACTAAACCGGCAGGTGCAGGGCCCAAAATTTTCTAGCTAGCAGTAGTCGTGAGGACTGCCTCCGACATCGGTCCAGCCCCCAACGTCGGGCGTAGTACATAAGGAGGTGGTCCCCCATAATCCTCAGTTCTTTTCCCGCAGTCGACTCGCCAGCATTGGCCTCTCGGTCTCCTTTCTAGCGCACGACGACTACAGAACGTTCAAATAATTTTCGAACAACTTTTCTCTGCACAACTGATGTCCTCTCCAACTCTGTCTCTTGAGGGTCACCTTTCAAAGTGTGCCTGCGGCAAACACATCCCCTTCAAGGATCCCCATTCGTCCTGTGTGCATTGCCTAGGCCCGGACCACGACACCAAGGCCTGCACCTTTTGCTAGGGTTTTAATAGCCGCACCAGGATCCACCATCAGAAGGCACTTCAGGCGTATCTTCTTGAGGAAAAGCTTAAAAGTATGGACCAGAAACCTTCCTCCAGTGGAGAATCTTCATCCAAATCCCACAAGCACTGGGAGAAGGTGAGGTCTAGGTCCCCCTACTCGGGCCTCAGACTCCTGCAGATCCGGCTCCAGATCGGACCGCTCTCCCCCAGTTAAGGTCAGGTCTTCCAGCGGTTCTTCCTCGCTCTAGCCTCTCAAGACTTCGAGGCCCTCTGCTTCATCAACCCCTTCCAAAGCCTCTTCGAAGTCGGGTGAGTGCCACGAGTCTTCTTCATCCACCTGTCACTGGGACACCGACTCCAGGTCGGTCTCCCAACCGCCCAAAGGTCCTGATCCGGCACCAAGAAAAACCAAGGACCTGACATCCCTAAAACGGACGTCGGACCCGACGTTGGCTCACCACCCGATGTCGGCCAAACACTCCAAATCGGCTCGGCGCTCACAGGAGCGAAGACACCCGACTAAGACACCCGTCGCGGCCAGGGGACCGACATCGGCTACCCCGGAGGCGGAGAAGACACCCGTTGCGGTGGGCGCGGTCGTGGGATTCCACAGAGGAGGACACCCCACAGCCCGAAGACTAGGTGGGCGACACCGAGGATGCCGGGCTTCCACGGCAATGCTCCCCGGATCGGCGGACCTCCGGGGGCCCCACCCCAGTGACAGACCACCGGCGCCAGGCCCGTCATTGGGTATGGACATTGCAGAGGTAAAGGAGCTCTTTACCTTTTGGTGGGACACCATCAAGAAGGATGTGGTCCCTGCCCGTCCTCCTCCTACCCCCTCACCACCTACACCCCCTCTTCCACCTAAGGGGCCAGTAGGACGACCTCCATCCTCCTCGGGGCAGATCTACTGACAGGAGAAGGCCTCCCTCCAGATCCCACTCAGGGTCACCCAGCCCCAAACGATGCCGGTACACTCCGGGGGAGGATTCAAGATCGGATACTTCGGAGTACTCCAGATCTCCTTCTCCACTCAGCATCTCCTCTCCTGACCCACACGACCTCCCCAGGTCTCCACCGGATGATCCCTCTTTCGCCGAGATTATGAGGCACGTCCAGGACAACATGGGGTAGGATGCTGAGGACCTTGACCCCGAACGACAACGCCTTGCCCGCTACCTTCGGCAGAAAGACCCGAAGCCTGTGGTAGTGCCACCCTTGGTGGACACCTTCACGGACGTCACCAAGGTTGCGTGGAAACATCCTCACTCCTCTCCTGCAGTGCCGAAGAAGGCTGACCGCCTGTACAAGGCCCCTAGAGAGGACCAGTATTTGGCAAAGCAACCTCTGGCAGATTTCCTGGTCATCACTGCTTCACATGACCAGTCTGAGACCCCAGCATATGAGCACTCAGCCACCGGACCAGGAATCCAAGCAATTAGATGCCCTGGGGAGGCGCACGTACGCGGCTGCTACTTGTGCCATCAGGTCCCTGAACTACCTTAACCATATGATTCTGTTCCAGAACGCCCTGTGGGAACAGGGCCAGGACCTGGTTGAGAAGCTTCCCGATGGAGATCAGAAAGTGGAGCTTCTAAACCTCCTCCGCACCGGGTCAGATGTGGGGACCCAAGTGCTTAGAGCCGCATACGACTCTGCGGACTCTTCGGCCAGAGCTGCAGCTTCAGGCGTCTGTCTCCGTGTCTCCAGCTTTACGCCGGACGTACAGAAAAATATTCTAGACGTCCCATATAACAGCGAGGTGCTGTTTGGTGAATCCTCCGAGAAGGTTATCACCAAGCTCCAAGACGCAGGGAAGACAGTCCAATCTGTACAAGCCACGTACAGATCTACGCCTAGTTCCTTTCGTAGGAACCAGAGCCGTTTTCACAGCCGGTTACAAAGGCAGCAACAGCGTTCCGGCCAGCAGCAGAGGAGCACTTCTCGCACAAGGCCCAGGCCAAATCGTCCCCAGGCAGAGGCCAGCGTTACTCAGTCGGCCCAGCCCGCAGGGACAAACGCTGCCACAGCATGACTCCTTCCCGGCCCCCACCCCTCCTCAGGATCAACGGGCAAAGAAAGTCGGGGGTCGCATCACACGCCACCTTTCAGGGTGGCAGTCGATCACCACCGACAGGTGGGTTCTACAGTTGGTCAAAAAAGGCCATTGCATAGAGTTCATAGACAACTCACCTACAAGACCTCCCCTGCTTTCCCGTTATTCGGGTCAGCATGCCCTGCTCATACAGCAGGAGGTGCTTGCACTTGTGGAAAAAGAAGCTATGGAGCACGTACCAGGGAACCAGAGAGGACTAAGGTATTATTCTCACTTCTTCCTGGTTCCAAAGAAAACTGGAGACCTCCGTCCAATACTGGACCTCAGCGACCTCAATCTTTCGGTCGCGTACAAGCGCTTCCTCATGGTGACCCTCCCGGGCCTGATTCCCATGCTGAAGCAGGGCGCATTTCTTGTGTCCCTGAACATGCAGGACGCCTACCTGCATATTTCTATCGCTCAGGCGCATAGGAGGTTCCTGCGCTTCGAGTTTAAGCCGTCCTTATCAGTTCCGAGCTCTTCCCTTTCGGACTGTCATCGGCACCTCGAGTCTTCACGAAGTGCATGGTGGCCGTAGCCGCGTCTCTGAGGAGACAGGGCCACTACGTGTTCCCCTACCTGGACGATTGGCTTCTCATGGTGCCATCACGGGAGGCCCTGATGTCTGCCATTCACTGCACTCAGTCTCTGTTCGAGACCTTGGGCATTCTCATCAGTTACAAGAAGTCACGCCTGGTTCCGTCCCAGACGCTGCAATTCATCGGAGCAGTTCTGGATACTGTCCAAGGGAAAGCTTTCCTTCCCCTGGACAGAGCGAAACACATCGGATCCCTCATCAGGGACTTGTCGGCAAAGACCGTCCCAGCCAGACTGGTCCTTTGCCTGCTCGGACACATGGCTGCGGCCATTGCAACAGTTCCGCTAGCCCGTCTCCACATGCGGGTAACCCAGTGGATGTTACGGGTACAATGGGACCAAAGGCAAGACCATCTGCAGCATCCAGTCTGAATCACGAAGACCGTAATTCGAGATTGGCAATGGTGGCTACATTCAGGGAACTTCTTGGCGGGAGTCCCCTTCACAGCGCCGTCCCCGACTGTGACACTCTCCATAGACGCTTCAGGGCTCGGTTGGGGAGCACACCTCGATGGTGTTCGGTCTCGGCCTGTGGACGGCCCAGGAGTCTCATCTCCACATAAATATACTGGAAATGAGGGCAGTTCTTTACGCCCTGCAGGCCTTCCAGTCGGTGATTCCACCGGGTACACTTCTGTTACAAACAGACAATTCCGCGGTGATGTATTACCTCAACAAACAAGGAGACACCCACTCCTACCCACTTTGCAGGGAGGCCATGAGAGTGTGGGATTGGGTCTTGCAACACGGTGCAAACCTTATTGCAGTTCATGTTCCGGGAGTGGACAGCATCATTGCAGACAGCCTGAGACGCTTTCAGGCCAGAGTCCACGAATGGGAACTACTCCAGGAGGTGGCAGACTGTTTTGCAGATGGGTTACTCCAGAGATAGACCTCTTCGCGTCCCCATACAACGCAAAACTGCCCAATTTTTGCTCACTAGATCCAGGGCCTGGTGTTTTCTGGCGAGAAGCGTTGTCCCTCTCCTGGGCGGGCAGATTCCTTTATGCCTTTCCTCCTTTTCCGTTGATCCGGAGAGTTCTTCTAAAACTCTGCAGGAAGCAAGCGACGCTCATACTGTTCGCACCCTTCTGGCCCAGACAGATATGGTTCCCTCTCTTGCATTAGCTATCCCTAGAACCTCCAGTGCCTTTGCCAATCAGCAGCCATTTGCTGTCTCAGGAGGCGGGTTCCTTAGTCCATCCGGACCTACGTTCCCTGAACCTACATGCTTGGCTCCTAGAGACATAGCCATGATGCAATACGGGGTCTCACAAGAAGTGGCAGACGTTCTTACTGCCACTAGGAAACCGGCTACCCACGCAACCTACACCCTGAAGTGACACAGGTTCTGCTTATGGGCTCAAGCGCACTGTTTTCGCATTTGGACTGTCCAGAAAAGCTGGTACTGGACTACCTGCTATATCCCTTTTCCACTCCAGCCTGGCTTACTCCTCGATTAAAGTGCACCTTTGTGCCATTTCAGCCTACCGTCCCGTGAAGCCTTGTGTGGCCCAGCTGGACCGCGACCGTGCCTTTTGAGCGTCCTCACATAGGCCCCGATTAAGGATCAGTCCCACCATGGGATTTACGCCCGTTCTGGAGCAGCTCACGCTGCCGCCCTTTGAACCAGCCGCGGATTGCGAGCTATGTTTTCTGTCTTGGAAAACATTGTTTTTAGTTGCAGTTACTTCTGCCAGAAGGATTTCCGAAATGCACGCACTTATGTGCAAAGAGCCTTATTTGGTTTTCACCAGGACAGGGTATCCCTAAGGACTAATCCTAAATTTCTGCCTAAGGTGGTCTCAGCTCTCACCCTTAATCAGGACATCGATCTACCAGTGTATTTTCCGAAATACTCTAATCGAGGAGAAGCCCTTCTGCACAGTCTTGATGTGCACAGGTGCCTCAGATACTACCTGACCAGAACCAAACAACACCGAAAGTCGGACCAACTTTTCGTCTCCTTTGCCCATAGGATGAAGGGAGCTCCTGTCTCGAAGCAGCCGCTGTCCAAGTGGCTTATCCAGTGCATTACGTTCTGTTACCAGAAGCGTAACAAACCCTTACCAGGCGTGGTTAAGGGTCATTCCACTGGAGGGGTGGCTACCTCTTTTGTGGCCTTAAGGAATGTGTCCACCTCAGCTGTTTGCGCTGCAGCTACTTGGAGATCCGTGCACACTTTTATCAGGCATTACAGCCTGGACATGGCATCGAGGCAAAGAGCAGGGTTCGGTCTAGCAGTCCTTCAAGGACTTCTGTCCTAGGCTCAAGGTATCTCAAGGATTTCTACCTGTCCTCCTCCCGATGATGTGTGATTGCCACTACTGCTTGGAAATCAGTCCTAATGGTGTAACCTGCTGCAAGAGCTGTTTCTCGAAGTAAGATAGTACAGTTACGTAAGTGCTTACGTAACAGTAGATCTTCGAGAACAGCTCTTGCAACTAACTCCACGATCCCTGCTGGAGGTAGGTCGTAGTCAAAGCATCCTCCTCCTAGGATAGGGCATTTACTGATGCCTTGTTTTGCCACCTGATGGCAGATCCTCGATCTCCTCTTGTGAAGTCATCCAGCGGCCGGGAGTCTCCGGCGGGAGAACTGAGGATTATGCGGGACTGCCTCCTTATGTACTACGCCTGACGTCTGGGTCGGGACCGACGTCGGAGGCAGTCCCTGCTGAATACTGCTAGCTAGGAAATTTCCGTGGGGTCCTGGCGCCTGCCGGCTTCAGTCCTAATGGTGTAACCTGCTGCAAGAGCTGTTCTTGAAGATCTGCTGTTACAGTAAGTTCTTACGTAACTGTACTTTACTCCCATTTCTTCCTTGTTCCCAAAAAGACAAGAGAACTGAGACCAATTCTGGACCTCAGCCTACTCGGTCTGTCCGTAGAATACAAGAGATTCCGTATGTTGACACTCCAGGGACTCTTACCACTGCTCCAACAGAACCAGTGGCTGTGCTCCCTGGATATGCAGGAAGCTTTTTGAAGTGAATAAAAACATGGATTAAAGCTTTATCCTCTCTTAGTTTTTTGTGCGTCCCAGTGTCAGGTTGGTGTGTGTTGGAAACTTTGTGGATCCATTTCTAGTAGTTTCTTAGCACCACTTCCCAGTGAGCACTCATTTGGATGACATCCCTGTCCTCGGGGCCCACCGCCGCTTTCTGAGATTCTCCTTTCAGGAGAACCATTATTAGTTCAAGGCTCTCCCTTTTGGTCTTTCTTTGGCACCGTGGGTTTTTACCAAGTGCCTAGTGGTAGCAGCTGTGGCCTTGCACCGCAAGGGGATTTATGTGTTCCCTTACCTGGATGACTGGCTGCTGTCAGCATTGTCTCAGGACAGTCTGAGGGATTCTCTTTCCTCCACCCTGGACCTTTTTTTTTTTTTTTCATACTTGGCATCACTATGAATGTTCCGAAGTCTCAACTTTCACCCTCCCAGCGGCTCCAGTTCATTGGAGCAGTGCTGGGCAGGGCCTTCTTACCTATGGACAGGGCGGAAACTCTGATGCAACAAGTGGCATTGGTATCCTCCTCTTGGTGGACCAAAGCGCACTCTGTCCTCCATCTTTTGGGTCTCATAGCGGCTGCCATACCCACAGTCCCTTTGGCCAGACTGCATATGAGGGTAACCCAGTGATCCCTTCAGGTCCAGTGGGATCAACGTCTGGACGACATGGACCACATGGTCTTGGTCTCCAACAGCCTAAAGAGGGAGCTCCTCTTGTGGCAGGATCTTTCCAACCTTTCATTGGGGATTCCCTTCCACCCACCGCCCCCTTCCACGACCCTGACGACAGATGCCTTGGGCCGGGGATGGGGTATTCACCTGGGAGACCATCAAACTCAAGGGACATGGTCTCCGCTACACGAACAGCTACATATAAATATTCTGGAGATGGGAGCGGTGCTCTGTGCTCTCCGAGCTTTCCACTCCCTCATGATATCAGGAATACTATTGATCCAGACCGACAACACAGCGACGGTCTGGTACATCAACAAGCAGGAAGGCACCTGATCATACCCCCTTTGCAGGGAGGTGATGTGAGTGTGGTACTGAGCAGTCCAGCACGGCCTGTCTTTGATAGTGGTCCATCTTCCAGGGCTGAGCAACGTCCTGGCAGACAGTCTCAGCCGCACCGTCGCATGGGTTCACGATTGGGAGCTAAAGCAGGAAGTGGTGTAAGACCTCTTCCTCCAATGGGGTCAACGAGAGATAGACCTCTTCACATCCCCCATTCAATGCAAAACTACCCAGCTTTTGCTCGCTCGTTCCCAGGCGTGGTGTTTTCTGACGAGACACGCTGTCTGTCTTGGACAGGGAGATTTCTGCACACTTTCTCTCCCTTTCCAATTCTGCAGAAGGTTCTGCTGAAGCTACGGGTAGAGGGTGTTCATATCAGTACCTCTTCGTCTCTCCCTCGACCTTCTATGTCAGGAGCAGGGCAGCCTGGTGCACCCGAACCTCAAGTCTCTCCACCTGCATGTATGGCACCTTTGAACATAGCTGTCTCTCATTATGGTGTCTCTTCTCGAGTCGTCCAGGTTCTAGTAGAGGCTAGGAAACCCTCTACCAGATCCACGTATGCTATGAAGTGGAAGAGATTCTCTATCTGGGCCATGGCCAAGGGCCTGGACCCATTCACTTGCTCAGCCCCCCAGGTCCTTGAGTACCTCGTGCACCTGTCTGATTCGGGCCTCAGTTATTCTTCTCTGAAGGTCCACCTATCTGCGGTTTCCGCCTACCACCTTCCAGTGGGGCTCTTGCCCAGTTGGAGGTCTCCAGAACCTTTCTTAAGGGGATCCTCCACCTTAAGCCTCTGATCCGGAATCCGGTTCCCCCCTGGGATTTCAATTTTATTTTAGAAAAACTTACTTTGCCCACTTTTGAGTCAGCAGCAAGTTGCGACATGTGTTCTTTATCCTGGAAAACGCTCTCTTTGGTTGCTATAACCTCAGCTCGAATGATTTCAGAGCTTCAGGCCCTTGTCTGTAAGGAGCTTTACTTGATTTTCCACAGAGATTGGGTGGCTCTGCAGACTTACCCTTTCTTTCTTCCGAAAGTTGTTTCGGAATTTACATTGAACCAGAATGTTGAACTGCCGGTATCTTACCCACAGTATTCCAACAGGGAGGAATACCTCTTGCACACTTTAGATATGCACAGGATTCTGAGATACTACATCTCTAGGACCAGAGAGGCTTGGAAGTCTGACCAGTTGCTTGTGACCTTTGCTCCCAAATGTCAGGACAAGGCCATCTCCAAACAGGGTTTGTCAAAATGGTTGGCCAACTGCATCTCGTACATTTACCACAAGTAAGAGAAACCCCTTCCGGAGGAAGTGAAGGGCCATTCTACTCGGGGCATGGCTGTTTCGACTGCCTTTCTCAGGAACGTGTCCACTGCGGATGTTTGCGCAGCGGCCACTTGGTTTTCTGCCCACACATTCACCAAGCATTACAGTCTGGACATTGCCTCTAGGCGTAGAGCAGATTTTGACCTCGCCGTTCTGCAAGGCTTTCTTTCCTAAGTATGCTTCTAGTTGGCAGGCGCTCCTTCCTCCTGGGACTTAGTCTCCGACGCCTTGATTTCTTTTTTTTTTTTTAATTTGTTTTTTATTAGATTTTCTCTTACTTTTACATCAGGAGACATTTTACAAACAGTGGATTTTCTATGATTACTTCAGATTTGTTATACAAGAGAAACAGTGCATAAACATCTTTTACATTGGTTACAGATTTAGACCAAAACTGAACTATCTTTGTCTTGTATAGAGTTGGACCATTCCCTGCCCCCACTCACTTCTCTTATCGTCCCCTCTCCAAAACCTACCCCTTAAGGGCAGAAATTGGGATCAACCCTTGCCTGATTGGCTGACCATCTCCTCAATAGGGTGGTGAAACTATCTGTTTGGTTGTTTAGTTTCGCTGTGAAGTTTTCCATCTGGTATATAGCATACACAATTTGTCTCCAATCCTGTATACTTGGTACTGCTTTCATCATCCATTTCCTTGTCAAAGATTTCTTTGCTGCCAACAGCAGAATGGCAAGCAGGGTCTTAGTCCAAGGGGAGGAGCGATCCGGATAGACGGCCATGAGCACCATCTCAGCCGTGAGCTTGACATATTCACCTAGGCCCTCACTGATTCTATTTTGTATACTTAGCCAGAAAGGCATTAGGCGTGGGCATAGCCACATTATATGTGCTAAGTCAGCTAATTCTGCTCCACACTCCCTCCAACAGACCCCGTATTCCCTTGGAAGATATTTAGTCAGGCTAGCCGGTGATCTGAAAAATCTAGATCTACATTTCCAGGAGTATTCCCTCCAAACGTGAGATCTGGTGATTTTGACCACTCTCAGAGATGAAGAGGACCATTCTTACGTTGGACACCACGAGGTCCAAGTCCTTATTCAACTTTCTAGGATTGAGTTTGTTGATTCTTTTGATTGATCTCGCATCATCTTGTATAAGTTACCAATTAAATGGTTCCAATGTTGTCCCCGAGAGTGGTCAATGAATAATTTTAGGAGGGGGAGGGGAGACTTCAGTTTAACCTGGATAATTCTATTATGTAGAAGATGGTTTCTAATTTGGAAGTATCTGAATTGGTCAGCATCTGGGAGATTAAATTTTGATTTTAATTCTTCAAATGATAGGATTCCGTTTGGGCCCAGAAACTGGAAAACCTGCTCCAGTCCCAGCCTACGCCAATGGGAGAAAGCTAAGTTGTTATGGGACGGGACAAAGAGATCATCTTCTGAAATTAACTTACAATATTCGTTAATTAATTGAAGTGGCTCTTTTTCACGCATTTTGAACCATATTTTTAAGACCTGTGAGGTAATGACTGAGAAATCTTTTAAAGGAGGGGTTCTCCCTGGAGATGAAAAAATTATTTTTTTAATGTCATACATGTCATTCAAATGGAATTCCAGCCTCTTCCATTGGGAGTCGAACATGTCCAAAAGCCATAGTGAAAAAGGATTTTTAAAAAGACAGCCTCAGCGAATTTTTTAAGGTCCGGAAGATTAGTTCCACCCTGAGCTAATGATAATTTTAATATAGAAAGGCGATTTCGTGGTTTCTGTTTGTTCCATATAGAAACATAGACTTTGATGGCAGAAAAGGACCACTTGGCCCACCCAGTCTGCCCATTTCCCTACCTACTGGATAAGCTGCAGATTCTAGTTAACCAACAGCCTACTTCCTGCAACCCCCACACTATAATTGCCTTGTGTTTGTCCCATGCATGTTTGAATTCCCCCACTGTTTTAGACCCAACGACCTCCTCAGGAAGGCTGTTACATGTATCCACCACTCTCCCGTGAAAAAATTTCCTCACATTACCCCTGAGCCGTCCCCTCTATCTTTAAATTGTGTCCCCTTGTTCTTACATCTCTTTTTCTGAAAGATGCTACCGCCTGGACTTTGTTGATTCCCTTGAGGTACTTGAACGTTTCTATCATGTCCCCCTGTCCCTCCTTTCATCAAGAGTATACATATTAAGCTCTCTGTCTCTCTTCATATGATTTCTGCTGCAGACCCTGCACCATTTTAGTTGCCCTCCTCTGGACTGCTTCCATCCTGTCTATGTCCTTGCGTAGATGGGGTCTCCAAAACTGCACACAGTACTCCAGATGGGGTCTCACCAACTGTCTGTATAGAGGGATAACCACTTCCCGTTTTCTACTTGTGATGCCCCTTCCTATGCATCCCAGTATCCCCCTGGCTCTCCTTACCGGCTTTTCACATTGCTTACCCACCTTTAGGTCATCTGTTATGACTACCCCCAGGTCCCTTTCCATTTTTGTTGTTGTTAGTACCTCCCCTGCTATTGTGTACTCTTCTCCTGGGTTTTTGTTTCCCAATTATTGGAAATAATAAAACGCTACTTGTGAATTTTATGACTGCTCCTAGTTTCCGTATGCTTCCTGACCTACAGTCGTGGCCAAAAATATTGGCGCCCTTGCAGTTTTTTCTAATAATGCACCATTCCTTCCAGAAAATTGTTGAAATTAAAAAAGTATTTTGGTATCCACATATGTATTTCTTTGGTTCGCAATGGAATAAAACACAAAAAGCAGAAAAATTTACTAAATCTTGGCTTATTCCACACAGACATCCTTAAATGGCCCAGACAAAATTATTGGCACCTTTTAGAAGTAGTTAAAAATAATTAGATTTCAAGCAGGTGATTCTCCTTCACTTTGGAATTGAACTCACCTGTGGTGAGTTGCAGGTGCCTGCAACATAAAAATCACTCATTCAACCAGTTTTAATAGAGAAAAGGACTCATTCTCCAGTTTTGTGTCACTGTGTGTACCGCAATGAGCATGGAGAAAAGAGACAGCCAGAGAATTGTCTGAGGAGGTCAGACAGAAGATTGTAGCCAAGCATGGACAATCTCAAGGCTACAAATCAATCTCCAGAGACCTTGATGTTCATGTTTCCACCGTACGTAATGTTATCAGGATGTTTAAGGCCCATGGCACTGTAGTCAACCTCCCTGGACGTGGCCGCAACAGAAAGCTTGATCGAAGATTGCAGCGCAGGATTGTTCAAATGGTGGAGAAAGCACCTCGATCAACTGCCAAACAGATTCAAGCTGACCTTCAGACACAAGATGCGACAGTTTCAACTACCGCACCATCCGTCGTAACTCAATGAAAGGGGTTATGGTAGGAGGCCCAGGAGGACCCCACTGCTGAGAGAGACATAGAAAGCCCGACTGGGGTTTGCCAAAACACACCTGAACAAGCCAAAATCCTTCTGGGAGAATGTCCTGTGGACAGATGAGACCAAATTAGAGCTTTTGGTAAAGCACATCATCTCTATGTTTACAGAAAATAAATGAAGCCTTCAAAGAAAAGAACACCTTCCCTACAGTCAAACATGGAGGAGATTCAGTGATGTTTGGGGTTGCTGTGCTGCCTCTGGCACTGGGTCACTTGAGCAGTGTGCATGGCATCATCAAATCTGGAGATTACCAGGCCATTTTGGAGCGCAATGTTGAACCCAGTGTCCAAGCTGGGTCTCCATCAAGGTCATGGGTCTTCCAGCAGGACAATGACCCCAGACACACTTCAAAAAGCACTCAGGAATGGTTCAAGACAAGACGCTGGACTGTTCTGAAGTGGCCAGCAATGAGTCCAGATCTAAATCCCATTGAAAACCTGTGGAGAGATCTGAAAACAGCAGTTGGGAGAAGGCACCTTTCAAATCTGGGAGAACTGGAGCAGTGTGCACAAGAAGAGTGGGCCAAACTGCCAGTAGAGAGGTGCAGGAAGCTCATCCTTGGCTATAGGAAGCAGTTGATTGCAGCTATTTTGACCAAAGGCTGTGCTACCAAATATTAAGTCTAGGGTGTCAATAATTTTGTCAATGCCATTTCTTTTCATTTTCTGATTTACAGGATATATTAAATTCTGAATCAAAAACAAAGGTTCTGTAATATTAACAGAGAAATAAAGAATTGTGGTAACCAAATACTGTACTGTTGTTAATTTCAACTTATGTTTAGAGGAAATTGTGAGTTATTTGAAAAAGTGCAAGGGCACCAATATTTTTGGCCACGACTGTATGCCTTGATGATACAGACCTGAAGTCCCTACATCTGTATACATGGCTCCAAAAGCATTACATGATTTGTAGTATCCCCTAAAGTTGCTGATGTTCTGATTGCAGCTAGAAAGCCTTATAACAGATACGTATTCCTTGAAATGGAAGTGGTTCACTGTGTGGGCTGCTCCCAGAAATTTGGACCCATTTACATTTCCTTTAAATGCTGTTCTGGCGTACTTGCTGTCACTGTCAGACTTTAGTCTACATTATTCCTCACATAAGGTGCATTTTGGCCCTTATATCAGCTTTCTGTGCTGCTATTGATGGTTGTATGGTTGCCCAGTTAGAGATGACCCGACCATTTATAAAAGGTAATTCTCCATTTGAAACCTCCTCTCCACAGTCCAGTCCCACCTTGGGACTTGAATTTTGTGTTTGAGAAATTGACATTGGCTCCATTTGAGCAGGCAGAGTTGTGACCTATGTTTCGTGACATAGAAAAAGTTATTCTTAGTTGCAATCACTTCTAATTGAAGGATTTCAGAGCTTCAGGCTGTAATGTGTAAACCTCCTTATTTTACACAGTCAGTCTCTTTGCGTACAAATCCTAAGATTCTCATGAAGGTGGCATTTGAACTTATACTGAATAAAACGATACACCTTCCTGTTTACTGCCCTAAGCATGCTTGTCCTGGTGAGGCACTGTTTCACACTTTAGGCATACATAGAATACTCAGTTGCTATGTTAATCGCACCAGGGACTACAGAAAGTCCTCTCAGCTTTTGTTTCATTCACCCCTGGGAAAGAGGGTGCTCCTGAGTCTAGACAGTGCCTGTCCAAATGGCTGTCACATTTTATTATGTTCTGTTATAGGAAGTACAGTGAGGAAGTTCTGATGTAGTTTGTGGCCACTCCACTGGGGGAATGGCCACCCCTGTTGCTTGTTTCAGAATTTTTTTGCTGCTGACACTTGTGCTGCTGCCAGCCGCATGGAGCATTGTCCATATCTTCACCAAACATTACAGTCTAGACATAGTCTCTCAGACATGCTGGATTCAGACTTGCTGTATTGCAAGGCCTGCTGTCCTGAATATTTATCAGACTGTAACATCCTTCTAGCTTTTATTTAGGACTGCTTGGGAATCATTCGAAAGGTGTGTCCTAATGGAGGAGATATCCTCGAAGAAAATAGAAGTTATGTACTTACCATCATAGTAGATCTTCGAGAGAATCTCCTGCATTAGGCCATGCCATCTCCCTTCTGCTTCGTGAGGGTTACATCAGATGATGTACAGTACCTGCAACTAATCCATGAATTAAATATCTAACCCTGTATATTTATTTGATAATCTGGTAGGTACACTGGTCCGAGGGACCATTTTCAGGTGCGACCTGTGCCATCTAAATGGCACATAAAGTACAGTTGAAGCAACATACAAATCAGGGTGGCACATACAGTACAGTTCAAGCATAAAATAACAGTTTATATGGGTAGAAACAACCAGCCATACAGTGAATACAATAAGCAACAAAATAAAAGTTGGGCCCCCTGACTGAAACACAGGTCAGTGGTGCGAATAACAGGGAGGCTTAATTCAACTAATAAACAGTAGCCTGTCTCCAATAAAGATGCACAGTGAATCCACTAATAGATAATTGCTTCAAAACATGACCAGCAGTCTGAGCCAGGTACAGGAAAATTACCCCCATCCTATGTGTGGAGGGGCACTTGCAGACATTTTGAAAATGTCTTTTGAAGAGGAGGGAAGTGCCCAGTTAATGAAGTGTGGCCAGTAAGCCATTACAAAGCCTGGGGACAGCAAGGAGAGGGCTTTCTGGCCCATCTCAGTTGCTGTCAGGAGATGTTAAAGGAGTTAAGAGGAGGACCTAAGTTCCCATATTTATTTATTTTAGTCTTTGGTTACTGGGTAAGTGCACAGATCCGAGGGACCAGTTTCAGGCACGACCCTAGCCAACAAGTGGCACAACAGAAGTTACATACAGGTGCAGTCAAATGTACAGAGAGAACAGATTGATGCAGTACAGTTTATGAATGCATCGGGTACGACCCTAGCCAAAAACGTGGAACAAAATTTACATACAGGTGCAGTCAGTGTACAAACAGATACAGTACAGTTTACAAAATGTGCTGGGAAAATTCAGGGGATACATAGTAAATTTTATCACTACAGTTACAGCAGTGTAAGGGAGAAAAAGAAATACATTACAGATTTACACTGAGTAAACAGGGTGGGGGATACGAGACAACGGGGAATAACCAGTGCAAGTAGATACAAATACACATGGCATATTGAGTTCATAACAACAGGAAGACTGGTTATGGTTTCTGGTTTAAGGAGAGCAGGTACAGAGTGCTGTAGTGGTAGTACCCTTATAAGAGCAAAAGGAAAATAGGGCTGGGGTATTGAGGATAAGGAATGGGTCAAATTAGATTACCCTGGTTGGCACAGGGATTTGGCCTCCTTCTGTAACCAGTCTTTGAGTTGAAGTTTGAAGGTGCAGTGGGTCTCGGCAGATCGGATTGAAATGGGGAGGCTGTTCCATAGGGAGGGAGCAGTAATTGACAGCATTTTGCCACCCATAGCAGAGGACATTTTAGATGCATCTTCTTTGAGACAATCTCTGCAGCAGGTCATAACACATGGGATATCAGCCACAGGCGTCATTTCCTCCAGATGACTTCTTAGCAGTCGACCCTGGGACCTCCCCCTAATGTTACCACGTGGTGTCAGTATGGCACATATAAAAGGGGGAGGTCCCAGCTGCTACTCAGTTCTTTTCAACCATGACCTGCATGCTACAAGTCCTCCTTTGGAGCTGTGCTTACCAGTCGACAGAGTTCTACCAACCAAACGGTCGACGGTGGGTTCTGGGGTGATTTTGCAGCCTCCATCGCTGCCTGTCTCTCCCCCCCCTTTCCGGTTTCCAACCATCATTCATCGATGATGGCTTCTGGCCCGTCATTTCTCTCGACAACTGGCCTTACTTCACGGGGCTGTATGCTAGCGCCCTTGTCGACAATCCTTGGGTCTTATACACACCCCATGTTGACAGCTGCTCGCTTGGTACCACTGCCATTTTCAATCCTGTCAGTGGACCCTATTCATTCAGTCCATTCTACTTCAGCTGGACAGATGGCCATGATTGATGTCTAGGCCATAGTAAATACTTTCCAGGATCTTACGAAGATGACCCCGTGAAGGGTTGGCTCCGGTCTCTGCTCAGTCTGTCTTCTTCAACCCAGGGGACGGCCAGCTCTTCCCCTGTCTCCCTGGATTTTCAGCCTCTGGATTTGGACATGGATGACCCTTTCCTGCAGGACTTTGACTTGGCTGACCTGGATGTGGATGAAGGTATGGGCCTGGAGGAGTCCCCACAGCCCTCCTCGGCCATCTCGTGCAGGGTGAACCTACCATGTTCTCTGCTTGATGATCCTTCAGACATTATGATACATCTCCAGAAAACGTTTGGGTTCCAGGGCACTGAGCAAGATGCTTCAAGAAAGAAGTTGGTACAGTATTTGGGTGTACCGGAATGCCCTACTCTAGTTGTCCCCCCTTTGGTGGACGCCTTTGAAGAGGCTATGTGGGCTTCTTGGAAGCAACCCTTTAAAATCACCTCCAATCCTCGTAAGGCTGGTAGGCTTTATCAAGCCCCAGTTGACCACCCCTACTTTGTCTCCACCTCAGGCGGATTCTGTGGTGATCAGTGCTGCTCATGATAGGTCCTCTAGACCTCAACACATGAGTGTGCAGCCCCTGGATAAGGAATCCAAGAAATTGGATGTTATGGGGAAAAGGGTTTATGCCTTGGCTACTAGGTCTCTCCGTATACTCAGTTACTTGGGACACCTCCTGAAATATCAGGAGGAAATCCTAAAAGCCTCCCAGGCAATGGTCCAGTTGCTCTCTGCTGGTTCTACCCAGGAGGATCTGTCAGGAAGATGTGTACTGCGTCTGCTGTATGCCGACACCTGCTCAGGGCCTCCTATGATGCCGTTGACACTGCTTCCCGTACGTCCTCTGCCAGAGTTTGTCTAAGATGTCATGCCTGGTTGAGAGTGTCAGGATTTTCACAGGGCGTGCAGCAGTCTATCCTTAATGCTCTTTTTAAAGATGATTAGCTTTTTGGTCTACAGACCCAAGAAATGTTGAAGGATTTACAAGACTCAGGTCGTACCCTTCAGTCAGTCCGCACCCTGTACTGTCCAAAAGCAAAACCGGCCTACAGGGGATCCTCTGGGGCCGCCCCTACAGATCACGTCCCAACGCTCGAAGACCACCTGCCAACAAGCGTAAGCCTCGGTTGACATTGCCTGGTCCTAGAAATGTTCTGAAAACGTCCCGTTATGTCCCTGCTTCTCCCCAGCAGGGCCAACCTTCGGCCTGAAGGTCATCTTCCGGTTGTGGGACCGGAGACCCATCCTATGGGGGGGGGGGTTTCCCTGCTCCTACAAGGGTGGCAAGCCATCTCTTCCGACCTGTGGCTCCTGCAACTGATCGAATAAGGACACACAGTGGAGTTCACGGAGATGCCCCCTGCTGTGCCACCAAGGGTCTCTCATTACCCCCCAGACCGAGCACTGATCTTACGGAATGGAATCAATGCTTTGCTCACAAAACATGCCATCAAACCAGTTCCCCTTCCACAGAAGGGTGCGGGGTTTTACTCCCATTTGTTCCTGGTTCCCAAATGGACAGGGGATTTACACCCCATTTTGGATCTAAGGAGTCTTAACTGCTATATCAAATACCAGAAGTTCAAGATGGTGTGTCTCCCGACACTTCTCCCCCTTGTTGAACACAGGAGATTGGTTCTGCTCTCTCGAAATGAAGGATGCATACCTCCATATCCAGATGCACCCTGCTCACAGACGGTTTCTCTGATTCTTGTTCCAGGGTCATCATTACCAATTCAGAGCCCTCCCATTCGGCCTTTCCTTGGCCCCAAGGGTGTTCACAAAATGCCTAGTGGTGGTTGGGACAGCCTGTATGTCTTTCCTTACCTGGACGACTGGTTTCCGGAAAGCATCTTCCTGCCACAGGCTGCTGTTCACGCTTTCTCAAACTCTTCAGTTGGTCAGCCAGGTGGGGATAGCTGTAAACTATCCGAAATCCAAGATGGACCCTGTGCAACGTCTCCTCTACATGGGAGATGTGTTGGACATCTCCTTGGGGATGGCATTTTTGCCCAAGGCTCGGGCAGACGCCCTGATTGCTTTGGCGTGCAGACTAGAGTCCAGCAGATTGGTCTCGGCACGAGACTACCTGCGCCTCCTGGGTCATTTGGCGGCCACGATTCCAACAGTCCCCCATGCTAGGCTGAATATGAGGGTCTTTCAGTGGTCCCTGAGAGTCCAGTAGGACCAGTGGGAGGACAAATTCGATGCCCCGGTACTGATGTTTTCCCTGGCTCTTCGAGCCCTACAATGGTAGAAGTCCGCGTCCAACTTAATGCGAGGCATGCCGTTTCGTTCTCCTGTCCCATGTTTCATTTTGACTACAGACGCCTCCTTGATAGGGTGGGGTGTTCATCTCCTGCACGTCTGATCCCAAGGATTCTGGACACCAGTAGAGACCCGTCTCTGCATCAGTGTTTTGGAGATGAGGCAGTCTTCTAGGCTTTACAGGTGTTCGAGACTCTCCTTCCCCCAGGTTGCGTTCAGGTGCAGTCAGACAATTCTGTGGTAGTTCACTACTTAAACCAGCAAAGAGGCACCCATTCATACCCTCTCTGCAGAGAATCGATGAGGGTCTGGTACTGGGCGATCCAGAGAAGTGTCCATCTTCTGGTAGTCCACATCCCCGGAGTGTCCAACACCCTGGCGGATGGTCTGAGCAGATCCACTGTCCTGGCCCACGAGTGGGATATCCTACCGGACATCCTAAATGACGTCTTCTGCCAGTGGGGCTGACCAGAGTTGGACCTATTTGCCTCTCCGCAAAACTGCCCCTTTACTGCTCTCTCGAGCGAGGTCCCAGAAAGTGTGGCAGGTCACATTATCTCTTTCCTGGACAGGAAGGTTTCTTTACACCTTCCCGTCCTTTCCTCTCTTTCACAGAGTACTACTCATACTGATCCGGGATGGGGTGTCTATGATTCTGATAGCACTGTTCTGGCCAAGACAGATTTGTTTCCCTCTGCTTCTACAGCTCTCGGTACCAGATCTCCTACCTCTGCCGATTTGCTGGGTTCTGTTGTCCCAGGTGCAAGGCTCCCCGCTACACCCAGACCTTCACTTCCTCCATCTGCACGCCTAGCTCCTGAGTACATAGTCCTCTCACGCTTCAGGGTGTCCCCAAAGGTGACGGAAGTCCTCCTGGCTGCCAGGAAACTGTCTACACTATCTTCTTATTCCATAAAGTGGAAATGCTTCTCCATTTGTGCATCTACAAAGGACCTAGATCCTTATGAGTGTTCCCCTCCGAGCATCTTAGACTATTTGCTCTCCTTGTCAGAGGGTCGACTGAAATATTCCTCTATAAAAGTCCACCTTTTGGCCATCACAGCATTTCATTTACCTGTGGACAAAAAAAACATTGTCCCAGTTACGTTTGATTCAAACCTTTTTAAAAGGTATTCTGCACCTTCATCCCCCTATCCGGGATCCAGTCCCTGTGTAGGATTTGAATTTAGTGCTTGAAAAATTGAGTCCTTTTGAGCCCGCTGACTCCAGCAAACTATTATCTTTCTTGGTAAACTATATTTTTAGTTGTCATTACGTCAGTAAGACATATTTCAAAGTTGGGGGGCGCTGTGGAGCCCGAGCTAGACGGAAGCCTGGAGACAGAGCTCTTCGAATATTGCTCCCAAAACACGTGAAAAACTAAATTATTTGAGAAGAAAACCAAAATATCTCTACAGATTATTGCAGTGGAAAGACTGGAGACAGGAATGGGGAATCCTCGCAAAGATAAAACATCAGCTGATGGCTCCAGAGTCAAAAACCCTTCAGGATCCCAGACCATGCGGTCCACCATAGGCCCCGTTTCCGAGGCTGCTGAGGAGGGATCAGGGAAACAATGCAATCGCTTGGCCTTAAACTAAATCATTTAATAAAGTCGGTGGCAGGCCTATCGGACAAGTTTGACAATTTAACCAACAGAGTGGTAGCTGTGGAAACTAGTGTGAAGCTAACATGGCAGCAGCGGAGTCCAGCCGCGGATGCGGCAATGGGGCTGTATCGGCCGTCCTGAAAGAAAATCACACTTGAAATCTAGAATAGAGAGCTTAGAGAATCAAGCTCGAGCTCACAATTATACTATGCTCGGTTTACCCGAGAGTCATGGAGGGACTACTTATTGCTGTACTTACAAGAATGGCTAGTCCAACAACTGGGCGAGGAAGCTAACCAAGTAGTGCAAAATTTCAGAAGGCATACCGAGGTGACATCGAGGGAAGGCCTAGCAATCCAGGCTTACCACAGGGCTGTGGTGGTGGTAACAGACGGAGTTGGATCCAGGGATCACCTGCTGGCACTAGCCCGATGTAAGAAATCGTTACTACAGGATGGGCAAGCCGTTAGTATGTACCCCGATTTGAGCTATGCAACACGGCAAAAACGCAAGCAGTTCGATGGTGCTCGTGCAATATTGAGAGAAGCAGGTATTTCTCATTGACTAGTGTTCCCAGCCCGGCTAAGAATAGTGACTAATGGCAGAGTGTATGATCTTCCTGGACATAAGTCTCCACCACTCATTCACACTAGTGGGATTAGCGCCGGAGGCACTAAGACCCATCGGGAGCAAACTTTTTGCTGGAGGGTCGCCGCGAGACACGGCGCCGCGAGCAGCGGCTCGAGCGGTAATGACCATCTCGGCGACGACCCTCCAACCGCCTCAGTTCCTTTTTTCCCGTCGTCGAGTGCACTTCAGTGACGACGTCGCTCGCCTGTCGGGAGTCAAACTTCAAACTAGCGCATAGTTTTCAGTTTGTTTTTTTGTAACTTTATCACGATAAGTAGTATCGCTTAATTTTATTCTATTTTCGTTAAATTTTTCTAATATTTAAATTTTACTTGAAGAAGTCTCGGCCTACTGGACGGTCGAACCATGAGCAGGTCAGGTGGTGAGGGAGACTTATATGAAGCTGTTCAGTCAGCGGGCTGGGTCGGTCAGCCTCCTTCTCCTCAGCGGGGTTCTGACAACGGTCAGTCCGATGCCGGGGATGAGGCGGTCCCCGCCCGGCAAAAAATGGCGGTCGCATTCTCGTACCGTTCGCCTCGAGCTCTTCTTCGTACAGGTCAAAAAAGAAGGCATCACTCGGTCGCCCTCTGGTATGTCTGCGCGTCGACGCTCGGTTATCGTTGCTAGTTGCCGGTCTCCTTCTTCGGAGTCGCCAACTTCCGGTAATCGTCGTCCTCGACATCGGAGCCCCTCCCCGCCTATAGGTAGGACTCCAGATGAGCAGTTTCATCAGTGGGCCGCTCTTATGGAGCAATGGGCTCGGAGGTTGGTTCTTCTGCCTGGCTCGGTTGCCTCGGAGCCCTCGGGCCCCTCCGGTGATCAGGTAGGGCGGTTGGACCTTCCTAGTCGCGTGGCGCCTTCTTCGGTGCCAGCGACTCCGTGCTTAGGTGTTTCCCCCCCTCACATGGCTGCGGCGCAGGGGGCCTCACCGATGCCCTTATCTCCTGGTTTTTTTCCTTCTCTAGCTTTCCAAGTTCCTGGGGCTCTTCCGGCGCCTTCGCAGGGTCTGTTGGCTTGTCGGCGCCGTTTTCGGTGCCGCTGGGTCTTCTTGGCTGGTATGTGAGTCTTCTGTTGCCGCGCCCGTTGGACTGAAATGGCGCCAATCGCGTTGTCGTCCAGCGCGCCGAGGTGCTGCGAGGGCAGCGTGCCTCTTGAGCGCCGTGCGCCTCCTCGGTGCCCGTCTTCAGCCCGTTTTGCCGTCTCGGCGCCAGCATGCGGTGCTCTCCTTGTTTTCTGCTATTTCCTCCTCTCTAATTTCCTCCTTTCCTGTCCAAACAGTCCTTTCTGGACCATCAGGAGATGATGTTGAGCCTGACCCAGACCTTGGTTGGGTGATGAAGTGGAGAAACAGGATCTTTCTTTGCTACAGAGCCTGTGGTGAGGACCTGTCCTTTAAGTCTCTGTTGAAGAACCTGGGATCCACTCTTTCTCTCAGACTACAGACATCGATCCTGGGAAGATATTAAGACTCAGTATCTTCATGCTTGAGATCCCCACGGATTTGACTCCTCCGATCCAGCCTTCCTTCGAGACGCTGTCTCAAATGGTATAGAATAATCCTCTCTTATTCCCTCAGTGGCTAAATCCATTGATAAAGTATTCAGCTCCCAAGGATCGTCCCATTTGGCATCCCAAGCCTTTGCGGATCCTATTGTAGTCCTGGCAGAGAATGACAAAGGTCGTTCTTCCTCAAACTACTACAGCTCGACCTATTAACAAAGAGTCTCGTAAGATTGATACATTAGGTAAGAGGTCTTTGCTGCCTCCACTCTTAAGTATCGTATTGCCAGTTATCAAGGCTATTTTTCTCAGTATGAGTATATCCTGTGGCACTCTATGAAAAGAATGGTTGAAGCTCTTCCAGATTCGGATTCAAGTCAGAGCTTCTTCTGACCGTTATTAGAGTATTGAGTCCAATAACCAACAGGTCAAAGCCGCCATGGACGCTTTCGACACTGCTTCTCGCTCAGCAGCCGCGGGGATTTGTACTCGGCGCCATTCCTGGCTGCGTACTTCTGGCTTCACGAATGATGCTCAGCAGCAGGTGATGGCGCTGCCTTTTGATGGCTCCTTTCTTTTTGGCCCTCAGGTGGAGCAAGCCTTAGAGGCCACTCAGAAGACTAGATCGGCCATTAAGTTGGCCAGACCTCCGCCTGCCCCCTCTCGGGGGCATGTGAACAGACGTCAGTTTCATAGTCGTCAGTCCTTTCGAGGCAGAGGCAGGGGAAGCTTCCATAAAAGCCAACCTGCCCAACCTCAAAAGAAGATGCAGCAGAAAGCGCAGGGGCCTAAAGCTCCCAGCGCTACCTTATGAGTCGTTGGCCCAAGTTCCATCCACTCTGCCGGTGGAACTTTCTCCTCAGTGGGAGGTGCGTCTGATGTACTTCTACAACCAGTGGAGTCCATAACCAGGACAAATGGGTCCTCGGATAATTCGAGGTTATTCTCTCAATTTCTTGAAACCCCGGATTGTCCTCCCAGGCGACAACCCAGGTTGTCGGCCTCTCAATCAGACCTCCTCACCGCGGAGATCCAGGGCCTTCTGAACAACAGGGCAATAGAACTGGTGCCCCCGCATCTGCGAAACACAGGGTTCTACTCCCATTACTTTCTGGTTCCAAAGAAATCTGGGGGGATGCGCCCCATTCTAGACCTCAGAAAGTTAAACAAATTCCTCCCCAGGGAGAAATTCAAGATGATTTCCTTAGGTACCCTGTTACCCTTGCTGCATCAGCACGACTGGCTGGCCTCTCTGGATATGCAGGATGCTTACCAGCATATCCCGTCCACCGACCCACCACAAGTTCCTCAGGTTTGTAGCTTTGGGTCAGCATTATCAGTTCAGAGTCCTGCCCTTTGGGTTATCCTCGGCGCCCATGAGTTTTTACAAAGTGTTGTGCAGTTCTCGTGGCGCATCTCAGGAAAGTCGGACTCAGTGTTTCCCTACCTGGACGATTGGCTAGCAAGCCCTTCCGGCCAAGGGACTTTGGAAGCCGTGCAAACGACTTCTCGTCTTCTCACGTCCATGGGAGTTCTGCTGAATTTGAAAAAATCTCAACTGCAACCCTCCCAGAGGCTCCTTTTCTTAGGGACACTTCTAGACACCTCTTCAGCGAAGGCTTTCCTTCCAGAGGACAGAAGACTCGACATCCTTCGAATGGCCCGTTACATCAGGGAGAACCAATCGGTTACAGCTCTCTCGATGCAACGCATGTTGGGTCTCATGGCGTCCTCGGTCTTCACTGTCCCTCTGGCCCGACTGCACATGAGAACCACCCAATGGATGCTCTCCACTCAGTGGTCCCGACCTCTCACCCCAGTCTTATCCATCAAGGTGATGGAGCCCCTTGAGGTCTCTCACCTGGTGGTCTCAGAAAACAATCTCCTGGAAGGATTCCCTTTGCTCCCCGGATCATCAGATCTCCATCACCACAGGCGCATCGCTAATGGGATGGGGGCTCACTGTCTCTCCCTCCACATCAAGGTGTATGGACTCAGTTGAAACTCATCTCCCATAAATGTCCTGGAGATGAGGCGGTCCTCTATGCAATCCGAGCTCTGAAGGATGTCCTTTGTCACAAGAACATTCTCCTTCAAGCGGACAACAAAGCAGTGATGTATTACATCAACAAGCAAGGCGGTGCTCATTCTTATCCCTTTGCAGGAAGCAATGAGGGTGTGGGAGTGGTGCTTGGGCACAAGTCTCTGATTCAGCGGTTTATCTGCCAGGTATACAAAGCGACCTAGCAGATCACCTCAGCAGAGCAGGCAGACCCTCACAGTGGTCTCTCGATCCAGCCGTAGCTCGGTCCCTGTTCAAAGAGTGGGGACTCAGACCTGGACCTTTTGCATCCCACTCCAGCAAAAACTGCCTCTCTTCTGCTCCAGAAATCCAGGGCCTGGCATTTTCTGTCAGGATGCGTTCAGGCTGCAGTGGACAAACGCTTTCTTTCGCCTTTCCACCGCTTCCTCTAATCCAGAGAGTACTCCTCAGGTCGAGTCTCAGGGGACCAAGATGATTCTCATTGCTCCTTCCTGGCCTCGGCAACTATGGTTTCCTCTACTCAACAGTATGTTGGCAGCCTCTCGAGACCACTTCCTTTGCAAATCAGTCTTTTGACTCAGGGTTCGTTGGTCCATCCAACCTGAAATCACTTCACCTTCATGCTTGGCTCCTGAAGAGATAGAAGTGAATCGGTTCAACGTCTCTCGTAGAGTCTCAGACATCTTCTGGCTGCTCGGAAGCCAGCCACCCAGCATCGCTTCCAAATGGAAGCGTTTTCTCTCCTGATGCAAAATCCTCTTGGAATCCCTTTTCCTGTCCTCCTGGCAAGGTTCTGGAGTATCTTTTGGACCTGTCAAACTTAGGTCTTCAGTACTCCACAGTTAAAGTTCACCTTAGTGCCATCTCAGCGTTCCATGAGCGGTTTCTTCCTTAACTCTGGCTCAGTTACCTATGGTGAAGAGATTTCTTAAGGGATTCTCCATACCAGACCCCTGTTAAAGCGTCCAGTTGCAGCCTGGGACATTAACCTGGTGCTGGACATGCTCACTGGAAGCCTTCGAACCCTTAGCTACCTGTGAGCTAAAATTTCTTACCTGGAAGACTGCCTTCCTGGTGGCCATTACCTCAGCCACTGGGGTCTCTGAGATACATGCCCTGATTACGGACCCTCCATTATACTGTATTCCATAAAGACAAGGTAGTTCTCCGTACTCATCTAAATTTCTTCCCAAGGTTGTGTCAGAATTCCATCTAACCAACCTCTGGTACTTCCGCTTACTTAGCTAATTTCCAAAATGAAGGAGCGAGCTCTTCATTCCTTGGATGTTAAGAGAGCCTTGCGGTTCTATTTAGATAGAACCAAGGATGTTACCAAGAACTCAGCAACTGTTCGTTTCTTTCAGCGACACCCGGCTGGGTCAACCTGTCGCTATAGATGCATCTCTTCATGGTTAGTGGCATGCCTTGGTCATTGCTATTCCATGGCTCAAGTTAAATTAGAAGGTAGAGTGCGCGCTCACTCTACTAGAGGCGGTCGCGGCATCCCTAGCGGAAGTGCAATGTTCCAATTGCAGATATACGCCGCGCCACCTGGAGCTCAGTGCATACCTTAGTTAAGCACTATGCACTGGATGTTCATGCTAGGTGACATTCGCGTGCGGCAGAACTATCCTTAATGGGCTTCTATCTTGGCAGCGTGAGCTCTGGCTCTCCTGCGCCCTTGAGGGATTATCAAGCTTGGTACTCTCCACTAGTGTGAATGAGTGGTGGAGACTTATGTCAGGAAGATGAGGAAGGTGCAGCTACCGTGATTCTTGATCTTCTTGGGCGAGAGGTCCTCACTCAATTCACAGCCCTCCCTCCATCCCCGAGCTCACCGCTGTATTGGTCTTCACTCCCTCAAATCTTTAGGCCGTGAGGACTTCTTTGCTGACCCTTCTTACGGGTCCTCTGGACTATCTTATGTCCGTTTTTAATGTTAGGTTTACTCTTTCGTTAGTTCGCTGCACCTCCTTGGTAAAAAGGTACTGAGGCGGTTGGAGGGTCGTCGCTCGAGATGGTCATTACCGCTCGAGCCGCTGCTGTCGGCCTCGTGTCTCAGCGCGTCTCTCGCGCCGACCCTCCAGCAAAAGTTTGCTCCCGATGGGTCTTAGTGCCTCCGGGGCTAATCCCACTAGTGTGAATGAGTGGTGGAGACTCGTCCAAGAAGATCAAGAATTACGGTAGGTACGTAATTTTCCTTTTTCTCGAGTCCTACGGAGGCACTTAAATGGAGCCAAAGAAATGCTGTAAATCGCTCGCGGGTTGCGACCGGAGAAGATTGTACTTCGAATGAAGATGAAACCTGAACTTCTGATAAGTTATAGACAATTTAACATCTTGTTTTGAAGGGGTGGAAAGTGGTTATTCTGGCCAGGACGCTTATTTAAGAGGGCTGTTTGTTAATTTTAATCAGGCCCTTCTATAACCCCGAGCTGGAAATGTTCTTTCCCCTCAATTTCATTTATGTAAACGTTATACTGAGCTAGTTGAATTATATTTCTAACGCGCCACTATAATTGCTATTAGCTGTCACAATATCAGTTTGGTTGTGCCTCTATTAAGTCAACTGGGTATAATATCAGTAAGTAAAGTGATGTGTATTCGAAGATGATACAGGATTTCTTCATAAATAAGGAGAGGGAGTAAAAGAGTTCCTTTTTACTTTTCTAGCTTTAAGACATGTCTTTCCAAAGGAGGTTTGCACATTTAAGTGCACTAATTGTAAAATAGGCATGGTTGATAACTTCCCAGACTTGAGTTTGAACATTAGTGACTTTAACTCTCAGGATCTATGGTCTATAAACCATGCAGCTCATGGGCTCGTTTTGCAGCTTATATACTGGACATTTCTTTAGTTTTTTCTATTGTACCCTCAATGATGTATCTTTTAACATATGCAGACCATTTGAATGTATTAAGAGGAGTGGCACCCTCATGGTTTTATTTTATAAGATGCATTGTCATATGTTAGTGAAATGAAACTGAATGTTTGATGAATAATCAATAAATACAAAGTTTAAAAAAAAAAAGACATATTTCAAAGTTACAGGTACTAATGTGCAAACCTCCCTATCTGCAATTTCATAATGATAGAGTATTTTTATGCACACGTTCGTTTTTGCCAGAGGTTTTCTGGATTTACTGTACAAGACATTTTCGCTATATTCACTATCTTGAAAATCCAGTAAAAATTATATGCCAGTGAAAATATATGCTGCAATTGATGTTAGCTTACTCTTGCACTTCAGCTAAATCAAACTGCCATAAAAATGTCAGAGCAAACAAAACAGTGAAATTTAAGGGCAGTGAATCCATTCTCTTATACAGTACTTCAGATCAGGCTATCTGCTTACGAGTGTACTATGCAGGGTCCGAAATTCCAGGGGAATCCCTGTTTCATACTCTCGATGTGCATAGAACATTGAGAATTTATCTTCTCCGCACTTCACAATTGCAAAAAACTAAGCAACTTTTTGTCTCTTTCACCCCTGGAAACCAGGGTGTTCGGATTTCAAAGCAGTGCTTGTCCATGTGGTTGGCCAACTGCATTTCGTTTATCTGTACAAAATACGACAAACCTCTCATAGGGGTTGTGAAACCCCATTCTACTAGAGGCATGGCTGTCTCCATGGCGTGTTTCCGGGACGTGTCTGCCTTAGAAATTCATGAAGCTGCCACGTGATCTACTGTACATACATTCACATCACAGTCTAGACATCCCTTCCATGAAGCGGGCCACTTTTGGACGGGCTGTTCTACAAGGCCTCTTGTCCTAAGTCCTGATGGTTTGCTTCCTCCTCCCCGTGGTATAATTACTGCTTGGGAATCTTCCCATGGGTTATGACCTGCTGCAAGAGATTGTCTTGAAGAAGATAGTACAGTTGCATAAGAACTTACCGTAACAGTAGATCTTGGAGAGTATCTCTTGCAGCAGGTCATGCTGCGCTGCCCTGCCCACCTTCCCCTTTGCTGTTACATCAGAAGGGTGCCTTGCTCCTGCCTTTTTTACGACTCCATGAACTGCTGCCATATATCCCTCCTTGGTTCCCATCGGAGGCCTGAGAAATGGTTTCTCATTCGGTTGCTAGGATGGAAAAGAACTGAGGAGTAGCTGGGTCTTTCCCCTTTTATACATGCCATACTGACACCAAGTGGTAACATTAGGGGGAGGTCCCAGGGTCGACTGCTGAGAAGTCATCTGGAGGAAATGACCTGCTGCTGCAAGAGATGCTTTCCAAGATCTACTGTTACAGTAAGTTCTTACACAACTGTACTTTCCAGAGTGGGGACCAAGGACACACGTAGGCATCTGGGAGCTGATAGGGTTTTTAGGAGGGATGTGTAAGGGGGCACAGTGCTGCCTATTACGGTGTTTTCAATGATGCAGTGATGCAGCCTAGTGTATAGTCATGACGGCCAGAGAGTGGGAGCCAGCCAAGAGTCTGGTGCAGGTTACAGTGGTGAGTGGAGTAGGGTGCAAGGAGTGCAAATCAACATATATTATTATAGACAGAGGTTAGGTGCGAGCAAAGTGCAGAGGACATTTGGGAATAGATGGGGGAGCAGTAATCAAGGATAGGGAGCAGGTTGCCTTGGGCAATTGCTAGTTGGGCCTCTCTGGTCAGGAACTGTTTTAGTCAATATGCGTCGCCGAGCTTTTGGTTCACCCGTCATACGATGGAGTTGAGAGAGGGAAGGGGTCAATGGTTACACCCAAATATTTGAAACATGGGACATTTTCTAGCGAGGGTCCATCCGGCGTAAGCACCGAGAGAGAAGAGCCAGACTTGGCAGTGTTAGCCAGGTATGGTTTGGACCTGAGAAGCGTTGCCTTTTTTTTAACATTAACCAGGAGCCCATGTGACAGGAACTAGTTGTGGGCTGAGCCAAAATTGTGAGCCAGGGTAGAAGATATGTTTGTCAGTGATTTATCACTACAAAAGAGGACAAAATCATCGGCATATAGTAGTGCTTCACAGGAAAGGCAGTCAGTGGGGAGGGAATTAATAAAGATGGAGAACAATAGCAGGCCCAGGATAGAGCCCTGGGGGACGCTCGTGGAAACGGGCATGTCAGGGGAAGTGGTAGCTCCAATATGCACAGGCTGGAATCGGCCAGATAGGTAGCTCCTAAATCATTGTGAGGTCCTTGCGGAGCAGCCAAGTTGTAGAAGAATGGTTTGCTTAAGCGGGTTGCCTTGGTCAGGTCCACAAACACAGCACCTGTAGCTTTGCTCAAGTCCATGTTTCTAAAGACATAATTTGTAAACTGGGCCAGAGCAGATATGGTGCTGTGGAACTTGCGGAAACCGTGTTGCTGGCCACACAGCAGGTTATATTTACCAACGTGGTCAGACAGTTGCCGGTGAACAATCTTCTCTAGGAGCTTACTGAGGTGGGGGAGCAGAGAGTTTGGTCTGTAATTATCAGATAAGAGGGGGCTCCCCAGCTTTAAAATGGGGAATCATCTTGGCAAGCTCCCAGGAATCTGGCACGGTAGATGTGGTCAACATCAGATTAAAAATAAAGGTGAATGGTTGGAGATGGCAGGAGAGATCATTTTAAGCAGCAAAAGGAAAATGCCATCACTGCCAGGGCTGCCACAATTGGGGACAGTTTTAAGGAGCTTGGTGGTGTCTTTGGCTGACATGATCCGAAAGTAGGAGGAGGGAGGGGCTGATCAGTAGGATCAGGAAGAGGACCAGCAGGTGGCTGTGAGGGTAGTTTCCTTAGGTGAGCATCAAGATCGGCAAACTTTATGTTGAACGCTTGGACAACTTCAACAGGATCAGTTAGAGTACCAGTGGGTGAGCTAAGATGAATTGTAGAGTTTTGTGTATGTGGGTTGAGTAGTGAACTGATAGCGCTCCAGAAACGTTACATATGCCAGTCCTAATACTGAGGAGGCTTGATGGAGGGAGTTCTCCCTATCTCAAGGGGATTATTCAGTAAGGATAACCATAAGGTAGTCACGGCAGGCTTGCAGTGACAGCCAACCAAGCATCATATGTAGGGAGCAAAGATGGGTGTTTTATTGGGTCAGACAGACAAACCTGCAGATGTTGTTATAGATGGTGTTGAGTATAGTGAGGTTGCAATTGAAGGTTTGGGTAAAAATAGTGTAGTAGTAGTCCAGGAGGGGTAGAAGTGTCCCTTGAGCTATGGCAGTCGCACTTCTGGAGTCATAAGATTCTTTAGCTAAAAGTAGACTCCCAGTTTCTGGTTCACATGCTTGACAACTTGTCCAGTGGGATCTATAGAGGTTAGGGAGGGATCATGGGTGACCCCAGGGTATTTGAATGCAGTTACCTGTTAAAGGTAAGACCCAACAGGAGCTGAGCACCCTACTGAACATATGGTTAGCTTTGACTTAGACCCAAAAAGCATTTCCTTCGATTTTCTTTTTGACATTAACAAGTAGTCTGTTTGCAGCAGACCACTCTTGTGTAGTGCCAAACTCCCTGGCCAGGGAAAGGGATAGTTCTAGGATCGTGGATATGTTGTTCATCCACACTTATTGGCATGTCCCTTTCCCCTTTAAATCTTGCTGGAAGTCTTCAGGCTGGCTCCTCCTACCCACTTGGGTGGTAAATATCTCAGCTCCGCCCCGTGACGCCAGATGTTCCTTTCCGCTGGAAGATGCAGTTTGTTTCCCTCATGCTCACGCATTTTGTAGGCCCTGGCTTTCAGAACTTCAGTTTTACCGAAATTAAAACTTGTTCGAGTTAGCGATCGTATTTTCGCATCATGGAGGAGAAATCTTACTCTGGATTTTGCCGGTGTCCTTGCAGCCAAAAAATGTTGCGCACCGATCCCCACCTCACGTGCGTCTACTGCCTCGGTGTTGGCCATGACACCTCGTCCTGCCGCTTCTGTTTGGCCTTCCATCCCAAAGTCCTGGATGACCGCCTTGCACATCTCAAACTGGGGAGACTGTAGGAAAGGAACCCTCCAGTGAAGTTCGAGGAGGCTAGATGGGTGGTTTCCGCGGCTGTGGGTTCCACCGAGCAGCTGGAACACATGCAGGCGTTTGAGGAAGAAGCCGCTCGCGCTTTGGACACGCGAAGCTTCGTCGTTCCGCTCAACTTGGGCTCCACATTCTCGGGCTCCTTCAGGGAGTTGTGCCAGTTTCTCCCCACCTGGCGAGAGGCGCCTGCGGGCTCACACTCCTCCTGATCCCACAAGTGGGAGAAGGAACCGAGCAAGCCTTCATCTCGGCAAAGGCACTCTTGGGACAGAGAGAGGTCTTAGTCCCAGGAGCATGTGGTCTCGACCTTGGTCGAGATCGCTTCCTCAGCCACAGGCTTCACAGATCTTCCGTCGGGCCAGCCAACTGAGGATACGGCCGATGAGGTCGAGATTGTTCTCGATCCAATCAACCCGCTGTCACCGGCCCTGTTCGACTCCTTGGAAAGGACTCTGGTCCTTGTCTTCCCCAGTGAGGAGACCAGTCCGCTGGTGTCCCCATCGAGGAACCGGTTCCGGACCTCTGGGTATCACCGGTCCCGCCGGTGTCTCCCGAGCGACCGAGTCGGCCTGCCTGATCTCGGTCAAGGTCTAGAACCCCCTCGTCTGGATGGCCGAGGAAGAGCCATAAGTGCTCCAAAAAGAGGCAATGCCATCGGTCGTCCTCGTACTCCGTCGGTGCTATGAGGACGTCATGTGGCAACAGCTGATATTGTCCGGGCACAAGCCGACTCCGACTCCTACCCCAGCCATTACTTGGCTTTCGCCTACTAGGCCAAAGCCGACCCCCTCGGAGCGAACCTTCGGTTCCCCTGCCCACGGGGCCGGCGCCACTGCCTGTTCAGCCTAAGCCGGTCTCTCCACCAATAGTGGTGGAACCGCCACCTAAACAACCTGTGGGAGGGGCTCCTTCCAAAGAGGACCGACCAGACACCAGGCTCCCCCGACATCTGTCAGTCACCCCGGACCGCCCTCAGCGGGTTGAGGGTGATTTTGGCAGCAGACCACTGTACCCCGGCTCTTCGGACTCGGACATCACCGGGCTTCACTCTCATCCTGGGGATGATGAGCCGTCCGTTGGCCTAGGGATGGAGGAAGGTTCTTCCTCCTTCCAAGGGATTCTTCGCCTCATCTGAGTCCACAGGGATGTCCCTGGAACCCATCCAGAAAAAGGCGGAGTACCCTCTTATGGACATCCTTGAGAGGGGATACCCCGACAGAGGCCTGTCCTGTGGCTGAGGCCATTGTTGGCCCAGCCCTAGAACTTTGGCGGCGTCCTGCCTCATGTCCAGCACAGTCTGCCTGCATGGCCCACAAGTACGCGGTGCCCATGGGGTCCCTTGCGGGGTTCACAGAGCACCCTTCGGCCAAGAGTCTGGTGGCCATCTCTGTGTTCAGGTGTACTGGCAGCCCTGCCGACACTGACCGACCTCCTGATAGAGTCCAAGCATTTGGACCACTCTGCTTGGAAGGTCTATGCGGCTTCCTCCTTGGGCCTTCATCAGGCAAGTTCGGCCATGATCATGGCACACTTCTCTCATGCCCATCTCGGGTCATTAGATGAAGTCCTCCCACAGCTTCCCACAGACATGCAGACCACGGTTAAGCAGGTCCAAGACCAGGGCCAAGCTGTTGCCAAACAGCAGCTCCAGACGGCCTTGGACATTGGGGACTCTTGTGCCCACTCGTTGGCCGCCACAGTTGCCTCTCGCCGCAAAGCTTGGCTGAGACTCTCCTTCCTGGCGGATATTCAGCACAAGTTAGCTGATGTGCCCTTCCTTGGGACCGACTTGTTCGGCCCAGGAGTGGCTGGTCACCTCCAGCGTATCGAGCAGTCTAATGCCATCTTGGACGCCACTTCTGCTAAAAGTTCTTAGGACAAGAACCAGCAGAAGAAAAAGAAGCAGCCTTTTCGGCACTCTTCCCCTGCGGTTCAGCAGTCCTCCTTCCAAGGGGGACAGCAACATAAGCAGGCTCAAGCTTGGTGCCCTCGGCCCAAGCCTGGACCCCAACAGGCCCAAAGAGGAGGCCAAGGCTCAGGTCCTGGAGCTTCCTTCTCCAAGCCTGCTCAGTGACGGGGTTGGGGTTGCCACCCCTGTTCCCGTCACGGCAGCTCTTGGTCTTCCCATGGGGGGGCCAGCTCCACCACTTTCTTTCCGCCTGGACCGCTGTCACCATGGACAGGTGGGTTCTCGAAGTGGCCGGTCAAGGACTGCCTCTAGAATTTGAGCAGTACCCTCCCAGCCAAGCCCACGTCCTTCGGGAAAAATGGATTTCCACACACATTTAGTCGGCTCTTTGAGACATCGCTCAGCTCCTCCTCAAGGAGGCAGTGGCTCTCGTTCTGGATCCTTCAGCAGACCCAGGCTTTGTCTCCAGGTACTTTCTGGTGCCTAAGCAGACGGGGGGCTGGCGCCCCATTCTAGATCTCCATGACCTGAATCAGTATCTCAGGTCACACACCTTTCGGAGGGTCACTCTGTCCCAGATCATGCCATCCTTGGAGCGAAACTTGTGGTTCTGTTCACTGGATCTGCAGGATGTGTTCTTTCACGTCCCAATCCGTCCATCCCATCAGCGGTTTCTCTGCTTCAGGGTCGAAGGGGCCCTGTATGAGTTCCAAGCCATGCCGTTCGGCCTGTCATTGGTCCCACGGGTCTTCACCAAATGCATTGCAGTGGTGGCGGTCCATCTCCGGCGTCAGGGGGGTTCAGAATCTACCCCTACCTCGACGATTGGCTCCTTGCGGGTTCCACCCAACAGGAGGTGGAGAGGTCCAGGGATGTAGCCCTCCAAACCTGCTCCCAACTCGGTCTCCTGATCAACGAGGCCAAGTCAGAACTTGTGCTTTCTCAGGTGATAGTCTTCATCGGGGCAGAGCTCGACTTTTGTCAAGCGAGAGCTCAGGTCCCAGCGGACAGGGTGGAGGTTCTCACCTCCTTTGCCCAGTCATTTCTGGTTGGGCACTTGCGCCCTGCCCGGGACTGTCTATGCCTTCTGGGTTACATGGCGGCATGCACCTCAGTGGTCCATTGGGCCTGGTTGCACGTGCCCCCCCTCCAGTGGGAGCTGGCCGCCCAGTGGACTCAGTGCCACGGTCATTTCGACCAGCTGAATACTGTAACCCAGAAGATGTGGGACACTCTCCAATGGTGGACCGCCCAGACTGGTTGCAGGAAGGGATCCCGTTTGTCCACCCCGAGTCGACGGTCGTCCTCACGACCGATGCCTCTCTCATGGGCTGGGTAGCCCACATGGGGGACAAACGGGTCCACGGGCTCTGGACCCCCAAGGAGTCCCGATGCCACATTAACCTGTTGGAGCTCAGAGCAGTCAGGCTGGCACTGTCAGCTTTCGCTCCTCAGCTCTGGGGTCAAGTGGTTCAAGTCTAGACGGACAATACCACGACCATATACTGCCTCAACAAACAGGGCGGCACGCACTCCCGTCTGCTGTGCAAGGAGGTGCTCCGCATCTGGACCCTTGTGAGCCGGTTGGAGGCGGATCTCCTAACCATCCATGTGGCAGGAGCCTCGAACCAGCTGGTGGATGCTGTCAGCGACATAGGCCAGACATCCCACGAGTGGTCAGCTTACAGCCTGTTCTCCCGTTGGGGCAAACCGATGGTGGACCTGTTTGCCTCCAGGGAAAACATCAAGCTGAGGCTGTTTCATGCCCGCCCCCTCAGCAGGGCTTGCTGCAGGGGTATGCCTTCTCGAGGCCGTGGACCTCAAGCCTCCTCTGCGCCTTCCCTTGATCCACAAGGTGTTACTCAAGGTGAGGAGGGACAAGGCGAAGGTGATTCTGGTAGTCCCAGAGTAGCCGCGCCAGTTCTGGTATCCAGATCTCCTCAGCCTCAGCTGCAGGCCCCCGGAACAGCTTTGTACATGCCCTGGACCTGATATCTTTAATCAGGGGAAGGTATTCCATCCGGACTTTCAGTCCCTCCACCTCACAGGCTGGTACCTGAGCAGCTAGAGTTCCAGGCTTTGGGTCTTTCCGAAAATTTCTACACCGTGGTGGAGGCATCTAGAAGGGAATCGACCAGGAAATGTTATGCTTTCAAATGGAAAAGATTTTCCATTTGGTGTCAGGGTAAGGGCCTGGACCCTTTATCCTGTTCTGTGGCTGACATTCTCAACTACCTTTGGTCTGTCTCCAAAGGGGATCTGCAGTCATCGACCCTTACGGTGCACCTGGCAGCCATTTCTGCTTACCGGGTGCGGGCCGGTCAGCAGGCATTGGCACAGGAGACAGTGGTCGGGCGCTTCTTCAAAGGCCTGGATCACATATCCCCTTCGGTGCGTGAACCTCCACCTCCGTGGGATCTACTGCTGGTATTGGCGAAGCTCATGGGCAAGCCATTCGAACCAATGCACAAGTGTGAACTGTCACACTTGTGGAAGACGGCCTTCCTGGTGGCTATCACATCTGCCAGAAGGACAGGGGAGCTCTCGGTGGACTCTCCTTATCTGGTCTTCCACAGGGACAAAGTTGTCTTGCACCCCCACCCAAAATTCTTCGAAGGTGGTGTCAGAGTTTCACCTTAACCAGGTGTTGACTGACTGTATACTACCCTAATTACACCTCAGAGTCAGAGTACAGGCTCCATATTTTGGACCTGAGATGTGCTCTCTCCTATTATAAGGAGAGGACGGCGGAAATTCGTGGAGAGGTTCACCAGCTGTTTGTCACCTACGCTGAAGCCACTTCTGGCAGACCTGCAGCCAAATGGACCATTGCAAGATGGATTACATCATGCATAGGTCTGTGCTATGAGTTGGCGGGCAGGGAGCCTCCCAGATGGATAAGAGCTCATTTCTACCCGCCATACTGCTGCATCGGTGGCTGCTTCCAGGGACATCCCTATCCAGGAAATCTGCCGGGCTGCCGCCTGGAAGTCAGCAAACACCTTCATCACCCACTACCACATCGACCTTGAGTCATGCCGGTATGCTGGTTTTGGGACCTCAGTTCTCCAACCTCTGTTCCCTAAGTAGGGAGTGTGCGCCTTGCCTCCCTCCTCCTGGAGAACTGCTAGGAGTGTGCCAATAAGTGTGGATGAACAACATATCCACGATCCTAGAAGAGGTTACTCCCCTGTAACAGTAGTTCTAGGAGTGGTATATGATGTTCAACCACATGGACCCACCCAACCTCCCCAGCTGTGGATGCACACAACCTGGCTTCCAGCGGGCTAAGATCTGGCGTCACAGGATAGAGCCGAGGTATTTACCACCCGGGTGGGTGGAACAGGAAAGGTCCTAGTATGGATCCTTGACAAACTCCACTATACACCCTAAGGGTGTTGGTGATACCCCCCGATACAGACCACTTGAGATCTTCCAATGAGGTAGTTTCTAAATAAGGTTGTGGTTGCTGTTTAGAAACCATAGGAGTGTAATTTCCCAAGGAGGATGTCATGAACGACTAAGTGAAAGGCCTTAAGACAGGTCCACGAAGATGGCACAAGTTAGCTTGCCTTCATTCAGGCTCCTGAAGACATAATCAGTGAAACAGGCCAATGCAATGGATCTACCCCATCTAATGCCAGGTTGTTGTTTTTTGGGGGGTGTTGATTGTACTTTGATACATGGTCAGAGGTTTGCTGGAAGACCATTTTCTCCAGAATTTTAGTTAAGTGGGATAGGATGGATACTAGCCATGCATTTTCCAGGAGCTTAGGGTCCCTTATTTGAATATAGGAACAACTCTAGCCTGCTTCCATAATGAAGGGATAGACGAGGAGGTGAGTGACAGATTATATAGGGTGGTAGGGGCTTGGCAGTGAAATCAGCTGTCAGCATGAGGAATCGGGGGCTGAGACTCTCTTCTTGCACCACTGTAGATGACTAACCTCTTTGGGAGAAGTGGTCTTAAAGTGGAAGGTAGAATTACCAGGCTCCCCCACACTCCTATCACCATGTGCTAGTGTAGAATCCTTAGGTGGGAGCTTAGCCAGGTATTTGGTTAGGTTGGTAAATACAAAATCACACACACCCCCATAGTGCAAAGCATCATGGGCTGTATATGAAAATCACCACAGGTTGGTAAATGTATGGTTCAGGGCCTCTGCGACTTGAAGGGGCTCAGTTAATGTTCCAGCTTTGATGCATAGATTGATGGGGATTTTCTTACCTGGTACCTAGCTTTATTAGGGGAATTAACTGTATCCCAGAACGTACAAGGGTCACCCAGAGTGTGAGGCTGTTGATTTTTAAGGAAGGCAGCCTTAAGGGTTTTGGATTCCTGCCTACAGAGGTTACAGAGTGTTTGGTAGTTGTTCCAGGTGGCAGGGGATAGGGAAGATTTGTGAGCAGCCCATAGGCATCCCTCTGTTTCATTTTTGTTGGGAGCTCTTTTGTTAGCCATCTGAAGTTTCCACCCCTCACTCTCCGTGTTGTGGTCAGTAGGTGTTTGTTTTGTTTAGAAGACAGAACGGCAGTAAGGAATCCCATGGCATAGTCCACTTCAGTTTGTTAAAGGAGGAAGGACCAGTTCACTGCCCTTATGTCAGAGTGCAGTTTTTCGAGAAATCCATGAAGGACATAAACTTTGTTGCCTCACCTTGTATACCTGGTGCTGCTCTTATCGTCTGGTTCTCCACAGTTGGAGATCCTCAGAGTCTGATATCCAGTGGAGAACTGAGGAGTGATGTAGCATTCCATGTTTATGTAGGTGTGGACGTGGGACGTCATGAAGGGCGGCCCCCAGCTAGCAAACGTTTCTGTGTGGTCCTAATGCCTGACCGCTATAGTTCCAAAGGTTTGGCCTAATGGAGGAGATGCACTCGAAGAGCTACTGTTGCGGTAACTACGTAACTGTGCTTTTTGTTTATACTGCCATTGTGTTCTCACAGTACTGCAGCACGTGTGTTGAATGCAACACTGCAGCAATTTCCAGCTATCCACACGTGGGAGCTTGGATCCATTCCCAAGCCAAACTTTGTATGATCAGCTAGCTACACCTGCAAGTTGTTGGGGTTGGGGGAAGGGGCTGTTTGTTTCCTTTTCTGATTACAAGTATGTCTCCCTCCCACTCTGACCCTCAGTGTGCTGACCCAGTTCAACCCGACCCAGAGCCCAGAAGCAATCTTTTGTGATTTATTATATACACACACCACCTCCCACACTCTCCATCTGCGCACCCACTCTTTGTTCCTTTTTGGTTTTTTGATTTAACTCTGCTTTATTTCAAAATTATAAAAACATGGCCATACATATTATAAAGTTTACTTGCAGTTGTTTAAGGAACCACCCTATGAAAACAGCCAAAAATGCAAAGAAGAAATTATGAACAGTCAACTTAAAGGAAGCTCAACAGTGCTCCCAAGACCCTAGACATTGATGTGAATAGTCCATGTTCTCAGTTCTGATTGTGGAGAGAGGACTATTTGGGGCAGTCAGCCCGTGGTTGTCGGTCTATTTCTTGATTTGTAGGCAAGGGCAGGGTCTCCAGTAATACAAGCTGTACTCAGACTTAATATTGTGCTAAGCTGGGATGATGTCAGAAGAGGAATGCTGTTTCCCTTCTTATTGTCCTGTCTTTATATCTTTGTCTATATCCAGAATCCAGTTTCTGTCCCATGAATTCCAGACATCTAGAAAGGAATTCAACCTCAAGTTTATCTTGGCTATAGTTAATTTCATGTTATAAAACTCTTGCATTTTCTTTTTCCAAATGCTTACCTGAGGGGGATACATCTGATAACTATTTGGCTGTGATGCCTTTATGTGCTGCTGCAACATGATATATGAAAGTTTCCTTTTTTTTTTCTTTTTGGTTTGTTTGACATTTAGTGTACCTGCCCCAGGGAGCCCTAGGATTATATCCATGAAGGAAAATGGGTAGTCTGGGTCCAAGATTTGTGCTATGACTTGATGGCCTTGCGTCTAGTACCTCACCAAAGCTGGGCATTCCCAGAAAATGTGCGTGTATGCCCCCCAGTCCCCACAGTTTCTCTAACATTCCTGATGTTACCAAAATATTTTACTAGCTGTGTATAAAAGAATCTAATCTGTATCTTCCAAGTGAATTCTCACCACATTGGAGCTGAAGTGATCTTACACACACCCTTGTAATCTCTGCAGCCATTTCTTGCCAAGTATTCAGGCCCCACTCTCATGTTCCCATTTTTGGCAGGTGTTCTCCAGGGGCTGAGTGTCACCTTTTGCTGCTGTTTTTTTTACATTTCTGAGATATATCTAAATTTCACATGGTTACCTATTGTGAGTCCATTCTCCACTTGTCCCAGGAGCCAGAGGCCCACCAACTGTGTTGCTATGTTGCCAAGGAGTATCTCAGAAGATTAGGCATTGCTAGGCCTCCTTGTTCTCTTGGGGCTGCCAGAATTGTCTAACTTTAGGACGTACGTACGTATACACACACACACACCTTATAATGTGTTTAAGGAGAGATGACCATAATTACTCAGGAATGGGGACCAGGAAGGTCCGAAACAAAAGAAGCAGATGTGGCAGAACGTTTAACTTTTACTGTATCCACTCATCATGAGCTGGAATCATAGCCCATCTGGCGATATCCTTCTGAAGGGCAGAGGGCAAAGGTTTATAATTAATAGCAAATCATTTTTCAATTGCTGGGCCGACCTTTCTCCCCAAATATCTGATTGATTTTGCTCGGAAAAAGGGAATCAGTTGTCTAATCTCTGGTGGGCAGGTACGACTAATCCACACCACTTCTGATTTAAAGTAATCAATTTTATAACCTGCCAATTTTACAAATGTTTCTAATATTTCTACCAATGCTGGAACTGGTATTTCTGGGTTTGAGATGAGAAAGACAAAGTCGTCCACATAAAGTGAGAAGTTAAGCTGCAGTGCCTTATTGCCTACCCTTAATACCTTGAATTATTGGAGACTGGCGTACTGCTACAGCCAGGGGTTCAAGGTTTGGTATAAACTGGAGGGGGGGGGGGATAGGAAATACCCTGTCTGTTCCCCTGTGCCAAGGGAAATCTGTTGGATTGGAAGCCTTTGACTTTTACCATAGCCTCTCATTTAACATAGTGGGCATCAGTACTGTGAATAAATTTACAAATTTGAAGGAGTTCGGAGTGTAATTTAAAAATTGCCCGTTCACCCTATCAGCTGCCTTATTTGCATCCATAGAGATGGCAAGCTGGGGTTGCCTTTGTGCTGAGAAAATATTCCACACTCACTCCCTTGATCCCATACCAGCAGCTACATCACTGCAGGTGGTGGGGAGCATCTAGACCCAAACAAACAAAAAAAAAAACATATCTGCAGTGTTATCCACCACTGCAGTGAAATAAAATGCTCCCGGGCTAATCTACACAGATCTACTAGAAACAGATAAGCAACTCCACACTGCTTGCAGCGGTGCAGAGAGGTGGATGTGAACACACCTTTTGAAAGAGTTGGGACTCTGAAAACATTAGACTTGTGTAATATGGCACAGTTTCGAAAATGTAGATTTGTGTAATATTGAGAAGTTAGCCATAGGCCAATTATTCGTTCAGTCAGCTAACTACTGTGACTAAATTTGAGGTGCTAAGTTAACAAAGGATCTTCTGAGAATCAATTTTCTTCATAGAGCCACACTCTTTTTGTCTTAGAGCTGGAGGCAGTAGGACCTTGTGAAAGCAAACTTTTCAGCTAGGACACCAGCACTAACCATTGGAGACATAATATGCGTGACACTGTGTTGTGCTGTACACTAACCAGCAACTGTGGTGGACTTTCTAACTTACCTTGGTTCTCTTTTTCCCCACTGTCAAGTGTGCATCATGACAGCAAGTCATGCCACAGTTCATCATCCTCCTCATGTCTGAATTTTAAAGTTTTCCATTGCATTGTCTTGTTTGGCTTGTAAGACCGGGCACATTAAAGCATGGCTAAGGGATTCAGGAAGGGCATACTACCGTGAGACCACCCCAAGCACCCCCCAACTGGAGGTTTTCTAGCTTCCTTCCAGTCTTTGTTGTCCTCTGAAAACAACAGATATGTTGCTTAATACATGAAGTAGCGGTGATTTGTGGGGGAGATGATGGAAGCGCTGGAAATTCCCTGCCTTTCAATCATGATCCCATCACGTCTGCCAGATGTTCCCTGGCCATAGAGTTGCAGCTTACCATATGGCAATCTGCCTGCATCACCTGTGGCTGTAGATGCACACACTGCTGTTTGGAATGAGCGTGAACGGCACAATGAGACAAGACATAGACATTGCGATCAGAGGCATGGAAACAATAGGGCATCAATCGCGGGAAACTTATGGTACCAATAAAGCAGCGTCACACACCATAGGTTTGGCTCTCTCTCTCTTAGATGGACGTCTTGACTTTGTCTCTTCTGACTTTGCTCCCCTGCCCGCTGTGAGGTGATGAACTCCCCATATCGGGGAACCTGTCTTCTACCCCTTCCCAGTGGGTCAGGCTGGAGCTGTCCAAGATTAATCCAGCTTCTGTTCCTCAGAAACCACCACCTGCACCTTCTCAAATTTTCCCTTTGTCGAGCCTAACCAAGGTGTCCACCCCTTCAGGGTATACGTACACGTGCGCACTCTCTCTCTGTCTCTCTTTCTCCGTCTCTGAGCTTGCCAGTCTGACCAAAGAATGGAGCTGTATGGAGAGAATTAGGCCTTAGAAGATAGCATAACTGTAGTTCTTCAAAAATATCTTCTCAGTAGAGAACCATTCACCAGTCTATTATCCCCCTTTTCAATATGAGCTAGAGCTTCAACCCTGCTAGCTCATCCTGAAGAGGATGCTTAGTGTTTATGCAGCTGTTTCCCCCCTGCTTTTCTTTTTGCCTCCCATTGCTCTTGGAGGGCCTGTGTTGTCCTATGCTATAAAAATAAAAGTTCAGCACTCACCAACTACAGTTTAAAAGTTTATTTAGTAAAAGGAGCCATGACAGTGGTGCAGAGTGACCCTACGTAGCGCCCTACATGCAGGCTTCATCAGGGGGAGTGAGCAACAGTACATTACCATAATTTATACCCCATAAATTTACATATTAAACATTCCACACCTCAGAAAAGTGTACGTGCAAAGTGCTCATAAATATTCATAAAACTTTCCAGTGCTTTATCCACGGATTAGTTCAGTCGATACTGAGATTGCTAACCCATTTTGTTTTACACAAGTACATCTTTGTCATGTAACTCAATAAGTTCATCTGGCTGAAGACTAAAAACTGAACAATTCCTGGATAAATTTTCAATTTTTAACCTAATGTAATCAGGAGGCTGAAAGCACAGAAGGCACTTAGTATTCTACCGTGGCCCTAAAGTCCTTCATTAATACTAGTTTGCTTCATTCATCAAGTTTACAGGACTAATGGCCCCGTGGAGAAGAGGGGAAGGTCTCGTATACAGACCCCTGCAGGGCAGCCTTTACTCAATTTAAAACTGTGCATAAATGAAGCTTATACATTTAATTGATATGAATTTTACACCCCCCAAACTGAACTTGACAAAACCCACCAAACAAATTAAGTAGGGACCAAAATGATATGGTGAAACATAGGGTAAATGTGGGGGGGACTTTCGGAAACAGAGTTCCCAAAAACACACAACTCCTGGACCACATCAATAAAAACAGGTTACTCACCTGTAACAGTAGATCTTCCACGGGGATAATCTCTTGCAGCAGGTGATACACTTGGGTAATCACCAGAGGGCGCTGTGGTGCACAGCAGCTCTTTTCTAGCGGTCTTTCTCCAGGAGCCGCCCACACATGACATAATCATCCTGCTCCCCATATGAGTGGGCGGTCCCTGGTATCCTTAGTTCATTTTCCCACCGTCTTCAGCTCACACGCAGCAGCTAGCGCTAGTAGCAGTCATTGACGAGAAATTGAGTTAGGGAATGGATTTCTCCATTTCCATTCTTCATTGACAAATGTCAGAAGGATTTTCAACCAAGTCACCGTTATTTCACTCCTGTTATTGCGGTAGGAAGATCTACCACTACGACGATCACACCGTTTGTGTTCGGTGTCTGGGACCCACACACGACACCATCTCCTGCATGCTTTGCCAGGAATTCAATCAGGCAACTTGTCGACGACAACTGCAGGAGATTCAAACACATCTCATGGAGCAGAAAGTCTGTCTCTTAGAAAAACGGGGCCCATCCCAAGGACCCTCCTTCTACTGCTTCACATAAGCATAAACGCGATAAGGACAAATCTTCCTCCTCATCGCTCGACAGGCCCTCGTCGACGGCGACCATTCCTGGTCACACACCGTCGACGATGCCTTCTAGAACTGTTTCATTGTCAACGGGGGTTTACTCCCTCTAGACTGCACTTTCCAGCGCTCTTTCAGCAATTTCCACAGAACTCACCCTTGACCCTTTTGAACCAGTGGCTACCGCCGATCTCCGCTTCCTTTCTTGGAAGACAGTATTTCTAGTTGTTGTCACTTCAGCTTGATGCATCTCCGAGCTTCGTGCCCTGATGTGTCGAGAACCTTACTTAATCTTTCACAAGAATAGAGTTGTTCTATGTACCAGTTCCTCCTTTTTGCCCAAGGTGGTATTGGAACACACCTTAAATCAGACCATAGAACTGCCAGTCTATTACCCTGAGCATTCTAATTCAGGAGAATATCTCCTCCACACTTTAGATGTTCATCGTATCCTGAGATACTACACAAATCGTACCAAATCTATCAGAAAAAGCTCTCAGCTTTTTGTGACCTTCGCCTCAACGAGAGAAGGTTCCCCGGTTGCTAAACAAACCCTCTCCAGTTGGTTAGCACATTGTATCACGTTCTGTTATTCAGAGTTGAATAACATAAAGTTTGAATAAAGTTGAAGATGGCAGTGGTTAACCCGATTCTCGAGGCTGGAGACAGAACCCTACCTAGTAATTACCACCTCATCTCTATCCTCCTTCCCATCTCTAAAGCCCTTGAGAGGATAGTCTATGACCAACTCTCTGACTGTCTCTCAAAACACAACATACAGTGTCAACAGCAGCATGATTTCCAGAAGGGTCACAGCACCACCACAGCCCTTCTGGAATATCCCAATTACATACATAAAGCCCTCTGTCATCTTGTTGGGTCTGTGACGTACATAGACCTAATAAAAGCATTTGACACTGTAAACCACACTATACTTAACCGCTTAGTGCTCCCAGGTCACCCCTGAAAACAGGCACATGTGCCCAGTGGGCCTTACCCGGTTACCAAAGACTTAAAAAAAAAAAAAAAAAAAAACCTGATAGACTCCCTTTCATCTTTAGGCCTGTCCCATGATGCCACCTCCTGGTTCTCTAACTACCTTTGTGGTAGATCCCAGCGGGTTAGGATTGAAGACACCCTCTCTTCCACCCTACTGGTTCGTTCTGGAGTACCCCAAGGCTCTATCCTGGGCCCCCTCCTTTTCAGTCTATTCCTTAACACCCTCCCCCTTGCCTGCTCTGGTCAGTTGCTACTCGGCGTGGACGATATGGTTATCTTTTCCTGACCCCAACCCCCTTGAACACAATCTCCAGCGGTTCTTCTCCGAGAGCGAATCGTGGTTCACCCAACACAAACTCATTCTAAATTATAAAATTAACTAAGGTCATGCTATTTGCAATACTCGCAACAAATACAAAGGCCAGCCCCTACATGTTCTGAATAAACAGCAACAACCCCTAGAACAAGTTCACAGCTTCAGATATCTTCGCATCACCCTTGACTCCACCCTCCCTTATCATGAACATCAGTCTGGTCTGCAAGGAGGTAATTACCAGGATTTGGCCTTCTCTACCATCATCGGAAGTGCCTAACTCTCAGCGCGCTCTGCCTTGCCGTTACCAGCTCTGCCCTGTCCATAGTTGACTATGGCATAGTAATTTACGGCTCTGCAGTTGATACTGCATTAGTTCACATTAAACTTGCCCTGAACAAAGCCTGTTGCCTTGTGGTTGGTGGTGACAGGCTGACTCTCACATGCAGTTTATATCAGCAAGCAAACTAGTTAAACTTTGCGGCAGGCTTACCTACCAGACAGGCCTCCTGGCCAAAAAGATAGACTCTGGTCTCTCCCCTCCTGCTACCCTCCATTTTCTAAAGCCTGCTCCCACCCCCCGGGCTAGCAGAAGCTCTGCAAAAGCTGCTTTTCATGTCCCTTACTGCAGGACTTCCATGGGGCAGAGGACCTTCCCGTTGAAGTCTCCTCTACACAAAAAATTGGCCCTTTCAAATTCTCACTTCAGCAACATCTCTTGGCCTGTGGCCGCTGTGACTGTACCTAGCTCCCTCCATTCTCATGCATTTTGGCTGCTCTTTCATCCAGTCAGTGGCTCCACCTAGCTAAGACAAGGTCATTACTGACTGCCTATAGCTTGTCCCCTCCATCCCCTTGGTCTTACCCATCCCCTTAAATATGATGAGGTTTCCTGGACTGCACCCATACCTACACCCCCCCGCTGCCACCTTCGATATCTTGTAACTGCTTGTTTAGTATCTGCCATTGCACCTTGTACTTACGGTACTGTTATTTGTACTTCTGTGTATCTTGTACCGTAGCATTTTTGTGCCTCTTTCTGTATCATACATTCCCTTGTTTTACAACTTTTGTAACTTGAATATTTTTGTATCTCTGTATGTTGTGGAGCTTTTGTAAATGAGTCGCTGACTCAGATTGTAATTCCGAAGGTCCAGTAAATAAAAAAAAAGTATAACAAACCATTACCGGGACCTGTCCAAGCCCATTCCACTAGCCATGGCAGCCACTGTGGCCTGCTTCAAAGGGTCTTCGATCACTGATATCTGCCGTGCAGCCACATGGTCCACAATACATACATTCACAAAGCATTGTAACTTAGATCTTGCTTCTCGCCATAAGACAGTCTTTGGCAGTGCTGTCCTGCAAGGCCTTCTATCATAACGTTTTCCATCCTTCGTGGGTTTACTGCTTGGGATTCATCCCAAGTGTATTACCTGCTGCAAGAGATTATCCCTGTGGAAGATAGTATAGTTGCGTACTTACCATAACAGTAGATCTTTTCGAGAGGGTTCCTGCAATAACGGCAAACTTGTAGCTAGCAATCAGCGGGGACCAGCCCCAACGTCAGGTGACGCAACATCAGTCCGACTATGGGGGGGGGGGCGGTCCCGCGCCCGCCCTCCAGTTCTTCCTGCCGTCGCCTCAGTTCGTTCAACTCTCGTGTAAGAACAGCGATCAAATGCCCACGTGTCTTTCGAAGTTTCTTTACTTCTGTAACCGGTTTTTCTATCCAGCATCAGACCAAATGTATGGCAGCTCACCCAAAAAAGAAGTGCTCTAAGTGTGGAGCTCAAATCCTGCACGGGGATGACCATTCCCGCTGCCTTCTGAGCCTAGGCCCCAAGCACAACTTGAACGAGTGTGCCATCTGTCTGGGCTTCAACCAAGCCACCCGGACCAGACGAAAGCGGACCCTCGAGGCCCACCTCCTTACCGGACAGCTGGCGTTGATAGAAAAGGAGCTTCAGGAGCTAAGGGAAAGGTCGTCGTTGCCGGCCCCGAGGAAAAAGAAGAAAGATGAGGAGAAGCGCCAGAAGAGGAGTCTGTCGCCACGTGGAAGGCCTGCTTCCTCAAAAGCCGTGAGTACTTCTTCAGGTACCCCGTCCGCTTCTTTGCGCTGGGCGCCTTCTCCCTCTCCTGCCGAGGTTAGCGGGCAGTCAGGGGTAGCCTCTCTCGAGGTGTCTGTTGTGTCTCTCCACCCAGCACTGCCGATAAGTCGCCCTCCGAACCTGTTGACAGGTGTACGGCCACAACCGTTAAGCCTAGCGGCAGCCTCTCAACTACTGACAGCCCGGTCAGGTCCGATAAGTCAGGCAACGGACCCTCTGTCATCCGCCCGGAGACTCTGTCTCGCCCGTCGGGCTCCCATGAGGACCCAGACATCGGCACAAGCATGCTGCCAGGATACCCTTCATCCCTTCGGGGACTTCATCCCAGGGATTCGCCACCCGATCCTGCCGTGTCTTTAACTTCAGCATCGTTCTTGGACCTTTTATTGGGCACTCTACCTGAGTTACCCCCATCACCTGGTCTTTTGCTGCCCACAGACAGGAGTGTGTCGCCGGCCCGGGATCAGATTATGGAGCCTCTTCCTTCGGGACCTGCTGGGGCCCTCCCCAATCCCACGCCACCCTGTGGCCCTTCAGCACCTCCCCCGGTAGGTCCGGCAGAACCTTCAGTCGGTTTTCCCCGGCCTGATCCCCCATTATCCACCGCCGGCTCCTTATTACCAGACGCCAGGCAATGTGCCACAGATGCCGGGATACCCTGGGTATTCTCACTATGGTTACACCCTGGGATTGCCAGGTTTCCAGTACCCTCCATGGCAACACCCGGCCTACCAGCCTCCTCCTCCGCCAACTGATCGAGATGCGATCCCGACATGGTGGCAGGATGCCAGGACCCAGCAGCTCACGGAACTACGACAGCATCCAGTAGGTAACATTCCCCTGCCCAGGGCACCTCCCCCACCGATTCCCTCCAGTCGAGCTGGGGGCTCCTGCCGGTGAGCTCCTCTGGGGTGGACCCGTCCATCCCCAGTGGCTCAGAACCTTCAGACTCTGACATCGACTCTGATCCTTTGGATACTCTTGTCTCCAGTTGAAGTCCCGCCTAAGGAGTCTCCTAAATCTCCTCCACAAGACCCCTCCTTCGGTGACCTTCTGAGGACTATTCAGGCAACAGGAGGCTGGCCCTCAAAGAAGTAGATCCCCAGCGCAAGAGACTGGCAGAACACTTAGATCTGGCCACTGCAGACCCTCTACCCATCCCTCCCTGAGAATCTGGTCACCACCATCTGGCAACAACCTTCCTCTATTCCAGCTGTATCCAGAAATGCCGATCGCACTTACTTTCCCTCGGAAGTGATTCCACATTTAACATCTCATCCAAAGGCTGATTCAGTGGTCATTACAGCCGCTCATAACTGGTCGTCACAACCCAAGCATTTGAGCTCTTCTCCTCCCGATAAGGACTCAAAGCAACTGGACCAGTTTGGCAGGAAAATATATTACTCTGCTTTCTGTGCTATCCGGTCCCTTAACTACGTGTCACATATGGTGGTCTTCCAGGAGGCTTCACTCTCTGAGCTCGAGAGGGACCTTCAAGAGGTACAGGATGAGATGCTCAGAATCAAGCTACTGGACAAGGTCCGTATGAGCAAGTCTTCATGTCATCATGCTCTTCAGGCTACGTATGACTCAGTAGACTCTGCTAGGGCTGCCGCTACGGGGATCTGCATCCGACGTCTTTCTTGGCTTAGGATTACAGGTTTGGCACAGGACATCCAGTCTTCACTCCTGGACGCCCCTTTTAGGGGTACCGTCCTTTTTGGCAGCGATGCCAAGGATATAATAACTGAGCTGCCGGAGAATGGACGATCACTGCGGGATGTACGCTCTATGTACAGGACGGGGCAAAAGAAGCAGCCATTTCGCCACCAAAGACAATGGAATAAGACCCAGGGCAAGCGACGAGCCCCTGGATCTGGAGCCCAAACTCCTCAGGCAAAATTTCCCAAGCCTGCCGCTGGGGCCAAAGCTCCTCTCCCCTCTGAGTCCTGACTCCTCCTCCCGCTACCTCCAGTCGTCAAGAAGGAAACGGTAGGAGGGAGGTTCAGCCTCCACCTGGTGGGATGGAGGGCCATCACCGCAGATCTATGGGTTCTACAACTAATTCAATGAGGTTACTCGATAGAGTTTACGGAGATCCCTGCTCCCCACCCTCCGGGACGGTCTTTTTATCCAAGGGATCAGATCCCCATTTTCTTCCAGGAAATTGAGGCCTTCCTGCAAAAAGCAGCCATAGAACTCGTCCCTTGAGACCAAATAGGAAGGGGATTTTAGTCCCACTTCTTCCTAGTACCAAAGAAGACAGGAGATCTGAGGCAGATCCTGGATCTCAGCACGCTCAACCTCCTTCTCGAGTACAAAATGTTTCGCATGCTGACCCTTCAGGGTCTTCTTCCTCTTCTCCAACCACACTCATGGCTGTGCTCCTTGGATATGCGGAATGCTTACCTACATATTCCCATCCTCCCGGCCCACCGCCACTTCCTTCGTTTCTCCTTTCAGGAGAACCATTTCCAATTCAGAGTACTTACTTTTGGCCTTTCCTCGGCCCCCCGGGTTTTCACCAAGTGCTTAACGGTGGTTGCGGCATTTCTTCGCCGCAAGGGCATTTACGTGTTCCTGTACCTGGACGACTGGCTCCTCTCAACACCCTCACCAGACAGTCTGAAAGAGTCTCTCTCTTCTTTCACTCTGGACTTGTTTGAATAGCTGGGCATCTCAGTCAATTTCTCCAAGTCCCAGCTAGTACCTTCCCAGCACCTCCAATTCATTGGAGCAGTACTGGACACAGTCTAGAGCAAAGCTTTTCTGCCATTAGATCGAGCCGAGACTTTAGCTTCTCAAGCCACCTTGGTGGCTCAGGCTTGATGAATCCCAGCACACTCTGTGCTCAGACTCCTGGGACTTATGGCAGCGGCCATCTCGACGGTTCCCCTGGGCAGACTACATATGAGGGTCACCCAGTGGTCTCTTCAAGTCCAATGGGACCAGAGGACGGACAACATGAAGCAGCGAGTCATGATCCCCAACAGCCTCCAGAAAGATCTTCGTTGGTGGCAAGATCTTTCCAACCTGCTAGTGGGGGCTCCCGTTCACTACCCAAACCCCACCCAGATCCTCACCACGGACGCTTCAGACATGGGTTGGGGTGCCCATCTGGGGGGACCACAAGACACAAGGATCTTGGTCCACTCAGGAGCTTCTGTTCCACAACAACGTTCTGGAGATAAGCGCAGTCCTCTATGCTCTCCAGGCGTTCCAGTCACTTCTCCTACCAGGATCACTTCTCATCCAGACAGACAATATGTCCACAGTCTGGTATATCAACAAACAGGGAGGAACTCGCTCATACCGTCTCTGTAGGGAAGCAATGAGAGCCTGGTACTGGGCGATTAAGCATGGCCTTTTCCTGACAGCAGTCCACGTCCCAGGCATAAGCAGCGTCCTGGCGGACAGTCTCAGTCGATAAGTGGCCAGGGCTCACGAGTGGGAGTTAAAGCAGGAGGTGGTCGAAGACCTGTTTCTTCGATGCGATCAGTTGGAAGTAGATCTGTTCGCCTCCTCATTCAACGCAAAACTACCCAGCTTTTGCTCGCTCGTTCCTGGGCGTAGTGCTTTTTGGCGAGACTCTCTCTCTCTTGGACAAGGAGGTTTCTATACGCTTTTCCTCCCTTTCCTCTCATTCAGAAGGTTCTGGTGAAACTTCAGGCAGAAGGAGCACACTTGATTCTGATTGCCCTTCTGTGGCCCCGTCAGATTTGGTTCCCACTGTTACAACAGCTGGCCCAGGAACCTCCACTATTCCTGCCATTGTCTCATGACCTTCTGACACAGGAGCAGGGCACTCTGGTGCATCCGAGCCTTCAATCGCTCCACCTTCATGCGTGGCACCTTTGGACATAGCGTCTTCTCGCTATGGAGTTTCCTCCCAGGTTGCTCATATCTTGGTGGAAGCCAGAAAATCATCTACCAGATCCACCTATGCCATGAAGTGGAAAAGATTTTCGATCTGGGCCTTAGCCAGGAGCTTGGACCCCTTTTCGTGCTCTGCTGCCCAGGTGTTAGAGTACCTCGTACATTTATTGGAGACAGGCCTTAGTTTTTCCTCCATCAAGGTCCATCTCTCTGCGGTGTCGGCCTACCACCTTCCAGTGGAGAGCAAAACTCTGGCTCAACTGGAGGTAGCCAAAACCTTTTTGAAAGGTATCCTCCATTTAAAACCTCCAGTCCGGAACCCCTGTCCTCCCTGGGACCTTAACTTTATGTTAGAAAAACTTACCTTGCCCCCCTTTGAACCGGCTTCAAATTGTGACATGCGCTTCCTTTCCTGGAAGACCCTATTTCTAGTTGCTGTCACTTCGGCCCGAATGGTTTCAGAACTTCGAGCGTTCGTCTGCAAGGAACCCTATTTGATTTTTCATAGGGACAGAGTTGTCCTTTGAACTAACCCATCCTTCCTTCCAAAGGTGGTTTCGGAAACCACTCTCAATCACAGTGTGGAATTGCCGGTCTATTATCCTCGGCATCCTAATTGGGGGGTGGGGGGGTGGATATCTTTTGCACACCTTAGATGTGCACTGGATCTTGAGGTATTACACAAACCGGACTAAAGAGGTCCGTAAGTCCAATCAGCTCTTTGTGGCCTTTGCTCCCCAGTGCCAGGATAAGGCCATTTCAAAACTGACTATATCTAGGTGGTTGGCTAACTGCATCCACTTCACTTACCAAAAACATGGAAAGTCCCGTCTGGGGGTGGTAAAAGGTCACTCCACTCAGAGTGTTGCTACCTCTACCGCCTTTTTCAGGAATGTGTCCACGGCAGAGATTTATGCAGCGGCCACTTGGTCGTCTGTCCACACCTTCACTAAGCACTACAGTCTGGACATTGCCTATAGGCGTAGGACCAGTTCTAGGGACATGGATATGTTGTTCATCCACACTGTCTGGCAGGTATCCTTGCCGCTTTAAATCTTGCCGGAAGGTCTTCAAGCTGGCTCCTCCCACCCACCGGGTGGTAAACTCTCTGCCCGCTCATGGCATGAATCTTCCTTACGCTTGAACTCAGGTTCCTCCTTAACGGTCTGCGTATAAGACTGGTTCCTAATTCTTGGTTTTGCGAATTTAAGTTTCGCTAAAATAGACTGGTCTTCTATACCTTGCGATAGATGGACAAATCGACTCCCGGTTCCGAGATGCCCTTGCCAGGCAGAAGATGTCTCCAGACGGATCCGCACTCCGCGTGTGTCTACTGTCCTGGGCCTTGAGCACAACCACGCGGGCTTGCGACCATGTGCTCTTCCTTCTGACCCTCGTCCTCGAAGACCGTCTTTCCGTTTACAACTGGGGCGTCCCGAGCGTTTTCCTCCGGTGAAGTTGAAAGAAGCCGGTCGGCGGTTTCACGGTGGCGGGCTCGGCGGATCAGCTCGAGCAGATGATCACCCCTCGAAGGGAGGGCAGCGGCGGACGCATCTACACCGACGCCTTTGGCCCTCTCTCTGGGTGCCTCTTATTCAGCTTCCTTTAGAGCTTTGTCTGTCCCTCTGTACTAAAGGAGAGGGACCACTTCTGCTGGACCCTTTCTCGGGGTCCAAAAGAGACAGGGTAGAATCTCTCCGTCAAAGCGCTTGGGGCGGGAAGATCCTCTCCGAGTCGTCGGCCGTCGATTCGATCGACCGCTCGGCTTGCCACTGGTCTCACGGTGCCCGTCAGAGCCAGTTGACCGAGACTCCATCGGCGGTCGAGATTTTCTCGACCCGTTGGACGGGTTGTCAACAGGAGGCCGAGAACCTCTCTCCGGTTCCCCTGGTGGGAGTTGAGGACCCGTTGACTTGCCAGTGCCTCGGTTCCGGACCTTGGTGAACCCTCGAACCGAAGTGCCAGTTCCCCATGACACCTCCCGCGACCTCGGAAAGCCGAGGGTCTCGGACTTCTTTGCAGTCCAGCCGATCCGGCCGTCAGAAAGCTGCTCGACACTCGCGGCTTAGCCAGCGTGCGCCGCTTCGTCCTCGGACGAGGAATTCGGCGCAAGTTACATCGACGTTACCGAGGGACCTCAGCAGCAACGCTCCTGCTGAGACAACAAACCCGGCCGTCATACCCTGGCCATTAGGTGGCTGTCACGGGCCGGCAAACCCGACTTCCGGGCCCATTCCAGGCGGTTCGGCCAAAACCAGCTATCCCGATCGGTGGAACTCCGCCTCCACAGCGTTATTGGGAAACCGACAAAATTCTCAATCGACTCAGGGCCTGCCCATAGGCTGTCTGTTACCCTCACTCCCGATCGTCTCGGCAGGTGGAGTATGGCTCAGGCCGAGGCAGCTCTTTGCGGACTCTTCCGAGATCAGCGGCGATTCCTCCCTTTTCTCCAGGCGAATGGACTTGGAGTCCTCAGGAGGACAGTCGGTGGACGATAGCCCTTAAGTCTACCTAAGTTACTTCAGCTCATCAGGAGTCCACCGGGATGGAGCTCAACCCATCTTAAGGGCCAGGTATCCTCACGGAGATTCTGGACCGAGGGGATTCCCCTAGGAGGCCTTCGGTGGCCGAGGCCATAGTGGCCCAGCTTGGAGCTCTGGCAGCGCCTAGCTGCCCTGCGCCCTGGCCAGGATGGCCCAGAAGTATGCCAGTCATACCCAGTTCCGTGTCCGTTTTCAACACACCCCTCAGCCGAGTTGGTCAACACAGCGTTTTCTGGCGTGCAGGAACACTAGGGGCGTGGACAAACCTCCGACAGAGTCCAAGAAATTAGTTCACGGGCCGAAAAGTCTACGCTACGTCCTCCTCTGCCTTAGTCAGGCCAGTTTGGCCATCCCTGCAGCATATTTCTTTCATGCCCTGTTGGGCTCCTTGAGGCCAGTTGTCCCTCATCTTCCGCGGACCTGCAGACCATGGTTAGGAAGGTGCGGGACCAGAACGATGGCCAAACAGCAGCTTCAGACTGCTCCGGACATTGAGGACTCATGTGCCAGGTCTGTAGCGAGCCGCAGTGGCTGTCTTGTCATCCGGCTTGGCTGAGGATATCCACCTCCACTTTGGATACCAGCACAAGTTGGCGGATGTCCTCTTCTTGAGGACCGACCTCTTGGCCCTGGGGTGGAGGTCACCTACAGAGGATCGAGAAGTCAATACCTTGGACTCGGTCTCATCCGCTCAGAAGGACAAGGCGCAAACCACAGCTAAAGCCCTTTTGTCCCTCTGCGCACGTGGCGTCACGACCCAGCAACATCAGGCCAGCAGGCTCGACTTGGCATCCCAGAGCCAAGCCGGGATCCTCCAACAGGAAGCAGGAGGTAAAGGCCCAGGAGGTCCTTGGCAGTCCCTCCTCCAAGCCTGCCCAGTGACGGATTGAGGTCGCCCCAACCCGTCCACCTCACCCGAGGTTCCCCATGGAAGGCGGCTCATCCTTCCTTTCGCCTGGTCCGTTATTACACGGACAGGTGGGTGTTGAAGGTGGTGGGAAAAAGGCCTGCCCATGGAATTCGAGCAGGCTCCGCCCGCTAGGCAGTACGCACCTGGGGGACATCGGAATCCACGACTCACTGTCGACTCGCCAGCCAACATCGCTCTCTTCCTCCAGAAGGAGGTAATCAGAGGTGGCGGACCCTCCCTCAGACCCAGGGGTTTGTCCAGGTACTTCCTGGTTCCGAAGCGGACGGGGGGCTGGCGCCCCATTCTCGACCTACATGACCTAAACAAGTTCCTAAGGTCTCGAACCTTCAGGATGGTCACTCTGGCTCAGATAATACCATCCTTGGAATGCGGCGTGTGGTTCTGCTCTCTGGACCTGCAAGCAGCGTTCTTTCATGTCCCTATCCGTCCGTCACATCAGAATTCCTTAGCTTTATGACGGAGGATCCCTTCGAGTTCAAGCCATGCCCTTGGCTTGTCTCCAGCTCCCAGGGTCTTCACCAAATGCATTGCAGTGGTGACAGCATTCCTGCAGCGTCGAGGGTCCAGGTGTACCCTACCTGGGCGACTGACAAGGCAGCCCTCCAGACAGGAGGTGGGCGGTCAGAGATCTGGCCCTCAGGTTTGCACTCAAGTCGGCCTTCTCATCAGCGAGGCCAAGTCGGAACTCGAGCGAGCAGGTGATTCTTTTCATGGGGCAGAGCTCGACTCTCTTGAGCCAGAGCACGGCTCGGTAGAGACAGGGGCCGAGTTCTTTCCCTTCTTTGCCAGTCATTTCTGGTTGGGCAATCAGCGCTACCTGGGACTTCCTGTGCCTCCTGGGTCTCTGTGGCGGCCTGCACTAGCGTGGTCCGTTGGGCCGCTGGCACATCTCCTCTTCAGTGAGGACTGGCCAGCCAGTGGTCTGGCGCTACGATCCATTGGACCAGCTAGTGGCCAGTGGCCCAGGGGATGTGGACCGCTCTCCGGTGGTGGACCGTTCCAGTTCATCTGCAGGAGACTCCGTTTGTCACGAGCCGTGACCCTCTCTGTCGACCGATGCCTCTCTGATGGGTTGGGGTGCCCATCTGGGGAACACCAGGCGCACAGCCTCTGGTCCCCAGCGGTCGATACCACATCAACCTGCTGGAGCTCCGGGCGGTCCGCCTAGCTCACCGCCTTTGCTCCGTTTCTCCGGGGTCAAGTGGTCGAGTCAGACGGACAATATCACGACTATGTACTATCTAAACCGCCAGGGCCTGGCGCGCCCATGCTTCTATGCAAGGAAGCTCTCCGCATTTGGTCACTGTATGCAGCAGCCTGGCGGATCTCCTAGCCATTCATGTGGCAGGAGCCTCAACACCCTGGCCGATGTCCTAAGCCGGATAGGGGCTGCGTCCCCACGATGGTCTCTCCTGCGCGGAGGTAGTACAAGATCTGTTCTCCATTGGGGCACACCTCCAGGTGGACCTGTTTGCCTCAAGGAGAGCGAAGCTGAGGCTGTTCCATGCCCGCCCCCCTCAGGGGGATGCCTTCTCGAGGCCGTGGACCCCGGGCCCCTTCTACGCCTTCCCCCCATTTTCCTTGATACACAAGGTGCTTCTCAAAGCAAGGAGGGACAAGGCGCAGGTGATTCTGATAGCCCCAGACTGGCCCCGCCAGTTCTGGTACCCAGATCTCCTCGGCCTCAGCTCCAGGCTCCCGAGGCAGCTTCCAGCTCGCCCGGACCTGTTCTCAGTCAATCAGGTGAAGGTGCTCCATCCGGACCTTCAATCCCTGCACCTGACGGCCTGGTTCCTGAGCGGCTAGAGTTTCAGGCCTTGGGTCTTTCCGACGAGGTCCTCAATGTAGTTGAGGCATCACGTAAGGAATCAACCAGGAAATGCTATGCCTTCAAATGGAAGAGGTTTTCCATTTGGTGTCTGGGCAAGGGCTTGGACCCTTCCTCCTGTTCCTTGGCAAGCATCTTGGACTATTTATGGTCCCTTTCTCAGCAAGGGCTTAGGTCGACGACCCTAAGGGTGCACCTGGCAGCCATCTCTGCTTACCGGGCGGGCTGGGAAGCAGTCGTGGTGCAGGAGAAGGTGGTCTGGTGCTTTTTCAAAGGCCTTGATCACATTTCCCCTCTGGTGCGAGAACCTCCACCTCCGTGGGATCTACTGCTGGTACTGGCAAAGCTCATGGGCAAGCCATTCGAACCAATGCACAGGTGTGAACTCTCTCACCTGTCGTGGAAGACCGCCTTCTTGATGGCTATTACGTCAGCCAGAAGGATGGGAGAGCTCAGGCGCTCTGCATCGGGTCTCCTTACCTGGTCTTCCACAGGGACAAGGTTGTCCTGCGCCCCACCGAGAATTCCTTCCGAAGGGTGGTGTCGAGTTTCACCTTAATCAGGTGTTGACTCTGCGGGTGTTCTACCCAATCACACCTCTGAGGCCGAATATAGGTTCCATACTCTGGACCCTAGAAGGGCATAAACACTATAAGGAGCGCACGACTAAGAAATTGAGAAGAGTTTCGCCAGCTGTTTGTCACCCACGCTGAAGTCGCACCTGGCAGACCTGCAGCCAAGCAGACAATAAGCAGGTTGGTCACCTCCTGTATAGATCACTGCTATAAGTTGGCGGGCATGGAGCCTCCCAGAGGGATAAGAGCTCATTCTACCTGCCATACTGCTGCATCGGTGGCTGCTTCCAGGGACGTCCCTATCCAGGAAATCTGCAGGGCTGCTACCTGGAAGTCAGCACACACCTTCATCACCCATTACCACATCGACCTTGAGTCACGCCGGGATGCTGGTTTTGGGGCCTCAGTTCTCAGTCTCTCTTCCCAAGTAAGTATCAGGAGTGCGCCTTGCCTCCCTCCTTCCGGAGAACTGCTGAGTCTGCCAGACAGTGTGGATGAACAACATATCCATGTCCCTAGAAGCGGTGCTCACCTGCAACAGGTCTAGGAATGGTATATTGTTCATCCTGATCTCGATTCCACAACCGGCTTCGACGCACAACCTGAGCTTCCAGCGGGCCAGATCTGGCGTCATGGGGCGGAGCCGAGAGTTTTACCACCTGGGTGGGTGGGAGGAGCCAGCTTGAAGACCTTCCGGCAAGATTTAAAGCGGCAAGGATACCTGCCAGACAGTGTGGATGAACAACATATACCATTCCTAGAACTCCTGTTACAGGTGAGTAACCTGTATTTTCGGCCTCGTGGTCCTGCAAGGTCTTTTGTCATAAGACAGTACTCAGTTTGGCAAATGATTCCTCTTTCCTGAACTTTATCTCTGAATTTTTCTTTTGGACTGCTGGGTATTCAGTCCTATAGGTGAAGACCTACTGCAGGAACCCTCTCGAAGTAAGATATTGCAGTTACGTAAGAACTTATCGTAACAGTAGATCTTCGAGAGAGGTTCCTGCAGTAGGTCTAGTTTTCCACCCACCTTCCCCCAGCTCCTGGAATATTTCCTATATTTTCATCCTGCCTAGCCCTTGGGTCTAGATAGGAAGGAGGGTTCTAGGAGTTATCACTCCTTCCTTTCTACTTGCCTTTCTCTAGGTCTCCAGTGGAAAAGAACTGGAGGGCAGGCGCTGGACTGCCCCCTTTTATAGTCGGACTGACATCACGTCATCCGACATTGGGGGAGGTCCCCGTTCATGATTGCTAGCTACAAGTTTGCCGTTGGAACCTGACACCAGGGGGCACAGTTCTATATGTGAAGACCTACTGCAGGAACCTCTCTCGAAGATCTACTGTTACTGCAGTTACGTAAGAACTTATTGTATCTCATAAGGGTATCTCTTACAGCAGGTACAATCCCTCCCTTCCTCCATCCCCCTCCTTCTCTAAGAGAACAATTTCTGGATCCATATGTATATGGGAAGGGATACCTATGGTACCTCGAATCCACTCGTTCCTCGCTTAGCGAGCTGAATCCCGTGGGGAACTGAGGATACCAGGGACCGCCCACTCTTATACAGGGAGCAGGATGATGTCATGTGTGGGCGGCCCATGGAGAAAGACTGCTAGAAAAGAGCTGCTGTGCACCACAGCGCCCTCTGGTGATTACCCAAGTATATTACCTGCTGCAAGAGATGCCACCTAGAAGATCTACTGTTACAGTAAGTACTCAGCTGTACTTTCTAGGAGTGGTATATGATCATCCACACTTTCTGGCAGTGCTTTTCCCTTTAAGGCTTCGATGGAACATCTTCAAGCTAGTTCCTCTCACCCACCCAGGTGATAACTCCCTTGCCCCGCCCCATGACGCCAGATCTGGCCCACTGGAAGCAGTTGTGTGTGTGCCAAAGGGAGGGGAGGTCGGGTGGGTCCATGTGGATGAACATCATATACCACTCCTAGAACGACTGTTACAGGTGAGTAACCTGTTTTTCTAGGGACGTGGATATGATGTTCTAGGCACACTTTCTGGCAGACTCCTAGCAGTTCTCCAGGAGGGGGGAGTAAGGAGCACACCCCCTACTTGGGAAACTGAGATTGGAGAACTGAGGCCCCAAAACCAGCATCCAGACATGACTCAAGGTCGATGTGGTAATGGTAAATGAAGGTGTGTGCTGATGCTGACCTCCAGGTAACTACCCTCCAGATTTCCTAGCCAGAGACATCTCTGGAAGCAGCCACCGAGGCAGCAGTATGGCAGATGGAATGAGCCCTAAGCTCTACGGGAGGCTTCCTACCCGCCAACCTATAGCAGAGGTAAATGCAGAATACAACCTGCCAGTCGTCTGCTTGGCAGCTGGTCTGCCAGGTGCAGCTTCAGCGTAGGTGACAAACAGCTGGCAAACCTCTCCGTGAACTCCAGCCTTGCACTCTTTGTAATAAGCGATTGCTCACCTCAGGACCAGAGTATGGAGCTTGTGCTCGGCCTCCAAGGTGTGATTGATGAAGTACACCGGGAGATTAATCACCTGGTTAAGGTGAAACTCTTAACATAACCTTTGGGAGGAACTTCTGGTTGGGGCTAAGGACAGCCTTGTCCCCGTGGAAGACCAAGTTAGGAGACCCCACCGAAAGCGTCTGGAACTCGCTGAATCTTCTGGCTGACGTGATAGCCACCAGGAAGATGGTCTTCCACGACAGGTGAGACATGTCACACATGCATCGGTTCGAATGGCTAGCCCATGAGCTTTACCAGTACCAGCAACAAGTCCCAAGGTGGTGGAAGTTCACATACGGGAAGGAAAGTGTGGTCGAAGCCTTTAAAGCACCACCAGACCACCTTCTCCTGCACCACAGACTGCTGACCAGATCGCGCCCGGTAAGCAGAGATGGCTGCCATGTGCACCTTGAGGGTCGTCAACCGAAGGCCCGACAAAGAGGGACCACAGGTAATCAAGGCTGCTAGCCACTGGACAGGACAAGGGATTGGCCCTTACCCTGACACCAAATGGAGAATCTCTTCTATTTGAAGGCCTTCCGAGGCTCTTCCACAACAGTGAGGACATCTTCAGAGAGACCCAAAATCTGGCACTCTAGCCACTCAGGGGCCAGGCTGTTGGGTGCTGGGATTGAAGGTCTGAGAGGAGTACTTTACCCTCACTGATGGAAAGCAGGTCCGGGCAGAGAGGAAGACACCCTGAGAGCCTGCTGCTGAGTCTGAGGAGATCGGGGTACGAGAAATGGCGGGGCCAGTCTGGAGCCACCAGGATCACTTGTGCTTTGTCCCTCCTGGCCTTGAGCAACACTTTGTGAATCAAAGGAAGTGGAGGGAAGGCATAGAAGAGGCCTGGGGTCCAGGGCCTCAAAAGGGCATCCTCCTGCAGCATTCCCTGCTGAGGGGAGCAAGCAAAAACAGCCTCAGCTTTACGTTCTCCCTGGAGGCGAACAGGTCCACCTGAGGGGTGCCCCACTGGGAAAACTGACTGTGTACTACCTCTGGGTGGTGAGACCACTCATGAGACGCCCCACCTACACGGCTGAGAGCATCCGCCAACTGATTGGAGGCTTCTGCCACCTGGATGGCTAGGAGATCGGTCCCCAGGCTGCGCACGAGGGTCCACACATGGAGAGCTTCCTTGCACAACGGCAGGGAGTGCGTCCCACCCTGTTTGTTGAGGTAATACATACTTGTGGTGGTGTCCGTCTGGACCTGGACCACCTGACCCTGAATGTGAGGAGCAAAGGCAGTCCTCACCAGCCGAACTGCTCAGAGCTCTGGCAGGTTGATGTGGCACTGGGGGTCCAGAGCTCATGGACTCTGTGTTCCCCCAGGTGGGCACCCCAACCCATGAGAGAGGCATCGGTTGTCAAGGGAACTGTCGGCTCTGGGCGGACAAACAGGATCCCTTCCTGCAGATGTGTTGGGACTAGCCACCACTGGAGGGTGTTCCACATCCGCTCGGTCACAGTGACCAGCTTGTCAGAGTGACCCTTGTACTGAGACCACTGGCTGGCCAGCTCCCACTGCAGACAGTGCATTCTCCAGCAGGCCCAACGGACCATGCTGGTACAGGCTGCCATATAACCCAGGAGGCGCAGGAAGTCCCGGGCAGGGCGCAGTTGCCCAACCCAAAATGATTGGGCAGAGGAGGAAAGAGCCTCCACCAGGAGCCAGGCTCTGGCTCTGCAAGAGTCAAGCTCCGCTCCAGTAAAATTGATCACCTGTAAAGGCACGCGTTCCGACTTAGCCCCTTTGACTAGGAGGCCAAGGGAGACACAAGTCTGGAGGACTTGGTCCCTGGACCGCTCCACCTCCTGCCTGCAGGGATCTGCTATCAGTCAGTCATCCAGGTAGGGGTAAACGCGGACCCCTCAGCGCCTCAGTTAAGCCGCCATCTGTGCAATGCACTTGGTGAAGCCCCTTGGGGTCGAGGAGAGGGCAAATGGCATGGCTAGGAACTCGTACATGGCTCCCTCTGCTCAGAAGTGGAGTGCGTCTTCTGTGAGGTCGGAATAGATCCTGAGATCCAGAAGAGAATCTCATGGTTTGCTCTAGAGATGGTATGATCTGGAGAGAGAGAGTGACCAACCTGAAGCTGCACAAACTTGAGAAACTTGTTCAGGTTGCGGAGATCTAGAATGGTGCACCAGCCCCTCGTCCGTTTTGGCACCAGGAAGTATCCGGAGACAAACCCTGGGTGTTCTGGAGGATCCGTGACTGAAACCACGACCTCCTTGTGGAAGAGCTAGGCAGTGTTGTCCCAAAGAGCTGACTGAATGTCTGTGGATACCAAGTCCTCCCGTAGGGCACGGGCTCGGCAAGGAGGGTACTGCTCGAATTCCAGAGGCAGACCCTGACCGACCACCTCGAGAACCCACCTGTCCGTGGTGACAGTGGACCGGGCAGAAAGGAAGTGGTGGAGCCGGCCCACCACGGGAGGACTCAGGGGAGGTGTGATGGGCATGAGGAAGGCACCCTTCATCCTGTCACTGGGCAGGCTTGGAGGAGGACCCGGCTGAGGAGCCACCGGGGCCTCTCCCTCCAGGCTTACGGATGGCCAAGGCCACTGACTTGGGCCAAGGTCACCAAGCCTGAGCCTGCTGCCCAGCTTGGAGCTGGGCTAGTTTGGCCACAGGAGTGGAGGTGGACTGAAAGGGCTTCTTTTTCTGCTGCTTGGCACCCTGGGATCCCTCTGGAGCGGATGTAATCAAATCCAAGGTGGCATTGGACTTTTTAGTGCGGGTGAGGTGGCTCTCGACTCCGGATCTGAACAAGTTGGTGCCCAGGAAAGGGACATCCACCGGCCTTGTGCTGGGTATCTGCTGTGAAGGTAGAGATCCGCAACCAAGCCCTGTGGCACACAGCCACTGCAGCCGCCACAGAGTGGGCACAGGAGTCACCAGTGTCCATGGTTGTCTGGAGCTGTTGCTTTGCTACAGCCCGGCCCTGATCCCAGACCTATTTGACCATGGTCTGGAGGTTCGTAGGTAGGTGAGAAAGCACCTCATCCAGAGCGCCCAACAGGGCATGGGAGAAGTGGGCCATGAGGAGGGCCGAGCTTGCCTGGCGAAGGTCAAGCGAAGATGCAGCATAGACTTTTTTAGCAGCATGGTCCAGTTTCTTGGACTCTTTATTAGGTGGCTTGTGGACGTCGCACACGTTGCCAGAGTGCCACAACACAGAATCGGCCACCAAACCCTCAGTTGAGGGGTGTTCTGTGAATCCCAAAAAGGGAACCGGTAGGGATCGCATACTTGCATGCCATCCGGGCCGATGATGCTGAACACAAAGTGGGATGCTGCCAAAGCAGGACCAAGTATGGCATCTGCCACCAGGAAGGCATCATCAGGGGAGTCTCCTCGGTCCAAGATCTTGGTCAAGGGGTAACCGGCCCATTTCTGGACTGGTTCCATCATAAGACCCATAGATCCTGAGATCCAGCAGAGGAGGCCCATAAAGGATGTAGGGCTCTCATCCGTCAAGAGACCCCCAACTGACTCCACGTCGACCTGACAGGAGTGCAAGGAGGATCCCGCCGACTCTGAGGAGTCGTTGAAGAATGGTTGACTGCCAGAGTCCCCGCTTTACCCTCTGCTGACAGTCAGAAGTGACGGTGACCAACAGTCGATGGGGAAGCCCTGAGGCCAGCCGAGACTCCTTGGTCGGAATGCCAGTCTTCGGCGGTTTTAAGAGGTGGCTCCACGGGAATCGGTGGAGATACCGGGGTCGGCCAAGCTGGGACCGATTTGGTCGGCTCCTGAGGTGGAGAAGGCACCAGCCATTGAGGCGACAGCCAGGTGATGGCCAGGGTAGAGGCCAGGACCAGTTTCATACCTGAGAACACCAGTTGTTGCCACATAAGATCTTCGCAGCATCAACGCAACTTGCGCGGAAGCCTCTCCTCACCCAAGGACGACGAGGATGAAGAATTGCGGCGCTTCCCAGCGTATGGAGAGCAGGAGTACCGACATCAGCGGGAACTGCTCAACCCCCGAGAGTACAACAGCGACTGCCGGGGGGACCAGTGGCAGGGCTCAGAGGGTGTCGGTGAAAGCCGAGGCACCTCCGGGTCTTGATCAGTGATCAGAGGGCGGCGGGTCATCGGACTGATCCATCCCTCCAACAGTCTGAGTCAGGACAGGAATCTTGGATAAAGAAGTGTCGGTCTCCTCATTCGACAACCGGTCGACTGGCTTGAGAAAAATCTCATCTGGAAGTTCGGCCATTGCATCTCAGCCCACTGGTCTGACAGGGTTACCGTGGAGCTGGCAGACTGGGCCGAAGATTCGACCGAAGTTGGATCTGGAGAAGCGTGGGAGTCTGAAGCCTCGACTGGGAACATTCCTGGTCTCACAATAGACAAGACCGTATTTTGGTCTCTTTTTTTCTATTTGGATTTGTGCCCTGAAGAAGGGCCCTGACCAAGAGTCTGTAAAGCTTGGTACAGTTCCTTGACTGCCACGTGAAGGAAGCAGCAAGCGAAAGTAGAACAAAGGCTGAAGCCAAGGAGGTGTGAGCTGTGGTCTGGGCCACCGCCTCATACACCACCAGCTGTTTGGTAGACCCCACAGCCGTGGAAACCACCCGATGGGCATCCTTTGATTTGACCGGTGGGTCCTGTGCATTCTGACGGCTTAGAATAAGTCAAGCATGATGAAGAATCTCAAGAACAGAGGGAAGAAAGATGCGGCAGATTGCAAGCCTGGGGATAATGCTTGTGTGCCAGGCAGTAGACACACGCGACGTGCAGATCCGTTCAGGACATCTTCTGCCCACAAGGGCAGTGCTGGAACCCCGGAACAGACTTATCGCTCATCATGGTTGCAATTGAACAAGCCTGAAGACCGTTTTTGTTTTGGTTTTGGAAGTAAATCCAAAGATTTGTTAACAAAGGGACCTACTCAGTGCGAGAACGATAAGGATGGAACCTGCTTCTCCAGCGGAAAGAAAGATCTGGCATCATGGAGCGGAGCCGAAGGAGTTACCACCCGGGTGGGTGGAAGCAGCCAGCTTGAAGACATTCTGGCGCAGTCTTAAGGGGAAATGCACTGCCAGAAAGTATGGCTAGAACATCATATCCATGTCCCTGGAAAAAAGTGGTTCCAATTTTAAGGTGTATAAATTTTGTAACACAAATATGGTTTAAAGTAAATCTCATTTAGTCCATCTGGACGTAAAGTTTTAATGTATAGATCCAGTAGGTTTCCCATTGAAGGAGAATTAGAGTTCTGTCCCCACTCCTAGGTAATTTTATGATATGTTCTAATGCACAAAACTGAAAGTCTTTCAGATTGCAGTTATGTACTACTAAAAAATGAAGGCCAAGTACACAATTTTCTTTTCTTTTCCCAGCACAATTGCCTGTTCATGCCTTTGGATCCTCTGTTACGGTGATCTAACTGTGCAGCCCACATAGATGATGCCACAAGGGCACCATGCCACATATACAGTACAAGTGACACAGCAGTCTGCATTATGATTTAATCAATATTTCTGCCCTCTTTTTGGATGCTCAAAACAATCTCCTATGTTTGCACATATTGCATTTCCCACAACGGAAGAATCTTGATCTGTTTTTTCATGGTTCCCGAGAAGGACTCTCAAAGTGACTGGACCAAAATGATCCCTTAGGATTTTCCCTCTCCAAAATGTAATTTGTGGTCTTGGTCCCACTGAAGGTCCTCTTTCAGAGTCATTTCTTAAAAATTTGCCACCTCTTATCTATAATTTGCCTCACCTTATTGGATTCATGATTATAATCTAAAATTACTGTCACTTTTTTTGTCATTTTGTTCCCTTCATTTTAAATTGCCCCTAAATAAGGTATTTTGTTCCATGTGTTGGTCTTCTCATAGGCACCCTGTGTCACATGGGCTGGATACCCCATCCCTGAACCTGGCCAGCAGCATCCCAGTCTTCTTTCTGTAGGTCTCATTATAAATGAGATGTGGCAGATTTTGAGAAATAACCCTGAAATATGACTTTCAATGGGTCTGAGACCACAAATTACATTTCAGAGAGGGAAAAACCTAAGGAATCACTTGGTCCATAGTCACTTTGTAAATCCTTCTCGGGCACCACAAAAAAATAGACCAAGATTCGTCTATCGTAGGAAATGCAATCTATGCAAATGTAGGGGGATTGTTCTGAGCATCCAAAAACCAGGCAGAAATATTGGTTAAATCATTATTTATTTATTTTAGTTTTTGTTAACCGGGTAGGTGCACTAGCCAAAACTGGCTATTTTCAGGCATGACCCAGGAGAGTACATACAAAATTGCGAGATAAGGACATTGCATATGCAGTTGAAATACATGAGGATGAGACAGTTCTGAATATAATACATACAAGCAAGCGACAATAACATAAAGTGGATCTGATCACATTGAGATAGCATAAGGTGCATAACTGGCGGTACATATAAAGGATAAACATTTAACCTGAGATAGGATCTACAGAGCATTACGGAGGGAGGTAGGGATGGGAAGGTGGGCAAGGTTGGTTCAGAGCAGTGGGTATAGATACTAGGATGGGTAGTGTAGCAGGCAAGAGTTAGGCAGCAAGGGGTAGCGGAAGCTAGGAGGGGTCAAAATAGGTGCAGGACTGTGGACTGCCGTGCCCCTTTTGCTGTATATGTGGCATGGTACCCTTGTGGCATAGTCTGTGTTGGCCACATGGTTGAACCCCTGAAAGAGAGTGTCCAAGAGGATGAACAGGCAACTGTGCAGAGAAAAGAAAATAATGCACTTGGCCTTTATTTTTTTAGCAGTACGTAACTGCAATTTGAAAGACTTTCATATACGTGTATTAGAACATATCATGAAACTACCTAGGAGTGGGGACAGAACTCGAATTCTCCTTCAACAGAAAACCTACTGGATGTGTACATTAAAAGCTTTATGTCCAGATGGACTAAATGAGACTGACTTTAAACTATATTTGGGTTACAAAATTTAAACGTCTTACAATTGGAACCACTTTTTATTGATACGGTCCATGAGTTGTGTGTTTTGGGGAACCTGTACTTGAAAATGCCTTCGCCCCCTTTTACCCTTTGCCCTGTGTTCCACCTTATCATTTTGGTCCATACTTTATTTATATAATTTGGAGAGGTTTTGTCAAGTTCACTTGGGGCGGGAGTAAATATCTATCAATTAAATGTATGAGCCTCACTTGTATTTATGCACATAATTTTGCATGTAGCATGCAGTAGGTAGGAAAATGGTCTGACTAGGTGGGCCAGGCGTTCCTTATCTGCTGTCAAATTTATGTTTCTATAATTTTAAATTGAATAAAGATTGACCTGCAGGGATCTGTATATGAGACCTTCCCCTCTTCTCCTTGGGGCAGTTAGTCCTGTAAACTTGATGAATGAATCAAATTAGTATTAATAAAGGACTTTAGGGCCATGGTAGAATATTTAGTGCCTTCGGTGCTTTCAGTCTCCTAATCATATTAGGTTAAAAATGGAAAAATTTGTCCATGAATTGTTCAGTGTTTAGTCTTCAGCCAGATGAACTGGAGGTTTTAAGTTAAGTGAGGCAGATTTACTTGTGTAAAGCAAAAAGGATTAAGCAATCCCATATCCCAGTATCAGCTGATCTAATCAGTGTATGAAGCACTGGAATGAGTTTTATGAATATTAATTAGCACTTTGTGCATTTGAACTCTTCTGAGGTGTGGAATCTTTAATATGTAAATTTACGGGGTATAAATTATGGTAATGTTCTGTTGCTCACTCTCCCTGATGAAGCCCCATATGTAGGGTGCTACGTAGTGTCACTCTGCGACACTGTCATGGCTCCTTTTGCTAAATAAACTTTTAAATCGTAGCTGGTTAGTGCTGGGTTTTTTGGGGGTTTTCTTCCTGTTGCAAGTTGGGGACAGCTTATGCGCACAACCACCTTCAGAGGCAGGAGTGCAATAAACATTGTTTTTTATTTTGTCCTATGCTTTGTTTGGCAAAATAAATGTAACAAAACAAAATCTCTTTGAAGATATCTCTTTCATCAGGCTACACCTATGGAACTATAAGCCGCCAGGCACTTGCAAGCAGTCAGCCAGTGGCTGCCCACGACGACATCAGACATCGGCTGATGGATAAACGTGAGCAGTTCCTCTGTTTTCCCACCGTCGACCATACCCATCAGACCACTGAAGGAAATGCTGTTGCAATAGTTGCCATGGGGGAGGGGGTGAAAAAGCAATCACTTTTAGAGTGATTTTCAACTACCTGTATGTCGTCGAAGGAACTGTCCAGATTGTTCCAGTATTGTGCCTGTGGTGAGATGATCTACACCAGCAACTCCCACGACATCTGTGTCTGCTGCCTAGGTCCGGACTGCAGTGTGGAAGCCTGCGTAAAATCTGTAGCACTTTTAATTCCACGACCAGGTGACCCTGGAAGGGACCCTTAGGAAAATTCCTCTGTAAACAGAAGGTGGCTAGCATGGAGAATAAGCTCCAGCAGAAGAGCACCACCGCATAGGCAGCTCCATCTTCCTAGTTCAGGTCTTCAAAATCCCAGGACAAGGTATCAGGGAGCCACAAATACAAGCACCGGGACAAAGAAAAGAAAGAGCCTCCCCGGTGCATTCTGGGTTGCCCCTTTGCTCTGCAGGTGCAACCTTCTCAGCACCATCGCCTGCTCTGACGGCAACACTACCTGCCCCCCTGACCGTCAACACAGTACCAAGGTCAGGGCTTGGCGCCGACACTACCAGGTCTAGTAAGACTGGTACGTCGACATCGCAGACTCTGCCTCCCCCGTTGACTCCTCCAGTCACACCCGTCGACCACACTGGTGCCGACTCTCAGGCAATCCTAGCCTCCTTTTTGGATATGATTTGACGCCTGCTACCTAACCTCCTGGTTTCAGGGTGTCCATTGAAGGGACCTACTACTAACCCCGCCTCGATGCCATAAGGTACACCCTTGCTACAGCCACCTTCTAGAGCGCCGCGAACATCACCAGCCTGCTCCCTTCTCCCAGTCAACCCACTTGTCGATGAGTATGAATATAATCCTGACCTGATAATGCAGAAGGAGGAGGCCAAGGATTATGCAGAAAGCCCTTATGACAGAGGCACCAGCTCCACCTGTATGGAGGACTCTGTGATGAACACACCAAGGTCCCCTCCAAAGTATCCCATTTTTCTCGCCATGATGCAGCCGATACAAGTTGCCATGGGCTTTTACCCGGAGGAACAGGACACAGCCATAAGTTTCTGGAGTTGCCTGAATCTCCTGCAGTTGTGGTGCCAACTCTGCTCCCTGCTTTAGAGGATGCCACCTTTGCTGCCTGGTACAGACCCAACAATATCCCAGCTGTACCCAGGAAAGCAGATAAAATGTATATTGCCCCCTCTGGGAAACTGTTATTTGTAGCCCAGTTTAAGGTAGACTCAGTACCCATTATTCAAACAACATGAAGTCTTGCTGTATTCTGACAATAGCAGTGAGTCCCAACCTTCGAACTGCCCCAGAGATGAAAGAGTTAACTTTCCATGCCAGGCATGGAACGTTGAGCTCGAGCTCGGTTGAGACTCTGTCTGTTGCTATTTAAACTCAAACCATCAGATTCTTTACTCCGCCTCACTGAACAGTCGCTCCGGAGATTTCTCCTGCTGCTCGGTTCAATTTGTCGGTTAAAGTACTGCTTTTCTCGGTTTTTGACCCAATTTAAACCGTAACCTGTCGGTTCAGTCTCTGTCTGAGGTATTTGTGAGTACTAGATAGGTTATATTTATTTCATTTCTGTGTGGAACTTGTAAACGGTTCATCGGTTCGGTTTGAACCGATCAAGCTGTTAAAAATCTTTATTTGTACTTTTGGTGTGTGGTTCCGGTTCTAAAAAAACGATTTTATTACGTTTTTTTCCACGACTCATGACATGGTCAGGAACCGATAAGAGGGTCTTGCCTGGCAGATTGCCATTAAAAGGGTAAGTTTGGTTAGGACTGGCACAATGTCTGAGAAACCCAAAAGAAAAACTGAGCCCACTGGGTTTCAACACTGTAGTGTGTGTGGGGAAGTCTTTGCTAAGGCTGACCCCCGCACCACCTGTGTTTATTGTCTGGGGTTTGACCACCTCAATGCAGACTGCCAGATTTGTAAAAATTTTCCTGCAGCTACCTTAGAAAAGAGAGTTGGTAGGCTCAGGGAAAGGGAGGCCAAAAAGTCCAATGAACCGGATGGCGAGCCCAGTTTGGTTCAAACCAAACCAGAAGGAGTGCCCTCTGACCAGGGCGAGACTTCTTCGGGCAAAAGGAGAGCCGATCCTGAGGAGTCGGTTCCGGCTAAGAGAACTAGAAAGGAAAAATCAGCTGGTGTGGAGCCAAAACTTTCTTCTCCAACCGCTGAAGAAATAGCCAAAGCAATAAAAATTGTGCAGTCGCTTTCCCCGGTTCCGACCGAACCGGCACCATCAGGGAGGCGCTCGGTTCAGCCGGTTCCACCGGTTCAAGATTATGATTTAGAAGAATATTATGAACCGGAGGAGGAGGAAGAGGAGTATGAGGAAAGTGAGTGTGGTTCTGAAAGTCTGGATGTGCCCATTGACCCGGACATCTCCCCAGACAGACCTTCAGGAGTGTCTCCTCCTAGGCTTTCTGAGTCCCTCTCTCATTTTATGTTTTATAAAAAAAAGTGGCTGAAACCCTCCAACTTCCTATGGAAGAAGCTGTGGATGACCAGGAGGAGCCTGACTATGTGGAAATGATGGATATCCCAGTGTCTAGGAGGCTGTCTGTTCCCTTACACAAATCTTTTGGGAAACAGACATTTAAGATTTTAAAGACTCCTAATACTATACCTCCTGTGGATAAGAGAATGGACAAGAGGTATACATTGTCAGGCTCGGATACGGAGTTCCTTACACAACAATGCAGCCATGTTGGAGTAGTGCAGGCTGCAGCCTGTGATAAGGCAAATATTCCCTTGGCTTCACACCCCCCCAAACAAGGACTCCAGGAGGATTGATGCCATGGCAAAGAAACAGTACATGACGGCATCCTTGGGACTCAGACAGGCCAACTATATGGCCTATACTGCTAGGTATCAGAAATCCAGATGGGACACTGTCATGGCTTTAGCAAAACAGGTCCCTGGCCAGCTTGCCAAGGAGCTGGAGCAGGTGGCTGCTGATGGTATTGAGGCATCCAAGGTGCAATTCCATGCTGCAGTGGACTCCAATGATGTCATCTAGAGTCATGGCTACATCTGTGGCACTTCGTAGAATGGCTTGGCTCAGATGTACTAGCCTGTCACAGGATACCCAGACTAAGGCCATGGATTTTCCTGTTGTGGGTAATTCTCTGTTTGGGGAGCAGACAGAGAATTACATGAAGAAAATGGACGAAAATAGGACCACCTATAGGAGTGCACAGGCCAAGGAAAGGCAGGCCACTCCTCAGAGGCAGCCTGGCAGGGGCAGGCCTTTTCATAGGCCTTTCTACCAAGCCCAGGCCTCCTCTTCTGCCTATGCTCAGAGGGGGTTCTTTAGAGGGAGAGGCAGAAGGGATACAAGCAGACCTGCTTCCACCCCTCAGCCAAAACCCCCTGCCAAACAGGCACCCTGATGGGTTGGCCAGGGCCGATTCTGCACTTCCTGTAGGGGGCAGGCTGGCTTGCTTTGTCCAGGACTGTGAGTTTCTAACATCAGACAAGTGGGTCCTGGAAGTAGTAAGCCAGGGACTGGTTCTCAGCTTCAAAAAATTTCCAAAGCTGAGAACCAGATCCTTTCCACCTGCAAATCCCTCAGAGGCACTTGCCCTAGAGGCAGAGGTCTCTTCCCTCCTGGCTCTCAGAGCTGTGGAAAGGGTTCCACCCCTACACCAGGGCAAAGGATTGTACTCCAGGTACTTTCTTACCCCAAAAAAGACAGGAGAATGGCGGCCCATCCTGGATCTCAGATACTTAAACAAGCACCTTTTAAAACCAAAATTCAAAATGGTGACTCTGGGAATTATTCTACCCTCTCTTAAGGCCAGGGGACTGGCTAGTGTCCCTGGACCTCAAGGATGCCTACTTCCATATTCTCATCAGAAGCTCCCATCGAAAGTACCTCCGGTTCGAGCTGCCCTTAGGCCATTACCAGTTCAGAGCAATGCCCTTCGCCCAACCTCTGCTCCAAGGGTGTTCACAGAATGCCTGGCAGTAGTAGTTGCTTCTCAAGAAGGCAAATTGCCATCTTCCCATACCTGGACGACTGGCTCATAGTGCCAGTCCCAGACAAGTCAAGTTACACCTACAGGTAACTCAGCAACTGCTCACCTCCTTGGGTTTCCTTCTGAATCTTTCAAAGTCAGTTCTAGAGCCTGTTCAGCTCCTCACCTTCATAGGCGCAGAGCTAGATACAGAAAAGGCCAGAGCTTTCCTTCCCCTGGACAGGGCAAGGACCCTTATCTCACTGACCTCCTCATTCACCCTGCAGGTGTCTTGACCAGCAAGGCATTTTCTACAGCTCCTGGGGCACATGGCTGCTTCCACAGCAGTGGTGCAGGGAGCAAGATTTCAGATGAGAGACATTCAATTCCATTTGAGAGCCTTTTGGTCTCAAAAGAAGGACCCTCTGACCAAGTTGATCCCAGTGACTCGAACCCTGATCCAGGCCTTGCAGTGGTGGCAGGATCAGAACAATCTAAGGCAGGGAGTTCCCTTTGTCACTCAGTCCCACTCTTTAATCCTTACTACAGATGCCTCCCTCTTGGGATGGGGGGCTCACTTGGGCGACCTGACTACCCAGGGGTTGTTGTCCCCTCAGGAATCTCTGCTTCACATCAATGTATTGAAACTCAGAGCAGTATTTCTAGCACTTCAAGCTTTTTCCAAATCTGTTCAGAACAAAGTTATCCAGGTCAGAACAGACAATACCACCGCAATGTGGCACATCAACAAGCAAGGAGGCACTCAGTCTAGGGCCTTGTGCACAGAAGCAATGAAGTTGTGGTCTCTGGCGTATTCCCTGAACACCTCCCTCACAGCAGTACACCTCCCAGGCAAGGACAATGTCCTGGCAGATGCTCTCAGCAGGATATCTCGGGGCCATCACGAGTGGTCACTGGATCCCCTGGTCTTGGGGGTGATATTCTCCAGATGGGGCACCCCACAGATAGAGCTTTTTGCAGCCCCAGACAATCACCAACTTCCCCTTTTTTGCTGCAGGCCCCCAGTGTTGGGCTCAGTCCCCCTGGATGCCTTAGTTCTCAGTTGGGAAGGGATGTTCCTGTATGCTTCCCCCCCTTCCCTCTCCTGTTCAAAGTGCTAGTCAAAATCAGGTCTCAACCCTGCAAGGTGATCCTGATTGCTCCAGACTGGGCCAGACAGCCCTGGTATCCACTCCTGTTGTTCTTAGCAGTCCATCGTCCCCTGTCTCTTCCCAGGAATTACAACCTGTTAACCTGTGCTCAGGGGAGAGTTTGGTACCCGAATCTCAAATCTCTCAATCTCAAGGCCTGGCTCTTGAAGAGTTAGAATTTGCTGATTTACACCTCTCCCAAGGTGTAATGAATATTCTAAAGGCGTCTAGGAAACCTTCCACCAGGGCTACTTATAATTCCAAGTGGAAAAGATTTTCCATATGGTGCTCTGGAAGGCATATTTCCCCAGAGTCTGCTTATCTGCCCACAGTCCTTGATTATATGGTCCATTTGAATAGCTTGGGCTTAGACCAGCTACACTAAAGGTGCATCTGGCAGCTGTTTCTGCTTTCATTTCAGCAGGTAAGCCCTCTTCTCTTTCAGCTCACCCTGTATTCTCCAAGTTTTTTAAGGAATTGCTTCATACCAACCCTCCATTCAGGGACCCTGCCCTTGCTTTGGACCTTAATGTTTGCATTGCTCAGCTTATGCAACCCCCTTTTGAGCCTTTGTCTTCAGCAGAGCTTAAGTACTTGACTTGGAAAACTGTGTTTCTGGTAGCCATCACTTCTGCCAGACGCAAGAGTTACAAGCCTTGTCAGTGGAGCCTGATTTTATCTCCTTCCATAGAAATAAGGTGGTCCTCAGGACTAACAGGAAGTTTTTGCCTAAGGTGGTTTCAGATTTCTACCTTAACCAATCTGTCTCTTCCTGTGTACTTCACTGACCATTCCTCCTCTGGTGAGAGGAGGCTGCACAGTTGAGATGTGAAAAGAGCCCTTAGCTACTACATAGAACGTACCAAGGGTCACAGGTTTGACTCCCTTCAACTGTTCCTCACTTATGGTGAGGTTGGTAAAGGGAAACCTGCCACTAAAAGATCCATTGCCAGGTGGATTGTCTCTTGTATCCAATTTTGTTATGAAAAACTGGGTGAGGTTCCACCCTCAGGCCTGAGGGCTCACTCTACCAGAGGTACAGCTGCTTCCCTGGCTGCTGCCAGGGATAACCCTATTCTAGAGATATGTCAAGCAGCTACCTGGGCAGTTCACACTTTTACCAAGCATTACTCCCTGGATATCCAGGCTAGGAGTGATGCTCGGTTTGGAACAGCTGTGCTTCAGAGCCTATTTCCTAAGTAGGTTCTGTCCCTCCTCCATGGAGGTACTGCTTGGTAGTCTGCTATTGTCAGAATACAGCAAGACTTCATGTTGTTTGAAGAAAAAATTACTCACCTTAGTAATGTTGTTTCTTCTAATGGAGTCTTGCTGTATTCTGACCCCCCCCGCCTTCCCTCTCAGAACCTCTGCTTTTGGGATGTGGGTGGGCAGTGGCAGTGTTGGCACTCAGTTGGTGCCCCACCTTGTTGTTTTCACCCCCCTTTTTCTTAGGTGAGTGGGTGTTGTGTTTTAATTTTTGGTCTCCTGACTTGAGTCTTTGTTTTGGGACCAAAAAATCTGTTTTATGTTTAGTAGCCAGTTGGCTAGTGTAGGTTTACAGCTTCCACACAGGACCTTAGTGAGTTTAGCTCGTAAAGATCTGACGGTTTGAGTTTAAACAGCAACAGACAGAGTCTCAACCGAGCTCGAGCTCAGCGTTCCATGCCTGGCATGGAAAGTTAACTCTTTCATCTCCGGGGCAGTTCGAAGGTTGGGATTCACTGCTATTGTCAGAATACAGCAAGACTCCATTAGAAGAAACATTACTAAGGTGAGTAATTTTTTCATGCGTCCCATGACGGTCCAGTGCACACATGCACCTGAGTTCACTCCCTCCTAATAAAGAGTCCAGGAGGTTGGATGTTCTGGGCAAAAGGACTTTTGCCTCAGCATCATTTTGCCTTTGTATTGCTAACTATCAGGCCCACATGATGAAGTACTGGAACACCTTCTAGAGGAACGCCAAGGCAGCTGCACAAGCCTTGCCAGAGGGCACTCCAAAACGAGAGCTTCTCCAAGCCATTTCTGCTGGGGCTGATGTGGGTCAGCATGTGCTCCGCACAGCTTGTGATGTCTCAGATGCCTCAGGCATCTGTCTCTTTCTCCGGCGGACATGGCTGGGTAAGCCAGCCGGCCGCGCGTGCTCTCCGCTGCCCGGGAAAATCTCCTCCTGACTGAGGAGCCCTTGGCAGGGCTGCCCTGCTTCACTTTCTCCGGCAGATGGCTGGGTGTAAGCCAGCTGGCGATGCTCTCTCCGCTGCCCGGAAAAAACTTCCTCCTGACTGGAGAGCCCTTGGCAGGGCTGCCTGCTTCACTTTCTCCGGCGGACGCGGCTGGGTAAGCCAGCCTGCCGCGCATGCTCTCTCCGCTACCCATGAAAACCTCCTCCTGACTGGGGTAAGCCTGCCTTCTCTCCGGGGAAAATCAAGGAATGCCATTGGCTGTTGTTGCGCCAGCCAACTCCCAATTGGCTATTCTGTCCTACGGCTTTTCCACTGATTGGCCCATGCTCCAAGCTGCTTCTCTGGATGCGGCTTTTGGACTTTACTTGCTTTAGGGCTGCATAACTTCATAACTTGTTGTAACTAACAATTTAAAGTTTTAAGCTGAAGTTGTTTTTACTGTTAACCTAAGAGCATGTACTGTTTAGTTGCTGGGACAAAAGTAAAACTGCTCACTGTCTCTTTCTACCTGCTCGCTTTTTTCCCTTTCTTACACCCCTCTACCTCCCTCCCCCTCCCTGAATCTTCTTGCTTAAACCCCCACTTGCTAATTGTATCATTCAGTGCACATGAACCTGCTGAGCTGTCCGATAGCCCCGAAAACACTTAACTCTTAACTGCTCATATGTAATTTGCTTAATCGTGGCTTTTATTCCTGTGCTACTCTCTAGCTAACTCCCCTCTCTTATTTCCTTTTTAGGAGCCCTTGGCAGGGCTGCCTGCTTCGCTTTCTCTGGCGGACGCAGCTAGGTAAGCCAGCCGGCTGTGCGCTCTCTCTGCTGCCCAGGAAAACCTCCTCCTGACTGGGGTAAGCCTGCCTTCTCTCCGGGGAAAATCAAGGAATGCCATTGGCTGCTGTTGCGCCAGCCGACTCCCGATTGGCTATTCTGTCCTACGGCTTTTCCACTGATTGGCCCATGCTCCAAGCTGCTTCTCTGGCTGCGGCTTTTGGACTTTACTTGCTTCAGGGCTGCATAACTTGTTGTTGTTGTAACTAACCACCCGCCTCGACCCCAGCCTCTATTAAATACACCTCTGACTCCGCCCCTCACCTTCACATTGGCTAGTTACTGCCATGCTAGTACTCCGACTGCTGTTAACTCCCCTTCCATAAACTAAAACTTTCCCTCCTCTGCTGCGCCCGCTCTTACTGTACTGTCTTTTTCCTCCCTCTCTAAACCTATTCCTTGTTACTTATCTCTCATTCTCGTTTGCTGGTGGTGATACTGCTTACCTTGCTGGGTCTGTTCCCCTGCCTGTTCTTACCTCTCCCTCCTTGTCCTCTGGGTTCATTGTACTTGTAGCTGCCCGCCTGTTCCCAATAATGAGTACTCTTCCGTGGCCAATAATTCTATCCTTCCTGGTTCTCATCTGTTGCTGTGCGGTTAGTCTGATGATAGTGTCCCTGCACTACCCAACTGGCAATAACTCTCCCCCACCACCCTGCTATATCAGCCCTGACTCTCCGTCATCGTTACTATACACCCCCTGTTCTTCCAAGCGTGAAGTTCACTGCTGGGGTTCTGGCTCCATAAACGCCTTCGTACACCAAATGTTTCGCATCTCCTTGAAATGTTCTCCTCCTGTGCTCTGACCTGGTCTCTCACTGCCGTCCTCCTCAGTTTGGTCCAGGCTGGGGATATAGAACTCAACCCTGGCCCTGCCTATCACACCACCCTCTCCCACCCTTCTTCATCCTTGCCCACGATTAGAGGCTTAAAAATTACACACATGAATATTCACAGCTTGCGCCCTAACATGGCTGAACTTCAAGCCTGGACTATCCAAAAGTCTCCTGACATTCTGTGCATTTCGGAATCCTGGCTAAAACCTGCCATAAAACAACATGAGGTATCTATATCCGGTTATAGCATCCTTAGAAATGATAGACTAGGAGGGGGGGGGCATCTTAATCTACTCCAGGGCCGACCTGGATGTAGCTGAATTTCCCATCTCGGACCCGGACCCCCCTCTCCTGCTGAGTCTCTCTTCATCTCCATTACACTAAGAAATGTCAATAAACTCATCATTGGATGTGTTTACTTACCTCCTTGCCATGCCTCTACCAGTCTGCCATCTTTCCTAGCCTCCCTTGCCTGTCTTCCACACCATGATCTAATACTTTGTGGAGACTTTAACATCGATTGGTTGCACCCTGATGCAGAAAAGATGCGTGCATCATTTGCCGGCTCAAATCTTACCCAACTCCTCCAAGATCCTACGCATATTAACCCCAAATCTGGGAAACACACCCTACTTGATTGGATGGTCACCAGTTGCCCGCAGAAGATCAAATCGGCAGGCATACTTCCTGACTGTATGTGATCATTCTCCCACCTTTTGTGTATGGAGAAACAACCATCCCAACCCACCTCCTAAAATCTCACTTATTCGGGACATTTCCAGGTTTGAGACTGACAGCTTTATCTCCTCTCTTAATAACACCGACTGGCGCCCCATCAGCACACCCCCTGATATAAATCAGGCCCTTGACTACCTAATTGACACCTTCACACAGTTTGTAAACCAACATGCCCCCTTGAAAAAAATGCAGGTCCAAGGGTGTCAAGACCCCATGGATTACAAAGGAGATCAGGAAGCAAATGTCCCTTCGTGACAAAGCCTGGTACACATATAAAAATAGTGGAAACTGTCCCGAACTGGCAGTCCTACAGACAACTCTGCAACAGTTGCAAAAATGCACTCCAAAAAGCCTGGCGCCTCCATTTCAAATCTCTTCAAGTAGAACATTTTAGTAATCCCAAAGAATTCTGGAGACAAATTAATTCGCTAGTAAAAGGTAAAACCGTGGTAATTCCTAGTAATGTCATTATCAGTCGTTCTACCCTTGTTGACTCCACGTCCATTGCTGCCGGTTTTAATCACTTTTTTACCAACCTTCAAAAATACACCTCTCTTTCATAACTCCACCTCACATACTCCTGCTCCCCCAACTACCTTAGGGGAACATCTGGAGTTCCATCTGAAATTAGCCACACTCAAAGGGTTGCAACAGCTTCTCAACAGACCCTGATAGCTCTCCAGGACGATGCACTGAACCCGAAGTTTCTCAAATTGGGTGCCCCAGCCCTCGCCCGCCCCGTTCATGACCTCTTTAACCGGTCCTTCCTTTCTAACTCCGTTCCTGATAAATGGAAGCTGGCGGTAGTTGTCCCAGTGCATAAGGGAGGTTCCCACTCTGTTGCAGACAACTACCATCCTATCTCTATCCAGTGTCCCCTGGCCAGAGTCCAAGAACGCATAGTCTATAACCACCTCCAGGACTACCTTGACTTCCATAACATTCTCTCCCCTTATCAGCATGACTTTAGAAGGAAACATAGTACTCTTACCACCCTGTTAAAGGTTACATCCAACATATTTCATGCCATGGACAAAGGCCTCGCTACAGGCGCCATTTTTGTAGACCTCACTAAGGGATTTAATCTAGTGAATCATGATCTCCTTCTAAATCAACTTCTTCTTACCAGAATGGACAACAGTGCCCTCCACTGGGTCAAAGGTCATCTGATTGGACGATCCCAGACAGTGAAGTGGGATGGCTTCCTCTCTGACCACCGCCCAGTTACCCATGGGATACCACGAGGTTCCATCCTGGGCCCCATACTATTCTCACTCTTCATTAATGAACTTTCCCAGTTTTATGGTGGTGCCTCTTTACATCTTTATGCAGATGACGCAGTACTATACCGCTCCTCCCGTCACACTGACATCATTAACCGTGACCTTGCCTCTGACTTTGCTTCCCTAGAAAACTGGTTCCTTCGCAGTCATCTTGTCCTTAATGCTAATAAAACTAAGTGTATGCTCTTCTCACTTCATCCTATTCCTAATCTTAATCCCCTACCCCTTCATATCTCAACCCTTAAGGGTGAGACCCTGGAGGTAGTTCACTCATTTAAATATCTAGGATTCACTCTGGACCCTATGCTCTCCTTCAGCTCCCATGCCTCAATCATTGCCAAATCTCTTAATCAGAAACTAGGTCTCCTTTACCGTATTCATCTGCTTCTCACATCTGCCTCCTGCCAGAAAATTGCCTCCTCCTCCCTTCTACCTCTCTCAACCTACTGTGCTCCCCTGCTACTCTACTAACTCTGCCTCCATGTCCCTCCTCTCTCAGGCATACCACAGGATTGAAAAGTTTGCCCTGGGGGTTAACGCCCGCTCGCACCACTGTGATGTCCTCTCCTCGCTAGGTTGGCTTACTTCTGTTGATAAATTAAGATACTCCTCCTTGAGCCTCATATTCAAGCTCGTCCATGACTTTACACCTCCTTGCCTTGACGAACTCATGTGCCTCCGGCATGCTGCGCCCACCCTTCGCTCTGCCTCACTTCCCCTCCTTGTCTTACCGAAACTACATTTGACCACCGCCAGGAGATTCTTCTCGTTTGCTGCTCTCTCTGATTGGAACTCTCTTTTTCTGACACTCTTGCCTTGCTCCTCTCTTAATTTGTTCCAATCTAAGCTATCTGCCTCGTTATCTCCCTCTTCACCCTATTCCTGCTTCACCTGAATGTCCCCCCATCCCCTCTCCCTTCCTAATCTACTCCTGTTGTGCACTTCACTACTTTATGCTTCGATTAAGTTATCCTGTGCCAATGCCTAACCCTGTTTTTACTCATCTCTTAACCTGATGAATCCTGCTTAAGTATTTTATCGTCATTCAGTATGTCTAATGTTTTACCACTCTGTTAACTTGCACCATTACTGCATGTCCAATGTATTACCACGCTGTTAATTTTGCACTCTTACTGTATATATTCCATACCTGGGTTGCCCCTGAAAAAGGGACTGTATTGTCTCAGTGGACTTACCCGGTCACCAAAACTCAAATAAAAAAAAAAAATAAATGATTGTCTTAGGGTGGCAGACTTTGCGAATGATGTGCAGCAGTACATTCTCAGTGCCCCGTTTCGAAAATTGTTTGGTGTTGAGGTCCAAGATAGCTTATCCACTTTTCTGGCCTCAGGCAGAACCTTAAAGTCTCTGCATTCCCTCTACCAGACCCAGCCTAGAGGTAGGAGTAAGGGTCCTTTTTGTCCAGCTGGTGTCAGACAGTGCCCAGCAGCCTGGCAGGGGCAAGGGAACTGGAGCTTTGGCGGCCCCAGTACCACCCCAGGTGCCCACTCAAAAGTGTCTAGAGGTAGTGGGGAGGGGGGCACCACCCCCACCACCACCACCGGCTCCTTCTGACTCCTTGTACACCCCACAACCACTTTTGTCTCCAGGGTAATTATAGGGGGTTGTCTCTTCCTCCATTTGAACCAGAGGAAAGAGGTGATGATGGATACGTGGGTTCTGGAAATCATACAACAGGGCCTTGCTCTGGAACTTATAGACATAACTCCAGAACATCGCCCACTAGTGACCGATTTTCCATCAGAACACCTACCTGTGCTTCTGGAGGAAATACAGACTTAGTTACAAAAGAGGGCTATAGAACCAATGCCTGTAGAACAAAGGTGCACAGGCATTTACTCTCTCTACTTCCTGGTCCCAAAGTGGACAGGGGACCTGCGGTCTATCCTGGATCTCAGAGAGCTGAACCTCTGTATAGAGAACAAGAAGTTCAGAATGGTCAGCTTTCAAGGCCTGCTTCCACTGCTGCAAGCAGGGGATTGGATCCATGCCCTCAGTATGAAGGATGCATACCTCCATATCAAAATCCAGAAGCCTCACAGAAAATACCTGAGGTTGCATCTTCAAGGCGAGCATTACCAATTCAGAGTGCTGCCCTTTGGCTTGTCATCTGCACCTCAGGTCTTTACTGGGTGCTTGACAATAGTGGCAGCAGTCCTTTGCAGGGAAGGCTTTTATGTTTTCCCTTACCTGGACGACTGGCTAGAAAGTTCATTCCAGGGACCAGCTACTCAAGCCCTTAGTTCAAAGCAGACAGCTGTTCAATGGTCTGGGGATGACAGTTAACATACCAAAATCATTGTTTACCCCTTGCCAACAACTGCAGTATATAGGAGCAGTATTGGATATGGGCCAGAGCTCAGTCTTCCTGCCTCTAGACAGGGTCAAATGCTTGGTTGCTCAAGCACAGCTAGTGCAGAACAGCAGGTATGCCTCGGCCAGGAAGTTCTTGCACCTGCTGGGTCTCATTGCAGCAGCCATATGGACAGTACCCTTGGTCAGGCTGCACATGCGAATTCCCCAGTGGACCCTGACAGTCCAGTGGGATCAACTCACAGATCTTAGAACAAATGGTCCTAGTCACCTCCAATGTTCAGAGTGCTTAAGTGGTGGATGAAAACCAGCTACCTATTAAAGGGGGTTCCTTTCCTGATCCCTTCCCTCTCCAGATTCTCACAACAGATGCCTCTGGGATGGGCTTCTGGATGGATTGGGGTGCCCACCTGGGCTCCCATGAGACATTGGGCACATGGTCCCCAGTGAAGATCACCTTGCATGTCAATGTGCTAGAAATGCAAGATGTCCTGTATGGGCTCCAGGCCTTCCAAAATCATCTGTTCCCAGGCCCTCCGCTGGTGCGGAGGGACAATCCCGGTGTGATGCATTACATCCACAAGCAAGGGGGGACTCATTCTTGTCCCCTGTGTAGGGAAGCAATGAGGGTTTTGTATTGGGCTCTGGAACACTGTCTAGAACTGTCAGCAGTACATGGTCCAGGCATACAAAAATGTCTTAGCAGATGGGCTAAGCAGGTCCTAGTCCATGATGCACAAGTGGGAACTGCTGGCCTCAGTTGTTGAAGACATGTTTGACGGATGGGGTCATCCAGAGTTGAACCTTGTTTTGTATCCTCACACAGTGCAGAACTGCCACTTTTCTGCTCGCTCACTTCAAAGCCTGGAGTTTTCTGGCGAGTCATGTTGTCCTTCTCTTGGAAGGGGAGGTTTCTGTGTACCTTACTTCTGATTCAGAGAGTGCTGCTCAAGCTACAGAAGAAGGCAGGAACTTCACTGCTCCCCTGTGGCCTCAACAGATCTGGTTCCCCTTGCTGCAACGGCTAGTGGTGGAACCTCCATTGCCTCTGCTCCTGTGCGGTTTACTCTCACAGGAACAGGGAAACCTGGTCCATCCAGACTTTGATCTCTCCATCTGCATGCATGGCTCCTATAGACATAGCCATTGCTCACTTTGGGGTTTCCGAAAAAGTGGCTGCTGATCTAGTGGGTGCTAGAAATCCTTCCACCAGATCCACTTATTCTTATTTTTTTTTTTTTTTTTTGGTATTGTGTATCCCTCCAAGGACCATGGCATACACGTGCATGGAGGCGCACGCCAGGATCCGATGGCCCCTTCCTCACCACCCCTGACTTATGTCGCCGCTCCCTCTCACCTAGGCTACCCACCAGACCTCCACCCGGTGGGAGTGGAACTTTAGAGGAGCGGGCATCCTACCTTGGAGGGAAGAGTTGTATGGCAGCACGATCTGGTCCCCCCCCCACAGTCAGCACCCCAGCGACCCAAGGTCGTTCCTGAGCCCGGTTTGCCAGCATAGCACAAGGTAAAGTGTCCAGCGCCTCAGGCCTCAGCACCACCGGGCCAGACCCAGATCCACTTATTCTATGACGTGGAAGCGGTTTGCTTTATAGGCCGCTTCCCACCACCTTGATCTATTCACCTGTTCGAGTCAGTCTGGTTCTAGAGTATCTGCTGTCCTTATCAGATTCAGGTCTGCCGTACTCTTCTATGAAAGTACACCTGGCTGCCGTAACAGCTTTCTGTGTGCCTATAGAGAGTTGTACAATTGCCCAGCTGGAGGTGACCCATACGTCTTTGAGAGGCATTCTACATCTGAAGCCTCCCATCCGTAATCCAGTCCTGGTTTGGGACTTGAATTTTGTTCTGGAAAAGCTTACTTTGGGCTACTTTTGAGCCAGCTTATGGTTGTTTTTTTTTTTTTTGAAAGCCTTGTATTTAGTTGTAATCACTTGTGCTCGAAGGATTCCAGAACAACAGGCTCTAATGTGTGAGCCCTTATTTGATTTTCTACAAAGACAGGGTGTCATTGTGTACCACTTCTAAGTTTTTACCAAAGGTGGTATCACTTGTCCGTTTATTATCCTGAACATGCCAATCTAGGAGAAACATTGCTGTATATTCTAGGTGTACATAGAATACTCAGGTACTATATACACAGCATGAAGGACTGCAGAAATTCCTTGCAGTTGTTTTTTTTTTTTGGTTTTCACCCTTAAGAAAGAGGGCACCCCTGTTTCCAAACAATGCCCGTCCAAATGGCAAGCCAGCTTTCTTACTTTCTGTTACAGGAAGTACGGTAAGGAACTTTCCGGCATGGTTCATGGTCATCCCACAACAGACATGGCCACATCTGTTGCTTGTTTTAAAAGTTTGCTGCAAATATCTGTGCAGCTGCCACCTGGAGTACTGTCCACACCCTCACTAAACACTACAGTCTGGACAGTGTATCTTGCAAAAGGGCTGGCTTGGCCTTGCAGTGCTCCAATGCTTACTTTCTTAGGCCTGTAGGCTCCAGCCACCCAGATTGTTCACTGTCAGTACTGCTTGGCTCTCGTTCTATAGGTGTGACCTGATGAGAGATCCTCAAAGAAGATATGACAGTTACATAGCTACCGTCACAGTAGATCTTCGAGAGAATCTCTTTCATCAGGCCATGCCATCCCAACCTCCTTCCCCCTTTTTGGGCCTACTGTAACCCGGATTGCTCTTATCTCCATTTTAGTCTACTTTTCACCCTCTGCCTCACCTGGATTTGCAGAGATTGGGGGTTCTTCTCTGGTTCCCTACAGAGAGGTCCTCCAAGTATGATCTCCGACAGGAAACTGAGGAGGGGGTCACCCATGTTTATCAGCTGACGCCTGACGTTGTCGTGGTCCGGCTCCTGGTGGACTGCTTGCAAAGTTTATGTGGTCCTAGTGCCTGGTGGCTTATAGTTCTGTAGGCGTGGCCTGATGAAAGAGAATCTCTAGAAGATTTACTGTTATGGTAGGTTGGTAACTGTTCTCGGCCCTGCCTTTTCCTTCCCAGGGTACATCCATTTCTTAAGGGTGTGGATACAGTTCAGTATCCACAGTTTGGCAGTTTCCTGGAGCAGGCTTATCCGTTGGACGTGAGAAGCTAAGCCTCTCCCACCACCAGGGTAGTATTTCCTCTGGCTCTGCCCTGTGACACCAAAGCTTTCTTTCTGCTGGAAGACACAGATTTCCTCCTTTACAGCTCTACAGTGACTGTAGGAATTCAAGTTTTTTAAAGTGTTTTTTCAGGAAACTTCTTAACATATTTAGTAGAAAGTGAAACTCCCTAGTCTCCAGCTCGGACTTCGCAATGTGATCAAGGATGAAGGAATGAAAAAGAAGTTTCAAATTTTGCATCGATACTGACAGAAAATGTCGGTCACTAACTCGCACGATACTTGCTTGTTTTGCCTTGATGCACAGCATGACGTGGTGGGTTGTGCCCTTTGCCAAGCAGTGCTTCCGACTTCCGTCAAGGACCAGAAGGCAAAGCTCACCATCAGTTGACCATCAGAGGGAGATCGGCCAGAGGACTGCAAGAAGGCCTCAGCGCTGCGGGTCAGCTTCCCAGCTTGTGGCTGCTGACGCAGTGAGTTTATCAGTCTCTGCGCTGTTCTCGACTGCGGCCAGCATCAGAGGATTCTTCTCTGAAGATTTTTGGGACATGTGTTGAGGGAGTGGGAGGAACCATTTCTCTCTCGGTCCTATGACCTGCGCCAGTTGCACTTTTTACGACTTGGTGAGATGGGCTTTTCCCAAAGGTCTGGTCAAGCTTCCTTCAATCAAGGGACAGGATGAGAGGTCCTGGGAACCCGGTCGGGCTTTTTGACCTCAACCCATGGTCAAGCAGGCCATAGAAAGATTCTTGAAGCCTGTCAACTGGTTGTCAGAGGAGTTTGAGGAATTAATCTCCCAGACCCTTGTGCTCCAGGGCCTCACCCTGGAGGACATGATCCAGTTGGTTTTCCTGGTGGGGTCACCTTGGGAGCGGCCTTAGCTGGTGATCGTGCTTCTGAAGCTACTGCTTTTAAATATAGAGAGGCTTGTGCCTTGTGATCTACCACAACCACTGGAGAACCTATCTCGGTCGAGGCACTCATGCTTTCAATCCTGCTTGACTGGGAGGCACTGCCGTCAGTGCTCCTCAACCTCCTCAGGCGAAGAGAGGCACAGACACAAGATGCACTGGCATCATGAGGAGCTTCTGTGGCAGCAGTGGACAATTGCTGGGTGGGGTAGGGCTTTACTCTTGGGACCTGTGGTCCCTTGGCACACACCAGTGGTGCCTGCACCACCCTGCACCCTATGTAGATGCCACCTGCATCTGCTTCTCCACCCCTGCCTTTGGTGGATGCGCCTACTAACGAGTCCTGTGTTGCTGCTGGCTTGCCAGCCCAACTGACAGTTGAGATCACCCAATCTGTGGACACCAGGGTGGTCTGCAGCAGGAAACCACTGAGGGCCATTTTTGATGAGTTGTCTGACTCTGAAGGAGAGTCCATGCTCTCCTCACAGACTCTCACATTCAGCCATGGCTTAGTCAAATAATCAACTACCAACCATGGGCTGGTGCCATTTGGGGGATTTACTCTGCCTCCTGTTGGAGTCCATGAATGTGCCCTTGGAGCCAGTTCAAAAGCAGGCTGAACACCCCATCACTGACATCCTAGATGGGGTCAAATTCTTGGTGGTTGCCTTATCTTGTGGCTGAGGCCATTCTGGGACCGGACCTGGAGCTTTGGCAACACTCAGCAACCTGCTGTGTACCCTCCACTCATATGGTCCGCAGGTATGTGGCCCCTGCTAGGTCCCTCTCAGGGTTTTCCGACCAACTGGCTGGTTTCAGATTCGGCCTTCTGGAAATCCGGTGGCCAAGGGGACATGGGCAAGTCTCCAGACAGAGTCCAAGAAGATAGACCGTACAGCAAAAAAAAGTTTATGCTGCTTCTTCCTTGGGTCTCTATTTGGCCATCTGTGCAGTGATGATGGCAGACTTTGGTTACTCCCCGTTGGGAGTGCTGGGTGAGATTCTTCCTTCTGATAGGCAGCAACAGGTGAAGTTGGTCAGAGACAAGGCCAGTCCCTGGCTAAACACCAGCTGCAGACGGTTCTGGACATGGGTGACTGGTGCTTGTGTCACTGCAGCAGCTGTAACAATGCGTCGCAGGGCCTGGCTGCTGCTCTTCATCCTCATGGAGGATACCCAGCGAAGATTGGGCAATGTTCCCCTTCTTGGGCACCAACCTCTTTGGCCCTGGTGTGGAAGGACATCTCACGATGATTGAGAAGTCTGGTGCCATCCTGTATTCTGTGGCGTCATCCCAGAAGGACCTGAAGCCCCAGGAGCCTTAAAAGAAGTCCTTCCAGTATAGTCCCTTTCAACCACAGCCAGTTCGGCAGCAGCCTCAGCAGGTGTAGTATTAGCACTAGTGCCCAAGAGCCAAGTTCAGAGGCCATGGACTGAAAAGAGACGGGAGTGGGCAAAGGAAGTGGTGCTCCACCAGCCCCTGCAGCCTGTCCCCCTCCAAAGCTTCGCAGTGACGGGCTGGAGGGTGCCATCGTTTTGCCTGTCAAGTCCCTGATGCATCTCCCATTCTGGCCACACTGCTCCACTATTACTACGGAAAAGTGGGTGTTAGAAGTGGTAGGCAGAGGGTTGTCTCTGGACTTCGAGGCTTTCCATCCTTACCAACTCCACACTCCTTGGAAGTTGAGGGTGTCCCCAGACACGCTATCCACTCTCATTGAGGCCATTGCTCAGCTCCTAGCAAAAGGAGCCATAGCTCATGTCCTAGACACCCTGGTTAATCAGGGGTATGTGTCCACGTATTTCCTGGTCCCGAAATAGACTGGGCCTAGTGCCCCATACTGGATCTGCACAATCTGGACCAGTTCTTTTGGCAGCGCAAGTTCTGGATGGTCACTAAACTAGATTATAGCATCCCTGGAGTGCAGGGCATGTGGTTCTGCCCCTTGGGATCTCCAGAACGTGTTCTTCTAAATCCTAGTCCATACCATTGGCAGTACCTCTGGTTGTGCGCAGAGCAGGTACCTTACCATTTCTAGGTCAAGCCTTTTGGTCTCTCGTCCACACCCAGGGTCTTCACCAAGTGCATGGCGGTGGTTGCTGCCTTTGTGTGGCACAAGGGCATCAGGGTATATCCCTTCCTGAAGATCTAGCTGATTGCCGGGTCATCCAGGGAGACCATTGATCTGTCCAGTGATTTGTCCTTCCAGGCTTGCCAAGACTTGAGCCTGTTGGTCAACCCAGACAAGTCTGAACTGATCGCTTTGCAGGTGATCAAGATCATCGGGGCAGAACTATACTCCTGGTGGGCAATCCATCTCCCCTGTGGACCAGGCTCAGGATCTTATCTCCTCTGCCCGATTTATTTCAGATTTGGCTCTCAAACCTCACCTGGGACTTCCTGCAGCTGCTGTGGTGCATGGCATCCTCCATCAGCGTGGTCCATTGGCACATACGCCGCCTGCTGTGGGAGCTGCGCTGTCAATGGTCTTAGTGCTTGGGTCACTTGGACCAGCTGGTGGTAGTGACTTAGTCAATGGGGGATGCCATCCAGTGATAGCTGGACCTACAACAGCTGGAGGAGGGGATCCCATTTGTCCGTATAGAACCACACATCACGTTCACGACGGATGCATCTCTGGTGAGGTGGGGATCACACCTGGAAGACCATAGAGCCTACAGGTTCTGGTCATCCAAGGAGTCCATTCACTGCATCAACCTGGTGGAGCTCTGTGCAGTGCATCTGGCTCTGGCAGTATTTGCTAATCTGATCAGGGATCAGGTTGCGTAGGCCCATGCAGAGAACACTGACCATGTTCTACCTGAACAGGGAGGGCGTAACTCACTCCCTTCCTCTGTCGGGAGGCTGTCCACTTCTGGGCACTCGTGCACAACTTGTGTGCAAATCTGGTGGTGATTCATGTTGCAATAGCAGTCAATTGGCAGACATTCTCAGCCGAGTTGAATAGACCCTGCTCGAGTGCTCCATGCATCAGGAGGTGATAAGCCACCTGTTCTTCCTGTGGAGCATCCACCGGTGGACCTGATTGTTTTCCAGCAGAACAGAAAGCTGAAGCACACACACACACACACACACACACACACACACGGTCTGGGGGATGCCTTCACGAGATCTCTTCCTTCCCCTTGATCCACAAGGTGGTGGTCAAGGCCTGAGCAGCAAGGCACAGATGATCCTGATAACTCCAGACTGGCACAGACGGTTCTGTTACCCAAATCGTCTCAGCAGCAGGCTTCCGTGGCAGTTGCTTCTTTGCCCGGACCTGCTGACTGTACAACATGGGCAGGTCCTGCACTCATACCATCAGTATCTGCGTCTCTTAGTCTGGTTCCAGAGTGGCTAGAGTTCCAGGCTGTGGGCCTTTCAGAAGACGTGCTCCACGTTGTAGAGGCATCCCAAAAGGAGTCAACTCTCAGATGCTATGCATGTGAAGGAAAAAGGTTCTCCGTATGGTGCTAGGGCAAGGAACTTGATCCCCTTGCCTGCCCCAAAGCCAGCATCCTCAATTACCTATGGTCTGTCTTGCAGTTGGGCCTGCGAGCAACAACTCGTAAGGTGCACCTGGCAGCCATCTGTGTTTACCAAGCGCTGGCTGGTAAACCCAGGAGAAGTTAATAGAGTGCTTCTTTTTTGTTAAGGTCTAGACTACTTTGTCCCCTCCAGTGCACAAACCTCTGCCACCTTGGAACTTACTGCTGGTGCTGGCTTTGCTCATGGGCAAACCATTTGAGCCTATGCACAGGTATGACATGTCTCACCTATTATGGAAAACTGCCTGTTTGGTGGCAATGACATCAGTCAGAAGGACCAGTGAGCTCCAGGCACTCTTGGAGTCTTACTGGTCTTCCACAAGGACATGCTTGTCCTTCACCCCCACCCGAAGCTAGTATCAGTTTCACCTAAATCAGGTGATCGCCTTACCTGTCTGTTGCACTAGCCCTTTTTTTTGGAGGCCAACCATAGGCTGTAAATCCTGGACCTACAGAGTGTGCCGTCATATTAAGAAGAGCGCATGGCTGGAGTTTGGGGTGAGGCTCACCAGCTGTTTGTGACATACCGTGAAGTCCCGCCTGGCAGACCAGCAGCAGAGTGGACAGTTGCCAGGTGGATAACATCCTGTATCGTCCTTTGCTATAGGTTGACTGGGTAGGGAGCCTCCCAAGGGGCTAAGGTCTCTTTCCACCAGACATACTGCTGCCTCAGTGGTTGCTTCTAAGAACATCCCTATGCAGGAGATTTGTTGAGCTGCTACCTGGAGTAAAGCATACACCTTCATATCTCATTACAGCGTCGATGACATGTCCCATCAGGATGCTGCTTTTGGGTCCTCGGTTCTCCAATCTCTGTTCTTAAGATAGAGGTACGCGTCTTGCCCCCTCCCTCAGTTAAAAAAGGGGGATAAAAACATTCTTTAGATATACGTGAGAAGAAAAAGACTAAAGGAGGAATAGTAAGACTAAAAAAAAAAGGGGGGGGTGTCGGGAGGAAGAGGACCAAAAAAAAAGAGGACATATTGAACACGTTTGTTCAGTATTTACAGAGGAAGAGGTAGGTGACGGGCCAAAGATGAGGGATAAGGGCATAAAGGAAAAGGAGATAGACACCTGTCATTTTACAGAGAAGAGAGTCATCAAAGAACTAGCGCAATTAAAAGTAGACAAGGTAATGGGACCTGACTGGGTGCACCCTAGGATACTGAGGAAGCTCAAGGAGGTGCTGGCCGCACGTCTGACAGCTCTGTTCAACATGTCACTAGAAATGGGAGGTTCCAGGGGACTGGAGGAGGGCAGATGTGGTTCCACTGCACAAAAGTGGAAATAGGGAGGAGGCAGGAAATTAGAGACCTGTCAGCCTGACTTTGGTAGTAGATAAAATAATGTAATCACTACTGAAGGAAAGGATTGGGGAATACCTTGTAATCAGTGGATTATAGGATCTGAGGCAACATATAGGTTCACGGGGGAGGTCATGCCAGACAAACCTGATCGAGTTCTTTGACTGGGTGATCAGGAAGGAACAGTATACGTAGTCTACCTGGATTTCAGTAAGGCCTTCAACACCATTCCACACAGAAGACTGATGAGCAAGCTGGGTAACCTGGGAGTAGGTCCAAAAGTAACAAAATTGGTAAGAAGTTGGCTAAGCAGTAGGAGTCAGAGGTGGTGGTAAATAGTCCACTCTGGAGAAGGCAAGGTAACAAGCAGGCTGCCACAGGGGTCAGTACTAGGCCCGGTCCTCTTCAGTGTTCTGATTAGCGACATTGCAGAAGGGATGGAGGGGAAAGTATGCATGTTTGTGGATGCCACACAAATCTGCAACAGAGTGGACATACCAGGGGAGTGCTGGAAAGAATGAGGAACAATCTGAAAAAGCTGGAAGAATGATCAAGGGAGTGGCAGCTGGGTTTCAATGCAGAAAAGTGCAGAATCATGTCACAGAAACCCTGGGGCAACATACCAAATGAGCGGGGAGGTATTAGCAACCACAAACAAGGAAAGGGACCTGGGGTAATCATTTCTGATGACCTGAAGGTAGCCAAGCAGTGTGATAATGCAGTGGGGAAGGCTAACAGGATGCGTGGGTGCATAGGGAGGTGCATCACCAGCAGAAAGAGGGAGGGTAGTATTACACTGTATAAATCACTTGTAAGACCCCACCTTGAGTACTTTGTCAATTTCTGGAGGCCCCACCTCCGGAAGGACGTAGATTGGAGGGCTGCCAAAATGGTGCAGGGCCAGCATCAAAAGCCCTGTGAGGAAAGACTCAAGGAACTGAATATGTACTCCCTAGAGGAAAGGAGGGAAAGGGGGGATATGACAGAAACGTTCAAATACCTCACAGGTATTAATAAGGCACAGGAAGGTAGTGTTTTCCATAGAAAAAAGATGCTCCAGGGCAAGGAGTCATGCTATTGAGGGGGGGCTTAGAAAGGATGTGAGGAAATGCTTCTTCACAGAGAGGGTTGTGGACGCCTGAAACTGCCTCCTAGCAGAGGTGGTGGGTGCTAAAATGGTAATTGGATTCAAACATGCATAGGATAGACACAAGGGGACCTTAGAAGTAAGGATTTTGGGGGACTGGAGATAGAGTAGGGTCTGTGGTGGCACAGTAGATAGGGAATAATAAGGCAGACTAGGTGGGCCAAGAGATCCTTATCTGCACTTCTGTGTTTCTGTTTTTCCTTTTGTTGAATTGCTGGGAGTCTGCCAAAGTGTGGCTAGTAAACTGTAATCTATGACCTTAGGAATACAAGTTGTTCACCTGCAACCATAGTTCCAGGAGTGGTATACAGTTCACATCCACACAACCCATGGAGCGTCACCTTGTAGTGTGCACCCAGATCACTGCTGCCAGCCTGCAAAGATCTGACAGCACAGAGCAGAGCCTGAGGATTTACCAACTGCATGGGCAGCGGGAAGAGGTTAGTTTAAAGACATCCGACTGATCACCTCTTCCAGGAACTGCCAAAGTATGGATATGAACTGTATATCACTCCTGTAACTATGGTAACCTATGTTTCTTCTCTTTACGGTATATTCCTGTTCTTTGCTACTGTATATTCACCTCTGATCTAGGTACATCTTCTGGCTTGGAGGCACATTTCCACCTGATAGTAACACTATCTGCTGGATGCAGTCAGTGGTACATTTTCTGGCTTGGAGGCACATTTTCACCTGATAGTAACACTATCTGCTAGATGCAGTCAGTGAACTATTGCAATCCAACAACCTGATGGTTGTCTTAGCCAGTGCTAGGGCAGTTTATCTGTTTGCAGATTTACTGCATGTGGGTAAATTCCAGCCTAAGAAAAACGTCATTTTTCCTCTGAGGGGGAAGGACCAGATATTTCTTCTCGGGACCTGTGCCAAGTCCCTAACACTGTCTGTGGTGATTGTCCACTTCCAAGAGGAGTTTATCAGAGTACAGGTTTGGTTTACTGATAGTAAATTAGTGATGAATACAAAAAAAACCACCTAAATCCATGATGTTTTGCAGCACTAAAAAAACTGGAAAATGCTGAACAGTTGGAGATAAACCAACCTCTGGAGTGGTGCTGGAGCAGGTACAGTATTTTAAATATTTGGGAATCCTTCTGGGTAGCACACTGTCATATGCAAAGCATATAGACCATGTTTCTGGATAGCACACTGTGCCAAGCATATAGACCACATGTTTAAAAAATATAAATGTAAGATTGGGTTTGTTTTGCAGAAATAAAAGAAACTTTAATATGGTGTACGAAAACTGGTTGCTCAAAGTTTAGTGCTTTCAGTCCTTGAGGGTGATCCACCGGTTTATGCTATGGCTGCGGACAGTGTACCATCCAGATTAAGGGTGGCCTATAACAGGACGTGTAGATTTGTTTTATGTGCTAAAAGGGATGCTTATCACTGTAATCTTCATACCTAATTGGGATGGCGCCCACTGGATTACAGATTGTGGAAAATACTGAATGGTCAAACTACTGGACAAATTCACCTGATGCTTTGTGTGTTAACTCTTATAAAAGATCTACATGTAGCATGCAGTTAAATGTTCCTCACTGTAGAACAAAATTGGGACAGGGTTTTGTTTTTTTGGTTTAGATGTATGGCAGCTAAGACATAGAATACATACCCTTTGAACATTGTAAATAGCAAGACATACTGGACATTTTAAATGCTGTTTAAAGGGACACCGGTAACTTTTTTTTGGTTTTTGCATCATATTGTTTCTAGTTAGAAATCCACATTTTATGTTTGCTTACGTTTAACACTGATGTTGCTGGTTGTTTTACCTGCCTCTCTGCTTAGTAGAACCGAACTGTATGGTTGTGTATGGTTACACTCAGCCTTGTTTTGCTTCAGATCCTTCAGCTTCTATGTTTGCATATTTCCTAAACATTTCAAACACCCCCAAAGTGTGCAGTGGCTCATAACAGAAGTCTCCTCTACTCCCACTGCATAATGAGTGGCTAGACTGTGTTGGGGAGTTCCTAAGTCTAGGAAAGATGCAATGGGAGTTGATCAAGGAATGTAAATAGATGTTTTTTGTGGTAGCTCAATATGGTGGGCAGTCAGTTTTTCACTTTGTAAAAGAAAAAAAAGAATCAAAAATCAAACTACCAGCTACATTAGCAGTCTGTACAGAATGTGAACCATCATTTCATGGGCTTTTCTTAGAGGATATCTCTTTCATCAGGCCATACCTAAGGAACTTACAGCTGCCTGGCACTAGAACCTCATGGAAACTTTTGCAAGCAGTCAGCCAGGGACTTCCCACGATATCAGTCATCAGCGTGTACATAAACGTGGGCAGCCCTTCCTCGCCTCAGTTATTTTTGCGCTGTTGCTCAGACCTCACCTTAGTAGCCGTGTTTTTTGGGTCCCCTCCCCCAAGAAAGTGATCACTTTTACAGTGATTTTCGATTACCTGTTTGTCATCGAAAGAACCATCAAAACTCTTCCAATACTGTATATGTGGAGACAAGATCTACACTGGTGACTCCCACAACATCTGTGTGCTACCTAGGCCTGGACCTCAACACGAAAGCCTGCAAAATTTGCTGGGGGTTCAATTACACGACCAGGTGACACAGTAAAGGGGCTCTGGAGAAGCATCTCCTTGAACAGAAGGTAAGTCAGAATGGAGAAGGAGCTCCAATAAAGGGTGCAGTGTTGCTGGCCCAGTCAACCGAATTGCGGTCATCTGAATCCTGGGAGAAGATGTCAGGGAGTCACAAACACAAGCACTAGGATAAGGACAAGGAGAGGGCTGCTGCAGTGCATTCCAGGTCGCCTGTTCCTTCTGCAGGACCTCCTTGGTACCATTGTCCACTTCAGTGGCGAGGCCCCCCTGACCATTGACATAACACCAAGGTCGGGGCTTGGTGCAGACACTACCAGGCCTATATGGTTGGTACGACGATGTCTAGAACTTAGCCTCCCCTGTCGATTCCTCCAGTTACACTCGTCGACCCTATAGGTGCTGAAGCTCAGGTGATTCTCTTTCATTTTCAGACATGTCTGTTGCCTGGCTTCCTGTTCCAGTGGCCCATCGATGGGGCCTGTCACTAACACACACACACACACACACACACACACACACCCCCAAAATCAACACCGCAAGGTACACCCTTGCCACCGCCTGTGCTGTCACCGGCAGGCTATCTTCTCCCTATCAGCCCGATCGACTAGTATTAGTGTAACCCTTACTTAATAGTGCAGGAGGATGAGGATTATGCTGAAAGCCACTGTGACCATGGCACCAGCTCCGCTGTCTCAACATGCAGTAAGGACTGTGTGGTGAACGCACCATGATCCACTCCAGAGGATCCCACTTTCCTCACCATGATGAAGCAGTTGCAAGCTGCCATGAGTTTTAATCTAGAGGAACAGGACACTTCCAAAAATAATTTAATAGAGAACTGGCAGAATCTCCTGCCGTTGTGGTGCCTCCTCTGCTTCCTGTCTTAGAGGATTCCACCTTTGCTGCCTGGTACAGACCAAGCAACAGTCCAGCTGTCCTGAGGAAGGCAGACAAAATGTGTAATGTATGGCACCTTCTGGGAAGCTTTTCTATGCCACACAACTGGAGACAGACTCAATGGTGATTATTGCTGACCATCATAGGTCTAGGGCTCCTAAGCATCTTAGTTTCCCTCCCTCCTAATAGACTGCAGGAAGCTTGATGTCTTAGGCAAAAGGACATATGCCTCAGCATCACTGGGCCTTTGTATTGCCAGTTACCAGGTCAATATGATGACACATCAGAGCACCTTCTGACAGAAGGCCAAAGCAGCTGCACAGGCCTTGCCTCAGGGTAACCCAAAGCAGGAGCCCCTAAAAGCGCTCACTGCTGGGGCTGATGTGGGCAAGCATTTGCTCCGCACTGCCTATGATGTCTCGGATGCTTCTGCCAGGGCTGCGGCCTCGGGCATCTGTCTCAGGAGATTCTCTTAGCTTAGAGTGGCAAGCTTTGCGAATGATGTGCAGCAGCCAATTCTTGATGCCCTATTTCGAGGGCAGAAGTTGTTTGGTCCTGAGGTCCAACAGACTCTTGACAGATCTTAAGGCCTCAGGTAGGACTTTCAAGTCTGTGCACTCCCTTTACCATACCCACCCCAAGGGTAGGAGATGGGGTCCTTTTTATCCAGCTGGTGTTTGTGCCCAGCCACCAGACAGGGCAGGGGCAAAGGAGCAAGAGCCTTGCCAGTCCCAGAGACTGCCCCAGGTGCCTATTCAAAAGCTCCTAGAGGTAGTGGAGCAAGAGGGAACCACCCCCACTGGCTCAGCTTGACTCCTTATACACCACCAACCACCGTTAAATTCAGGGGTGGTTGTAGGGAGTCACCCCTCTCTCCAGTTAACCCAGTTGAAGGAGGTGACTACAGATGCATGGGTACTGGAGATCATAGAACGGGGTCGTGCTCTGGAACTTCTGGACGATCCTCCAGGGCATCTGCCCCTATTGCTGGAGGAAGTGCTGACTCTGCTTCAGGAATGAACTATAGAACCTGTGCCTCTAGAACAAAGGAACACAGGTTCTGGTTACGTCCCCGTACACAGAGTGTTCAAGTGATGGATGGAACCCAGCAGTTTGCCCAAAGAGGTGTTCTGTTCCTGATTCTATCCCCTCTGCAGATCCTGACCACGGATGCTTCGGGGATGGTCTGGGGAGCACACTTGGGTCCTCAACCAGACACAGGGCACATGGACTCCGGTGAAGAACACCTTGCACATACGAACATACGAAAATGCCAGCAGAAGCAGGCCTTAGTCTATAGAGTCTGCTCGAATGTGCAGCTGGCCCCTCAACTTGCATCTGCCCCACCCTCCCCACCCCTATTCATCTCAACTCCCTGCCCTGTTCCAACCCCTCTTAAAGCAGCCCACTGTTCTACAGGATACAACCTCCTTGGGCAGGGTATTCCACCTGTTCACCACCTTTTGAGTGAAAAAGTGTCTCCTGATTTCCCTCTTTATTTTATTTAGATGATTCGGAAAGTACCTTTTGAGTCAAGGACTCATTTACAAAAGTTCCAAGTCACAAAGAAGTGCATTACAACATTATAAGCTTCAGTGAGGACACACACAAACAGATGCAAAAAAAATACAGTAAAGGCTAACAGTCATCACTAAGGAGTTTAGTACATGGTTCAAGCAGAATAGTTTATTGGCACTAAGTATATAGGCAAACAAGCAAATTCATATTGGGGGTGTAGGTAAGCCGGCCATAGGCCATTGTCAAGGGAGAGAGGGGAGTAAGGGAGGAATTAGTGACAGTCACGGGGTTAGAGGACAGGAGATTGAATCTTCTCCCCTCCAATCTCAGCTGATGCCCTCTCGTGTCCCTCCCTCTTCTATGCTGGAACATCCCTTTTGTATTAGCCTTTTTATCCCCTCAGTCATATCCCCCTGTCCCTTCTCTCCTCCAGTGAGTTCACGTTCAGCTCACCCAGTCTATCCTCCTAGGACCTTCCCTCCAATCCCTGTATCATCTTTGTTGCCCTACATTGCACCCCCCTCCATCAATTTGATGTCCTCCTTCAGGAATTGTCACCAGTACTGCACACAGTACTCCAGGTGAGGCCTGACCAGAGACCTGTACAGGGGAAGGATCACCTCGCTGTTTCTGGAGGAGATTCCCTGTGCTATACACCCTAGCATTCTGTTGGCTTTTGCTGCCGCCTTCCTGCACTGAGCTGAGTTCATGCTGCCTGTAATAAGCACCCCCAGATCATTTTTCTCCTCAGTGCTTTCCAGCTCCACTCCGCCAGATGATAACTCCTCCCCTGGTTTCTAGCACCAAAGTGCAGTACCTTGCACTTCTTGGCATTGAACCGCAGCTGCCATGTTTCTGACCACTTCTGTAGTTTGGTCAGGTCCTCCTGCAACCCCTTCCATCTTTCGATGTCATCTACCACAGCTCCCATCTGGAAATGAAGTTTCTCCATTTGCACACATTGCCCTTGAATATATATAGCCATAGCTCATTTTGGGGTTTCCCAAAAAGTGGCCAATATTCTGGTGGCTGCTAGCAAGCCTTCCGCCAGCTCCTCCTCCTCAGTGAAGTAGAAGCAGTTTGCCTTATGGACCACTTCTTACCACCTGGATCCATTCACCTGTCCGGTTAATAGGGTTCTAGAGTACCTGCTTTCCTTATCAAATTCAGGCTTACAGTATTGCTCTATCATTGTGCACCTGGCTGCTATATCAGCTTTCCGTGTGCCTGTAGAGGGCCATACAGTTGCTCGGCTGGAGGTAGCCTATACATTCTTGAGGGCATTCTTCATGTAGAGCCTCCCATCCGTAATCCAGTCGCAGCTTGGGACTTGAGTTTTATTTTGGAAAAGCTTACTTTGGCTCCTTTTGAGCCAGCCATGACTTGTGGCTTTCGCTTTCTGTCTTGGAAAGAGTTATTTTTAGTTGCAATCACTTCTGCTCGAAGGATTTCAGAGCTACAGGCTCTAATGTGTAAGTCTCCTTACTTGATTTTCAACAAAGACAGGGTATCTTTGCTTACTAATCCTAAATTTCTCCCAAAGGTTGTGTCTGAGTGTACTTTAAATCAAACCATCCACCTGCCAGTGTATTATCCAGTGCATGCCAATCCAGGGAATCATTGCTCCACACTGTAGATGTGCATAGAGTACTCGGGTACTATACACACTGTACAGAGGACTGCAGGAAGTCCTCGTAGCTCTGTTTTGTTTGCCCCTGGGAAAGAGGACACCCCACTTGATGAACAGTGCTGTCCAAATGGCTGGCACATTGTATTATGTTCTGTTACAGAAAGTACAGTAAGGAACTTCGTGGTGTGGTCCGGGTTATTTCATTAGAGCCAGTGTTGCACAACATACAGCCCGCACTGAGGCTGTGTATGGCCTGTGATGAAATACTCACGCTTACCATATTCACCTTTATTTCTGTCTGCCAGCAAGCTTGTGTTTACATCTCAGGGCGCAAATACCTTGCTTCGGCTCTCCCAATCTCACTGTCACTCCTTGCTTTGCAGGTCCAACTAAATATTCAGGCACTTTTTGCCACCAGAAAAGGCCAATACTTGATTTAGTTTACCTGCTCAGGTTTCTCTCCCCACCTGCCTGAATGATCTAATGGCCGGCCCTACTGAACAGCAAAAACTGCTGAACTGGCAGAGGGGGCCTCAACTACTTTAAAAAAAAAATCTCACCACCACGGCAAGCTGTCCATCTGTGATGCCAGCGTTCAGGTTCGGGAATGGACCCAGGAAGTCGAGGGCTGGGGGAGAGGATTGCGCGTCCAGGGACAGCTCTCCCCCTGCAGGGGGCTGTATGACCTGTGCAAGTTGGTCCTCTAGCGGAGGCTGGGGGTTTCACTGCGACCAGCGCCTGAACTCCTCAGGAGGCGTGCCGGATGCAGGCGTCATTGCACACCACACCTCCTTCAGGAAGCAGCAAAAAAATAGAAAATTGTGGCCACCTTTAATGATGCCCGCCTACTGGCCCAGATCGCCCACATGGCACTCCCCAAGCCAACCTGTCCCATCTTCCACTCGCTCTGGCCCCGATCGCCCCGCTCTGGGGGGAAAGCCATTGAGGCAGTGTCGGTGGGCACCCCTACCAGCAACCTTCTCCCATCACCGTGTAGGTTTGGGCCAGTGCGGTGGCCCCGCCCTGGGAGCCAATCCAGCAGGTAAGTCCAGAGGGGGTCTAGTGGAAGGCAGAGCTAAGCATCAGGTGGTCCGCAGCCCAAAAAATCTCATTTGCAGCTCTGCTGTTTAACTTATAAAAATTGAAGCTGTCGCTCTGAAAGGCACCATGGCAACGCTCCCACGTTAAACTTGGCTGCTATCTTATTAAGAAATTATAAAAGCTCCTCTCTTAGCCAGTCACCACCTACATAGTGCTGCAAACGTTGACGTCATAAGACGGCATCCATGGCAACGACTCTCCTCACTAGGAGGGCGTCTCTTCTCTCAGGACCTTCAGTTGTGGGACACTCTGCTCATCTGCTGGTAAAAGAGACTTTACAGAGAAGGAGAGCGGACCAGTGCGTGCCTGTACTCCCCCTTGCAGGCCCCTCCCCCCATTATTTTTTTTTTTAATAGTTTTATTATTTTTTATTTTGCTTTACTGATGTGTGCCTTTTACTTAATAATGACAACTAAATGTATGTTGGTATTTATTTTTATATGTTGATGTCTTGCTGGACTTTTGTCCGTCCATTTCACTTCCCCTCAGACTTGACTCAAGTTTTCAGTGTGCCACCCCCAAAAAAATAGTTGTGCACCACTGCACTAGAGGCATGGCCACCTCTGTCGCTTGTTTTAGGAATGTTTCTGCTGCAGACATCTATGCAGCTGCTACCTGGAGTACTGTCCACACCTTCACTGAACACTACAGTCTGGACATTCTCTCATAAATGGGCTGACTTTGGCCTAGCTGTACTACAAGGCCTTCTTTCATAAGCCTATAGGCTCCAGCCACCCAGACTATTCACTGTAAGTACCTCATTCCATAGGTGTGGCCTGATAAAAGAGATACCCTTGAAGAAAATAAAACAGTTATGTAACAGTAGATTTTCAAGAGAGACTCTTTCATCAGGCCATGCTGTTCCACCCTCCTTCCCCCTTGTGGTCCTGCAACACTGGGCTTTTACTCATGTCTCCATTATGTTGTCTTTCTGGCCCCCTGCCTTGCCTGGTTCGCAGAGTGCTGAGTTCTCTCATGGTTCCCTACAGAGAGGTCCTTCGAGTATGATCTCCAGCAGGGGAACGGAGGAGGAGGGTGCCCATGTTTATGTACACACTGACGTCTGACATTATCATGGGCAGCCCCTGGCTGATTGCTTGTAAAAGTTTCCATGTGGTCTTAGTACCTGGCAGCTAGAAGTTCCATAGGTGTGGCCTGATGAAAGTGATTCTCTTGAAGATCTACTGTTCGTAAGTGCGTAACTGTTACTTTTTTTAACCTAGTGACACTTTGAGGACTAAAGGTGTTTATAGTGTCCCTTTAAAACTGCATCTGTTTGATACTGCAGAATGTAACTGTTTTAAACAATCTGTATTATGGTCTTACTGTATTTGACAAAGTATCTTTATACTGTATATTTTGTTGATTGTGTTACTGTCTGGATCACCTTTGAAAATAGGTACTTGTGCCTAAAGGTCTTTCCCTAGCAATAAAAATATATAAATCATGACAGTTTTTTTTGATCTGCATCTCTGCAGTAACCCCTAATTATCATCCAGTTGTCTTCTAGGGCTTGCTATCCTTAAGCACTTCGGTGGTATCTCCCTATATGTTATCTTTTTTCTAGGGGAAATAGCTCTTGGGCAGCTTATAGTGTTCTTTTTAAACTAGGAAACCTAGCCTCTTAGTGTAGTCCTCCTAGCCCCTTTTCATGACATACAAAGAAAACTTTGGGTTAGTGGAGTTATCCTATTCTAGACTATTTCTGCTTGCAAGGTCTTTTTTACGCAGCAGAGGTTTTAGGGGTGTTGGACCCATGTAGCCTAGTCTGTTCCCTACAGAGGTTTCCTAGACCTGGCATGGAGCACATCCTGGTACCACTTGGGGAACCTGCCTGGAGTTCTTGCCCCTCTGTTTTTGAGCCAAGGCAATTTTCATTAGAGGGGTTTCTAACACACTAGCTCTGGTTCAGGCTGTTTGTTAGGGGCACTACCAGTTGCCTCCTGTGGGGGCCACTACTAAGAAATGGATGGGGTAGTTTGTTGTTTATGCTGTTGTTTATTGTCACTTCGTATCTCTTTTTCTGTTCTTTCTTTCTTTACCTTACAACAAGCATATGATAGTCTGCTGTGTCCTTACTCTCCTTGCTAATAGAACTTGGGTAAGTTTGGATGACAGCAGTGGTTATTAGGTAGTTCATAGCACCATGCAGTGTCACACATGCATCATCTCCAACAGCCAGTGCCGGTGTCTTAGCTGAAAAGATTTGCTGTCACTGGGTTCTAATGAATCCAGCCCTAAGATCAAAGAGTGGTGCTCAATGGAGATGATATTCTTTAAGATTTACAGTTACGGTGAGCATCTTCTTTATTTTAGTGGTTTAATGTTATCTATTGCATCAACATTTATTACACTTTTTAATAGTGCAATAGTTTTTTGTGAGCTATGATTATTTGAAGCTGAAATCATTAACTAAGTTTTACAGTTTAAAAATATTAATTTTTCTTTTTTGAAGATGCTTGCTTTAGGCAATCAGGTTGGTAAACTGTACGTCTGGGACTTGGAAGTAGAAGATCCTCATAAAGCTAAGTGAGTACCTTAAAACATATTTTTGTCATTGGTTCAGTGGGATGCATACTGTACTGTGGGGCAGAATGTTGTGGGTTCTAGTCCCACACCAGGAACTTAGGCTGAAACCCAATACTGACACTGCAGTGCATCATTAGGTGGTGCTACACTGTCCAGGTGCTATTCTCTAGAGAAGCCGGAAAACCAAGGATTTTCATTGAGTATATCTCCTCCATTGGGCCACAACTTTGGAACTGTATGGCGTTAACGTCAGGACCACTTGGAAACTTTTGTTAGTCAGGGGCTGGCCACCGTGACTTGCAGCGCTGCCACCTGTATATCGTGGACAGCACCAGCACTCCTTAGATCTCACTTCGAGGGGGCTCTTGCAGAAGGCAGTAACCATAAGAACTGAGCCGCCAGGTGCTAGGACCACATGGAAAACTTCTAGCTGGCAGTGTACAGCGAGGGGCCGCCCTTGAGGTCACCACGCCGACGTCCGTCCTATGGTGTAGAAGGGGTGGACCACCAGCCCTCCCAGTTCTTCACCCACCATCAGCCCGCGCAGATCAGACCTCCATGGACTCCTGCTTCTAGTCGACTGACATTTCTTTTGCATTTCAACCACGATATATTTTTATGTTTACTCTTTCTTCATTTTTCTCTGAGTCCCTCCATTTCTTCTTCTCCAGTAACGACTTCCAGTCAGCGTATGAAGTGTGCCTGCAGCAAGCAGATTCCCAGTAAGGATGGCCACTCCTCATGCTTCCTCTGTCTAGGCCCTAACCACGACACTGAGGCCTGACAGCACTGTCAGGAGTTCAATCAAGCCACATGGAGATGCCACTTTAAGACTTTTCAGGCTTTCCTTCTGCAGCAGAAGTTAGCGACGACACAGAAAAAAAGGGCTCCAGGAAAAAAGCTCTTCTTCCTCCCCCGGTCTCTGGGGCATCGACTTCGTCCTCCCTCAAGGAGAAGAAGTCGAACGAGAAGCACAAACACCAGGACAAGGATAGTGAACAGCCCCGTCTGCTTCCCACTCCAGTACACCGCACAAGTAGGCGGCAGTTTCTGAATCTTCCTCCCACGGGAGATCAGTCCCTCCTTCACCAGCAGCCCTCATTCCCTCTGGGCTGCCCATGTCTCTGCCTTCCGCCCTCATTACCATTTCAGGCAAAGGCTCTTCCGGGCTTCAGAATCCGTCCCCAGCCCCAAAGCCTCTTAAGCTTAGGCCCCTTTTCCCAATGGATTCTCAGCCAGGTGGCTTGACTGGTTCCTTGGGCAGTGGGTCACGCCTACCGCCCCTCCAGTCTTGGCTTTGTCTGCGTTGGTCCCGAGTTCCAGGGCCAACATCTCCTGGCGATGCCCGGAGCATACGCTTGCCTCTCCTTCATGGGCGATGCCTCTGTCTCTGAGAGTTTCTTCCCCTGCACAGGTTACACCTGCGTCAGCTACTCCGCCTGACCGGTGTCAGCCTCAGCCGTTGCCGGCCACCCCATTGCAGGTGACGCCTTCACTTCTGCCAACTAAGCCCCAGCCAGTGCTGGATGCTCCTTCTGGACAGTCGCAACCGATGCCGAGCCCTTCGAAACATGATGGCCGGCCTTTCGACGCAAGGTCCATCGCCTGCTCAGCCAGTTCCCCAGGGACCGACGCCAGAGTAGGCGCTACTTCAGTGACTGACGCCTGGGGATCCATCTCTTCCCCATCTAGCGCCACCTCCCCCACCTCCTTTGGATTTCATGTAGAACAAGGATCCCAAGAGGAGGCCCCGTACCCCTCCTCTGAGGGAGCCATCCCCTCCTCCTGACCAGGTTCGCCCTAACACTCTCCGGTCTCCTGATGGCAAAGAGGACCACCACAAGAAGGATCAATGCCCACCCGTGCCAGTCCCGGACTCTGACCCATCCAGCAGAGATTCCTTCTCCTATTCCTCTGAGGACTCCAAGGATTCCAAGTTACCCTCTGAGCTGGATGAACCTTGGGATACCCCCAGATTCCCATCCTGACGATCCAACTTTCCTGGACGTTATAAGGCACATTCAGTCCCTCATGGGCTAGGCCTGAGAGGAACTGGACTCAGAGCACCAACACCTGGTCACCTTCCTCCGTAGGGGCGACTCTCTGCCCATGGTTATCCCTCCTCTTATTTACTCCTTTCAAGACGTCAACAGGGCCGCTTGGAGTCACCCATCTTCCACCCTGGCCTTACCTAAGAAGGCAGTCAGACTTTATCATGCCCACAGGGACAAGTCCTTTTATAGGGAGCATCCAGTTGCCGACTCGGTGATCATGAACACTTCCCACGACCATACTAAAAAGCCTAGATGCGGGTCCCTCCCCACCTGTGACGGACTTTTGTGGGTGTGGATTCTCCGCTGATGCTCTGCTGCCCGCTTGAAGCCTCCAACACACGCTCTCACCGGTCCTGGCCTTTCCCTCCAGCCTCACCCGACCAAACGACCCCCTGGGGCAGGCCCGCCATCTCCTCCGGCACTCTTATCTGTAGTCAGGTGGAGCGACCGGAAAGGTGGAAGAGGAAGACCGAGAGAACGGGCCGGTAGAGCCTGGCACTGGGCATGGGGCCCGCCACTGATCCCACTGTCTCCTACCGCTGAGGTAGGGGTTTGTCCATACTGTTTCCCCTTCAGGACCCGGCGTGCAGTGGCTTCCTGCATGGCTATACTTCTGCGCCTCATGCCGCTAGAGCCTGCAGACGTCCCGCCTTCTACTACGTCTTGATGTCTGTGCCGCCACTGAATTCCACCACGGCCGCTACTGCGCCGGGAGTCCCTAGCAACCCAGCACGGGAGAGGAGAGCATTCTTCCAGACTCTCAATCCTCTCCCTCCCCTGCTGATCCCAGACAGCCCTGGTCCGTTCCCAAACCCGGGTCTCCGGCATGGCGCGAGGTGTGGCGTCCAGCACCTCAACCCTCAGCGCCACCAGGCTGGCCAAGCCCAGACACCTTGGCACACATTCTCCAGATAAGGAGTCTAGGCAGGTGGACTTCTTAGGGAAGAAGGTCTACGCCTCAGCCACTCTTGGCCGTTCAGTTTTTGAACTTCTTAGTCCATATGATCCAATACCAGAATGCCCTGTGGGGTAAAGCTCTGTAACTGATGCAAACCCTCCCAGATGACTCCACTAGCTGGGTCAGATGTTGCCGGTCACGTTCTGAGGGCGTCCTGCGATACCGCAGATGTAGTCAAGCGGGCAGCAGCCATAGGCGGCTGTATTTGCCACCATTCCTGGCTTAGGGTTTCAGGCTTTGCCCCTGACGTGTAAGCTAAAATCCTTGACTCTCCCTTTAGGGGGTAAGTTCTCTTTGATGAGGACATTCAAAATATTATCTCCCACCTACAAGAATCTGGTCAGGCTCTAAAGTCGGTACACTCTTTGTACCGCTCCCAGCCTAAACCGCACCAGTGTCAGCCCTTTCAGAGGAATCAACGTCAGCAGCCTCGAGGGTAGCAATCCAGGGGGGCCTTCAAATGTAAAGGCCACCTTCCAGGCAACAGGAGCCTCAGCCCCTAGGGCCTCTCCTGCAACCTTGCCCGTCCCAGGTTCTTCAGCATGACTCCTTGCCCGACTCCCCTGACCCTAGCAGAATCTTTGGGGAGGCGGTGGGGGTCACTTCTCCCTTTACCTAGACGGATGGTATGGAATCACCTTGGATCAACGGGTGCCTCAATTTGTAGAGAGGCACACTATCAAATTTCAGGAGATGCCCACTGGACAGCCCTCCCTTGCACTCTCATTATCCTCTGGATCACATTGTCCTTATCCGGGAGGAGATCCAGGCACTGCTGCTAAAAAGGGCCATAGAACCTGTTCTGTTAAATCAAAGAGGAAAGGGATTCTATTCCCACTTCTTCCTGGTCCCAAAGAAGACTGGAAATCTGAGACCCATTCTAGATCTGAGCCACCTGATTCTGTTCATAGAATACAAACAATTCAGGATGGTAACCCTCCAAGGTCTCCTCCCCCTGCTTCGTCAAGGAGACTGGCTTTGCTCCCTAGATATGCAAAATGCCTATCTCCACATCCAGGTTTTCCAACCCCACAGGAGGTTTCTCTGCTTTTGCTTCCAGGGGAACCATTACCAGTTCAGGGCCCTACCCTTCGGCCTTTCCTCGTCCCCTCGAGTCTTTACCAAGTGCCTAGCAGTAGTGGCTGCGGCCTTCAGGAGGCAAGATTTTTATGTCTTCCCTTATTTGGATGATTGGCTTTTCACAGCCCCCTCCAGAGACCAACTGCTCCGGACAATGGAAATCACCTTCAATCTGTTTCGGACTCTGGGCATCACCCTGAACCTGCCCAAGTCCTCTCTCTTTGCCCAGGTCAGAGATTGCCATTCATCAGTGAAATCTTAGATTGAGCTCAGGGAAAGTCCTTCCTCCCTCAGAACAGAGCAGACCGCCTGAGGGCACAGGCCCAATTGGTGTCTTCATCTCAGCAAGTTCCAGCCAGGTCATTCCTGAGGCTCTTGGGGCACATGGCAGCAGCCATAGTTACCGTTCCTCTAGCCCACCTGCACATGAGGGTGCTAAAAACAGTGGGGAAATTCAGGAATGCATGGGACAGACATAAGGCAATTCTGGTGGGGGGGTAAGAAGAAGTAGGCTGTTGGTTAACTAAGATCTGCAGCTTATCTAATAGGTAGGGAGGTGGGCCAAGCGGTCCTTATCTGTCATCAAAGTCTATGTTTCAGTGGGACCAGCGCATGGACAATTTGTAACAGGGAATCCTTGATCTTACTTCGAGAGGGCTCTTGCAGTAGGTAATTACATATACAGTGGCGTGAAAAAGTATTTGCCCCCTTCCTGATTTTCTCTATTATTACATATTTGTCACACTGGATGTTTTCAGGTCTTTAGACAAAATATAATATTAGATAAAGGGAACCTGAGTGAACAAATAACACTTTTTTTTTTTACTTATTTCATTTATTTAATGAAAAAAGTTAACCAACACCAACTGGCACTGTGTGAAAAAGTAATTGCCCCCTAGTTAAATCAACCCAATTAAAGGGATAATTAGAGTCAGCTGATTGAACACAGCCAGGCTTGATTACAGCCAGCCCTGCTCAATATAAACCTCACTTATTTTGGCCCTTACCATCAGAGTCACATTGCCAGCACAAAGATTCAACAAGCACATTATGCCATGATCAAGGAAGTTCCTGAAAAGATCAGAAAAAAATTTGTTGCCCTCTATCAGTCTGGAAAGGGTTACAAAAGCTATTTCTAAGGCTCTGGGACTCCATCGAACCACAGTGAGAGCCATAATCTCCAAATGGAGAACACTTGGAACAGTAGTGAACCTTCCCAGGAGTGGGCGGCCTGCCAAAATTACTCCAAGGGCACAGTGTAAAATCATCCAAGAAGTCTCAAAGGATCCTAAAACAACATCCAAAGAACTGCAGGCTTCTCTTGCCTCAGCTAAGGTCAGTGTTCATGACTCCACAATCAGAAAGAGACTGGGCAAAAATGGGCTTCATGTGAGGTAGCAGGCGAAACCACTGCTAACCAAGAAGAACATAAATGCTCGTCTCTCATTTGCCAAGAAGTACCTGGATGATCCACAAGCCTTTTGGGAAAATGTTCTATGGACAGATGAGTCAAAGTGGAACTTTTGGACAACATGGATCCCATAATGTCTCGCGTAAAGCAAACACAGCATTCCACAGTAAGAACACCATACCAACAGCCAAACATGGTGGTGGTAGTGATGGTGTGGGGATGCTTCTGCCTAAGGACCTGGATGACTTGCCATAATTAAAGGAACCATGAATTCTGCTCTGTACCAGAAAATTCTTAAGGAGAATGTCCAGTCATCCTTCCGTCAGCTGAAGCTGAAGCGTAGTTGGTCATGCAGCAAGACAATGATCCAAAACACAAAAGCAAGTCCACATCAGAATGGCTAAAAGAAGTAAAATTAAAGTTTTGGAGTGGCCTAGTCAAAGTCAGACTTAAACCCAATAGAGATGCTGTGGCAGGACCTGAAACGAGCAGTTCATGCTCGAAAACCTACCAAATGTTACTGAATTAAAGCAGTTCTGTGAGGAAGAGTGGGTTAAAATTCCTCCACAGCGATGTGAAAGACTGATATTGAATTATAGGAAGTGTTTGGTTGCAGTCATTGCAGCTAAATGTGGCATAACCAGTTAAGTGTAAGGGGGCAATTACTTTTTCACACAGTGCCAGTTGGTGTTTGTTAACTTTTTTTCATTAAATAAGTGAAATTAAAAAAAAAAAACAAGTGTTATTTGTTCACTCAGGTTCCCTTTATCTAATATTACATTTTCTCTAAAGACCTGAAAACATCCAGTGTGACAAATATGCAATAATAGAGAAAATCAGGAAGGGGGCAAATACTTTTTCACGCCACTGTAGGACTGATGTCGGCAGGCGGCAGGACCCCGCGGAAAAATTTCTAACTAGCAATTCCCTGGCGGGGACCACCCCCACGTCAGGTGACCGGCGTCAGACAACGTCAGTATAAAGGGGCGGTCCCAGACGCCCGCCTTCCAGTTCTTTCCTGCCGTCAGCTCGTGCTGCGCCTCGCGGTGAAGTTCGTAAAGCTCAGTCCTGTTGCTTCGTCGGTTTTTCCGAAAAGTATCAGTATTCTGTATTTTATTCGTCAGGTGAACGTCGGTTTATGTCGTCCCCTTCAAAAAATAAGTGCGACTCGTGTGGCGCCCAACTGCCTCACAAAGACGGTCACTCCCTCTGCCTTTTTTGTTTAGGCCCCGACCACGCAGTCGACAAGTGCCCGCATTTCAACGCGGCCACCCGCAGACGACGCCAGCAGTCTCTAGAAGCCCATCTCCTCAAAAAGATGTCCGCAATGGAGAAGGAGTTGAAGAAGCTTCGGCAGGTGTCGACCTCCCCTGAAGGACACAAGAAGCGGGACAAAGAAAGGCACCGGGAGAAGGCCTCCTCTTCCGCGGCCAAGGTAACGTCCCCTTCGGGGGATCGCCCGACGGCAGCCTCCAAGGCTTTGGAGGAGCGTCTGCCCGCCCCGTCGGGTTCACGTTCAAGCCGCCCGGGTGCCTCCGGGCAAAGGCTTCTGCCCCGAAATATCGCCGCGGGCTTCACGGCCTACTAGTGCTGGCGCCTCCCATAAGCCAGACGTCGGCTCCTCCGATGTCCGCCGGGAGAGGGCCACTAAGACGCCCGACCCTTCGGGGCGGCGCACGGCAGTGTCTCCCTCGGACCGGGCCTCCTCCCATCCTCGGCCCGCCTCTAACGAGGGAACCCCGAAGTCAGACGCCGGCTCCTCTGGCGTCCGCTGGGATTCGGCCCCTAAGCGGCACGTCGGCTCCTCCAACGTGCGCCGGGCCTCAGAGCCTACGACAGACCCTGCTCAGTCTGTCGTTCCAGGTTCCCGCAGCCTTCGCTGCCATCCGGGGAGCCCGAATCCCCGCCTGACCCTGGGGACTTTTCCCCTCCGTCCCCGGGCGATGCTCGGGATGGTTTCCCGCCGTCAGATCCTTCTCCTACAGAACTGGACCTGACGCCGGCTCCGACGCTGGCGGGGGATATTCCTCTCCTATCGGGCCCTCCACCCCACGGGCCTGTCACGGTCGATCTGCCCGTGGAGTTCCCTACTGGGCCGTCTGCTCTGGCAGCTCCTCCGGTACCTGGGTATCCGCCGTCCTATCCGACGCCGGTTTACCCGGGTCCACAGTATCCTGCGCCGCAGTACCCGGCGCCGACTCCACCAACGCCGCAGTACCCAGCTCCGGTTTTCCCGCAGCCGGGTTACGGATACTCACCTTACGGATATCATCCGTACAACTATCCCCCTCCTCCTCCTCCACCGCCCCGAGGCCGCGGTGGATCTTCAGGAGACTCTGGCATCCTGGTGGGCTGAGGAAGCTCAGCTCACCAAGAAGTCGAGCCGTCTTAGAGGCTGACGAGTGCCACCCCGGCTCCCGTCGCCCCAGGCGGCACACTCCCTCCAGATTCCCGAGCTCTCCCTCGGCATCCAGAGGGGGCAGGACAGCGTCCGGGATCCCCCTAAGGAACCGTTCCTCCCCTAGGCGAGCTAGGGGTCTTACTCTGCTTAAAATTCCTCTTCTTGTTCTCTCTCGGATTCCTCCGACGGATGCTCCGAGAAAGACAACGAGCCTCGCTCTCCGTCCAAGCCCCGGCCGAGGACTCCTCCGAAGTCTCCTCCCTTCATGGAGTTGCTCAGGAAGATCCAGGAAGTCCATCAGTGGCGTTCCTTAGAACCAGATCCTCAGCGGGTTAAACTCGCCGAGCATCTGGACTTACCCCTTACGGCCCCTACTCTAGTGCCATCCTGGATCGAGCCTCATGCCCACCTTGTTTCCACCATTTGGAAACCACCGTCGGCTTTAGCCCCACTTCCTCGGAAGACCAACAGGCTATACCAGGCTCTGGAGGGTGTAGACTTTTTAGATTCTCACCCCCATGCAGACTCGGTTGTGATTAGTGCCGCTTACAGCTGGTCAGCACACCCAAAACATTTGAGCTCGTCTCCCCCGGATAAGGAATCTCGCCTTCTGGATCAGTATGGAAGGAAGATCTATGCTTCTTCCACACTGGGCATCAGGGCCCTAAATTATGTAGCACATATGGGGGATTACCAGAAGGCTGTCCTTACGCAGGCGGAATCCAAGATTGACTCCTTGCCTGACTCCCAAGTCAAGCAGGGTTAGCCGACCTTGTCCGTTCTGCTCGTTCGTCGAGTCGTCACATTCTGAGGGGCGACCTACGATGCAGTGGACACCGCAGAAGTGGAGCTCTGCGTTAGCCGTAAGTCTTGGCATCACGCATGGCTCTGTGTGTCAGGTCTGGTCCCGAGGTGCAGTCAGCAATTCAGAAGCACCTTTCAGGGTTCTGTGCTTTTCGGTGGTGATGTCAAGGACATCATCACTGACTGCAGGAGAAGGGGCGGCCCTCAAATCTGTTGATTCAATGTACCGTCCCTTCATGAGGCCTTGGCCGGCCTCGGCGAAACCCAGGGAAGGCGGGCCACTAAGCGTCTGGCCCCAGCTGTCAGGCCCGCCCGCCCAAAAAAGCAGCGGGTGCCCCAGCTGCGGCGCTGCCTCACACCACCTGACTCCTTCCCTCTCCCACCTCCTCCGGACTCCCCGGAGGAACCGGTAGGAGGGAGATTCTCCCTCCACCTTCCGGGTTGGGAGAGGATAACATCGGATTCATGGGTGCTTCAGATGATATCAGAGGGGCACTCTATAGAGTTTCTACAGAAACCTCCACGTCACCCCTCTCTGAACTCCTCTTACTCAAGGGACCATCTTCCTTTGGTCAGGGAAGAAATATCTGCTCTCCTCGCGAAGCAGGCCATAGAGCCTGTCCCCCTTCACCTTCACGGGACGGGTTACTATTCCCATTTCTTCCTTGTACCAAAGAAGGCGGGAGATCTCAGACCCATTCTCGATCTCAGCTCCCTGAACTTCTATGTGGAATACAAGAGGTTCAGGATGCTCTCCTTCAAACCCTGTTGCCCCTTCTTGGCCGGGCCAATGGCTTTGTGCACTGGATATGCAGGATGCATACTGCACATCCCATTCGCCTTCTCGCACCGAAGTACCTCAGGTTTGCGTTCAGGGGACCATTACCAATTCAGGCGCTCCCTTTGGTCTTTCCTCGGCTTCGAGTTTTGCAAATACCTGGTGGTGGTAGCGGCCCACCTGCGTCTCTTAGGAGTTCAGGTTTTCCCTACCTGGACGACTGGCTCCTGCGGCCCGTCCAGGAGGAACTCCTGCATTCTCTCTCCCTCACCCAGCAGGTTTTCACTGGTCTGGGTATCACCATCAACCATTCCAAGTCTCATCAGGACCCTTCCCAGAGACTCCAGTTCATCGGGGCAATCCTCGATACGACAATGTGCAGGGCCTTCCTGCCTCTGGACAGGGGGGCCTCCCTCCAGTCCCAAATTTACATTCTTTCGGAACGCAGGAGGGTTCCGGCGAGGTCAGTGCTCCGTCTCCTGGGGCTTATAGCGGCTGCCATCCCGACGGTTCCACCTCCACATGAGGATGTCTCAGTGGGATCAACTTGTAGACAGCCTAGATCATCTAGTGCTGATCTCCTCGCCGATAAGAGACTTACAATGGTGGATGGTTCGAGAGAACCTATTCGGGGGTCCCTTTCTTTCATCCTCCCCCCGCCCAGACTCTGACCACGGACGCATCAGGCGAAGGTTGGGGAGCCCACCTGGGCCCTCACTGAACCCAGGGCTTATGGTCCAGATTGGAGTTAGCTCTCCACATCAATGTGCTCGAGCTTCGAGCAGTGCTGTATGCTCTCCAGGCCCTTAACCAATACATCCTTCCCGGTCACCTAGCCGTCCAAACAGACAACATGTGCGTGATGTGGTACATCAACAAGCAGGAAGGGACTCTGTCCTATCCGCTGTGCAGGGAAGCGGTGAGGGTTTGGGAATGGGCAATGCTTCACAACCTTCACCTCACGGCGATCCATGTTCCGGGAGTCGACAGTGTCCTGGCAGACAAGCTAAGTCGTTCTTCGGCTCTGCCACACAAGTGGGAACTGGATCAAAAAGTTCTAAAAAGCATCTTCCAGATTTGGGGGACTCCACAGATAGACCTGTTCGCCTCCTCCCAAAACGCAAAGCTTCCAACCTTTTGCTCACTCGCTCCAGAGCAAGGCACTTTCTGGAGCGACGCTCTGTCTCTAAACTGGAAGGACAGATTCGTCTATGCTTTTCCCCCAATTCCTCTGGTTCCTCGTGTGCTGCAGAAACTGGCATTGGAAGGAGCGAGAATGATTCTGATCGCTCCTTTGTGGCCCAGGCAAATCTGTTCTCTCTTCTACAGCAATACTCAGAGGTTCCTCCTCTTCCTCTTCCTTTATCTGAGGATTGCTGACCCAGGATCAGGGACTCTGGTCCATCCGGGACTCAAGTCTCTTCAACCGTGCATGGCTCCTGCAGACCTAGCCCAATCTCGCTTTGGCGTCTCTCCTAAGGTGGCAAGATTCTGGTGGAGGCTAGAAAACCCTCCACTAGGTCCACCTCGCCGCCAAATGGAAAAGATTTTCCATTTGGGCTGCCTCCAGGAACGTGGAGCCTTTCTCCTGTCCTGTGGCCGTTCTGCTTGGTTATCTGCGTCATCTTTTCGACCTGGGTCTCAGTCACTCCTCTTTGAAAGTCCACATGGCGGCTGTTTCAGCCTACCATGTCCCTTTCGCTGATAAGGCATTTGCCCAATTGGAGGTATCCAAGACTTTTCTCAGAGGGGTCCTTCATCTCAGACCCCCTGTTCAGTAGATCTTCGAGAGAGGCTCTTGCAGTAGGTAATACCTTCCCGCCCTCCATCCCCCTAGGCTGTTTCAGCTCCTTTTCCATTGAAGGAAATATCTGCTTCTCTCTCGTCCGGGCCTTCCGGGCCTGTGGCAGGAAAGAACTGGAAGGCGGGCGTCTGGGACCGCCCCTTTATACCAACGTCTGACACCGGTCACCTGACGTGGGGGCGGTCCCCGCCAGGGACTGCTAGCTAAAAAATTTTTCCGTGGGGTCCCGCCACCTGCCGGCGTCAGTCCTATATGTAATTACCTACTGCAAGAGCCTCTCTCGAAGATCTACTGTTACGGTAAGTTCTTACGTAACTGTACTTTTCCAACTCAGTGCGACAGACATCCTGGTGGCTAAACCCCTTCAACCTCTTCAGAGGGGTTCCCTGTCATGCGGAATCCCCACATCAGATTCTCACGACAGATGCGTCCAACCTGGGCTGGAATGCCCACTTAGCGGACCGTCAGAACCCGGGGACCTGGTCTCGGCAAGAACAGCGTCTCCACGTAAATATGCCAGAGATGCAAGCAATCCTTCTTGCCCTTCGGGCCTTTCAGACCCATCTACTGCCAGGCCCTCTCCTGATTCAGATGGACAGTATGGTGATAGTCTATTATCTCAGCAAGCAAGGGGGGACTCATTTGTACCCCTTGTGCAGGGAGGCCATGAGAGTTTGGCACTGGACCATCAAACATGAGCTGGTTCTCTCAGCAGTTCATGTCCCAGGCATCCAAAACGTCCTGGCCGACAGCCTAAGCCAGTCCAGGTTGAAGACACACAAGTGGGAACTCCTCTCCTCCGTGGTCAAAGATCTCTTCGACAGGTGGGTTCATCCCAAGTTGGACCTTTTTGCATCCCTACTCAACACAAAACTGCCCAATTTTTGCCCGCTAGATCCAGGGCCTGGTGTTTTCTGGCAAGATGCATTGTCCCTCTCCTGGACAGGGAGGTTTCTGTGTGCCTTTCCTCCCTTTCCGTTTCTTCAGAATTCTTCTCAAGCTGCAATCAGAGAGGGCAGACATGATTCTGATAGTTCCTACTGGCCATGTCAAGATATGATTCCCATTATTGCAGTACCTAGCAGTGGAACCTCCACTGCCCTGACCTGCGCTTCCAGGACCAGGGCGCTCTGATTCACCCAGACCTCAAGTCTCCATCTCCATGTGTGGCTCCCTCAGGATTAGCCATCGCATGCTTTGGGGTTTCCTCTAGGGTAATGGATGATCTTCCTGGACATAAGTCTCCACCACTCATTCACACTAGTGAGATTAGCGCCGGAGGCACTAGGACCCATCGGGAGCAAACTTTTGCTGGAGGGTCGGTAGCGAGAGGCAGCGCCACGAGCACGGCGCCCGAGCAGCATTTCGGCGGCAATGACCATCTCGGCGAGGACCCTCCAACCGCCTCAGTTCCTTTTTTCCCGCCGTCGAGTGCGCTTCAGTGACAACGTCGCCCGCCTGTCGGGAGTCAAACTTCAAACTAGCGCATAGTTTTCAGTTTATTTTTTTGTAACATTATCACGATAGTAGTATCGCTTAATTTTATTCTATTTTCGTTAAATTTTTCTAATATTTTAAATTTAACTTACTTGAAGAAGTCGACCATGAGCAGGTCAGGTGACGGTAGGGAGACTTCGTATGAAAGCTGTTCAGTCAGCCGGGCTGGGTCCGGTCAGCCTCCTTCTCCTCAGCGGGGTTCCGACAATGGTCAGTCCGATGCCCGGGGGGATGGGCGGTCCCCCTGCCGGCATAAAAATAAACGGTCGCATTCTCGGCACTGTTCGGCCTCGAGCTCTTCTTCGGCCCACAGGTCAAAAAAGAGAAGGCATCACTCGAGGTCACCCTCTGGTATGTCTACGCGTCGACGATCGGTTATCGTTGCTAGTTGCCGGTCTCCTCCTTCGGAGTCGCCAACTTCCGGTAACCGTCGTCCTTGACATCGGAGCCCCTCCCCGCCTATAGGTAGGGCTCCAGATGAGCAGTTTCATCAGTGGGCGCTCTTTTGGGCGATGGGCTCGGAGGTTGGTTCTTCTGCCTGGCTCGGTTGCCACGGGCCCTCGGGCTCTTCCGGCGATCAGGTAGGGGCGGTTGGACCTTCCCTAGTCGCTGGCGCCTTCTAGCCAGTGCCAGCGACTCCGTGCTCGATGTTTCCCCCTCACATGGCTGCGGCGCGAGGCCACACCGATGCCCTTATCTCCTGTTTTTACCTTCTCTAACCTTCCAGGTTCCTGGGGCGTTCAGCGCCTTCCGTGAGTCTGTTGGCTTGTCAGCGCCGTTTTCGGTGCCGCTCAGGCCTTCTGGCGCCCGCCCGGCGTTACCGTTTGTGGCGCCACTTGGTCGGCGGCGCCCGATGGCGGCACCGCAGTGACTGGCGCCGTGCGCTCTCGTGGCGCCGCCCGAGGCACTTGTGGTGCGCGTGCCTCTTGACGCCGTGCCCTCCCTCGGTGCCGTTTCTGACCCGTTTTGCCTTCTCTGAGCCGGGGGCCCTCGGGGACTCTCCTTGTTTCTCTGCTATTTCCTCCTCTTCTAATTTTCACTCCTTTCCTGTCCAAATAGTTCTTCCTGGACTATCAGGAGATGATGTTGAGCCTGACCCAGACCTTCGGTTGGGTGATGAAGTGGAGGAAACAGGATCTTTCTTTGCTACAGAGCCTGTGGTCGAGGACCTGTCCTTTAAGTCTCTGTTGAAGAACCTGAGATCCACTCTTTCTCTCAGACTACAGACATCGATCCTGGGAAGATATTAAGGCTCCAGTATCTTCATGCTTCGGAGATCCCTCTGGTTTGACTCTCCGATCCAGCCTTCCTTCAGATGCTGTCTCAAATGGTATGGAATAATTCTGCTCTTATTCCCTCAGTGGCTAAATCCATTGATGAGAAGTATTCAGCTCCCAAGGATCGTCCCATTTGGCATCCCAGGCCTTCTGCGGATCCTATTGTAGTCCTGGCAGAGAATGACAAAGATCGTTCTTCCTCAAACTACTACAGCTCGAACCTATTAACAAAGAGTCTCGTAAGATTGATACATTAGGTAAGAGAGTCTTTGCTGCCTCCACTCTAAGTATCGTGCCAGTTATCAAGGCTATTTTTCTCAGTATGAGTATATCCTGTGGCACTCTATGAAAAGAATGGTTGAAGCTCTTCCAGATTCGGACTCCAAGTCAGAGCTTCTTCTGACCGTTATTAAGGTATGGTCAATAACCAACAGGTCAAAGCCGCCATGGGCGCTTCGACACTGCTTCTCGCTCAGCAGCCGCGGGTATTTGTACTCGGCGCCATTCCTGGCTCACGTGCTTCTGGCTTCACGAATGATGCTCAGCAACAGGTAATTGGCTGCCTTTTGATGGCTCCTATCTTTTTGGCCCTCAGGTGGAGCAAGCCTTAGAGGCCACTCAGAAGACTAGATCAGCCATTAAGTTGGCCAGACCTCCGCCTGCCCCCCTCTCGGGGGCATGTGAACAGACGTCAGTTTCATAGTCGTCAGTCCTTTCGAGGCAGAGGCAGAGGAAGCTTCCGTAAAAGCCAACCTGCCCAACCTCAAAAGAAGACGCAGCAGAAAGCGCAGGGGCCTAAAGCCCCCAGCGCCACCTTATGAATTGCTGGCCCAAGTTCCATCCACATTGCCGGTGGAACTTTCTCCTCCGGTGGGAGGTCGTCTGATGTACTTCTACAACCAGTGAAGTCCATAACTCGGACAAATGGGTCCTTCGGATAATTCGAGGGTTATTCTCTAAATTTCCTGGAACCCCCCCCCGAATTGTCCTCCCAGGCCACAACCCAGGTTGTCGGCCTCTCAGTCAGACCTCCTCACCGCCGAGATCCAGGGCCTTCCACACAACAGGGCAATAGAACTGGTGCCCCCGCATCTGCGAAACACAGGTTCTCCCATTACTTTCTGGTTCCAAAGAAATCTGGGGATCGCCCATTCTAGACCTCAGAAAGTTAAACAAATTTCTCCCCAGGAAAAATTCTAAATGATTTCCCTAGGTACCCTGTTACCCTTGCTGCATCAACACGACTGGCTGGCCTCCCTGGATATGCAGGGCCAGCTCAGCATATCCCCATCCACCCGACCACAGCGAAGTTCCTCAGGTTTGTAGCTTTGGGTCAACATTATCAATTCAAGTCCTGCCCTTGAGGGCTATCCTCGGCGCCGCAGATTTTACAAAGTGTTGTGCAGTTCTCATGCGCATCTCTGGAAATCGGACTCAGAGTGTTTCCCTACCTGGACGATTGGCTTCTAGCAAGCCCTTCCAGCCAAGGGACTTTGGAAGCGTGCAAAGCGACTTCGTCTTCTCACGTCCATGGGAGTTCTGCTGAATTTGAAAAAATCACAACTGCAGCCCTCCCAGAGGCTCCTTTTCATAGGGATGCTTCTAGACACCTCTTCCGCGAAGGCTTTCCTTCCAGAGGACAGAAGACTCGACATCCTTCAGATGGCCTGTTACATCGGGGAGAACCAATCGGTTACAGCTCTCTCGATGCAACGCATGTTGGTTCTCATGGCGTCCTCGGTGTTCACTGTACCCCTGGCCCGGTTACACATGAGAACTACCCAATGGATGCTCTCCACTCAGTGGTCTCCGACCTCTCACCCCCAGTCTTATCCCATCAAGGTGACGGAGCCCCTTCGAAGGTCTCTCACCTGGTGGTCTCAAGAGAGCAATCTCCTGGAAGGATTCCCCTTTGCTCCCCTGGATCATCAGATCTCCATCACCACAGAGCGCATCGCTAATGGGATGGGGAGCTCACTGTCTCTCCTCCACACTCAGGGTGTATGGACTCAGTTGAAACTCATCTCCACATAAATGTCCTGGAGATGAGGCGGTCCTCTATCGATCCGAGCTCTGAAGGATGTCCTTTGTCACAAGAACATTCTCCTTCAAGCGGACAACAAAGCTGTGATGTATTACATCAACAAGCAAAGCGGTGCTCATTCTTATCCCTTTGCAGGAAGCAATGAGGGTGTGGGAGTGGTGCTTGGAGCACAAGTCTCTGATTCAGCGGTTTATCTGCCAGGTATACAAACGACCTAGCAGAGCGGAGGCAGACCCTCACGAGTGGTCTCTCGATCCAGCCGTAGCTCGGTCACTGTTCGAAGAGTGGGGGACTCCAGACCTAGACCTTTTTGCATCCCCACTCAATGCAAAACTGCCTCTCTTCTGCTCCAGAAATCCAGGGCCTGGCATTTTCTGTCAGGATGCGTTCAGGCTGCAGTGGACAAAACGCTTTCTTTACGCCTTTCCACTGCTTCCTCTAATCCAGAGAGTACTCCTCAAGTTCGAGTCTCAGGGGACCAAAATGATTCTCATTGCTCCCTCCTGGCCTCGGCAACTATGGTTTCCTCTACTCAACAGTATGTTGGCAGCCTCTCCAAGACTACTTCCCTTGCAAATCAATCTTTTGACTCAGGGTTCGTTGGTCCATCCCAACCTGAAATCACTTCACCTTCATGCTTGGCTCCTGAAGAGGTAGAAGTGAATCGGTTCAATGTCTCTCGTGAGTCTCTGACATCCTTCTGGCTGCTCGGAAGCCAGCCACCCAGCGTACGCTTCAAATGGAAGCGTTTTCTCTCTAGTCTCAAAGTCCTCTTGAATCCCTTTTCCTGTCCTCCTGACAAGGTTCTGGAGTATCTTTTGGACCCATCAAACTCAGGTCTCCAATACTCCACAGTTAAAAGTTCACCTTAGTGCCATCTCAGCGTTCCATGAGCCGGTTTCTTCCCTGACTCTGGCTCAGTTACCTATGGTGAAGAGATTTCTTAAGGGGATTCTTCATACCAGACCCCCTGTTAAGCGTCCAGTTGCAGCCTGGGACATTAACCTAGTGCTGGACATGCTCACTCGGAAGCCTTTCGAACCCCTAGCTACCTGTGAGCTAAAATCTCTTACCTGGAAGACTGCCTTCCTGGTGGCCATTACCTCAGCCCGCAGGGTCTCTGAGATACATGCCCTGGATTACGGACCCTCCATACACTGTATTCCATAAAGACAAGGTAGTTCTCCTACTCATCCTAAATTTCTTCCCAAGGTTGTGTCAGAATTCCATCTAAACCAACCTCTGGTACTTCCTCCTACTTGCTAATTTCCATAATGAAGGGACAGGCTCTTCATTCCTTGGATGTTAAGAAGCCTTGCGGTTCTATTTAGATAGAACCAAGAATTTCATAAGACTCAGCAACTCTTTGTTTCTTTCAGCAACACCGGCTGGGTCAACCTGTCGCTGTCAGATGCATCTCATCATGGTTAGTGGCATGCCTTCGACATTGCTATTCCATGGCTCAAGTTAAACTAGAAGGTAGAGTGGCGCTCACTCTACTAGGGCTGCCTGCATCCCTAGCGGAAATTGCAATGTTCCAATTGCAGATATCTGCAACGCCAGCCACCTGGAGCTCAGTGCATACCTTCATTAAGCATTATGCACTGGATGTTCATGCAATGACATTCCGCATCTGACAGAACTATCCTTAATGGACTTCTATCTTAGTCGCGTGAGCTCTGGCTCTCCTGCGCCCTTTTGGGATTATCAACGGTGCTCTCCCACTGGTGTGAATGAGTAGTGGGAGACTTATGTCCAGGAAGATATGAAAGTGCATTGCCTACCGTAATTCTTGATCTTCTTGGCGAGTCTCCACCACTCATCACACACCACCCTCCATCCCCCAAACTCACATGTGATGGTCTTCACTCCCTCAAATCTTTAGGCCGTGAAGACTTCTTTTATGACCCCCTTCTTACGGGTGTGCGGACTATCTTATGTCCGTTTTTTTAAGGTTAGATTTACTCTTTCGTTAGTTGCGCTGCACCTCCTTGGTAAAAAAGGTACAGGCGGTTGGAGGTCGTCGCCGAGATGGTCATTGCCGCTCGGGCACTTTTCGCGGCGCCATGCCTCCTTGGCGCTGTCTCGCGCCGACCCTCCAGCAAAAAGTTTGCTCCCGATGGGTCCTAGTGCCTCCGGCGCTAATCCCACTAGTGTGAATGAGTGGTGGAGACTCGTCCAAGAAGATCAAGAATTACGGTAGGTACGTAATTTTCATTTTCGGTGGCTGCTAGGAAGCCTTCCACAAGAGCCACTTATGCCATGAAGTGGAAGTGGTTCTTCATCTGGGCTACCACCTGGCATCTGAATCTCTTCACTTGCCCAGTGAATCTCATCCTGGAGTTCCTCCTTTCCCTTTCAAACTCCGGTCTGGGTTACTCCTCTATCAAGATGCACCTTTCTGCCATCTCTGCGTACCATGCACCCATTGACGTCAAAATTATTGCCCAACAGGACCTGTCTTGCACCTTCTTGTGGGACATTCTTCATTTGAAACCTCTCATTAGGGACCCAGTCCCGTCATTGGATCTGTTTGTTTTGCAGAAGCTCTCCCTTCCTCCCTTTGAACCTGCCGCAAGCTGCGAGCTATGCTTTCTGTTGTGGAAAGCGTTGTTTTTAGTTGCCATTACTTTAGCTCGGAGGATTTCCAAGCTTCAGGCCCTGACGTGTAAAGAGCCTTACTTGGTTTTCCACAGAGACAAAGTATCTTTGCAGACCAGTCCTAAGTTCTTGCCTAAGGTGGTGTCTGAGTTTACTTTGAATCAATCCATCCACCTGCCTGTTTATTTTCCCTGAGTATTCCAACTGGGGAGGCTTTACTCCATACTCTAGATGTTCATCTGGTGCTCCATTTCAATTTGGACTGCACCTGTCCTTTCAGAAAATCCAAACAGTTGTTTCATTTGCCTCCAAGAAAGAAGAGGTTCCTGTTTCCAAACAGTGTTTAAGTGGTCAGCTAACTGAATTGTTTATTGCTACTGCAAGTACAATAAGCCTTTACCAGGTCAGGTCAAATGCCATTCTACCAGGGGTATGGCTGCTTCAGCTGCCTCCTTCAGAAATGTCTACTCTAGACATTTGTGCCGCAGCCACTTGGAGCTCTGTCCACACATTCATCAGACATTACAGTTTGGACATTGTCTCCAGGCGTAGAGTCACTTTCTGACTTGCAGTCTTCCAGGGCCTCTTGTCATGAACTTCCCTATGACTGCTGTTGTCCTCCACCCAATTGACTGATTCAAACAACTTGGAGTCTTGCTGTATTCTGACAAGTGCAGTTAGCCCCAGCCTTTAAACTGTCCCGGAGAACAAAGGGTTAAACTTTCTGTGCAAAGCATAGAATGCTGAGCTCGTGCTCTGTTGATGTCTGTCTGTTCCCCTTTGAAATCTAACCATCAGATTCTTTACTCCGCCTCACTGACCAGTCACTCCAGAGATTTCTCCTGCAGCTCGGTTCGAAAGTCGATTGAAGTGTCGGTTTTTCGTTGGTTTCGAACTGAAAAATTATTCCGCATAGTCGGTTCAGTCTCTGTCTGTGGTACCGTGAGTACTAGATAGGTTTTGTACCGTATTTCTGTGTGGAACTTGTAAAAAGTATGGATCGGTTCGGCTGAACCGATCATTTGTTTAAATTCTTGTGTTATCTTTAGTGTGTGGTTACCAGTCCTTATTGGTTCTAAAAAATAAAAAGTGGGTTTTATCCGTCTTTTTCCAAGACCCGTGACACTGTTGGGAACCGAGAAGGGAGTCTTGCCTGGCGGTTGCCAAAAAAAGGGTAAGTTTGGTTAGGTTGGCCATGCCTGAGAAACCCAAGAAAAAAAACGGGTCCACTGGGTTTCAACACTGCAGTGAGTGTGGGGAGGTCTTTGCCAAGGCCGACCCCCACACCACCTGTGTTTGAACACCTCGATTCAGACTGCCAAATTTGCAAAAAATTTTCCCAAATCTACTCTTGAAAAGAGATTAGGTAGACTGAGGGAAAAGGAGGCCGAGAAGTCTGCTGACCTGGATGGCCAGCCCAGTTCAGTTCCGACCAAACCGGGAGTGCCCTCTGACCAGGGCGATACTTCTTAGGGCAAAAGGAGAGCCGATCCCGAGGGGTCGGTTCCGACTAAAAGAAAGCGCAAAGAAAAATCGTCCAGTTCGGATCCAGAAGTCCATGTTCCGACTGACCAAAGAAATAGCCAGAGCGATTCGGATTATGGAATCGCTTCGCGCGGTTCCGACCGATCCGGCACCTTTTGGCAGGGGCTCGTTTCGGTCGGTTCCCCCGGTTCACAACGATGCCTCTGAAGAATGTTATGAACCGGAGTTTGAGGAGGAAGGGGAGTTTGAAGATGATAATGGTGATGGTGAAAGTCTAGATGTGCCTGTGGAACCGGACATCTCCCCAGACAGACCTTCAGGTGTATCCCCTCCTAGGCTTTCTGAGTCCCCCTCCCACATTATGTTCTACAGAAAGGTGGCTGAGATCCTCCAGCTTCCTATGGAAGAGGCAATGGAGGATCAGGAGGAGTCTGATTTTGTAGAAATGATGGACATCCCAGAGTCCAGGAGACTGTCTATTCCCCTACACAAATCTTTTGGGAAACAGAGACAAAAAATTCTGAAGTCTCCTAATTCTATACCTCCTGTGGACAGAATAATGGATAAGAGGTATACACTCTCAGGCTCGGATACTGAGTTTTTATATCAGCAATGCAGCCATGTAGGGGTTGTGCAGGCTGCTGCCTGTGATAAGGCAAGCATTCCCTTGGCTTTACACCCCCCAGACAGACTCCAGGAAGACTGATGCCATGGCAAAAAAGTTGTACATGGCATCTTCCTTGGGACTCAGACAGGTGAATTATATGGCCTATACAGCCAGGTACCAGAAGTCCAGGTGGGACACTGTACTGGCACTGGCTAAACAGGCCTCCCCCCAGCTATCCAAGGAGCTGGAGGCGGTGGCTGCAGATGGGATTGAGGCATCTAAAGTTCAGTTTCATGCTGCTGTGGACTCCAGTGATGTATCATCAAGAGTCATGGCTACATCTGTGGCTCTTCGGAGAATGGCTTGGCTCAGATGTACTAGCCTCTCGCAGGATACCCAGGCTAAGGCCATGGATTCTCTTGTAGTGGGTAATTCTCTGTTTGTGGAGCAGACAGAGAATTGCATGAAGAAAATGGATGAGTACAGGACCACCTACAGGAGTGCTCAGGCCAAGGAGAGGCAGGCAACTCCTCAGAGGCAGCAGTGTAGAGGCAGGCCTTTTTACCAAGCACATGCCTCTTCTCCCTTTTCACAGAGGGGTTCTTCAGAGGGAGAGGCAGAAGGGGGATGAGCAGGGCTGCATCCACTCCTTAGCCTAAGGCCCCTGCCAAGCAGACACCCTGATGGGCCTGCCCGGGTCGACTGTGTTCCAGTAGGGGGCAGGCTGGCTTACTTTGTCCAGGACTGGATGTCTATTACATCAGACAAGTGGGTCCTGGAAGAAGTAAACTTCAGGACTAATTCCCAACTTCAGAAAATTTCCAAAGATGAGAGCCAGGTCTTTTCCACTGCAAATCTCTGGAAACCCTTGCCCTAGAGGCAGAGTTTCATCTCTGCTGACCTTAAGAGCCATAGAGAGTACCTACCCTACACTGGGGCAAGGGCTGTACTCCAGGTACTTCCCTACCCCAAAAAGACAGGGAGTTGCGGACCCATCCTAGACCTAAAATACCTAAACAAACATCTTCTAAAACCAAAGTTCAAGATGGTAACTCTGGGAATAATCCTTCCCTCTCTAAGGCCAGGGGACTGGCTAGCCTCCTGGACCTCAAAGATGCCTACTTTCACATTCCCATCAGGTGCTCCCACAGAAAGTACCTCAGGTTCGAGTTGCCCTCAGGCCACTACCAGTTCAGAGCAATGCCCTTTGGCCTAACCTCAGCCCCAAGGGTTTTCACAAAAAGCCTGGCAGTAGTAGTTGCCTTTCTAAGAAGGCAAAAGATTTCCATGTTTCCATATCTGGACAATTGGCTGATAGTGGGCCAGTCTCCAGACCAAGTCAAGTCTCACCTGCAGGTGACCCAGCAAGTGCTCACTTCTCAAGGATTTCTTCTCAACCTTCCCAAGTCAGTTCTCGAACCAGTCTAGCTTCTTACCTTTATAGGGGCAGAACTGGACACAGTCAGAGCAAGAGCCTTTCTTCTCCTGGAAAGGGCAAGGGTTCTTATAGAACTAGCCTCTTCCTTCACCCTTCAGGTATCTCGACCAGCAAGGTATTTCCTCCAGCTCTTCGGCCACATGGCAGCTTCAGCGGCAGTGGTCCAAGGGGCAAGATTCCAGATGAGGGATATTCAGTTCCATCTGAGGACTTTTTGGTCTCAGAGGAAGGATTCCCTTACCAAACTGATTCCAGTGACTCTGACCTTGATCTCGGCCCTTCAATGGTGACAGGATCAGGACAATTTAAGACAAGGGGTCCCATTTGCCACCCAGTCTTATTCAGTGGTCTTTACCACGGATGCTTCTCTTCTGGGCTGGGGAGCCCATCTGGGGGCCTTCACTGCCCAGGGACTGTGCCCAAGAATCCCTTCTCCATATCAATCTCCTAGAACTCGGGGCAGGTTTTCTGGCCCTGAAAGCTTTCTCTGTCAGTGCAGAACAAGGTGGCTTGGGTCAGAACAGACACCACCACCAACACCATGTGGTACATCAACAAGCAGGGAGGCATTCGGTCCACGGCCTTGTGCACGGAAGCCATGAAATTGTGGTCCCTGGCTTAATCCCTGCAAACTCCTCTGATAGCAGTTCACCTTCCAGGGAATGACAGTGTGCTAGCAGATGCACTGAGCTGGATCTCTCAGGGCCATCATGAATGGTCCCTGGACCCTCAGGTGTTGAAAGTGATTTTTTCAAGGTGGGGGCACTCCAGAGATAGATCTCTTTGCAGCCCCAGACAATCACTAACTTCCTCTATTTTGTTGCAGACCCCCAGTCTTGGGCTCAGTCCCCCTGGATACTCTGATTCTGAATTGGGAAGGGAAATTCCTGTATGCCTTCCCTCCCTTCCCACTTCTGTTCAAAGTGCTAGTCAAGATAAGGTGTCAACCTTGCAAAGTGATTCTGATTGCTCCAGATTGGGCCAGACAGCCTTGGTACCCCCTGTTGTTGTCCCTAGCAGTCCATCTTCCCCTGTCTCTTCCCAGGAATTACATACAACCTGTTAACATCCTCTCAGGGGAGGATTTGGTACCCCAATCTTCAGTCTCTCAATCTCAAGGCATGGCTCTTGAGGAGTTAGAGTTTGCAGATTTGCATCTTTCTCAGGGGTTCTGGATCTTCTCAAAGCTGCTCGAAAGCCCTCCACCAGAAAGACTTATAACTCCAAATGGAAGAGATTCAGCATTTGGTGTTCCAAGAATCATATTTCCCCAGATACTGCTGAATTTCCTATGGTTCTGGATTATATGGTCCATCTTAATGGCCTAGGCCTCAGACCAGCTACTCTCAAAGTACACTTGTCAGCTGTTTCTGCTTTTCTGTCAGTGGGAAGGTCTTCCTCACTATCATCTCATCCTGTGTTCTGTAAATTTTTTTAAAGGATTGCTTCACACCAGTCTTCCCTTTAGAGACCCTGCCCCTGCCTGGGATTTGAATGTTTGCATTGCTCAACTTGTGCAACCTCCTTTTGAGCCTATGTCTTCAGCAGAGCTTAAGTACTTGACTTGGAAAACAGTGTTCTTGGTAGCCATTATCTGCCAGGCGTATCAGTGAATTGCAGGCCCTGTCAGTGGGACCTGATTTTATCTCCTTTCACAGGGATAAAGTGGTCCTTAGAACCAATAGAAGGTTCTTGCCCAAAGTGGTTTCAGACTTCCATTTGAATCAGTCTGTCTCTCTCCCTGTTTTCTTCACTGATCATTCTTCCTCAGGAGAGAGGAGGCTACACAGTTTAGATGTTAAGAGCCCTTAGCTACTACATAGAGCGTACCAAGGGTCACAGGTTTGACTCCTCAGTTGTTCCTCACTTATGGAGAAGTGGGAAGAGGCAAACCTGCCACCAAGAGAACTGTTGCCAGGTGGATTGTGTCTTGTATACAATTCTGCTATGAAAAACTGGGAAAGATTCCACCCTCAGGCCTGAGGGCTCACTCTACAAGAGGTACAGCTGCTTCCCTGGCTGCTACCAGGGATATCCCTCTCTTAGAAATTTGTCAAGCAGCACCTGGAAAACAGTCCATACCTTTACCAAGCATTACTCTCTGGATATCCAGGCTAGGAGTGATGCTCGGTTTGGCACAGCAGTACTTCAGATCCTATTCCCAAAGTAGGTTCTGTCCCTCCTCCATGGAGTACTGCTAGTAGTCTCCCTTGTCAGAATACAGCAAGACTTCAAGTTGTTTGAAGAAAAAATTACTCACCTTAGTAATTATATTTCTTCTATTGGAGTCTTGCTGTATTCTGACCTCCCTCCCTGCCTCCCCTCTCAGAACATGGTTTTGGGAAGTGGGTGGGCAGGTGCAGTGTTGCACCTCAGGGGTGCTCCTTTTACACCCTCTTCTTTGTTTGGGTGTTGTTTTATTACTATTCTTGTTTGGTTTAGTTTTTGAGTTTTAGGTTTCCTGACTTGAGTCTTCCTTGGGGATCCAAAACTTTTTGTTGCCAGTTGGCTATTAAAAATTTTACAATTTCCACATAGAACAGCTATTAGGGTTTTGCTCGTAAGAATCTGGTGGTTAGATTTCAAAGGGAAACAGACAGAGACATCAACCGAGCTCGAGCTCAGCATTCTATGCTCTGCATAGAAAGTTTAACCCTTTGTTCTTCAAGGCAGTGTAAAGGCTGGGGCTAACTGCACTTGTCAGAATACAGCAAAACTCCAATAGAAGAAACATAATTACTAAGGTGAGTAATTTTTTCGTCTGTTCTCTACTGCTTGGGATACAGTACTTATGGTTATAGCCTGCTGCAAGAGCCCCCTCAAAGTAAGGTAGTACAGTTATGTAAGAACTTAACGTAACAGTAGATCTTCGAGAGGAGCTGTTGCAGCAGGCACTGCAATCCCTCCCTCCTTCTCCCTGATGGCTATTTCTTCATCGAAGCTTTCCTCATTTCAGAGGAATCTCCTCGGATCTCAGTTTTTTCTTCATGATGGGGTGTCAAGCGGGAGAACTGAGGATGGGCTGGAGGACCGCCCCTTTTATACTATAGGTTGGACGTTTGGGGTGGTTTCCCCGCTGTATACTGCTAGCAGGAAGTTTTCCATGTGGTCCTAGTACCTTGCATATGGCCTGCTGCAAGAGCTCCTCTTGAAGAGCTACTGTTATGGAAAGTTCTTCTGTAACTGTACTTTTTCTCCCACCATGGAAATTCCCCACTGGACCTGCTGAGAAACGTCAAAATAGCTGTTGGTGGTGTTTTTTTTTTTTGTTTTTTTTTGTTACTTTTAGATGTTTCTGTATTTCTTTATCTTTGTATGCCACCAAAGAACAAAAGAGCCTTTGTTCTGATGTTGTTTCTGTGGCTATACATGCTCTACAAGAACAACACTAACACTGTTTCTAGGGGCATGGATATGGTGTTCTGTCCACACTTGGGCAGTGTTCCTTTCCACCTTTAAATCTGCTGGAATGTCTTCAAGCTGGCTTCTCCCACCCACCCCGGTGGTAACTCCCTCAGCACCACCCTGTGATGTCAGATCTTCCTTTCCGCTGGAAGAAGGTATCCTCCTTACTGCTGTTGCGCTGAGAAGGCCCTTTGCTTGAATCCTCGGATTTCTTCATTTTAAAACTTTGTCTTCAGGCTTTTTCTTCATGGACAATGAGAAGTCTGCTCCAGGGTTCCGGAGGTGCGCCTGCAGGCAAAAGATGTCCCGGACAGATCTGCACAACTTCTGCGTGTACTACCTGGGCCACTAGCACGATCCTCAGGCATACGACATTTGCTGCACTTTTCATCCGTCTATTTTAGAGGACCGTCACGCCTGCTTACTTTTAGGGCATCCGAGTGACCAGTTGCCGCCTGTCAAATCTAAAGACGCCGTTGGGTGGTCTCCGTGGCTGACTGATCCGCTGAGCAACTTGCGGCATTTGAGGAGGCGGCAGCCCATGCTGCGGCTCAGTCCTCCTCGGCTTCAGCCTTTTTGCCGCTCTTTTTGGCACCTCTTTTACAGGGGCATTTAAGGATCTGTGCAGGACCTTCCTACTCATGGGCAGGGCTGTTCCTCGATGCACAAATCCAAGAAAGACGCAAAAAAACGGTCTCGCCATCGATCATGGAATCAGGAATGCTCTCGGGCTCCCAATTCCCACGCATCTCCAGAGGTTCTGACTTTGGTCAGATCCTCAGCCTAGGCCACTATCTCCACGGTATCCCCATCGGGCCAGTTGGCCGAGACGCAGGTCGATCTCCCCGAGATTTTTCATGAACCGGTTGTCCTGTTGTCACCCATAGAGGGCCGATACTGCCTTGTCTAGGATTGTGGTCCTAACTCAGACCCAGAAAGGAACAGATCAGTCCGCTGACCCGCCACCTCTCATCAATGACCCAGAACCAGAGGTGCACCGGCTCTCGATGGCCCCCTCTCAGGCCTGCCAACGGTGGAGGTCTCCGTCTCAATCCTGTGGGTCCAGCAGCTCAACGGCAGCGCTCTCGACACTTGGGTAAGCAGCGCCACCACTATTTTTCATCCTTGTCCTGCACAGGAGAGGAGAGGCTTCAGCACAAATTATGTTGGCGCTACGAGGAATTGATGTGGCAACAGCTGGTGTTCACTGAGGTGAAGCCCGTACAGGCTTTTACCCAGGCCATCACTTAGCTTTCACCGCAGAGGCCACCGCCTTCTCCACCTCCGTGCAGCAGACCTGTAAAATGGTCCTGGCTTGGCCCCCTCCAGCCTCTCCGCCGATCCTGGTTAGCTGCCCCCAAAACAGCTGACAACCGGTGCTCTGACTAAGGAGTCTCATCCAGTCTCGGGTCTTCTCCATCTGCCGTTGGTCACAGTCACCCCAGACCGTCAGTGGAGGGTCAGCGGGGATTCGGGCAGTTGACCCCTCTTCGACAACTCTTCGGAGTCTGAGGGTTCCTCCTTGCACTCTTGTCCAGTGGACACAGTCTCGGCAGGGGGTCTTTCAATGGAGGAGGGCCCTACTCCCCTTTATGGGCCTTCTCCGCCTCATCTCAGAGTTCACAGGTCTCCAGATGGAACCTGTTCAGAAGCTGGCTCGATACCCATTTACCGAGATTTTGAACTGGGGTGATTCTCCTGAGGAAGCCTTCCCAGTAGCAGAGGCCATTCTTGGCCCTGCCTTGGAGCTGTGGCAGCATCCCGCCTCCTGCCCTGTGCCATTGGCCAGTTTGGCCCGCAAGTATGCGGTGCCCATTGGTTCCCTCTCAGGGTTCACGGAACATCCGTCGGTTGAGGGCTTGGTTGATTCCGTGTTTCGGCACGTGGACGATGTTGACAAGCTGCCCAGTAAGGAGTCCAAGAAATTGGACCATTCGGCCAAAAAGGTCTATGCTGCCTCTTCGCTTGGTCCTCCTGATGGCCCACTTTTTTCATGCCCTATTGGGCACTCTTGATGGGTCCTCCCTCATCTCCCAGCAGACCTACAGACTACGGTCAAGCAGGTTCAAGACCAGGGACGGGGCTGTACTCAAACCACTCCAGACAGCCATGGACATTGGCAACTCTGCGCCCAGTCTGTGACACCTGCAGTGGCCATGCGCCGCAGGGCTTGGCTGAGAATCTCAACCTTCACAGTGGATACCCAGCACAAGCTGGCAGATGTCCCCTTCCTGGGCACAGACCTGTTTGGGCCTGGGGTTGAGGGGCACCTCACCCGCATTAAGTCCAGTGCCACCCTGGACTCAGTGATATCCATCCAGAGGTATCCCAAGGGCTCCAAGCAACAGAAAAAGAAGCCCTTTCGGTCCACCTCTGCTCCTGCAAGCAAACCAACCCAACCCCAAGCTGGGCAGCAGGCTCAGTCCTGGCGACCTCAGGCAAAATGAGTGGCCACGGTCATCCACAAGACTGGAGGACGAGGATCCAGTGGCTCCTCGGCTGGTCTCTGCTCTGCCTCCAAGCCTGCCCAGTGACTGTATTAGGGTGCCTCCCTCATGCCCATCACACCTCCCCTGGGTCCTCCCATGGGGGGCTGGCTTCTCCACTTCCTTTCCATGTGGTCCGCTGTCACCACGGGCAGGTAGTTCCTCGAGGTGTACCCGTCTTGTCGAGCCTGCTCCCAAAAGGAGGGCATAGTGTCTGTCGACCCTGCAGAATGAGATTGCTCGGCTCCTTTGCAAGGAGGTCATGGCTTCTGTCTTGGACCCTCCGGAACACTCGGGGTTTGTCTCCATGTACTTCCTGGTGCCAAAACAGGGGGGGGGGGTTGACGGCAGCACCCCATATTAGTTCTGCACAACCCAAAAATGTTCAGGCTGCGCAAATTCAAGATGGTAACTCTGTCTCAGATCATACCATCTCTCGAGCAGGACATGGTTCTGCTTCCTAGATCTTCAGGATGCATTCTTTCACATCCCAATCCATCCATCCCACCACCGGTTCCTCCATTTCTGGGCAGAGGGAATTCTTTACGAGTTCCAGGCTACGCCATTCGGCCTGTCCTCTGCTCCCAGGGTCTTCAAGTGCATTGCAGTGGTGACAGCTTACCTGAGGCATCATGGGGTCCAGATTTACCCCTACGTGGATGACTGGCTAATTGCGGGTCCCTCCAGGCAGGTGGTGGAGAGGTCCAGGGACCTGGCCCTCCAAGCCTGTCTCTCTTTTGGCCTCCTGGTCAGTGAAGCCAAGTCGGAACTCATGCCCCCGCAGGTGATCAATTTCATTGGGGCAGAGCTCGACTCTTGTAGAGCCAAGGCTCAGCTTCTGCCACACAGGGTGGAGGCTCTCTCTCCTCCTTTGCCCCATCATTTCAGGTTGGGCAGTTGCACCCTGCCCGGGACTTCCATCGCCTACCGGGATATATGGTGGCTTTCACCAGCATGGTCCGTTGGGCCCGCTGGAGAATTCGTACTCTGCTGTGGGAGTTGACACGCCAGTGGTCCCAGCGCTTGGGCCACTTCGACCAGCTGGTCACTGTGACCCATCTGATGTGGGACACCCTTCAGTGGTGGTTAATCCCGGAGCGTCTGCAGGAAGATATCCTGTTTGTCCACCTAGAGCAGACAGTCATCCCGATGACCGATGCCTCTCTCCTGGGCTGGGGTGGCCACCATGGGGAACACAGGGTCCACGACTCTGAACCCCCGAGGAGTCCTGGTGCCACATCAACCTGCTGGAGCTCCAAGCAGTTCGGCTAGTGCTGACAGCCTTTGCTCCCTACATTTGGGGTTAGGTCCAGACTGACAACACCACGACCATGTACTACATCGACAAACAGGGTGGGACACACTCCCTTCCACTGTGCAGAGGAATTGTCCACGTGTGGACCCTCATGCGCAGCCTGGAGTCCAGTCTCCTGGCCATCCATCTGGCCGTGTCTCCAACCAGCTGGCAGATGCTCTCAGCTGTGTTGGCGAGGCATCTCACGAGTGGTCTCTCCACCCAGAGGGTAGTGTACAGTATGTTCTCCCAGTGTGGCACCCTTCTGGTGGACCTGTTTGCCTCCTGGGAGAATGCAAAGCCGAGGCTGTATTGCACCCACCCCCCCTCAGCGGGGGGATGCCTTCTCGAGGCCCTGGACCCCAGGCCTCTTCTGTGCCTTCCCTCCATTTCCCTTGATCCACTAGGTATTGCTAAAGGCAAGGAGGGACAAGACACAGGTAATCCTGGTGGCTCCAGACTGGTCACACCAGTTCTGGTATCCCATCGCCTCAGCGGCAGGCTCCCGAGGCATCTTCATCTACACCCGGACATGTACTCCAGCCAGACCTTCAGTTCCTGCACCTGACAGCCTGGTTCCTGAGCAGCTAGAGTTCCAGGCTTTGGGTCTCTCCTAAGTTGTCCTTAATGTAATCGAGGCTTCTCCGAAGGAATCGACCAGAAAATGCTGTGCCTTCAAATGGAAGAGGTCTCCATTTAGTGTCACAGCAAGGGGCTGGACCCTTTGTCCTGTCCAGTGGCTAGTATCTTTGAACACTCTCTGTCGGGCCTTCGGTCGACAACCCTTATGGTGCACTTGGTAGCCGTCTCTGCCTACCGGGTGTGGGCCGGTCAGCAGTCGGTGGCACAGGAAAAGGTGGTCTGGCGCTTCTTCAGAGGCCTTGATTACATTTCCCCTTCATTGCATGACCCACCACCACCTTGGGACTTGTTGCTGGTGTTGGTAAAGCCCATGGGCAAGCCATTCGAACTGATGCACAGGTGCGAAATGTCTCACCTGTCGTAGAAGACCGCCTTCCTGGTTGCTATCACATAAGCCAAGAAGGATCAGTGGGCTCCAGGTGCTTTCTGTGGAGTCTCCTTACTTGGTCTTCCACAGGGACAAGGTTGTCCTTTGCCCCAACCCAAAGTTTCTCCTGGTGGTTGTGTCTGATTTTCACTTTAATCAGGTGATTACTCTCCCAATGTACTTCACCAATCACATCTTGGAGGCCGAGCACAGGCACCATACTTTGGACCTGCGGCAAGCGCTTACCTATTAAAAAGAGCGCACGGCTGGAGTTCGAGGAAAGGTTTGCCATCTGTTTGCCACTTATGCTGAAGCCACACCGGGCAGACCGGCAGCCAAGCAGATGATGGGCAGGTGGATAGTCTCCTGCATCGACCTCTACTATAGGTTGGTGGGTCGGGAGCCTCCCGTAGAGCTAAGGGCTCATTCCACCCACCATACCGCTGCCTCGGTGGCTGCATTCAAGTATGTCCATATCTTGGAAATCTGCAGAGCTGCTACCTGGAGGTTAGCACACACCTTTATTTCCCCTTACCACATCGACCTCCAGTCATGCCGGGATGCTGGTTTGGGGGCCTCAGTTCTCAATCTCTTCCCTAAATAGGGGGTTGTGCACCTTGCCCCCCTCCTCCCAGAGAACTACTAGGAGTCTTAGTGTGGATAGAACACCATATGCACGCCCCTAGAAACACAGATTACTCACCTGTAACAGTAGTTCTAGGAGTGGTATATGGTGTTTACCCACACAAACCCACCGAACCTCCCCTGACAAGTGGCACACTGGTCTTGCTTCCAGCGGGCAAAGATCTGACGTCATACGGCGGTGCTGAGGGAGTTACCAACCGGGTGGGTGGGAGCAGCTAGCTAGCTTGGAGACGTTCCGGCAGATTTAAAGGGAAAATGAACACTGCTCAAGTGTAGATGAGCACCATATACCACTCCTAGAACTACTGTTACAGGTGAGTAACCTGTGTTTCTCGCCTCAATCCTCTTCTAAAAACCGTGAGGTCAGGATTATATTCTGCCGTCGATGGGAGCCGCAGAGCGCACTCTCAACACCAGTGATGGCTGAAAAGGAGGAATCTGCAGCGTGCTAGTAGAACCCATCGAGGAGGGCTGAGTACAAGGAGGCTCCATTGGCAGAATAACTGCCTGTATTGGAGATCCAGGCTGAATGCACATGATCTGAGAACGACACAGCCTGAGAGTCCATGGCTTCCTGTGAAGGGGCTAGGACTGCTTATTTCAGCGTGCCTTGGCCAGACGACGGTGGCATCCTAACGTGCATAGTAGGTATGGCAGCGGCTAAGCCAAGACCCGACCTGGGTGTCTCACTGACGGTCAGGGGAGCTGTTGTCAGCACTGCCAGAGTGGTCAGTGATGCAGTAGATTTACCTTGTCTCAAAGGTTACTGGGACCTCACCAGCAAATCAGGTCATTCTTTTTCTGTATGTGTAATGTTTGTGGCTGGATGACAAGAAGGGCCGCGACAACGGCCTTTCCGTGTCCCAATCCTTCGATTTCAGTGGACCATTCTTGGCTGACAGTGAATGTGCACAGACTTTGGGTCCTGTTCCTTCTCCATGGCTTTCAAAGTTAGGAGGAGGAGAACATTTTCGAGAGCTTTCTTGTGGATTCACCTTTAAACTGCTTGAAGCTCTGGCAAATCTCACAAGTCTTCATGTTGTGAGACAGGCCCAAACAGCACATACAGACCTCTTTGAGTGTCTTCTTTGTAAATGTTATCTCCGCTGTTACAGTATGGAAGTAAAGGCTCTTTCGACTATGGTGTGCAAAGAGGACGAAATAAACTGTTAAGTAAAATAAGAGAATAAATGGCAATGGTAGGTTGATGGTATTTCCTTCAGCAGGTCCGATGAGGATGATCACGTGATGGGGCTGGTCACGGTCATATGAATGCAGACATGGTACGTCACCATGGGTGGTCTCTGGCTAGCAAACATTTCTTTGTGGTCCTAGAGCTGACTGCTGTAGTTCCAAAGGTGTGTTCTAATGGAGGAGATAACCTCAAAGAAGATCTACAGTCAGTGTCTTTTTATAGGCTAAAATGTTCACTTTCCTTTTTTTTTTTTTTTTTTGGTTAGCTTAGTTCTTTGAGAGATCGGAAGTTCACAGTTTGGAAACCACTGAAAAGTGGGGTTTTTTTTGCTCCTCCTGTGCCCCCAACTGGCCAGTCCCTCACGCCGCCAGTGGCCCTCCTACTCTACCAGGTCCGTCTCTCTCACGCAATCCCCCATCTGCCATGTCCCAGACATATCCCTTCACCAGGGGGGCCCCCCTCCCAGGGCTAACAGGAGGGGACGGCAGCTCCATTACCGGTCCAGGCACGGCCGGGGAAAGTTCTGGCCCACACCCAGGGCTTCATGGTGCAAGGGACCCAGGCGGCCCTCATCCGGTCGGCGACTGGTTTTCCATTTATCTCCCCACCCACAGCGGCTGCACAGCATTTGACCTCCCTTGTCCCGCCCCCAGATGGCACCCCTAGGACACCTAACCCCCCACAGGTCTCCCTCTCCTGACAGGCACGAACTCTGGTTGCCAGCATGCCAGACAATCCCCTATTGTCGGTGCCACGGAGCTGGGGAAAAATGTTTCTTGAATCCTAACACTGAAGCACAGCATGACATCTCATCAGTGCTGAGTTAAACAGCTAAACTATATTGAAAATAAATCATCATGTTCCTTATGTCTAAACCTAGATGGTACCTGTATAGCTAACATAAAAGGCATGTCAGTAGTTGAGAGTAGGGGTTTTGTCAGCAAACTGCTGTTATCCATAAGAGCCATATTTAGCCTGGTGATTCTATAAATGTGTAGACAGGCCAGTTTCCAACCTCATTACTGGGCAGAGGGGAGCTGTCTGCAGCCACTGGGTGGGTTCCATAAATTAAATGCTGTCCAGGTTTCATTGCTTTATTAGAAATGTAATTGTTTTCCTTCACAGTGGTCGGGGCATTCCATTGCTTCCACAGCTTCTTATTCACATCTGCTGAACAGGGCATTTTAAATGATCACTTGACCACAATAATGTAGTGAAATTGAGGGTGGAGCAGAACTAGCATTTTTTTTTATTATGATTACTATCATTCTTTGGCAACCAGGCAAGACCCACTATGCCTGTTTTAGGGGCAACCCGGGAGCACTGGGGAGGTTAAGTGACTTGCTCAGAATCACATAGTATGCAAGTGGAGGTTGGGGGGCTCAAATCCAGGTCTGCTTGGATGTACCAAGCTCAATCACAGCTCGTTATTCTATTCTGTGGGCTATACTGCCAGGCCTGCTATAGTTGTATAGAAATGCAATTTTTTATCTTGAGCCTCCGATTATCAGACCCTGAAGAAGTACTTATTCAGTTCTAGTATCCTGCATGATAGGAAGGGAAATTTCTACTGGTAAAGAAATTACATTGAGTAGTCTGCTCGGGGAAGGGGATTACCTGTGGTGGAGCAAATAAAAAAAAAAAAACAGTCCATTTATCTTCCTTCGTTATAAAGAGAGCAGTTAGCTCTATTCGCTGGTCTGTTTGCAGTTTGCGCATGTGACAAAAGCCTAGGTGTATAGTACACAGTTGTTGACTCCAGTTCACGAAAAGTATGGATACTACACAGAATTAATTGTTTGGTGCCTTTTAGTACCTTTGGTACTTTTAATTCACTTTGACTATTAAAATGAAAAACATGCGCCGAACAACCAGTAATATCAGTAAATTCTACGAAGTTGAGCAATCATACAGTTTTAAAGTAAAAAAAATAAATTGGAAATAATTTGACTTGAAAGTGAGTTGAGTGTGTCACTTTAAAATGGACCACAGTAATATATAACCATTGTTAAAACTGCTTGTATTATATTACCATGGGAATTACATTACTGAGAATGATTTTCTTTTTCTAGGTGTACAACACTGACTCATGCAAAATGCATTTCTGCCATTCGACAGACCAGTTTTAGTAGAGATAGCAGCATCCTCATTGCTGTTTGTGATGATGCCACCATCTGGCGCTGGGACCGACTTCGATAAATGTCTTGCACTTCTGTTTGAAAGTATGCTGTTGATGTACAATGAGACATAATTCATCCCCCCTTCTCTTTGCTAGTAGTCACATTGTTGGGATTCTTGTTCTTGTGTTAAATCAGCTTTAGCTGAGTTTAATATTTTGTGTATTTTGTGCTGTCTTTTTGAGCATATTCTACTGCTTTTAATAAAAATGTATATTTTTATAAATCTGTGTGTTTTGTCCACTCATTCTTCCTTTAATTTATAATTGTGTCTTTCTATAAATGAAAGCATTCATGCATCTTCATTTGCTGATATGTGTCTTATGAGGAGGCAGGGACTTTTTATAACCACACAAGGCGCAAGTAGAGCTCAAGGCCCTTCACAGCAGTAACAAATCAAAATACATAAATATTACAAATTCAGTTTTTGTTCTTTAAAACAAATAAGTGAATATCAGAACTATCTACTCTACAGCTATCCAGCTGATGATTCATTCTGCATCAAAACATTGCATAAACAGGAGACATTTCAGATCCTACTTAACACCTCCAGCGAGGAGGAATTCCAAAGATGGGATGGCAAAGTATTCTGAATAATAGGGGCCACCACCAAGAAAGCTCAGTCGCCAGATTCTGTAAGTTGTGACATCAGAACAGTTAATTAAAAACTCCTTGGTAGAGTGGATGACAGGAGTATGACCGGTCAAGAGGTCTTAATGTAGCCTGGACCCAGTTCCTGTAGGGCCTTGTAGGTTAACAATGCAGTCCACCACCTAATTGGTATCTAGTGCAGATAATGCAGCACAGGTGAAATGTGTTCCAAATACGATGTTCTGCAACCATTCTGACTGCGGCGTTCTATATTAGCTGCAGGCTACACACCAACTTTCCAAAGAGACCTAGCTTTAGAACGCTACAGTGATCAAGTATTCTTAAAGTAATAAAGATGTGTGCCAAGGTCACCGGATCTTCATACACAAGATAGGATTTTATTTGGGAGATATTTTGCAGCTGGAAAACTACTACTGCCACATGATGTTCCAGTGTTAGCTTGGGAGTCTACAGTGACCCCTAGATTCTTAACCCTGTCCACGGCTACCAGAGTGGTACCATTTAAAGATAGCAAAACAGGAACTCCATTAGGCAGAGCCGGGCCTGGTTCCACTAGCAACAGCTCTGTTTTGCCCTTATTAAGGCTAAGCCAGCTGGCGGCCATCCAGTCTGAGACTTCTTATAGGCATTGTTCCAGCACAGAGACCGCCCCTACCTATCTAATTTAAAAGACTGGTACAGTTGAACATGATCTGCATAGCAGTGATGGCTCACTCCATACTAATTACGTGTCCTAAAGGCAACATGTATACTGCGAATAACACGAGGGACAGAATCGAACCATGGGGAACCCCACAGCTGATCACCACCAGGCACGATGAGGAAAGACCCTTGTTCCAACCTGCTGCAACAAGCTAGAGAGGAAGGACTCTAACCATTTCAAGGCTGTTCTACTGAGTCCATCATATTCTCTAGGCGGTCTATCAAAACCTAAGCCGTAGTATTGAATACCAGTGAGAGTTCAAGGTGAACAACAGTCTTCTCTCTCCTCTCTATCTCTTGCTAGGAGCAGGTCATTAAACACCTTGACGAACACAGTCTCCGTGTTGTGCCAAGACCAAAAATCTTACCCGAAAGGTTCATAGACGTTAAATTTCTCGGAGAGCCTCAAGCTGCACCACCACTACCTCCTCAGTGATCTTCACCACAAAGGGAATATTTGAGACAGTCCTGTAGTTTGCTAGCACTTCAGGCTGCAGAGATGGTTTCTTCAGGAGAGACATTACCACAGCTCTCTTGAGAGCTGTAATGAAGCACCCCTTCTTGAGGGAACACCGGATGATGCTGGCAAACACCAAACCCAGGGCCTCACAGCAGTCCACCAACAGCCACAACAGCTGTTAGCCCACTGTTGCCAGATTTCTAAAACTCCAAACTTGTACCTGCACATGCAGTACTTCAGTACACTTAAAGGTACAAACCAGGCTTCTTTTGTAGAGTGATATTCAATTAAAATACTTACCATATATAGATTTATTTTCTATCATATACAGTGACATGATTATCTCTGGTACCCACTTGTCTGTAGTGGAGTGTATCCATCTCTCCAAAAAGGCTGACAGTATGCCAGTATTGGTGGGTGTGAGGAATGGAACCCATGCCTAAATCTGGTTTGTACTGCCTTTTTCTTCAGAAGGAATCTGAAGGGACTCAGGACTTTTATTCAGCTCACCAAGTTGTGCTTTGCAGCCTGCTCTGTCGTCCTTGGAGTTGCAAAAACAACTTGTTTTCTTCTGTCTATAGACTGGCTAAGCTGATGGTCTTCTTAAACATGACTGTGTTAAAGATGACTTTATGTTTATATGTATAATTACTGTTTGTTATGCACACTCAAGTTCTTTTGGGTGAGAGAATTGTGAAGCGAAGCTGAGTAGTTCTGGCACACAAAGGACTTGAGAAGACTCGTATATCCCTAAGAGACAAGAATTTACTGTACAGTATATATAAGGACTAATGTATGGGCACCCATACACAAACAAGCCTCTGTTTCCATTGAGGCGTTGAGATCTATGTTCCCCCAAGGTGTGCACATGTGCGCCTGCACAGCAGTCAGAAGTAACCCGCATACTGCTTCAGTAGTAGCGCACAAAGCAGCTGACAGGGATTCTCATGTTCATGAAGTAGTGACAACAGTCATCACTCAGATTTAAGACTCAGGCAGCAGGACATGAAAGTGAATGGGAAAGAAACATTGTATGCCCACCCCCCAAGGCCACAACCCTTTAATTTTAACATGCCAGCAGTTAACTAGCCAGACATCTCACTCTCGCTCCACTTACAGAACAAAGGAACCAATCGGCAAAATTCCAACCAATTGGCTTTGCAGTTACAGCAATATTTTGAGCTCGACACCTCTTTTCAGTAAGACAGTACTTGATAATGAACAGTATTCCCCTGCTGTTCACAGAAGTGGCATGTTTTATTTGTTTGGTAGATGCCCCCCAACAAAGCAATGTGAGAAATTCTGACATAGGGAATAAACTGTATTATTTCAGTTTTAAAGTTGCATAACTTCAGTGTAATCTGCCTCCTCCCCAAGCAATAGATGCCCCCAACAAAGCAATGCGAGAGATTCTCTGACATAGGGTGTATATTATATTATTTCAGTTTTAAAGTTGCTTAACATCGGTGTAATCTGCCTCCTCCCCAAGCAGCGTCTCACATATAAAATGTGTTTATAATGGACTTAAAGCCTCACCGTTGTAAGCATGGTCATTTTTTTTTTCAATATAAGAAAATGGAAAAACTATAGTTTTTGTTCACAATAAACGCATCAAAGCAACCTACTGTCTATTTCTGTGTAATTTTTTTTATGTATTTGTTGGGGGCCGGAACGGGTATAACCTTCTCAATTAGCAGGCTGAGACATTGACTGTACATATGTCTAGAGAGATGAGATTGAGCTTCTCTTTAAAACAGGGTCTCATATTATATACGCATTTGAGATTCAGTGAATCAGTGCTTGTAAAAGGTCGCCCATGTTGGCTACATGGGGATAGTAACTCTAAAGTGGACAGCAAGAAATGTAAGTGCAAAAAATGTCCTTTTCATTTAATTTCATAAATTCAGACTGTGCTTAGTATGGATCAGGAATGGAAGAGAAATACAGTCTCCTAAATGCATCTCCTCTCTCATATCACACTGACTCACTCACTACATTGTAAAAATACATTTTAAAACCCCGAGCTTGACAATACCCAGCATACTCGTTGTAAACCATACCTAGGATAAATGACATCACATACAGTTATGCATGCATCCTTCAAAGATCCCATTGCTAAGTACTGTTTTAAGAAGCTGTCCAACCCTGAATACCACATTGCCAGAACAGTATTAAATGATGTATTTTTGGAGTGGGCAGAGTTGTCTAAGATGTTTCAGAAAAGTGGTCTGACAAGAGTTGAAGCTGTACAGATTGCTAGGGCAAAAATAAAAAAATAGCAGAAGCCAGTACCTGGGTGAAACAGTCTGTTGGAGCCAACCCGTAAAACTGCTTTTGGCTAACTGCACAGCTGACATAAGCATAACAGCAATTTTGCAATTCATTGGTCTGTTATGTGACCCTCTGGATAGCCAATTTCCTGCAGGTGAACTTTGACTGATCTGCCTTTGATTTTGCAGCAGTGCCACATTGCAGCTTTGAGTTTGGCTTATCCAATATTGAGAGACTGTACAATAATTATCAGGACTATTTATTTTCATCAGTGGACCAAGCAGAAATTGTTAGCCAGTACAATGACTTCAGAGTTATAGGTGCTGAAAAAATAAAGGGAGTATAATTAAAATCCTTTACTGACATGATCTACTTTGCTTTGAATACCGTGCAGTACAGCATGGTGGCTAAACTTACTGATGTATGTGCTGCATTCCAAGCTGAACATGAAGCTATCATGTATAAAGGTTCCTACACAGTCTTATCCTTCCCCAGAAGAAAGTCTCCATAGGGAGGTGCAGAGTGAGAAGGATATGATAGCACAGAGAAAAATCTTAGGAGTGATGGAGGATCATGTACTGAAGCAGAGAGAAGTATGGCTGAGTAGGACCATAACCATCTTTGGGTGGAAGGTTTCACTCAAGGATTCTCATAAGACAGGGAAGATTTGTTGCTGCTCTTGGAAAGAGCATTAGGATTTTATATCTCCAGAAACATGGTGGAGTCCACAAAGTTATATAGAGATCCTGAGCCCACAACACAGATTGATATTACATTTAAAAATCCTCATACAGCTAGCAGCTTGCTTTCTCTGGCCAGCAAGCTGGATTGCTTGGGAATACATTTAGTCAACACATCAGACTTGGGCAAAGTCTTTTCTAGGTTGACACAAACTAAGGATAGTCCAGAATCAATCTTAGAGGCAGATAACCCCCGATTGACTTGGGAAACCTAACTGACCCTAAAACCTACTTGCCGCTGACAGTTATTGATTAAGCCTGACCAATGCAGCCTGTAGATAATATCAAACGAATGAACTCTGAATGCCGCTAGATTTGGATACGAGAGCTGGGGATCGAGATATGGACGCCCTTTCTATACTTTCATGGAATATTGAGGGCATCCATCTTAAAATAATTGACTCTGAAGTAATGAGATTTCTGGATAATTTTGATAATATTGGACTACAAGAAACAGGGTGTACAGAAAATGTAACTCCCAAATTGGCTGGATATTCTGTCTCTACTCTGCCAGCAACTAAAGATAAAAAGTTTGGAAGGTTTAAAGGGGGTATTTCCTTTTTTATCAAAACTTTACTAAATTTTCAAATCACTAACATTTCTACTAAGTCAGAGGGTATTTTAGATCTAGTGATTAGCAAGGGACAAGAGAAGATAATTCTCTGCAATATATACTTTCCCCCTCGCAATAGAGCTACTGATCCTGCTGACCTTTTCATACAGGATCTGAAAATGGCACTTGACGAATTGTCAGATAAGAGTATATCTTGTCCAATAATTATTTTGGGAGACTTTAATGCCAGAATTCCTTCTTGTTTCTTGGAGGATGTATATTTAGATACAATCCATACAATGTCTATAATTAATCCAAATATCTCATATACTAGGACTGCTCAGGATCTAAAATCTAACCTCAGAGGTAGGGAATTGCTAGCAGGTTTGGCCAGTAGAAATTGCTGTATTTTAAATGGGAGAACTCAGGGAGATCTAGTTGGATCCTTAACGTATAGAGGACCTTCTGGCTCTTCAACCCCTGATCAGGTTTGGACCAATTTGGAAGCAGTAAAGCTGATTCAGAAGTTAGAGGTCATGGATAGATTGGAATCAGCACACTGTGCCATTGTAATTAGCATCAAATGCCCTTTTGGGACTTTAAGGAGTGAGGCACAACAGGAAGAGAGTCTGGAAGTCATAAATAAGAGAAGGATTAGATGGGGGCCGATTCATCAAGCTAGTTTCGTAGAAATTCTTAGTACAGGAGTCTTAGGTGATATTCATGAGTTGGTCCTGGACAAAAGTAAGGCCTTTAATATTTTGGAGAATTGGGAAACTATTCATTATTTACTTGGACCTAGATGTAAAACAACGTACCATCCTAGGTCCCTTTATAAAAAGTCTTAGTTTATTTCAGCATGCCTACAGGCAAAGAAAGAATTTGGAGGAAAACTAAGACAGCATAAGAAGAAAAGAAATAAGTCTGCATCAGATTTTAAATTGCAAAAGACTGAAAGAGAAAAATACAGGAAAATTCTCTAACGGGAGAGACATAAACATACTCAGGGACTTTGGGAAAAACTGAGGCAGGCTGTTTTGTATAGGGATGGAAGGCGATTTTGGAATATTGTTGCCCAGTGATATAGTAAATATGGCAATAGGATTGAAGCCTATATTACACCTGAAGTTTGGGCATCTCATTTCTCCAAGCTCTATTATTCTCATGAAGAGCAGGAGACACCTGATGCTTTCAAAATACAGGAGGATGACATTTTTCCAAGACCTGTCTTGATCAGAGGATGAAATCTGGATGGCACTGATTGGGCTTAAGGCAAATAAAGCACCAGGGCTGGATGGGGTCCTAGGTGATCTCTATAAGGTTTTTCCCAACTAGTGGATTCCTTTTCTTCTTTTTCTGTTTAATGGCCTGGTTCAGGGGTACTCTTGCCCTGCCGGTTGGACAGGTAGTGTCATCTTCCTAATTTTTAAAAAACAGGATCCGAATGACCCAAGGATGTGTAGGCCTATTAGTTTGTTAGATGTTGCACAGAAGATTTTCTCTAGGATAATTTTGGGCAGATTGCTGTCGTGGGTCTAGGAGAACTCAGTATTGAATGAGGCACAGAATGGTTTCCAGAAGGACCGTTCTACAGTACAACACTGTTATGTGCTTCAGCACCTGATCTGGAAGTATACTAAGGTGAGAAAAAACAGATTATATTGCTGTTTTGTGGACTTCTGCTTGGCCTTCAATGGCATTAGTAGAAAAATCCTTTGGGCTACATTAAGGGATCCGAAGTTGGAGGTCATACTTCTTGATGTTATTAGACTCTATGAAAATACGTGGGCAAGGGTCCAGTATAATCAGTATGGTCATCTATCTGATAGATTTGAGACAAACGTGTGGGTCAGACAGGGGTGTATTTTGGCCCCCACTCTCTTTAACATCTACATTAATACAGTCTTGGATCAGCTTGGTAACCCAGATTTTCATACTCCAAAAATTAATGATCAAAGGATTGAATGTTTAGCATATGCAGACAATTTAGTCTTGCTCTCTACTTCAGTCCTAGGTCTTAAAGAAAATTGGCTCACTTTGAATCTCCCTGTTCTCAAGGAAACTAAAAGTTAATCTCGCAAGACCAACATTGTAGTTTTGGCTCTCAAACCAAGAATATGATAGGGTTTAGGCTAGCGGTAACCATATAGACACTGTTAAGTGTTATGACTATTTAAGTGCCCGTTTTGCCTCTAAGCTATCTTGGACCAAACATTTGGAGGCTATTCGATTTAAAATGGGATCTCCAGTAAATGCCCAAAAATATTTAACTGCAAGATGGGGAAGTCATTGGTCAGAGGGGTATTAAGAGTTCTTAATGCCAAAATAAGAATGAGCATGTTATATGCCTCTGAAATCTGGGGTTATACTAAGGTTAGAGATTTAGAAATAATTCTGAATAAACTCTATACTGTAGATATATCTTAATGTTGTTAAATGGAACAACAAGCTGTATTCTTGCCTTGGAGTTAGGACAACGTTCCTTGACTTCTCTCATTTGTGAAAAACATTATCTCTTTCTGTTGAAACTTTTTTTTTTCCCCAACAAAGGTATCCCGGAATGTGTGTAGAGGAAGCCATCAAATTGGCCAGCATAGGATATGTACATCGCTTTTTCAACTTATTAAGAAAACAATAATGCTGGCCGGATTGGGCCACCTCTTATATAAAATTTACACTAGACCATTTGAGGAGATTAGGCAGGATGTCAAATTGAAGCTTATTGACTTAGACATACATTCTTGCTATGTTCAACTCTCCAAGCTTAAGTTATATGGGTTTTATAAAAAAGTAAAGATTTCATGGGGATATGAGCCTTATCTCTCTTTTTTAACCTGTCCTAAACAAAGGAGAATCTATACAAGATTCAGAACTGAAAACTATAATGCTCAATGCATTCATTTCAGACAAAAGAGAGAGGCGGTACTTTCTCCATATTGTAAATGTGGAGTGGGGACTACAGATGATCTCAAACACGTGGTACTCTTGTGTCCTAGGTATGAATCAACTAGGAAAAACTGCTGGGTGGATTGTTAGGGTATCTCAGCCTCCCCCTGGAGGATCTTTTGGAATATTTCTTTACTATGAAAGAGAAGAACATGGTAGAGATCTTTGCAAGATTTTTAATTTCAACTCATTTGTAAAGTTTATTAGGGGGACCTGAAGTCCTGAGGAGTTTTTTATTTGAAAAGGTACTCAAGGGACACTGTTAAATTGAATTGCACTGTAAAGATATTTAAGTTCCTTGTTGATTTATTTGTCTATTTATATTTACCATGTATTCCGTCCTGATTTTAGTATATTGTAACTGCTTTATGCTGAACAATAAATTGTACAGCTACTACTACATTCCAAGCTTCTGGTGCTGACAGTGAAAGAGGCTTCAGCCTCATGAACTGCATTAATAGCAAGCAAAGAAACCGTTTGGAAGAAAGCCATTTACATATTCTGATGCAAACAAAATTGTTTTTAGCATCTGATGGAAAAATGGATCTTAATAAAATATACATCCACTGGAAGACTGGGAAAGACAGGAGAGAAAAACAGTAAATGCTGATTTCTTAGCAATGCATCATCAGCAGCACCCCTTTTAGATACATGCAAGACTCTTTAAAATGTACATAGTTTACACATGTTTCCAGTTCATACTGTTATTGTGCACAATGCACATCCAAGCTTCGGACTGTCAGAATGTATATTTATACTTTGCATTGAGTATTTGAGTGTTTGGTTATGTTTTCTACTGTTTATTGGCAATAAAATATATCACTTGTTTGGGCCACCCAATTTGCGCACATGAATAAATTTTTTTGCACAAAGTGCCGCACACACATCTGTTGCCCACCCACAGAGACTAAAAATTAGAGGGAACATTGGTTGAGATAGCTGCATATGGACCTTGAGAGCGAAGCTCAAGAGGTCCATGCTGGTGTGTCAACTCTGAGATGGAAACACTGGGTGAGTTGTGTATGGGTGCCCATATATTGTATTTGTTAGTGTAAGGTTTAAAAAAAAAAAAAAAAGCGGCTGCATGAGCAGAGAAAGTGAAACCAAGCAGCTTGAGTAAGTGAGAGGGATTTGCAGCAGCAGTTAATGATGGAACATGTACATTAAGGTTTTTAGAACGTGCACAAGGTTTTTGAGCTGCTGGAATTCCATGCTCAATAAGCCCTAACCATACACTATAAAAACATAATGCACAAATCCTTATTTGCAATGACCTTTAAATTCACTTTAAGCCGGTAGGGCAGCATCAGTTATGTCGATTGCAGCAGCGGTGACTCAAGTTTGGAAGCGAGTTTGAGGGGGTCAGTGAGTGGGCAGCAGAGAGAACTGAGCAGCCTAGAGGATGTTCTCCTTCTGTAGGGAGGGCTGACACAGAGTTCCACCATAGCACTGCCACCTGGGTGACCACAGGTGGAAGTGCAGGTCAGTGCCTGAGGAGGATGAACATTGGCTGGTTGCATGTGTTGGCACCCAGCTGAGTGCACAGTGACACACTGGAGCGCTTGCAGCCAACATATTGTGGAGGGGGAAAAATCAGCAGGAAAAAAGTCCTGACCTGCAGGATGCAGCCCAGTACACTCTGGCTCCACAGAGCCTCCTGGACCCCTCTCAGCCCACGTATGCGTTGCTTTTTATTTGTGGGGTTGCTATCCTCTTCTGGCCCAAACTCTGCATTGTCTGCAGAAAAAGGCCATTGGTCCATCCAGTCTGCCCTGTTTTGTTACCCTTCTACACCCCCCGGTTCCCTGCAGTACTGCTGCTCCTCCGCATAATTATCAGACCCATCACTCTGTCCCAGCTGTGCTTAAACCCATTTATGGTTTTTGCTCCCACCGACTCAGCTGGTTAAGTTGTTTTCTGACCCATCCACTCTCTCAAGTAAGTGAATTTTCTCTCATCCCTCCTGAATCTCTCCCCCGCACACGCACTCACTCTGCCAGCTGTCATGTTTGTCCTCCTGTTATTAACCTGGTATTCCTGTTGACTAGCTCCTCACAGTTTACCTTGTGTGTTCTTTTCAGGAACTTGAAGGTCTCTGTCATGTCACCCCTCTCCTTTCTGGCCTCCAGCAGGTATATGTTTGATGTAACTAGCTGTTCCTCGTAGGATCTGCCCTTAATCATATTTGTTACCCTTTACTGCACCTCCTCCAGTCTGTCTGTCTTTCCTCAAGTGAGGACTCCACAGTACTCCAGACGGGGCCAAACCAGTGCTCTATACAGATTTGAAACCCTTCCCAATATACCCTAGCATTCTGGTTGCCTTGCTGTGGGCTGTATTGCACTGGCTAGTTTGCTTTAGGGAATCACTTATTACGACTCCCAGGTGCCTTTCTTCTGAAGTAGTGACCAATCTCTAACCCCTTCCGTCCAGTGTTCTATCCTAGGATTCCTGCTGCTAAGTGCATCACCTTGCACTTTTTGGCACTGAATCTCAACTGCCAAGCCTTAGACCATCTCTCTAACCTTTGCAGATTCCTCTGCAACTCCATCTCCCCCTTTTCGCTGTCTGCCCTACCACTGAGTTTACTGTTGGCTGCAAACAGACGCATAGTTCCCTTTGTACCTCCCCCCTGCGTCGCTAATGAACATGTTGAAAAGTACAGCTCCCAGGAGTGATCTCTGTAGCACCCTCTACTATCTCCACCCTAACCAACTTCCCACCCATTGAACCAGGTCTTTCACTGCACCAAGGTTATTTAGCTTTGTCAGGGTGTCAAGCCCTTATCAGGTTCTTGGTGGTAACAAAGCAGCAAAAGAAAGAACAGGCAAGCAGCATATGCAGTATTAAACTTGTTTATTACACAAAGCAGACCTGTTTCCTAAAAACAGGTCTTACCAATATAGACATTGGGAGCCAGAGTTTCCCAGTACCCCAGAGTATGAAGACGGTCTCTGTGGGAAAACGTAATGCAGTAACTTATATACGGTGATAATAACCATGGTAACTATTACTTTCGTAGGTGAACTAGATACATAAAACAAGCCCTATTGGCCAAAAGTTAGGTGGCTCCACAGTGTTATCTATAGATATACAGAATGTGTAAAATCCGCTAAAATGAGAACAAAGACTTGTACATACAACAGAAAATAAGTGCGGTGCTACATAAATCCGCATCATGGCAGTGTAGGCTATACAGTGACTTCTCAGAAGAATATACAGAGAACACAGATATGTATTCTCGGCACAGTACTTATGCATTTCTATGATAAGCATAGTAATATTGGCAATAATCATAATTATGTCCCTGGTAACTTATACAGTAAGTACCAACGCCCTAAAAGTTAGTGCTAATTATGCATATCTATAACAGATATTGTCAGTGGTGCACAGTGGGTTGCCAGTGAGGGTGTGGGGACCAAGTGTAACATTCCCCGGTTGCCTTACTGAAAAGGCAACAACACTGTGGGGAAAGTAGTGAGAACAGTCTCCATCGTTTACAGACCCGACGCACAAACCTTGTAAAGGGACTTGAGTTGTTCACGGTGTTGTTTTAACTTACACCATAGACAGCAAAGAGTTAGTATCAAAAATATAATCAAAAATAGTTGTAGAATAACAAAACTTTTAAAGGTTAACTCTAAACTCCCAGACCGTTAACCTCTGCTGTCCTCTTCTCTCCCCTTCAAGCTCTTCTCCGCCCTGAGTGGGTGCCATTGAACGAGCGGCACGGCCATACCCTCAGCCACCACCACCCGCTCCCTCCTGCTGCTTGCCGATGACCTGGAGCTGCTCCACGGAACACCACTCCAAGTATACACCGCTAGGCGTAAGCCGCACTTTCCTTCTTAGCTCCTTCTTTCAGGGAATCTCTGATTGGTGCTGCACTCCAGGACCCGGTTCCTGATTGGACCACCTGGCCTTATTGCTGAAGTCGATTGGAGCGCCCTCTCCCATAAACTTTATGTTGGCTGGACTGCTCCTTTTCTGCACGGTCTGGTCTGCTGCCTTTCTGTATTCCGTATTTTGTCATCCTTCTCTTTCTCTCCCCCCAACCTCCGGGCCTTATTAAATACACCTTGGCTCCACCCATTATCCTCCCCCATCTCCTATTGGCTATGATTGATGGCCTTGAGCCTTCCGATTGTACTAATCCTGCTCTGCTTTCTCCCTTGTTTGGGGATCTGCCCCCTGCACGGTCACACAGTCCCAACTCATTTTTGTATGGCTTACACCAACTCAGCACAGAGTGAGGTAGTTTTCTTAGTCACTTCAGCCCTACCCACTTCATCACAGGACACGCTCATTTCTTTCCTTCCTGTAACGCTGATACCCATAACCCTCACCTCCAGACACTGTGTACTGCATCACCTTGAACCTGACCTTGCTGCTGCTTCTAATACCACTCACCTGTACTAGTACTGCAAACATCCTGCTATGCACCAGCAGCATCTTGAATTCTACTATTTCCAAGAACACCTCGCCGGTAAATAAGACCTATTTTTGTACTCTGCCCCTACGAATCACTGAATACTACCGGTATAACTACAACCCTCTGCTTGAGTACCCTCGTCTCCTTCAACTCTTTGCCCCCTGCAGCAACCTCCCCTTAAGTAAACCCGTAGTAATAGAGAAAGTTATCTAAGCTCCTTGCTCTATACCCGTCTAGGATTGCCATTCTCTTCCAGCTGCTCTCCGGTAACATTCACCCAAACCCTGGTCTGCCCGTAACACCTAACCACCAACCTCTCAAGCCTAGATCCCTTGCATCCATCAATATTCAAAGCCTGCTACCCAAAATGGATGACTTGCAAGTCTGGGTTTTGCAGCATAAGCCAGATATATTAGCCCTAAATGAGACATGGCTCTCTTCCAAGGTAACTGACAATGCCATATCCATCGCTGGCTGTGTCCTCTATAGACTCGACCATGTCGGCAAACGGGGTGGAGGCTGTGCCATATACCTGAAGGATTCCCTTAATGGACAAGTCCTCCAACTACCCCCCCACCGCTTAACGCTCAAATGCTAGCAGCGAAAGTAGTCTTGAGACAACTAGATGAATCTCTTACTATTATTTCTGTCTGCATCCCACCCCAAGAATAGGCCACTGGCTTTCAGGTGGTCACGGACTACCTTGAAAACCACCTCCACTGTTCTGAAACGGTAGATCTTACTTTGAGAGGAAGATCTTGCAGCAGGTGACACATATAGGACTGGTGCCGGCCAGCGGCAGAACCCCACGGCAAACTTTTACAGCAGTAGCTAGTGGGGACCGCCCTCCCTGATGTCGGCCCCGCCTCTGATGTCCCATGTAGTATATAAGGAGTAGCAGTCCCCAACATGCTCCAGTTCTTTCCCGCTGTCAACGCACGAACATAGGCTCTGTGTCTCCCTCTCGCCAGTTCGACCTCTTTTTCAAAACTTTTGACTCTGTCATCATTTTCAACTGATTTTTCTTCCCCAATCTTCTGCATGTCGACTACCCTGTCCAGGCACACAAATAAGTGTGCCTGTGGTAGACAAATTACATCTAAAGATGGCCATGTAGCCTGCGTTTTTTGTCTGGGCCTGGACCATGACACTCTGTCCTGCCCCCACTGCCAGGCTTCCAACAGTCGGACCCTTATCCACCGACATAAGTCTCTCCAGGCCTTTCTGGCTTAGCAATTAGCAGCAATGCAGAGGGACTCATCCTCTGAAGGGGATTCTCCCCATCATTCTCACAAGTCTTCAGGGAGACACCTCACTCCATAGCCTAAAGACAAACCCAGAGAGCGGGACAGAGATAGAGAGAGGTCCTTGTCCAGGTTGAGCTCTTCCGGATCCCACACCGCCTCCAGATCTGGGTTGTCAGGCCACAACTCCCACCTTACGGTGGTCAAGGCTTCGGCCTCCTCTGGAGGTCCTGTGACCAAGAAATTGTTTTCTGGGCCTTCTGCAACCCTTCCAACCCTTGAAGATTAAGCCTCCTTCAGCCTCGTTGGGCCGTTCGTCTGACCCAGGTAAGTTACACTCTGCCACCTGGGAGAAGGCAAACTTCTTGAGCGTGTCTGCGGGGGGGGGGTTCTTCTCCCTCCCGCCAAAACATGCCCGCAAGTCTTCGGAGAAGCACCATACTCCATCGAAGGACAAGCACCAGGCCCCGTCATTGGACAAACATCCCTCTGATAAACCCTCCAAGCCTGCATCAGATCCCCACCAACGCAAGCCTGATGACAGCGCTCCCAAGACCGCCTTGCCTCTTCTGGCCAAGTCCCTGTCACCCCCGGTGTCCTGTCCTCGATCCGACACCAGGGTGGACGAATTACAGACATCGGCTGATCAGACGCCGGGCCATGGTGTCCCTGCGGCTCCCAACAATAGCCTTGACACCCAGGATACCCTGACGTCCCCCCAGTCTGACCGCCAACGCTGGACAGGACTGGTGCCTGCACTGACACCGGAGCTCCAGAACCGCCACTGGACCCGGCGCCTGGTTCTCCCATGCTTAACCTGAGTCAGGTCAAGGATCTGTTCTCACATTGGTGGGAAACCATTAGACCAGATAGCCTTCCAGTTGCAGCTACACCAGTCACTCCAGCCAATCCTGACCCGGCACTGATCCCTAGAGAGGAGGTTCTGCCCCAGCCTATTGAAGAAGTGCCTCCTCAACCCCACTCGGATGAGGACAGGGTAAACGCGCGTCTCCCAAGAGACCTTCTAAACAGATGGAGAAAAGGGGTTGTAGGTCCCGCTCCAGGAGCTCTAGTATCTCTAGCCCCTCCGACAGGTGCAGGCACCAGCATAGGAGACACAGATCTCCTTCAGTCTTCTCCACTGACTCTTACCACACGTCGGACTCCTCTGTTACTTCCTGTGAGGACCCTCCGTCTGGTGAACCTGAAGACCTGTCAAAATCACCTCCGGATGACCAGTCGTTTATGGAGGTTATGAGACATATACAAGCCAACATGGAATGGGATACAGAGGACTTAGACCCTGAATGCATGAGACTCACCAAGTACCTCAGACAAAAAGACCCCCCAAGCCTGTCGTTATTCCCCCATGGTGGACACTTTTGAGGATGTCGCACAGGCCACTTGGCCACGCTCTCACTCCTCTACCGCCGTCCTGAAAAAGGTGGACCGGCTGTACCGGGCACCTAAGGAATATCCCTTTTTGGCTGTACAACCTACCACTGAATGCGTGGTTATATCAGCAGCTTATGATCATTTGCAGAGGCCCAAACACCTGAGCACCCAGCCTCCGGACAGGGAGTTCAAACAGCTGGATTCCATGGGCAGGAAGGTGTACGCGTCTGCCACCTGCAGCATCAGGAGTTTAAACTTCCTGACACACATGGTCCAGTTCCAAAATGCCCTTTGGGAACAAGGTCTGGACATATTGCAGGGAGTGCCCAACTGCCCTCAGAAGGCAGAACTTGCAAAGCTACTCCAAACAGGGTTAGATGTGGACACGCATGTGTTAAGGTCTGCCTACGACTCTGCGGACACATCAGCTAGAGCAGCGGCTAAAGGCATCCGTCTACAGTGCCATTCCTAGCTCCGGGTATCAGGATTCGCATAGGATGTTCAGTCCAACATCCTAGACTCACCGTTTAAGGGCTCTGTTCTCTTCGGGGAAGAAATGGAGCGAATTACCAACAGATTACAGGACTCCTGTAAGGCTGTCCATACCGTGCAGTCCATGTACCGCCCGAAGCAGAGACTGTTTCGGAGGTCTCGCTTTCATGGCAGAGGGGGACAGCAGCCTCAGCAACCATGCTTTCAGCAACCACATGCTCAGCGATGTGGCTTTGGTCGACGTGGTGGCCCCAGGCCTCCACCTCTTGACAGGCTAAGTTCGCCCGCCCAAGCAGCTGCTTTCCCTCCCCCCTCCAACAGCATGACTTCCAGCCCAACCCACCTCTCCGCGACATCCTGTCAGGAGAGGAGTTGGGAGATCACTTCTCATCAAGAAGCCTAGAGACAAGTGACCTCCGACCAGTGGGTTCACGAGCTTATAGAACATGGGCACTCTATAAGTTAGTGTACCACCCGCCCCGACAGGCCCTACCCCATCCCGTCACTCAGCGGGACATGCAGTACTCATCCGGCAGGAGATTCAGGCACTGCTGTCCAAAAATGCTATAGAGCCATTTCCTCCACAGGAGAGGGGCAGCGGGTTCTATCCCCGCTTCTTCCTGGTCCCAAAGAAGTCTGAAGACCTGAGGCCAATCCTCGACCTCAACGACCTGAACTTATCAGTCGCATACAGACGTTTCAGGATGATCACATTGCACAACCTCATTCCTATGCTTCGTCAAGGAGACTGGCTTGCATTTCTGGATATGCAGGATGCCTACCTCCACGTAATTATAGCCGAATGTCATCGAACATATCTTCGGTTTGCATTCCAGGGCGAACACTTCCAGTTCAGGGCCCTGCCCTTCGCTCTCTCTTCTGCACCAAGGGTGCTTACGAAGTGCCTGGTGGTGGTGGCCGCAGTACTTCACAGGATGGGTTACTACGTGTTCCCATAATTGGATGACTGGCTACTCCTAGCACACTCCAGCGCTCAACTCCAGGCTGCCATCTGGGACACGTGCAACCTGTTCTGCAACCTGGGGATTACCATCAATCCAGCCAAGTCATCACTCCGCTCCACACAACTCCTACCGTTCATCTGGGCACTCCCAAACACTGTTCAGGGTCGGGCCTTCCTACCTCTAAACCGGGTAGAGTGCATTCGGGCTCTGGACAGGCAGATTTCTTCTGTCACCCCCGTGCCAACCAGACTGCTCCTTCAGCTGTTGAGCCACGTGGCGGCTGCCATTGTTACTGTTCCCTTTGCAAGGCTCCAGATGAGGACCATTCAGTGGACTCTTTGGGTACAATGGGACCAGAGGTGGAACGACCTGGACATGCCTGTCTCCATAATGGAGCCGGTCCACAAGGACCTCCTCTGGTGGACGACATCACCATCCTTACAGGAGGGGATTCCCTTTCAGAAGGAAGCTCCCGGACAGGTCCTGACCACAGACGCTTCAAATTCGGAATGAGGAGCGCACCTAGGAGCACACAAGACGCAGGGGTCTTGGTCTCCGACCGAGGAATCTCTCCATATTAATGTGCTGGAGATGAGAGCAGTCTTCTTATGCTCTCCAAGCCCTGGAAACTTCATTCACACCCCGTCACCTTCTGGTCTAGACGGACAACACATCGGTGGTCTTCTACCTCAATAAATAGGGAGGTACACACTCTTACCTCCTGTGCAGGGAGGTCGAGAGTGTGGGAGTGGGCCATTGCCCACCAGTTGACCATCACAGTGGTGCATGTTCCAGGCGCACAAAACACACTCACAGACACCCTCAACAGGACAAAGTCTCGAGTACACGAGTGGTCACTTCTACAGTCGGTGGCAGACCTTTTCGTCAGATGAGGGACACCAGAGTTGGACCTCTTCGCATCCTCTGCCAAGCAAAACTGCCCAGTTTTTGCTCGCTAGATCCCGAGCCTGGTGTTTTCTGGCAAGACGCATTGTCCCTCTCCTGGAAGGGGAGATTCCTTTACGCCTTTCCTTCGTTTCCTCTCATTCAGAGTCCTCCTCAAGACACAAATGGAGGGAGCAGCCACGATCCTCATAGCGCCGATGTGGCCTCACTAAATTTGGTTTCCTTTGCTGACCCAACTGGCAGTGGCTTTACCAGTTTCATTTCCTCTCACGACTCATTTACACAGTCAGGACAATGGGACTGTTGTTCACCCGAACTTGCAGTCCCTTCACCTTCATTGTTGACTCCTCAAGACTTGGCCAAGTTTCGATTTGGGGTGTCGGACAAGATAGCCGAAGTCCTGGTGGAGGCGAGAAAGCCCTCCACAAGAGCCACTTATGTAATGAAGTGGAAACGGTTCTGCCTCTTGGCTACAGCGCGCCGCATAGATCCTTTGGCCTGTCCAGTTAACACTTTGCTGGAAGACCTATTATCCCTGTCAGAATAAGGGCTGAGATACTCATCCATAAAAGTACACCTGGCCGCTCTTTCTGCCTACCATACCCCTGTCCAGGGCAGAACAGTGGCTCAATTGGAGGTTACCTGTGCCTTTCTCAGAGACATCCTTCATATAAAGTCCCCTATTAGGGACCTTGTTCCCCCTTGGGACCTTCCATTCGTCCTGGAGAAGCTTACCCTTCCGCCTTCTGAACCCTCCGCAGATTGCGAGCTACGTTTTCTTTCTTGGCAGACGTCATTTTTAGTTGCAATTACTTCCGCTTGAAGGATTTCCGAGCTGCAGGCCCTGATATTCAGGGAGCCTTATTTGATTTTTCACAAAGACAGGGTAGCTTTGCATACTAGTCCTAAGTTTCTCCCCAAAGTTGTGTCTGAAATTACACTTAACCAGGATGTTCAACTCCCAGTCTGCTACCCTGAGCACTCTAATCTGGGTGAGGTGCTTCTCCACATTGGACGTTCATCGCATGTTGCGATTTTACTTGGCTAGGACCAAGGGGATCAGATTGTCCAATCAGTTGTTTGTTTTCTTCGACCCACATTCCTTGGGCAGCCCGGTTTCCAAACAAACCCCCTCTAGGTGGCTGGTACACTGCATTACATTCTGCTACAAAAAAACATAACAAACCCCTACTGGGCCCGATCAGGGGTCATTCTACCAGAGCAGTGGCAGCCTCCTTTGCAGCCCTCAAGAGGGTCTCAGTTTTAGACATCTGTGTGGCAGCCACATGGCACTGTCCACACTTTCATCAAGCACGACAGTCTAGACATCGCATCTAGATGCAGAACGGGCTTTAGCCTGGCAGTTCTGGGTCTGTTCTCCTAAGGATTTACCTCTTCCTTCCTCTGTTCCTCTCCTACCTCCCCTGGCAGTTGTCTTCAGTTTATACTGCTTGGGACTCAGTCCTATATGTGTTACCTGCTGCAAGAGCTTCCTCTCGAAGTAAGATAGTACAGTAATGTAAGAACTTACCGTAACAGTAGATCTTCGAGAGAAGCTCTTGCAGCAGATATACTTCCCTCCCTCCTTCCCCCAGGAGATCTTGCTCTGCATCAGCCAAGCATATTTTCTAGCTTGCTGCTGGATCAGAAATTGCCTTTTGCTGTTTGTTCCCTTTCACATCGTGGGTATTCCTTCTGCGGTGGTACGAGAACTGGAGCACGCTGGGGACTGCCACCCCTTATATACCACGTGGGACATTGGAGGCGGGGCCAATGTTGGGTAAGGCGGTCCCCAATAGCTACTGCTGGAAAAGTTTTCCGTGGGGTCCTGCCGCAGGCCGGCGCCAGTCCTATATGTTACCTGCTGCAAGAGCTTCTCTCGAAGATCTACTGTTACGGTAAGTTCTTACATAACTCTACTTTTTTGGGTGACTTCAGTATAAACTGGGTTGCTCCAGAGGCATACGGCTATAAAGATGCCCTGTCTGCCATTGATATCACCCAGATGGTACCCTCACCCACTCGGATCAATTATAAGACAGGTGGTAGTTCCCTGTTAGACCTGATCCTTATGGCTCATCCTAGCAGAATTTCCAACACCAAAGTCCTGCCCGACTCTTAGTGACCATGCACCTGTAATCTGCCATTGGTCCAATAGAGCACCCAAGTCAAAACCAAAACTCTCTTACCATCGGGTCTCAAAGAAAGGAAAGCTCCAGCAATTCCTAGCTTCTCTATCTCTTATCGAGTGGACCCCCCCCCAGACTCCATGAGTAACTTTGATCAAGTGCTAGACTATTTTGTTGCATGTTTCAATGCAGTCTGTGACACCTACGCCCCTTTTAAAAAAAGGAAAATCAGAAGTTCCCCCAATGGCTGGATTACCCCTGGACTTATCACAATGATGGACAGGGACAGCCTTTGGCACCGTGCCTTGGCCTCAGGGTCCCTTTCTGACCTCCAGCGCTATAAAACTGCCAGGAACCAATGTACCCAGGCAGTGCGAAGAGCTAAACAAGTCTACTACAACTGTGAGCTTACTACCTCTTGGAGTAATAGTAAAAACAAAAGCGTCATTGGGAAACCTAATAAATCCTCCCCCTCCATTCTTGAGGTTAATGGGAACGTAAGTCAAGATCTTACTTCGAGAGGGCTCTTGCAGTAGGTAATTACATATGGGACTGACGCTGGCAGGCGGCAGGACCCCATGGAAAAATTTCTAGCTAGCAGTCCCTGGTGAGGACCACCCCGTCAGGTGACCAGCGTCCAGGGAGGCGTCCGGTATAAAAGGCGGTCCCTGGCCGCTCAGTTCTTTCCGCCGTTAGCTGGTGCAGCACCCGCGGAGAAGTTTGTGCTTCGTGTTTTTTACGAAATAATTGCTTTTTTTTCGACTAACATCTGGTACCATAGTCCGTGTATGTCGTCCCCTACACCCTCTGAGCACAAAAATAAGTGCAATTCGTGCGGTGCCCAACTACCGCACAAGGACGGCCATTCCCTGTACCTGTTCTGCCTAGGCCCTGATCACCCGGTCGAGAAGTGCCAGCACTGCCTCAGCTTCAACACGGCTACCTGGAAAAGACGGCAGCAATCCCTGGAAGCCCATATTCTGAAGAAAATGAGTTCAATGGAAAAGGAGCTCAAAAAACTGAGGCAGGTATCCACTTCCCCCGGAGGCCATCTGAAGAAGGAGAGGCACCGGGACAAGGCCTCCTCTACCGCGTCTCCCTTGGGAGTCACCGGGACACAGATAATGTCTCCTCCGGGGGACCGCTCCTCAACGGCCGCCTCGGAGGTTTCCGGGGAGGCGTCGACCCGCCCGTCTGGCTCGTGCTCGGGCCTTGTGGCGCTCTCGGGCGGCTTTAAGGCCTCTGCCTCGGTTCAGCCACAGGCTTGCGGCCTAACACTGCGGGCAACTCCAGTAAGTCGGGTGTCGGCTCCTCCGACGTCCACCCAGAGAGGGCCGGTAAGACGCCCGACCCTTCGGGGTGGTGCACGGCCTCCACTCCACTGGACCAGGCCGATTCTTCTGCTCGACCTGCCTCCGGTGAAGGCTCCCGTAAGTCGGACACCGGCTCCTCCGGCGCCCGCCGGGAGCTCACCCTCAAGCCACACGTCGGCTCGTCCGACGTCTGGCTGGCGAAGGAACCGACGGATCCTCCCACGTCCGCCGTACCCGGTTCCTCGCAGCCTTCGCTGCCATCTGGGGACCCAGAGTCTCCCCAACCAGACCCCAGGGATTTCTCCATCCCCGGGCGACGCTGGGGATCTTCCTCCTCCATCAGACCTCCCTCCACCTGGTGCGCCAGATCTGATGGCTCCCCGGACGCCGGCTCAGACACTGGTCCTACCGACTCCAGGAGACATCCCACTCCCGTCGGGCCCTCCACTGTGGACCCGCCCGTGAGGTCACCGGCCGGGCCGTCTGCTCCAGCAGCCCCCTCCCGGGTACCCTCCGTCCTATCCGCCAGCGTACCCTGGACCACAGTATCCGGCGCCACAGTACCCGACGCCGGGTTTTGGATACGCTCCTTACGGGTATAATCCATATCCTTATCCCCGGCCTCCTCCACCGCCCTCACAGCCGCCGGTGGACCTGCAGGAGACTCTGGCCTCCTGGTGGGCTGAGGCCAAGGCTCAGCTCACCAAAGAGGTCGAGAGCCACCTTCCGACGATGGTGCTGTCCCAGGTTCCCATACATCCGAGGCGGCACACTCCCTCACCACCTCCGGACTCCAGGATTCTTCCGTCTGGATCCAGAGAGGGGCAGGACACGCTTCCCCGGGGGCTTCCCAAGGGGTCCGTTCCTCCCTTGGGTTGGGAAAGGGAGTCTTTTTCCTCTTCATCATCCTCTTCACCCTCGGACTCCTTGGATTCTTCCGACGGTTGCTCTGAGAGAGACGACGAGCCACGCTCTCCGTCGAAGCCCAGGCCATGGACTCCTCCAGGAGATCCTTCTTTTTCAGAGTTGCTTAAGAAAATCCAGGAGGTTCATCAGTGGCACTCCCTGGCACCAGATCCTCAGCGTCTGAAACTCGCTGAACATCTGGATCTGCCCATGACAGCTCCTACTTTGGTGCCACCCTGGATAGAGCCTCACGCTGACCTAGGAAGTCGAACAGGCTATATCAGGCTCCGGAGGGTGGTGATTTCCTGGATTCTCACCCTCGTGCCGATTCGGTCATGATTAGCGCCGCTCACGGCCGGTCGGCCAACCCCAAACACCTTAGCTCGTCACCATCTGATAAGGAATCACGCCTTCTGGACCAGTACGGGAGAAAGATCTGCGCTTCCTCCATGCTGGGGATCAGGTCCCTGAACTATGTCGGCCATATGGGGGACTACCAGAAGGCCATTCTGACCCAGGTGGAAGCCAAATTGGACTCCCTGCCTGACTCTCAAGTCAAGCAGGAGTTGGCTGATCTTGTCCGCTCTGCTCGTTCGGCCAGTCGACGCATGCTTCGTGTGACATACGATGCAGTGGACACTGCTGACGAAGCTCAGCTTTGCGCTGTAGACCTCTGGCGTCATGCTTGGCTCCATGTCAGAGTTGGTCCCGGAGGTGCAATCTGCTATCCAGGAAGCACCCTTCCGGGGGTCAGTGCTTTTCCGGGGTGATGTCAAGGATATCATCACCGATTTGCAAGAGAAGGGGACGGCACTGAAGTCAGTTGATTCCATGTACCATCCCCAGCAGCAGCAGCAGCGCCGTCCCTTTCGCAGACAGAATCGGCCCAAGGTGAAACCCCAGGGAAGGCGGGCCACAAAACGCCGGGCACCCACAACTGCTAAGCCCCCCCCAACCAAAAAAGCAGCGGGTGCTTCAGCTGCGACGCTGCCCCACACCACCTGACTCCTCTCCCACAGCCTCAGGACTCCCCGGAGGAACCGGTAGGAGGGAAGTTTTTCCTCCACCTTCCGGGCTAGAAGAGGATAACCAGAGATTCTTGGGTGCTCCAGCTCATAGCAGAAGGACACTCGATAAGAGTTTCTTTAGAAACCACCTCGTCACCCCCCCTTTGAAGTCGTCTTATTCAAGGGAACATCTTCTCTTGGTCCAGGAGGAAATTTCGGCTCTCCTGCTGAAACAAGCAATAGAACCCGTCCCCCTTCATCTGCACGGGACGGGTTACTATTCCCATTTCTTCCTGGTCCCAAAGAAAACAGGAGATCTCAGACCAGTTTTGGATCTCAGTTCCCTGAATCTTTTCGTAGAATACAAAAGGTTCAGGATGCTCTCTTTGCAGAGCCTTCTGCCCCTCCTACGGCTGGGTCAATGGCTGTGTGCTCTGGATATGCAGGATGCTTATCTGCACATTCCCATTCGCCCATCCCATCACAAATACCTTCGTTTTTCGTTCAGGGACCACTACCAGTTCAAGGCGCTCCCGTTTGGTCTATCCTCGGCCCCAGTGTTTACCAAATGCCTGGCAGTGGTGGCGGCCCACCTGCATACCAAGGAGTGCAGGTTTTCCCGTACCTGGACGATTGGCTCCTGGCGGCCTCGTCCAGGGAGGAACTCCTGCGTTGCCTCTCCCTTACCCAGCAGGTTTTTGCCTGCCTGGGTATTACCATCAACCATTCCAAGTCTCATCTGGTCCCATCCCAGAGACTACAGTTTATCGGGCAATTCTGTCGACCACGGCTGTGTTGTCGCTCTCCAAGCCCTTCACCAATACATCCTTCCGCGCCCTAGCCGTCCAGGCCGACAACTATGCGTGGTGTGGTACATCAACAAACAGGGAGGGACTCGGTCCTACCCTCTTTGCAGGGAGGTAATGAGGGTTTGGGATTGGGCAACACAACACGACCTTCACCTCACGGCAGTTCACGTTCCGGGAGTCGACAACACCCTGGCAGACAAGGTAAGTCGCTCTTATGCTCTGACTCACGAGTGGGAACTGGACGAAGGGTTCCTAGACGACGTCTTCCGACTTTGGGGAACAGCACAAGTTGACCTGTTCGCATCCCCTCTAAACGCAAAACTTCCCATCTTCTGCTCACTCGTTCCAGAGCAAGGTGCTTTTTGGAAAGACGCTCTATCTCTAGACTGGAAGGACAGATTCGTCTATGCCTTTCCCCTGATTCCACTCATCCCATGTGTCTTGCAGAAACTAGCTTCAGAAGGAGTACGAATGATTCTGATCGCTCCTTTCTGGCCCAGGCAAGTTTGGTTCTCTCTTCTACAACAATACTCAGAGGATCTTCCTCTTCCTGTATCTCGAGGTTTACTGACCCAGGATCAGGGGACCCTGGTCCATCCAGGCCTCAGATCCTTTCAACTGCATGCATGGCTCCTGCAGACAACCCAATCCTGTTTTGGAGTGTCTCCCAAAGTGGCGGAGATTTTGGTGGAGGCCAGAAAACCCTCTACCAGATCCACTTATGCCATGAAGTGGAAAAGATTCACTATCTGGGCTGCTTCCAAGAACGCAAAATCTTTCTCCTGTTCAGCGGGGCTTCTGCTGGAGTACCTACGTCATCTGTTTGACCTGGATCTGTCATTCTTCTCTGAAGGTACACATGGTGGCCATTTCGGCCTATCATGTTCCCTTCGCAGACAAAGTTTTCGCTCAGTTGGAGGTTTCTAAGACCTTTCTCAGAGGGGTCCTCCATCTGAGGCCCCCCATTCGTACTCCTGCTCCCCCTTGGGACTTGAACTTTGTTCTCGAGAAACTTACTCTCCCTCCCTTCGAACCTGCAGCTTCTGCGGATTTGAAGTTCCTTTTGTGGAAGACTCTCTTCCTGGTGGCCAGTACTTCTGCTTGGAGAATTTCCAAGCTCCAGGCCCTGATGTGTAAAATCCCACACTTGATTTTTCACAAGGAACGGGTTGCTCTTCGCACGCATCCTAAGTTTCTCCCTAAAATAGTAGCTGAGTCTATTCTCAATCAGTCCATAGAGTTACCTGCCTTTTTTACGCAGTACTCTAATCAATGGGAGTATTTACTCCATACTGTGGATGTTCACCGGATTCTGAGATACTGCACCAACAGGACGAAGGATCTCGGAAAGACTGATCAATTGTTCGTCTCCTTTGCTCATAAAAGGGAAGGCAATGCTGTTTCCAAGCAATGCTTATCTAAGTGGTAGGCTCATTGCATCACTTTCTGCTATGACAAATATAACAAGACCCTCCCGGGTCAAGTAAGAGGCTACTCCACCAGAGGAGTAGCTGCCTCAGCGGCTTGTTTCAAAAATGTGTCTGCGTCAGACATCTGTGCTGCCGCCACCTGGACTTCCATCAATACTTTTACTAAACACTACAGTTTGGATGTTGCCTCTCGACATAGAGCAGACTTCGAGCTGGCTGTTTTGTAAGGCCTCTTATCTTGAGGCTTGCACAGCTAGAACTGCTTTTTGGAGTAGTTGTCCTCCTCCTGGTGCCTCTCTTTGTTCCAGACTGCTTGGGATTCAGTCCTATATGTAATTACCTACTGCAAGAGCCCTCTCGAAGTAAGATAGTACAGTTACTTAAGAACTTACCGTAACAGTAGATCTTCGAGAGAGGCTCTTGCAGGTAATAACTCTTCCCCGCCCTCCATTCCCTAGGCTTTTTAAGCTCCTTTTCCAGTGAGGAAAATATCCACTCCTCTCGTCTGGCCTTTCTAGCCCGTGGCAGAAAGAACTGGAAAGGCGGGGCGTCAGGGACCGCCCCTTTACCACCAGCGTCTCCTGACACGGTCACCTGGCGTGGGGGCGGTCCCTCGCCAGGGACTGCTAGCTAGAAATGTTTGCGTGGGGTCGTGACGCCTAGCGGCATCAGTCCTATATGTAATTACCTACTGCAAGAGCCTCTCTTGAAGATCTACTGTTACGGTAAGTTCTTGCGTAACTGTACTATCACAGAGTAATTGTGGACACACTCAGCTTTGCATTTACTGATCTCAGTAGTATTCCCAGAACTTTTTCAATGAATCTACCCTGCCAGGCAAAACTGACCCTCCTCCTAACGCCCTTCCCTTCTGTTTTAAAAAATGTTCCCCTAACAGTACAAAGAAATACATAAGGTCCTAGGTAAATCAAGATACAGCAGTGATTCACTATAAAACTCCTTTCCCTCTCCCTTGAGGCTGTTCTACCTCCTCTCACCAAACTCCTTAACCTATCACTCTCCCTCAATTAGTTCCCCCAACTCTGGAAATCTGCCATAGTTACCCCAGTGCATAAAAGTGGCGATTAGACACAACACTCAAATTACGGCCCCGTCTCTATCCTCCCCCTTCTTTCTAAAGCCCTGGAGTGTGTTGTTGCAGACAAACCGACAGAGTGCCTTGAAAAATATTATATCCAATGCCCAGAACAACACGGTTTCAGAAAAGCGCACAGCACGACCACCGCCCTGTTAGAATTTACCAACCACATACACAATGCTGTGGACACTGGACACCTGCTTGGTGCGGTGTACATAGACCTGACCAAGGCCTTTGATACCATTAATCACCAGCTTCTGCTGAGCTCCCTTCCTGTTTTAGGACTCTCTGCTGAAGTAACTGATTGGTTTGGTAGCTACCTCTCAGGACAGAACTAACAAGTTAAGATCACAGACACCCTATCTGGCAGCCTCCCAGTGCATTCAGGAGTCCCCCAAGGTTCCATCCTTGGTCCGTTAATTTTTAGTCTCTTCATCAACAACCTCCAACAACAAAATGCTCCTTCATTCCGATGACACCATCCTCTTCTCAACACACACTGACCCGACTCCCTTTCCCCACGATCTTCCGACAAACTTCAGCCTCATTGAAACCTAGTTTCATCAACATAAACTGCTGATGAACTGTAAGAAAAACAAAGGCTATGTTGTTTTCTTCCTTCCATAACAAATTCAGAGCTGCTAATCTGTCCATCTTAAATAAACAGCGCCTCCCTCTTGATCTAGTCAACGAGTTCAAATACTTGGGTATAACTCTTGACTGCTCCCTCTCGTACAGCAAGCATGTTAATCTCATTTCTAAGACCATAAATTCCAGACTGGGCATTCTCTACAGACATCAACGCTGTCCGACAACTGAGGCCATGCATGTAGCAGTAGCTAGCTCTGTTTTGTCCATAGTAGACTATGAGTTAATCTCTTATGGGTCCACCACAAAACCACATTAAAAAGAATTAAGGCTACCCTAAAGTGCTGCCGCCTTGTAAATGGAGCAGGAAGTCGCACGCATACTTGCGTTCTCTGTCACCTCTCCAACTGGCTTAACCTACAAGGTAGACTAAGCGTACTAAACCTACCTCTAACAAAGAATATCTGCTTCAGCCTTACACCTGTGACCTGCATATGCTGCCCACACCTTGCATGCGGCTTACACGCAGTACCAACAAATGTCTCTACATGGTCCCATTCTGCCGGACATTTCAGGCTCAATGCTCATTCTAACAACATGAAGTCTTGCTATATTATAGACATTAGCAGTTTGTTCCAGCTCTAGAACTGCCCCGGAGTGAAATGGTTAAAACCATTCCAAAATAGAATTTTGGCACGAGAGCAGCTCTATCTGTGTCATTTCAAACTTGAACTGTCAGATTCTTTACTCCGCCTCAGTGAACAGTCGCTCCGGAGATTTCTCCTTCTGCTCGGTTCATTTCTCGGTTTAAAAGTGTTTTCTCGGTTGGATTTAACCGAGAATAGTTTTATTTAACCGCCAAAACCGTTAGGTTCAAGCTCTATCTGTGGTAACCGTAAGTAAATGAAGGTTTTGTCTGTATGGAACTTGTAAGTTATCGGTTCGGTTTTGAACGATCAGTGGAATTTAAAACTAAAGTTACTATTTTAAGTACGGTTCGGTTCTTATCGGTTCTAAAAAGCGGTTTATTACGGTTTTTCCAATACCAGTGACGGTTAGGAACCGATAAGGGTGTCTTGCCTGGCACTGCCGTTAAAAGGGCAAGTTTTTGGTTAGGCTGGCATTATGTCTGAGAAACCCAAAAGAAAAACCGGGCCCACTGGGTTTCAACACTGTGGTGTTTGTGGGGAAGTCTTTGCCAAGGCTGACCCATACACCACATGTGTTTATTGTCTGGGGTTTGACCACCTCCAGTCAGACTGCCAGGTATGTAAGAATTTCCCTGCAGCCACCCTGGAAAAAATATTGGGCAGGCTCAGGGAAGCAGAGGCCAAAAAGTCCGCTGACCGGATGGCCACCCGGTTCGGTGCCACCCACCAGAGGAGTGCCTCTGACCAGGGCCAGACTTCCTGGGCAAAGAAAAGCTGGTTCTGAGGAACCAATTCCAGTAAAGAAAACAAGAAAATCAGCAGGTCTGAGTCCAAAATTCCTTCTCCAACTGCTGCAGAGATAGCAAAAAGCCATACAAATTGTCCAGTTACTGTCTCAGGGTCCGTCCGAACCACCACTATCTGGTAAAGGGTCGGTTCGTCCGGTCCCAGTGGTTCAGGATTATGATATTGAGGAATTTTATGAACCAGAGGAGGGAGGAGGATTATGAACAGTGTGAATGTGGCTGGGAAGGTCTGGTGTGCCCATTGAACCAGACATCTCCCCAGACAGACCTTTAGAATCTCCCCCTATGCTGTCTGAGTCCCCATCTCATTTTATGTTTTATAAAAAAGTTGCTGAAACCCTCCAGCTTCCTTTAGAAGAGGCTGTGGATGAGCAAGAGGAGCCTGATTTTGTAGAAATGATGGATATTCCAGAGTCTAGGAGATTGTCTATTCCTTTACATAAGTCTTTTAGGAAACAAACAATTAAAATTTTAAAAGCTCCTAATTCTGTGCCTCCTGTAGATAAAAAGATGGACAGAAGGTATACATTGTCAGGCCCTGATACAGAATTCCTTTCTCAGCAATGCAGTCATGTTGGGGTAGTTCAGGCTGCTGCCTGTGATAAAGCTAATATTCCCTTGGCTTCACATCCTCCTGACAAGGATTCCAGGAAGATTGATGCCATGAAAAAAACAGTATATGGCAGCCTCTCTGGGACTCAGGCAAGCAAATTATATGGCTTATGTAGCTAGGTATCAGAAATCTAGATGGGACACTGTTATGCAATTGGCCAAGCAGGCCCATGGCCAGCTGGCTAGTGAACTAGAACAGGTGGCTGCTGATGGCATTGAAGCCTCTAAGGTTCAGTTTCATGCTGCTGTGGATGTTAATGATGTTTCCTCTAGGGTCATGGCCACATCTGTAGCTTTTAAGTAGGTTGGCCTGGCTCAGGTGTACTAGTTTGTCACAGGATACCCAGACTAAGGCTATGGATTTTCCTGTGGTGGGGAAATTCTCTGTTTGGAGAGCAGACAGAGAATTACATGAAGAAGATGGATGAATATAGGACTACTTACAAGAGTGCCCAGGCTAAGGCGGCAAGCCACTCCTCAAAGGCATGCCCCAGGGGTAGGGGTAGGCCTTTTCACAGGCCCTTTCTACCAGACTCAGGCCTCCTCTGCCTATGCTCAGAGGACTTTTTCAGAGGCAGGGGCAGGCGAGGGTGGGCAGACCTGCTTCCACCCCCAGCCTAAAAGCTCCTGTGAAACAGGCACCCTGATAGGGTGCCCAGGGCGAATCTCCTGTACCAGTGGGGGCAGGCTGGCTTACTTCAGTCAGAATTGGGCTCTTTAACCTCAGACAAGTGGGTTCTGGAAGTAGTAAGCCAGGGTCTGGTTCTCAGCTTCAAAATGTTTCCCAAGTCGAGAAGCAGACTTTTCTACCTGCAAGTGCTTCAGAGACCCTCGCTCTGGAAACAGAGGTCTCATCCCTGTTAGCTCTCAGAGCAGTGAAGGGTTCCCTCCTGCATCAGGGCAGGGGTCTGTATTCAGATACTCCCTTACCCCAAAAGACAGGAGAATGGCGGCCTATTTTAGATCTCAGATATCTGAACAAGCATCTTTGAAACCAAAGTTCAAAATGGTAACTCTGGCAATGATTTTACCTTCCCTAAGGCCAGGGGACTGGCTAGCCTCCCTAGACCTCAAGGATGCCTATTTCCATGTCCTAATCAGAAGATCCCATGAAAGTACCTCAGATTCGAACTGCCCTCGGTCATTACCAGTTCAGAGCAATGCCCTTGACCTTACCTCTGCTCCAAGGTATTACAAAGTGTCTAGCAGTGGCAGTGACCCACTTAAGGAGGCAGAGGATTGCTGTTTTCCCTATCTAGATGACTGGCTCATTGTAGGCCAGTCCCCAGAACAGGTAAAATCTCACCTGCAGGTCACCCAGCAGCTTCTCACCTCCCTGGGTTTTCTGCTAAACCTACCAAAGTCAGTTCTGGAACCAGTCCAGGTACTCACCTTTATAGGGGCAGAATTGGACACAAAGCTAACCAGAGCCTTTCTTCCCCCAGAAAGGGTAAGGAATTTAGTGGCTCTGGCCTCTTCCTTCACTCTGCAGGTCTCTCGACCAGCAAGATACTTTCTGCAGCTCCTGGGGCACATGGCTGCATCCACAGCTGTTGTGCAGGGAGCCAGATTTCAGATGAGAGACATTCGGTTTCACTTGAGAACCTTTTGGTCTCAGAGAAGAGACCCCCTTTCCAAGTTGATCCCAGTGACTCGAACCTTGATCCTAGCTCTCCAGTGGTGGCAGGATCAGAGCAATTTAAGTGGGGTCCCTTCATTTCCCTTCTCACGACTTGACTCTCCTACAGATGCTTCCTTCTGGGTTGGGGAGCCCACATGGCGACCTTTCCACTCAGGGAGTTTGGTCCCCCAGGAATCTCTGCTCCACATCAATTTGCTGGAACTCAGAGCTGTCTTTTTAGCTCTTCAAGCTTTTCTGCATCTGTCCACGACAAGGTGATACAAGTCAGAACAGACAACGCCACAACAATGTGGTACATCAACAAGCAGGGGCACTCGGTCTTCGACCTTGTGCACCGAGGCAATGAAGTTGTGGTCTCTGGCCTATTCCTGAACACTTCCCTCATAGCAGTTCATCTTCCAGGGAAGGACAATGTCCTAGCGGATGCCCTCAGCAGGATTTCCCAGGGCCATCACGAATGGTCCCTGGATCCTCAAGTGCTGGGGATAGTTTTTGCCAGGTGGGGCATCCCTCAGATAGATCTTTTGCAGCCCAGACAATCACAAACTTCCTCTGTTCTGTTGCAGGCCTCCAGTGCTGGGCTCAGTTCCCTGGATGCCCTTCTTCTGGATTGGGAGGAAGTTCTCTGTGCTTTCCCCTTCCTCTCCTAGTCAAAGTACTAGTCAAAATCAGATCTCAGCCTTGCAGGGTGATTCTGATTGCCCGGATTAGGCCAGGCAGCCCTGGTACCCACTCCTTCTGTCTCTGACAGTCCATCTTCCCCTGTGCCTCCCAGGAATCACAATCTGTTGACTTGTGCCCAGGGAAGGGTTTGGTATCCGGACCTCAAATCCCTCAACCTCAAGGCCTGGCTCTTGAGGAGTTAGAGTTGCTGATTTACACCTCTCTCAGGGTGTTCTTGAGATCCTAAAGGCTTCCAGAAAGCCTTCCACTAGAGCTACTTATAGTTCTAAATGGAAAAGGTTTTCCATTTGGTGTGCTGGGAAAATATTTCCCAGAATCTGCTGAATTGCCCATTTTGTTAGATTACATGGTACATCTTAATTCCTTGGGTCTCAGACCAGCTACCCTGAGAGTTCATTTGGCAGCTGTGTCTGCTTTTGTGTCAGCAGGAAAGTCATCCCTCTTTCCTCTCATCCTGTGTTTTCCAAGTTTTTAAAGGATTACTCCATACTAATCCTCCTTTTCGGGAACGGCCCCTGCTTGGGACCTTAATGTTTGCATTGCCCAGTTAATGCAACCTCCTTTGAACCTCTGTCTTCTGCAGGCTTAAGTACCTAACTTGAAAACTGTTTTCTAGTGGCTATCACTTCTGCCAGACGCATAAGTGATTGCAAGCCTTGTCAGTGGAGACTGACTTTATTTCTTTCCACAGGGATAAGGTAGTCCTTAGGACTAATAGGAGGTTTTGCCTAGGGTGGTTTCAGATTTCCATCTTAATCAATCTATCTCCCTTCCAGTATTTTCACTGATCACTCCTCTTGGGGTGAGAGAGGTCGCACAGCCTGGATGTTAAGAGGCTCTTAGTTATTATATAGGCGTGCCAAGGTCACAGGTTGAATCCCTCCAACTTTTCCTTACCTATGAAGTTGGAAGGCAAACCTGCCACTAAGAGATCAATAGCCAGGTGGATTGTCTCTTATGTCAATTTTATCAGAAAGTGGGCAGAGCCCCGGTTTGAGGGCTCATTCTACCAGGGTACAGCTCGTCTCTAGCTGCTGCCAGAGATATCCCTTTATTAGAGGTTTGCCAGGCTGCTACTTGGAAAGCGGTACACACTTTTACCAAGCATTACTCCCTGGATGTCCAGGCCAGGAGATGCTCGCTTTGGCACAGCTGTTCTTGAGTCTATTCCCTAAGTAGGTTCTGCCCCTCCTCCATGGAGGTACTGCTGTGTATTCTGCTAATGTCTATAATATATTAAAGACTTCATGTTGTTTGAAGAAAAAGTACTCCTAATGTTGTTTCTTCTAATGAGTCTTGCTATATTATAGAACCTCCCCAACCTGCCCTCTCAGAACCTCTACTTGGTGGGGTGCGGGCAACTTAGTGTGCACTACTTATGTCCTGTTAGCATTTTGTCCCCTTTGGGACTTTGGGGGTGTGTATGTATGCTGCGTGTGTGTGTTTTATTATACTTATGTTCCATTATCATATTATTAGAATGGTGTTAGTATTTCTGGTCCCCTGACTTGAGTCTTGGGTGTTGGGACCATCAATGGTTGTTATTATTTAGGTAGCCATTTGGCTAGTGTAGGTTACAACTTCCACACAGACCTTAGTGAGTTTGGCTCGTAAGATCTGACAGTTCAAGTTTGAAATGACACAGATAGAGCTGCTCTCGTGCCAAAATTCTATTTTGGAATGGTTTTAACCATTTCACTCCGGGGCAGTTCTAGAGCTGGAACAAACTGCTAATGTCTATAATATAGCAAAACTCCATTAGAAGAAACAACATTACTAAGGTGAGTAATTTTTTCTTCTGTGTCAGGGCCCCTACTCTGTTAAATGGGCTCCCCCCTGAAATCTTGACTGAGAACAGACTTGGCTCCTACAAATGTAAACTGCACCAACGCCTCCCTGAAAATAGTCAATGTGACTGTACTTGGTGTTGCTCAATGCTGAAGCACTTCTGTCCTCTCTACTCATCCCTCCCCTATACACTCCTATTCCCTCTTCCCCTCACTTACTACATTCATCTTTGATCCTACACACTTCCCCACCTCCTACCCCCACCCCACATCCATTACCCCTCCCCCAGACCTGCCTACCTGATCACCTGTCTCTCCCACCTTGTCACTCCCTCCCCACCCTGCCTTTACCCTACTTCTCCCCATCTACCACTCTCCCTGTCTGTCTCACCCACCCTTTACTCCCCTCTCCCCCATGTGCTACTCCTCCCCCCCGGTTTGGCCACTTATGGCTCATAGCACTTAGTTGACAATGTCTCCAGGACAGCTCTTACATTATCCCTACACCTGGCCCCTCTCCCTCCTTTGTTCCACCCTATTCTGTGTATGGTTAATCTCCCCTCTCCAACTAGTCCTACCTTCAGTACTACCCCTTCTGCTTAATGTTTGATTCCTTCAAGACAGTGTAATAAGGTTGCAAACAAAGCTTTGTTGATTAATTCCCCTGATCTGATGCCAGTTAGTGTTGTTCTACAACTGTACTTGACGCAGCACCTTGTAAGTGAACCACTGGTTCAAGGTATGCGCAATCCTGTTATTCAATAAATAAAATAAATACCCCCTTCCTATGTATCACCTGCTTCCCCTCTTCCCCACTATCCCTCCCACCTCCCGTAGACTTCAACACCATCTCACCCCCCACCCTACCTTTCTCCCCTCCCCCTTTGCCCTCCTTTTGGGTCCCTGATTTCCTTTGCTACTCTGACAGCCTCTCATTTCTTGTCCTCCTCTTCACTGATACTGACTACACAGCTCTAGCCTTTTCTACCTCTGCTCCTCTCTTCTGTTCTCGCTGCCCCTTACGTCCTACTCAAACTCCTACTGCGGCAGCTAAATTCAGCATTACTAAGGTCTTGGCTCTGTATTGACAAATTTTTATGTATCTGTTGTATTACCTATGAATTACTGTATAACTCTCAACATGTGCGATTTGTACTGAAACTCAACAAAATCTGTTAGCCCTTCTTGTTGAACTTTCATAACTCTGTTATAACTTTGATTTGGTGTGTATCCCTCTATTTTGTTGTGTAATGTACTCAATGATGTGGAACCTTTGTAAGCGAACTTTAAGCTCAAAGGTGTTAATCCAAGATACAATAAATAAATAACCATGTAGTAGAAAGTGCGGTGCTTAAATCACCATCATGGATAAGGGTGTTAAGGGCTTCTCCAGCTTTGGAGATGTTATTGCTGATGTAGATGAGATAGGTGTCCTTTCTATATAAAAATGTTTTCAGAGATAATTTCAAGGGATCAATGTGGACATTAATAATACTAAGATAGAGCAAGCAGATATTCAGGGTCACTATCAATAATGTCTGGTTCTGAGATGGGAACAGGAGTTTATTTAGTTTTTGTTGACCGGGTAAGTGCACTAGACAAATCCTGCCTATTTTCAGGCATGACCCAGGGGAGGGGGATACAGATGAATGCCAACTGACATTGAACCAGGTTAAGCTGGTGGTGGTATTTTAAGTGAATGAGGGAAATTTGGCCAGGACACTGGGGAAATTCCCCTGTTCTTTTCAATAAGTGCCATGGGATCTTTAATGTCCACCTGAACTACCACCAATCCAGGCAGATGGGACCTCAGTTTAACGTCTCATCCAAAAGACGGCACCTCAGAAGTGCAGCACCCCTCTCATGCTGCACTACAGTGTCAGTACTGGGATATTAACCCAAATGCCAGATGTGGGAGCTGAACCCACAGCCCTGTGATCTCCCGGCCTCAGAGGCGAGTATGCTACCTACTGAGCCACTGACACTGCCAATCATAGTAATCATCATTAGAGTAATCATGGTATGACCAATCACAGTAGTTTGATGAGAAATAAAACAGAAATTAGGAAATTTTATGCCACAAAATTTAGAACCATAAGAGAATGATTGATAATTAGTGACAACACAGTATTGCACATCAGAATTATATGAGACACTCACTGTAGGAATCCTCCATTTCTGCAGTTGAATTGGGCAGGTGAAAGATTGATTCATGAGTCTTGCAGTGAAATGATGAACCTCTTCTGCGTAGTTCTGGTAGAGATGTCCAGCGTTGCCCACTGGTGGTGATGTAGTTGAAGATGAAGATGCTGTTGCCCTAGGGGTGCCAGTGTCATTTGAAGAAATGTCTGAGTCCAAAGTAAAAGACCAATCAATGCTGTCTGGTGAGTATCCACAAACCGACTAGGTATCTGAAAGAGGTGTCCTCTATTGGTGTCCCGTCAAGGGTGTGGAATGAGGACAGAGAGGGCAGCCAAGAGAGAGTCTCCACCTAGTGCTGAAGGTCATGGAGACTGTCTTCTTGGCATTAAGGAATAGTTGATGCGAGCTTAACCAGCACTGAGCATTATTGAAGTCATGCTGAAGGCTTACAGTCACATCAGATCGAGACAGACTAGAGGTGAACAGGACCGCATCGTCAGAGTACATGTGGATGGAGGTCTTGGTGCATACTGACGGTAGGTCATTTAGAAATATTGAAAATAGGAGAGGGCCAAGTACAAAACCTTGAGGCACCCTAGTGGAACTAGGGATAGGAGGGGAAGTGGCATCAGCTATCTTGACTGATTGAGTCCTACCAATTAGATAGGATCTAAACCAGTTGCAGGCAGTCAGAGACAGGCCAGTTGATGCAAGGTTGTCGAGGAGGGAGTGGACAACCATGTTGAAGGCCATTGCAAGGTTGACCGAGATAGCAGAGGTAATGTGGCCATTATCCATGGCTGAATGGATAATGTCTGTGAGCCTGAGTAGGGAGGTGGTAGTGGAGTGGTTCTTCCAAAATCCAGATTGGAAAGGCATGAAGAAGACGACATCAAGGAAGGAGGAGAGTTGGGAGAGAACCAGGTCTTCCTGGAGCTTGGCAAGAGTAGGCTGCAGCGAGATAGGGCAGTAGTTTCCAGGGGATGAGAGGTCCCTGCCTTTAGATAAGGAGAACAGTGGTGTGTTTCCGGGACAGAAGCAGTGAGAAAGGAGCAGTTAAGAACAGACGGGGAAGGAGATGGCAGGAGCTGAAAGATGTAGCAATTTGGAATCGAGGCCATCAGGTGAATTACCTTTTGAAGGGTTTATAGTAAGGAGCACATTTAGTGTGTTGGCAGGGGAGACCGGAGAGAAGGAGAAACTCACAGGTTGCAGTTGCACACCGGGTGGTAATGGGTTAGAGGATAGAGAAGGGTATGAGGGGAGGGAGGTTAACAGGACCGAGGCGCAGGATGTGAAGTATGAGTTGAGTTCCACTGCTACAGCAGAGTGATTAGTTATCAGTTTATTTATTTTAATTGGAGGGGGTAGGTGGTTTAGTTTGGGGGGTGAAAAGTGAGTGGACCACTTTCCAAAACTTTGACGGGTTGTTTATATTTGCGGTAAAGGTGGTCCTGAAGTATTTAGTTTTAGCTAACCAGGTGGTTTTTGTGCAGGCGATCTGGGGTGAACGGTAGATGGTGTAATCCCTAGGGTGATTGGAGGCTTTATGGGTCTTCCAGGTTTGGTCACGTGCGTGTTGGCAGGCCAGCAGCTCCAGAGTAACCCAGGGGTGGTGGTTGCCATGTACTCAAGCTTGTTTCAAAGGGGCATGCTTGTTCCAGATAGTGAGCAGCGTGTCTTTAAAGTACCTCAGAGCTTGATAAGTCGTGTGTGCTGAGGATATAGGAGCCCAGTCAGCATGAACTAGGTCCTGATCGAGAGGGACTAGGTCAAGGGATTTGTATGAATGCATTACTAGAAGTCTGGGAGGTGCCTTAGGGCGGTGAACTTTCCTAACTAGGTAGATCAAGTGATGATCACTTAGAGTCTCGGGCAATAAACCGGACTTGAGTACCCTATGAGGGTGGGAGGTTAAAGCCCAGTCTATGAGAGAGTGGTTTTGGGGTTTAAGCGAGTTGGTTCTAGGATCAATTGGGACAGGTACAGGGCAGCAAGGTCAGGAAGTGTCTTGGCAAGGGTAGGTGATAACCACTCAAGGTTAAAGTCGCCCAGTAAATAGAGCTCAACTGAGTGGGCAAGGGACCCTATAGTGGTTATTAGATATGTGACAGCAGAATTATGAAGACCTGGATGACAGTAAGCGCCCACAATAAAAATGGGGGCAGAGAAGGGTAGCGAGAGTCGTAGTACGAGGGCCTCATTGGCAGCTGATAAGGAAGTCGAAAGTATTGTAGTAGTTTGGAGAGAGGAGGAATAGATGGCCACGCCACCACCCCTAGCTGAGCGAGCAATCCTGGCGGGTGATAGAGTAACCGGGGATTGCAGTGGAAGCATCAGTGACTTCGCTTGTTAACCAGGTTTCTGTTAGAATGAGGATGTCTGGTGAGGGAAGCTATGATAGAGAGTAAAAGGTTGAGTTTAGGGAGGAGGCTATGAATATTAAGGTGGAGGATTTTAAGACCATGAGGGAGAGAGAACGGGGTAGTCATGGAGACAGTAAGGGGAGTGGTGGCCATGCCAGAGGGACTAGTGAGGAGGGCACCAGGGCTGGGATTTATGTCGCCAGCTAATAGAAGTAATAAAGTAATAATGATGAAGTGTAGCTTGGCGCTTTTAAACCAAGAGGGAGTCGAGTAGGGGTAAGTGCAAGGGGGGTATGTAGGAGGTTGTATGAATTTGAGGAATCTCAACATGACTAAGGAGTGATGAAGTGACATTAATGAGGCTTTATGGCAGAGGGGGAAATGGGTCCACTTAAGTTGAAAAGGGGAGGGGGACCCAGCATAGGTGAAGCAGGGTGACTGCAGGACAGGAGAAAATCAGGGAGGTGTGGGGTGGGATGTAGGGGTTGGGGAGACTAAGGAGGGAGGGAGTGCAGACAGGATGAAAGTTATAAGCAGGACGTGCTGGGGAGGGGATATCATCTTAAGCATAATAGCTAACTTACTGAGAGGATAAAAGTGGTAGGGAGTAGTATAAGTGAGGGTGTAATATTGATGGAGCAGTGGCAGAGCCCTCTAGTGGCACATACCAGTAGCTTACAAATGAAAAAGTGAGGACTTCATTATTTTCGCATGAGTCATCTGAGTCATCCAGGTCACGTGACAACTAACTATAAAGGTAACTGGTTGCCGGGGTGGGTGGGGAGCCAGCGGACAGCGCAGTCGGGGGGGGCTGTAGGGCAGGAGGGAGAATCAGGCTTGCTTGCTGGCTGGCAGGTGGCTGATTTGAGGAGCCGCAACGGAGGAGCCTAGTCAGGGGCTGGAGCCTAAGGGGAGAAAGGGAGAAGAGCAGGGAAATTTAACAGCAACAGAGGTAGAGAGGTTAAACGGTGGGCGCGGACACTCGGGGGAGGGGGAACGGGACATTAGGGGGGCAGGAGAGCAGCTTAACTAAATCATTTGGGAGTGGCAAAAAAAGCTGAGCAGGACAAAAGGCAGCAGCTACAATGGGAGGAGGGGAGTAATTAGAGACTCAGGAGAAAAACAAGGTGGGGGGTTGTTCTGATATGAAACCGGAGCGCAGGAGAAGTGGAGGGCTAGCAAGATGCTTGGCGGAGGAGAAGAGAGATTTGAAGGGGTAGCAGTGTATGGAAAAATATAGTAGTAAAACACAACACTGCACTGCGCTACAGTGCTACACTAAATCTAAAGCAGGCATAAAAGACTAGCACAACATTCATTTACAGTACATATGAAATATAATAAACTTAGAGCCAGAACTATGCTCTGCAAAGTTAGAAAATTATTTTTAGTGAAAAGATTAGCAGAGGGGGAGGCAGTTTGAAGAGAGCTTCAGAGCTGCAAGTCCGGTTGGAAGTTAGCTCGGACTTGCAGCTCTGAAGCTGTCTTCAAACTGCCTCCCCCTCTGCTAATCAAAAAAAAAAAAGAAACTAAGGCATGGACAGATTACTCTTACGTTTCGTCCGGTAGGGGCATACCTTGCAGTGGGACAAAAGTGTACTCTGGAAACCCGTTAGGAGGCCTTGTGTTGGGATTGGAGGTCTCAGTGTGGGACAGGGTCAGAGCTGATACTCGTGAAGCGGGTTTGGGCCCTAATCCCACCCCCCCATCCCTCCCACTCCGGACTACTACACATTTATAGGGGGTTGCCTACCCTACGATTGGTAGACAGGACTGCCAGGTGCAGACTATTTTTGGTTCCTGTCCAGAAGTTAAAGCCACAGGGTGGGGGGAAAGGCTTAGCTTTTAATAGGGTTATCTCTCCTTTAGGCCCTCAACAGCAGCATACACAGGGAAGTGCTGTTCTAGGAGCGTGGATATGTTGTTCACTCTCTGGCATGTCTCTTTCCCTTTAAATCTGGCCAGAAGTCTTCAAGCTGGCTCCTCCCACCCACCCTTTTGGTAAATACCTCGGCTCCACCCCATGATGCCAGATCTTCCTTTCCGCTGGAAGATTCAGGTTCCCTCGTGCTACTTTAGCAGTTCGTAGGCCCTGGCTTTGCAACGTCAGTTTTTACCGTAAATTACTCTAAAACTCGTCAGAGTTAGCGACTCCAATTACAGCGCATCGGACATGGAGGACAAATCGTCCCCAAGATTTCGCCGGTGTTCCTGCAGCCAGAAGATGTCTCGCACCGATCCCCACTGCTCGTGTGTCTATTGCCTAGGTGTCGGACATGACACCACGTCTTACACCTTTTGTCTAGCCTTCCATCCCAACCTTCTGGAAGATCGCAAGGCGCGCCTAAAATTGGGGAGACCAGAGAAAAGGAACCCGCCGGTGAAATCTAAAGAGGCGAGGTGGGTGGTTTCCGCAGCCGCGGGATCCGCCGAGCAGATGAAGGCATTCGAGGAGGAAGCAGCTCAAGCTTCAGCCAGTCTAAGCTTTTTTGTTCCACTCAAACTTGGCTCTACTTTTACAGGCTCCTTCAGGGAGTTATGCCAGTCTCTCCCTACCAGGGGCGAGGCGCCCACAGGCTCGCACTCCTCCCGCCCTCAGAAGAGGGACAAGGACCCTAAGTCTTCGTCTAAACGGAGACGCTCCTGGAACCGAGAGAGGTCCGAGTCCCAGGAACATGTGGTCTCGACTTCCGGTCGAGATCGCTTCCTCGGCCTCCGGCTTTACAGACCTTCCGTCTGGCCAAGGTACCGAGACTGAGGAAACGGTCGAAATTACGATCAACCCAATTGAGCCTTTATCGCCGACTCCGGTTGATGATTCTTTAGAAAGGACTGGTTCTTTCCTTTCCCGATGAGAAGACACTGCCCTCAGGTGTCCTGATCAAGGAAACTGTACCAGAACCTCGGTTTTCACCGACTCCGGTGACTCCTGATTGACCGAACCGACCCCGGTCTTGATTGAGGAGTAGGACCCCTTCGGTCGAACAGACGAAAAAGGCCCACAAACACTCCAAGAAGAGGCGCCACCACCGATCCTCCTCGGACAAGGAGAGGCTTCGACGGAAACTCCATTGACGCTATGAAGATCTTATATGGCAACAGCTGTTTTTGACCGGGCAGAAGCTGGCTGCACCAGCCATCACCTGGCTCCCGCCTCCCAGGCCAACGCTGACCCCTCCGGAACCAAAGGCCTCAGTTCCACCGCCCGTGGGGCTAGTCCATATCCCGGCTCGGCCTATTACGGTCTCTCCACCGATTTTGGTGTAACTACCGCCTAAGCAGCCTCAGGGAGGGGCTCCCTCAAAAGAGGACCGACAAGACACTGGGCTTCCTCGACGTTTGTCGATCATGGTCGTCCCCGATCGCCCTCGGCATATCGAGGGAGACCTAGGCGGGAGATCATTGTACCCCGACTCTTTGGACTCTGACCACACTGGTTTACACTCTCATCCTGGGAATGATGAGTCATCAATGCCGGGGTTGGAGGAAGGTCCTTCCTCCTTTCAGGACATCCTCCGCCTGATCTCCAAATCCACTGGAATGCCCCTGGAGCCCATCCAGAAAAAGACGGAGTACCCCCTCACGGATATCCTCAAGAGGGGGGATACCCTGACGGAGGCCTTTCCAGTGGCCGAAGCCATCGTTGGCCCAGCCCTTGAGGTTTGGCAGCGTCCTGCTTCCTGCTCAGCTCCATCTGCCCGCATGGCCTGCAAGTATACGGTGCCCATGGGGTCCCTGGCAGAATTCACAGAACATTCTTCGGCCAGAAGCCTAGTGACTGCTTCTATGTTCAGATGTACTGGTAACTCAGCCGACACTGACCGCCCCCCCAGATAAGGAGTCTAAGAATATGGACCATTCTGCCTGTAAGGTCTATGCGGCATCCTCCTTAGGCCTCCGTCAGGCCAGCTCGGCTGTTGTTATGGCACACTTCTCTCATGCCCTCCTTGGGTCATTAGATGAAGTCCTCTCTCATCTCCTAGCGGACATGCAGACTACTGTCAAGCAGATCCGTGATCAGGGCCGTGCTGTTGCAAAACAGCAGCTCCAGACCGCCCTGGACATTGGAGATTCCTGTGCCCGCTCATTAGTAGCCGCAGTGGCCACTCGCTGCAGGGCTTGGCTGAGGCTCTCCTCCTTCCCGGCGGATACCCAGCACAAGTTGGCTGACGTGCCCTTCCTAGGCACCGACCTCTTCGGTCCAGGAGTGGCTGGTCACCTCCAGCACATACAGCAATCCAGTGCCACCTTGGATGCTACCTCTGCGAAGGGTTCTACGAGCAAGAACCAGCGGAAGTGGAAGAAGAAGCCCTTTCGGCACTCTTCTACTGCGGTTAGGCAGCCCTCCTATCAAGGAGGTCAGCAACAACAGCAGGCTCAAGCTTGGTGCCCCAGGCCCAAGCAGGGTCCTCAACAGCCCCGTAAAGGAGGCCGAGGTGCTGGTCCAGGCGCCTCCTCCTCCTCTAAGCCTGCTCAGTGACGGGTTGGGGGTTGCCACCCCTACACCCGTCACGCCAGCTCTGGGTCCTCCCGTGGGGGGCCGGCTCCACCACTTCCTTTCTGCCTGGTCCAATATCACCTCGGACAGGTGGGTTCTAGAAGTGGTCGGCCAGGGACTGCCTGTGGAATTCGAGCAGTACCCTCCCAGCCAAGCCAAGCCCCTCGGGAGGAAAGGATCTCAGCTTGCACTCAGTTGGCTCTTCGAGACGACATTGCTCAGCTCTTCTGCAAAGAGGCGGTAGCTCCAGTACCGGATCCTCCTACAGACCCAGGCTTCATGTCCAGGTACTTCCTGGTGCCCAAGCGGACGGGGGGTTGGCGCCCCATCCTAGATCTCCACGACCTGAATCAATATCTTGGGTCTCACACCTTCCAGATGATAACTCTGAACCAGATCATACCATCCCTGGAGCAAAACATGTGGTTCTGTTCACTGGATCTGCAGGACGCGTTCTTCCATGTCCCAGTCCATCCGTCCCATCAGCGGTTCCTCTGCTTCAGGGTCAAGGGGACCCTGTATGAGTTCCGAGCCATGCCATTCGGCCTGTCATCGGCCCCCGAGGGTCTTTGCCAAGTGCATTGCAGTGGTGGCAGCCCATCTCCGGCGTCAAGGAGTTCGAATTTACCCTTATCACGATGACTGGCTCTTGGCAGGTTCCTCCCTTCAGGAGGTGGAGAGGTCCCGGGATCTGGCTCTCCGAACCTGCTCCCAACTAGGCCTCCTGATCAACGAGGCCAATTCGTAACTCGTGCCCTCTCAGGTGATAGGCTTCATCAGGGCAGAGCTCGGCTCTTGTCAAGCCAGAGCTCGGCTCCCGGCGGACAGGGCAGAGGTTCTTTCCTCCTTTGCCCAATCATTTCTGGTTGGGTACTTGCGCCCTGCCTGGGACTTCCTGCGCCTTCTGGGTTACATGGCAGCATGCACCTCAGTGGTCCACTGGGCCAGATGGCACATTCGCCCCCTCCAATGGGAGCTGGCTGCTCAGTGGATTCAGCGCCACGGTCATTTCGACCAGCTGATCACTGTGACCCAGAAGATGTGGGACACTCTCCAATGGTGGACCACCCCAGACCAGTTGCAGGAAGGGATCCCGTTTGTCTGCCCCGAGCCGACGGTCGTTCTTACGACCGATGCCTCTCTCATGGGCTGGGGAGCCCACATGGGGGACAACAGGGCCCACGGGATCTTACTTCGAGTGGGAGTTGTTGCAGCAGGCTATAACAATTAGGACTATGCCGCAGGCACTAGGACCCTCCGGAAAACTTTTCAGCCAGCAGTATACAGCAGGGACCGCCCCGACGTCAGCCCTGGTACAAAAGGGGCGGACCCAGCTCCACCTCAGATTTTTCCTGCCGCGTCCCGCGCATGTGAGAAGCCTTCATTTACAGCTTGCCAGAAACAGCTTAACTATATTTCAACCCGTTTTTGTACCATTTTTTGATGTTTTTTCTAAGTTCTCGGATGTCTTCGCTGTCGTCAGTCTCTCCAGAGCCACAGCAGAACAAGTGCGACTGCGGGAGGCAGATCCCTGCTAAGGACGGGCACAAGCGCTGCGTCTTTTGCCTTGGGCCGGACCACGACACCGCGGCCTGCTCAGCCTGCCAGGCGTTCACCAGCCGGACCCGGATCTGACATCTCATGGCCCTGAAGGCGTTCCTTTTAGAAAAGAAGATGGATCTGCACTCCTCGGAGGGGAAGCGCAAGGAGAAGACCAAGCGCCACGGGAAAGACCGTAGTCAGTCCCGGCACCGGTCACGGTCCCGTTCTCACTCGCGGCCCCCTCCTAAGAAGGCCCGTGTTTCCCCGGGCTCAGGCAAGCATCCAAAATCTTCTAAGGCCAAGGTCGGCCCATCGGGGGATAAGCCGGCCAAGCCTAAGGTCAGACCGGCACTGTCAGCTTTCGCTCCTCAGCTCTGGGGTCAAGTGGTTCAAGTCCAGATGAACAATACCACGACCATGTACTACCTCAACAAACAGGGCGGCACGCACTCCCATCTGCTTTGCAAGGAGGCGCTCCGCATCTGGACCCTCGTCAGCCAGTTGGAGGCGGATCTCCTAGCCGTTCGTGTGGCAGGAGTCTCGAACTAGCTGGCAGATGCTCTCAGCCATATAGGCCAGACATCCCATGAGTGGTCTGTCCATCCAGAGGTAGCTCACAACCTGTTCTTCCGCTCGGGCAAACTGTCGGCGGACCTGTTTGCCTCCAGGGAAAAAACAAGCTGAGGCTGTTTCATGCCCGGCCCCCTCAGCAGGGCTCGCTGCAGGGGGATGCCTTCTCGAGGCCGTGGACTCCAGGCCTCCTCTACGCCTTCCCTCCATTTCCCTTGATCCACAAGGTGCGCCTCAAGGTGAGGAGGGACAAGGCGAAGGTGATTCTGGTAGCCCCAGATTGGGGCTGCGCCAGTTCTGGTACCCAGATCTCCTCAGCCTCAGCTGCAGGCCCCCGGAGCGGCTCTGTACATGCCTGGACCTGATATCTCTGAACCCCAGGGTGTTGAATTTGCCCAGGGGCCCCCAAGGCCTAGGTATATACAGGTTCAGTTATATAAAATTGCTGATAGCCACCTCTATATATACAGTTGACTATGGCAAGGTGTAAAAGGCTTGCAGAAAATACAAATGGCCAAGAGATGACTGAATGAGGCTCACATACAAGTTAATATGGCTAGCTAGCCAATGGCTGCCAGTGGCTAAGCAAATGAATGATACCACCATATCAGTGCATGTATGTGGAAGCTTTAAATGGTTAACAGTTAAACTGAAGAACATAAAATAAATTTTAAAGCATAGTCAGGGTCTAATTTAGAATTGTCTTATTCAGCGATGCTGTATACCAAAACATATCTTTTTAAAAGGTTGCAGCTAAGATAAGAATGCAGTTGCTAGTAACAACAACTGGCCTTGAGAATTGAGTTCCCCAATTTGGCCACTGTCTGTTTTTTTTTTTTTTATCTGTAAACCGAGTATTTTTAAAACAGTCACATCCCCTTGCATGTTTTCTGTATCCTAGAGAGTTATTTTTGACAAATAAAAACCCTGATTACTTGTTTTTCCATTTAAGAATGACCGAATGTCTCGGCAGAGTGTCAACACGTATCTTATGACTGAGGTATCTAATGGCCAGTGTATTTTTGAACCCAAGTCTTATGACTTGTTGAATGACATATTGTCTGTGTTTAGAACTGCTGAGGTAGTTTTTGGGAAATTCCCAGCCTTGCATTTTTTTTCTAAGCTTGCTACATATAAATATGGGACCTATGATTATGTCCAGCGTCCCTTCGAGAAGACGCAGTCTCGGACAAGATGCAGTCTGAGACTATCCACAGATTGCTCGGGGGATCCAGAGACATATGGTTCCATGTGTCTCTGAAATGCTGTAGCCCTGTAATGCAAATATTACTAGCTGTCTAGATTGCATGTTAGAAACACCCGCATTGGGATTGCCCTTTGGCTGTTTTACAACTAAACTGTAACAGAAACACCTAGGTAGTGGTGGACTACCTGATGTTTAAAAATAAATGTTAGCATGTATTCCCTCTTGTAAACTAGCACAATAGGATTTTCTGGCTAATCTTATTAATACTATCATAATAAAGTACCACTAATTTGGCAAAGATATAGCGTGTTGGCTTTATTGAATTACTGAGAATAACCAACCAGGAACCTGTATAAACTGTATAATTGGATCCAATTAACAAGGGGAAGGTATTCCATCAGGACCTTCAATCCCTGCACCTCACAGCCTGGTGCCTGAGCAGCTAGAGTTCCAGGCTCTTGGTCTTTCCGAGGATGTCTACACCATGCTGGAGGCATCTCGTAAGGAATCGAACAGGAAATGTTATGCCTTCAAATGGAAGAGATTTTCCATTTGGTGTCAGGGTAAGAGTCTGGACCCCTTATCCTGCTCTCTGGCTAACATTCTTGACTACCTTTGGTCTCTCTCTCCAAAGGGGGTCTACGGTCATCGACCCTTAGGGTGCACCTGGCAGCCATTTCTGCTTACCGAGCCCGGGCCAGTCAGCCGACATTGGCGCAGGAGACAGTGGTCGGGCGCTTCTTCAAAAGCCTGGATCAAATATCCCCTCCGGTGCGTGAACCTCCACCTCCGTGGGATCTTTTGCTGGTTTTGGCAAAGCTCATGGGCAAGTCATTCGAACCCATGCACAAGTGTGAGCTTTCACACTTGTGGTGGAAGACAGCCTTCCTGGTGGCTGTCACATCAGCCAGAAGGACAGGAGAGCTCCAGGCGCTTTCGGTGGACTCCCCTTATCTGGTCTTCCACAGGGACAAAGTTGTCCTGCGCTCCCACCCGAAATTCCTTCCGAAGGTGGTGTCAGAGTTTCACCTTCACCAGGTGTTAACTCTGCCGGTATACTACCCTAATTACACCTCGGACGCCGAGTACAGGCTCCATACTTTGGACCTGAGACGTGCTCTCTCCTATTATAAGAAGAGAATGGCGGAAATTCGTGGAGAGGTTCGCCAGCTGTTTGTCACCTATGCTGAAGCTGCTTCTGGCAGACCTGCAGCCAAACGGACCATTGCAAGGTGGATTACATCATGCATAGGTCTGTGCTATGAGCTGGCGGGCAAGGAGCCTCCCAGAGGGATAAGAGCTCATTCTACCCGACATACTGCTGCATCAGTGGCTGCTTCCAGGGACATCCCTATCCAGGAAATCTGTCGGGCTGCTCCTGGAAGTCAGCAAACACCTTATTACCCAGTACCACATCGACCTTGAGTCATGCCGGGATGCTGGTTTGAGGCCTCAGTTCTCCAATCTCTGTTTCCCAAGTAGGGGTGTCGCCTTGCCTCCTCCTCCCGGAGAACTGCTTGGAGTCTGCCAGAGTGTGTGGATGAACAACATATCCACGCTCCTAGAAGAATAAGGTTACCCCTGTAACAGTAGTTCTAGGAGTGGTATATGTTGTTCATCCTCTCCTCTGACCTCCCGGCTTTAGGCGCACTACCTGCTTCCAGCGGGCTAAGATCTGGCATCATGGGGTGGAGCCGAGGTATTTACTACCCGGGTGGGTGGGAGGAGCCAGCTTGAAGACTTCCGGCCAGATTTAAAGGGGAAAGGGATATGCCAGAGAGTGTAGATGAACAACATATACCACTCCTAGAACTACTGTTACAGGTGAGTAACCTGTTCTTTGGTGTGTTGTGGGGGACACTTAACTAAAGTGAACTTAGCAGATATAGGTATTGTTCTATCGGTTGGTCAGAAGCATTTGAGGCCGTAGTGTATGGGACGGGGAGGAGAGTGGTCGACAAGTGAGGGAAGCTCAGGGAGGGGGACTACATGGCATCTGAGAATACGTGACTGAGCCGGCTAGTAAAGCGGCAGCAATCGTGGTATAGTTTCCCAGGATCAACACCGGGTGTCAGTTGGGAGCCTGCATAGAGAGGAACAAACACGTTTAGCATAGATAGGAGGAGTCCAAAGTGAGGGAAGGGTCGCAGAGAGTGGGGCAGGACCAGTCCATGGGTATCCATGTGTAGGGAAGATGGGAATGGGCAGTCAGCCAGGGCAGGGGGTAGGGAGGGTTGTATGCTGCCAAGGATGTGGAGCAGCCATATTCCTGGGAGCGGCATGGAGGGCTGGGGGCTGCATGGTGTGTTGGCAGATGGGTCAGCTTAGGGAGGCGATTGGGTGGCTGAAGAGGGAGCTGGAGGCATGGGAGGGACAGGTTAGGGTAGAATGTGAGTGCAAGGGAAACCCAATGAGTCAATCAATACAACCAGCAGCAGGCTGGCAAAAGGGAAAGCTAGGGGAATCTGGAGGTGGGCTGCACAATCGTGAGCAGTCACGGGCAGGAACTGAAGACTGGAGTTCGGTCATGCGAAGGAACAAGGCTGCAGCAGTGCCAGTACAGGGTTATAAGCCTCAGGGAGGGGTGGCTGAGGACAAACCGGTAAAAGGGATTACCAGCACAAATAGATTACATGTTTTAGATTGCCTGGAGGAGCTGGAAGGGTAGTGTAGCTACTGAGTTGATTAAGGGGGAGGGCACTACAAGAGAAAAAGGATGCAGCTTAGAATCAGCAGGCGCTAGCTGTAGCCCTAGATGCAAGGGGCAGCAGGAGGGTGGCAATGCAGTAAAGCCAGTAGGGATAAAGGAGCAAGGCGATGTTATGAAGGGGGAAACAGCAGGCAGCCAGGGTGAGGTTGGAACAAGGGTGAGGAGGGGAACTCCAGAAGGAGGGCAACGCAACTCAGGAAAGGTACAGGGGAACAGTAGTGGAGGGGGGTGTAAAAAGCATGGGGGAAGGGAAGGGGGAGCACAAGGGGAATGGCTTAGAAGTAGAAACTGATACACCGGCCATAGTTGATAGGGGGTTGAAGACAGGGCACAGAATAAGGGAGGCAAAGGGATGGCGTATGTGGGGGGATAGGAGGAGGGATCAGGTTAGGGGCAGGATAATGTTAAGCAACAAGAGGGAGATCACGTTAGGAGGGTGAGAGTCATAATTCTGGGGGGCTCAATACTTAAGGGGGTTAGATTAATAATAACAATAATAATAAAATTTATTTGATTAAGCGCCTTTCAAATATTTCAAGGCGATGTACAAAACATCATTACATTCAACATAACCATACAAACACTAACAATACAACCAATAAAATATTTAAAATAAACAATTTAAAATACAGCAGGGAATGCCTGATTCCATAAAAATGACTTAAGGCCTTCTTAAAACTATCCCACCGTTGTACTTTCTGGAGCTAGCGGGCAGAGAATTCCAAAGGGTGGGAGCCACAAAGCCAAAAAGCACGGGCTCCAAGAAGACTTCAAATTCCCCACCCTCGGAATCTCCAGCCCTCGTCAGCTGGCGAAGCTATCTCAGAGGGTGTATGGCACTAGAAGCTCTTTTCAGGTAGTCTGGACCTAACCCATGTAGGCTATGTAGGTCAGAAGACCCACTTTGAAGGTGATCCGCCACTGTATAGGCAGCCAGTGCAGAGTGCGCAGCACAGGGGTAATGTGAGACCTTCTAGACACCCCACTCAACAAACGTGCTGCAGCATTCTGCATTAGCTGCAAGCGGCGGATATCAACCCCAGCAAGCCCTAGGTATAGGGAGTTACAGTAATCAAGACGAGATGTCACAAAGGCGTGGACCAAAACCGGCAAATCGCATGGTGGAACCAGGTGCCTAATCCTGGAGATGTTTCTGAGATGGAAAAATGAAGTCTTGACTACTGCAGACACCTGATAACGAAGGGTCAAGCTCCACACCCAGGTTACGCACCCGTTCAGAGGTAGGGATCTTCTGGTCTACCCCAAGAACTAATCCAGTGGGGGACCCTATCCCTAAACCCTCAACCCTGCGACCGGGGTCCACCACCATAACCTCAGTCTTTCCCAGGTTCAACTTTAAACCACTGGTATTCATCCAGTCTTGGATATCAGCGAGGCAATTATTCAGCACCGAGATAGCACTAACCTGGTCAGGTGCAAAAGACAGGTAGAGCTGGGTATCATCGGCATAGCAAACATCACCGTCTTACAATGTCTATGAGGTAGCATGATATATCATGTAATAACATGGGGGAAGCACCAACCCTGAAGTACCCCACAAGAAAGAGAGAAAGCCCGGATGAATATAAACCGAAACCACTCTCTGAGTTCTCCCCAGGAGGTAAGATGAAACCATCTGAGGACAACACCTGAAAGCCCACAGATGGACCTCAGCGCTCGAAGCAGGACCCCATGATCCACAGTATCAAGGCTGATGATAGATCAAGGAGAACCAGAATAGAGGTGTCTCCGATCTCTAGCCATCAGGATCATTGAGCACCGAACCAGAGCAGTCTCGGTGCTATGCCACTACGAAAACCTGACTGGAGGGCTCGTATAAACTATGGATGGTCAAATGGTTATCAAGTTGAGCATACAACCTTTTCAATAACCTTCCCCACAAAGGGAGGTTAGAGATCGGATGGTAGTTGGCAAGGTCATTCGGGTCTAAGGAAGCTTTCTTCAGAGGAATCACCACCCCTTCTTTCAGAGAGCTGGGGAAAACTCCCATCTCCAAAGAACACTGAATAATCCGAGCAAGGACCGGGCCAATAAGTTCACTACATCCTATAATCAAGGAAGTGGGATCCGGATCCAAACTACAACAAGTTGGGCGCATCTCAGAGACAATCCTCATAGTGTCCACGAGGTCAGGAAGATCAAAGGAACTCCAGGAAACTCCGGGCTCTGGGACAGATTGGGGGGAATGGGTGCCAGAAAAAGCAACATCTGGGTGGAGTGCATGCCTGGCATGACAGCAGGAAGGGTGGGTCAGCATATTGGTAGATGTTTAGGGAAGGTGGGGGGGGCACATCATTGTACACCTGGAAACAAACGATCTGGAAGGAAGACGGATAGAGGAGGTTCAGGACAGCTTCAGGGAAGTGGGGAATCTATGCAGTGAGGTGGGGAAGGACAGTAGCGTTCTCAGAAGTCCTGCCAGTGCCACAAGCAAGTACAGACAGGAAGCGCAGAATCATGGACTTCAACAAGTGGCTGAGGGAATGGTGTGAATCTATGGGGTATGGATTGGTGGGAGAGTGGGGTAGCACATGGGAGAACACAGATCTATATGCAGTGGATAGGCTACATCTCAGTAAGGAAGGTTCATGGGTGTTAAAGCAGAGACTGAGGGAATTTATCAGTGAAAGGTATAATTTAAACTAGCTGGGGGGCTATGGAAGTGGATTGAAACAGGAGAGGGGTCTAGAGGAACCCCCCACACACAGCAAGGATAGAGCTAAATTTGACTAGGATTGGGGGTGTAGGGGAGGGTAAGGAGGCAGCAGGGAGAGGTGGAGGGTGGTATCACTAAATGCTAGGAGCCTGGTGAACAAGATGGCTGAGTTGCAGGCATTGATGGCAGAAGGGGAGGTAGACACAGCTGCCATTACCGAGACGTGGGCCACCCAAAACCATGACTGGGACTTGGCCATCCCATGATTTAAATTATTCAGGAGGGACAGAGAAAAAGGTAAGGGGGGGGAGTAACCATTTATGTAAGAGAAGGGATCGGATGTATTAGGGAGAAGGGCAGGTCCAAAGTCATTTGGCTGCAACTTCATGCCTGGAAGGGGGCTAAGGTCAGATAGGGGGTTGTTTATAGGCCCCCAACCCAGAAAGAGGACACTGATAGAGAACTGGGGCAGCAGCTAATGAGACTCAGTGGCAAAGCGTGCACCATAGTGGTGGGGGACTTTAATCTACCGGGGTGGATTGGAGCATCCCAGCTACCACATACGCCAGGGAGCAGATCCTCCTCGAAGCATTCCAGGATGGCTTCCTGACTCAAAGGGTAACAGTGCCAACAAGAGAGGAGAATATTCTTGACCTGGTGCTGGAGGATGGGAAACATGTCAGGGATGTTCGGGTGGCAGAACCACTGGTGGGTAGCGATCACCGCACAGTGTGGTTCTCAATCAATTTGGTTAGGGAAACAGCCACAACAAAAACTAAGGTCCTGGACTTCAGAAGGGCAGACTTTGGCAGGATGGGTCACATACTGAGAAAACACATAGCTAGCATCTACCCAGACATGGACACAGAACAGAAGTGGGTGATTATCAAGCTAGGACTGACTGAATCTACTAAAGCTTGTATCAAGAGCCAGCTTAAGAAATCCAGGACCAAGAAACCAAGCTGGATGACTAGAGAGGTATCAGAGAAGGTGAGGGATAAGAGAATTGCATTACGAACCTACAAGAGAAACAACAGGGCAGAGGACAGAAAGGATTATGTGAGGAAATCCAGGGAAGTGAGCAGAGTGGTAAGAGCTGCAAAGGCAGCTAGGAAAAGGAGATTAGCGCAGGGGATTAAAGACTGGGAAAAGGATTTCTTCAGATATATCGGGGGGGAGAATTGCAAGGATCAAATTGTTAGGATCAAGGCAGTGGGTGGGTAGATAAGGGGGCTGAGAAGGCAGAAGTACTCAAGTACTTCTATTCAGTATTCACAAGGGAGAGAGATGGGCCCATACCTGAAGGGAAGGTGGGGATGAGACAACCACAGATGGGAAAATCACAGTGGAAAAGGTGTGGGATGGCCTCATGTCCCTGAGGGTGGACAAGGTACCTGAGCCAGATGGAGTTAATCCCAGGTTGCTGAGGGAGCTGGCAGAGGTCCTGGCTGGGCCATAGGTGGACATGTTTAACACCTCACTAAATATGCGGTGTGTGCCCAGGGATTGGAGGGAGGCACACGTGATACCTCTTCATAAGAGTGGGCCCAAGGACGAGCCGGGGAACTACAGACCGGTGAGCTTTACCACAATTGTAGGAAAACTGATGGAGGCTATACTCAAAGAAAGGATGGTGCAATTTCTTGAGGTAATAATCTACAGAATGACAGGCAGCACGGCTTTGTCGCTGGCAGATCCTGCCAGACAAACTTGGTTGACTTTTTCGACTCGATCACGAGGGCATTGGACAGGGCCGTGCGGTGGATGTATTCTACCTGGATTTCAGCAAGGCCTTCGATTCAGTGCCACATGGTAGGTTGACCTGCAAGTTGAAGAGTCTGGGAGTAGGGAGGAAACTAGTCAGATGGGTTTGAAAACTGGCTGCGGGAGAGATAGCAGAGGGTAGTGGTTGGGGTGAGGCATCAGAGCCCAGGGCAGTGACAAGTGGAGTCCCACAGGGCTCGGTACTGGGACAGGTCCTGTTTAACATTTTCATCGCAGACATATTAGGGATCAAGAATAAGATCAGTGTCTTTGCAGATGACACCAAGGTCTGTGCTGAGGTGGATGGGGTGAGGGGGAAAAGTACTTCAGGAGGATTTGACAAAACTGGAGGAATGGTCGCACACCTGGCAGCTTGGGTTCAATGCCAAGAAGTACAAGGTGATGTATTTGGGAGCCAGGAACTCAGGATACAGTTACTGGTTGGAGGGTGTCCAATTATCCACATCCAAGGAGGAGAAGGATCTGGGGGTGCTAGTGACCAGGGAAATGAACCACTCGGCACAGTGCAGGAAGGCATCGGCAAAGGCAAACAGGATGCTAGGGTGCATAGCAAGGGGCATTATATCTAGTAGTAGTGAAGTCATATTGCCCCTGTACAGGTCCCTGGTGAGGCCGCACTTGGAGTACTGTGTGCAGTTCTGGTGCCCCTACTTAAAAAGGGACATCAAACTGCTGGAGGCGGTGCAACGCAGAGCAACAAAGATGATCCTGGGGTTGGGGGATAGACCTTACAAGGAAAGACTGAGAGCTCAATATGTATACCCTGGAGGATAGAAGAGAGAGAGGGGACATGATCGAGACCTTCAAGTACATGAACGGGATGAACAGAGTGGGCACCAGGGGTGTGTTCACTCTTAAGAGCAGAAGAGGAACCAGGGGGCACTCTCTGAAGTTGGGAGGGGGGCAGATTCAGGAGGGAAATGAGACACTATTTCACTGAAAGGGTGGAATTCACTGACAGAGGAAGTCGTATCATTACAGACAGTGGGGAGCTTCAAGAGGGGGTGAGACAGATTCAAAGGGAGTGTACAAACCGGGAGGGGGGAGGAAGGAGATTGAGGGTCGGTGGGGGAGGCCGCTGCAGTCTAATGGACTGATGTGCTGCACACTCGAGCAGACTAGATAGACCATAAGGCCTGTATCTGCTGGCAATTTCGTATGTTCGGAGAAGGTGCCAATCCATAGCAATCTCAGGAGCAGGTCACCAGTCGGCAGAAGGCAGCAAGCAGGCGCCAGAAATTGGAAGGAGCAAAGCTCCACGGAGGTCTGCACCTGAGCCGTAGAGGCAGAGGGCTAGCCAGGCTTGCCTTTGCTTGGCTGGAGGGCAGCTGATTTGAGGAGTCGCTCTGCAATGGAGGAGCCCAGTCGGGCTGGTGCCTAAAGGGAGAAGAGCAGGGAAATTTAACAGCAGCAGCGTAGAGAGGTTAAACAGTGGGCGGGGGACACTCAGAGGCAGGAGAACAGCTTAACTAAATCATTTGGGAATGACAAAAAAAAGCCGGGCAGGAGAAAGGCAGTAGCTACAGTGGTTGGGGGGGGGAGTAATTTGAGACTCGAGAAAAACAAGGTAAGGGGGGAGTTCCGATTTGAAACTGGAGCACAGGAGAATAGGAGTGCTAGCAAGATGCTTGGCAGAGTATAGGAGAGAGAGATTTAAAGGGGTAGCAGTGAGTGCAAAAAATAAGGAAAAACAATAGTAAAACACTGCACTGTGCTACAAAGCTACACTAAATCTAAAGCAGGCATAAAAGACTAGCACAACATTCATTTGCAGTACACATGAAATATAATAAACTTTGAGCTAGAACTATGCTCTGCAAAGTTAGAAAATTACTTTTAGTGAAAATATTAGCAGTGGGAGGCAGTTTGAAGAGAGCTTCAGAGCTTCAAGTCCGGTTCCAGATCCCGGAAGAGATTGATAATGGTTATGACATACGAGCCATAAGCAGAGTGCAAAAATTCCCTGGCAATATATTGTTTGTCTGCCTCCTTGTTATTTTGGATAACAAGTTAATTGATTTTATTCTTAGTGTCATTAAAACTCTGAGCAATGTTGTGCATGTTGTACACAGTGTACCCCTCTCTTCCTGACTAAGCCCATCTACCCCATGCATTAAAGGTGGTAAAACATTCTTCATGCCAATCTGGAATTTAACTGTTTGGCTTTTAATGGCTGCAATGTCTGCCCTGTTCCAGATGGACATGTCGGATCCGAAGAGCCCGGATAAGGTGCCAGTGGCATGCCTCCTGCGTGATGAAGTTTTCTTATCAGGGTTGGGTCTGGACCTGAATAATCCTAAGTGTTCAGTGGTGTGTGGACCAGCCACAGGGTCTTGTGTGCATGTCTGGGTATGCAGCAAGACTATCTAATAACATAGTGCTGGAAAATCTGGAAGTGTTAGTTTTAGAACACATACCAAATTCAGCTATATTCCAATGTGTGAGATTAAAAATGACAGGAATGTGCATAAATTGCACATTGTTCACAAGTGTACCTGGAAGTGAGGTGGCAGTAAGACAACTAGGTGGGCTAGGTTCCTATGTGGGACAGTCAGTAAGTTCTTCAGTAGGGGGTACCACATACAGAAACATAGCTGCTGTAGCCATACAATTGCAAACACAAAAGTCTCTTGCAGTGTCTTCTGGGTATATATATCACAAAAAGTGGGATCAATCAAAGCAGCAAGATTATATAGACCAGAATGTCTGTAATCAGCTTGGCGGATGGACAGGGCACCATTTGGGACAATCCTAGTATTGGGCCAGCCCTGAAAGGTGCCTTTATAGAGACGGGCAACTGGGAGTGTCTGTCCATGATTTTCAGTTTGCCAGTTTGGAGGTGTGATTTGTCAGGTGCCACAACCATGGCAGTCAGGTAGGCATCTGTGCCTTTCTGAACAGTGATTAACTACTTGGGAACATCTATGCTGACTCCAGGGATGATGGTGGTGGGTTTGTTTTGTGGGGTCATGTGTCTTCCCTCAGGATGATCAAAAAGTGGAAGGAGTTGCCTCAGGCGTGTGTTGTATTCGGATATAGTTTTCATATCCTTGCCATAGACAAAGGGGACTGCTCCTAGAAGGAGGAGGATCACAATCAAAATAGCCATCTTGAGCAGATACCTGTAAGGAAAAAGAAAAGGTCAGTAAGTACAATTCCACCCGATGGGGTTAGGAAAAGTAATTATTCTTCTTTGTACAATTTGAGCTGATTTAGCATGTAGCCATTTATCAATAGGTATCTTCTGATGGATGAGTCTAACTTGGTAGACTGCGGGACTGAGTTTGTTAATGATGGAGTAGGGTTCTTCCCACTTACTGGAGAAGGGATGAGTAGAGAGTGCAAATCTGAGTACCATTGCCTGATTTCCGACTTGCCAAGCCACCTCTTGTGCATGTTTGTCAAAGTGAATCTTGGATTGCTGTTGGGCCTTGCCCATACAATGTGCAGCGTACAAGTGAGTTTTGATGTCCTCTCTTCAGTTTTGCAGTATATGTGTCCATGGACACTCTGCAGTGGGTGTGTTCAGGTTCAGGTAATCTCATGGTTCTACCAGTCATCACCTCGAAGGGTATGCACTTGGTGGTGGCTGAAGAAGTACCCTTAATTGCCATAAGGAGTAAAGGCAAAAGGGAATCCCAATCCTTGGGATTGTCCTCGATAAATTTGGATAGCATTTGCTTTATCCGTCTGTTGGCTTTCTCCCTGACCTGAGGATTGAGGATGGTAAGGGATGTAAAACTTCTGGTGTACAACAAGAAGTTTTGAGTGTTTCTTGCATCAACTCACCTGTAAAGCTGGTTCTTTGATCAGAGTCTACCTTAAGAGGTAGACCCCACCTGGAAAACAGTTGTTCTACTAGGACTCTTGCTGTTGCCTTCGCTGTGCATTGTCGAGTGGGAAAACCTTGACTCATTTGGAGAATAGGTCAGTGACCACAAGGGTGTACTTGTTACTGCTAATGTTGTTCAGAGGACCAATGTAATCAATTTGAATTGCATGCCAGGGACCAGATTGTCTCTGGGGATGTAATTTAACATTTCTCTTGGTTTGGGCAGGATTGTTCTGCGCACAAATTAAGCAGTTCTGGATGTAATGTTTAACATCCCTAGTGACGCCAGGCCACCAACCCATAGATTTCAGTCTCTGGACTGTGGTCTCCACCCCTTGGTGTCCACCAGTCGGGGTGTCATAGACCTGATGGATGAACTTTGATCTCAGTACTTCGAAAACTATCCACAACCTGTAATTCAGGTCCTCAGGTTGATACCATATCAGCTTGTCATTTGATAGATGCAATTTGTCTGCATGTCTTTTGTAGGTTGGCAGTTCTTGTTCAGTTCCTTTGTCTACGAGTCTGAACACTTCTTTCAGCTGAGGATCAGATTTTTGTGCTGTGGAGAAATCCAGTGGCACAAAAGATTGTTTTCTTCTTTTTTGTAGCAGCTATTTGTACAGCTGCTAGAGCCACGGGGTGAACCATATCCCACGTGTCTCCCCCCCCCCCCCGAGCACCCTCTTTTGCAAGAGTGTCTGCTCAATCATTGAAAACATGGTATGGATCAGATTTTGAATGGGCATTCATCTTGTGAATGTACAGTTTGTTTAAACTGTTGTCAGATTGTGAATGCATACAAAGAGTGCTTTGTATTTCACAGGGATGCCATCAGAAGATGCGAAGGAGTTCTTCTCCCAGATCGGTAAAAATTCAGTCAGAGAGCAACAGACCCAGTTAGAGTCTGTAAAGATGATGGTATGTGCGGTATCATGGTTTATCAGTTCAAGGGCACAGGCCACTGCTGCCAGTTCTGCATACTAAGAGGATGCAACACTGCAGCGCTTGGACACATGGACAGTGTTGCCATTAGGGTGCATGGTGAGCACCCCTAACTCCAGCTATCTGTTCTCCCTGGTAGTACGAGGCAGCGCCATCAGTAAAGACTTGACACAGAGAAGGGTCAGCAAGGGGTTTTGGAGTAGTGGGAAGAAAAGTTCCTGGTTCAGGCAAATCAGGAGATTGGAGTGAGCAGTCATGTGGGTCTCCTTGGTATAGAAGACAATGGGCTAAAATTGAGGACATTTTGGCAGTGTGGATTTGTATGTCGCCATCCTGGAGAAGAAGAGACCAGAGAGTCAGTCTGGTGTTAGACACAGAGCCATCGTTCACTCTGTCTGACAGCAAAAAGTTTGTGGGGGTGCAGTTTGTGTGCAAAATGATGGGTGAACACCCAATGGTGTACAGAAAGTGCTTGACAGCCCAGTAGGTAGCCAGAAGGTTTCTTTCACAAAGACTGTACTTCTGTTCCACTGGGGACAGCATCTGGGAAGCATAAGCAATAGGTCTCAAAGTGCCATTAAACTTTTGAGCGAGTACTGCAGACATGGCTATGTCTGAAGTAGCAGATTGCAGCTGGATTGGAGTTAACTAATGCTGGAGCAGAGGCCAAAGCCTGTTTCAGAAGAGTCACAGCGTTAGTGTGGATGGGACCCCAAGTCCAGGGGACATCCTTTTCCAGAAGCTCATACAGAGGGGCGGCCTTTTGTGCAAAGTCACAAATGAAGTCCCTGGAATAGCTGACCATTCCCATGAAACGTCTGAGTGTTCCCACATTGGTAGGAAGTGGCAAATCTTGTAAGCCTTGGATCTTCTTCCAGGCTGGGCTTCTGCCTTGTTCTGTGATACGCAGCTAAAGGAAGATGACCTCTTCTAGCACAGTTGTGCTTTTGCAGGGTTGCACTTGAGGCCTGCTCTCTGTTGGAGAGTCAGCAACTCATCAAGGAGGTCAAGGTGTTGCTCCTTAGTGGCAGTTGCCAGGAGTAAATCATCTGCATACTGCAGAAGGCACTGTGGGGCAGAGAAACCCTGCAAGGCATCCATCATATGTAGATGGAAAAGTGAAGTGCTGTTGTGAAAGCCCTGCTGTAGGCAGGTTCAAGTGTACTGACGACCCTCAAAGGTCAAAGCAAATGTGTATTGGCTTTCCTGAGTAAGGGGCTGTGACCAAAACCCATTGGAGATGTCAAGGGCACTAAACCACCCACTATCTGGTGTTAGCAATTTGAGTACATCTGGTGCCAAGGCTACTGTGGGGGAGCAGCTAGGCGGGACTTGATTAAGTCTCCTGTAATTAATAGCGAGTCTCCAAGATCCATTGGGCTTTCTCACTGGCCAGATAAGCGAGTTGGAGGTCGAGACACAAGGCCTGATCACACCTTGCTTAAGAAGTGACTGTATGGTTTCTCTGAGTGATGGTAAGGCCTCTGTAGTAAAATGGTATTGCCTTTGCCTGTCATGTTCTGGGCCTGGAATTTCAATGATTGTTTGCATTCTCCCACAATCATGTTTGTGTGTGGTGAAGACATCGAGGTACTTCTGCAGAATGGGTAAAAGTTCTTTGAAGAACTCAGGTCTGGAATAGAGCTATGATGTCATATTCCTTGTCATTGACCACAGTGGCGACAATCACATGGGAATCAGGACCGAATGGTATTGTGCTTTGATTTGGATCAAAAGCATATTGACTAAATCTACTACATAGCCATATAGTGCTAGGAAATCCACTCCTAGGATGCTGGGGTGATGATGTAATACCATGAGGTCAAAAGTGTGATTCGTGTTGAGGGTACCCAACACCACGGAAAGTACAATAGAATGGTAGGTGGACAATCTAGTGCCATCCACACCTTGAGCACTGGTCCTCCATCCGGTGGACCTAGAGGAATTAGCTGGATCCTCATCATGTAGTACAGACACAGCCATGCCTGTATCTAGCAACACAACAATTTGGCGGCCCCCGACCGTGGCCTTGGTACAAGGCTTTCCATTTGTATCAATAGTGATATTGTTCACAATACGGACTGGGGCCTGTAGTTGTCAATCTGAACTATTACTGCTATCTTCAGGTAGTTCCTGAAAACGCAGGCCAGCAGGATCTTGCCTGGCCTCTTCCAGGTCCTGCATAGGATACAAGGAGGTCTGGGTACTGGTAGTAGCTGCAATGGACTAAGCCTCAGGATTTGGGCCTGCTGCGGCCTTGTCCGATTCGGTTCCAGTATCTCCTTGGCCTAGCAGGGACTGGGTTACTGGAGCTAACACTGCAATGGTCTGCCTTGGGATGGACTCGACCACTGACTGGACCTTCCCAAGGAGTGTGTGGAGGTGGTTATTCTCCACAACTACATCACAGTAAGAAGAGCCTTGTCAATAATTTTGTCGTTCTGATCGGAATTCGGGTTGTTCCAAAGAATGTTCCTATTTCTGTTGCGGTTCCTTCCATCTTATAGTTCTGTTTCTCTGCCTCATCCCTCTTCGGGTTTGACCTCCCTGGACATCCCCTCAGGGCCTCACGCCCCCTACCGTGACTGCCCTCCAGATTCAGACTCTGCGGACTTCAACTTCTGGGGAGACGAGTGTTGTACTTGGCACGGATCTCCCTGTCAATTGCAGCACATCAGGCCCACTTTGCAGCCTATGACAGGTTCTTGTGGTCCAGGCTAGGACAACTCCTAGCTCCGATGCCTGATTCGGAGGAAACCAGGCAAGCTATCGCCCTCTCTGCATGGGTCTGGAGCTAGCAGGGCACCAAGCAAGGGCATCTTATGATGCCAGTGAGGTAGCTTCCAGAGTGGTAGGGACAGCGATCTGCCTTCGGCAGACGGCATGGCTTCACCTACCCTGGTTGTCACCCCTGGCCCGCGTAGGATGATTTACTCTGCCTACCGGAGAACCCATCTCTTCTCCCGATGGGTGAGATGGCGACTTTCAGGGCACCTTCCTTACCCACGGGGGGATCCCCATCTCACCCGCTCCAGTCTCAGGCCTCCCCAGGCCTGTAAGAGTTCTCTCCTTCAGTGTCTCACCCACTGGAGGCTAAGGGACCTGGTCCCTTAGGGTGTTCTGGGTACTCCCCCCTCTTTCGGGGGGGTGGGGCTCAGTACTCACCCAAGTAGTGATGAATGGTGAAGACTGACAAAGATAAGATATGAAAATTACGTACCTACCGTAATTGTTGATCTTTCTGTGTATTTTCACCATTCATCACTAAATCCCACCCTTCTTCCCCCGGGCCTCAGTCTCTGAACTCACCCCTCCCCTGTGTGTTTTTCTTTTCCTCGCTGTCCTCTCCCTTGTGTGTAGGCGGGAGGGGACTGTGGAGACACACAGGGGTAAACCCTATAGCTGCTGTTGAGTTTGGAGAGGGCCTCCCCCTTCCCCCTTTCCAGAGGGGTCTCGGAGTGGGGGAGGCATCCCCTTTTCTTCTCCCTCTTCTATATTTTGATTATTAGTGACCTCAATTTTGAGGCCACATTGTTTCTTTAAAGTCTCTGGCTGTTAAAACTTTCTCCCCTCCTTTATTTTGGTGGGGGGGGGAATTGAGACGCACCCTCAGCCTGCACTCCTTGTAGGTGGTCTTCAGACCCATGCTGCGATGTTCGTCCTGCAGCTGTCCTTTATAGTCCAGGTCTGGACCGTGTTCCCTGAAATCACATTGTGCATCTCCGCTTTTGAGGGTGTGCTACTCTTTTCCTCCCTTCCCTCCCCTTATTTTTCCTTACTCACCCTTCTTCTTCCAGAGATTGGGGCCCCCTCTCCCCAATTTCCTTTTCTAAGTCTCCTCCCTCTATCACCGTAGTTATTTATTTCTCCTTTTGGTTTATTCTTCCTTTCCTTTTATCTATCCCTTAGGCTGTCTTGCCTCATCCCACCCTCCCTTCTGTACACTCTCCTGCGTGTCAGAACTGTGGCTGGGGCAGAGTCGACAACGGCTAACTGCCAACCCTCGAGCGCCACGTAGAATGTCAGCCTCTAGGGCAGTGCCAGTCCGACGTCGACTCCGCCAATGAAAAAAAAAAAAAGTCTCCCACGGGGTCCTAGCTCCAGTGAGCTATACCCAAGTAGTGATGAATGGTGAAGATACACAGAAAGATCATCAATTACGGTAGGTACGTAATTTTCATTTTTCTTACCTGAGTGATTGACTGCTAGCAGCGCCATCCAGGGAGCATCTGCTTCAAACCCTGGCTCATACGTTCCGCCTGTTCCAGGATTTGGGGGTTACAATAAACCTGCCCAAGTCATTTCTGACCCCTTGCCAATGACTTTAGTTCATTGGGGTGGTGTTGGATATGGCTTAGAGGATGGCCTTTCTGCCCCAACACAGGGCAGAGTGCCTAATTGAGCAAGCCATCAGCTCTACTCCAGCCATCATTTCCCAGCCTGGGTCTTCCTGCACCTCCTAGGTCTTATGGCTGCAGCCATCATTACAGTCCCCCTAGCCATATTACATATGAGGATTCCACAATGGATGCTGCGGGTCCAGTGGGACCAGCATACAGACAACTTGGAGCAGACGGTTCTGGTCTCACATCCAGTCAAGAAGGTGCTGTTCAGGCTAGAGCCCAGCAACCTACTGAGAGGGGTGCCATTCTACATTCCATCCCCACAGCAAATTCACAACAGATGCCTCAGGTCTCGGTTGGGGGAGCTCAACTGGGTGCCCACCAGACCCAATGGATGTGGTCCATGTGTGACAGGGTTGAATAAGACCTGTCCCATTTGTTATGTAGGAAGAGTTAAATGTAAGAATCTGTTTTATACTCTTCTGTTCTGTTTCTTGTCTGCACAAATTTTCTTGTGAGACCTAGGAACTGGCCACTCTGATGGTCTCGCTATCCCCCTCCCACCACTTACTCCCTACCTTGACTTGCTGTTTCTATTTTTTCTCCTACCTTGCATATCTGAAGTTATAAAATATGTGTGAATCTTTATGTGAAACTGGGATCCCTTGGGTTGAAAATGTATATAGTTATATTGTTGAAATGATTGCAAAACACTATTGAGAACTTGGGGTTAAACTGCAGTGCAACACCAGCTCTTTTGCAGAGCTGTAAACAGGTCAGTTCTTGGACACTGTGTACTGTTTTGTTTCACCTGCAAGGAAGGAAACTGACAATAACATTTACTGAAAAACAAGATGTCTTCTTAACAAGTTCCCAGACAAAGACTTTTAAAAAGAGCAGCAATATTTTTACTAGAGAGGGAGACAGAAACTTGAAATTAGACATACCCTCAGATAAAGGACTTTGTTTTCTCTGTTTGCACTGCCTTTGTAAATAGTTACACTGAACAATTTTATTATTTTACTGTTATTGAAAAAAATTAAATGCTATTTGCGAATTTTATACCTGTTCCTGGTCTTCCTATGCTTCCTGACCTGTGCCTCGACGACACCATGGTGGAAGCAGATCTCCATATAAGCATCTTGGAGATGTGAGCAGTTCTGTACACTGTGCAGGCCTTCCAAACTCAACTCACCCTGGGTCCACGGCTGATAAAACACATAATACCAGGGTGGTTCATTACATCAGTAATGAGGGTCTGTTATTTAGCCATAGATCATGGCCTGGAACTCTCAGCCATCCATGTTCCCAGCGAACAAAACCTCTTTGTGGACAGCCTAAGCCGCCTGTCTCAGTCATGGGCTCACAAGTGGGAACTCCTCATCTCCGTGGTGGAGGATCTGTTTGACCATTGGAGTCATCCAGAGTTGGATCTTTATGCGTCACCACTCAATGCAAAACTGATGCTTTTTTGCTTGCATGCTCCAGGACCTGAGGTTTTCTGGCGCGATGCATTGTCCATCTTTTAGAAAGGGAGATTCCTGTATGCCTTCCCTCCCTTCCCGCTCCTTCAGAGGGTTCTGATCAAACTTCAAATGGAAGGGGCAACTAAGATCCTAATCACTCCCTTGTGGCCTCGTCAGATCTGGTTTGCTTTGCTTCAGCAGCTGGCAGTGGAACCTCCAGTGCCCCTGCCCTTGTGCACAGGCTTCCTCTCCCTGAAGCAGGGCACCCTGGTCCACCTGGACCTCAAATCCCTCCATCTTCATGCTTGGCTCCTGAGGATATAGCCATCACGAGGTTCGGGGTGCCCCCTAAGGTGGCAGATGTTTTGGTGGTAGCTAGGAAACCCTCTTCTAGAGCCACCTACTCCATGAAGTGGAAGTGTTTTGCCATATGGGCTGCGTTGCACCACCTAGATCCCTTCACCTGTCCGGTGAATCAGATTTTTGAGTATTTGCTGTCCTTCTCAGACTCTGGTCTGACATACTCCTCTATCAAAGTACATCTCTCGGCCATCTCTGCCTACCATGTCACTGTAGATGGCAGCTCTGTGGCTCAACTTGACGTGTCTTGCATGTTCTAATCTGCAATTCTGTCCCAGCTTGGGACTTAAATTTTATGTTAGAAAGACTCACCCTGCCTGCATTTGAACCAGCCGCGAGTTGCAAACTATGCTTTCTGTCGTGGAAAGCATTATTTTTAGTTGCTATTACTTCCACTCAAAGAATTTCAGAGCTGCAGGCGCTCATGTGTGAGCAGCCATATTTGGTTTTCCACAAAGACAGGGTGTCATTGCATACTAGTCTTAAGTTTCTTCCTAAGGTGGTGTCAGAGTTTACTTTGAATCAGTCCGTCCACCTGCCTGTTTACTTTCCAGAGCATGCCAATCCAGGGGAAGCATCGCTCCATACTTTGGATATGCATAGAATTCTGAGATACTATATACACCAGCAGAGGACTATAGGAAGTCCTCTCAATTGGTACTTTGCTTCACCACTGGGAAAGAGGGAGCCCCAGTGTCTAAACAGTGTTTTTCCAAATGGTTAGCCAATTGCATTATTTTCTGTTACAGGAAGTATGATAAGAAACTTCCTGGTGTGGTTTGTGGCAATTCCACTAGAGGCATGGCCACCTCTGTTGCATGCTTCAGAAACATCTCGGCTACGGAGATCTGTGCAGCCGCTACTTGCAGCACTATCCATACCTTTACCAAACACTACAGTCTGGACTTCCCTCCTAGGCGTAGGACCAGTTTCAGCCTGGCTGTTCTACAAGGCTTTCTCTCTTAGGTCCTTATGGCTGCCACCTGGACTGACAGTTGTTGCCAGAACTGCTTGGGACCCTTTCTACCAGTGTGGCCTGCTGCAAGAGATACCCTTGAAGTAAGATAGTAGTTACGTAAGAATGTAACGTAACAGGAGATCTTCGAGAGGATCTCTTGCAGCAGGCCATACTTTCCTTCTCTTCTTCACCCTCTTTTTCCTTTTTTCTGGCCTTTGAGCCTTTCTGCTTGGCTTTCCCTTCCTATGGAGGGGAGCCTTCTGCTTCTTTTCTAGGTTTTTTTTTTCAGGTTACCTTGGTTTCCTCCTCAGTTCCCCTAGCAGGCTCTTGCTTTTGGTCTCTGGCAGGAGAACTTAGGAGGGCATGGGGGCCACCCCTTCTTATGGGGTAGGCCGACGTCAGAGGGTGATGTGGTGGCAGCCTTCTCTGGTACACTGCTAACTAGAAAGTTTCCATGTGGCCATAGTGCTTGGCAGCTAAGTCCTGCCAGTGTGGCCTGCTGCAAGAGATCCTCTCGAAGATCTACTGTTATGGTAAGATTTTACTTCAAGTTAGAGCTCTTGCAGAAGGCAGTACCATAAGGTCTATGCCGCCAGGCACTAGGACCCAACGGAAAATGTCTGGCCAGCAGTACCCAGCGGGGACCACCCCTTGATGTCAGTCTGCCCTCGACATCTGCCAGTGGTATAAAGGGGGCGGTCCCCAGCCCCACTTGAGTTCTTTTCCTGCCGTCAACCCGTGCACATCAACTCCATGGACGTCTTGTTGCTACTGTCAACTGCTATTTTCTACGCTTTGTGTACCCTTTTTCTATCACCATTTTCAGCAGAGTTTTTTCTGTTTTATGTCTTCACCTTCATCTACACCCGAGTGGCATAAGTCTAAGTGCGTCTGTGGAAAATAAAATCCCAGCCAAGGATGGCCACTCAGCATGCCTCTTCTGTCTGGGGCCTAACCACAACTGAGACGCCTGCCCGCACTGCCGAAAGTTCAGTCGACGCACCCAGATCCGCCACTTGAAAACTCTTAAGGCCTACCTCATGGAACAACAACTCGCCACCCTCCAGCAGAAATCAGTGGGCTCCTCATCTTCTTCTTCCACCCACAGGTCTCCATCTTCCCACAAAGATAAGAGGACCAGTGGGAAGCACCATCATGGGGAGAAGTGTACATCTGAATCCCATTCCTGGTCTCCACACCAGAAGGGTAAGTCCTCCAGACCGCACTCCCATGGGAGAGTGGACTCTGCCCCTGGCAGGCCTCTCCTCCTCTGGGCTGCTGTTGATGAAGGACCCTGCGGGGGTCCTTCGGGGCATGGGCCTTTGGGTCCTTCCCTGAGCCTTCGGCTTTTCCATCAGGTCGCAGGGACCAAGGCCAGGGACTCAGCCAAAACTTCCAGTGACAAGAAGTATGCCGGACATCCAGCTGAGACACCACCATCATCAGGCACATCCTCCAGCCCTGACCGACAGGTGTGGGCATCAGGAGCACTCTCCCCACTCGAGAGATTGCTCCCCCAAGAAGTAGTCATTGGATTCCAAGCACCAGGACCTGGCATCCGCTTCTTCCTCTTGAGTCCACTCAGGCAACACCTCCCCTGAAGCAAATACCTGAGCTGCTGGAGAAGACCCTGTTGCACGGGGGCCGTAGCCAGCTATGCCTATGCCCCCACCTCCTTCCCCAGGGGACCATCTGCCAGCCAAGCCGGCGTCCCCAACTCAGTCTCCAGGGGGTCAGTCTTCAGATGTTCTGGATACACCAAACCTGACAAATGACCTGACGCCCCCAAACCATCCATCAGGGGACCTGATGACAGGATCCTCAGGTTGCGGATGAAACGCCTGACACCAGGTTCTATGAACATTCCTGTGGGAGCATCTTCAGACCCCCTTGGTCTCCCTGGCTAAAGTAGGGACATTGTTTACCACATGGTGGAATATGGTCAAGGGGGACCTTCTCCCCAAAGAGAAGCCGCACATACCAGTGACTCCACCTGTGGGTCCTGCTCCAGTGAAACCACCGGCAGCACCTTCCACAGGGCGGACCCCCCCGAGGAGTCCCTCACCCAATAAGTAGGGTCCAGATGAGGAGGTACCTCACTGTGGGGGTTGTAGGAGGTCCTCCTCCTCTAGATCTCCTTCTAGCTTTCCTAAGACTAGGCATAAACCTAGAAGGACTGTATCCAGATCCCCTCCTCAGAATCTTCAGGAGGGAGGTCTTCATCATCATACTCAGACTCGTCTGATGGAGGGTCTTTCCCTCCCCCTCCAGAGGACCACAAAGACTCGCAAAAGTCACCCCCAAATGATCCAACCTTTATGGGCGTTATGCGCCATATTCAGTTTCTCAGTCAGTGGGATACTGAGGAATTGGATCCAGAAAGGTGCAGGCTTGCTACCTTTTTGGGTATGAGCAACCCCAAACCTGTGGTAGTCCTGCCTTTCCAAGGCGTGACTAAATTGGCATGGAGGCATCCGTCCAGGGCCACAGCTGTCCTTAAGAAAGCAGATCGGGGGGGTGCTGTGGAGCACCCAATATGGCGGCAGCCTTTCTCTGTACTCCTAGAGAAGTGTTGGGTCTGGGCCATCTTCCTCAGCAGACTCCAAGGCAAGTGAAGTTCCGAATCCTCAGATTATGGCGATACTGCAAAAAATTCAAGCAACGGGGAGGATACAAATCGCCAACTTGCTGCAGTTGAAGCCCGCTTCACGGAACTGAACACAAAAGTGCAGGTTAATGAAACGCACATTGGGGAACTTAAGGCAGAAGGTGAATGCCAGTGAGGAAGAAATGCAGCATTCGTACAGGATTTCAATTTCATAAAGGCAAAGGTAGAGGTCTTAGAAAATGCACAGACAACCTAACATGGGAAGTGTAGGATTTTCTCCTAGATTTGCCAGCAGTACTGAAATTGTAGCTGCAGTAACCAAATTGATTTTTACTGACCTGATCCTACTGCCTAGTGAAGCAGGAATTACTGTGATAAAGGCCTTTGCTATTCCCATGCGGTCAAGAGCGAGAGGTACAGGAAACACAAGACCGCTTATGGCTGTAGTGACTCTTTCTAGTCCTGAAGCGAGAATCCCACTATTGCAAGCTGCAAGACAGAGAGGGGAGATAGTGGGAAGGCAGCAAGATTGCATTTTTTCCAGACGTCATATCACAGACACAAACTCGGAAAATGGCGCTGCAACTTACAAAAAGAAGTCTCTACTGGAGAATGGGATAGCGGCCCAGCTTCTGTTTCCAGTGCGAGTCCAGGTTCATCATGATGGCAAGAAACACATATTGTCTGATCCCAAGGCAGCAAATACTATTGCCTCCAAGGTTATAGCGGCCCAAAAGGTTTCTACAGTACCGGGGAGAGATTCTGATCTGGACTCTGATACCAATGATTGATGTACAAGTGGTTTCCTGGTGGACCAAATTCGTTATCCCTTCTGGAGTACCTTTAAGAAACTGTTGGACTTGCTAAATTAGCTCACTGAGGGACTCCAGGTTTTCCAGTTTCTCTTTCCTGTTTTTTTTATCTGGCCATGTTGGTTGAACCACTTAAATGTTTCTCTGGTATTTTTATGCACACAGTATCCTGCCTATAAAGGGATCAATTACATGTGAGGGTAAAGTACCCGACTCAGTTTGTGAACTTTAATCGTTCTATCCTGGTAAATATCCTGTCTCCTCGCCAATCAGCTGGTATGATTTTAGAGGCAAGGGTGTAATGCAACTTAGTTGAGTTCAGGACTTCTGATGTAAAGCCACCTTTTTTCTGGTTTCTCTGCTGTTTTTTTTCAGCCCTCCATTTATATCTCTCTATCCTACGGGGGGGCAGAAATAATGGCAGATTTCCTTCGAAGTATAGAGCAAATGAGTGTTCTCTCCTACATTATTATCTAGCTGTATTTTGCATCCTTTAGAATTTTCTGGCTGCTCTGGTGTGGTTAATAGGTAATTTTCTATACTCATTATGTTTTTCTGATGCCTGTAACTTGCCACACTGAAATGTATGCCAACCCGGTTAGGTATAATCTTAAGTAAATATGGCGTTTACTGTATTTCATAAAATCTATCAATAAAAAGTAAAAAAAAAAAAAGAAGAAAGCAGATCAGCTCTATGAGTCTCCCACAAACAGCCTAAACATATGAGGTTGCAGCCACCTGATAAAGAATCCAAGAAATTGGATCAGTTCAGAAGAAAGGTCTTCTCTTCCACCACATGCACCATAAGATCCTTGAATTTTCTGGTCCATATGGTGCAGTACCAGAAATCTCTCTGGAAAAAGGCTGTGGAGCTCACCCAGAAGCAGCTGGATTCCCCACAAGACGGAACTTCTGGATGGTCTCCAATCAGGACTAGACTTAGACAAGCATGTTTTAAGGGCTTCCTATGACTCAGCCGACACTGCCACCCATGCCACAGTGATTGGAGTCTGTCTCAGGTGCCACTCTTGGCTTCGGGTGTCGGGATTCAGACTAAGATCTCCAGGATGCCATCCTGGCTGCGCCTTTCAATGGGTCTGTCCTCTTTGGGGAAGACACGAAGAATATAATCACAGTCCTTCAAGACTCTGGCAAGGCCATGCAGTCAGTCCACCAAATGTATAGGTTGGAGCCCTTTTCTGCCAAGAAAAAAACATTTCAGCATCCGACCTCCCAGAAGTTGAGAGGACAGCAGTCCAGAGGTCCTTTCAAACAAAAGGCTCCCTCCCAGCCCTCTGGAACTGCAGGACCTTGGAGTGCCAGATCCTCCCAGGTCTCCCTGCCCACCCTAGGACCAATGCATGACTCCTTGCCAAACCCCTCCTCCTCCAGCGGAGTCAATGGGGGAGGCAGTAGGGGGTCAGTTCTCCCTTTACCTAAAAGGATGGACCAGCATCACATCTGACACTTGGATTCTGGACCTTATCAAGAAAGGACACACTCTGGAATTTAAGATTCCTCCTGACAGTCCCCCAGTTCCTTCTTGGTACTCCCCATCCCATGCAGCTCTTATCTCTGAGAAGGTACAAGGTTTGTTGTCCAAGAGGCCCATTGAGCTTGTGCCTCCGTCTTAGAGAGGGACATGGTTCTACTCTCACTTCTTCTTGGTTTACCAAGAAGATGGGAGACCTATGCCCCATCTTGGACCTCAGCCTCCTGAACCACTTCATAGAATACAAGAGGTTCAGGATGGTGATGCTGCCAGGCCTGATCCCCATGCTGCATCAGAGGGACTGGCTTTGTTCCATGGACGTGCAGGATGTCTACCTGCACATCCCGGTCCTTCCAGCTCACCAGAGATTTCTCAGGTTTGCTTTCTAGGGAGAGCATTACCAATTCAGAGCCTTGCCCTTCGGCCTCTCTTCAGCTCCGCAAGTCTTTGCAAAATGCCTCGCTTTATAGCTGCGGCCTTGTGGCACCAGGACTATTTCGTCTACTCCTACCTAGACGATTGGCTCCTAACTGCTCCTTCCAGAGCACAACTCCTGTCCACTCTGTCAGACACTTTTGTGATGTTTTAGAATCTAGACATCACACTGAACATCCCCCAAATCATGTCCTTGGCTGCCCAGCACCTTCAGTACATAGGGGCCATCCTAGACATAAAGAAAGGGAGAGCATTTCTTCCCCCAGACAGGGGTGCTCAACTATAGAACCTGACCCTTCAGGTCTCCTCCACCCAGGTTCCGGCTCGGACCATGCTCCAACTGCTAGGTCACATGGCGGCCGCCATAGTGACTATACCCCTGGCATGCTTACATATGCGGGTTCCTCAATGGACCCTCAGGACTAAGTGGGATCAAAGGTCGGACAACCTAGAGCAATCCATTCAGATTTCGAGAGCTGTGTCGCAGACTCTGTCCTGGTGGTAGACGGCTCCCAACCTAGCGGTTGGGGGTTCCTTTCCAGACTGCTTCACCGCAACAGATTCTGATTACTGATGCCTCCAGCCTTGGATGGGGAGCCCACTTCCCAAAATTGGCAAACGCAGGGCATGTGGTCGGCTCTAGAGTTGGCATTACACATCAACATCCTAAAGACGAGAGCGGTCCTCTATGCCCTTCAGGCCTTCCAGATGGACCTCACCCAGGGACCCTTCCTTGTGCAGATGGACAACATGTCTGTTTTATTCTACATAAACAAGTGGGAGGGATGCATTCCTACCCTCTGTGCCGAGAAGCGCTGAGGGTGTGGTACGGGGCCATAGATCATGGTCTCACCTTAACCGCGGTCCATGTTCCAGAGGTCCAAAATGCCTTAGTCGACGGACTCGGCAGATCCTGGTCCAGAAACCACAAGTAGGAACTACTTCAGGAAGTGGCAGACAGCCTTTTCGAAAGGTGGGATCATCCAGAACTGGACCTCTTTGCGTCCCTATGCAATGCCAAACTGCTCAATTTCTGCTCACTAGATCCAGGGCCTGGTGTTCTCTGGCAAGATGCTTTGTCTGTTTGTTGGACAGCGAGGTTTCTCTATGCTTTTCCTCCCTTTTCTCTGCTCCAGCAGGTGCTGTTCAAGCTTCAGGAGGAAGGAGCGGACATGATTTTGGTCACCCCACTTTGGCTGTGCCAGATTTGATTTCCCCTGCTCCAACAGCTGGCAGTGGAGCCTCCAATCCCTCTCCCCCTGTCTTCATGATTGCTCTCCCAGGAGCAAGGCACCCTAGTCCACCTAGACCTCAGATTCCTGCATCTTCATGTATGGCTACTGCAGACTTAGCGGTTTCCCACTATGGGGTCTCTCAGAGAGTCGCTGAGGTCTTGGTAGAAGCTCGTAAGCTTTTCACACATGCTACTTATGCCATGAAGTGGAAGCGTTTTTGCTTATTGGCACCAAGATGTTCCCTGGATTTGTTTTCCTGTCCGGTGAACTCTGTCTTGGAATATCTACTGTCTCTTTCTGATGCAGGGCTTCAATATTCCTTCATCAAGGTGCATCTTTCTGCCATCTCAGCTTACCATGCACTGGAGGAAGGAAGGGCTAGCGCCCAACTGGATCTGTCTGTACCTTCTTACGGTGTATACTGCACATGAAACCACCCATTTTGGATCCCAATCCCCCATGGGGCCTTCTGTTCATCCTAGAGAAACTCACTTTGCCTCCCTTCGAACCAGCTGTGGACTGCAAGCTACACTTTCTTTCGTGGAAAGTGTTATTTTTAATTGCTGTCACATCTGCTCAGAGGATTTCTGAGATCCAGGTCCTCATGTGTAAGGAGCCTTACTTAGTTTTTGACAGAGACAGGGTGTCTCTAAGAACTAATCCTAAGTTTCTTCCGAAGGTGGTGTCCGAACTTACCCTGAATCAGGACATCAACCTTCCTGTTTATTACCCGGAGTATTCGAATACGTGGGAGGCACTTCTCCATGCTGTAGATGTTCACAGGGTGCTCAGGTATTGTATAGACCACACCCGTTTGGTCCGTAAAACTGATCAGTTGTTTGTTGCCTTTGCTCCCATATCTCTGGGAGCACCAGTTACTAAGCAAACATTATCCAAATGGTTGGTTAATTGTATCATGTTCTGTTAAGAGAAATACAAAAAACCCTTAACGGGATCGGTGAAGGGACACTCCGCCAGGTGGGCTGCTGCCTCTTTTGCTGCCTTATGAAAGGTCTTGGCAGCTGACATTTGCGCGGTGGCAACTTGAAACTCAGTGCATACCTTCGTGAAGCACTACAATTTGGACATAGCCTCTAGAAGGAGAGCAGGATTCGGCCTAGTTGTTCTACAAGGCCTCCTTTCGTGAGGCTCTGATAGCTTCCCTACCTCCCTCCTGCAACTTTACCTTTTCCACTGCTTGGGACTCAGTCCTTATGGTATTGCCTGCTGCAAGAGCTTCAACTTGAAGTAAGATAGTACAGTTACATAAGAACTTAACCGTAACAGTAGATCTTTGAGAAGAGCTCTTGCAGCAGGTGCTGCTTTCCCTTCCTCCTTCCCCGTCCTGTCTTTTCCCTGTTGGGAACATTCAGAACTTCTCAGTTGTCCGGCAGGAGAAGTGAGGTGGGGCTAGGGGACCGCCCCCTTATACCATTGGTGGACGTCAGGGGCGGGCCGACGTCAGGGGGTGGTTCCCACTGGGTACTGCTGGCTAGAAGTTTTCCGTGGGGTCCTAGTGCCTGGCAACATAGTCCTTATAGTATTGCCTGCTGCGAGAGCTCTTCTTGAAGATCTACTGTTATGGTAGATTCTTACGTAACTGTACTTTCTGGTACCCCAGTCTCCTCAGCAGCAGACCTCCATGGCATCTGCCTCTCCGCCCGGACCTGCTCTCAGGGGAAGGTCCTCCACCTGAACCTTCAGTCCCTGCACCTGACAGCCTGGTTCCTCAGCAGCTAGAGTTCTAGGCTTTGGGTCTCTCTGAAGAGGTCCTTCATGTCATTGAGGCCTCTCAGAAGGAGTTGAATCACCAGTGCTATGCCTTCAAGTGGAAAAGATTTTCCATTTGGTGCCAGGGCAAGGAGATGGACCCCTTATCCTGCCCAGTCTCTAGCATCCTGGACTACCTGTGGTCTCTCTCCCAGTCAGGCCTTCGGTCAATGACCCTCATGGTGCAGCTGGCAGCTACCAGGGCTGGTATGCCGACGACGGCTCAGGAGAAGATGGTAGGGTGCTTTTTCAAAGGCGTTGACCACTTGCCCTCACTGGTGTGTGAACCTCCACCTTGGGACTTGTTGCTTGTTTTGGCGATGCTTATGGGCAAGCCGTTCGAACACATGCAGAGGTGTGAGATGTCACACGTGTCGTGGAAGAGTGCCTTTTTGGTGGCTGTCACCTCCGCCAGAAGGATTAGTGAACTGCAGGCACTTTCAGTGGAGTCTCCTTACCTGGTCTTTCACAAGGACAAGGTTGTCCTCCACCCCAACCCAAAGTTCCTCCCGAAAATAGTTTTAGAGTTGCACCTTAATCAGGTGATGAATCTCCCGATATCCTTTACCAACCCAACCTCAGAGGCTGAGCACAGGCTGCATTTGTTGGAACTGAGCTGAGTGCTTGCATACCATAAGTAGTGCATGGCTGGAGTTTGGGGAGAGGTTCACCACTTATTGTCACCTGCACTGAAGCCGCACCTGGCAGACCAGCAGCTAAGTGGACAATTGACAGGTGGATAGTCTCCTGCATCAACTTCTGCTGGTACTATGTCATAAGGGTGAAAGGAAAGGGTAAATGCACAATGGGCGACAGCATAAAAGGGCAACCATAAGTTGTGCAACAGACCAGTAGGGCATCAGTAAAAAGGGGGACATATGGTGGAAAAAAAGAAACACCACAAGAGATGTACAGAAACAGTGTTTTGCAGGGGGCTTTGCTCCCTGCATCCCCTCACTATAGACAAGCATCCTCTGAGCCGCAGCCACCACCACACAAGCGGTGCTCATATGATCCGAGGCTTTTTTGTCACAGGTTGCCCAAATTGCTGTCGCCCTTTTGACATCACCCTTTTCCATTTGCCCTTATCACCGGACACCACCTCTGCTATAGGTTGGCTGGTGGGGAGCCTCCTATTGGGTTTAGGGCTCATTCCACTAGACATACTGTATCACTGCCTCAGTGGCTGCTTCCAGGGATGCCCCTATCCAGGAAATCTGCAGGGCTACTACCTGAAAGTCAGCACACACCTTCATCTCTCATTACCACATCAAACTTGAGTCACACCGGGATGCTGGTTTTGGGGCCTCGGTTCTCCGGTCTCTTTTCCCTAAATAGGGGGTGTGCGCCTTGCCCTCTCCTATTGGTGAACTGCTAGGAGTCTGCCAGAAGTGTGGATAATACACCATATCCATGCCCCTAGAAATTAGGGTTACCTACCTGTAACTGTAGTTCTAAGAGTGGTATATGGTGTACACCCACACAACCCACCCGACCTCCCCTGGCAAGTGGTACACCAGTTTTACTTCCAGCGTGTAAGATCTGACGCCATGGGGTGGTGCCAAGGAGGATACCACCTGAGTGGGTGGGAGGAGCCAGCTTGAAGACCTTCTGGCCAGATTTAACGGGGAAAGGAATTCTGCCAGAAGTGTGGATGTACACCATGTACCACTCCTAGAACTATGGTTACAGGTAGGTAACCCTCATTTTCTTCTCCCAGGGTACTGGCAGGGCACTTTAGCCCCTGCTAGCTCTCCTCGACTGACTGCCATCTTTTCCTGGGAGTCACCTGCCACTCCACGGCTTGTCCCTTGTGGCTGGGCCAAGTGGGGGAGCCCCCCTCCCAGTCCAGATCCTGTTCCTTGCAGCAGCAGTTCCAGGGCAGTGGTGCTGACAAGTGCATTTGAGCAGGGCTTCCTGGTGCAGCAATCCCTATTTTCCTGTTTTTCTCCTCTTAGTCGGCAGTCTGCTGATGCAGTAGTGCATTTGCATGGTAGTACACACAGACTGCGCTCTGACAGACCGCTAATCCCGAGTTTGTGACACTTCTGCTGGCCTATAACCTCGCTTCTACATGTTGCACACTTAATAAATACTTAGATATTTTCCTGTATAATGTTTGGTTGGCAATCCTGTCTCTGGGATATCATTTTCACTGGATCTCTGAGTTTCTTAAGTTGACTTTTAAGTATAACTTTAGGATTCATTTTTTTCTAAATGAGAGGAAACTATTTTTTATGTACTTGTATAATTATTGATGAAAGAATTAGCATCTAGGGTTTATGACAGACAAGTATTTTTTATTGCATGGAAATGTCATGATGATGATCTTCAGGGGTATCTCAGTCATCAGGTAACACTGTAGGAACTTCACCGTCAGTGAAGGGGAATCCACATGGAAGATTTTCAGCAGTACAACTGGGGCTGCCCACACTGTCAACCTCCGTCGACGTCATCAACCCTATAAAGGTGTGAGTGGCCCTGCGCTCCCTCCACAGTTTTTTTCCGCTGTCAACTCGCTCGCATGGGTCTCCGTGGAAGCTCCGTTGCAGTATTCACACCTTTTTTTGCCTACGGCTTTTCTAACTTTATTCTTCAGAATCTCATTCTCAAAAGATTCCTACGACTTGTTTATGTCGAGAGTTAATCCTTCAACTTCTCTCTTCCGTCGCTGCCACTGAGGAACAAAGATTGCCTCCACAGACGAACACTTTCTCTGTGTCTGCTGTCTTGGGCCTGACCACAAAGTTTCTGACTGTGAGCTCTGCCAGAAGTTTAACCAAACAACCCTCAGGTGATGCAGAAAGGCTCTCAAAAATTTCCTGATGGATCAACAGGTAGCCAGTTCTGGGCAGGGGTCCTTCGGGGTCCTGGTCTCCCAGTCGCCTACCAGATCTTCGAGTTCCCAGGCCTCCAAGGCCTCAGGGAAAAGTCACAAATAAGACCAAAATCACAACCGCTCTCCCTGGAGCCGATCTCCTTCCCCATTGGTCTCTCCTTGGGGGCCTTCGTTGGCTGCGGCTGCACCAGACCCATACCGACAGCATCCATGCCTGATTCTAAGGACAGTCAGCTGTCAACCTCCAGGTCGTTGGACCCTCTGTCATCGATGACGACTCTCCTATCGAGGACTGCCCCTTCTCCTACTCGGGCTACAAACTCCTCAGGTTCTCAACACCCAGCTGGTGAGTCATCGACATCCGTGCCATCAACCCCCATCAATGAACACCGTCGACCTAAACAAAATTATGGTCAAATTTGCCAGTGTGATTGTGCAACAGCTGGGTGCTCTTAGGCCCTCCTCGCCGACACCATCAATGGCAGCTTCATCGTTGACACCTACTCATCGGCCACGGGAAGCCCCCCGTAGGCCATCATTGGCAGAGCCGACACCAGACCCAGATCTAGAGGAGGTCAACGTTGAAGAGGAGTACCATCCAGACCTCATTCTTCTTGAGGATGAGGAGGAAGAAATCCTTGTCTCTTACAGGTCTACTGCTTCTTCTGTCAGTGAGGATTCAGTGAAGCACACACCTACATCTCCTCCTGAGGACCCCACATTTTTCAATGTGATGAAGCAGCTGTCCTCAGCCATGGGCTTCCACACTGAGGAAGATGATGCCATCATGAAAGAACTGATGGACTTCCTGGAGATTCCAGAATCTCCCCCAAAGATCATTCCTCCAGTCTTACCAGCCTTGAGGAATGCAGCCAAGTCAGCCTGGCACAGACCAGACATGGTGCCAGCTATGCCTCGCAGGATGGACAAACTTTATTGTGCCCCTCAGGGTTTCCCCTGCTGTACTGCCCAGCCTGAGAAAGACTTGGTGGTCATCAAGGCAGCTCATGACAGGTCTAAAGCACCTAAGCACCTTGGTTCTCTTTCCCCAGACAGAGTCTTGCAAAATCAGCCTCTGGGGTAGAAGGGTGTATGCTTCCTCTAGGATTGAGGATTGCAAACTATCTGCCACACATAGTAAAGTACCAGAATGCCAATTAGAAGGGCAAGGCTGCTGCCGAGGACCTTCCAGATGGCACTCAAGAGCAGAAACTGCTTCAGTGACTTCAGGCTGCAGGGGATGTTACTAAGCATCTCCTCAGAGCTCTGTATGATATGGCTGACACCATTGCCAGGGCAGCTGCCATGGGCATAAGCCTACATAGGCACTCCTGTTTAGAGTATCCAGTTTTGTGGCCGATATGCATAAGCTGTTTGGCCCCGATCACAAGCCTCGGGCAGGGCCCTCAAGTCTGTCCACTCCATCCACCACTCCCAGCCTAGGGGGTAGAGGGCACCCTCCTTTTCACAAAATGAACAATAGACACAGGACAGCTCCCTGACTCCAAGGGAAATGCAGAGCCCAGGCTGCTTTGCGCACCCCCTCTGGTGCCAGAACAGCAGCCAAGTGCCCCAGAAGTGAAGGACCAGCCCCTGTGGCTGGCTCCACCTCTGCTTGACTCCTTGCCAGACCTCCCTCTTCTGGTGGTGGTTGGAGGTAGGTTCTCTCTCCACCTGAATCAGTGGAGAACCATAACATCGAATGCATGGATTCTGTGGATCATAGAAAGGGGGCACATCTTGGAGCTCATCGAGCAGCCTCAAGAAACCCCACTCTTGCCCTCCTGTTATCCTTGGCTCGCCTGTCTGTTCTCCAGGAGGAAGTACAGTCCCTTCTGTGCAAGCAGGCCATTGAGCCAGTGCCCAGGTGCCAAAGAAACAAGGGGTTTTATTCCAGATTTTTCCTGGTCCCCTAAAGGACCGGTGATCTGAGGCCTATCCTATATCTCAAGGACCTCAATCTGTATGTCCAATACAAAAAGTTCCAAATGGTAACTTTGCAGGCCTGATGCCCCTTCTCAAAAGAAGGGACTGGCTCTGCTCACTGGACATGCAGGATACCTACCCGCACATCTTGGTCTTTCCTCCTCACAGGAAGTTTCTCCATTTTACCTTTCAGGGCGAATATTATCAGTTCAAAGTGCTGACCTTTGGATTGTCTTCAGTGCCGCTAGTCTTTTCCAAGTGCTTAGCAGCTGTCGAAGCAGCTCTCACAAGGTAGGTACTGTATGTTTTTCCCTTATCCGGATGACTGGCTCCTAAAGGGCCTGTGCAGGGAACAGCTTTTGCTGACTCTGGAGTGAACTCTCCAACTCTTCCACTCCCTGGACATCACTGTCTGTCTGCCCAAGTCAGTTCAGGTACCGTCCCAGAGGCTGCAGTATACAGGGAAGCTTCTGGACTCCACATGGGGAAGGCCTTCCTGCCCCAAAACAGGGCGGAGTGCCTTATAGCTCAAGCTCAGGAAGTCGCCCAAAGTCATTACATTCCTGCCAGGGTATACCTCAGATTGCTGGGCCTGATGGCAGCTGCCATACCCACTGTTCCACTGGCCAGACTTCAGATGCACATTCTCCAGTGACCCTCCAGGGAACAGTGGAACCAGCGCATGGATGAGTCAGATCAACCAGTCCTAGTCTCCTTCCCACTATGCAAGGTGCTGCAGTGGTGGATGGACCCCTTGAATCTGCTTCCAGATCTCCCCTCAGCAGATCCTAACCACAGATGCCTCAGGTCTGGGCTAGGAAGCACACCTGGGTCCCTTCCAGGCTCTTGCTTGGTCCCAGTGGAAAACCTCCCTGCATATCAATGTCTTGGAAATGAGGGTGGTGCTCTACGCCATACAGGCTTTTCAGGAACACCTCACTCTGGGTCAGCTGCTGGTGCAGTCAGACAATCTAAGCATTGTATGCTACATCAGCAAGTGGGGGGGACTTATTCGTACCCTTTGCAGGGAGGCCATGAGAGTACGGTACTGGGCGCTGGATCAGTCTGACACTCTGCAGTCCATGTGCCAGGCATGTTAAACACTTTGGCAGACAATCTTAGCAGGACTCAGTCCAGCATGCAGAAATGGGAGCTTCTCTCATCCATCGCCTGTTCAACAGATGGGGTCGTCCAGAGTTGGACCTTTTTACAACCCCAGTCAATGCAAAGCTGCCCAATTTCTGCTCGCTAGATCCAGGGTCTGGTGTTTTCTGGCGAGATGCACTGTCCCTCTCCTGGAGCAGAAGGTTTCTTTATGCCTTCCCTCTGCTTCCTCCAATTCAGAGGGTGCTAATCAAGTTGCAGATGGAGGGGCCAGCATGATCCTGGTAGCTCCATCTGGCCTTTATAGATTTGGTTCCCTCTGCTCCAGCAGATGACAGAGGAACCTGCAACTCCTCACCCTCTTTGCAGGAATCTGCTGACCCGGGCTCAGTGGACCCTGGTCCATCCCAACCTCAGATCCCTCCATCTGCATTCCTGGCTCCTTAGGACATAACCATTGCCAGTTTCGGGGTCTCTAACAGAGTGGTGGACGTTCTAGTGACCACCCAGAAGCCTTCCACTTCAGCCACAATGCCATGAAGTGGAAGTGATTTGCCATCTGGGCAGCCAAACATAATTTAGACCCTTTCACCTGCCTGATGAGCCAGATCCTGGACTACCTGATCTCTCTCTCTGACTCAGATATCCAGTACTCCTCCCTCAAGGTGCCCCTTTCAGCTATTTGTGCATTTTATGAGCCTGTGGGTGACCGCACAATTGCTCAGCTGGATGTCTCCCATACCTTCCTAAGGGGCATCCTGTATCTGAAACTCCCAATCAGTTCTCCTGTCCTGGCTTGGAATTTGAATTTTGTTTTGGAGAAGCTGACCCTGTCTCACTTTGAGGCAATCGTGACTTGCAATTTACACTTTCTCTCTTGGAAAGCTTTATTTTTAGTTGCCATTACTTCTGCTTGAAGAATTTCAGAGCTTCAGGCCCTCTGGTGCAAGGAGACTGATTTGATTTTTCACAAAGACAGGGTGCCTGTGCACAAATCCTAAGATCGTACTTCAAGGGGGCTCTTGCAGTAGGCAACACCATTAGGACTAAGCCACCAGGTGCTAAGACCACACAGAAAACATCTAGCTAGCAGTCTACAATGGGGAACCACCCTGACGTCAGCAGGTGGACGTCCGCCAGTGGTATAAGAGGGGCAGTCCCCCACGCCCACCTCAGTTCTTTTCCCACCGTCGACCTGCGCTCGTCGGATCTAGCAGAACATTGCTTCAGTCGACCGCCATTTCTAAGTATAACTTAGAGATTTTTGTTATTTTTTGATTTATATTTCACCTTTTTTTTGTCAGCTGCATGTCTTCACCGACCTTCTCTGCGGATACCTGCAAATCTAAATGTGCCTGTGGCAGACAGATTCCAGAAAAGGACGGCTATTCTTCCTGCGTCATCTGCCTAGGCTCGGATTATGATACTGAAGCCTGCTAATCCTGTCAGAAGTTTAACCAGGCCACGCTGAAATGACGCCAGAAGGTTCTGGAGGCCCATCTCCTTCAACAGAAGTTGGCCACCATGGAGAAAGAGCTGCAGGCCCGAAGTGCAACCTGGGAGACCTCTTCTGAGGCCACCACTTCTGCCAAGAAGAAGCACAAGAAACATCAGGACTGCGAGTAGTCCACTTCTGGGCCACGGTCACCTCCGGGAGCCATGGCCGATGCTAGGTCTTCTCCCCATTGGGGGGGATCGAACTCGGTGGCCACACCAGCCCTCCTTCCCTCTGGCTGCACCACCCCACCTTGATCACTGTGGTGGGCGGTGCTTCTGCGGGTTTGGGGGACTTTTCCTCTGTCCTGCTGCCCCTGTCATTCAGGCCCTTTCATCCTCAGGGTCCTCAGCCAAGTGGCTGGACACCAGTACATCAACTGATGCCAGTCTGGCCCTGTGTCTTTTCCGGATCCCTGTTTGGGGTCTGACAATGGTCCTCCAGACTGACGCCAGCTGTTGCCCGCTCCTGAAGGGCCAGAGCCCATGCTCTGGGGGGGTCCACCGCCGGGTGCCTCTCGCCCCTTAGCTGCTGCCGGTGGTCCCTATTCCGGGACTTTCCCACCAGGCACTGGCAAAGCTGCCATCCACCAGCCCTTTCCTCTCAGACTTGGCACTGGACCACCCACTGCCAGGACCCACCGGTCCTCCTTCCTCAGACCAGGCACCTCCAGCTGTACCACCTCCAGACTTTCCTTCAGATCCCCAGGCACTGCCTCAGAACCCAGATCATCCGGGGCCATCGCCCGACCAGCAGCCACCAGCGGGTATGACTCCTGGCTGTCCTCCGGGCCTCTCTTTGGGCTTGAATCTGGGCCTCCCGTCCGGTCCATCCAGACCATCGTTGGGTCTTTTGTATGATGATCTGATGCATTACCCCGTGCTGGATTGTACCTATCTCCTAGCATTCCTTTATTGAACACTGGCTGACTACAATGCCTTTCTCAATGCCTGGAGGGTGTCCGCTACACACTTGGCACCAGCCTGGACAATGCCGACAGTCCCTTCCCCGATGCGAGATCCTCCTTCACTGGATAAGGAAGCTCCTTCTCCTCCTTCAATGGAGCCCCTACTGGACGCTGGAACTGTCACTGGCTCCGGCCTGTCGCTATCCCAGCGCCCCATTTCAGGGTCCGAATGCTCAGTAGATGTGGCATCAGACTCTTTGGAGCCTCTGGGTTTCTCTACCTCACTTGCCCCCGGAGGAAGTGCGGGTTAAGGACATCCCTAAATTCTCTCCAGAGGACCCTTCCTTTTTGGAGGTGAGGAAGCTGATCCAGACCTCTCAAGGTTGGTGTATGGAGGAGCAGGACCCCCAACGTCACCATCTGGCAGAACATTTGCACCTCCCGGAGGTCGCATCAGTAGTAATCCCACCTTTAGTGATCCTCCATGACGATATTAACTCTACCATTTGGCAGCAACTGGCATTGGTCCTTCCCACGCCCAAGAAGGCAGATCGGTTATACCATGCCCTGATGACCTACCTCATTTCGATACCCATCCTAAGGCTGACCCCTCTGTTTTATCAGATGCCCATCACAAATTCCTGGAGTCTAGACACCAGAGTGACTTCCCTCCGGACAGGGAATCCAGGCAATTGGACATCCTAGAGCAAAGCGTCTATGCTTTTTCCACCCTGGCCTTACGTATCCAGAATTATCTTGCTCACATGATGGTGCATCAACAGTCTCTTTTGGACAAGCAGGGGACACAGTACAAACTTTACCAGATTCCCCTGCTAAGACTCAGTTGGAACAGTTACTTTGCTCTGCTTTCAGTGTGGGTTTTTCACACCCTTCGCACGTCTTATGATATGATGGACATCTCCATTTGGTGCATGGCAGCAGCCATATGCCTCCAGCATCATGCCTGGCTTCTCCTGTCTGACTTCGCCCCAGATGTTGAGGCCTCCATTATGGATGCCCCAGTCCGCAGCCATTCTCTGTTAGGGGGATATGTCCAAGATTTGCTTTCCTCCTTACAAGAGTTAGACAAAGCCCTCTGTACCGGGTCTTACAGCCAGCAGAGCAGGGCATGCCACCCTGCCCTTCATCATCCTATGTCCGGGATCCCATCGCCAGCAGTCCTCCAGGCCTCAGAGCAAGTGCCGGGCCTGTTCTGTTCTAATCACTCCAGCCTGCAAAGCTCACAGGACCAAGGCAACTGTGCTTTCTGCACCTACTGCCTCCTCTTGACTCCTGGTACAACACCCCTTCTCCAGCAGGGACACTGGAGGAATGAGTGGGAGGGGGCCAAGTTGCTCCTTCCCTCTAGAAGATCATTTCAGCTCTTTCTATTGAAATAACAGAAACATCTCAGATGTCTTTTTAGGGGGCCTATGGCCCATGATCCCGTCCCTCTGGTGGGGATCCTTGTTTCCCTGTCAGTAAGGGCAAGTCTAAGACTCCTTCTCCCTTCTGTCACCTACAGGTGCCGGAGGATGCAGGGGGCCTCCAGGTGGTCCTGGATCTATGCCCCCTGTTCCAGTGATCGGGGCTTCTGCTCTGGTCTCTTCCTAGGGATCCAGATATGCACTCTTCCTTAGTAGGACGCTTACCTACATCCACAGGCCTTTTTGTTTAACAGTTACAGACGGCACCTCACTGGGGTCAGGGAATTCTTCCCCCTTCTTGCCATCCTGGCCACTTATCCCCAGGACCCCTCCAGACCCTCTACCGGATGATCCAGACAGTTATCCTGTCACCAGAGCCACTACTGGTGTCTCCCCAGGCCCGTTTCCCTTGCTGGCTCTCTTTTGAGGCCCGTATCATCGGTGCCCACTTTTTTGGCTTCTGGGCTGCTACAGTTGGGCATGACTGGGCTCCTATGTGGCCCAAGTCTTACTTTCCTCTCAGACAGGGTGCAATTCCTTGGGAAGTGGGCTGCGGGTGCACCTCCCCCATCACCGGACTGCAGCCTGATTCTTCTGCTGACCACTGAGCCCTTTATCTGGGGTGATTCCTGTGGTAGCCCTGTCCGGGCCCTCTAGTACCCTTTCCGCGTGCGGATCGTTGGGGTCCAGTGGGCTCAGAGATTGACTGGTCTCAGCCATCTGGTCCAGTTCTTGCTCTGATGGAGAAGACCCTCCCTCCAGGGACACTAATCCTGGACGGAGCTTCCCCTGGCCACTCAGGTGCCCTGGTAGCCGATGGAATTTGTCTACCTGCCCGGCTGTCCAGCCCCAGCTCCCTCTGGAGTCACCGCTACCTGACAATAGGTATGCATGTGTTCCAGTGCTTCTTCCTGTTGGAGGAGTCCCCGCTCATGTCTCCTTTCCCCGGAGACCGGGCAGTCTGGGTGTGGGCCCATAAGCTATGGCCTTTGTCGGTCAGCCTTACAGGCAACCAGAGTCCCAGGTAGCCTGACTGACATTCCCAGCCGTACGCAGGCTTAGTTTCACTGGCAAGTTCGCCGTATGTCGGACTGGTTCCAGTGCTTAGTAAAAGGGGGGTAGGATGACCACTTTCAGGTCAACCTATGCCCCCCATCCAAAACACTTCCTTCCAGCCCCTGCCCCTTCATTCCAGAGTCTAATTATGGTTTCAAAAAAAAAGGGGGGTGACATACTTGTGCCTGCTTCAGAGGATCTCCCCTTCTCACAGTCAGAGGTAGCAGGATGGCTCCTTAGCGAGCATCTGGGTGTCGCACCGGCAGTGGCTCCCCTTCTCTATCCTGCTTTCCATCGACATGTGGGTTTTAGTCCTTTGGACCTCAACCCTCCCTACCATTCCTTTTGGCTACCTCTACGTGTGGCTTTCTCTTGGTTCGGGAACCTCCTTTATCCATAATAGACTGCGGTTCTGTCAGAGGTGAGATACCATTTACCAGAGTCCCCCCCCCCATTTTGTCATGGAGGAACCACTGGTCATTCTGAAACACTTCTAAGAGTTGGTACTCCTTCTCATCTCCTGTTCCCAGGTTTGGGGGCACCTCCTGCTCCTGTCAAGCTCAGAAGGTCCACCCCTCTGCAGTCTCTGCCCTTCACTTTTCGGATGTGAGCGAGACTGGGGTCCTGTGATGGGTCTCCTACTTCTTTCAAGGATTCACCCTCGGCAAGGCTCCTACTGCCTCCGACTGTGGTCTCTACACCTCAGAGGACTTCCAAAACCTTTAGGCTCCTGGGTTTTTGGAGTCCTAGTTTTTTTTCTTTCACAAGGTCTAAATGGCTTTGTGTTTCCTTCCTCAGCCCTTACCAGGCTAGGGCCTGTCCTTTTCCTGATTCAGATTATGCCTTTACAGACAATCTATTTAGAGTATTCTCCTCAGTGGGATGCACCTCTACATTACCCCCAAGATAGGCACAATCTTGGGCGTATAGGCCCACTGGATTATGCCACTTCGGCAGTCCACTAGTCTCTCTTTTCTCCTCGCTCCCTAGGGGGAGCCACTAGGGTTGCTATGCTAGGCTGGTCACAGGGGTTAATACTCTGCCCCTTGTTTAGCCCTCTTTCCTGCATCTGCCCCCTCCTCGGGTTTGCTGCGGGCCACTCCTTCGGGAGTTCAGCCACATCCTTTGCACTCTTCGAGGTCATGTTTACCATGACTATCCACTTGACAGCCTCCTGGGAGTTTGCCCTCCCTTGCACTAGGCAGGGCAGTCGGGGGCTACTTTCATCACTCGGGGCTGACGGACTAGTGGCCCTCCTTGGCCTTCTGTCCTTTTCTGCCTACTGCAATCCTTTATCTACTCCCAAGGGTTCTCTCCTTCCTTTCAGCACTGCTTGGGACTCGGTCCTAATGATGTTGTCCACTGCAAGAGCCCCCTTGAAGTAAGATAGTACAGTTACGTAAGAACTTACCGTAGCAGTAGATCTTCAAGAGGAGCTCCTGCAATAGGCATGATTTTCCCTTCCTCCATCCCCCTGCTGTCTCTATCTCAGCCATTCTGTGGTTCCAGGAGTCCTCTCTCTCTCTCTGTCTCCCCCGTCTGACCTTCTCACAGGTCTCTGGCGGGAGATCTGAAGTGGGCGTGGGGGGCCACCCCTCTTATACCACTGGTGGCCGTCGACATGCCGATGTCAGGGGTGGTCCCCCGTTGTAGACTGCTAGCTAGAAGTTTTCCGTTTAGTCCTAGCACCTGGAAGCTTAGTCCTAATGATGTTGCCTACTGCAAGAGCGTCTCTCGAAGATCTACTGTTACGGTAAGTTCTTATGTAACTGTACTTTTCTCCCTAGGGTGGTCTCAGAGTTTACACTCAACTAGTCTATCCACTTTCTTGTTTATTTTCCCTGAGTGTGCCAATTCAGGGGAAGCACTGCTCCATATGTTAGATGTGTGCAGAACTTTGAAGTACTGCCTGCTTCAGACCAAGGAATGTTGAAAGTCGAAGCAGCTGTTTGTTTCTTTCACCCCAGGTAGAGAGGGCATTTCAGTTTCTAAGCAATGTTTATCAAAATGGTTGGCAAACTGCATTGTATTCTGTTACAATAAGTACAGCAAAGAATTTCCTGGTGCTGTCAAAGCTTATTCCACAAGGGGCATGACTACCTCTATGGCCTGTTTCAAAGGGGTCTCAGCCACTTACATCGATGCAGCAGCCACGTGGAGCACCATCCATACCTTCACCAAGCACTACAGTCTGAACATTGCATCAAGTGCCCACTCAGGTTTTGGCAGGGTTGTGCTGCAGGGCCTCCTGTCTAAAGTGTATGGTGTGCTTTCCTCCCAGTCTGTCTGTCTGCACCTGTAACTGCTCAGAACTCATTTCTGCGGTGCTACCCGATGATTGCGATACCCCGCAAAGAAGATAGAACAGTTACACAAGAACTTACCATAACAGTAGATCTTCGAGGGGATCTCAGTCATCGGGTATGCTTTCCCTCCCACCATTCCCCTTCTTGGGCTCCTGTCTAGGAACTGGCTGTCTGGTGTATCCAGCCTTTCATTTAGGCATGGGCACCTCTCTCTCTCTGTCTCTTCGGTCCCCCATGGCACCAGCTTGACTCCCTTAGTCTCCGGGGGAAAGAACTGAGGAGGGAGTGGGGTCACTTCCACCTTTATAGGGTTAATGACAATGACGGCGTGGGTGGCCCCAGTTGTACTGCTGAAAATCTTCAGTGTGGATTCCCCTACACTGACAGGGAAGTTCCTACGGTTTTACTTGATGACTGAGATTCCTTCGAAGATCTACTGTTGCAGTAAGTTCTTACGTAACTCTTGTTTTTGAAGTATCTTTAATATATTTGGGGGGTAATTTTGTATGTCACTACTTTGAGTTAACTCCATACTGCTAGTTTAAAGAGCACCTTTCATGGTCCTTTTGACTTTTATACATAAATTACCCCTTCTTGCATTGATTCTGGAACTGTATTTCATTACTGTCCGCTGCAGTTAGTTTTTGCATTCTGAGCTGCTAAAAACTGCAGGGTGTACCAGAGCTTCTATAGCAAGTCTGGTGTTGCTGTGGGCCCAGGGTTGTACTGCTGACATCACTATAGAGCAGAGTCAATTTAACACAAAAAAAAAAACCTGACAAGACATTTGGATTTTGGCATAATGCACTGCTAACAGGGAGTCTTGGGGAAGGGGGAACACAGTAAGTACACTGAATACTGGTAGTTTTCCCTCGCAGAAATGTTGCAACTGCACAGTGTGAGTCACTCATCTGCCCTATAGTGATGTCATCAGGAGCCAACAGCCCAGCAACTGAACAGCAAAGGCAAGTGCAAATCCAAATTATGGAAGGCAGAGTAAACCTTAGCCAAAAATAACAAATGCTCACACCCTTTCAGGTCTAGTACTGCACATAATGACTACAAGCTGTAACTTTTTGGACCATTATGAAAGGTGCTCTTTAAGCATCATTATGTTGACTTGTTACAATGAAATGCAGGTTCATTTCCCCTTTTTTTCATGAAATTTGTATTTGAGTTGCCTCTCTTTTATAAAATACCTGCTTGATTCACTGGCTTATTTGACCCAGCAAAAAATAATGGCACACTCCCCCATCAACCCACTGCCCCTGGGACTGTTTTATATAGGGCACCAGTTCCCACAGGCCCTGCTCCCCCTCCACCCCCATGCCTATCCAATCCATTTTGTTTCCTTCTTGTCTGTTTTTCTAGCTCCAAGTTAGGTACATCCCTTAAACTGAAACCCTTCTTTAATTTTGGAGCAGTTGTGCCATTTAGCCGGTTAAATGAATGCATCAGTATTTCTGAGCAGGTCATTTAGGCACTTTAAAAACAAACTCTGGTCAGAGCCAACATGGCTGCTATACTGCTTTAAGAGCACTGGAAGAGAGCTTAATGGCGTTCAGAAACAAATGGAGCCCGACTAATTACCCAGCTTGTTCAGATCCTGAATAATGGGATTACTAAAGGAATCACTGGTAGTAGAGTGGATGTGGATACACTGTAAATTAGGATGTTTAAACAGCATAAGTTATTCATCCTTGTGGGTGGACATGAAGGACCTTGAGTCCCACCTGACCTTAAATTGCTAAGTTACACTGCCTCGCAGGGGTGGGCATGAAGGATCCAGAGCCCCTTCTGACCTTAAACTGCTATGTTACGCTGCCTATTTTACAATAGAGCTGTCAAGTTGCTGTCATCTTCTCCCGGTCTCCTCAATGCACTGGGAATGTTAAAAGCAGAGGAAAGAGGACTGTCAATTTTAGTGTACTGCATCTCAAGTGACTGTCCCTGTCAGTTAATTGTACAGAATGGTCACACAAACAGTGAGCAAAAAAGCACTACCCAGCTTGCCCTGGCTACCCACCAAACAACACCAGCAAGGCGAGATCCTGGATACCATAATTCCTACCAGTTGCAGCACCTCTGTCATAAACAACAAAGTTTCTGTTAGCAAGTTTCAGCACTGAACTCTACATACTTTGGTTATCCATTTACAGCTGCCTACAACTACCATGTGTTAACATTAATTGCATGAAGAAATGCATATAAGGTTCCAGATTTTAATGACACAACAATCTGCATTTCCTCATAAAACTCTGATGCATAAAAAGTACAAATAATTTAACTAAGACACTGTTCATGTTACTTGAAAAGTGTATATCCTTCCAGCTGCCTGGAATAAATTACAAGAGACACTAAAAATTCAGACTCTTGTCACGCTAAATGCTTTTAAGTGGTTACAAAGCAAAATCCAAACTGTCACGTGTAATTGTTCCTAATATGACCTCCCTCTTCCTGTGCCTGTTTCTACACTGCACTTTTTGATTCCATAATGAAAATTTGTCACACTTATTTAGTTGATAGAAACATAGAATTTGATGGCAGATAAGGACCGCTTGGCCCACTTAGTCTGCCCATTTCCCTACCTGATGGATAAGCTGCAGATTCTAGTTAATCAACAGCTTACTTCCTCCTACCCCCCATGCATTCTTGAATTCTTCCACTGTTCCTGACTCCACAACCTCCTCAGAAAGGCTGTTCCATGCATCCACAACCCTCTCTGTGAAAAAATACTTTCTAACATTACCTCTGAGCCATCCCCCCTCTATCTTCAAATTGTGCCCCCTTGTTCTTGCACATCTCTTCTTCTGAAAGATGCTATCCTCTTGTACTTTGTTAATTCCCTTGAGATGCTTGAAAGTTTCTATCATGTCCCTCTCCCCTTTCCTCAAGGGTATACATATTAAGCTGCTTTAGTCTCTCCTCGTATGTCTTCTGGTGCAGACCCTGCACCATTTTGGTTGCCCTCCTCTGAACAGCCTCCACTCTATGTCTTTGCGGAGATGGGGTCTCCAGAATTGCATGCAGTACTCCAGATGGGGTCTCACTAACTGTCTGTATAGAGGGATAACAACTTCCTGTTTTCTACTGTTGATGCCTCGCCCTATGCATTCCAGTATCCCCCCAGCCCTCCTTACTGCCTTGTCACATTGCTTGCCTACCTTTAGGTCATCTGATATAATTACTTCTAGGTCTCTTTCGATTTTTGTTGTTATTAACTCACCCCCCATTGTGTACTCTTCTCCTGGGTTTTTGTTTCCCAGATGCATTACCCTGCACTTCTTTGCATTGAATCTGAGCTGCCGCATATTTGACCATTCCTCCAACCTTGCCAAGTCCCTTTTCATCCTTTCCATCCCATCTTGTGTATCAACCCTGTTGCAGATCTTTGTGTCATCTGCAAAGAGACATACCTTTCCTTCCAGGTGCTCTCCAATGTCACTTATAAAGACATTAAAGAGGACCTGTCTGAAAAGTTCTGCCTTGCCATGTCAATTTCTTATTTTTGTAAGTGCCTTTAGCATTATTATTTTGTACTATTAGCATTATTCATTTGTCCTCAGACTTAGAAACTGTATATGTAATATGGATTGTACTGTATGTTGTCTTTGCCTTGCCGATGTATCTGTTTATAAAGGATGTCCTTGCAAATGAGGTTGCTCAACAGATCCTGTCTGTTCACAATAAACTGAACTGAAATCAACTCATAGGTCTCATAAGTAATACAAAGCACTTTTTTAGACTTTCGTCCATTTAGCTTGCTATTTCCAGGTCTGTACTTCAAGATTAGTATGCTACAGGACTCTGCTGCTATGATTATCTAAGGACTCTAACTTGGTTTTGAAAATGTCCATAGTGGGACTCTACTACATCTTTTGGTAATGAGTTCCATATAGGCACTACTCTTTGGCTGAACCAATATCTACGTCTTTTTAGCCTCCATTTATTTTGTTTGAGTTGTAACTCATGTCCTTGTGGCATGAGTTTTTTGTTTTAATTCCAGTCCTAAGTTTTCCATCAGATTATGATCTGTAAAGGCTCTGTATATGAGGAACATGTCCCCTCGCCATCTCCTATAACTCAGGGAATACAGATTTAACTCTCTTATCCTGTCCTCATAAGGCAATACACCCAAGCCCCGAACTGCTCTGGTTGCCCTCCTCTGTACCCTCTCCAATCTCACTATGTCCACTTTTTAGGGCTGTGGGAGGAGCTTACAGCTATTTTGCGAGAGCTCTGTAGCTCTGAAACTGGACGATCTCACAACAGCTTCCGTTGGACATTTGGAAGTATCCTTACAAAATCCCAATGCAGCTTAAGCCCCTCCACCATGATCAGCCTATGGAATAACAGCTGCACTATTTCGGCTGTTACTTCCGCATTCCGATGTGTGAACTGCGCATGCACATGACTCGTGTGCTTGCGCAGTTCCACGGTGCCGCCGTGCTGCGAAGGCAACATGCCATTCACTATTCGTTACCCCCACGTCATTCCCGACATCTAATGTCGCGACACTGGGAGCCACCCCAGTGTGCGGAATTTGTTTTTTTCCTGTAAATTAGAAAGCGGTCCCTTACCACTTTTTTCCTCTGTGCCTCCTGCCCAAGTTATGCCTGACATCGGGGTGCCCAATTCCCATGTCGGCATTCATGTGGCACACTGGAAGCCCACTCCAGTGTGCCGAAATGTTTTTTTTTTTCTGCATTTGCTGTACGTTAGAAAACGGTCCCTCGTTGTCATTTTTTTTACACCTGTAAAATGGAAAATGGTCGATTGTTGTCACTGTGGTCACCCTTCCACTGAGCACCCACCTCCCACCCCCTTACCCCATACTTACCTCCGAGGTTGGTTCTGTCATCTTCTCTGGACTGGGACACGTCTGCACTCTTCAAAGCCCAACAGCGAACTGATGAATTAAAGGTAAGCATGCTGTACAGCCATTCAATGGGATTTTCAACTTATGCTATCTCAGCCATTTTTCTGAATTTTTGCCCCAATTTTTCAACATGGGGTTCTTGGGACCCCATCTCGTGAAAACTGTCACTGTCATTTTGTTACTCGGTCCCGAAAGATGATTTTATGGTTACTGAGCAAAATCACCTTTCAGGACCGAGTCACGTAACGACAGTGCCACCGTTCATGAGGTGGGGGTCCAAAAAGTCCATGTTGCAGATTTAGTGAAAAACTTCCAAAAAATGACTGCGTTATGAGCGTACATTGCACACTTTCTTCGCATGCTCCTAACATTGCCAATTTTTTATATTTTCCCTCCACATTTTTAACATTGCCATTTTTGCAGACCTCCTTCAAAACAGTACAGCTGTCATTTTTCACAACCTGCCCAAAACGTGCTTTCGCACCTGTGGCGCAGAATAGTGCATTTAATCTGCACAATCACCTTTTGGGACAATTGAACAAAATGACACTGGCACTGTTCATGAGGAGGGGTCCAAAAAAGGCCATGTTGAAAATTTGGTGCAACACCTTCAAAATATGGCCAAGTTGTACCTGGGCGTTGAATAATTTCTACGCACAAGTGTAACTTTTGTCACTTGGTAGCCCTTCACAGCCCTATCAGCTCTGGCTAGAACTTGTTTGTATGGGGCCCATACTTGCAAGCAGTACTCCAATTGAGATCTCACCAATGATCCACATAAAGGCATCAGGACCTCCCTGCTTCTGCTGGCAATGTGCCTTAAAATGCAATTTACTGTTGCATTTGCTTTTCTTACCATTTGGTCACAGTGTAAGCTAAAAGACACATCATTTTTAACTATAACTCCAGGTCGCTTGAGACAGGGAGGGTACCTAGGGATTGGTGAGAGGCACATGTGGTGCCAATCTATAAAGGGGGGTCGAGGGAAGTACCAGGTAACTATAGACCCATCAGTTTGACCTCGGTGGTGGGAAAATTAATGGTGAGTATACTAAAGGAAAGATTGGGGTGTACTTGGAGGAGGTAGGCGATCTGGATAGTTGGCAACATGGGTTTGTGCCAGGTAGATCATGTCAAACCAGTCTTGTGGAGTTCTATGAATGGGTAACATCAGAACTGGACAGGGGAAAGCCTGTGGATGTATTATTCTTGGACTTCAGCAAGGCGTTTGACTCTGTCCCCCACAATGGTCTGGTCGAGAAACTGACAGGGTTAGGAGTAGGCCCTTTGATGGTCAGATGGATTGAAAACTGACTAGCTGGATGCACCCAGAGAGTAGTGGTCAGTGGGGAGCTCTTGAACCCTAGAGAGGTCGGTAGTGGGGTACCACAGGGCTCAGTCCTGGGTCCGATCCTGTTTAATGCATACATATCGGACATCAGGGAGGGTATAGGGTGTGAAATGAGTCTCTTCGCTGATGACTCCAAGATGGGAGCAGTAGTTGAGGGGGAAGAGGGAAGGTTGGCACTGCAAGGGGACCTGGAACCCTGGAAAGCAGGGCTCACACATGGAAATTAAATTTCAATATCACCAAGTGCAAGATGTTACATCTTGGGCAAGGAAACCATAAACACAGATACATCCTGGGAGGGGAGGCATTGGAGGCCTCAACAGGGGGAAAAATACCTAGGGGTCATGGTGGATGCATGTATGAATAACTGAGCAGTGCAGGAGAGTGGCTAGCAAGGCAAACAGGATGTTGGTATGCATCGTAAAATCACCTCTAGAAGCAGGGAAGTGATTCTGATGCTGTACAATGGACTGGTTAGACCACACCTTGAGTACTGTGTACAGTACTGGAGACCACACTTGAAGAGGGACATACAGCTCCTGGAGAGGGTACAGAGGAGGGCAACTAAGATGATACGAAGACTAGGGGATTTGATGTATGAGGACAGACTTGAGGAGCTCTGCCTGTTTTCATTGGAGGAGAGGAGAGATGGGGGACATGATTGAGGTCTTCAAGTACCTCAAGGGAATAAATAGGGTAAACATGGAAGGGATCTTTAGACTAAAGCAGGGAGGTATCACCAGAGGGCAAGGTTTGAAGTTTAAAGGGTGAGGGGGAAGAGGAGGAGGTTTTTCACTGAGAGGGTGGTGAACCCTTGGAATGCGCTGCCTGGCAAGCTGGTTCAGAGATCCACAGTGGAGGGCTTCAGGAGAGGGTGGGACAGACACAGAAAGTGAATGTATCAGATGATGGCCTGGCCCGTGGGGTGGGGATGGATGATAGAAGTTTCTGGAATACAAGGGGGGAGGGCCTTGGCACCCAACTAGGGATAGGAGGTTCGAGCAGAGTCGATAGACCATAAGGTCTAATCTGCTGGCAATTAGTATGTTAGTATGATCTAGCCTTTGTAAACCCATGTTGTTGCGAGTCTAGCAGGTTGTGCTGTTTTAATTGGGATAGAATCTGGTCCTTTATTATTCCCTCCAATACTTTGCCCAAGACCAAAGTCAAGCTCACAGACCTGTAGTTTTCTGGGGAGTCTTTTTTCCCTTTTTATAGATAGGAACCACCCAAGCTTCCTTCCATCTTTTTACCACTCTCCCCCGTCTAGGGATACCTGCAAGTGAATGTTAATGGAGGTGCTATCTGGATGGCCAACTCTGAAATGACTCTGGGGTGTATCCCATCTTGCTCTGGGGATTTGTTCTTATTTTTTTTTTTTAATCTGGTGATAACATCATTTATATCAATATGTATTTGGTCCCTTATTGAACTATTTTGGCCTTCATTGACTGAGGGATCCCCTTTAGGATTAAACACAGACCCAAAGTAATCATTTTGTAGTTTTGTCATTTCAGTTGTATCTAATATTTCCCCATTTTTATCCTTAAATGGGCCTATACACTGCTTATTTCCTCTTTTTTGATTTATATATGAGTAAAAATTTTATCAGTATCCTTTGTATTTTTTGCCAGATTCACCTCAAATTTAGACTTAGCTTTTTTATTGCCTTCTTTACCTTTCTTGCCTGCGCTCTGTATTCAGGTAGGCTGATCTTATTTTTTTTTATTCTTCATTTGTTTATACATTCTATTTTTAAGTTGTATTTTTTTTTTAAGTTTTTGGTTTAGCCGTTTGGGGCTTTTTCCTTTCTTGGAGTTGTTTGCTGTGTATGGAATATGTCTGTCCATTGTCAACATAATTGTATCCATCAGTAAGTCCCACATTTTATCTGTTGAGCAGTAATTGAAATCTAATTTCCAATCCCACTGAGAAAACACTTCTCTCATTTCATTACATTTGGCTTTTCTAAAGTTGGGAATTTTTGTTATTCCTGATTGATTACTGAAGGACTCTTAATTCAAAGTGAACTGTCAGTTGATCGCTATCTGCTAATTGTACAGTACGTCCATGTATGTGTTTGTGACAGAATCACCTATGTTGGTTAACACGATATCCAAGGTATTCTCCCATCTTGTACCTTCCTTTACTTTTTGTTCTAGTTCCATCTGGTTAAATTTTTCTAAGTAATCTCTATCCGTTTTATTTTTTGTTGTTTGTTTTTCCTAATCTATCCCAGGAAGATTAAAATCTCCCACTAATATTATGTCATCCATTGGGTCAATGTGATCTAGATAACACAGAATGTTACAAAAACATACAAAAGGGTGTGCACCAGGAATGTGGTGCTCTCAAGTAAAAATCATCAAATACATGCAAACAACTTGGGCACTCACCACCAGAGATTGCTGACACCGTGTATGTATGTGTGTGTGTATATATATATATATATATATATAAATGTTATTGCTTAAAACATTGCCTGATGCATTTCTGGTCCATGAATGACCCTTTCTCAAAGGCCGGATTTGTTTAAAAGACCAACAAGAGCTGTTTTTTATAAGCCAAGTTCTATGATGTTGTCACTCCAATTAAACAATTAGCAAAACGAAACAACCATACCAGTTTCAATAATCTCTATTACACATCAGTAGCTCATCATAGCAGTATTATAAAACTTAAACAAAACAGACAATTTTTTTATATAAAAGATACATGAACGATAAAAGCAACATCAATAAATAAGCTCAGAAATAAAACATAGCATTTAGTAGTAGAGAAGGGTACCAGAAAAAAGAAAACAAAAGAATGTGATAACAGAGCAGTTTATATCAATTTAACATAGTAGCACATTCAGGCAGCAGCTATCTTTTTTCCAAATAAGGTTTAATTTCAAAACCTGTATTCAAACCTGGGAATGTATTAGCTTGAAGGGTAATAATCCAGAAAGTTTCACATTTTAAAACTAGATTATTATAACTGCCACCTCATGGGTTAACATTTACCTTATCTATCGCCATATATGTAAAACTATGTTTTTTATTATCATTTCCATTGTTAATATGTTGGGTGGTGGCATATGTTAAATCTTTTTTCTCTATTGCTCTTTGGTGTTCACCTACCCTAACTTTGAAGCAACGTATAGTTTTACCCACATAAAAGGACCCACACATACAAATAGCCAAATAAATAACACCACTTGTACTGCATGTGATACATTGTCTGATTTTAAATGTTTTAAGGAGAAAGATTATATTCAAGAAGCTACAAAAAAATCTATTTTTTCCCATATAGTAATGAGGAAATGATATATAGACAATGTCTTTCTAATATGGGATGGTTCTGTAGATGAATTGGGCAGTTTTACTGATTTCTTACATGGTACGAATAGCAATTTACATTTTACATATACGTGCCATTTGGAGCAGGTCTCTTATTTAGATCTTATGATTTCTTGAGCCCCGATTGTAAAAATATTGAAACTGAAACATATAGAACAATATAGATGGCAATACTGTCCTGTTAGCTTCAAGTTGTCATCTGACCTATATTATTAATAATATACCACGTGGAGAATTTTTGCGAACAAAAAGAAATTGTACCACGAGTGACAAATATTAAGAGAATACTAAGATTCTGGAACAGAGATTTTTAGAAAGGGGATATAGTATTTCTAGTATTGATAAAGCAAGACAGGATGTACAAGGTGTGAGGAGGGATTCACTTCTTTTAGATAAACAGGAGAGAGACAGAAATGTGACAGACAAAAGAATAAATGTGGTGACCACATATTCAGCACAGTCGAGTGACTTTGCTGCAATAATAAAAAAAAACACTGGAATGTGTTGGCATCAGATGAGAACCTTAGGGAAATAGCTGAAGTAGTACCTCGTTTCTCCTACAAGAGAGCAGCGAGTTTAAAAGATCGCTTAGTACATAGTCATTTCCAGGAGAATAAAAATACAGCAACTTGGTTAACTAGACCAGCTGGATGTTACAAATGTAACAACTGCATCAATTGTAAATACATTAAAACTGGAAATTATTTCTGTGTGGGGAATTCTGGTAAAACATTTAAAATCAGACAATGTATCACATGCAGAACAAGTGGTGTTATTTATTTGGCTATTTGTACGTGTGGGTCCTATTATGTGGGTAAAACTATACGTTGCTTCAAAGTTAGGGTAGGTGAACACCAAAGAGCAGTAGAGAAAAAAGATTTAACATATGCCACCGCCCAACATGTTAACAATGGGAATAACAAAAAACATAGTTTTACATACTGTATATGGCAATAGATAAGGTAAATGTTAACCCATGAGGTGGCAGTTATAATAATCTAGTTTTAAAATGTGAAACTTTTGGATTATTACCCTTCAAGCTAATAAATTCCCAGGTTTGAATACTGGTTTTGAAATTAAACCTTATTTGGAAAAAAGATAGCTGCTGCCTGAATGCGTTACTATGTTAAATTGATAATAAACTGTTTTGTTATCACATTCTTTTGTTTTCTTGTTTCTGTTACTCTTCTCTCTCCGTTTTTCCTCCCCCCCCCATTTTTCTTTTTGGAATTTTTCCCTCATGTGGCTTTCTTCTCTTTACTTCTTATTACTTATACCCTATTACTATTAAATGCTATGTTTTATTTCTGAGCTTATTTATTGATGTTGGTTTTTATCATTCATGTATCTTTTATATTAAAAAAATTGTCTGTTTTAAGTTTTATAATATTGCTATGATGAGCTACTGATGTGTAACAGAGATTATTGAAACTGGTATGGTTGTTTCTTTTTGCTAATTGTTTAATTGGAGTGACAAAATCATAGAATGTGGCTTATAAAGATCAGCCTTTGAGAAAGGGTCATTCATGGACCAGAAACGCGTTAGGCAATGTTTTAATCAATAAAACATATATATATATGCGGTGTCAGCAATCTCTGGTGGTGAGTGCCCAAGTTGTTTGCGTGTATCTGTATACCATAGAATGTCCTTGTCATCCTCTCTATTTGTGGAGGGTGGCTGATAATAAGACCCCCAAAATAATTTTGGGGGCATTGGGAGGAATTATTTTAATCCATAAATGTTCTATACTTGGACTTCCAGTATAAATTTCCATGCATTTTAGAGACTCATGGATAAATATTGCCACCCCCCATGTTTCCTAGGTTTGTTATACAGGTTGTACCCTTTTATGTTTTTGTCCCATGTGTCCCCTTCTTCTAACCAGGTTTCCACGAGGAGTGCTATTTGGATATGTTTACTCTCCATTAAATGCTTAAATTCATCGAATTTTTTGTCAAGACCTAACATTTGCCAAAAGACATGCACATGGGTTTTGTTTTGTTCATTCTTATGTTTGTTAGTTGACTTGTGGTTTGTTTTCTGTGGGCTGTTCCCTCCTCCCTTTGTGACCAGTTTAAATGATTTGCAATGATCCTTTTAAAAGTTTTTGCTAGTATTCTTGATCCCATTTTGTTTAGATGTAGACCGTCATTTTTGTAAAGTGAGATATTCCTAAAAATGTTACTGGTTTCAATAAATCCAAACCCTTAGAAAATGCATAACTGTCTCAACCATGAATTAAGTAGTACAATGTCCCTATTATTGTAGTGATATCTTCCAAAAGTGGGCAAGATACCTGATACAAGAACTAAAGTTAAAAACCAAAGACATAATTGTATCAGATCTCGGTAGTTTTCAAAAATCCTCTTTGGGTCTTTAGTATGTATGTCATTTACCCCTACTTGCAGTACTACCAATGGTCTGTCTGATTTCCCAAGGCAGTCCTTTAGCAACCTGCCTAGTCCGGTATTTTGATTCCAGGGAACATGTTCACCATACTGTTTATTTTATCTTCCTTACACAACAGGCCATCTATTCCCCTAATGGTAGAGTCCTCCAATACTATAGTTTCTTTGACATATTCTTTTTTGGTTTCCTCTTTTTGTTCTAAAGTCAGAGTTTCAATTGGAGTGGGTTTGTGTGGCTTATTCATGTTGCTATCCATATCCCTGGTAAGACATGCTACACTGTTCACTTCTGTGTGAACTCCTGTTCTGTTTTATAACCTCTGCCAGTGTCAAAATTCAGGTTGTTTACAGATTGGGAGTTGCAGAGGCTTTGCTCGTTTATTTGTTCATTTGATTTATCGAGTACACAATCTATTATGGGTTTGGATAGGAGCACTATTGTAAGTCTGGTTTCCTCTGCACTTTTGTGTTTTTTTGGTACTGTGGCCCATACTTCTATGTGTTCATCCACCTGCTTGTTTACTTTAATATCCTCTGAGCTTTTTTCATCAGCCATTGAGTCTATACATTTTTCAAGTGTTTCTATGTCCTGTCTAGTTTCCAGTCTAGCTTTCAATATATTCACCTCCTTTGTAAGTGCCATTATTTGAAAACATTTCATACAAGTGTATCCCTGAACCTATTTACCTAAGTCATACATTAAGCAGTTATCACTTTTATTTAGTTGGAATTCCATTTTTGTTTCAAAGCTACAGTGTTATTTTACCTTACATGTGGTTCTGTTGTCTCCTGGTCCCTGCGCCCTCAGCAGACACGCACAGTATGCACTTATCTCTGCACACATCTCCACGTGCAGCTACACGAGTCCCCACTCGAGTTTGCGCCGCTCGCTCGGGGCTTGGAAATATAGAGCTGTGGACTGAGAAGCGCTTATGTGTCACTTCCGTTCCACGCTTTCCCTGCTCAGATGTTGTTTTAAAAACAGTATATGTTAAACACCTCATGCAGTGTAAACATTCAAATGAAGGGCGCTGTTTAGCCCTGTTGAACAAATATCTGGCCAGCTGCTCCGGGTTCCCCTCTGGATATGCAGCCCCTCAGTATCCCACAGTCCAGTGGTGCTACTGGGTTTCTATGTTGCTAGGCAATGGCCCACAACTCTACCACCTCTTCCCAGAGGTAAGCCCAACTAGTAAAATCAACAGCATTCTGCTCTATGTCTAGGTATTAGGGACCGTGCTAAGTGCCTCCTCCACAGTCTACTGTTCCCTTTTTTTCTCCCCTACGTGCTTCATGCCCCGCCACTCCTTTGAGCCACCAAGGTCCCCAACCCACCTCCACCCCTATCGAGCCTCCTACCTCATATGGCAGCCATCCCCGGGGTAACCTGATGTAAGCCTTCTGAGGGGGAAGGCACCAGTGGAGGGGGCCAGCACAACTACTCATCCCCGGGGTGATGCTGAGGTGAACATGGCTCCTTGAGGGCTTTGATAATGTCGGAGGACTGGCAGCCATCATCCAGCCAGCCATGGTGCCAGTTCCATTTTTCTGGTGGTTCCCTGTTGCATCACTCATGCAATGCTCCTGGTCTCCACCAGGGGCTGCTGCCGAGCGATGCTACCCTGCTACCCACCCCAGGAGAGGAGAGCAGTCTCGCGGATGCTCAATCCTCTCCTTCCCCTTCCAGCGCCCAGTGTCCCGAACCCGGGTCCCGGCATGGCACAAGGTGTGGCGTTCAGTGCCTCAACCCTCAGCACCACTGGGTTGGCTTATTGTCCTCTTTTAATGCCCCACTCACTTGGGGGCTTGAAATATATAGCCGTGGGACCGGAAGCGCTTATGTGTCACTTTCAGTTCCGCTCTTTCTCCCTGCTCAGATATTGTTTTAAAAAGAAACAATATATGTTTTAAAATTCAATTTAAACACCTCAAGCGGTGTAAACTTTCAAATGAAGGGCACTGTTTAGCACTATTGAACAAATATCTGGCCAGCTGCTCCAGGTTCCCCTCCGGATATGCAGTCCCTCAGTATCCCACAGTCCAGTGGCGCTACTGGGTTTCTAGGTTGCTAGGCAATGGCCTGCAATTCTACCACCTCTCCCCAGAGATACGCCTGACCAGTAAAATCAACAGCATTCTGCTCTATGTCTTGGTATTAGGGACCATGCTAAGTGCCTCCTCCACAGTCCATTGTCCCCTTTTAATGCCCCACTCACTCAGGGGCTTGAAATATAGAGCCGTGGGCCCAGAAGCGCTTATGTGTCACTTCCAGTCCCACACTTTCTCCCCGCTCAGATGTTGTTTTAAAAAAACAGTATATGTTTTAAAATTCAATTTAAACACCTCATGCAGTGTAAGCATTCAAATGAAGGGTGCTGTTTAGCCCTATTGAACAAATATCTGGCCAGCTGCTCCGAGTAGTCAAGTAACACACCAAGGCAGACATAAAACACAAAGCAAACACTTCCAAATGGGGCAGCAGAGATCATAATGTTGATCTAAACATTGACAGGCAGACTGGACACACTGGTTTAAACACTGAACAAAAAAGGTCAGCATACAACGCTCAAAATGTGAGTTGGGACATGAGCCTGAGAAGGGAAAAACCGCTGAAAGCTCATTAAGTGGATTTGAGAAGAAGACAATCTGTGCTGCCCTGTTTGGAAGCGTTATTTCTGCCCTGGTGTGTTTCAAAACTACATTCTACGAAACGGTACAGTTCATGTATATCAGTTCAATGTATTTAAGAGTAACAGATCAGTTTACAACAGTGTGTTTAAAATAGATTAATCTGGTGAAGATGAGCAGCGAGTGCCTCTGCCCTATCGGCGCCCACTAGCATTCACAAAGAAGCTCCATCAGCCACTCAGTGTCTCTCTCAGGACTTGTGAATCATCTGCCTTTTCAACTCTCTGTTCACACTGCTGAGCAAAAGGCCAAGGTTCCTGCATTCATACAGTCACATTGTGGTTAGCTACTGTTGGCCCCTCCTTGCGAGCAAGTGGCAAACTTGAAAACAACTCCCACTGCCGCAGCTGTGGCCCCACCACCGGCTCTTCCACAAACCGCCAAAGTAGATTACAGTTATCTACAGAGAGAAACGCAAGTCTGCGTGTGTTGTAATGTCTTCACATAAAAGTAGAGCTGTGCAATGTTGTGCTTCAAGTAGCGGAGTGATTGTGCTTCAACTCCAAAATTTTGTGCTTCATTTGGAATCTGGTGACATGTTTCTGAAGCTCCCTTCTCTCTCTGTGTAATAATAGCAAGATGTCATGCATAGCTCTGCTACGCACCTGTAATAATGGAAATTTTCACAGGGCCTTTATATGCCTAACTGAATCCAAGGTGCTAGAAATGAATAGTCTGTTCTTTGATGCTGATGATTATAGGGACATGGAGTGGTGGCATAAAAAGTAATTATACGTGGTGGTGTCATCTCTTTTATATCTATAAAGCTGAGTTTTATAAAGTAGGGGGAATCTCAATAAAATGTCAAAATCACAGAGTCCCTGAAAATAGGGAGACTTGGAAGGTAAGTTTATTGTTGACTTTGGTAAAAAGTGATGTTTACTTACTTTGGCACCTTTTTGGCATGGCTTCTTGGAACAGACAAAAATATATCTTTATGAGTCCATCCTTACTTCCATGTTTGTAAGTTATGGCAAAATCATTTATATGTGTGTGTGTGAGTAATTATTACACACTGGGAGAGGTAAAAAAGAGTGATGGAATCTAATTATATTTGATAACCTATGGCTCAATAAACAATTAATGTAAAAGCAGTCACTCCGTGTTACAACCATTTCCAAAAATATAAGTAGACATTATGAAGGACTTTTGATCTATTAATTAGAAGATACAACTGCCCAGATGTCAGGAGCGGAGTCTGGTAGGGGGGAGTTAACAGCATCCTTTGAATGCTTCCCTCCTGCATGGGTGGGCAGCTCCCAGACTGCTGCTTGACGGCTGCTGGTGGTGGTTAGTGGCTGGCGTTCTTACTGGCATGTGGCCTCGTCGCACCACTGAATGTCCCCACTCCCAGGCTGCTGCTGGGGTTGGACTACTTCGTTGGTGGTGGGTGGATCAGAGGAAAACTAGCTGACCGGATGATGGTGGCCGGTCAATGCTTGCCACAGAGCCCAGAGGTGTCCATGTTGACTCCTGCTAGAATGCGGAATGCCTATAGGTGACTCTTTCTGTTGACCTCCATGGAGGAGGGAACCTCCCAATGAAGGAATATGTCAGGTTACCTGGGTCACAGCACTCAAGGGGGTGCAAATGGTGAAGGGACATGGCGGTGGAAAGCCTAGGCAGTCTGAAGGAGTGGCCAGCCAAGGGCTCGGGCAGCATAAATAAATAAGACAAAAAAAAAAGATGCGACTGTAGGATAGGAGGCTTCAGGTTCAAATCCCATTCTTGTCTTACCTTAAGCAGGTCACATAGTCTCTTTGTACAGCCCATAAGCTGCCAAACTTTGTATAAGAAATTCTCTAACGAGATGGAGGTTGGGCATATCAGGTGGACTATCCTGCAAGTACTATACCTATACAGATCTTGAAACTATCAGTGGAAGTTGTTCTCCCCATTAAGAACTGTCTATACTATTTTAAGGGACTGTTGTCTTGTCAGACACTTTGACATACAAATTACAGGGCAGGTTATGTCTAGTATTGTGCATACCCACTATCTTCAATATTAAAACTGTGTTTTGACTTCATTAGCAAAAAAAAAAAAACTTGCATTTGTATACAAAAAGCTGTCTTTTAAGAACACATTGTGATTCTTCCTCATGTTTGTTATGGAAACGTGAACATACCTCCTGGTGATGGCACCTGGATATCATTTAGTCCCCAGTGTTCAGTTTTTCTCCAGCAATGCAGCCCAGTATTCATGCTGCAGAAGTAAAGAATTAGAACTTGTTTTTCAATTTACTGTGACCCAGACATTGTAGAATTCAAATTTTCATTTTTCAGAGACATGATTTATGCAGTACTGATGTCTGAGCAAAACCTTCCTTGGTAATGGATTTAGTTCACAGCCTATGGAATGCCATGCATTTTCATATTTGCAATAAGAAAAAAAGAAAGAATTCTTGAGTTAACACGTTTATTGGGTTACGACTGGGTTGAAGCCCTGGACACCCATAGGAGAACATTTTTGTCCGGCAAATATGTCATTCTGCCTCAGCTTTATATATGTTTGTATACTACAGACAGTGACAAGACTTTCCATTTGTTGTGGCTTTTTTTTATATTCTCTTTTTACGCCCCCTTCTCACCCCGGTACTTCCTCACCTTCAGGAGTCTCTTACGGCCTTGTACGTCCCTGCTCATCTGTCAGCTTCGGGTGCAGTCTATCCCATGCTGCCTTGGCTTGACCTCAGGTGAGTGCACAGGCGGGCTCCCCTTCCTCCGCCCCCGAGCATCTGTGTTTCGTCGGGTATCCGTCGCCCGTGCTGGCAGGGGCCCTGGGATCGGGGCCTGAAGCTCCGTCTACAGGGAGCACCGGGGGGTATTTTCCTGCTTTCACCCATCCCATAGGGCGTCTGCACGCAAGGAGAGCCTAGGAATGATGCATGTCACAACGTGCTAACGCTCCGGTTCCTGGCAGACGTCCTCCCTCCCTGCTACATGCAGTCCTCGCTGCACCTCCTCCTGTGGTCACCCAGGTGGCGGTATCGCAGCAGGACCCGCATCCCACCCCACCCGGAGGAGGACAGCAGCCTCTGGGTGCTCGATCCTCCTCCCCCCAGCCAGTCCTCCAGCTTCCCGAGTACGTTCCCGAACCTGGGTCGCTGGCGCTGCGCGGTAACCCTACCGCTGCACTGGCGGACTGGCCATTTGTTGTGTTTTGATATTAATATGCTTTGATTTGGCACAATCTGGCATATTTATTTATCTTTTCAGTCATCTGGCTCTTAAGGAAAAACGCATTTGTAGTTTTAGATCTTGGCATCTTGAGTTGTTGTTTTTTTCTGTTTTGGTGAAGATATAATATTTTTGTCTCAATCCAGAATGTGATAAGAGACTCATAAATTGGTGTACATGGCTTGAAGCTGTGATTGAACAAGTGGTTTGCCACAACTGCGTGTGTGTTGGTGGGTGCTGGGTCATGGTGTAGCTTTGTGTTGCTACAGTGCACATGTGACTTGGGGGCCATTTAATTAGCTATTTTCTAGTAATTGGTATCCAAGAAAAAGCCACTAAGTGGAAGCTCGTTTCCAGGTGGGGCCTACAGGAAAAGAAGAAGGAAAACAGTAAAAATTATGCATAAAATTATGAAACAATTACAGAGAACATGATGGAAACAAGACAAAGAATACGCTACAGGTTGTGCGGTACATGCACGATGAAAGTGTACGGTGTTTACAATATATATAAAAACTACTAGGCCACAACTGGGATGAGCCTTGACAAGGCACATAGGAACGTCAGAATTCAGAGCCATACTTGACAGGAGGGTTGAAACAAGTAGGGGAATTCTGACTACTCTGTGCATTACATACATAAAATAAGTGAAATTGGAATTCAGATCTGCAGAATGTTAGTTTTCCGAATCAGTATCAGTCATTTCTGGCAGAACTTACAGTGTTTAATGCTGAGGTGAAGGATAAATAGGAAACACAAAAGTTTTAGTCCTGCACATTGTATAAATAGCGGCATTTTAAAAATATATATGTGTGAAAAATGTCAGAAAAAGGGAGTCATTTTAATTTTGTTCTATATTTAATTCACGTCTCCGGTCAATACACCTCTGTCTTTTTAAATCAAATTCATTGCAACACATCCCATCACAGACACACCTTTAATAAATTGCAACTAAACAATACAGCATATATTTGTCTCGTGGTACTTTCAATTGTACTTTACAGCATCCCTATTACTGCTTTGGAAGGCAGGTGCTCTTTATTTCCTGCAGTGTTCTACTATGTCCAGAGGATGATCATCGTTTATATTTCTCATTTGCATTTGATGTGACTATGTTGTAGATGTGCACTCGCCTTCTAAGAGCCAACATCAGTTACTACCATAGTTGAACAGAAATGGATAATTTTCTTTACATAAAACGGACAGCTTCAACCATCTGATCTGTCTCAGCCCGGCTCTCTCCTTCTTTCGTGTTTCCAAATGTCATCTGCTCATTTGCCTCCTCACAGTTGTGTTTAGCTTGTAAAGTCGGATCGGATGTAAAATCCCTCGGTTCTTATTCTCTTTCCCTGTTAACACAGCTGTTAGAGAGGAGCAAGTCAACATCTGTCAGCATTGCAAGAATGGACACAAAATGTATAGTGCACAAGATCACAAAATCCTAAAGGGGATATTCAGATTCTGGTATTGATAAGAGCACAAGTGTTGTGCTGGATTTAAAAGGTGTTAAAGTTACAATTTCTGGGTTTCTGAAAGGGGACGGAAACTGGCATGTTATTGCACTGAAAAGTAAGCATGCGTTTCTCTAAATAAAATAAGCAAACAAAAATATACGCATTAAAAGTGAGCTTTCTGTGTGGCAACTAGTTCATTTGGTGAAATGTGCCTCAAGGAGCTGAGTTTTGCATCACTGGGAATTTTAGTGCTATTCAGAAATGAGAATTTTCCCAAACTTTAAGTTTCCTGCTGCTATCCCCTTACCAACAAAAGTGCTACAAGTATATGTCTGTTGAGCCAGCCTGCTAACGCAGTGGTAGAGCTATCGCTTGCGACACTGGTGACCCTGGTTCATGAATGAGCCTGGGTTGTCAGAGGGCTGGCCAGGGGAGGAGGATTGAACATCCCAGGGATGCTCTCCAGGGAGGGAGGACTGCCATACCCGCTGCGATACTGCCCCCTGGGTAACCACAGGTGGCAGTTAAGTTAGGGATGCCAAGATGGAAGGGAGGACATTGGCTGGTGTCTGGAGTGGCAGCAAGTCTCGGCGTGCGCATGCCTCATTGGATTCCCTTGCATGCCGCCATCTTCAGGGATCAGGAAGCAACTAAGCCAAAAAACCCCATGCCTCAGGATTTCTGGGACTGGCCCTGGCCCCAGGCATAGCCACCACGGTGGTATGAAACCATCCTTCAGGCAGCCCCACCACGAGGGGTGGGGTTGATGCCCCATGATGGGGGGAGTGTGTTCCAGTGTCAAGGAACGGTTTGGGGTGAAGCTTCTCCCAGTAGCAAAAAAAAATAAACTGAAAAAAAAGTATGTGTGTGGTAATTAATCAATGCATAAACTAAATGAAAACCCAAACAAAGATGGTAGGATAAAATGAAATTCGGTTTAAAACATAGCTTTGTTCAAAGTCAGGATAGATATGTCCACATTCTCTGTCAGTCTGAATGGTAATCATTGCCAGGATTTCAGCATTTGAATCATTTCTTAGGACTGATTTATTGTGTCACAGTAACTGCCACGGAATACAAGATCTTACTTCGAGGAAGGCTCTTGCGGCAGGCTAACACTGGTAGGACTTAGCCACCAGGCACCAGGACCACACAGAAACTTTCTAGCTAGCAGTCTACCACGGGGGACCGCCCACTGCCCACGTCACCTTCTGACTTTGGCCTATCCTATAAAGGCAGGCGGTTCCCCACACCCTCCTCAGTTCTTTCCTGCCATCAACCCACGCACATCGGACCACAGCAGACACCACATCTACAGTCGACTGCCATTACTTGCGTTTGCCAAGCTTTTTTATTTTCCTTTTCTTTTTTTTAGTATAAACATCGATTTTTTAGTGTTACCACCATCAAGTTTATGTCTTCTCCACCTGCCTCGTTCTCTGACCACTCCATACAGTGTGCCTGTGGCAAACAAATTCCTGAAAAAGACTGCTACTCTACGTACATCCTTTGCTTAAGCCCCAGCCATGACACCGAAGCGTGCCAGATTTGCCAGAAGTTTAACCAGGCCACTCAGAGATGCCTTGCCATTTATTTGAGGTAGCAGGATGCCCTCCTGGTGGTGCCACCCCTGATTGATTCTTATGACAATGTCACCAGGGTGGCTTGGAACCACCCCTCTTCTACAGTATTCTTCCACTACCTAAGAAGGACAGGCTCAATCATGCTCCAGCTGGTAAGCCCTTTTTGGGGAGCCACCCTAAGACTAACTCAGTGGTCATCAATGTGGTGCATGACCATACCAAGAAGCCCAAGCACCTTAGTGCTCTCCCTCCAGACAGAGAATCTAGACAGCTTGGCCACTTGGGTAAATGCATCTTTGCATCCACTACCCTGGCTATCCGGGCCATTAACTACCTGGCCCATGTGGTCCAGTATCAGAACATCCCAGACCAGGAACACTGTTCAGGTGTTGCCTGAGGATCCCAACAAAACACAACTTGCCCAGCTTCTTAAGTCAGGCTCCAACATTGGTAATCATGTCCTTCAGGGCTGTCTATGATGCTGTGGATGCCTTGGGCAGGGGAGCAGCCGCTGTTGTCTGCCTCCAGTGCCTTTCATGGTTCTGGGTGTCTGGTTTTGCCTTGGATGTGCAATCCTACCTTTTGGATGCCCCCTTTTGGGGTTCTGCCCTCTTTGGAGGGGACGTTCAGGATATTTCCACCCTTCAGGAGTCAGGCTGTGCCCTATGGTCCGTTCACTTGCTGTACCACATCCAATCAGGGGGTGTCCTTCCTTTCGCCGCTCCTCCTGTAACCACTTCCGCCAGCCTGCCAAAGGTCAGGACAAGCACAAAGCAGCATCGGCCCCCTCCGCCACTGCCAGCAGAGCCCCTTGAGCACCCACGGTTGCCCGCCTGTGCCCACCCCTACCCTGACTCCTTAACCGACTCCCAGAAAGAGTTCTGGGAGGCTGTCGGGGTTGGTTCCTCCACCCTCAACGGGTGGAGGACATAACCACAGCCAACTGGGTGCTTCAAATCATACAGCACGGCCACATTCTAGAATTCCTAGAGTGGCCCCCAGAAAATCCTCACGTAAACTCCTCTTACCCACCAGTCCACCTGCCCCTCATCTAGGAGGAAATTCAGGCTCTTCTGCAAAAAAGGGCCATTGAGCCTGTCCCTCCAGCTCAATGGGGAAGGGTAGTTCAACTCCCACTTCTTCCTTGCCCCCAAAAAGACTAGGGATCTTCAGCCCATCCTGGATCTGAGTCATCTGAACCTGTACATAGAGTACAAACATTTCAGGATGGTCCCCCTTCTGGTGTTGTTGCCCCTCCTGCACTGGGGGGGATTGGCTCTGCTCTCTGGACATGCAGGATGCCTACTTGCATATTCAGAATTTTCTTGTGCATCCCACTTCCAGGGAGCTCATTTTCAATTCCAGGCCCTCCTTTCTGGCCTTTTCTCAGCCCCCAGGGTCTTTACCAAGTGCTGAGGCAGCAAGGTTTCTACATGTTTCCCTACCTGGATGATTGGCTATTAGCAGCACACTCTAGGGACTGACTGGTCCCGACCCAGGAATACACTTTTCGTCTATTTCAGGCCTTGGGAATCATCAATCAGCTGAAGTCCTACCTCTTGCCTTGCCAGCGCCTCCAATACATATGGGCTGTTCTGGATACCGAGCAGGGCATGGCCTTTTTGCCCATGGACAGGACAGAATGTCTGATGGAACAGGCCCATCTAGTTTCCTCAAGTCGCCAGGTCCCTGCCAGTGTGTTCCAGTGACTTCTGGCCTATATGACAGCAGCCATTGCCACCGTTCTCGCCCGTCTGCACATGCGGGTTCCGCAGATGACCTGGACCAGTTGGTCATGGTTTCTGACACAGTCGAGAGAATCTTGTTGTAGTGGCTGGAGCCGGCCAACCTCATACGGGGAGGTCTCCTTTCAACTCTCAGCCCCTCATCAGATTCTCACAATGGACGCCTCGGGTCTGGGCTGGGGAGCTTATCTGGTCGATCACCAGACCCTGGGCACTTGGACGGAAGGGGAACAAGGTCTCCATATCAATGTCCTGGAGATGCGAGCAGCCCTTTATGGTCTGCAGGCCTTTTAGACTCATCTCCTCCCCGGTCTGCTGTTGATGCAGACAGACAACATGTGGGGTGGTGTATTACATCAACAGACCTGGGGGGGACTCACTCTTACCCCATGTCGGGAGGTGATGAGGTTTGGTATTGGGCCATCGAGCACGGTTTGAAGCTCTTGGCCATACATGTTCAAGGTGTCCAAAACATCCTGGCAGACAGTCTCAGCCGCTCCCGGTCATGGGCTCATGAGTGGGAACTCCTGGCCCCAGTGGTCAAAGAACTCTTCAACAGAAGGGGTCATCCAGAGCTGGACCTTTTTGTATCCCCCCCCCCATGCAAAACTGCCACTTTTCTGTTCACTCAATCTCAGGCCTGGAGTTTTCTGGTGAGATGCACTGTCCCTCTCCTGGAAGGGGAGGTTTCTGTACTCCTTCCCTCCCTTTCTGCTCATACAGAGGGTCCTGCTCAAGCTCCAGAAGGAAGGAGCGGAGATGATACTCATAGCTCCCTTCTGGCCATGTCAGATTTGGTTTCCCTTGCTGCAACAGCTGGCGGTGGAACCTTCCGTGCCCTTGCCCCTGCACACTGGCTTGCTCTCCCAGGACCAGGGCACCCGGTCCATCCGGATCTAAAGTCTCTGCATCTCCATGCGTGGCTCCAGCAGACCTAGCTATTGCTTGCTTCGGAGTGTCCTCTAGCGTTGCAGATGTCCTGGTGGCTGCTAGAAAACCCTCCACCAGGGCCATGAAATGGAAGCGTTTCACCGTTTGGGCTGCTTCATGCCAACTGGATCCCTTCACCTGCCCAGTGAATCAGGTGTTAGAGTACCTTCTCTCACTTTCAGACTCAGGCTTGGAGTACACCTCACTCAAGGTGCATCTTTCTGCCATTTCTGCGTATCATGTACCCAGCGAAGGCTGGACTGTGGCACAGCTTAAGGTGTCCCGCACCTTTCTGAGGGGCATTTTGCAACTGAAACCTCCCATTCGGGACCTTGTCCCTCCATGGGACCTCAATTTTATGTTGGAGAAGCTCACGCTACTTCCCTTTGAACTGGCCATGAGTTGTGAACTGCTCTTTTTGTCATGGAAAGCACTCTTTTTAGTTGCTGTTACTTCTGCTTGAAGGATTTCCAAGCTTCAGGCTCTCAAGTGTAAGGAACCTTATTTGTTTTTTTCACAAGGACAGGGTGTCTTTGCGTACTAATTCCAAGTTTCTTTTCCAGATGGTGTCAAGAGTTTACTTTGAACCAATCCATCCACATTCCAGTTTATTATCTTGAGTACTCCAATCAAGGGGAGGCTTCACTCCATACTTTGGATGTACACAGACCTTGTGGTACTATACGCACTGGACCAAGGCTTCAAGGAAGTCTGACCAGTTGTTTGCTTCATTTGCCTCTAAGAGGGAGGATGCACCTGTTTTCAAACAGTGTTTGTCTAAGTGATTATCCAATTGCATTGTTTACTGTTACCATATGTACAACAAGGACCTTCCGGGAGTGGTTAAGGGCCATTCCACCAGGGGTATGGCCGCCTCTATGGCTTGTTCAGAAATGTGTCTGTTGTACACATCTGTGCAGCTGCCACCTGGAGTTCTGTCCACACCTTCACCAAGCATTACAGTCTGGACATTGCCTCTCAGCGCAGCACCAGTTTCGGCCTGGCAGTTCTTCAGGGCCTTCTGTCATGAGTTCTTGACTGCTGACTTGTCCTGCTCCCAGTGATGTTATCCTGGTGATGACTGGTACTGCTTGGGACTCAGTCCTACTGGTGTGGCCTGCTGCAAGAGCCTTCCTCGAAGTAAGATAGTACAGTTACATAACTTACCATAACAGTAGATCTTCGAGAGAAGCTCTTGCAGCAGGCCCTAATGTTCCCTCTCTCCTTCCCCCTACTGTCTCTTCTGTTCCTTTTTTCCATTCATACTACTTCTGTTTTCCCTCTTTTTGCTCTCGGAAACCTCCTCGGTTCTTCATTCGCTGCCCGCTCTTGGTCGCCGGCGGGAAAACTGAGGAGGGTGTCGGGGACAGGCACCGCCTGCCTTTATACTATAGGCTGACATCAGAGGGGGGATGTCAGCAGTAGGTGGTCCCCCGTGGTAGACTGCTAGCTAGAAAGTTTCTGTGTGGTCCTGGAAGCAAAGTCCTACTGGTGTTGGCCTGCTGCAAGACCTTCTCTCAAAGATCTACTGTTACGGTAAGTTCTTATGTAACTGAACTCTTGTGTTGTTGCCTGCATAATTACTGAATGGGCACTGCTTTTGTCTTTCTTGACAGAAAATAAAATGTGAGGGGAAAAAAACAGAAAAGACAATTGTATTGAGCAGAGCTCCTTGCTTACAGCACCAGTAAACATTACACTATATACAGGCATAGTTCCAGCTGATGGCTGTGATGGAAATTAAATCCACCACAGAACAGGATACTAAACAAGTTTTTGTGCAAAGAACCAGTTCATTTTTTGCTGGGCTAAATCCTGGTGCACCACTGCTGAATTATTTTAGCAATACTGTATAGGGAATATAAAGGGACTTGGCAAGGTTGGAGGAATGGTCAAATATGTGGCAGCTCAGATTCAATGCAAAGAAGTGCAAGGTAATGCATCTGGAAAACCAAAACCCAGGGGAAGAGTACACAATGGTGGGTGAGTTAATAACAACAACAAAAATCGAAAGAGACCTAGGAGTAGTTATATCAGATGACCCAAAGGTGGGCAAGCAATGTGAGAAGGCAGTAAGGAGGGCTGAGGGATACTCGGATGCATAGGGAGAGGCATCAATAGTAGAAAACATGAAGTTGTTATCCCTCTGTACAGACAGTTAGTGAGACCCCATCTGGAGTACTGTGTGCAATTCTGGAAACCCCATCTCTGCAAAGACATAGACAGAGTGGAGGTTGTTCAGAGGAGGGCAACCAAAATGGTGCAGGGTCTGCACCAGAAGACATACGAGGAGAGACTAAAGCAGGTTAACATGTATACCCTTGAGGAAAGGAGGGACATGATAGAAACTTTCAAGTATCTCAAGGGAATTAACAAAGTACAAGAGGGTAGTATCTTTCAGAAGAAGAGATGTGCAAGAACAAGGGGGCACAATTTGAAGATAGAGGGGGGACAGCTCAGAGGTAATGTTAGAAAGTATTTTTTCACAGAGAGGGTTGTGGATGCATGGAACTGCCTTCCTGAGGAGGTTGTGGAGTCAGGAACAGTGGGAGAATTCAAGAATGCATGGAACAGGCATAAGGCAATTCTAGTGGGGGGTAGGAGGAAGTAAGCTGTTGATTAACTAGAATCTGCAGCTTATCCATCAGGTAGGGAAATGGGCAGACTAGGTGGGCCAAGCGGTCCTTATCTACCGTCAAATTCTATGTTTCTATACTGTTTATGTCACAGAACATCGTGTAGACTTTTCCTTGTGTGGTTGAGTACCTCTGAACTATACCTGTTATTTGTTTTGTCTGCCAATTTTGTATTGTAACCTCCCGGGTCGTGTCTGAAAATAGTCATATTTTGTGGCTACGACACCTTACCTGGTAAATGAAAACTAAATAAATAAATAAATCTTTATATTATTTATTTATTTATTTTGTATAGAAGAGATCTACACTATTTTCTTGCTGCCAACCCAACTGCCTGCTAGAAACTCCAGTTTCCTTGGTGTCTAATGGCCCCCACCACCACCAACACCCTCCAATCGGCATCCCCATAATGAGTTATTGTTTACCTGGTGTCTAGTGACACCCTCTGATTGCTGTCCCCGTATTGTACACCTCCCCCATTGCAGTCCCTGTAATACTGTATTGTTTCCTGGTGTCTAGTGCCCCCCCTTCACCCTCCATTTCACCATCCCTGTAATTTAGGAAGCAATTTTTTCATTTCACTTAATTTTTATTTGTAACTGGGTAAAAAAGCAACTGGGCCACATGGACCTTTTACAGGCTTGACCCAGTGAGGGTCATAAGACTCTCAAAAACATCACTACATAAAAGTGAAATGACTAATACAATAACCAAGAAATACAATTACAATCAATTTACACATTAGTTAAAAAACAACACATAAAAACTAACAACAAGGGGCTGACAATAAACAGAACAATACAAAGTCATCTGCAAATACAAACAGGCCTGGAATAAAGCATTCTACTTAAGGAAGATTTGAACTGACAAAAACTTGTAGCTTGTTGCAGTTCAAAAGGCAGATCATTCCACATTTTTATCGTGCTTTGTTTAAAAGATTTTTGATATTTAGTAGTTTTACAAATAGAGACTACTAGAGAAATCTAATTTTGAGACCGCATGATTCTTGTTACTGCTCTCTGCTTGTAAAAATTATACATAGGATGGAATTTTGAACAGTGGATTGTTTTATAAACAAAACTGGACATCTGTAGAATGTCCCTGTTTTCCAGGAGATAGGAGGTAATAGACTGGAAAACAAAACATTAGACCAGATATTCAAACTCATACACTGTGGAGCGCAAGCTAAACACAGCGCCTTGTCCTGCGCGAGGCGTTCAACTGGGCGATATTCACTTCGAAGCTAAGTGGCCTGAGTGGAGCAAGGGGATGCGCTATGTGCAGCAACCACGATATTCAAAAGTGCACACGCAAATGGGGCCATAATGTATGCAAGGTGCAAATGGGGCCATTTGCATGTCATTATGGCCCCATTTGCATGCAAGTGCGCCGATCCCCGTCGACTTGCGCCTGAAGCCCTGCCAGGTAGCAGCCGTAAGGGACCGACACCCCCTGCACAGCATGGCAATGTGCCCCACAGCCCGATCGCGGGCTTCAGTAACTATAACTGTGTCCAATATCTTGTGGTCAGTGGACCACTGTCAGCCTGATCGCGGGCTTAGGTACAGAAAATAACGTCTGTCCTGGTGGTCCAGTGGACCACTGCAGCCCGATCCGGGCTTAAGTATTCACTAACATGGTCGGAGTCCCTGGTGGTCGAGGTGACCACTGCTGCGTCGATTGCGGGTTTGTTTCGCTAAAATAAAGCTGGTCTCTTCAGGTCCAGGACTGCCGCAGTTCGATCAATGGTTGAGTATTTAGAAGGATTGCGTCTGTCATCCCTGAGGGGTCTAGTGCCCCTCTCCACCTGCCCACCGAGCCACACCGCCCGGTCAGCGGTGGGCGGCAGCATTCCACCCACCTCGCCGCCCGCCGACCGACACCGTAGTGTACGCCCATTGTTCCACAGCCTGGAGCCAATGGGCGTAGTTTGTATGCCTTGTTATTCCAGATATGTGAATGGATCCATTCACATATCTCGAATGTGTGGTATGAGTTGTACGCCCATTGGTTCACGCTTGTGGACCAATGGGTATACAGCCCTACCTATGGTGTCAGTCGGTGGTGGCAGACGGGTGGTACGCTGCCGCCCGCTGCTGACTGGGGGAGCGGGCAGGGCCTCAGTGGGCGGTGGGGGCACCGGACCACCAGGGATATTGATGTCATTTCTTTTAATACAAATGCTCATGATTGGGCTGACAGCGGTCCACTGGACCACCAGGGATTCTGACTTTATTTTATGAATACTTCAGCCTGCAATTGGTCTGCGAGCAGTCCGCTGGACCACCAGGGATATAGGATGTTATTTCTTTATACCTAAGCCTGTGATCGGGCTGGAAGTGGTCCACTGGACCACCAGGGATATAGGACATTATTTCTTTCTACATAAGCCCGCGATCGGGCTGACAGTGGTCCACTGGACCACCAGGGATATTGGAATTCATTATATTTTACAAAAGCCCATGATTGAGCATGGGGGGGCGCCACCAGGTGCAGCCGGAGCTCGGGTGGCCACCCACAGGTGGCAGCTGCCGTGTTGTGCCCTGCAATATGGCAGCTCACCTGCGGGTGGCCAGCCATTGTGCCTTTTTTTTTTTTGGCTCACCTATGTGCGGCGCAAGTGGGGGTTGCGTATGCATGGACTCAGCACATCCCGGGCTGAATATCAGGATGTGCAGAGTATGCATGGGCATGCCCCCCCCTACCTGCGCCGCATATATTACTGATGCGCTCCGGCGCATCGGGATTTGTGCCAGGCACAATCCACATTTGAATATTGTGCCGGGGCGCATCAGTGGGTTGCGCATGGCACAACACTGTTGCGCCATGCGCAACCCTTTTGAATATCTGGGCCTAGGTGTGTATGTGAGTGTGTGTTTTATATCTGTTTTCATTTCTTTTATATCCATTGGTGCATCTATTTAAGTTGCCATGACTACCATTTTAAATTACTTATTTCTAACCTGAAGTTCCAAGAGTTTGATTTTTCAAAAAGTCAGAGAAAAAATTCCACTGCCTCAGACCGAAATAATATGTATTTCTGAGAGTCACTTTTTAAGTTCTTCAGATATGCTGTCGATGTTTGTATTTATGTTTAAAATACTGTAAACTTGAGAGTAAAGCATTTATTTTGGATGGCTTTGCAGAATTTATAGTACATCAGAAGAGCATGTTGCTCCTGTGAGCTTCCATGGTGGATGATGAGAGCCTTTGACAGTGACCAAGTAATAACTGAGAAGATTTCTTGTCTACTAGAACCCATTATCTTCCTCCATGACAACATAAACGTGTGACAGCCTGTCTTCTACAAACTGAATGTAGTTTCTCATCACAAATAAAAGCAACAATAGTTGGCTGAACCAAAGTAAATAAGGTCGTTTTACCTGCCTTATTTTACAACATTGCTGACACTAACTTTAGTCAGTTAATTTTTGGAAACTTTAGGAAAATTAGGAAACTTCTTTCTTCATAATGATGTCACATTGTTACTGGAATAGGGTTATCTGGTGGTTTTAATTCAATGGAAGCGATAATGGGGACTGGATATTATTAGAAGGTAAAATAGAATTAACTTGAACACAAGTCACCTAAGGAATATATAGATATATATTTAATTTCCTAGTAGGGAAGATATGACTGAATGGGCCAAGCGGTCCTTATCTGATGTCAAATTCTGTGTTTCTATATGCTGTCAGTTTAATTCATTATTACCTGGGCAGCCATTTTTTGTCAGGTAAACAATGGATAGTTCAGACTTCATACAAAGCTAAGTAAGAAAGAACACTGTTAATTCTTAACTGGTAAATTAGTGAAATTTTAAATTTGCAAAAATATGTTCAGATAATTTGATGTCCAAGTTATGTTCTGACATATCACAACAAGAGTATTATTTTCTTTTTCCCCAGAGAAAGTACCATAATGTACAAAAGTCTCCCTCTTTAATCCAGCTGATATTTAAGGGATTTTGTTGTACACTTATCAAGACATCTATGAAACAAGAGTTTTGAATTAAACAAATGGAAAGACATAAAGGGTGGGATATTCAGATTGAGCCAGGCTGTTGCACAAGCCTGGGCGAAGCGCAACTGGGATGTGCCAGGGCACTGACAGGGTGATATTCAATGGTGCTGCGCCATGGCTCAGCACCGTTGAATATAGCTCTGTGGCCACCTGCATTGTGCATGGCACAGTGGCACTGCACCAGCGCAAGTGACCAGAGAGGGGCAGGGGGATGCGCAAGTGCCGCTGCGCTAGGCACATCAACCGCGATATTCAAAGGTGCACATGCAAATGGGGCCATAATGCATACAAGGCACAAATGGGCCATTCACATGTCATTATGGTTCCATTTGCATGCAGGTGCGCCCATCCCCGGCGACTTGTGCCTGGCGCCCTACCAGGCTACAGCTGTTGGGGACCGACGCCCCCTGCACAAGTGGCAAAGTGCTCCACTGCCCGATCATGGGCAGAAGTATAAAAATAAGGTACTCCTATATGCCTGGTGGTCCAGTGGACCGCTCGCAGCCCAATCACGGGCAGAAGTATAAAAATAAGCACTGCTACATCCCTGGTGGTCCACTGGACCACTCGCAGCACAATCACAAGCAGAAGTATAAAAATAAGGTACTCCTATATCCTTTGTGGTCCAGTGGACCGCTCACAACCCGATTGCGGGCAGAAGTCTAAAATAATAATAGATCCCATCCCTGGTGGGATTCATTCACATATCTGGACTGTGTAGTACGGTATGGTCTGCCCGCCCATTGGCCACGTTGTGGACCAATAGGTGTCAGCTGATCAGTCAGTGGGCGGGCACGCTGCGGGTGGGAAGCTGCCGTCCGCCGCTGATGGGGGAGTGGGGTGGGGGATCAGTGGGAGGGTGAGGGAGGGTACTGCTGGACCACCAGGGATGGGATCTATTATTATTTTAGACTTCTGCCTGCGATCAGGCTCGGCGAATATGGACTCCTGAGATAGGAGGTGTAATAATCACTCTGCCTGTGATCGGCTGCAAGCGTCCACTGGACCACCAGGATGTAGGGTTTGTGTGTGTGTGTGTATGTGTGTATATATATATATATATATATATTCCTGTGTATATGTACAGGCTAAAAGACATGCCAGTGTCAGCACAAAGGCACCTAGGGAAAAAACTAGATTAAAAAAAAAAAAGGCTTGGCCTTCTTTCGATCTGAAGGTAGCTGTTTGCCAGGAACTGAAATTGCATTCCCAGTTTTTTTTAACAGAGATATGCCAAAATCTATTTGTATATCATAAAACCATGCACTCAGGAGTGGAATGCTTTGATCTAAGGAAGCTGTTATAATATGCTACATTTTATGAGGTAACAAGAGAGGAACAGGCTTCCTAGAGAACCTGTGTGAATTTTATCTTACGGGTGCCAATGGTCTACAGGGGACTTCAAAGGGCTTAACTCTGAAATGTCATATCCATGCTAATTATAGGTCTCAGAATCTGATTTTTAATATTCTTGGACATTTTGGAAACAGCACAACAGTGCCATCTCCTGGCCAAATGGAGTAGTTGCTCTGAGCTGGAAAGTGATGACATTGCAAGGTTTCAGACAGGTATAAATAGCCCAGCTCAGGGCACTTTGGACACACACACACACACACTTTGCTTGGACCCTCTCCTGACCACAAGAGAACAGCTGCCAACACAGAGACTGCCTAAGAACCAAAGGCTGCTACAGAAAGACTGAAATGTTTTTTCAAACCAGCGATTCTCTAGACTTTGAAATCTGCATACCTAAGGTAGAGACTTAGATAACAAGTTTTGGTGCGTTTTTTTTCCGTATATATTTTCCTATTTGTTTCTACATACTGTAACCCAAAATAGTATTCTCTTTTAGCTGAAATTGTATTTAAGTATTTTAGTAAAAACTTTTGTTTTCCTAAAGAAATTCTGCCTGTGTGGGAGTTCTTATACTGTACGTGTGACTGTAGATGGTTTATTAATAATTTGTGAAACTGTTATTGCCAGAGGGACCACCATAAACAACCAAATTGAGAAAAGGGTCCGTAAGGGATCTGGAAGGATAGGGAGAATACCAGAGTCTACAAAGATTTTGAACCAGGCTGTTGCATGTCCTGTAGGGAGAAGGCCAAATCAGGCTTACACTGCTACCCCAAAGAGAGTGTGGCACCTGGGTTTTCCTCCTTTGTGTAATAGCCAGGGAAATGGTTCATATTTGGCCACAAGACTTGAGACTGGTATTGTGCCCTTATCTAGAGTTAGAGGGATGCCCTGGATCCTCGTGGCAGAGGTGCAGTTGTGACCTTGGCGAGCATTCTAAAAGCACAAGGAGGATATACTGTCCCCCCATCACAGACTGCACTTAAGGGTGAGCACTGTGAGCTCAGTGGGCCTGACCCTCCAGAGTGGGTTCATGACATATCTGGTGTGCAGCTTTGGGATCTGAGAGATTTGGTTGCATACTGTTGCAATTAGAGATATTGGTGGCACAGGAAGAACAGTGGATTCATGCCCAGTGTATCAGATTGATAAACTGTAAACTGTCCACACAATCAAGCCAGAGATTTAAAAAAAGAAATATATAATTTGGTTACAGTACAAAGTTCCCTACCTGTTTGTTTTTTTTTTTTTCTCGGGTGCAAGCTAGTGTAGCAGTAGTTAGGGAAGAAGATGGCTTCCATCTGCAGCAAATAGACTACCCGAAGCAGTTTTGTCAGGAAAGAAGAATCCAGTACGTGGGGCAAACCAAAAAGCACCTCGTGGAGTCTCTTGTGGCAGCTGATAAGCAAGCGACTGCCCAGGACCTCGAACACAGTCGGTGACTGAAAGAGACCAGACGTTGGGCGTGGGGGTGCCAAGGGACATCATAGAGTCCAGTCCCAGGGAGGAGGACAATAAGACCAGAAGGAACCTAGAGCCACAGCACCAGGGGAGTGTCACCACAAAGTTGGAGCCAGAAGGGATCAGGCTGCAGCAGGAGTTGACGAAACTGAAGCTGGAATTCAAGAAGAGGAATTTCCAGATGGAGTTGCAAGAGCGACAACGCCAGAAAGAGGCTGAGAGAAAGGAAAAAGAGCATCAGAGGGAATTCAAACTACAGAAGCTAAAACTCCAAAGACCAGTGCCAGAAGAGGTAAGTGGCAGAGGCTGAATCTGGAACTCCAGGACTGGGGTACAAGGTAAATTCTAAATAGCTGAATATAAAGAGGGGGAGGATATGGATGCATTTTTGAATTTGTTTGAAAAGGTCTGTATCCAGGCTAAAATATCCAGGGAGTCCTGGAGCTTCCAGCTGTCCCCACTGCTTACTGGGAAAGGGCACGAGGCACTAGGCCAAATGGACAATCAGGACAGTAGTAATTATGAGAAACTTAAAGCTACATTGCTTAAAAAGTATGGGAAGCTAGTTCCCCAGCCTGTGTCTCCTGAAATGGAGAGTAGCAAAAAGGATGTAGGACTTCCCCATGTAGAAGTTCACAAAACACCTACAGAAGGTTACTCTGAGGAGGGAGGGGTAACCAATGGTCTGAAGGTTAGGGCTGGCAGTGACCCTGAATGACCTGATGCTAGAGTTATGGACCCCAGTTTAGGAACTGAAGGGGACATATCCCATGCCTTGGGAAAATGTGAAGAATTTGCAGCTGCTCAGAGGACCGATCCTAGTTTGGAGAGGCTGAGGGATTGTGCAGAATCTGATGGGAAAAAGGGAGGTGACATGAGACAGAGTATTTTGGGACAATGGACTGTTGTATACACAGGACGTAAGGACAGAGGGAAGGGTGATAAGCAGGCAGTACCGTGAACAGTTGCTCAAGATCGCTCATGATATCCCCATGTCCTAACATCTGGGAATCGCACACACCATGCAGCAACTGGCCCAGAATTTCTATTGGCCCAACTTTACACAGCAGGTGAAGGAATATTGCAGGTCTTGTCACCAGTGCCAACAAATAGGGAAGGCAGATAGTAAAACCAAAGCCACCTTAATTCCCTTGCCCATTGTAGAGGAGTCATTCCAGAGGGTAGGAATGGATATTGTGGGACCTTTGAGTACCCCAAGCTTCTCAGAGAAGAGGTTTATCCTAACAGTGGTAGATAATGCCATCCGATACCCAGAGGCAGTCACCCTCTCCACACTTAAGACAGACAAAGTGGCAGATGCCTTGCTAGGGATTTTCTCCATGTCAGGTTTCTGCAGGAAATTATCACTGATCAAGGGGTTACCTTCATGTCGGACCGATGAAGTGTTTGTGGGACAAGTGTGGGTTGGTGCAGAGATGCACGACACCTTATCACCCACAAGCCAAGAGGCTTGTGGAAAGGTTTAATGGTACCCTAAAATTGATGCTCCACACATTTGCTGAACAGCATGGGAGGGACAGGGAGAAATATCTTCCCCACCTGTTGTTCGCATACAGGGAAGTGCCCCAAGAGTCGACAGTATTTTCCCCCTTCAAACTCTTATATGGACGTAGGGTGAGCAGGGCCCTAGACTTGATCCGGAAAGACTGGGAAGGCAAGCATGCCACCCAGTTAACTCCAATACTGAAGTATGTCCTAAAGTTTAGGGGAAAGATAAAGGAGCTTATGGGAGCAGCCCAAAGTAACCTGTCAGCTGCCCAGCAGAAGCAAAAGGTCTGGTACGACCACAGAGCCAGAGTTCGCTCATACAGTGTAGGTCAGGAAGTCATGGTCTTAATTCTGGTCTGGAAGGACAAGCTGCAGGCCGAGTGGCCTGGCCATACAAGGTAGTCCGACAGGTAAATGACGTGAACTATATTGTAGAACTGCCTGACAAGAGATCTACACATAGAATGTACCATGTCAACATGATGAAGCCATATGCAAATAGTATGTAGTCCTGGGGAGGGGACGGAAAAAGGACACCCCGTACTGGACTTGCTGGAGGAAAGCAAGAGGAAGTCCTTGGTGGAGGCAATCAAACTGTCACTCCAGTTGACCCCAGAACAGACCCAGGAAGTGAGGGAGGTTTCAGTGGACTTTGTCCCTTTGTTTACGGCCAAGCCTGGACTAACTCCCTTAGTGACACACGATATAGACATGGGGATGCAAGCACCCATATGGCGGACAGCCTACCAGGTGTCTGAGACCATCCTAAAGGACATTAGCAGGGAAGTGGAGGAAATGCTGGATTTAGTGGTAATCCAGAAATCTCACAGCCCCTTGGGCTCACCTGTAGTCCTCATTCTCAAGCCAGATGGATCTACTCACTTTTGTGTGGACTATGGTGGACTCAACGCAGTCACAAAGTCTGATGCCCACCCAATGCCATGGATGGGTGAACTACTGGACAAGTTGGGAGAGGCAGCATACCTTACCACAATTGACTTGACAAAAGGGTACTGGCAGGTGGCGTTAACTGCCAGAGCTAGTGAGAGGTCGGCCTTCATCACTCCAATAGGATTATTTGAGTTCAAGGTAATGCCTTTTGGAATGAAGAATGCCCCTGCCACCTTCCAAGGTTGGTCAACCAGGTGTTACATGGTACTGAAGAGTATGTAGTGGCATATCTGGATGATATTGCAGTGTCAGTGGCTCAGTAGGTAGCACACTCGCCTCTGAGGCCGGGAGATCAGAGGGCTGTGGGTTCAGTTCCCACATCTGGCACTTGGGTTAATATCCCAATACTGACACTGTAGTGCAGCATGAGAGGGGTGCAGCACTTCTGAGGTGCCGTCTTTCGGATGAGACGTTAAACCGAGGTCCCATCTGCCTGGATTGGTGGTAGTTCAGGTGGATGTTAAAGATCCCATGGCACTTATCGAAAAGAGTAGGGGAATTTCCCTGGTGTCCTGGCCAAATTTCCCTCATTCACTAAAAATACCACCAACAGCTTAATCTGGTTCAAATTCAGTTGCTCACCATCTGTATCCCCCCCTTCCCCCAGTCGCCCCTGAAAAAGGGACTTCTAGGCCCAGTGGGCTTACCGGGTCAACAAAATTCAACAACAACAATATTGCCATCTTCAGTACCAGTTGGAAGGAACACCTGACCCACCTTAAAGAAGTGTTGGGCAGGATACAGAGGGCAGAGCTCACTATCAAAGCTGAAAAGTGCCAGGTGGCCATGGCAGACATGGCATACCTAGGACATGTAGTAGGGCAGGGGCAGCTCCATCCCAATCAAGCCAAGATTGAGGTGATAGAGACATGACCCAGGCCTGAAACCCAGAAGCAGATTCAGGTTTCCTAGGGAACGCCAGGTACAATCAAAAGTTTGTACCAAATTACAGTACCCTGGCAGTTCCCCTCTCTGGCCTGCTAAAGAAAAGAATGCCCAAAAAGTTAAAATGGGAGCCAGCCTGAGAACGAGCCTTCGGATGACTAAAGGAGGCACTGTGCAGTGCCCCTGTGCTGGCCAGTCCAGACTACAGTAAGCCATTTGTAGTCCAGACAGATGCCTCAGATGTAGGGACTGGAGCAGTCCTCAGTCACCTCTAACCAAGGGAAAGATCACCCAATAATGTACCTTAGCACAATGTTGCTTCCCCGAGAGTAGGCCTATTGTACAGTTGAAAAGGAATGCCTTCCGCTGGTATGGGCCCTGAAAAAATTAGAGCTGTACCTCTACAGGAGGCACTTTGAGGTACAGACCGATCGCAACCACCTGGTGTGGCTGACACAGATAGGGAAAACAAATGGTTATCTTGCCTTACAGGGCTATGATATGACCATTACCGACAGGGCCAGATCAGCCAATGCCAACGCAGACAGACTATCTCGCCAGTTAGAGCAGTGAACAGAATTTATGAGAATCATACCCTGCATAGGGATGGAGTCCCACAAATTCAGTCTAGGAGGGAGGACTGTGGCAAGCTACCCCACTGCTATCCCTTATTTGTAAATATAATTCTGTGTATGTGTTTTATATAATCCTGTGTATATGTACAGGCCAAAAGACATGCCAGTGTCAGCACAAAGGCACCTAGGGAAAAGACTAGATAAAAAAAAAAAGGCTTAACCTTCTTTTGACCTGAAGGCAGCTGTTTGCCAGGAACTGAAATTGCATTCCCAGTTTTTTTTAACAGAGTTATGCCAAAATCTATTTGTATGTCATAAAACCATACACTCAGGAGTGGAATGCTTTGATCTAAGAAATCTGTTATAATATGCTACATGAAGTAACAGGAGAGGAACAGGCTTTCTAGAGAACCTTTGTAAATTTTATCTTACTGGTGCCAATGGTCTATTGAGGACTTCAAAGTGCTTAACTCCGAAATGTCATATCCATGCTAATTATAGGTCTCAGAATCTGATTTTTAATATTTTTAGAAATTTCAAAAACAGCGTAACAGTGCCGTCTCCTGGCCAAACGGACTAGTTGCTCTGAGCCAGAAAGTGATGACACTGCAAGGTTTCAGACAGGTAAAAACAGCCCAGCTCAGGGCATTTTGGACACACACACATATACACACTTTGCTTGGACCTTCTCCTGACCACAAAAGAACAGCTGCCAACACAGAGACTGCCTAAGATCCAAAAGCTGCTACAGAAAGACTGAAATATATATATGTTTTTATTTAGTTATTTATGCTCCCCAAGCCTTGGCAGGGGCTTTGGCCCTCTGGAGGAGGGACACTCGCTCATGTCCCTGCCACACCGCACTCACCGACCCTGGAGATTCCCCCATGGCGGGGACATGGTGCCCCCTTCCCAGAGACCCAATCCAGAAGCCGGGGTCGGCCCTCAGTGTGGTGGACCATCATGGAGCCCTGCCAGGCTCCTTTTCCTTCCAGTTTCTCCTGGTCCCCCCCACTGATGTAACTATGTTGGTGCGCACCTCCCAACCCGTATTGCCCTCCAGTCACCACTAGAGGGAAATCAACGAGTGTGACAATGTGGGAACCCCCCCCACGAGAGAGGAGAGTAGTCCTCCAGACACTCGATCCTCTCTCTCCCGCCCCAACATCAGCCCAGGTCCGTTCTCAAACCCAGGTCACCAGCATGGTGTGAGGTGTGGCATCCAGCGCCTCAACCCTCAGCGCCACTGGGCCAGCAGATTGAAATATTTTGCAATCCAGCGATTCTCTGGACTTTGAAATCTTCATACCTAAGGTAGAGATTTAGCTAACAAGTTTTAGTGTGTTTTTTTCCTGCATATATTTTTCCCATTTGTTTCTGCATACTGTAACCCAAATTAGTATTCTCTTTTAGCTGTAACTGTATTTAAGTATTTTAGTAAAAACCTTTGTTTTCCTAAAGAAATTCTGCCTGCGTGGAAGTTCTTATATGGTATGTGTAACTGTAGAAGGTTTATTAATAATTTGTAAGAACTGTTATTGCCAGAGGGGCCACCGTAAGCAACCAAATTGAGAAAAGGGTCAGTAAGGGATCTGGAAGAATAGGGAGAATACCACAGTCTACAAAGATTTTGAACCAGGCTGTTGCATGTCCTGTAGGGAGAAGGCCAAATCAGGCTTACGTGGCTACCACAAAGAGTGTGTGATGCTTGGGTCTTCCTCCTTTGTGTAATAGTCAGGGAAAGGGTTCATAGCTGGCCACAAGACTCGAGACTGGTATTGAGCCCTTATACAGAGCTAGAGGGACACCCTGGATCCTTGTGGCAGAGGTGCAGTCGTGACCTCCGCGAGCTTTCTAAAAGCATGAGGAGTGTATTCTTGTCCCCCCCCCCCGTCATGGATTGCACTTAAGGGTGGGCACTGTGAGCTCTGTGGGCCTGACCCCCAGGAGTGGGTTTGTGACAATTAGCACTAGACTAGATGTTTGTTGCTGTGCTCTGTTAACGCGGAACCTTGTTTGTCTGAATTAACAAATGAAGAAATACATAAATATATCAATAAATATCCTGTATCAGTTAGGTACAGCATGTTATAGTACTTTCACATTCAACAGGCAGGAATTTCCCAAAAAGCTGGTAGTCAAAAAGTAGAAACAGGTACAGTCCAGTGCTTTCCAATGTGGGGAACTTCTGGCTAGCAAAACTGTCAGATAAAAAGGGTAACTCATATGATGAGACTACAGTGTGGTGCAGTTCATGTTCTTAATTATAACAAGCACATGTAAGGTGTGGACAAGACAGACCAGATGCTAGAGCTCTATGATGCCACTCAAAAACCATGGCTTGACGACCAGCCCACCAGCACAGCGGTTAGACTTCTGCTTGTGACACCGGTAACCTGAGTTCCGGAACGGACCCGTGTCGTCGGAGGGCCGGCTGGGGGAGAAGGATCAAGCGTCCCTTGACTGGTCTCCTTCTCTGGGGAAGGGGCATGCGTGGTCAGTGCAGCAGCAACACCCAGAGGAGGCTGGGTTTGTCGCAAGCACTGATGCCTACTCCACTCAGGGGCAGGGCAGATGCTGGTCATCATTGCACATCCCTGCCCCTGCCTAAAGGGGAAAAACTTGTGTCCCTGGCCATCTCCATGAGGCCCTGCCCCGGGCTTCAATTAGCCTCCGTAGCCGGCTCCCTGACCAGATATTGGTATCATGACACTGGTAGGGGAACAGTACTGTGACCCCACCCTCTGGGGGGAAAGCCAGGGGTGACTGGGTGAGCACAGGCATGGGCGGAGGTGAAGGTATGGGGGTCCGTGACCAGGGCGGACATTGACGGCTGGGGGCACAGCAAAAAGAAGTAAGTAAGAAAACCATGGCTTGATACAAGAAAGAAGCTGATCACCTAGTTCAACTGGCTATATAGAGGTAGCTCTTTCATTAGAATCTGTCCTGGATTTCCAGACCAGTGCAGTCTAGAGTCTGCTATATGGTACAACAGAAATATCTGAAATAGAAAAAAATGAGGGTGTAGCCAGACTGACTAAAAGACATTTCTGCAAACAGTACCCCCTTGGAAGGCTAGACCCCAAAAGAGACAGTTTGCTGCAAAAAACACCAGGAGAGACTTGAGGTATTACTGTCCACAATGTCATATAGAACCAAGCATATGCCTAGAGGATTGTTTTGAAAAATGCCACACCAAGCTCATGTATTGAAATTATTCAGCAAACTAACGGCTAGGGCAAACAAAAAAACATCCTGTAATCACTTACTAGGTTACAAATATTTTGGGGCAGGTTATTATTTTACCCTTCTCTGCATCCACAAAACTGGCCTCAGGCTAATTTATTATTGACAGAGTAAGGCATACTTATTTATCCTGTATGGGAAGAGCAAGCTAAGGCTGTCACTTGATAGGTTAAATTCTTTTGGGGGCAGGTTATTATTTTACCAATCTCAGCAAAGGGAGCAGGAATCCAAAACAATTTCTATATTTACTCATTTGATCACAGGTAAACCTAAGGGCATGAATGCCCAGTTTCAATGGTGACCAGGGGTTTAAAGGGAATAAATGGGTCTTGAACATTAAGTGCCCAACACTGCTTCTCTGGTTTGTAGAAACCAAGGGTGATTATGTCATTATAGGAAAAGTATCTAATTTCTAAAACTGCAGAACACTGAGTTTGTGACATGAGTAACACCTATATCCGAAGGTTTTCTGCCCCAGTCTTCCTATGAATTTGGCACAATAACAGAAAAAAATGTGCAGTTTTCAGTCTTTCACCCTACATTACAGTATTGTACATTACATATGTAAAATCACCCCATTTCTGAGTTTTGGTAACATATACCAAATATGTGGACCTTACCATAGAATTCTGTTCACACCTGGCTATTACTGTATGCCTGTGTAGTAAACCCTGGCATGCAGCATCTCCCTGCCTACATATCCCAACCCCCCAAAATACCTCAAAACATTCTGTTGCTAAGGCACAGTATATGTAAGCAATAAGACATGACAGGGTGGTGGTTGTTACGTGATAACCGCACACCTATGTGCGTGGTGAGGCACGAGGCCGAAGGCAGAGTGTCCTTCCGCACCTAGGTGTGCGGTTATCACACAACCACCACCACCCTGGAGTGTCTTATTGTGCTTATAAATGGAAATAACTATGGAAACAAAGAAAATGACAAGGTGTTTATATTTTGAAAACTTTGTAACATTTATTTAAATACAGAATAGAGAATTAATTGAAACATTGAAATAAAATAGTCCCTTGGTAAACCTTTTTGAATGGTAAAAAAATAGCAATTACTAACAACATTAGCAAACAACAGTCTACTTGTTGTAGTTTATGAATTGCACTTTACTTCACTGTGATTTTCTTAATCTGTCCCGAACATCGATTTCGCACACCAACCGTGCCATTGTGCGCTACATGTGTGAAAACACATTTTGGGTGAGATGTGAAAAATGACAGTTATACTGTTCATAAGAAGGTGTGGTAAAATGGCAATAATGAAAATCTGGAGTGAAAATATTAAAAATGCTCGAAGTTACGAGCGTGCGTAGGAACTGCACAACGCACGCGCGTAAAACAGTCATTTTGGGGAATATTTCCCCAAATTTTCAACATAGCTAGTTTAAGACCACTGCTCATGAACAGTGTCACTGTGACTTTATTAATCTGTTTGGAACATTGATTTCGCACACCGACTGCGCCATTGTGTGCTGCATTTGCAAAAACACATTTTGGGTGAGATGTGAAAAATGACAGTTGTACTGTTCATAAGGAGGTGTGGTAAAATGGCAATACTGAAAATCTGGAGTGAAAATATTAAAAATGCTCGAAGTTACGAGCGTACGTAGGAACTGCGCCAGCATACCCTCGTAAAACAGTCATTTTGGGGAATATTTTCACCAAATTTTCAACATAGGGTTTTTGGGAGCCTACCTCATGAACTATGACTCTGTCATTTCATTAATCATTCTAGAAAGGTGGTTCCGCGCAGTGACTGCGGAACCACCTTTCAGGACCGATTAACGAAATAAGAGTGGTACAGTTCATGAGGTGGGGCTCCAAAACCCCCATGTTGAAAATGTGGTGAAAAAAATTCCCAGAAATGGTTGAGATATGCACTAAAGTTGAAAAAAATCAATTTATGCCATTATACAGCTTACTGGCATTTCTTCAGGTCTCGGCCGGCTTTGAAGAGTGCAGACACGTTCCCGGTCCACTGAAAATCATCGCACTGGGCTCCGAGGTAAGTATGGATTGAGGTGGGGTGTGGGGAGGCGGAGTACGCAGAGGGTGGGTTGGGGAGGGGCAAAGAATCAGCGAAGGAAGGTTTTTTGTTTGTTTTATTTATTTACACACAAGGAACTTTTGCCCACGCTGGGGTGGGCTCCCAGCATGGCTTGGGAGCAGTGAAGCAAGCAGGGGATTGGGCACCCCGTCTGGCTAGAAGTTTTGCCATGCTGGGGTGGGCTCCCAGCATGGCATCCGAACATTTTTTGGGGGGCAGTGAATCCGAAGGGGGATTGGGCACCCCCGTCGGCTAAGGAAGTTTTTGCCACGCTGGGATGGGCTCCCAGCATGGCATACGAACATTTTTTGGGGGGGCAGTGAAACTGACAGGGGATTGGGACCCTCATCGGCAAATGTGAGATTCAAACCCAGATCTCCAGAATTGCAGCATAGACCATTCAACCTCTATAGTATGCTACCTCCTTTAATATTAAATTCTCTCCATGATCGTAGTGGTCGCTACTTCTTTAACTTTTTGGTGCCTACCATCATGCACCACGCACTTCCATCTAGGGAAGCGATCGGCTTTTTTTTTCCAATGCCTCTCTGCACTCACGTTGTATGTTTGAGTCAACTGATAGCCCGTGTCACCGGCCGATTACCTCTATGGATTGCTTTTATTAATATTAGCAATGTATTTGGGCACTTTGGGTCTGCCTCTGCCTATTTAACTGTGTTTTCCTACCTTTTCTTTTTGTTTATAAAGTATTACTGTATTGCCTACTTTCTTCATCCTGTTTTTTTGTTTTCTGTTTTTCCCCACATTCAAGACATAGAATGTTTATCATGGAATGTTTACCATGGAATACAGAGATTCAAAATTCTGCTCTGTTCCACTTGTACAATGTTACTCTCCTGACATTCTGTACACACAGACAACAAAGGCCTGTTTTAGAGCCAGAGACTCAGTTATATCACTGTCAGGGCAAGCATGAGAGATTTCACTGGTGAGCAGGTAAAGACAGAAGGGGGGGATTTTTCACTGTTAGTAAACAAACAGTTGTAATGAAAACTATAAACAACACTTAATGTTTCTAATTTGTTTATGTTTGTAAGGGGAGTGTGATGATCAGGGAAACAACATTTAATTAATTTATTGTTTTATTTAAGGTAGTTTTATTTTTAGGGCCCAGCCAGTGGCGGCTCTACACCAGGGCCCACCAGGGCACGTGCCCCGGTAAAAAAATGCTGTGCCCCAGTTGGTGCCCCATATGGTGCAGAGCTTCCCCCATAGTAACAATATATCAGTGCCCTGGCTGCCATCTGTTGTGCCCCAGTTGTGCCCTGGTAACCATTTGTGGCTAGAGCCGCTACTGGGCCCAGCTGAAGTTTTTTTTACAGTGTAAAGGTAGCAGCCATGTTTATAATAGAAGATTAGTTCTGGTTGAAGGGGGGACTGATGGAAGAGAGTTCTGGTTGTATGAGGACTGATTTGCTCATTGTGTGATGTGGTTTAGGACCAGAGTGACTGTGTATATATAGAGATTTAATGTACAGTCAGCTGATGTCTCTTGGCCAATGAGATTTCTAGATGTTTTCTTACCATTTTATAAGTAAGCAATAAGACATGACAGGGTGGTGGTTGTTATGTGATAACCGCACACCTAGGTGCGTGGTGAGGCACGAGGCCAAAGGCAGAGTGTCCTTCCGCACCTAGGTGTGCGGTTATCACACAAGAACCACCACCCTGAAGTGTCTTATTGCGCTTATAAAATGGGAAATAACTATGGAAACAAAGAAAATGACAAGGTGTTTATATTTTGAAAACTTTGTAACATTTATTTAAATACAGAATAGAGAATTAATTGAAACATTGAAATAAAATAGTCCCTTGGTAAACTTTTTTGAATTGTAAAAAAATAGCAATTACTAACAACATTAGCAAACAACAGTCTACTTGTTGTAGTTTATGAATTGCACTTTACTTCACTGTGATTTTCTTAATCTGTCCCGAACATCGATTTCGCACACCAACCGTGCCATTGTGCGCTACATGTGCGAAAACACATTTTGGGTGAGATGTGAAAAATGACAGTTATACTGTTCATAAGGAGGTGTGGTAAAATGGCAATAATGAAAATCTGGAGTGAAAATATTAAACATGCTCGAAGTTACGAGCGTGCGTAGGAACTGCGCAACGCACACTCGTAAAACAGTCATTTTGGGGACTATTTCCCCAAATTTACAACATAGCCAGTTTAAGACCACTGCTCACGAACAGTGTCACTGTGACTTTATTAATCTGTTCGGAACATTGATTTCGCACACCGACTATGCCATTGTGCGCTACATGTGCGAAAACACATTTTGGGTGAGATGTGAAAAATGACAGTTGTACTGTTCATAAGGAGGTGTGGTAAAATGGCAATACTGAAAATCTGGAGTGAAAATATTAAAAATGCTCGAAGTTACGAGAGTGCGTAGGAACTGCGCAATGCACGCTTGTAAAACAGTCATTTTGGGGAATATTTTCACCAAATTTTCAACATAGGGTTTTTGGGAACCTACCTCATGAACTGTGACACTGTCATTTCATTAATCATTCTGGAAAGGTGGTTCCGCGCAGTGACTGCGGAACCACCTTTCAGGACCGATTAACGAAATAAGAGTGGTACAGTTCATGAGGTGGGGCTCCAAAACCCCCTTGTTGAAAATGTGGTGAAAAAATTCCCAGAAATGGCTGAGATATGCACTAAAGTTGAAAAAAATCCATTTATGCCATTATACAGCTTACCGGCATTTCTTCAGTGCGCGGTCGGCTTTGAAGAGTGCAGACATGTTCCCAGTCCACCGAAAATCATTGCACTGGGCTCTGGAGGTAAGTATGGGTTGAGGTGGGGGTGGTGTGGGGCGGGTACACAGAGGGTGGGTTGGGAAGGGGGCAAAGAATCAATGAGGAAGGTTTTTTTTTTTTTTTTTTACACAAGGAACTTTTGCGCTTAGGGTGGGCTCCCAGCATGGCTTAGAGGCAGTGAATCCGAAGGGGATTGGGCACCCCGTCGGCAAATGAAGCTTTTGCCACACTGGGGTGGGCTCAGCGTGGCACCAGGCAACAGGGGGGACAGTGAAGCCGATGGGGAGTTGGGCACCCCGTCGGCTAAGGAAGTTTTGCCACGCTGGGTGGGCTCCAAGCAGGCATAATGAACATTTTGGGGGCAGTGAAACTGACGGGGGATTGGGACCCCCATCGGCAAATGTAAGATTCAAACCCAGATCTCCAGAATTGCAGCATAGACCATTCAACCTCTATAGTATGCTACCTCCTTTAATATTAAATTCCCTCCATGATCGTAGTGGTCGCTACTTCTTTAACCTTTTGGTGCCTACCATCATGCACCACGCACTTCCATCTAGGGAAGCGACCGCTTTTTTTTTCAATGCCTCTCTGCACTCGCGTTGTATGTTTGAGCTAACTGATAGCCCGTGTCACCAGCCGATTACCTCTATGGATTGCTTTTAATAATATTAGCAATGTATTTGGGCACTTTGGGTCTGCCTCTGCCTATTTAACTGTGTTTTCCTACCTTTTCTTTTTGTTTATAAAGTATTACTGTATTGCCTACTTTCTTCATCCTGTTTTTCCCCATATTCAAGACATAGAATGTTTATCATGGAATGTTTACCATGGAATACAGAGATTCAAAATTCTGCTCTGTTCCACTTGTACAATGTTACTCTCCTGACATTCTGTACACACAGACAACAAAGGCCTGTTTTAGAGCCAGAGACTCAGTTATATCACTGTCAGGGCAAGCATGAGAGATTTCACTGGTGAGCAGGTAAAGACAGAAGGGGGATTTTTCACTGTTAGTAAACAAACAGTTGTAATGAAAACTATAAACAACACTTAATGTTTCTAATTTGCTTATGTGTGTAAGGGGAGTGTGATGATCAGGGAAACAACATTTAATTAATTTATTTTTTTATTTAAGGTAGTTTTATTTTTAGGGCCCAGCTGAAGTTTTTTTTTTTACAGTGTAAAGGTAGCAGCCATGTTTATAATGGAAGATTAGTTCTGGTTGAAGGGGGACTGATGGAAGAGAGTTCTGGTTGTATGAGGACTGATTTGCTCATTGTGTGATGTGGTTTAGGACCAGGATGACTGTGCATATATAGAGATTTAATGTACAGTCAGCTGATGTCTCTTGGCCAATGAGATTTCTAGATGTTTTCTTACCATTTTATAAACTGTTTTAAAGTATACAAATGAGGACCGCAGGTATATGCAAGAAAGCCTCCTTGCGAAATGTTGGCTACCTACAACCATACCTTTATTGGACTCCACTGCTGAAAATATGCAACATTCTGGTCCTTTTCAACCTGTCGGATTGCTTTATATTATTGGTACAAAAAATCATCCCATTTGGTGCTTCTCAGTGGTGTACTGGCTTGCAGATACCAAAAACATAAATTTACTAAAGAAATCAGAACATGCTCCAGACCTACCACTGCCGCTCTTTACAAGACATGTTGTTAAGCCAGTCATAGACAACAGAAAGCAGTGTAACAACATTGAGCATGTGAAGCAGTTGCTCAGAGTCGAGTTAGACTGAGTCAATAAGCAGACCCAAGCCAGGCTTGCTGCCTTTCCCAGTGTCCTGCATATCACATTCATCCAGCCTTGATGGCAGTGCTGCAGCAACTCACTGTAGTCTAGCTCCCACCTCTGCAGCCACTGGTGGGAGCGCTAGCTAAGGACTGTAGGCCAGAATCTAGGCTTCTCCACATCTTGTCAGTGGTTGTCACCTGATGTAACTGATACTCTAGACCTCTTGGTGGTATTCAACTATCTTCCATAGATCAATCTTCACCATTCATTTCTACTGGGTTGTAGCCAGAGGCGTCAGACCCCACGGGAGCTTATAGCTTTAAGGTTTAAGGATTAAAGCTTTTTCCTCTGGAGAAGGGGCTGGTGTCAGAGACGGTGCTGCCCTCAAGGCCGACGTATTACATGTCACTTGAGGATTGGCCAGTAACTGACGCCGGCCCCCTAAACTCTTCAGTTCTTCTTTTCTCGACATCGAGGTTGGATCACCATGGGAGCTGAAGCCTATTTACCACTACAGCTGCATCAGTTCTGCTGCCACCGTTTTTTACTTGATGCAGCAGACCTCTGCTAACTCTGTAGACTCACTGGAAGCCAGTAAAATCATTCTTTTTTATTTTCTCTTCTTCTGTCAGTTAGTGCGGTGTCGAGTCTGTGCTGTTTTTTTTTTTTTTTATCTGCTCGCGGTTGTGTCCGCTCGGGGCCTACTTGGAAATGTAAGGCAGGGCGTGCCCCTATGCTTCGGTGCCCCTTTGGCAAGCTGATGACCGTTAGACTTTCATGACTGCTGTCTAACCTGCCTGGGTCCATCGCATGACATGGACAACTGCGACGCCTGCTTTTCTATGGACTGCCAGATCCTTGAGCTGTGCGCATTGAAGGTGGGTTGGGATAATCCCACCTTCAGAGGGCGTCATCATTCCCGGGATGCCAAAGTCAGGATGTTGGGCCCTTCCCCTAGGTCTTCTGGTACTATATGTACCGAGAAGGAGCAGGCCTCCACCAGTTCTAGTCTCGCTGAGATGTGAGGCCTGCATGATGGGTCAATGGGACAGTCTGCCTCCTCTGGGGGATGGCTGAGCACCCCTCACAGTCCGTTGCCTCCTCAGGGGCACAGATGGCCCTGGTGTTGTGGTCGCAGCTATATGCTGGGCCCAAGCCGCGGTGGGGCCCTCGGTGCCACCTGCTGGTGCCACTTTGGCTCTCAACACCGCCCTCAGCACCGGTGAGTGGGGCAGTATTGGTGTTGGTGCTGGATCCCCTTCCGGGGTGCCGGGAGAGGGAGAGTATTGGGGGTGGCTTCTTTGGAGATGATCTTGATCTCTCCCTCTTGGAGAAGGAAGATTGGGATGATCCCGACTGACTGCCTGGTGCCCCGGAGCTCTTCTCTGCCCATTCTTAGGGTCTCCAGTAATTTGAAGTTTGCCGGCGCCCTTCCTGGGGCTGCTCCTGGAGCCACCTCCTCCGCATCCTCTGGTGCCACATATGGCACCGGTGATGCTGCCCATGACAATTCCAGTGCAGGGGAAGGGGTTGGCACTGAGGGCACTGCTGGCTCTGGGTCAGGTTCCGGTACTGGGTCTGATCCCAGCATCATTCGCGGTGCCGGATTGGACTCCGGTGCCAGAGCTGGGTCCTGAGGTTGATTCTGCCACCATTTCTGATGCCAGGGCTGTCTCAGATCACCTAACTTCCAGTACTAGAGATCTTCCGAGAAGCAGGTCCCTATCGGGTGAAGTGGGGGTGCGGAGGTCGAGTTCGGCACATAGGCCCTTTTCCAGGGCAGCTGGTGGTTCTAGGGGGAGCCGCAGTGCTGGCCTTTCCCTCCTCCAGAACCTCTAGGGTCTGCAGAAGGTGGGATCAGAGGCTGCCCTCAAGGGCCAAACTGGCTCTGATCACCCAATCTGGGGGTCCTCCCCCAAGGGCACCACCATCGCCACCCCTGTCTGGTTGGGCATCCTGTGGTGAGCAAGTTATGCAGCCCCCTCCCCCAGGAGGGGTCCCCTGCATGGTCTCCTAGCCCTAGCAGAGGTTCTACACTGGCCCACCAGAGCTCTTCACCTCCTCCTCTTCCCCCTCCTTGATTTATTTATTTATTGAAAAGTTTTACTAGGAGGGCACACTGAGCAGAGTACTGCTCGATTACAGGTGTGTCCTCTCCCACGTCTCTGTAGCCCTTTGGGGTCCATGAACTGGGAACAGTTCAGAGCATCAGCAGCTGCTTTCTCTCACTACCTTAGAGTCCTGGATGAGGTCATTTTTAGACCTGAATCTCCAGCTGCTCCGGTCTCTGAAGGGTCTTCGGGCTCTTCAGTCTCCTCCTCTGAAGAAAAGGATCCCTCCATCCACCTATCCTCAGACGTTGAGCTCACCGGCTATCAGCGGTTCCTGTCAGGATGTTGGAGGAGCTCCATTTCTCCAGCCACAATCCTGCCTATGCGATGCACGCTTTCCTAGGTGAGTTTAGCGTAGATACTCTTGTCATCCCTCCGTGGCCTCGACCTTTCACGGAAGTGTCGCATAGGGTCTGGCATCCCTGTACCCCATCTCCAGCCCAGAGAGACTGTCAGCACAGGTATTGCACACCCTTAGGGTCTCCAGGTACTATGCCCCACCCCTCTTCAGGAGTGGAGCACCTGGACACCCCCTCTGTGCATTGTTGCCCAAGGCATGACCACCCTCTGGTGTCCAACTCGGCTGAGTTTGACCGCTGGGGTAGAAGGGTCTTCTCGATGGCAGGCCTTCTTCTGTGTGTCTTAGCACACCAGGCTGTCTACACTAGGCACCTGTGGATGATGCTGGATCAACTCCAGGCATCCTTGGCTGACTTAGAGGTGACCAGACAAGCCATCAGCCTTTCTGCACATGGTCTGGAGCTAGCAAGGCACCAAGCAAGGGTGCCTTACAACACCAATGAGGTAGCTTCCAGACTGGCAGGAACTGCAGTTTGCATTAGGTGGATGGTGTGGTTTCGCCTTTCCAGGTTATCACCCCTGGCCCGGCATAGGGTGATTGTCTCTCCCTTCCAGGGGGCCCATTTCTTCTCCCACATGGTGAGGTGTGAGTTAGCAGGGCACCTTCCTTCTTCCAGGCATTGGGAGTCTCTGCCTGATCCTGACCAGTCTCGGGCCTCGCCAGGCCCATGAGGGGCACCCTCCTCTCTGTGCTCTCCCCCACAAGAGGCCAAGGGAAGTTTCAGCCCTCAGGGATGTGCCAGTGCCACAGTTGTGGCGCTCAGTACTCTCCCAACAGTAGTGAATGGTGAAGCTTGATCTAGGGAAGATATGAAACATAAAAGTTGACAGCAGATAAGTACCGCAAGGCCCATCCAGTCTGCCCATTTCTTTTTCTACCTTATGAATGTGCCATTGACCTTTGCTCTGTCAATGGCCTATCTATTCATACTCATCTGTATTGCTACCTTATGCCTATTCCATGCCTGTTTGAAGTCCTGCACTGTATTCATAGCCACCACTTCCTGAGGTAGGCCGTTCCATGCATCCACCACCCTTTCTGTGAAAAAGTACTTTCTCACATTACCCCTTAATCGGCCTTCCTCTAATCTCCTGCTGTGTCCTCTTGTCCTGCTATTTTTCTTATATTGAAACATGTTAAACTTTCACCTTGTTAATGCCCTTAAGGTGCTTGAATGTTTCGATCATATCACTTCTCTCCCTCCTTTGCTTTAGGGTATAAATATTGAGCTCCGTTAATCTGTCCTCATATGTTTTCTGATGCAGTCCCTATACCATTTTGGTTGCCCTTCTCTGGACTGCCTCAATTTGGTTAATGTCCTTGTGAAGGTGTGGCCTCCAGTACTGCACACAGTACTCCAGATGGGGCCTAAACAGTGTCTTGTAAAGAGGGATTATTACCTCCCTCTTCCAACTTGTGATACCCCTACTAATACACCCCAACATCCCCCTAGCCTTATATACTGCTTTAGTGGTCTGCTTGGATGATTTCAGGTCATTGGTGATGATGATACCCAAGTCTCTTTCTTCCCTTGTGACTGCCAGCAACTCCCCTCCCAGCCTATAGGTGGCTTCAGGGTTTCTCTTCCCTATGTGCATGATCTTGCACTTCTTTGCATTAAACCCCAGTTGCCACTGTTTCTACCATTTTGCTAGTTTATCCAGATCTCTTCTCATTCTGCCCACCCCATCTTGATCATCTACTCTGTTGCAGATCTTGGTGTCATCTGCAAATAGACAAACCTTACCCTCCAGTCTATCTGCAATGTCACTGATGAAGATGTTGAAGAGGACTGGCCTCAGGACTGATCCCTGTGGTACCCCATTTGTGACTTGCATCTCTTCTGACTGTATACCGCTTACCACCGCTCTCTGTTTTCTGCCAGTCAACCAGTTTGCCACCCAGTTGACCAACTTCTGACCCACCCAGGCCTACCAGCTTATTAATCAATCTTCTATAGTGGAACAGTATCAAAAGCTTTGCTGAAGTCAAGGTAGGCGACATCAACTGCTCCCCCTTGGTCCACCACTCTGGTTACCCAGTCAAAGAAATCTATGAGATTAGTTTGACAGGACCTTCCTTTTGTAAACCCATACTGTCTTGGATCCTGTGCTCCTATGGATTCCAGGTGTTGCACCATCCTTTCCTTAAGGAGTGCCTCCATAATCTTGCCCACTACTGAGGTAAGACTGACTGGTCTGCAATTCTCTGCCTCCTCCCTGCTACCACTGTTGTGCAGCAGGATCACATGAGCCTTTCTCCATTCTTCTGGGACTTCTCCTGTGCTCAGAGACTCACTAAACAGTTCTAATAATGGCTCTACTAGTTCCACCCTTAGCTCCTTTAGTGCCCTGGGATGTATGCCATCAGGTCCCATTGCCTTGTCCAACCTGAGTTTATCGAGCTCTTGTAGGACCCTTTCTTTTGTGAAGGGAACAGTGCACACCTCCCTCCCCCCCTGTGTTCATGGTGCTGAGCTGTGGGCCCTGCCCTACCTTCTCCTCAGTAAATACTGAGCAGAAGTATCTATTTAGGATAGATGCTTTTACATGGTCCTCCTCCTCACATGTCCCCTTATCCCCTTTGATCTTAGCAACACCCCTCTGGACTTTCTCCTTTCACTAATATATCTATAGAGAGTCTCGTCTCCTTCTTTTACTGTTTGTGCTAGTGTTTCCTCGGTTTGGGCCTTTGCCTGCCTTACTGCCTTCCCTGCTTCCTTCAGGTAAGTTTGGTATGCCTTCCTATCTTCATCCCGCTGCATTCCCTTATATTTCCTGAAGGCCAACCTTTTGCCTCTGACCTTTTCTGCTACTGTTTTTGAGAACCAAAGTGGTTTCCTTCTTCTTTTGCACTTCCTTTTCTCTCTAACATAATGCATCAAGTACTGCATCCTTAATGCTTGCCCACTTTGCCTGTACCTCCTCACCTGTATTTCTTTTTCCCAGGGCTAGCTTAACTCTGTTGGCCATCTTATCAAAGTCAGTTCCTCTGAAGTCCCATATTTTTGCCTTGGATTGGGATGATTTAGTTCTAGTGGCCAAAGTGAATCATACCATGTGATGGTCACTGGCTCCCAAGAGACCTTCTACCTGGAGATCTGATCCTTTTCCCGTTAGTCAATACTAGATCTAGGATAGCCTTGTCTCTTGTGGGTTGTTGTACCAGTTGTTTGAGGCCCTCCCCCTGCAGGGAATCCACCATGTGTCTAGTTCGGGCAGATGTTCCTGTTGGTATTGACCAATCTGTATCTGGCATGTTGAAGTCTCCCATTATCAGAACCTCCCCTTTAGCTGTCATATTTTGTATATCTTCTAACAGTACTTTGTGTGTGTCCTACCCCTGGACTGGAGGCCTGTAGACAACCCCAGTTGGCATGGCTGTCCCATTTCCTGTTTCCAGGGTGACCCACTGTTCTTCTGGCTCCTTATGTGTATTCTGAATTTCTGTAGCTTTGATAATTTCATTGCCATACAGGGCCACTCCACCTCCCCTCCCTTTTGCACCTCAGTCTCTGAACCAGTCTCTGAAAATGATATACTCACCATAATTCTTGATCTTCCCAGATATCTTCACCATTCATTACTGCTTCCCTTCCACCATCCCCTCAGGGGCCAAACCACTGGGTGGGGCCACCTCCTTATTAGCTTTCTCCCTTTGGGAGACCTCCTCTGGCACCTCCTAGTGCCCCGAGCATTTTTGAGGGCATCTGGGGAGAAGGCATGGAGGTTTTCCTTTTGCCATGGGCTCCGAGTAACCTTGGATGAGGGACTCTTCTTCTTGGGTAGCAGCATGGGCTGACAGTTTTTTTTCCCCATCACTAGATGGGAGCCCATCGTCTGTCCTCATGCAAACTACCTTGCACCACTTGAGCTTCAGAGGGCTGCCCCTCTCTCCTGAACACTTGTCCTTAGTTGGAAGAGCACTGGGGATCCCCATTCTATATTCTCCTCTAGTGCAGCCCCTTGGCCCACTCCTTCATTTTCTTGATGGTAACCCAGCTCTGGGTTACCCATAGGGCAAGGTCTTTACAGACCTCCACCTATCCAGGGATCCCTTACTCCCTTCTCTGAGGGGAATAGGTTTCTTTCCACCTCCCATCACTCTGTCGGTTGTGGTAGGTGCAAGGGGTTGGGCCTTCTAGTTGAAGATGCTTGAGTTCTCCACAGTTCTCTTCTTAGGGACTACAGGGCCCTTTGCCATTCAAGTTACATCTCAGCTTAGCTAGGTCTGGGCCCATCTGCTCCTGGAGTCAGTTGTTCCTCTTTATCTGGTCCACAGGAAGCCTTTCCATCCCTCTAGGGTCATTCCCTTCAGGGATATAGGTATCTCTCTCTCTCTCCCCTTTCTTCCTCCCTCTCTCTCTCTTCCTCTTCTGCCTCTACCTCTTGGCCTGACCAGTGATTGGGGTCTCCCTGCCCAGAACCCATTAGTGCCCTTGCCCCTTCTACTGTGATTGGCTTTTTCTTTCTTTTAGTTTATATAATTTCCTTTTTCTATTCCATGGGCTCTCTTACCCCATCCTCCCTCCTGTCCTTCTCTTGGACTTTTTTCCTCTCCAATGAGTGGAACTGAGGAGGTTAGGGGTCGGCGTTACTGGACAATCTGTGAGCACCACAAAATACGTCATCCTTGAGGGCGGCGCCATCTCTGACACTGGCCCCCCTCTTCCAGAGAAAAACACTTTAATCCTAAAAGCTCTACGCTCCCATGGGGTCTGACGCATCCGGTTACAACCCAACAGTAGAGAATTGTGAAGATATCTGGGAAGATCAAGAATTACAGTGGATGGATAGATAGATAGATAGATAGATAGATAGATAGATAGATAGATAGATAATTTTATTTTTATAGTGCTCCTTCCCGGAGGCTCAGAGCGCTGCACAAATTCATAATAACAGATTAGAAAAATATCAGCAGACATATTGCAGAGTAGATAAATAACCACAATAAAATCAAATAAAACACTAGTACATCACAGACCTATCTATCAATACAACAAATAGCACAAAATGTCAGCTATGAAGGCCATAGGCCTGACCAAACAGAAAGTAGGCCCTTTTTAAAGGTTTCCACCGAGGGTGGCTCTCTCAGACAATTAAGCAGTGAATTCCACAGTTCTTGGGCGTCGACCAAAAAAGCACTGTCACCTGACTGCTGCAGCCTAGCCTCGGGAACCACTAAGAGGCAACCCTCAGAGGAATGGAAAGAGCGAGTTGGCAGTGAGGAACCAGGAGGTCTTGCAGGTAGCTGGGTCCCCAGCGTGTAGGGCTTTATAGGTCAGTAACCCGATCTTGAAGACAATCCTCCACCTAATCGGCAGCCAGTGCAGTCCACGGAGCACAGGCGTAATATGCTCAGATATTAATGCACTGGTCAATAGCCTGGCTGCTGCATTCTGCACCAGCTGCAGATGGCGGAGGTTGCCTCCAGTTAGCCCTAGGTAGAGAGCATTGCAGTACTCTAACCTAGATGTGATGAAAGCATGCATGAGTCTCAAGGTCCTCAGATGGTATCCAGGGCTTGGATTCAGGCAATGTTCCTCAGATGGTAAAACCCAGTTTAGATGATAGACAACACCTGAGCATCAAGTGTCAAACTGATGTCAAGGAACATGCTCAGATCCCTCACCCGAGGGGAGGGGATCAAAGGGATATCCCCCAGCTTCAAGTCAGGCGCATTCCCCAATCCTCCTCCATCCCGTCGATGACCAGGATCAACCACCAGTACTTCCGTCTTGTCTGTGTTGAGTCGTAGCCAGTTACAAGTCATCCAGTTCTGGATCTCAGCCAGGCAGGTGTTAAATACAGAGGATGCAATCTGGTTTCCAGGTGCGCAGGACAGGTAGAGCTGGGTATCGTCTGCATAGCAGTGAAAACACAGCCCATACCATCTGATAACATCTCCCAAAGGCAGTATGTACACAGTGAATAACAGAAGTGCCAGGACTGAGCCTTGCAGAACTCCACTGTGTAGAAGCATCGGGTTAGATGAGGATAACCCCATTTTCACCCTTTGCACTCTACCCATGAGGTAGGATCTAAACCAGTTGAAGACAATGCCAGTTAGTCCACACCAGTTCTGCAGGCGGTCCAATAGCACCTCATGATCCACAGTGTCAAAAGCCGAAGAGAGATCACGGAGAACAAGGATGATCCGCTCTCCCCTATCTCTTGCTATTAGGAGATCATTAAGCACCTTCACCTGAGCAGTCTCCGTACTATGCCCGGGCTTGAATCCAGATTAGAAGTACTCAAAAGTGGTTGAGGAAGTGAGACGAGTCCCAAGCTGAACAGCCACCACATTTTCTAAAACCTTCCCTTAAAATCTGAGATTTGAGACTGGTCTATAGTTGGTGAGACAGTCCGGGTCCAGTATGGGGTTCTTCAAAAGGGGTCTAACCAAAGCCTTTTTCAAGGTCACAGGGAAGACCCCACTCCTCAAAGAACACTAGACAATCTCAGCCATCACAGGTCCAATCAGGTCCACACATCCAACCCAAAGTCGGGTTGGACCTGAATCTAGATCACAATGGGTAGGTAGCAGCTTCAGAACTATCTCCACCACCTCCACCAATCCCACTGGATCAAACTCATCCCAGGCAGGATGGATGCCGGACATGTCTCTGGCTCAATCCCACAAGCTCCTTGAGCAGCACTGGAGGAGATCTCAGTCCTGATAGAGGACACTTTGTCGGCAAAGAATAGAGCCAACTCATCACACCATGTGTTAGACCTAACTCCCCCAGTACAGAGACAGGCTGGGTGCAATAGCCCGTCCACTGTATGGAAGAGCTGAGCTGGTCTATTCCTTGCCACATCAATTTCCCTTGACAGAAAATCCATCTTTTTCCAAGAGATTGCCCTCTGATATACTATGCAGTGGGTTTGGTGAGAAATGGAGCACTTTTTCTTGTCCTTCTCGAGTTTCTTCAGCCCCCCAGAGGCTCTAGACAAAACTCATTCAACTGTGTATGTGGGGGGAACCTTTTAAATAGCGCAATTGACTCTCAGGTTGGTCTATTATATTTCATTTTTTTCCCTCTACGTTTCACTCTTATAAGGAGCTTGCTCACGGGGCTCACTTTTTATTATTTTTCTTTTCTTGTTTCTGTTAATACATAAAATTATAGTTTGCTTTGTAATCACTGTTACTTTAATGTTCGTTTTAAATTTAAATGTTTATACTACATATGATTCATACCACAATTATGCTGTATCCTTGTCTTATACACCTTTCTGTGTTTTTAGCAATGATTTAAACAGTCCAATATGTTTTTCTGCCTTTTTTATCCTGCAGAGACATAAACAAAAACATTTTTGTGTACCGCGTGCTAATTGTGGAGAAACTTGCTGAAATCCTTGGTTTCTACTGTTAAAAAACTTGTACTTCTTTATGACTGAGAAAGCAGCCTACCTTTAATTGTCTTCAGACCTTCTTAGGCGCTTTCAGAGTTCTGTGAATGCTTTTTTGTTAATTACTTTCTTTTTTACTTTGCACCTTATTGTTATGTGCTTTCTAGTTTTTGTGTATTAAGTACACTTACTGTGAGCATTTCATTTGATTTCAAAAGGATAATTGCCAATGCAACACTTAAAGATGGCAGAGCAGCTTCTCTTTAATGTTGTGCTACTTTCTCTATTATTACCTCTTGTGCCCATTTTGTAAGTTCCTGCGTGATGATGTTCATGTTTGATGACATCATTCGAACTAACGGCTTAGCAGTCACTAGATTTTCCTGTGACAGGGAACTCCTGCCACTCTTAAGGACTGACCTTTTCTTAAATCTGTTGCAACAGTTCTTCTATTTCGTAGCCTAATCTGTTCTTTACAATTTCTAGTCCATAAGGTTGGCCACCTATGGGCACCCCCTTCTCTTTCTTGACTATGCTATAGTGTCTGCTTTAATTTTCCTTTTCCCTCTCAGGTCCTTGTACAGGGAGGTTATTGTTGTGACCTCCGAGCTGATATAAAACAACAGGCTGTATTCCTCATTGTTGGATTTAGTATGCAGTGGCACTATGTCATGAAATACTTTAATGTATATACCTTATGTGTATAACACCTGTAAATGTTGAAAATGCCATGGCACTAGGTGTTTTTGATAAAGGTAAAAAAGTTACTAGAGGACTGTATTATAGAAATTAAGTTGGTTGTGTTGTTAAATGCATGTAAATTGGTACAATGCATTCCTGCTGTAAACAGAGCCAATCTTGAAATGTTATGGTGATTTCCATGTATCCCATTATGCTCTGCATTATGGAAGTATGTGTGATGTTGTGTTTCTTTGAAACTTGGCTTATTGTCAATGCCCTTTGGGGTAACCCTTGTTTCAGTGCTTCTGCACTGAGGTTCTTTGTCTTTAGCTTTTTTATTTTTTATTTGAGCACCCACCACCCAAGCAAACAAGGCCTGCATAGAGGAGGCTAAATCTCAACAGATAAGTTAGATCAGAAATCAGTGAGTCAGTAGGTGCTGGCTAAGTATAGAGAAAATATTTGCATAGTCTGTTGCTACAAACTGATGTACTGAAGAAGGGATATGCCATTTCTGAAGGTTATCTCTTGTATTTTGAATAAACATCACACAGATATTGTGTGTTGAACTTGAAGTTCAGTGTCTGGTCCATCTGTTATCTCACAACCCTTCCGCACTCCGTCGTTATGAGAGTCAGGATGCTTACAAAACAGGCACTGATTTCTGCAAACATTCTCCTTTCAGTTTAGCACACTTTTTCATCTAGATGCTGGTATTTCTGATAATGGACTCTCTTATTCTACGATTTAATAAGAGATAACTGTCTGCAAAACACAATACTATTCATAGGGTTAGCATGTAGGAGGTAAATAGTGATTTTGACATGATTTATTTTATAACTCCTAGACATGATATTGTGCTCTTTCTTTTACAAATTTAATAGGGATGGTCTTATATTCACTAATTAATATAAACATAGTACATAATTTCAGTTAATGCTACTGGCTAGACTTCTAGAGAATTCACAATGTTTTCCATTTTGTTGACTATTGGAGGTCAAAATGTCACTACACATTTTTAATAAAAATGTTTAAACTTCCTAAATAGCATATTATATCACTGTCCACACTTAATTCTGTGTACATCTTACTTTGTTTCCATTGCTATCTTTTAATAACATTACATTTCAGTATCTGTTTTTGTGACATTCGTATGTTATTTTTCAACTTTTACCTGCACATGATACATAGTTAAAGTGATTATACCCCAAGTATGTCAATCATTCCAGGACTTAATGCATTATTTAGGCTTTTATTGCCTATCCTGGATATTCTCAGGTTATATACTATGGGAGGTCAAAAGTTTACTATGCCTATTTGTATCTTTTTTTTTAAATTATAAAAGGAGATGACACATCATCATGCACTTTAATTGCAATAATCTTTTTTCAACAATGTATCTGTGCAGACTTACGCTGTGTTAAACATTACTTGCTATAGGACCTTCATTATTGGAGGTCAAGAAGTTCGATGTGCATATTATTGCTAATTTCTTAGCTCCAACATCATACACTTTAGGTACAAGACTTCTTTTGTGAGCAATGTATCTGTGCAGGTTTACACTGTATGGAACATTGTATGGTGTATAACCTTCGTTATGGGAGGTCACTGAGTTCACTATGCATCTTATTGCCTTTTACTTGGCCGTGTTATACCTACATTAAAACAATTCATTATTGTAATGAGTCCTGAATAAATTCCTTGGACTTTTTATACCCTTTTAGTGCTTTTTGTATAGCTTGCTCTCATGTGTTTGTTGTGTGATCTGCATAAGTGTTATATGATGTGTGTTGTTCTCAGGACCTCTGTACTACTTACCTGTCACCAATACATATAGTAGGTGCACACATGCCAGTTAGTTTCCACATGCATCCCAATATTTCTTTCCAAGGTTCTCATGTAAAAGATCTATCTTGTTTCTGCTGCTAGCAGCTGGTCCCTGAAGTTACCTCCTCTTTCTGGGATGGTAATTTTTTCAAGGCCCCAAAATCTTAGGGATGTCCCACTGTGTCCTGCCTCATTAAAATGTGTTGCTACTGTTGAATTTGCATCTCTACTTCTGATATCTCCCTCATGTTCCTGTATTCTTCTTTTTAGTTCTCTACTGGTCTGTCTTATGTATAACGTGTCACAAGGACACTGTATTAGATATACTAGTCCTTCTGTGGTGTAAGAAATGTGTTGCTTTATTCTGAAACTCTGACCTGTATGAGTATGTATGTATATCTGTTTTTTAGAAGTGTGGCTACATACACTACATCTTCCACAAGGAACCATCCCTGGGGAATAATGGGCCTAATAACAATTGTTTCCTTCTTTTTCTTGTCATTTAAATTGTGATTGTACCAATGTGTCCTTTAGGTTTTTTTACCTTTTTTTGCTGCAATAATTGGTTTGTTCTGTAATACAGATATATGTTCATTGTCTGATTGTACTAAGTACCAATGTTTATTACTTTTCTGATCTCTGTCATTTTATTGTTGGGAAAAACTATGCTTTGTGACCCCAGATCTGCTTCCTTTTGTCTCAGAAGTTCTTCCCTGCTCTTATTTTTATTATATATTCTGCCTGTTTTAGTGTTCCCTGTTTTTGGTTTAATTCAGCATGGCAGCCCTCCCAATGACTAATGACTAAAATCTCTCTCTCCTTGGACTGCCTATTAGCAAAATCCAACTGATACTGTAGACCTGATGCAATGAAACTGAAATTGTCTAAATGTACCCTACTGACTATGAATGTACTCTTATACTGTCTTACTGTATCCATACCTAATGTAAAGTGGTTGGTATTCTCAACCCCGGATCGCCCCTGAAAAAGGGATCTCTGGTCTCAGTGGGCTTACCTTGGTCAACAAAATCTAAATAAATAATAAATAAATAAAAATGTTTTAAGTTATTCTTCTGTGCCAAGCCATATCATAAAAATATTGTTTATACATCTCAGTCATGTCATCATTTGTACATAAAATCTGTTATTCTGTCTTTCATATATGAATTTTTCTTCAAACATGCTCACGTATGTATTAACATATGCTGGGGCCATAGTAGACCCCAATGCTGTTCCTTTATTCTGTTGGTAATATTTTCCATCAAACTCAAAATTGTTTCTTTAAGTATTCCATGCTGAATTAAACCAAACAAAATCCAAATCTAAAATTCGTCATGAACTTTGATAAAAAGAATGTACCATATTTAAATTTACTAATTCAACTGGAAATGGCATAATTGAAACATCCTTGTTTAGAAAAACAACAGACAGAAACACTATCTTACACAATAAAAGTTTCTATGAACATAAACTAAAAAACAGTATACCATACTCACAACTTACAAGAGTAAAGAGGAACTGCAGCAAAAAGGAAAATACAAAAGAAACTAGTAAAATGTTGCAAAGGTTCAGAAAAAGGGGATACAAACAATGAACATATATCTGTATTACAGAACAAACTAATTATTGCAGCAAAAAAGGGTAAAAACCTAAAGGACACATTGGTACAATTGGTACAATCACAATTTAATTGACAAGAAAAAGAAGGAACACAATTGTTATTAGGCCCACTATCCCCAGGGATGGTTCCCTGTGGAAGATGTAGTGTCTGTAGCCACACATCTAAAAAACAGGTATACATGCATCCTCATACAGGTCAGAGTTTCAGAATCAACCAACACATTTCTTGCACCACAGAAGGACTAGTAAATCTAATACAGTGTCCTTGTGACAACTTATACATAAGACAGACCAGTAGAAAACCAAAAAGAATAATACAGGAACAAGAGGGAGATATCAGAAGTAGAGACGGACACTCACTAGTAGCAACACATTTTAATAAGGCAGGACACAGTGGGACATCCCTAAGATTTTGGGGCCTTGAAAAAATTACCATCACAGAAAGAGGAGGTAACTTCAGAGACCAGCTATTAGCAGCAGAAATGAGATAGATCTTTTACATGAGAACCTTGGAAAGAAATGTTGGGATGAATGTGGAAACTAGCTGGCTTGTGGGCACCTAGTCTATATATATTGGTGGGCAGGTAAGTAGTACAGAGGGTCCTGAGAACAACACACATCATATAACACTTATGCAGATCACACAACAAACACTTGAGAACAAGCTATACAAAAAGTGCTAAAAGGGTATAAAAAGTCCAAGGAATTTATTCAGGACTCATTACAATAATGAATTGTTTTAATGTAGGTATAACACCACCAAGAAACTGGCAATAAGATGCACAGTGAACTCGGTGACCTCCCATAGCGAAGGTTATACACCATACAATGTTCCATACAGTGTAAACCTGCACAGATACATTGTTGACAAAAGAAGTATTGTACCTAAAGTGTATGACATCGGAGCTAAGAAATTTGCAATAATATGCACAGTGAACTTCTTGACCTCCGATGGTGACGGTCCTATAACAAGTAATGTTTAACACAGCGTAAGTCTGCGCAGATACATTGTTGAAAAAAGATTATTGCAATTAAAGTGCATGACGATGTGTCATCTCCTTTTATAATTAAAAAAAGATAAAAATAGGCATAGTAACCTTTTGACCTCCCATAGTATATAACCTGAGAATATCCAGGATAGGCAATAAAAGCCTAAATAATGCATTAGGTCCTGGAATGATCAACATACTTGGGGTATAATCACTTTAACTATGTATCATGTGCAGGTAAAAGTTGAAAAATAACATATGAATGTCATAAAAACACATACTGAAATGTAAAGTTATGAAAAGACAGCAATGGAAACAAAGTAAGATGTACACAGGATTAAGTGTGGACAATGATATATGTTATTTAGGAAGGTTAAACATTTTTATTAAAAATGTATAGTGACCTTTTTGACTTCCCGTAGTCAACAAAATGGAAGACATTGTGAATTCACTAGAAGTCAAGCCAGTAGCATTAATGGAAATGATGTACTATGTTTATATTAATTAGTGAATATAAGACCATCCCCATAAGTCTGTAAAAGAAAGAGCACAATATCATGTCTAGGAGTTATAAAGCATATCATGTCAAAATCATTATTTACCTCCTACATGCTAACACTATGAATAGTTATCATGTTTTGCAGATGTTGTCTCTTATTAAATCGTAGAATAAGAGAGTACATTATGGCCGGCCTGCCAGCGCAGCGGTAGCGACGCCAGCGACCCGCGTTCGGGAACAAGCCAGGAAGCCTGAGGGCCGGCCAGCGGGGGGAGGAGGCTAAGCATCCAGGGGACAGCTCGCCTTCTCTGGGAGGGAGGGGGGATGTTGGCTCGGAGCTTGACTGGCCCCAGGCAAAGGCCTGGGGTACAGCAAGTGCCCTGCCATGCAAAGAAGGGAAAAATGCATGGTGGACATCGGCGGTTACACCTTGATGTCAGGGGTGCACGCCATGCTCAGAACACTGGAAAATTGCTCCCTAAGCTCCTGGAACATGGAGCACCTCGGTGCAGACCCAAGGCCCACTTGCCTGTCCTGGTCCAGTGCCCTGACGGATGGAAGATGTTCTGGGGTGTACACGCCCCCACCTCTGTCCCCGCCTGGAGGGCAATCTAAGGCTGCATGGAGGGACTACCAAGGGCTCCAGGTAAGGTGAGGCAGGGAAGACACAACTGGTGACTCCCGAGGCAGCAGAGCTTAGGGGCAGGGGGGAGTACAAACAGAAAGTGAAAAAAAAAAAAAAAAAAAAAGTTCATTATAAGAAATACTGTACCAGCATCTAGAAGAAAAAATGTGCTAAACTGAGAGGAGAAAGCTTGCAGAAATCAGTGCCCATTTTGTAAGCATCCTGACTCTCTAATAACGAGGGAGAAGCTAGTGACTGCACAAGCAGCCATTTTGCACAAGCGCGGTAACTCAGAAATGACGTAATCATGCAAGAACGTCATCCCGCGGGAACTTACAAAATGGGCACGAGAGGTACACAGAGAAAGCAGCACAGCATTAAAAAGAAGCCGCTCGGCCATCCTGAAGTGTCATATTGGCAATTATCCTTTTGAAATCAGATGAAATGCTCACAGTAAGTGTACTTTTAATACACAAAAACTAGAAAGCATACAACAATAAGGTGCAAAGTAAAAAAGAAAGTAACTAACAAAAAGGCATTAACATTGTGTATTCACAGAACTCTGAAAGTGCCCAAGAAAGTCTGAATACATTTAAAGGTAGGCTGCTTTCTCAGTCATAAAGGAGTACAAGTTTTTTAACAGTAGAAACCAAGGATTTCAATAAGTTTCTCCACAACTAGCACACGGCACACAAAAATGTTTTTGTTTATGTCTCTGCAGGATAAAAAAAAGGCAGAAAAACATATTGGAATGTTTAAATCCTTGCTAAAAACACAGAAAGATGTATAAAACAAGGACACAGCATAATTGTGGTATGAATGATATGCAGTATAAATATTTAAATTTAAAATGAACATGAAAGTAACAGTGATTACATAGCAAATTATAATTTTATGTATTAACCGAAATAAGAAAAGAAAAAACCAGAAAAATAAGAAAAAGTGAACCCCGTGAGCAAGCTCCTTGTAGGAGTGAAATGTAGGGGAAATAAAAGAAATATAATAGACCAACCTGAGAATCAGTTGCATTATTTAAGGGCTCCCCCACATACACATCTGAATGAGTATTGCCTTCTGATAGCACCCATAATATGATTTCAGAGCCTGTTTGTCCTCAGTCAATCCGGATCTCCTCCAGCGATGCTCCAACCTCCTGCCCTTTATCTTTAATGCTCTGAGCTCCCCATCAAACCAGGGGGACCTCCGGTGAGTAGATAAGGGCCAGACACAAACAGGAGTGATGGGGTCAAAGGCCACAGCAACAGCCCTGTTCTAGGGACGTTGTGGATATGTTGTTCACCCACACTATCTGGCAGAGTCCTTTCCCCTTTAAGAAGTGACAGAAAGTCTTGAAGCTGGCTCCTCCCACCCACCCAGGAGGAATATCCCTCAGCTCCGCCCCACGATGCCAGATCTTCCTTTCCGCTGGAAGAAGCAGGTTCCCTCCTTTGCACTCTCGCGTTGTAGGATCTAGTGCTTTCTAATCCTTTTGGATTGCTTCAAAAACTTTCACAACCTTTTCGGTTCTCGTCTTCGAGCTATGCGACCATGATGGACAACATGTCCATGCCCGGATTTCACCGGTGCCCGTGCGGGCATAAGCTGTTGTGTACTGACCCCCACGCAATGTGCGTTTACTGCCTGGGCAACAGACGTGATACCCAGGCCTGCGATATCTCTCGGTCGTTTCATGCGACGGTCCTTGAGGGCCGACTCGCCCGCCTTAAGTTGGGCCACCCAGAGAAACAGCATTTGCTGCTAAGGACACCTGTTGGGTGGTCTCCGTGGCTGCAGAGTCTACCAAACAGCTAGAACAGCTTGCGGCCTTTGAGGAGGACACAGCTCGGGCCACCGCTCACTCCTCTTTGGCTTCTGCCTTTGTGCTGCTCCAATTGGGCTCCACTTTTATGGACTCCTTCAAGAAGCTGTGCCAGTCCCTTCTGATGAAGGGCCAGGGTCCTTCTGAAACTCACAGCTCTAAACCTTGAAAGGAGAAGGGGTCAAAAAAGGAGAAGACTCATCGTCGATGTTCGTGGGACTGGGAGTGTTCTCAGTCTCATGACTCTCAGGTTTTGACTACGGTCAAAACCACAGCCTTGGCCGCTGGCTTCATGGAGACCCCGTTGGGCCAGTCAGTTGAGATGATGGCCAATGATGCAGCTGAGATCTTTCTCGACCCAATCAACTGGTTGTTATCTGAAGAAGCTGATAACTCTCTCTTCAGGACTCCAGTCCTGCCTGTGACCATAGAAGGGGCTGCTCAGTCCACTTACCAGAACCCTTCAATCACCAACCCGGACCAGGAGGAGCCATGGCATTCCCACGGCTCCCTCGGAGATCCCCCGTCAGCCTCCCCTGTGGCCAAGATCGAGGTCTTGGTCCTCATCCAGTGGGTCGAGCAGTTCCTGCCATCATCGGTGCTCCTGCTCTCAGCACTACAGGAAGCGGCACCACCACTATTCCTCATCTTTGTCCTCCTTGGGTGAGGAGAGGCTTCATTGCAAGTTGTGTCGGTGCTACGAAGATCTTATGTGGCAACAGTTGGTGATGGCTGGTACCAAATTGACCCCGGTTTCCACACATTGGCCATCATTTGGCTGTTGCCTGAAAGGCCAACACTGACTCCCCCTGTGGGGTCGGTCGAGGCCATCCCTTCCCCAGTGGAGCTGGTCAAAACTGTTCTGGTTTGGCTGAAGCCAGCCTCTCCGCCATATGTGGTGGAGCCGCCACCCAAACAGCCATCGACCAGTGCTCTGACCAAGGAGTCCCGGCCAGCTAATGAGCTTCCCCATTGGCTGTCAGTCACTGTCACACCTAACCACCCACAGAGGGTTGAAGGTGACTAGGGCAGTCGGATGCTTTATGTGGACTCCTCGGAGTCTGAAGATTCCTCACTGCACTCCCGTCCAACGAGGAGTCCTTGGGGGGACCTATCGACAAAGGAAGGGCCCTCTTCCTTCATGGGCATCCTCTGCCTCATCACCGAGTCCACGGGGATGAATACGGAGCACTGTTCAGAAGCAGGCTCACTATCCCCTTACAAAGATTCTGGACAAAGGGGACTCTCTGACGGAGGCTTTTCCAGTGGCTGAGGCCACTGTCAGCCCAGCTCCAGAGCTTTGGCAGTGCCCCGCATCCTGCCCTGCGCCCTCTGCCTGCATGGCCCGCAAGTATGAGGTACCCACTGGTACCCTCTTGGGTTTCATGGAGCACCCCTCAGCTGAGGGGTTGGTGACCGACTCTGTGTTTCAGCACTCGGGCAATACTGGGGACATTGACAAGCTGCGGCACAAGGAGTCCAAGAAATTGGACCATGCAGCTAAAAATGTTTATTCTGCCTTCCCGCTCAGCCTCCAACAGGCAAATTTGACTGTCTTAATGGCACCTTCTCCCACGCCCTCTTGGGCTGTTCGGACGAGGTGATTCCTCACCTGCCTGTGGACCTCCAGACCACTGTCAAACAGATCAGAGATCAAGGCTGGGCTGTGGCCAAGCAGAAGCTTCAAATGGCTCTGGATCTGGAAGATTCCTGTGCCCGCTCGGTGATGGCCGCAGTAGCCATGCACAGTAGGGCTTGACTGTGGATCTTGACCTTCACGGCAGACATGCAGCACAAGCTGGTGGATATTCCTTTCTTGGGCACCGACCTGTTTGGGCCTGGCGTGGAGCGTCACCTCCAGCACATTGAGAAGTCCAATGCCGCCTTGGACTCTGTAACATCCGCACAGAAGGATCCCAAGGGCTCCACGCAACAGAAGCTAAAGCCCTTTCTGTCCTCCACTCCTGCGGCAAAAACCAGCCCAGCATCAGGCTGGCCAGCAGGCTCAGTCCTGGTGACCCCAGCCCAAGTCAGTGGCCTCGGTGGTCTGTAAGCCCAGAGGGAAGGGGCCTGGTGGTGCCTCAGCCGGGTCCTCCTCTTCCAAGCCTGCCCAGTGACAGGATGGGGGGTGCCACCCTCATGCCCATCACACACACCCCCGGGTCCTCATGCCCATCACACTCCTGTGGGAGGCTGGCTCCGCTACTTGCTTTCCACCTGGTCCACTGTCACCATGGACAGGTGGGTTCTAGAAGTGGTCAGTCAGGGTCTGCCTCTGGAATTCGTGCAGTACCCTCCTTGCCAAGCCCGTGCCCCATGGGAGGACTTGGTATCCACAGACACTCATTTGGCTCTTTGAGATGACATAGCCCAGCTCCACCGCAAGGAGGTCATGGTCAGAGTAGCGGATCCTCCGGAACACCCAAGGTTTGTCTCCACGTCCTTCCTGGTGCCAAAACAGACGGGGGGGGGGCTGGTGCCCCATTCTTGATCTGCACGACCTGAACAAGTTCCTCAGGCTGTGCACCTTCAGGATGGCAACTCTGTCTCAGATCATACCATTTCTAGAGCAAAACATGTGGTTTTGCTCCCTGGATCTTCAGGAAGTGTTCTTTCACATCCCGATCCGTCCGTCCCACCAAAGGTTCCTCTACTTTCTAGCTGAGGGAACCCTCTTTGAGTTCCAGACTATGCCATTTGGCCTCTCCTTGGCCTCCAGGGTCTTCACCAAATGCATGGCAATGGTGGCAGCTTACCTGAGGTGCCGAGGGGTCCGGGTGTACCCCTACCTGGATGACTGGCTGATCGCAGGTCCATCCAGGCAGGAGGTGGAGCAGTCCAGGGACCTGGCCCTCTAGACCTGCACCTCCCTTGGCATCCTGGTCAATGAGGCCAAGTCATAACTCGTGCCTTCACAGGTGATCAGCTTTATTGGGACAGAGCTCAACTCTTGCCGAGCCAGAGCCCGGCTCCCGGTGGACAGGGTGGAGGTTCTCTCCTCCTTTGCCCGATCATTTCAGGTTGGGTAATTGAGCCCTACCTGGGACTTCCTGCGCTTTCTGGGTTACATGGCAGCCTGCACCTGCGCGGTCTGATGGGCCCATAGGAATATGCGCTTCCTGCAATGGGAGCTGGCCAGCTAGTGGTCTCAGCGCAAAGGTCACTTCGCATAGCTGATCACTGTGACCCAGAAGATGTGGGACACCCTACAGTGGTGGCTAGTCCCAGAGCTTCTGCAGGAAGGGATCCCATTTGTCCGCCCCAAGCCGACGGTCACCCTGACAACTGATGCCTCTAACATAGGCTGGGGTGCCCATCTGGGGGAACACAGAGTCCACGGGCTATGGACCCCCGAGGAGTCCCGATGGCACATCAACCTGCTGGAGCTCCAGGCAGTTCGGCTGGCGCTGACTGCATTCGCTCAGCATATTCGGGGTCAGGTGGTCAAAGTCCAGACAGACAACACCACGACCATGTACTACCTCAACACATAGGGCAGGACGCACTCCCTGCCTTTGTGCAAGGAAGCTCTCCGCATAAGCAGCCTGGAGGCAGATCTCCTAGCCATCCATGTGGCAGAAGCCTCCAATCAGCTGGTGGATGCCCTCAGCCGGGTAGGTGAGGCATCTCATGAGTGGTCTCTCTATCCAGAGGTAGTTCACAGTCTGTTCTCCCAGTGGGGCACCCCTCAGGTGGATCTGTTCACCTCCAGGGAGAATGTAAAGCTGAGGCTGTTCTGTGTCTGACCCCGCAGCAGGGCTCACTGCAGGAGAATGCCTTCTTGAGGCCCTGGACCCCAGGCCTCTTCTATGCCTTCCTGCCACTTCCTTTGATCCACAAGGTGCTGCTCAAGGTCAGGTGCGACAAGGCACGGGTGATCCTGGTGACTCCGGACTGGCCACGCCAGTTTTGGTACCCCGATCTCCTCAGCCTCAGCAACAGGCTCCCAAGGCGTCTACCACTCTGCCCGGACTTGCTCTCCATCAATTAGGGGAAGGTACTCCACCCGGATCTTCAATCCCTGCACCTGACAGCCTGGTTCCTGAGCAGCTAGAGTTCCAGGCTTTGGTTCTCTCCGAAGATGTCCTCACCATAGTGGAGGCATCTAGAAGAGAATCAACCAGAAAATGCTATGCCTTCAAATGGAAGAGATTCTCCATCTGGAGTCGGGGCAAGGGGCTGGACCCCTTGTCCTGTCTGCTAGCCAGCATTTTATACTACCTGTGGTCCCTCTCCAGAGGGGGTCTTCGGTCAATAACCCTTAAGGTGTACCTGGCAGCCATCTCTGCTTACCGGGCGCGGGCTGCTCAGCAGCCGGTGGCACGGGAGAAGGTGGTCTGGCACTTTTTCAAAGGTTTAGGTCACATTTCCCCTCCGGTGCATGAACCACCACTGTGGAACTTGTTGCTGGTTTTGGCAAAGCTCATGGGCAAGCCACTCGAACCGATGCACAGCTGTGACATGTCTCACCTGTTGTGGAAGACCTTGGTGGCTATCATGTCAGCCAGAAAGATTGGGGAGCTCCAGGTGCTTTCAGTGGAGTCTCCTTACTTGGCCTTCCACAGGGACAAGGTTGTCCTGCGCCCCAACCCGAAGTTCCTCCCGAAGATTGTGTCAGAGTTTTACTTTAATCAGGTGATTACTCTTCTGGTGTTCTTCCAAAATCACCCCTTAGAGGCCGAACACAGGCTCCATACTCTGGGCCTGAGGCAAGCGCTCGCTTATTACAAACAGTGCATGGCTGGAATTCGGGGAGAGGTTCGCCAGCTGATTGTCACCTACGCTGAGGCCACACCTGGCAGACCTGCAGCCATGCAGACGATTGGCAGGTGGATCACTTCCTGCATTGATCTCTGCTACAGGTTGATGGGTAGGGAGCCTACCAGTGGGCTAAGGGCTCATTCCACCTGTCATACCACTGCATCAGTGGCTGCTTCTAGGGACATCCCTATCCAGGAAATCTGCAGGGCTGCTACCTGAAAGTCAGCATACACCTTCATTTCCCATTACCACATTGTCCTTGAGTCACGCCAGGATGCTGGTTTTGGGGCCTCAGTTCTCCAATCTCTGTTTCCTAAATAGGGTGTGTGTGGCTTGCCTCCCTTCCCCCAGAGAACTCCTAGGAGTCTGCCAGATAGTGTGGATAGAATAACATATCCACGTCCCTAGAAACACAGGTTACTCACCTATAACAGTAGTTCTAGGAGTGGTATATGTTGTTCATCCACATGGACCCACCTGATCTCCCCTGGCTTAGGCGCACAACCTCTGCTTCCAGAGGGCATGATCTGGCATCATGGGGGCAGAGCCGAAGGATATACCATCCAGGTGGGTGGGAGGTGCCAGCTTGAAGACTTTACGGCACTTCTTAAAGGGGAAAGGACTCTGCCAGATAGTGTGGATGAACAAGATATACCACTCCTGGAACTACTGTTACAGGTGAGTAACCTGTGTTTATAGGCTGCCACCACCTCCTTCGCACTCACTGCACAAGCAGCTTCCACACCTGATAGGTCCAGCACCACCTGGAGTCCTGTTGGGGACAATCCTGTAAAGGTCGGTACCGAAACATCTCCACAGAGGACAGACCCTCGGGGGGGTGCCCAAACGTGAACCTCACGGTGCTATGATCTGACCTAATGACCGGATCAATCCTGTGGTCGACGATCCCAAGACCCAGTGTGAACACCAGGTCCAGAGTGTGCCTGCATGAGCGGGTCATTGAGGTGACAATTTGCAACAGGCCCAGAGCTTCCATGTTCTGTAGGAGATCCCACCCAAATGGCAAGAGTCCGTTGTTGACCGAAGCACTGAAATCCCCCAGAACTAACCATCTGGGGGATTCCAGCATCAGGCCAGCAACGAACCCCCCTATCTCCTGCAGAAACTCCCTCTCACCGCCCGGTGGTCAGCAAATAAGAAGGATTCTGTATCCTGTACCAGGACTCCCTGCATGGCAACACTCTCAAAAGACCTGGTAGAACCCACCGGTAGTACTGCAAGGCCCAAGCTGGCTTTAAAACAAATGGCCACTCCCCCATCTCTGTGATCCTTCCTCACGGTATGTACCACAGAGCACCCGGCCAGAATTGCTGCCTCCAAAATGGGTGCACCATTTTCATCCAGCCAGGTCTCTGTAATGCAAGCCAGGTCAACCGAGGAAATCAAGTCTGCCATAATAGCGGTCTTGTTCCTCATTGACCTAGCATTGCAAAGCACAGCCCGAGTCCAATGAGTGGGAGTTGCTGGATCGCCAGCCACCTGTTCACTATTCAAGGTGAAGCTCTTGGGTATGGGGACCAGGCAGGGAAGACCCCTTTCCAGTACCCATTTTGCCCCAGGCACCTCCTGGGCCTCACCACCCGAATCGCAAACTCCTGACATAATAAGTACAGTACATCATTTTAATTTCCTGCACCTGGATGGCTTATCATCAGTCCCCTTGAAACTACATCAGCGGGATGATAGTCAGCCAACTGACTGGCCTACTTTAGGGGACTATAACTCTTTTGCCTTGTTACAAGACAGAATGTCCAAGCTGCTAGACACTGCTGGATGAGGTACAGAAGAAGAAAAACTTTTTACTGCTGGACATCCTGAAGCACGATTCCTCACCAGGTGTGGTATTACCCATCACCTGGTGTTTTGCTAGGCCTTACCTTGTCATTTGGACCAGAAGTATATGGTGCCCATGGGGAGAGCTGTCCAGATTCACAGAGCACCCTTCTTCAGATTGGCTGGTGGTGGTGGTGGGCATGGTGTTCTGCAAAGCCAAGGTGCAGGGTGAGTCAAGTCACTGCAAAAGGAGACCATGAAACTGGATCACCTCAGAAATCGAATCTGTGCAGCAGCAACTCTGGACGTTTGCCAGGCCATCTATGCAGCTCTTATGGCTATGTACTACATCTCTTATGGCTAGGTATGGCCACAAGTTCTTTGTGTGGCTCTCAATGTCCTCTTCTTTCTGAGGGGAGTCAGTAGGACCTCATGGGCATTCCAGACCTGAGGTTTGCGTTGCCTAAACACCAGTTGTAGGAGACCCTGGATTCCACTAATGTGTTGGCTAGGGCCATGGCAGTGGCGGTCTCCATGCAGTGCTGATCTTGGCTGTGTTTTTTACCCTTTGTGTAGGAAATACAGCAGACAGTGATAGTTTTTTTTCTTCAGTGGAACATAGCTGTTTGGACATGGAGTTAAGGAAGACTGCATCAGGACTGAGAAATCAAATGCCACCCTAGTTTCAGTTACTAAACCCAAGCAACAACTGAAACAGCCGCAGAATGCTGCTCCTTTCGGGGCTCACAGGGCCAGTAGTAGTAACAGCAGCAGCAATTTCAGCACCACTGCGTTACCTAGTCAGTTAAAAACTCAGGAAAAGCAAGACCAGTTGTCTGGGGCCACAGCCAGAGGCAGAAAGTGATGGGATTAGGAGTCACATCCCCGTCCCCTCTGTGGTCTCTGCTGCAGCTTCCCATCAATGCCTGACACTCCCACTTACTTTCACAGTGTTGCGCTATCACCTCAGACAAATGAGTCTTGGAAATGGTGGGCTTGTTTTGCGCCACTGAGCCTGCAACATCTGGTGCCAAATGGTGAGGTGAGGTTCTGGTGTTTTCAGATGCCTACTGCCTCAAGGAAAGTGGAACCTTTTTCCATTGCAGGACTGCCCCCTTGTGGCCCAGGTGGACAACGTGTCATGTGGAAAGGGCTAAGTAGTCCGTCTCACATGACCTTACATCAACACACACCTGCTCACCTGGGAAGTAATGTGTATTTGTAACGACCAGAGTGGGTCTGGCAAGGGAGTTCCAAAGGTAGGGCATGGCTCATCTACTATTCTGATTGCCCTTATAGGAATTCTGTTGTGTGGCTTCACCACACCTTGAGAAGGATTAATGGAGGGCTTAGTGGTAAAAAAAAATATCCCAGCAGATAAAGTCATCCCTCTCTGCAACTGTAGGATCCTACCAACTCTTCCCATACCCCGTCAGCTTCTCCTCCTAGACCTCGACCGTCAAATGAAGTATACACCTCTTGGCTTGAACCACGGGTTCCCACCCAAGGGGTCAAGCTGTGAGTTATGGTTGGTATTCTAGAGATGTCTACTAGAGGCTTGTGGCAGTTTGGACCATCAGAGGTCTCCTTCCCCCAGGCAGAAGAGCATGGGCCGGTGGAAGGAGAACGTAATTATCTGTGCAGTACCAGGCTGTGCATTGGAGAAAGAGTAAAGTGCTCCTGGATGGCCCAGTTTCCAGTTGCCTTGGTGGCACAACTGGTAGAGCAACCGGAACGGTATTCTGGGTGGTCTGGGTTCAAGTCCTAACAAAAGCCCTTATTTCTTTCTTTCTCACTTTTGTCTGTATGTGTTCCATACAATGTGCACACCACACTCTTGTGATTGAAAATGTAATTATCTGTGCAGCACCAGGTTGTGCATTGGAGAAAGAGTGTGATGCTCCTGGGTGGCCAGGTTTCCAGTTGTCTTGGTGGCGTAACCAGAATGGCATTCCAGGTGGCCTGGGTCAAGTCCCAGCTAAGGCACTTATTTTTTCTCTCTTCTGTTTGTAGAGGTGGAAGGAGGACCTGGCAACTGGCAAGGAGAAATAGTTTGCAAAAATAGAAAGTAAAAAAAAAAAAAGTGGTGGGCTCAGAGTTGTCTCTAGAGTTTGAGACTTTACACCTAGGTCAGTCCTAGGCACCACTGGAAGACATGCTCCCACTGGAGTCTCTCCTGGCACTACAGACTGAAGTACAACAGTTCTGGTAGATTATGTCCCAGAAAGTGGAGTGCAGCAGAGATTTGCGATAGCAGTAAATAAGTAAGTTTGCATATTTTTATTTATTTTATTTTATTTATTTATTTGTTTTAGGATTACAAATACCTTTGAGCCAAGGCTCTTTTACAAAGGTTCCACATCATTGGTACAATTGAGACAATCATAAGCAAAGATAACAGTTTATAAAATTAAAATAAAACAACAACCCATAGTTTTGTAGATGAAAAAAGAACAATAAGGTGAAACTTTGGGGAAGGGAAAGGGAAAGGAGGAGGGTGAAATCAGGGAGACTAAGTGGATGGGACAGAAGGGGACGTAGGTTGGGGGGGGGACAGAGAGAGGAGAGGTGGAAGGCGGATAAGAATAGAGGTACTGCAGCCGGGTGGCATTTGTCATGGGCCAGCAGGGGAGGTGAAGATAGGAAGGGGGGGTGCTGGCAAAGTGCAGGAGTAGATGTGGGTCCAAAAGGGCATCTTCAGCTATGGAACCAATAGATATGTTTAGCCACAACAGTCACAGAGGTTGGAGGCAGTCAGTGTTAGGCAGAGACGAGTCTTAAAAGTGCTGAGCGATAGTGAAGATGAGATGTTGCTGGGAAGACCGTTGTACCAACTAATGGCCTGGTAAGCAAAGGATCTTTGGCCTTGTGTTGTGCGGCAATGTGGGACTTGTTTGTACTCTTGAAATAACCAGGTTATATAATTTTGTTTAAATTAGTATGCTTTGTCCTTTTATCAGCCTGCCCCATTGGTCCTACCCTACTCGTCCAGCCCCATCACCTGCCTTCTTTGGGACTTACTTCTCCCTCTTACACCCCTGGTTTACCCCTGCAGGGACAGGCCATTGGGAGGGCCTCTCTTACCTCCACACACAGACTGGGTAGGCATTTGAGGGAGAATGCCACGGTCGGCAGTGTGGGGCCTGCTGCGCGGGGTGGATGTCCTCCTACTGTGGCTGTTACTCCTTTTTCTGATTTTCTTGCCTTGTGGATGCTGAGAAGGGCTCCTGGTATGTGCACATGCTTGTGCACTTCGGAGCTCATCAGTGTCTGCCCCCAGTTTGTGGCTCTGCATGCACTGCCACCTGTGGTGAAACAGGTGGCAGTAGCACAGTGGAAACCATAGAAACATAGAATTTGACGGCAGATCAGGATCGCTTGGCCCGCCTAGTCTGCCCATTTATTGGACTTTGTTGAGTCCCTTGAGGTACTTGAAAATTTCTATCATGCCCCCCCTCTCCCTCCTTTCCTCACGGCTATACATATTAAGCTCCTTTAGTCTCTCTCTTCGTATGTCTTCTGTTGCAGACCCTGCACCATTTTATTTGCCCTCCTCTGGACAGCCTCCACCCTGTCTATGTCCTTGAGGAGATGGGGTCTCCAGAACTGTACGCAGTACTCCAGATGGGGTCTCACCAACTGTCTGTACAGAGGGATAACTTCCTGTTTTCTACTGGTGATGCCTCTCCCTATGCATCCCATTATCACCCCAGTCCTCCTTACTGCCTTCTCACATTGCTTGCCCACCTTTAGGTTGTCTGATATGACTACCCCCAGTTTTCTTTCCATTTTTGTAGTTGTTAGTATCTCACCCCCCATTGTGTACTCTTCCCCTGGATTTCTGTTTCCCAGGTGCATTACTCTGCACTTCTTTGCGTTGAATCTAAGCTGCCATACATTTGACCATCCCTCCAACCTTGCCAAGTCCCTTCTCATCCTTTCCACCCCACCTTGTGTATCAACCCTGTTGCAGATCTTTGTATCATCTGCAAAGAGACATACTTTTCCTTCCAGTCCCTCCACAATGTCACTTATAAAGACATTAAAGAGGACCAGTCCCAGCACTGAACCCTGCAGTACCCTGCTAGTAACCCCCCTTTCTTCAGAGTGGACTCTGTTTAATATTACCATATGCGTCCTGTTGTCCAGCCAATTTTTTACCCAGGCTACCACCTTGGGACCCACTCCAATGCTGGCTGACTTGTATATTACTCTTTTGTGTGGGACTGCGTCAAATGCCTTGCTAATGTCTAGGTAGGCCATGTCCACAGCCCCTCCCTGGTCTACTACTTTGGTCACCCAGTCAAAGAAATCTGTTAGATGTGTCTGACATGACCTTCCTGCTGTGAATCCATGCTGCCTTGAGTCCTGTGCCCCGCTGGCCTCTAGGTGCTCAATAATTCTTTCCTTCAGAAGTGATTCTATCATTTTCCCTGCCACTAAGGTCAAACTAACAGGTTTGTAGTTTCCTGCCTCTGCCTTGCTCCCACTTTTGTGAAGTGGAATCACATCCAACCTCCTCCCATCCTCAGGTATCACCCCATCCTCCCGTGATTTGTTAAAGAGGGTAATCAGTGGTGTCACTAGTTTTCTACCCTTATTTCTTTTAGAATTCTGGGGTGAATCCCGTCAGGCCCCACTGCTTTGTCCACCTTCAGTTTTAGGAGTTCTTTCAGAGCCCGTTCTTCTGTGAATGGACTGGTATCGACCCCCTGATCCAGACTGTTTCTATTGTTTGGTTTAGGTACCTCCGCCTCCTCTTCTTTTGTGAATACTGAGCAGAAGTATTCATTCGGTATCCCTTCTTTTGTACTGTCACCCTCTGCCCACATTCTCTCTCCTTTATTAAGCCTCAGTATCCCTCCCTTGGTATTTCTTCGCTCACTAATGTACCTATAAAAGGTTTTATCCCCCTTCTTAACAGAGTTGGCTATTTTTTCCTCAGTTTGGCCCTTTGCTATTCTGACTGCCTTCCCTGCCTCCTTCTGCTTTAGCTAATATTGTTCTCTGTCCTGCTGTTTCTGTATTTCCTTATATTTCCTGAATGCTCTCCTTTTCTCCTTAACCTTCCCTACCACCTCTTTTGAGAACCATAGTGGCTTTTTCCTTTGTTTTGTTGATTTGCTTTACACAAAGGCTTGTTGCCTCTGTGATGTCAGTTTTGATTTTTCCCCATTGTTCCTCCACCTCTCTTTCTTGCCTGTTTGCTAGTGCTTTTCTGAGGCACGCTCCCATTTTGCCAAAGTTGGCCCTCCTAAAGTCCAACATCCTTGCTTTTGTATGTCTTGACTCCAGAGCTGTGTTTATTGTGAACCACACTGTTTGGTGGTTGCTTGTTCCCAGATGGCTACCCACTTCTAAATCTGAGATCCTCTCTCCATCCCCATTTGAGAGTACCAGGTCTAAGATTTCTCCCTTCTGAGTGGGTTCCAACACTAGCTGTTTGAGGTATGCCCCTTGTAGGGCATTGAGAATGACCTTGCTCTTGGATGTGGCTGCAGTAAAGGTGCTCCAGTTAACATGTGGTATATTCAGGTCCCCCATCAACAATATCTCTCCTTTTTCCTGCCATTCTAAGGATTCCTTCTATCATTTCCAAACCAACTGTCCCCCAGTCCCGAAATGGAGAGGGTCCCCTTGGATGGTCCAGGTCACTTATGCCAGGTGGCACTCTGACAACCCGGGCTTGTTCCTGAGCCCGGATCACTGGTGTTGTAAGTAGTAGTGCTAATGCTGCATTGGCAGGCTGGCCCATAACCAGATAATTTTAATAAACTGGTTTATTTTGTGAGACATAGCCAGGAAGCTGCATATAAGTACTCCTCACCCTGAATGATGACAAGAGTAGTTCTTCAAGGATATCCTCTCCATTAGGCCACACTTTTGGAACTGTAAGCCATCAGATTTGGACCACACAGAAACGTTTGATATCCAGGGGCCCCCCATAATGACATGCCATGTCTACATGTACCCATCTCTTCAGTTCTTCTCTTGCCGTCAATCATCCTCGTCAGACCTGCTGAAGGAAACGCCATCAGCCTAGCCATTGACAATTATTATTTTACTTTGCTTAGTATTTTATTTCATTGTCTCTGCATACTTCCAAAGTCAAAAGAACATTTATTTCAGTATTGTAAGTGCAGAGACAAAATCTACAAAGAAGATACACATCCGGTTTGTGTGTGCTGTCTGGGCCTATCTGACAACATGAAGACTTACGAGATTTGCCAGAGCTTCAACCAGGTGACAAGGTGACACCATAAGAAAGCTCTAGAAAATATCCTTCTCAAGACCTTAAAAGCCATGGAGAAGAAACAGGGCTCAAAATCTGTCTCCCCCTCACCATCAGCTGAAAAGCAGCTGCCGAAATCTAAAGATCGAGACAAGGAATGATCATCGTGGGTTTCCTCATTGCCTGGCCATAAGCACAGACAAAGAGATAAGGATAAGTCTGCTTCTGAAAAAAAGTATGTCCTCGTCAACGCCCACTCCAACGGCGTTGACTACAGTTTCCCCAACCATCAATGAGACACCAAGGTCGGAGCATGGCTTAGGCACTACTGTACCTACTTTAGGCAGTAGGACAACACTGTCTTTGGGCTGTGCTGGCATCGTTTTCAAAAATGATACAACGCATTCTGCCTGGGTTACAAATGCAGGCAGTTATTTCATTGAAGGGTCCTCCTAGTACTCAGTGCTCGTTGAGGGGTTCTGCTAGCACGCCGCAGATTCCTCTCTCTCAGCCAGTGTCACCAGTTCATTCTGCAGCTCCCATTGTTGATTGTGACTACAGCAAAGTGGAATATAATCCTGACCTCATGGACTTAGAGGGGGAGTATGAGGGAGAACAATTTCTGTCACCTCGCTGTAGTTCTAGCCTCTCATCCTGTACTAAGGAGTCAGTGGTTTATACCCAGAGATCTCCTCCTGAGGATCCATCTTTCCAAGTCATGATGCAGTAAATGCAGTCTGCAATGAGCTTTGCTGTGAAAGAGGAAGATTACACAAAAATGAATCTTATGGAATTTTTGGAGGTGCCCTGCTCCCCCAGTAATACCACCTATATATATCCTACATTAGAGGATGCTACTTTTGCTGCATGGTACAGACCAAACTCACTGCCTACATTTCCTAGAAAGGCTAATAAGCAGTATACTGCCCCATTTGCTAAGCCTTATTACGCTAACCAGCCAGAAAGTGACTTTATGGTCATCATGGCTCCTCATTATAGGTCTAGGGCCCACTGACACATGAGTAGTTTGCCTCCTGATAAAGAACTTAGGAGGCTGGACGTGATGGGCAGACATACTTATGCCTCTGCATCATTAGGCCTTAGAACTTTAAACTACCAGGCCCATATGATCAAATATCAGAACAGCTTGTGAAAAGCTGCTCATACTGCTGCTCAGGCTTTGCTCTGCCAAGATGGATCTGCTAAAAACATTGTTTGCTGTTGCTGAGGTTGGCAAGCTTTTTCTACACTCAGCTTATTATGTCTCTGATGCTTTTGCCAGAGCTGCTGCTTCTGGCATTTGCATGAGGAGATATTCTTGGCTTAGAGTTGCTGGCTTTGCCAATGATGTGCAACAGGCAGTTCTGAATGCTGCCTTTAAAGGGACAAAACTCTTTGGCTATGATGTTGAAGAGGTTCTATGTGGCCTTTAAACTTCAAAATTGACTCTAAGCTCTGTAAAGTCTCTGTATTCCACTCCTGCTAGAGGTTCTGGTAGAAGTTCCTTTCATCAACCTACTGCCCAAGGTATCCGGGCCTACTGTCAGCAAGGCCATGGTAGAGGAGGTGGCCCTCTTCTGAGCCCCCCTCCTCTGGTGTCAATACAAATGCTCCCACAGGAATCCATTCTGGTGACCCTGCCACCACTATTTCCAGCTGACTCTCTTCATTTCTCCACCACCTCAACCGTTGTCTCCAGGGGTGAGTGTGAGGGGGCAGGTTCTCCCTGCATCTAAAAGAATGGCAGGAGATCCCTACAGACAAGTGGGTTCTGGAGATAATTGCAAGGGGGCATACTCTGGAACTGATACAAATCCCTCCAGATCATCCTCTGCCTCCTTCCTTTTATCCTCCAGGTCATTTATCCCTTCTGAAGGGAGAGGTTCAGTCGTTATTCCAAAAATGTGCCCTAGAACTGGTTTCTCCTCAGGAGAGAAACAGAGGGTTCTATTCCAGATACTTCCTAGTCCCACAATGGATAGGGGATATGCTTACTGTGGTGGATCTCAGGAATCTCAACCTGAACATAAAATACAAAAGATTTCACATGGTATCGCTGCAAGCTGTGATCCCCATCCTGTAAACAGGGGACTGGCTCTGTTCTCTGGATTTGAAGGATGTACACCTTCATGTCAGGATCAGGAACTCCCACAGACAATACCTCCGCTTTGTGCTGGAGAGAGAACATTATCAATTTGGAGTATTGCTGTTTGGCTTGTCTTTTGTGCTGTGGGTCTTTATCAGATGCTTGGCAGTAGTGGCAGCAGCCCTTTGCAGGGAAGACCTGTATGTGTCCCCCTATCTGGATAACTGGCTTCTGAAGGCCGGCTGCAGGGAAGGTCTGCAGCATACTCTGTCTCGGACACATCAGTTGTTTGATGCCTTGAGGGGCACAGTGAATGTACCCATGTCTGTGTTGACTCCCTGCCAAAGACCGCAGTACACAGGGCCAGTCTTGGACACAGAGAAGGGATGTGCTGTCCTGCCACAGGACAGAGCAGACAGTCTGACTGCAGAGGCACAATTGGTCTATAGGAGCCACTTTGTCTGCAAGACCAATGTTATGTCTCCTGGGTTTCAAGGCTGCAGCCATAGTGACTGTACCAGTGACACGCCTTCATATGAGAATCCCTCAGTGGACACTCAGGGTCTGGTGGGATCAGTTGACAGACGAGCTGGATCAGATGGTTCACATCATGTCTGCTCTTCGTAGAGCGTTGTAATGGTGGATGGAGTGAAAACCTATTGAAGGGCATTCCATTCCTTGTACCAGCTCCTATACAGATCCTCACCATGGATGCCTCAGGCTCTGGCTGGGGTGCTCATCTCGGCCCTTACCAGACACAATCATGGACCAAGGTGGAGATCTAGCTGCATATAAATATCCTGGAAATGAGGGCTGTCCTGTACAGCCTCCAGACATTTCAGAATCATCTCTGCCCTGGTCCTCTGCTAATCCAGATGGTCACAGTTAGTGGGAGGCATTACATCAATGAACAAGAAGGCACTCGCCCCTATACCCTTATGCAAGGAAGCAATAATAGTATGGCACTGGGCTGTCTCTCATGGCCTTCAGCTATTGGCCATGTATCTCCCAGGTCTCCGAAATATCTTAGCAAACAGGTTAAGCAGGTCCCAGTTGATAATTCATGAATGTGAACTGTTGACCTCCATGGTAAATGAGCTCTTTGCAAGATGGGGTCATCACAGTTGGACCTTTTTGCATCCCCACACAATGCAAAACTGCCACATTTCTCCTCACTCCAGGACCTGGAGTTTTTTTTTTTTTTTTTTACAAGATGCATTGTCCCTATCTTGGAAATGGAAATTCCTGTACGCATTACCCTGTTTCTCTAATACAGTGGGTTCTGCTCAAGCTGTGGGTGGAGAGAACTGCTTTCATCCACATTGCTCCATTATGGCCTCTCCACATGTTTTCCACTTCTTCAGGAAGCTGGCAGTATAGCCTCCTGTCCTTCTACCTCTGTGCCTGGGTCTGTTGTCACAGGATAAGGGGTCCCTGGCCCATCCAAACCTGAAGTCACTGTATCTGCATGCCTGGCTCCTGAAGACCCAGCCATTGCACTTTTTGGGGTCTCCCCTAAGGTTGTTGATGTCCTGATTGCAGCTGGGAAGCCTTTTACTGGACATACTTATTCCCTGAAATAGAAGAGTTTCACTTTGTTGGCTGGTTCCCAGAATTTGGACCCTTTACATGTCCTGTGTATGCTGTGTTGGAATATTTGCTTTCCTTGTCTGACTCTGGCCTGCAGTATTGCTCACTTAAGGTGCATTTGGCCATAATACCAGCTTTTCCAGCCCCTACTGACGGTCACACAGTTGCCCAATTACAGGTGTCCCAATCGTTTCTAAGAGGTATTCTCCATATGAAACCTCCCATCTGTAATCCAGTCCCCGGTACTTTAATTTTGTGCTTGAGAAATTGGTGCTGGCTCCTTTTGAGCTGGCCACGAGTTGTGGCCTATATCTCTTGTCATGGTAAATGTTGTTTTTAGTTGCTGTGACTCTGAGCTTCAGGCGTTATCCTTATTTGATCTTTTACCAAAGCAAAATCTGTTTGCATAAGAATCCTAAGTTTCTTCTGAAGATGGTATCTGAATGTACACTGAATCAAATGATACACCTTCCTCTATATTATCCTCAGCATGCTAACCAGGGTGAGGCACTGCTCCATACTTTGGACTTGCACAGAATACTACAATACTATATTACTCACACAAAGAACTGCAGAAAGTCCTCCCAGCTTTTTGTTTCATTCGCCCCCGGGAAAGATGGCGCTTGTGCATCTAAACAATGCCTATCCTAATGGCTGGCAGATTGTATTACATTCTGCTATAGGAAGTATGGTAAGGAACTTACTGGTGTTGATCATGGTTACTCCACAAGGAGTACGGCCACTTCTGTTGCTTGTTTCAAAAATGTCCCTGCTGCTGACCCGTGTGCTGTAGTCACATGAAGCAATGTTCACACTTTCACTAAACATTACAGTCTTGACATAGTCTCTTATAGACGTGCTGGATTTGGACTTGCTGTACTGCAAGGTCTTCTGTCCTGATCATATATCAGACTCTACCATCCTCCCAGTTCACTTGGCGCCACTTGGGAATCATTCCAAAGGTGTGGCTTAATGGAGCAGATATCCTCAAAGAAGATAGAACAGTCATGTAAGAACTTACCATAACAGTAGATCTTCAAGAGAATCTCCTCCATTAGGCAATGCCGACCATCCCTCCTTTCTTGTTTTTGGTGAGGGTTACATCAGATGCTGTGCCTAAAACCTACTCCATGCATCCTGTATCCAGTCCCATGCCTCTCCTTGTATGCTTGGTGCTGATCTCATCTCGTGGTTCCCCACAGCTGGAGGTCCTCTGAGGCTAATCTCTGATGGGGAACTGAGGAATGATGGTGCCGCACAAGTTTATATACATGTAGACGTGGCATGTCATTGTGGGCAGCCTACAGCTAGCAAAAGTTTCAGTGTGTTCCTAATGTTGACAGATTATAGTTGCAAAGGCGTGGCCTAATGGAGGAGATTCTTAGAAAGATCTACTATTATAGTAAGTTCTTACATAGCTGTCCTGTTCTTTGTACAAGCACCAAGCTCACTGGCCAAACCTTTTTTAAACAAAGACCTATCAAGTGGCATAAATCTATTGCTATCAAGGTTGTCCTTTACAAGTAATGGACAAATAGTACAATATGGCAATCATAGATTTAATAAGGTGTAACAATATGGTCTGCATAAAGTGCGGTGACTGTAACATGTTCTCTTTAAGAAATGAAGAGGAAATAAGGGATGAATTTTGGTCAAACACCCAGAAAGTGAAAACTCATATCTAAGATTCAGACTTGATAGTCAAGTTAAAATAAGAGAATTGGAGGGCTACCTAGACCAGCAGTGGGGCAGCATGAAGAATGAAAAACACAGTGACCAGGAAACTGGGGGACAGTATAATAGAAAATATAACAGATCGTATGATGATCTTGAGGAGGAGGAAAGCTGGCACAGGGTTGGGAGGGTGGCATAGGAAGCAAAAAAGGTATACTCACAGATCACCCCCCCCTTCCCAGTGCAAACCCAAAATCATGTTAGCATCTTAAAAAATGAACCAGAACCAGAACCCAAAATAGGTTTAGAAACCACAGGTGGGGTTAGTAATAGGTCGTAAAGGATTCCATACTGCACTTCATGGATAGCGTAGTATATAGAAAATCGTATGGTCTGCTGCCTCCCAGGGCCAAAGATATCAGATATTAAAAATAACCTAAATGTGTTCTTGAAGGAGGTGGGTAATAAACCATTAGTTACATTGGAAATTGGGACAAATTATGTGGTAAACTGACTCACTGATAATATCAAGGCAGACTTTGCGGAGGTGGGAAGGATGCTATAGGTAAAAAGTATAAAGTCTTCATCTCAGATATTCTACCAGTGTCGAGGGCAGGTGAAGGAAGAGCAAGAGTGATAATAATGACTAATTCTGGCTTAGAAGGTGGGCTAAATAAGTAAATTTTACTTTTTTTAAGAAATTGGACTTCTTCCAAAGGAGACATGACCTATATAGACCAGCTGGACTGCACTTAAACAAAAAAAGGCACACGTGTTGGGGAAGAGGATGGCCAACAGGGTTGAACAGGCTTCAAACTGATAGGGAAGGGGGTATGGGGGAATAGTAACCTAGCTTCTGAAATATTAAACAAAAGAGGGTATACGGAATAGTAATCTAGCTTTTGAAATATTAAACAAAAGAATCAGCCAGCCCAGTTGCGTGGAGGGCTGAGGTGCTGGATGCTATACCTGCCACCACACTGGCGATCCAGGTTCGAGATCAAGCCTGGCTAACTGGGGGCCATCTGGGGAGAGGAGGACTGAGCATCCCATAAGATGCTCTCTTCCTCCAGGAAAGGAGGGCAGTCATGCTTCGGCACAATACTGCCACCTCGGTGATCACAGGTGGCTGCGCATGTGAAGAGAGACTTACTGCATGGGGACACCGGTGTTGACACACTCCATGCTTCCATACCACCCCAAAGCCAGTGTCTTAGAGGAGAAAACCAGGAGGGAAAATCCAAGACAGAGCAGTGATGAGAGGTCCGACACCTTTCAGGCCCTGCACCAGCAGCTGTGCTCTCTCTCCATGAACTGGATCATTTCAATGGCATGTAAGGGGGGCCTGTGAACCCATTAGAGAGGGAGCTGTGGAGGAAGAATGGAGGTCAAGCTAAGTCCCTGGGATGCCGTGTGATGGAGTTGGGGAGGAGGGTCAGAGCAGGATAACAGGGCCTGTAATAGAGTAGCATAAACAAATTAACAATAAAAAACACAGCAATCAAAGGCAGTGAATAAAATTAATAAGAAATTGCCCAAGAGTAAACCAAAGGCGATTAGATGTATGTTGCTTAATGCATGAAGTTTAAATAACAAAACATATTAACCCTATTATCAACAGAGAATGTAGATATAATCAGCATTAGATATGGCCCTCATAATAACTGGTGAAGCCCAATATCAACTTGTTTTTAGCAACTTTGAAAACTCGTATCAACCCGCAGGTTGATATGACTTTTACATCCTCATGCCGAGAAGCATACACCAGCACAAACCAATGAAACTGTCCAAGACAGCACGAGACCGTTCTCCAACGGTAAACACACACTCACAAGCTTACCATCACTAAAAAGCAAATTAAGTGATCAGATCATCAACTTGTAATTGTAATTCTTCTGAGACAGTTTTTTTTTGCACCAGTTATTATAAAAAATAAAACATATGCAGGAGGTAGATATGGAGTTTTTTTACACACCCTCTTTGTGTGATGATAGTAAAACCTCTCAAGCTACGCTCTCGAGGTTTACATATTATCACACAACTTGGCTGTGTAAAAAAACTCCATATCAACCCCCTACATATGCATTATTCTCTATATATTGGTGGAGTGAGGGCAATGGTTGGGAGAACAATATACAGGACTATATCCTCTTTTGGAAGAACAGACAAGAAAGGAAGGGAGGTGGAGTAGCAGTATGCGCCAGAGAAAACTTGGATGTTATAGAACTACCACAAACATCAGAAAACAGAAATACTGAGATGATCTGGCTAGAAATTGATAGACCAGCTAGAAGGAAGTTACACTGGGGAGTATGCCACAGACCACCACGTGTGAGGATGTTGTTAACACAATCTATAAAGCCTGCGACAATAAAGATGTGGTATTGGTCACTGACTTTAATACAGCATCCTTCAAAGATGAGGACAAGGATGGGGTCTTAATTCTATCAACAGATAAGGGTTACATAGAATGTTTCCAAGATCTGAACTTGGACAGCTATGTTAGCGAACCCACCCAGAGGAAAGGCAGTACTTTACCTTCTACTAAGCAATGTAGAAAATTAAACTCAAGACTGCAGTGTTGGTGATCCGTTAGAAGTAGTGATCATAACATAATCAGGTTCAATATTTTGACCATTACACAACAGGAAACTGGCGTAACAACATATAATAACTAGGAGAGCTAAGTTTGCTGAAATGAGGGTAGCATTACGGAATTGGAACTGGAAGGAGGAGTTCATGGATAAATCAGTAAATAATAAATGGGGTATATTAAAAGACAAGATCATTGGTCTAGCGAAAAGTACATTATGATTATAAGGAAATAACAGAAAATAAGGAAGGAAACCAACATGAATGACAAGGAATGTAGTTAAATGGACAGGAATAAAGAAAAGTGCTTATAATACTTGGAAATACAATACAGGTAAGTCCCCCAAAAATGTTAACAGACTGAGAAGTGCACAGAGGAGGTTGCAGAAATAAATAAAGTAAAAAAGGAAAGTGGAACATAATTCAGCTGGCAGGGTTAACGGCAATTATAAAGGATTTTATAAATACGTAAGTTAAAAAGCAAGGAAACGGAAAGGTGGGACCATTGAATATTATGGATGGAATTATATCAGATATGACCAGAGGATGAATGAATCAATTCTTCCCATCAGTGTATAACATATCAGAGCTGAACACACTTGGCAGCTTACAACACAAGACACAAGACACCATCAGTACTTAGCTCATTAACTTAGTAGTAAACGAAGCACCAGGTCATGATAACCTGCATCCAAGGGTCCTGAAAGAGCTGCATAGAGAGATTGCGGAACCAATATGCAACATAATGCTGTCTCCTTTATCCATTCCCCTTTTTTTCCACCACCCTCGCTTACTGCCAGTGTGAGCTCCTGTCCATTTTCCAGGAATGTTATCACCCTTTTTAACCGCCACCCTCTTTTATCTGCCAACATATAGAATGTATGGAGGTTGGCCGATAAAGGAGGGAGCACTATATAATAAATCATTCCCTGACAGTGGGTAAGTTATAGTGCCAATTCATAACAAGCATTTGTCAATGTCGAAAGTTAAATCGTGTGCACTGGTGCCATTTGGGGGGGGGTGGTGTTACGAGCTGGTGCTGGCAAATTTCAACACAGGTTCATAACTTCATTTTTTTTTAAATACTTTTACACCACACTTTCAACATAGCCATTTTAGTATGCCACCTCATGAAGAAAGGAAGAGTACAGTTTCAACTCCTGTCCGAAAGGTTCTTTCACACAGCAGCTGTGAAATTAACTTTCGGGATGCAAAAAAAATTTTGCTCAGGATCTATAAAATGGCAGCTGTCACATTCATGAGGTGCAGCACAGAGATGGCTATGATGAAAAGATTTGGGGTCAAAATATTGAAACGTACCAAAGGTACAAGCCTGCATTTGTTAATTTCAGTGCATACTCATAACTTTATTGGTTGTTAATATTTTCATACCAAATTTTATGACCCCACCTCATGAAACGTGCCAGTGTCACTTCATTCACTCATCCCGAAAGGTGATTTCGCAGAGCCACCACACCATTCTGCATCACAGGTGTGGAAACATGTTTCAGGCAGGATATGAAAAATGACAACTATACTGTTCATAAGGAGGTGTGAAATAATGGCAATGTTGAAAATCTGGAGTGAAAATATTAAAACTGGCGAAGTTTGGGCGATGCGTGAAAACTGCTAGCATACTCAATGCCAGTAATTTTTTGGAATTTTTCACCAAATTTGCAACATGGGCTTTAGGACACCACCTCATGATCAGTGGCACTGTCGTTTCATTAATCAGTCCCGAAAAGTGATTCCACAGCGACCGCAAAATCACTTTTCGGGGCAAAGTAACGAAATGACAGCGACAGTGTTCAGGAGGTGGGGTCCCAAGAACCTGATGTTGAAAATTTGGGGCCAAAATTCCTAAAATGGCTGAGATATCAAACTAAGTTGCCCCCCCCCCATTGATTCCCATTATACGGCTTACCTTGAAATCTTCACTTTGCTAGTCGGTTTTGAAGAGTGCAGACGTGTCCCAGTCCACACAAGGTCACTGCTCCTGACCTCCATGGGTAAGGGGAGGTGGGTGCACAATGGGAGGATCGGGATAGGGAGGGGGACGGGGAGACAATGATGGACCGTTTTCTTTTCAGGTTTAAAGAAATAAAGACATTGGGGATGGTTTTCTTTTTTTTTTTTTTTATAGGAAAGGATGTGAACATTTCTGGACACTGAGAGTGTGCTCCCCAGTGTCCGGGGGAACAGGAAATGGAGGGTGCAAGGAGGACAGCAGCAGTGGGAGGGAGAAGGAGGGATCTGCTGTGTGTGTGTATGTGTGGGGGGTGTGTGCCTTGAGCAGAACAAGGGTGTGGGGAGGATAGCAGCAGAGGGACAGATTGATTTGCTGGTGGGAGGGCCTCGAACAGAATGAGGGTGTGGGGAGGATAGCAGCAGCGGGAGGAAGCAGAAGGGAGTGATTTGCTGGTGGAGGGGCTAGAACGGGAATGGATGGAGGACAGAAGCAGTGGGTAGGCTCAGCGCATTCTCACTGTAACCACTGGAGGCAGTATGAACATGCAACCAGGAAGTCAATGTAATGCAGATCTTTACACATGAAAGGACCAAGCCGTGTCCTTTGAAAACTTTGCCAACTCCACCCCAAAAACAGAAAGTGAGTCATCGCCAGCCTGCCTACTGATTCGCCTGCCGCTGACCTGCCCCTTGGAACTGAGCTCTCCAGTGGACACATCCCCCTCACACCCCTGTACAGCAACTCTCATTTCAATGAGTTTGTCTGAGCTTGCACACAGGACGAACTCAAAAAAAGACAGCAGGGCTGAAATGAACAACTATAGGCCAGTCAGTCTGTCTTATCAGTATAATGTGTGAAACAGCTGTGGGTGTGGTTAAATCAATGATTGAAGACTGTATTTTCACAGCAGATCTGTTCAATAAAACACAACATGGGTTCCTCATGAATAGATCTTGTCAGATAAATCTTATAGAATTGTCTGAAATGATCAGTTGAGCACTGGACAGGTGTAGAGCAGTGCACGTCTCATACCTTGACTTAAGCAACAGGACTAACAAAGTTCCACATAAGGAACTGATCCTAACACTAGAGAATGCTGGCCTTAATAAGAATATAGTGAACTGGATTACTAACTGTGTTAAAGGTAGAACCCACTGTGTGAAGATATACTGTCTCCACTCGGGTTGGCGTAATGTAACTAATGGTGTGTCCCAAGGCTCGGTCTTGGGATCAACCCTTTTTAATTGTTTCATTAGTAACAAGAAGTATACAAACATGTGGATATCAAACATTGCTGATGTTACTGAGATAAGTGCAATTATGAACACTAAAGAACAACAGCCTAATCTACAGTCAAATCTTGATAAAATTTATGAATGGTCTCTCTCTTTCAAAATGGTCTTCAGTTCCTGAAAATGTGTAGTAATGCAACTTGGGTCAAAGAATCCAGAGTACACCTATATGCTAAAAAACAAAACACTGAGAGCATCCACAACAGAGTGCATTTGGGAATAACAGTCACAATTTTAGGAGCTCAAAACACTGACAGGAAACTATGAGTAAGTGTAATAAAATGATGGGATGCATTAAGAGGAATATTGTGAGTAGGGACAGTAGTGTGATGGCACCACTGTAAAGAGCATTGGTGAGACCCCATTTGGAGTACAGTATGCAGTTCTGGTTTCCCAATATGAGAAAGAACATAAACAAATTGAAGGCTGTGCAAAGAAAAGCAACCAGGAGTATAAGGGGGGCTTCAGCATCTTCACTATAGTGACAGACTGTCAAACTTAAATCTGTATTCGTTGGAATATAGGACATTAAGAGGGGACATGATAGTGGTATATCTGGCAAGTAAATAGTGATGAAAGGCTAATGAAGGTTTTTGTTTTTTTTGTCTCATCTGTATTTTCCTGCCTGCATCCCACCTACAGTGGCTCCCCCAGCCCTGCCACTGACCCGTCTGGTGGCCTTACAGGTTAGCCACCCCGGGAAATGGCCTGCCATCTAGGGTTGAGTGGGGCCTGCAGGGAAAATCGAATGGGTGGAGGCATTTTCCTCCATGGTTTTCATCCCTGGGCGTTGGCGTGCAATGGCCCAGCATGTCTCCTGACATCCCCCAATGTTCTGCTGCTACCACTGGTGCTGCCACCTGGCCTCTGCTGGGTGGCAATCAGGTGGTGGGATAAATGTCTCCCCTTCCCTAAAGAGGAGTGTAGTCCTCTGGATGCTCAATCTTCCCTCACTCGGCTGACCCCCAGCGACATGATTCTGTTCCCAAACCCAGTTGTCACAGGTGTGGTGGCAGGTCAGGTGCCAATTCCTCAACCCTTCATGCCACTGGGCCTGGCCCAATAATTCTAAGTTCAACTCTGTGAGATAACATGGCTAGCACAAGAAGTCACAGCTAACAACTAAAGACAGAAATCCTGAAAACAAAGATGGAACAATAGTTCTTTGCGCAGAGGGTCATTTTGCTTTGGAACAGTCTCCCAAAAAATGCTGTGAAAATGTGTTTGTGGAATTATGTATGTGTGTAATATGTTTTATTGTTTCTGTAAAGCACTCCGAGCCCCCGGGAAGGGGCGCTATATAAATAAACTCTTATTGATTGACTAAATCAGTGGTGAATACACGAACAGATACCTTTAAAAAAAGATTGGATAGTTATTTGATACAAAAGCACATCGATGGATGGAACCACAGACTGTGGCGGACGAAGTTCTAGGGTTAATTTGGCCTGTATTCATCTAAGATACCTATGTACGGATCAATAGAATCATTTTAACCTTACCAAAAACCGCTCTAGCCTCACAGCCACACAGCACAAACCTCAAGTTTGTTTCGTTGGCTCTGTGTACCATTGGAAACTTGTTTCTAACGTCTTTCCAAATGGATCTCCTCCTGTACCCTGTTCCTGTATTAACAGGCAAGAAAGGCAGGATCTTACAGGGACAGTAATTGGGAATGCCACCAGAGGCATGTTGGCCTTTCTGACTTGTTTCAGGTCTGTCTCCAACTCAAACATTTGCAAGGCTGCTACCTGACACAGGATGAATTATTTTATGAATCATTACAGTTTGAACCCTGTCTCTCAAAGAAGAGCTGGGTCTGCCTTGCGTATTGCAGAAATTTGTTTTTCTGATGGGTTGGTACTGTGTGTTCACCAGCCACCTGGTTGGGACTGGTGCTGCTTGGTAGTCCTTCAGTGTATTATGGCTCTACAGAGATACCCTCAAAGAAGATACCAGTAGTTTTATTACTTACTTCAAGAGGACCTCCATAGAGCCACACCTTTTCCCAGTCTCTGTCTCCCTCACATGGAGGACCTTGTTTCTGTCTATTATTATTGTGGCACTGCATATACTACATACATTTTGGCCCATGCCTCCACAATATCTGTGGTAGTCCGTGCTGCTCCACTTGGTACCCCTGCCTCTCTGTATGTGATTGGTGGGGATGGTCCCAGTGTTGTCATTAGTGGATATTTAGGAACTCTGTTCACCGGCATAGGAAAACGAAAGTGGATGTGGCCCATCCACAAATAGGTTGCCTTTGTGTGCTGTTGACATGCACGTAGACATGTCATGGGCTCTGTCATTTTAAAAGCTTCCCATGTAGTTCTGACACTTATGGCTCAGTAAAATGTATTATGGCTCTTTGGAGATCTTGCAGAAGACCTGTGGTTACTGGTAAGTAACAAACCTTTTCATGGCCACTGGGTGGGGGAACCACAGGCCCACCATGTATGACAAACTGCTGCTGTGCTCAGAGCTATCTGAGACAACATATAGTACCAAAAAGGAAGAGTCAGCGGTAATGCTTCATTACACACAACTGCATGAGGATATAATAAATACCTGCAGCTGTCAGGATGAAAGTCGGACTGGCATGGTTGAGCTCCAACCAGTAGACCTATCTCCTCACTGATCCTTATGGACCCAGGGTTGCGGGTAGGGATGAACTCAGTCAGTCTGCGTACCTACCCACTTTACGTGAAGGGGTGATATGCTCATGAAATCCTACAATAGTACTAAAAGAAAATCCATAGTCAAAACATTACCATTTTTTGGGGAGAAGTCACAAAACAACTCTGGAACATGGACGGTTATCCGAAAATTGCTATTTTTATGTTTTAATCTGTAATATTTAAGCAATCATTCTCCTTACTGCTTTTTTGCAGTCACAGTCAGTTCATACACAGCTTACATTTTTTTTCATTATGTATACCTACATTTACTGGTACTTGTTTTAGTCATCCACTCTTCATGTCACAGTTTGATTATTGTCATTGTGGTGTTGCTGCAGGACTAGGATCCCACCTTTGGAGTTTACATAACTAGCCACAGTAATAGGTAACTAAAGTAACTGGCTGCTCATCCACTGATGTTCTCCACTGACACCCTCTCTCCTACCTTTACTGTACTTTAACCAATATTTCACATTATTTTTTTCTGTATTTCTATGTTTTATTATTTACTGGGTTAGGCTACAACAGTAGCTTACTTTTTTGTTTGTTAGGGGTCTCCGCCACTGAAATGCATTCCAGATTCAGTAATATAGTGACACAAATGACCCACCTGCAGAATATAATCGAAGCGCTGAATGAATAAGCAGCTCATGAGGTGTGGTCTACTGAAGTGGAGAAGCAGGTGAGTACCACAGAGGATAAGCTGGCCGACAGTCAACATTGAAGGAAACTGGCCCAGTTATTTGAAAAGGTGGATAATCCAGAGAACATAACTCGGTGCTCTAACACCCAAATAGTGGGGCTTCTGGAGGAGCTGGAAGGCCAAGACCCCGAGAGTTTTATTCAGAAATGTCTATCTGATAAATTTGAGCTGGGCGAGGAGGGCCATAAGTCTGAAATGGAGGGGGCCCACAGAATGCTGGGAGAGCAGGGAAGAGAAGAATGAAAGCCTGACACATCCTCATCAAAATCTACGCTACACTGACAAAGAGAAGGTGATGAGAGCAGCATGGATGGAGCCCATCACATGGCAGATGACAGAGTTATGATTTCCCCCAACTACAAGCACCAACTCCAGAGAGAGCATCAAAAGTTTGCTGATTTGAAGTCTAAGTTACACCATCGGTGCTGTCTGTTTCAGCACTTAAATCCTTCAAGGCTGAAGATCCATAGGCTTGGCTTCCCACCGTGTGTGTTTGACAGCTTAGAGACAGCAGAGGAATTTGTTGTTAATACAGAGCAGGCAGACACAGCTAGGAGGTCTGCAGCAAGAGCAACAGCACCAACAAAGTGAGGCTGCATCAGGGACGAGGAGCAGCACAATGAGCGGAGCAGTGGCGGCTCTACACCAGGGCCCGCCAGGGCACGTGCCCCGGTAAAAAAATGCTGTGCCCCAGTTGGTGCCCCATATGGTGCAGAGCTTCTCCCATAGTAACAATGTATCAGTGCCCTGGCTGCCATCAGTTGTGCCCCAGCTGTGCCCTGGTAACCATTTGTGGCTAAAGCCGCTACTGGAGTGGAGGCGGAGGAAGGGGTGTGAATCAATGTCAGTGCAGTGGTGATTGAGGGTAATCAGCAGTTGTAAAAAAAAAAGTGCACTGAAATGGAGAAAAACAAACAAAATAGTAGCTAATGCATTTTTTGTTTTTCAGACTGAGTGAAATGAAACTGGTGGTTTTCTATCTCATTGTTGCCCATACACTATACAGAATAAAGCATGGGCAACCATACACTCCAAGGCTGTGTTTCCAACTCGGGGTTGCCATGATGACAGGGACCTCTCGAGCTTCTCTCTTGAGGTCACTCTATTGTCATGACAATCCTTTGGTGCAAACACAGCCTTGTTGTGTACAGTTGTCCATGCATTGTTCTACATATACTGTACAGAGAGTTATGCTTGCCTATGCACTGTAAAATATGGTTGTTCTGCACTACTGACTAAAGTAGAACAACACAATGACTTTTCCTTCTACTACAGTACTTATGTCATTATGCCATGAGACAAACATCTGTTACCCACCTCCGGTGTCTAGGGGTCCTGATGTTAAAAGGGGATGGGGGGGGGCACAAGCCAAGCAAGAACCAGACATGGATCTCAGGAAGACAATAAAGGCTCGGCCTACCTTATTGATGGAGCTTCACCTGGACAGAAATGGATGCCGGCAGTCCTTCCCTCCAAAAAGCAGCACAAGCAGATAGGCAGGCTTCAAACTCTACGGCACAAAGCAGGCAAACTGGAGCAGATAAAATTTGATGGGGGTAGAAAAGGTTAAAACAGGCAGCCCATAGAATTCATGAGAGGCAGCCAGCCCAGTGGCACTGAGGGTTGAAGCGCTGGATGCTACACTTCATGCCATACCGGTGACCCAGGTTCAGAAATGAGCCTGGGTTGTCGGGGGACAGCGGCGGGGGGTGGAGGCTGGGAGAGGGATTGAGCAGCCATAGAGCAGCTCTCCTTTCCCAGGTGGGGATTCGGTCATGACTGCTATGAGGCTACCCCTGGGTGGAGACCCGAGGGTAGTGCAGACGGGAGGGGCTAGGATGGGGAGGGTGCCGCGGATCACAGTGTGCACATGCCTGAGCGGCCATGGCAAGGGGAGGGGAAAAAATGGTGGAAAAGGGAGCTGGCAGGCTCCATGGTGGCCCCGCAGCGCCCCTGAAGTCTGGATGTTGGTCTCCGGGGGAGGGGGGAAGTCGACACCCTTCGCCTGTGGCCCTGTCATGGGGGGTAACCCATTGGGGATTACTGGGAGGGTTTGGAGTGGGAGAAACAGGGACTGGAGAGTGAGCTCCTCCAAAGGAGGGGTCAGAGCCACATGCCAGCTCTGCTGGAGGTCAGGAAAAAATGTAGATAGAAAAAAAAAAATTCATGAGCGGCACACACCCAGTAAAAGAATAAAACATTTAATTTGTTTTAAATAAATAAAATAGTTACAGCTCCATGGGCTGGTGGCACAATCAGGCAGGACAAGGAGCAAATGAATCAGCAGCACAAAGCTGTGGCACAAACTTGGGCAGGCCAAGAAAATGGGGTCCACCAGCAAAATGAGCCAGAGGCTCAGATAGTAGAATGGACGCAGCCAGAAATTTTGGCCTTACACTACACCAGGGCTCATTCTAAACCCACCCCTGGACACACACTAGCCTGGTGCTCTTCTACTGTGCATCCTACCTGACACAAGGCCATGAATGGATGCAGGGATTTGTCCTCTGCAACCAGCTCCCACTGTCTCTGTCTCTCTCTCTTACAATCCTGCTGCTGCGGGCCTTGGCTGGCACCCCAAACACTCCCTGACCTAAACTCACCTTGAGGAAGTGTGGGACCCAGCACTTCTCGCTCCTGGCAGGCCACCAATATTCTAGGCAGTGTGCCACATGTGTAAAGCCTCTACAAGCTGCCACCAAGGGGTAAGCCATGCTGTAGCCCGCCACCGCCACAACGCCCCCACTGCCTACACACAAACCAGGATGGGGGCCCGACCTGCCCTGGTACCATGGAGCACAAGGCAGGCCTCTTTCTCTACTTCCTAAGGCCGCAGCCCCTCTCCTTCTTCAAGCTCCCATCCCACCAGCCGCTTCCCTGATGTCCTCCCCCAAAACTTTAATGCCAAACAAGTGGCACAGTGCTAGGCCTCAAAATCCCTGACTGGAGTTCAAACTCCAGCCCACTCTCGAGTCCTGCAACTTCGCCGGCCTCCTGAACTCCCCCCAGTGCCCAGATTTATACTGCACCACAGGACAGCCACTCCCAAAAGGTGGACACCAAAATGCCCTATCCACCTTCAGTACCAACCCGGGGGGGGGAAGAAAAGGGTAACTAATAGTAAGCCCCAGAACATGGGGGGCCTACACATCAATATACATGGTCATTCAACTACTCTTGCTATGAGTATTGCCCAAAATACGTCATATGAGAGGAAACAGAGAGCAGAGTGGTGGCATTAGAGAGGAGGGGGATCCAAATCATCCTTGTGCATTATTTGCTTAAAAAGAAGTAATAATGCACTTTAGAAATAATGCTGTTAATCTGCATATATTATAACTATTTTTATTTTATTATTTTTCCTTCAACAGACCTAGATGCATGCTGCTATCACTTGGCTGCTGTTTAAGAGGACCTTTCCTGTTGTTTTCGAAAGTCCCCTCCAAAAACACAGTAAGAGCCTTACCTGCCCTGAAGTTCAATGGTACTGAAAATATAAATTTATTATTGCCAGAAATTGAGGGAAGGGATTGTAATTTGTCTCCGTGGAGTCAAGAGCCTGAACCCTTCCACTTCCTGATTTGGAGATGCGCCCCATTTGTGATGTAAAAGTATGGAGACCACGGGCGCCCATAGAAGTTGCATAGACCTATTTTTAAGTTCTTCAATATTTTTCTGCGAGTTCGACCAAATCATGTTGCCACCAACTAACAAGGTAAGTTAGGTTGAGCGGTGGCCTTGATTTGTTGAAGTCGACACCTAAAATGTTAACAAGAGAACTTAAAATGGGTCCCTGTACAACTCTATGAAGTGCGCCCTTGTGCTCTCCATACATTTACATCATAAAACATGAAAGCGCAAGGGCATGTCTGCGAATCAGAAAGTGGAAGGGATCGGGCTCTTGGCTCCATGGAGCCAAATTACGATCCCTTCCCTCTTGAATTCTGGCAATAATAAAATTATACTTTCTGTACCACTGAACTTTGGGCCAGGTAAGCATTAAAAATACATGATGACCAGGAAAGGTGCTCTTTAAGCAAAGTAAGTTATACATTGACTGTCACATTACTTGCATTGTGCTGTAAAACGGCTAAGAAAAAATCCTGTTAGGTGATTGTTTAATAGCTATGAGCAAAAACCACAATGATGTATAAATTGCATCGGAAGTCTTCCAACGGGTTTTGGACTGTGACCGAACTGGCTAGAAATCTTAAAACATTGTTTCAGAATTCTTACCAAATGCCACGGAAAAAAGTTTCTGCTGTAGTAACATGAATAAGTTACCTGCCAGTCAGTCTGAGCCCTTTTATGGAGGAAACCCTGCTGTTTTGTATGGCAAACTATTTACCAATGGTGAAGAATTTTCTCCTTCTTAATTAAACCATTTATTTATTGTTATGCTTGGTATTGGTGAAGAATTTTCTTCTTGTTAATTAAAACATTTAGTTACTGTTGTGCTTAGTATTATTTTTTGTGTCATTTTATAAACAGTTAACAGAAATCAGGGTTTTCAGTTATTGTGTAATTAACACACTTCCTCTTCCAACCCCATGATTCAAGAGCACTCGGCTAATATCTCACTGCTCAGTCCCCAGAGTTTGCATGGAGAGGGTGGTGGGGCCTCGGTAATTTCCTAATAATCACAGCCCTTGTCTTGTGTTTTTTTGTTACTTATTTGTATTGTAAAAACTGTGAAATAACAACTGCTATTTCAACTAGACGTACCCTGTCAAGATACTAAGTAGAACAATAAAGGTTACATTAGCTCAGCTCACAACAGTGCCATATGTATAATCAAAGTTATCTGTGTTAAACTGTACATAGTTAAAAATGAGGCCAGTTCACAAACGGTGCTGAAAAGCAGCACTGATCACTACTTACTTACCCCACCTCTGCTAAAGAAATCATATTCTGTACAGTCACAGTATCTTCAGAGTTAATTGTCTGTCATGTACAGCCTTACTCAAGTTCCTTCATTTCTGTTTTTTATTTCAATATTTCTTATGGTGAACAAGTGTTCCATTGCAAAAAATAATATTCTTTGGATGTTGAAGTTTGGTACAATCAAATGGTATTTATGTGCTTTTGTAACATGGCAAAAATGTAAGAACAATCAGGAGGAATGCGGATAGGACAGAAGCCGTCACGTGGTACAGGAGCAACACGGCATTATGAGACGATAATGCCATGTTGCCTCTGAAGTACCCAAATGAGCCACCGGAATAAAAGTAGCAGTGTTTAGAGGTATGAGCGATAAAAAATGAGAGCAACACATTGTAGGAAGAGCCAGAGAGTAGGATAGATAGGAAGGAGGAGAAATTCAAGCGAGGGACATAGGTAGTGGGAGAAAAGACGGATGTAGTGAGTGCAGAGATGGAGCAAATGGGAGTAGTATTCAGCGTATGTGCAGGAATGGAAATGGACGAATCCAGAAATGGTAGAGCGAGAGAAGGTAACCCAAAACAGAGACACAGAATCACGTTGAGAGACCCAAGAGTCACCAGGAGACAGTGACACAATGAATCACCCCGGACCACAAATAGTGAGAGAGAGAGGAAGCAGCGGATGGGAACAGGCAGCCACAGGTGGAACATCCGGCAACGCGTTTAACTTTCAGAGTTTCACGGTGCACAGAATGATAAACTTCAACTACAGAGCAGGAATGACACACCGAGAGAATAGCACAGAGACGGGATAACTGACACAAGGTAAAGAAAGGAATAGTGGGGAACAGAGGGCGAGCAGGATAGAATCAGGAATAGGACTGAGCAAATGACGCTGGCGGTATACAACTTTGTAACCTCCCCCCCACTGCATCCTCGCAGTATTAGGATTACACAACCTGTGGTCATTTTGGCCATTTCCACTAATAAGTTCTGCATGTCCTCCTCCATCGTGCATCTGCCTGTATCTATTGTAGAGATATGCTTATTGCTTTCACTGTGCAGAATTGTGTGTTACTTGCATAGCATTAAATGATGTGAAACCTTTCATATTCAAGATTTATGGTATCTTGTTTGCTACCACAATACAGCATTTACCATATATGGTTATGTTTCTCGCATGACATGTCACAAACAGCACTGGCGATGGTATCCTTCCCACAGCCCTAAAACCTTTACACATTGCATCCTTCCTGTGGTTGAAGTACGTACCATTTACTAATGAATTCATTTGTAACGTCCTGCAAATATCCATTGAATGTCTTGCTCTTCCATATAAGTGGCTGTAGTTCTAGTTGCAATCTGCTTACTGCTTTCAGTGTGTAGAATAGTATGTGACTTGAGTAATACTGCTTGCTATTCACAGCTCAAGCCATCTATTCACAGGAAATGGCAATTACAGATATGTAAAAAACTAACACTGTATTTGTTCTAATTTTTTGTTTTTGTCTTTTTGTGTCCCTTATAGAACATCCAACACCAGCCTTTACTGGCGCGCAGGAGCTCCAGCATCTGATGCAGCAAGTCAACTCTCGGCCCAGGTCCCTCTCAGTGATGCATGACGCCCAACAGGAGATAGCTTGCCAGCATGCACCGCCATGAGAGACTGAACCAAAGGACTTACAAGGCACTGCATCTCTCAACGGCAGCAATGTAGTCCTAAATAGAAATTTTATAGAATGAAATGACAACTTACAGAACCACCTTGCTGCTGCTGCTGAGACCACACAGGGCTTGCTGTGGCAGATGCTAGACGAAATGCGAGAAACTAATGAGCTACTGCAGTAGTAGGAAGACCAGGCCTTCGATGTCTGTGTGAATGTACATCCGTCACAAGAACTGGATCCTTCAGCAGAGCTCCTACCTGTTTTCACGAAGATAAGGGGTTCTGAACCACCAGTTTTTTTCACTCCCCCTTCCTGGACACTGCCAGTTTCCACTTGTGACTGCCCTTCAGGAAACTACTCACACAGTGCTCCTCATTACAACAGACTAAGGTGAGTGCCTCCTCACTGAAAAGCAACATCAAAGCCAGCCCCGTGGCGCTGAGGGTTGAGGCGCTGGACGCCACACCTTGTGCTATGCCGATGACCCAGGTTCAGTGACGGACTTGGGTCGCAGGGGGTCAGCCAGGGGGAGAAGGATCGAGCGCCCAACGGACTGCTCTCCTTCTCTGGGGAGGGGTGGGATACTTGCCCTGCCGCTATACCGCCACTACCTGGGTGACCACAGGTGGTGAAGGTGTGGTTAGGGAAGGCAGACAAGCAGGGATGGGGCTGATGTCAGCCGAGGACTGGAGCGGAGGCACGTCTCAGTGTGCCTCCATCTCACTGGTCCTCCTCCAGCACTGACTACGGTAAGGGGTGGACCAGAAAAGGGAAAAAAAAACATGCCTGATCCAGGCGAAGGGCTCCCGCACTGAAGGTGACCATGGAGGAACCGGGGAGGAGCATGCAAAGGATTCGCTGGAGGTAGGAGGGACTCTTCCGCCCCACCCAGGGGCTCAACCAGGTATCTAGATGTACAGGAGTGGAGCGCCTATGGGAGCATCCTCCCGGTCCCCATGGCACAGACTGAGGGGTGCATTGGGATGCCCGGAGAGAGGGATCAGCCACGGTGATAGGGGGCGTAAAAAGAAATAATACAAAAAAAAAGGAAAAGAAAAGCAACATCAGACACGAAACTAAGAATGGACATTTCTTTTTTTTTTCTGTTTCACATCTGTAATAGACCTTTTCTTTGTTGTTGTTGCTTTCTTTTCTCATGGAACAACCAAAATGGACATTTAAAACATTGACAGAAGATATGGATATATATTTTTTCTTTTTTTGTGTGTTTGTGTTTTGTGGAGAAAGAATTTTAATTTATTTGTAACATTGTTCTTTTTTTAATTTAGATTTTATGGGCTCCATTCTCAAAGCATTTAGAGTGTCGCAAGCCCCGGCTGCGCCAAACACATGGCGCATAGGGCTTGCGGCATTCCCAGAGCCATTTTTGGGATTCTTGTACAGTGAGCCCTCCGTGCACCAAAAGTGCCGGTAACTTGCCGACGCTTTGGGGCTTGCTCCAGGTCTCTGGTGCAAGCCGCTGTAAAGAGTGTAATTGCAAAGATGCGACTTATAAGAATTGGGCACACTGCGCACAAAGAGTTTGGGGTAAGCTTATACATTGGCGAGGGGTTCTATATGCCCTGCGCCAACCTTTGAGAGTTGAGCCCCATGTGTTTTCCAAAATACATATAAGAAAACAGAACAGAGAAAAGTACAGCAAGCTGAATTAAGCACAATGGGTAGAGCAGGTAACATTATTGGATACTTGGTAAATGACAATGGAGATTACATTTTTTACCCTTTGACTTTTGTCCGTCTCCTTTGGTACATGCCCTGATATTGGCATTATTGTTGTATGATAATTAGACACCTGATTAACTCTCTGCCAGCATCCCTTTCTGGTCAAGGATAAATAATCCTAGCAACACTGAGTAGCCACAGGTAAAATATGAGTCTTCCCGACTGATCCGGGTCTGCAAGTCTGAGTTCACAGTGGTGCTTAAACTCAGTAAATTTTCACTTCTGGGTGTCCACAGGAGTCTACTGACATCCTGCCTACTGATGACAGTGCCAAACTGAGTTGCTGTTAGGTGAAGAAAGCAAATAGAGCAGTGCTTAGACTATTGCCACTGGAACTTCGATAGGTACATCAGGTAGAGCAGAAAGGAGTTACCTGAGAGAGGAGAAAGATGGTAGTAATGAAATAAAGAGAGCAAAGGGGAGTGGTTATCACCTAGGGGATGAAGCCTGGCTTTGTGTTCGGTTGAAAAAGAACCCAACATTGCCATACTGCTTCAATGAGTGGCAGTTGTTTTTTAAGGTAGTAGGTGAGCCTTTCTAATGCATAGATGTCTAGGACTGTACTCCTCCACCGTGGGCAGAGTGGGAGAAAGTCATGCTTGAGTTATTGCTTTTTAGCTGCCAGTATTAATATTAGCGTGAGCCTGAAAGTGTGGCCCCTTACTCTGCTGCCTTCTGGAGGAATAGCCATCACCATAAGGGAGGGAGTGAGCACTCCAGACCTATCAATAATGGCCTCAATTTCTTAAGTGATGTCTTGCTAAAAGAGCCAGACCTGGGGGCATTCCCAGAGTATGTGGGTGTGGTGTGATGGTGAAGTACCACATCTCTCCAGCAGTTCATCCTGGCAACGCCTGTGTATTTGGCCATTATATTTTTATTTTTTCTTATTACAATATATATCATAGAAACATAGAAGCTCGACGACAGAAAAGGACCATACACGTGCATCTAGTCTGCCCTTTTATTCCCCCCCTACTCTTCCCCCTCCCTGCCAGCCCCCGCCCTCCCCCTGATACTCAGCCCCATATGCCTGTCCCATGCCCTCTTGAAATTCTTCCACTGATTTAGCCCCCACCACTTGTCTGGTAGTCTGTTCCAGGGCTCCACCACCTCTCCGTGAAGAAACACCCTCTCACATTCCCCCGTATCTTTTTCCTTGCAGTCTGAGGCTGTGCCCTCTAGTTTTGACCCCCTCCTTCCTCTTAAGTAAACCCTCTTCTCCCACTTTATTGAGTCCCTTTACATATTTAAAAGTTTCAATCACATCTCCCCTTTCCGTCGTCTCCAGCATGTACAGATCCAGATCCTTACACCTCTGCTCGTATGACTTTCCCTGCATATCCTGTACCATCTTGGTTGCCCTCCCCTGAACCCTCTTCAGTGCATCTATATCCTTGTGGAGATGTGGCCTCCAGAACTGAACCCCATACTCCAGGTGCAGCCTCACCATGGCTTTGTAAAGGGGCATTATTACCTCCCTCTTTCTGCTAGTAATGCCCCTGCATGCCAACGTTCCATTGGCCTTTCCTGCTGCCCTGCTACACTGGATTCCTACCTTAAGGTTCGAGGAGACTACGATCCCCAGATCCCTCTCCTGTTCTGTTACTTTAATTTCCTCCCCACCTAGGGTGTACCCTGCTCTTCTGTTCCTACTCCCCTAGTGCTTCATAGTGCACTTCTTGGCATTATATTTCAACTGCCACGTCCCCAGACCATTTTTCAAGTGTCTTTAAGTCCTCCCTTATGTCCTCCACCCCAACCCCCAGGGTGTCCACCCTATTGCATATTTCTGTATTATCAGCAAATAGGTACACCCTTCCCCTCGACAATATCACTGATGTAGATATTAAAGAGAAGCGGAACCAAAACTGACCCCTGTGGCACTCCACTCTTCACCCTCACTGTCCTGGAGTGCACCCCGTTTAATACCACCCTCTGAGTTCTTCCTGACAGCCAGGCCTCCACCCAGCTTGTTATTTTCCCACCCAACCCCAGGCTTTCCATTTGCTCACCAGCCTCCTATGGGGGACGATGTCAAAGGCCTTACTGAAGTCCAGATAGGCCACGTCCACCGCCCCCCCGGTCAATCACCTGAGTCACCCAATCAAAGAACTGAATTAGGTTTGTCTGGCAAGACTTCCCCTTTGTGAAGCCATGCTGTCTGCTGTCCTGCAAGCCACTCTCCTCCAGGTAATCCACCACCCTCTCCTTGATTAATGCCTCCATTACCTTCCCCACCACTGACGTGAGGCTGACAGGTCGGTAGTTCCCCTTCACCTCCTTACTACCTCTCTTGTGTAAAGGCACTATGTCCGCCCTCTTCCAGTCCTCCAGCACTCCCCCCGTATCCAGGGACAAGTTGAAGAGCCTTGTCAAGGGTGCGGCCAACTCCTCCTTCAATTCCCTGATCACCCTGGGGTGTAACCAAGGCCCCTTGAATTCTGGGGTTCTGCAGTTGTGGAATTTGACGCAGAGTTTGCATCATGCCGCAGAATATATATAGTGCCGCAGAATTCATTGTTTTTGGTGAATTTTCATATAAAGATACTGTTTTTCCATAGTGTCAAGCTTTCTTTCCCACCTCGTTTATCCTGAAGCTCCTCCTCTATGGTCAGAATATGATGTCATCGATGACATCACATCATATTTAGCCAATGACAGGACTGCATTCTGCCAAAGAAATTAATAAATCATGCTGCAGAAATCAGAAAATGCTGCCGCAGAAGTCAAGGAGCCCTGCCGCAGAAATCAGGAAATTCTGCCACAGAACACCAGGGGCCCTGGATGTAACCCATCAGGCCCCATTGCCTTGTCCACCCTTAATCTATCTAGCTCTGCCCTAACCCTATACACACTGAATTGGCTCAGATCCGCCCATTTGCCCTCCTTCCCATTCGACTTTAGCGCAGGTCCCCTACTGTCCTCCTCCTCCTCCTCCTCCTCCGTGAATACCGAGCTAAAGAACTTATTTAATAACTCTGCTTTTTCACAGTCCCTTTCCAATTTTACTTCTCCCTCCCCCCTCAGCCTAGTAATCTCCTGTCTTGCCCTTCTCTTCTCCCTCACATATCTGAAAAAGGTATTATCCCCTTTTTGGCCTTTTTTGCTATTTTCTCCTCAGTATCTGCTTTGCCCTTCTGTCTTTTCCTGCCATACTCTCTTTTCCTATATTCTTCTTATCTTCCTCGCTGAGTGTCTCTTAAATTTTCTGAAGCCTCCTCCTTTCTCTGACTGCCCCTGCAACCTCCTTTGTAAACCAACACAGTCTCCTCCCTTTGCTCTTCCTAACCTTTTTAATGCACATTTCTGCAGCTTTCAGTACCCCTCCCTTGATAGCTTGCCATAACTCTTCCACTGTCCCTATATTCTCTGTACCCTCCATTGTCTCCCTTACTATCCTTCACATCTTGTCAAAGTCTGTGTGTCTGAAGCCCATGACCGTAGTACTGGTTTTACTTGTTTCCCTCCCTGCCCTGACCCTGAACATTACCACACTGTGGTCGCTGCTGCCCAAGGCTTCTTCCACCTGCACCTCCTCCACACTCTCCCCATTTGTCAGGACCACATTCAGCAGTTGTGCCCCTTGTGGTTCCTGACTAATGTTGAAGGGAATATCCCTGAAGCGGTACTAATATATATATATATATATATATATACATGGAAAATATTTTATTTATCATTTTTTTCTTATTATAATAGTTGTAAAACTTTAAATTACTTTATATAAAATAATTTTTTTTTACTTAACCTTTCTGTTTCTATGGTTTTATTTCTAAAACAAATTAATGGTAAGAGAGGGATCCACGTGGCTGCAGAACCACAAGGCACTCCAGGACCTATGCTTCTGTTAATACACATCCACACATGCATTGCCCTCCAGGCCATGCATCAAGTCAATGGGTAATTGTAGGTAGAGATGCAGACATACAAGGGCACCCGTGTCCTGCATCAAGTCAGTGGAACCATGTAGCTTCGGAAGCGCAGTACCCTACAGGTGCTGTGATTCTGTGCAGCTGCAGATGGAAGCATGTAATGCCCTCTGTGCCATGTGAGTGGGCCGTCTGCCTCTATCACTTCACATGAAGATGCGCATTACACTCCACACACTGTGCCAAGTGACTGGGTTGCTACATGTGCATACGTGTCAGTTGCACAATCTACCTAGAGAGGCAGACAAGAATGGTTCTCTGATCCCTGTGCCACATCAGGTGTCCATCTGGCAGTAGAAGCACAGGCTCTTTCAGACCCTGCACTTCTGTGCAGCTACAGATGCTGACACACAGACCACTCTGTGTCACAGGTCCATCTGCACATGAAAATGCAGGATCCTCTGGGCCCTATGTTACCATACACATACAAATATACAGACACAGCCTTCTGACATCATAAGTTTGTTCTTTATCATTCTTTTTAACAAAGGCAGTATAGCGCAGTGGTTTAAGGCTCTGAGCTGTAAATCTGGTGAAATCCAGCAGACCAGACCTGGGTTTGAATCCCACAGCTTCCACTTACATACTGTGTGACCCTGAGCAAGTCACTTAACTTCCCTGTGCTCCCAGGTCGCACCTGTAAAAAAGCTTTCAGCTTAGTGTGCTACTCCTGGTTAAACAACTAAAAAAAAATATATATATATATCAATATAGCCTTTATATAACCACGCCTCATGAACACTCGAGATACAGTTTTCAAATCCATATGTACGCTGATGACACAGTCCTTTTCTTTTCTGGTAAGTCCCCCTCTGATGTCGCTTCCGATCTCCAGCATGACTTTGATAAAGTTCAGCTGTGGTTAAGCTCCCATCAGCTCTTCCTCAATGCTAAGAAGACAATCTCCATGACCTTTGGCACTAGGCAGCAACACTCTAACCTAGCTAAATTGCCCTCCTTCCACACCCTTGAGGGTACAACTCTAGAGGACACATCCTCTTTTAGGTATCTTGGGGTCTGGCTAGACCAGCACCTCACTTTTCTGGACATATTGACTCTATTCTGAAAAAGCTGCGCCTCCAACTAGGAGCCATTTACAGGAACCAAAGCTGCCTACCTCTCTCAGCTAGGCATGAGCTCATCCAGAAAATGATTTTATTTACTTTCTACTACTATGACATAGTCTACAGTGCTGCACCACAGCCTTCTTTAACCAGATTGGATACCCTCTTCAACGCTTTCTGTCGCTTCACCCTGGATGCCCCCCCACTCACTCACCACTATATTCTCTAACATCACTTGCTCTACCTTCATTAGATAACCGACGCCTAGCTCACTGTATGAAATTCATCTCTAAATTCTGGTTCAGTTCTCTACCCTCCTATCTCTCTTCCTCTCTGGCCTCCCGTCCTTCAGCTCCTCAATCCCTCAGATCTAATGACTCTCGCACCTTCTCCATCCCACGGCACTCCACCTCTATAGGCCAAACAGCCTTCTCTCACAGGTTCCCGACACGATGGAATGCACTGCCTCATCAAATTAGGCATTCTTCCTCCCCTGGTCTATCACAGCCTCCCTTCATAACTTCCTCTCTCATACTTGCAACTGCTCCTAGCCCTCTAAATCTCTCCCTCCTTTATAGCCTCCACACTCGTCGAGGGCAACAAGCAAATTTCAGTACATTGCTCTACTATATAGTAAGTTATCTACATCTCCTAGGTTACTAACTATGTAGTTCCACCCCTGGTTTGGTTACAACTCATAGAGTATTGTTTAAATTCTATGTCCTTTTTCTTTTGTATATAGCTCTAACTGTTATGCCTTGATCGGACTCATTGCTTATTTTATAGATGTAATGTGTTGTTGTATTAATTATTGTGTATTGTGGCCATGAGCTCTTATTCAACGATTGTACTGTAATATTATATGACTATGTACTCCCTTTTCCCCTTCCCCCAGGATGCTCCGTGAGACGAGCAATTTGAAATTATTCAGTGTGCCTTTCCTGGTGACACATTTCAATAAATAAATAAATAAATAAAAATCATGCTCAAAACACGATTTTGCAAAACAACCACAAAAATTACCATACAGGTCAGGTTTGAATTATGTTCATGAGGTAAGGTCATAAAAAGCATATGTTGAAATTCTGGGTTTGAAATTCTGAAAAATGTCTGAGTTATGAGCCAAACTTGGTATGGTCTTAAAATAGACAAAAAAAATCTTGTTTCGTGAGGCCACCTACATCTTTCATGTCAATTTTCTTTCACAAGGCTCATAAATGAGGAATAATGGCTCATGAAAGAGGATGATGAGACTTAGTTTTTTTCACTTTTTTCGTGAACCAAATCTTTTGTTTCATCAGTCTCAGGAAAGAAGATTGATGACTCATGAAACAAAAATATCAGCTCATGAAAGAAAAGGGTGGGAAGCAAGGTCGATTCACAAAATAAGATGGTGGGACTTAGGTTTTTTTACAGTTGTTTCATGAGCCACCATTCTCCTTTCGTGGGTCATGAAAGCACTCACAAAACAAGAAGGTTGACTCAAGAAACAAGGTGGTGGGACTTTATTTTATTTCCATGGTTGTTTTGTGAGCTGAACTTCTTCTTTTGTGAGTCACAAAAGAACTCACAAAACAAGAAGGTCGGCCCACAAAACCAGGTGGTGGGACTTTGCTTTTTTTCATCGTTGTTTTGTGAGCTGGACTTTTTGTTTTCTGAGTCACAAAAAAACTCACAAAACAAGAAGGTTGGCTCTTGAAACAAGTAGGTGGAACATTGTTTTTTTCATGGTTGTTTGATGAGTTCTTTTGTGACTTTTTGTAACTCACAAAAGAAGGTCAGCTCACAAAACAACAATAAAAAAAAAACCTAAATCCCATCCTCTTCTTTCATGAGCTGAGATTTTTCTTTCGTGAGTTGGCAATCTTATTTTGTGGTACTCATGTAAAAAGATACTCTGCTCATGAAACAAGCCTCGCCAAGGATTTTTGGACTGTCCCAAAACCATATTTTGTGGTAATTTTTCACAAAACAAACTCCCAAATCAAGCTAAACAGGTCCCGTTTAGCTAGATTCCTGTGTTTGTTTTTATCCAGGGCATCATTATTATGGGTTTTCAACATTTGTTTTTTTAAAAAGACAGAAACGAGATAGCTGCCACATGAGAAAGAAGATTTTTTCCATCACAAAAGAGGACTTTCAGCTCACAAAAGAACATTATCCTTCTGTGAGCAAAAAAAAATTATTCTTTCATATTATAGGGGTGCAGTAGCATCCCTATAGTTAGAGTTGATAAGGGTATTCAATGTTAAACCCCTAACTTTGTGCCTTAATGGTTCTGACAGCATTTGATGAAATTAGCTGAACGTTTGCATGCATTGTCTAGTAGGAAAGTTTCATGATGACAGCTTGTATGGTTTCTTAGACATGCATATGTCATTTTCCTGTAGACGTCTAATTTTTCTCCTATTTTTAACATTTTTTTTTTGGCTTTAACCTACAGCCCACATGGAATTAAATTTGTTTCCCAAAACATTCAGGTTAGAGGCATGCAGTGGCAAGGTAGTGCCTTTGGAAGGTTTTGTGAAAAAATATTAAACGGTTCCAGAGTTATGAGGATTTAAAGTTTTGTGTTTTTCTGTTCTGAGCATGCTCAGCAGGGTTTTTGGGATACTGTAACTTTCTGATATGACACCAAAAATGTGGTGTCGCAGGGCCAATTTTGATTTTGTGAGATGTGCTCACAACGACAACATTTTTTTTTTGTTTCATGACAGCCACCATCTTGTTTCTCACCTCAATAACAAACTACTAATTCAACTTTTACTACAGCAGCTATAATAAAAAGAAAACATGAATCTACCTCATTAGAACATGCTGGTTCCTTAATTGTCTGCTTTTCTTTGGTCACCCACCAGGTGCACCCCCATTAAATCTTGTAAAAATATATTGTAAATGTGATGGGTTGAGCTTGCCAAACCCTTTTTACTGAACATATTAACTTCTTTCCCATTTTTGAATCATGACTCAGTTTTTTGTGTCAAATCTTTAAAGTGGTGCGAAACTAAATTTCACTTGCAAAGCTGTATTTTTAAACTGCAATAGAAAAACAGTCTGTTGGAAACATATTTTGATTGCCCAGCATAATTTTTTGTTTTGCAGGAGAAAATTGGTTTCTCAGCATGAAATTTGATTGTGCACCATGATTTTTGTTTCTCAGCAGAAAATTGGTTTCTCAGCATGAAAACAAATTGCACATCACAATTTTCATTTTGCAGCAAAAAGTTAGTTTCTCAGCATGAAATTTGATTGCACACCATGATTTTTCTTTCACAGCAGAAAACTGGTTTCTCAGCGTGAAATTTGATTACACACCACAATTTTTTATTTTGCAGCAGAAAATTGGTTTCTCTGCATGAAATTTGATTGCACACCAGAATTTTTCATTTCACAGCAGAACAACTGGTTTCTCATTATCAAATTTGATTGCACACCATGATATTTTGTTTCATAGCAGAAAATTGGTTTCTCGGCATGAAATTTGTTTGCACATCAGAATTTGTCGTTTCGCAGCAGAAAACCGGTTTCTTTACATGAAATTTACTCAACTTAAAGTTTGATTGCCTATCATCATTTTTGGTTTTACAACTTAAATTGGTTTCTTGCCATGAAATGTTATGTGCATATAATGAAGACAGCTCTTCTCTTGGCATAGGGCCCTGCACGTCTGCACTTGTGGGTGGCAGTGGGCCCTGTGCATTGGCTGACAGATGGACGCTTTCCCCTCTGTGTCTGTATCTGCAGCTACATGGAAGTGCAGAGAACATACAGCCCTGCACTTCCGCACACAAGCTGACAGCCCCATGAATTGTTGGCATCCGTTGCTGCACAGAACTCCAGGGCATGCAAGGACCCTGTACTTTCATAGGCAGACAGAGACTTCCCTTTTTTCCCTTGGGCCCTGCGCATCTGCATGTGTTCACAGAGGTCCCAAAGGGACCTGTGTGAATGAGGATACGATTCCACTATCTCAAAAAGAAAGGAAATTCTTTGCAAAAAACTTTGTTAATGCACCAGTTAGCGTTCATGTTAATGCCACAGAAGTAGGAAAATGTGGCGTTAGGGTTTCCAACCCTAACTCCTCACCCCCCCAAGCAGCAAAAGGAAAAAACATTAGTTTTTGGTCTCTGAGTCTTGGCGAATTAGTGGTGGGGTCTTCCTTGGGGTTGTCAGCACTGATGCCCACCTTGTTCTCTGAGCAAACAAGGTCAGATGTGATCTCTTTTCTTCACACAGGGCCCACTACAACACACTGTATTGGCAACATGTGGCAAGACATACTGCTCTACATTTCAAGAGTTTATCAGTATGAGGCACTGGCTTGGAGCTGTACCTTGTGCTTCAGACAGGCGGCTATGGGCTGGGGGAAGGGTGAACATTAGGGTTGACAACCTCAAGGAAGACCCCACCACTGATTTGCCAAGACTCCAGAGACCCAAAACCCTAATGTTTTTTCCTTTTGCTGCTTGGGGTGGGGAGTTAGAGTTCAAAACCCTAATGCCACATTTCCCTACCTTTGTGGCATTAACTTGAGCCCTAACTGGTGCATTAACAATTTTTTTTTTGCAGAGAATTAAATATATATAAATGAAAGACCCTAATGAGCATGCTCAGAACTGAAATTTCAAATCCGTATAACTTGGGAACAGATTACTAATTTTTTCACCAAACCAATGAAAGTCACCATTCTAGGGCAAGCCCCTTGCACCCTGAACACTGCAGAACAACATTTCAAACCATCTGTGCTGTAGGTGAGAGCCAAAAAACAGCAAAAACACCCTGATTTTTCCACTTTCTGCACTATCGAGATCTTGGAATACAGACATCTGACCCTCATAAAACTTGCCATGTCAGGAGACTTGGCCATCCAGGCTGCGTATGCAAAATTTTGTGCAGTTCCATTGAATGGGGGCAAAGCTATAGAGGTGCAAAGTTAGGGGTTTAACATTAAACACTCTACTCAGCCCTAACTATAGAGGTGCTATCACGCCCCTATAATCTATATATTTATGTAATAAGCGTGGACACAGACGTCATTGTATAAATCTTGTTATCTGATCTACTATACTTATAAATGACATTTATACATTTAGTAAGATTTATACATGTAGTAAGCTCGTCACCATTTTGGCCACACTCCTACCCACCCTTTGGCTGACTGGCACTATTTTCCACAGTTTCCCTTCTAGTTTTACTATAACATGCAAAACTTCAGTACCCAAATGAGTAATGCAGCAGCCCTCAGTTCCTCACTGTAATCATCACGTGAACTATAATTAGTAATCACTGTATTTGCCTTCATGATTGTGCTTGCCAGTTTGTCATTTCTTTTCAAGTGTATTTTTCATTCTTTCCTTCAGTTTCAGCCTCCCACCTGCCAGCTCACTCATCCGCTTGCTCGACAGCCTGCCCTCCCACAACATGTACAACTGCAACATCAACATAAATACTCCCCAGGACACAGATATGTACCTTTTATTTACTTTCCTTTCTTCTCCACTCATGATTTCAGCTTATCTTCACACCCTCGCTTCTCTGATTGCACACTCTCGTGACTGGCCACTTTCTCAACTGCCCAATGCTCCTATTCAAACCCCATCTTCTCTGACATCAAACTCACACCATTGAATATCTCACTCGACTGCCCATAGTGCTCTTCAGACTTCCACTTGACCAACCACACACTCGATCAAACAATACAGGAAAAAAAGAAAGCACCACAACATTTGCATTCCTCAGTGCTCTCGTTAACAATTGGCGCCATCTTGCCTTGACTTTTGTCTTTGAAAAAAGCTGTTGTTCACCAATCAATGATGATACACACACACGCCATCGTGGCATCTAGATGCTTACTCTATAACAACAGCCAATGCAACGGTGTTTACCAACCACGCAAAAGCAGTATTTCACAATAAAAAAAAACCCATCAAAATAAGTTAATTACTTAAAAATTAAAAAGATATATACAAAGTCAAGGCCTATTGCATAAATGAAGTATGCAGAGGTGAACTTGTGTGATACCTGCTTTATCTATATGCATACTGTTTGACCTCAGTCGTCTCACTCATGGCTTATGCCACTTGTGAGGTTACCTGAGGTCAAACAGCATTTGTACAGATAAATCAGGTATCACACAGGTCACCTCCACATATCCCTTATATATCTACAAGCATATCATTAAAATCCTATGATACACACCCTGGAGGGGATTATTACACTTATAAAATGGCTCTTAGTAGGTTTTTGTGGGGGGGGGGAGTTAAAATGAGATTCAACACCTGCCTGTGTGTTTACAGATATTTAATGCACAGTCAGGTGACATCTCTCTGCCAATGAAATTTCTAGATTTTGTCTTGCCATTTAAAAAGGAAAACATATATATATGGATTAACCCACAACAGGGTATAGGTTTACTGAGTGTTAATCCATGCCTGGGGGGGTCTGGAGTCACGAGGCGAAGCCAATTGACTTCAACCACTCAGGCATGGATTAATGCTCAGTAAACCCATACCCTGGAGTGGGTTAATCCTCTTATAACATGACCAATGTTATGTTAGAGGTTTACCTAAAGAAACAGTAAAATAAAGTCCCGTGAACATGCAACTGTGGGTATATCAGGGATTAATCAATGGTCAGTTGACCTGTTTGGACAAATCAGAAGCCAGTATTTTCAGAACCCATGTTATAAATATATATAATACGCATGCACACACACACACACACACACACATATAATAACAGTGGTGATTGAGCAAAAGTATACCAGTAGCACGGTATACCACTACTGCGCAAATGCAGTATCCACTGAATAACATGTATACCGCTACCATGTAAATGATGTGCACTGTGTAGTAACGGTGTACTTTTGCGCGATCACCACTTTATATATCTACAATGTGCTGACTCAAAATATGCAATTTATCTTCAAGTGTGAGGGGGCAGAACCATAACTCATGAGTGTCAGCGCTCCAAGTGAGTTATAAAAGGCCTGCCCACTCACAAAAGATGATAAATTACCTATTTTAAGTCAGCTATTGTATATTCAATATTCATACAATGTACTGTAGGTGAGGATGAAATCTTACAGATAAATTATTTATTTCTATAGCCTGAAAACTTTAAATGATGATAAATCCTTTATCCTCACTCTAGGTGGGTCATTACCATTTATCATCACTTGAGGTTGGTCCCAAAGGAGCTCTTAACCAATGGGAGAGCAGCTTGAACAATGCCTGATGACATCACAATGACCTCTGCTGCATTCAAAATAGAGCAGTGAAATCAAACAGAAACAGTTCACAGTACATTCTTCATTAAAAGAGCTAATCTGAAAGTTCTACAATTTCAAATACATTGAATAAACTGGACACACAATGGCCTTACTCAGAACATGACATTTATCATCACTTATGAGAGGGCAGGATTTTCATGGTCCTGCCCCCTCACTCATGATGATGATGAATGGCATATTCGGAGTCTGGCCATTGTGTATCCCATAATAAAACACTAGTTTACAAGTTATAGCTTTTAAAAGTGCTGTTTGAAGATTTTGCTGCTTTTCTTTGGATTTTAACTGCTAGTTTCAGTGCTGCACTAGGCATTGTGATGTCATCAGCATTATTAAAGCCAGGGCCCTTGAGAGAGTGGGGGAGCTGCGGATAATTCCTGGTGCCAAAGGGGGGCCCAGGCCACCCAGCACACTACTGTATACAGCTGAATAGGGGCCCCAGAGTCTGAACTTTTCCTAGGGCCCAGAATTCCTCTCGTAGAGCCTGGTTAAAGCTGCTCTCTGATTGGTTCAGTATTCCACTGTGATGACAGTAACTTAAAAAATATCCATTGTGACAACAGTAACAGCAACATTATTTTGATATGTTGCTGTTACTGATGTCATTAATCAAGATATCTTTTTTATCTCATCATTTTTAACCCTACTCATTTTGTGTGTGTATACATATATATATATATACATATACATGTATGTATATATATATTTATACCATGGGGGTGAGAGTTTTCTCAGTAGGATAACCTGTGTTATTTCCACTGCAGTGAGGATTAATCCTGATGACATCAGCAGAGTGAAGATATCGACATTTATTCATACTCTGCTGATGTCACCAGAGTGAGGATAAATGCACTGCAGCTTGCATTCTAAAGGAAACTGCTTCAGATAAAGTTTCTCTTTCTCACTGAAGCTGCAACTTACTCAATTAGCTTTGCAAAAGACTCTCACCTATGTCCCATTGTGTTTCTAACATTGCTAGCCCATTACTGTGCTGATCTCAGCTTCAAAACAACCTGAATTCTAAATGAAAGTCTTTTACAAAGCAGATTCTGTTTCTCAGTGCTACCTGCAGCAGTTTGTCTTTCTCACTGAGCCTCTGACTCAGTCAATTAGCTTTGCAAAACACACTCACCTGTGTTTCTGACTCCCAGTCCATTCAGAACACACACACACACACACACAGAATGAGCAGGAAACACACAGACTCAGAAAAAATGTTCCTGCAGCTCTCACCCCTGTGGTATAAATGGCACATGATGGGCAGATCATGGGATATGGAAAATATTCTCACTCTGCTCGTGAGCTGTGGGGAGTTTCACTCGTGCCTTCGGCACTCGTGAGAATACACAGCTCACTCTGCAGAAGTGAGAATATTTTCCATATCCCACTCCTGCCCATCATGTATCCCCTATTGATATGTGTGCATATATAATAATGTTTCTGTTAAAGTCAGTTTATGGAAGGTTAATGGTGTAAAAACTATAATAAAGAGTAAGAAAATTGTAGCTGTTATATAAAAAATATCTGGATGTGGTTCTTATGCAAGAAACCCATATGACAGAAGCAAAACTAGAGCATGTGAAGAAAAATTGTGGGGGTGAGATATGAGTGGTGGCATCTTTCAACTCTAGAGCGAGTGGAGTCAGGAAACAGCATTTTAGCTTTGGCCACATTTCCAGATTACATGCACAAAAGCTATTAGTGATCCAAGTGGCAGATATTGTATAGCACAGGTCCAAATGAGTGGTAGTGTAACCTACACTATAGGATCAGTATGTGGCCCTAACTACGATGTAGCCGAGTTTTAAAAAAGAAATTGTGGAAATGTCATCATTGCAAGGGGAGAGTGAATCATGGGGGGGGACGACGACGACAATTTGTGTTCTTGATGGAATTCCAGATAGATCCTTGAGGGCCCCCCTAGTGCAATCCAAATGCTCCAATATCTAAAAACAACTCATGAGGGATCACAGGCTGATAGATACGTGGATGCACAAATACCCAGAGGAAAGGGAGTATACTTTTTACTCCCATGCACATAACCTCATATGCTTGGATAGACTATATTCTAATACGACCATGACTATTGCCCATTTTGGGGGATTGACACATTCAAACATCTTAAGGGCATTAACAAGGTGAAAGAGTCTAACATGTTTCAATATAAGAAAAATAGCAGGACAAGAGGACACAGCATGAGATTAGAGGGAGGCCGATTAAGGGGAATGTGAGGAAGTTCTTTTTCACAGAAAGGGTGATGGATGCATGGAATGGCCTACCTCAGGAAGTGGTGGACGTGAATACAGTGCAGGGCTTCAAACAGGCATCGGATGGGCATAAGTGAGCAATACAGATGAGTATGAATAGATAGGTCATTGACAGAGTACAGGCCTATGGCACATTCATAAGGTAGAAAAAAATGGACAGACTGGATGGGCCTTGCGGTCCTTATCTGCTGTCAACTTCTATGTTTCTATGTTACTAGCAGCGGTGGAAGCCATCCCTAACACAATTAAACCTTGGATTTGGAGGCTGGATCCTACACTGCTGAAGTCACACACGTTTAGAAAACATATGTCAAAAGCTATCAAGAACTTTCTGAAGAACAGTAAGGTGGGTGATATATCCAGGACAATCAAGCAATCATTTTTATTTTACCAGGAATAGCACCATTGAGCAAGCTCATTTTCAAAGTTGTCCTGGATGGACACAACAAAAAGACATTACAATACATAAAAAAAACATGACATATGATACAGTGCAATTGTGGTCTATATAGCAATGTTTTATATGGCATATCTACTTGTCAGGACAAATAAGTACATTGCAGTATACAATCAATTAGTACAAAAGTAATAAGCGCTGTACAGGTGGTGGTACGCAGAACAGGTATCCCCAATGAGGGCTGCCACGAGACAATATTGTAGTCAGAAGGCGATATCAATTTATGTATAGCATATACAATTCTCCTTTGTAAAGCAGTCTAATAAGGATTTAAAGGCCCGGAGACAGATTATGTTAGAAAGCTTCAGGAAGCATTGGAGAGTATTCCACATGACCGGGAGAACGTGACTAACCTCTGCTTTGCCGTAAGGGACCATACCCTTAGTACATCTAATAGAATATAAGAGTATCTCCTTATTGCATAGGTGCCTGGAGTGAACTTTGAACTTAAAGAATTCTGTAATATAGGGAGGGAGTTTATTTAGGATAGCTCTGTACGACCAATGTGTGGCATTTTTTACCCTTCTATTACGAGATGAGGGCCAGGCAAGTTGTGCGTAAAGAGAACAATGGTAGGTTCTGAAGGGGGTGTTAGTAATGAACCTTAGAGCTCTGTGGTAAAGAGTGCCCAGTTTAGTAAGGGCTGATTTAGAACATTGACTATAGATGAAATTTGTGCACTCAATGAGGGGAAGAAAGTGGTCTGAACCAGCCTTATGTTAGCTTTGTAGTTGAGAAGGTACTTGATTCTAAAGAAAATGCCTAGCCTCTGTTTTAGTTTCTTAGAGAGTTCCTCAATGTGCGCTACAAATGAAAGCAGACAGTCAAGTTAGAACCTGATATTTAAATTTATCTACTGCCTCAAGTGATTCTCCTAGTAAGGTCATTATCTGGAGGGGGACAGGTGATAGCAGCAATTGTTGCTTTGGCCTGGGGGGAAGGAACATGAGCTTTGTTTTTATTTTATATTTAACAACAATTGAAGATGGAAGAGATTTTTTGCTGCAGGTTAACGTCATGTTGCAGGTCTGCACAGGCAAGCTTGAGGGAGAGCCTAGCGACCTATAAAACTGTGTTATCAGCAAAGAGATGCATCTAAGCCATCCTGACATTAGTGTCTTATGTTATTGATACATAGTACATTACAAACAGTAAGGGCCCAAGTATGGACCTCTGTGGTACTCCTCTGAGCAGGGTTTTGAGAGGAGAGAGGTCACCTTGCACCATGACTTGTTGCTGTCTGGCTATAAGATAGCATGAGAACCATCACATGGCAATGGTGTCTTGGCCGATATCCTTTAGCTTGTGGAGATGTATTGTGTGATCCATAGTATCAAAGACCTTACCTAGGTCCAGGAAGAATGCACTGATATGATGTTTAATGTCAAGTGCTGATTGCCAATCATTGGTAACTTTTGCCAGTGCAGACACGGTGCTGTGTTTTGGCCTACAGCTGGATTGTAGAGGACTGAGAAGGTTGGAGGAGTCCAGGTACTGCCTTAGCTGCGTATTAACTAGTTTTTCAAGTAATTTAGATGGAATGGGTAAAAGTGATATGGGCCGATAATTGTTGAGGTCACAGGGACCGTCCGACTTGGAGAGGGGGATTATATGTGCAATTTTCCAGGATGTAGGAAGGACTCCTTGTGTAAGAGACAGATTGAACAAGTGAGTGATGGGTGCTGCAAGGTAGGGGCAGCCCAGTCTGAGGAAGAGAGGTTCGAGCTCATCAGCACCAGCACTTTTGTTGGTGTCTAATGAGATTAAGAGGTCTTCTACCTGTTTAAAAGAGATGAGGTTGAAGCTAAATTCAGGACATGGATGGGTGCACGGGGGGAGTGAGGGGTGATCAATAGGAGGGGGCTGAATGTGAAGGTGGTTAGCAGGAGACATGTCAAAAGCAAGCCCTACAGTGGCAAAGTAGTTATTTAATTGTTCTAATATGTGGTGCTTATTTGTGAAAGTGTCTCCATGGGGAATGATCTTAGTGAGCAGGGGAGGGAGATGAGGTGTGCCCTTCAATCTCCCTAAGGATTTGCCAGAATTTAGTGGCATTATTTTTGGAGGTGTCTAATGCCTTTTAGAAGTACTCTGCTTTAGCAGACCTTATGAGATTGGTGCAATGATTCCTTGCTACCCTGAATGCCGTCCAATCTGGCACAAGCTTAGAGCTCCAAGCCTTCTTCCACAGTGCATCTCTGGTCTGTAGCGATGTTTTTAGTTCTCTGGTAAACCAAGAGCATGACCTTTTTCTTGTTCGCGATTTAACTAAAAGGGTGTATTTGTTCACCAGGTTCAAAATGTAGGGACATTAGATGAGAAGCATTAAAGGCATACATAAGGGGGGAGGTTATCTCCTATTTGCATCAGAGGAATAAACTTAGAAAGGACAAAATTCAAGTTCTTGAATCTTGTGAACAAACACATATGACACATCCTACCATGCAGCTATATGGGGTACTGCAGAAGGTATGCACAGATCTGAGCGCCCTTAAGTACTTAAACATTAGAGCAACAAATTTTGCTCACTCATGTGGGAAGATATTTAGAAGGAGATGGAGGAAATGGCTCTCATAGCAGGTAAACGCCAGAACTGGGGCCACCTTTTTACAAAAAATAGTAACCCAAGAGAGCACAGAGTCCACACTTCCCAGGGAAATATACAATAATTTTGAGGAATATTATAACAAATGATATACGTCTGAATGCAATCAGAGCAAAGCACAGCTTCAGGTGTTCTTTAAGAGGGCACCGGTTCCCCGAATTAATGAACAGCAGTCTAAAGCCTTAGATAACCCACTCCAGACGGAGGAAGTGACCACAGCAATCAAGGAGCTATTCAGCAGGAAAGCAGCAGGACCGTATGGCCTGCCCACTGATTTTCATAAAACTTTTCTTGGTAAAATTGAGGCCTTGCTCATGGATATACTCATGAAGTGCATTGAGACCAGAGTGCTGCTCCCCTCAGTGCTGTCAGCTACCATCATTATCCTGCCTGAACCCTGCAAGGACCTGCTGCTTCTGTGTCCTAACACGTAATATCACTATTAATGGCTAATTACAAAATTATGACAAAGTTAATGACATCTAGACTAGAAAAGGTGTTACCCTCTTAAATTTACCCGGATCAACTGGACTTTGTAAAACATTGGCAAGGAGAAAACAATATCAGGCACACACTGAATGTGATTTGGCAATGGAGTAAAGGTAGGTGGCATGGCAGTTAGATTCCTGGCCCTTTACCCTGAAAAAGCATTTGACTGCATGGAGTGGGGTACAAGCACTGCACCGTGGAGGAGTCTGAGCTGGGACAGCAGTTTAAGGGGTGGGTGAAACTGTTATACAACAAACCAACCGCACACGTCATAGTTAACCCTTTGGAGCTTAGACAGGTAGCAGCAGTAGTAGTAGTAGGAGTAGTAGTAGTAAATCATTTTTATTCAGAGAATAATGGGAACATTCTATTAAGCAAAGCTCATTTTCAATGAAGTTCCAGATCAGATAAGGTGCTAAGGTTCCATATAAACATACTGTATACATACATACAGCATAATAAATAATACCAACAACATCAAACAACATTAATAACAATAGGACAAAACAACAATTATGAACTAAAACTCAGTCTTAAAGTGCATTAAAATGATTGCAGATGACATTTTTTTGTCCAAGTGGTATACCATTTAACAAATTCCAGGACATTAATTTTAGCCCCTGGACATCTTAGGTGCTGAGGTGAATAATTTCATAGGGAAGCTTCTCTAAAAAGAATAGAGGATCTTCCAATATTCAAATTACAAATAGGAAAACAAAACTGGGTATCATATGTCGTCCTTAGGTCCTTTCCAAACTCTCTAGACTTAAAGAACCCAACAATATAGTTTGGAACCTTATCGCTCCAGACCCTAATCATAAAGTGCAATAAATGTACATCCCTTCTCACAAATGGCCTGTCCCAGCTTAGCTCATTAAATAAGAAACACCTATGAGTTCTAAATGAAACCTCCAAGATAAAACGAGCCAGTCTGTGGAACAATTGGTCCACTTTACTTAACAATAGACCAGTGGCCCCTCCATAGACTATGTCTCCATAGTCACTAGCTGGTAACAGCAAAGTATTAACCACATTCTGATGAACTTCCCTATACATAAATCTTTTATATCTATAAAGGGCTCCTAACTTTTTATTCATACCCCCTATCAGTGAATCTATATGAAGTGTCCAAACTAAGTGGGAATCAAGCCAGATACCAAGATATTTATAGTGGTCAACCTGTTTTATGACTGAGCCCCCCAATGTAACAATTTCCAGTTTCAGATCACATATATTATTATGTTTATTTCTTAACAAAAGTACCTGCGTTTTATTTGCATTCAAAATCAGATAATGCCTCTTGAAAAATTCCTGGACCTCATTTAAAGCTTGTTGCAGCTTTGTCCCTGTTATATCCTGGGAAGCTCCTTCTACATACAGATGATACCAAATATCTGGAGATTGACACTTCAGTTCGTTTACATAAATATTGAAATGCAGAGGCCCCAAGATTGACCCCTGTGGGACTCCACTGCTCAGTCCCAAGATCCCAGATTTAAAGGGGCCTACCTGCACAAACTGGTTACGTCCCATCAGGTATGAGGAAAACCATTTCATCGGGATGGAAGACAAGCTGATCTCCCTGAGTCTGGACAGAAGCACCTGATGGTTCAGGGTGTCACCCTTTGAAAGGTCAATAAAAAGGGCACCTACCATTAACCTCCTGTCCAGACTCGGTTGGAGATCGCTTACCACTTTCATTAGAGCTGTTTGAGTGCTATACAAGGACCTGAAGCCTGACTGAAATGGAGACAATTTGTTATTATTATCCAAAAAACTCTTTAATTGATGTGAGATAATTCTCTCAAACATTTTAGAGACCTGGGGTAACAACAAAATGGGCCTATAACTGCCCACATCAGTCTTATTTCCCGATTTAAATACTGGTCTGACCCTGGCTATCTTCCACCCCTCTGGAAAGTCACCTGTCTTACAGGATAAATTAAATACATGATCCAAGGGGAATGCTAGGCAAGGAGCAGCATACCTTAGAAGTTTGGAGGGAATTCCATCATATCCTATAGCCTTAGAAATATTTATTTTTAAGACCTCTTCTGGGGAAATATGTCGAAACTCAAACACATCCATTCCTTTGGAATCAGATTTACTATCCATCAAATCCTGCTCTATACTAATCCTATAATCCTGACTAGTCCCATCAACTAGGTCCTGGACAACCACCTTAATAAAGTAATCATTAATGGTATTAACTAATCCAGTCCCCAGAGACAAATATGACCCATCCACTAGGATCTTAGTTATTAAGGGACGTTTTTGTGTCCCCATCAGATCAGAAATAATCCCCCAAAACTTCTTTGGATTCTGTTTTTGGTTATTATCAAGCTTAGCCCGTATAAAGTCTTATTTAGCCACCCTCACCTTCCTAGTGTACAACTTTTGGGCCTGCCTATAAAGGACCCAATCATGGTCCTTTATAGATTTTTTTTTAGCCTTAGCCCATTTCTTATTCCTCTTTCTCTCTCCTAGCTTTACAAAGCTCTGTAGAAAACCAAACATTCCCCTTATATTTAGTCCTCCTAGATTTCAATGGGGCATGCTCATTACATATTTGTGAAAATTCATACAAAAAATATTCCCACGCATCTGAAGCAGTGGGGATCAGCTCCAGTCTGGACCAATTGATATTTTCAACATCTAGCATAAATAAAACATAATCTAACTGTTGGAAACATCTCTAGGAGATCCTAGATTCCGGAGTGGATTTACAGATCCTATCTCTAACAATATAAACTACCTGATGATCAGAAAATAATTCTGAAAGAACTCCAGCTTTCTGGTATAACTGAGGAAAGTTTGAGAATGCTAAATCCAACAGCGTGGATTTTTAGGGGTCCCTATGATTAATTCTAGTGGGCTCCAGGATCAGCTGGGTCAAACCCAGATCAGTCTGCATATCAATCAAATCATGGTTAGGGTCGATGGTTAACCAATTTACATTAAAATCCTGTGTCTGTCCTGACAAGGCCACTTGGCTGCATCACGCCGCCCCTCCGCTGCTACACCCACCCCCTAGTCCCAGCCCTTTTCTTCCCCTCCTGCCTCTTCCCTCCTACTGTTCCCTGTGCATCGCATCTCTCTTGTAGGAATTTGTCACAATACATTTAATTTTGTCAGCTAAATGTTATTGTCTTATACCATGTATTGTGTTAACATTAATATGATCCTGATCTGTCTCTCTGTAACCTGCCTATTGATGATTGTCTGTACTGTTGACATGGAAACTTTTTAAAAGAGCCTTGGCTCAAAGGTACTTGTAATCCTAGATTCAAATAAACATCTAAACAAAATCTCCAATAAGAAGTAGTTCATGAGATAGACTACTGTATAACTGTGTAGAAATTCCTGAAGATCTTGGAATATCTTTACATGAACTCTAGGGGTTTTTATCATCATACCAAAAGAATAGATTTCCTGTAGGGCACTTCTATTTCCAAGGTCAATATCTCCAATCAGTTCTCAAAAGATGGGCATTGCACCCCATGGGTAGTTAGTTTACAATCAATGTATATGGCAGCCCCTCCTCCCTTCTTATTCCTGTCCTTCCTATGTAATTGAAAATTATCCAAGTCAATAGAAGTATCTAAGAGTTTCATATCCAACCGTGTCTCGGTTAACACTAAAATTTCAAGTTTAAATTCTTGTATCCAGTCCCTTATTTCGTAAAATGTTTTCCTAAGACTCCTCACATTAAAATGAACAATAGTCATGTTTTCCATCCCTGAGTTTAGATTAGATCTGGGGGGTTCACTTGGCCCTGAGGTTTCAGATGTTAAATTGAAAGGGCCAGGATCTTGGTGTACATCACCACAGACCAATAAACAAAACACAAAAATGAATTTTAAATAACTTCTCCATCTTTGCTTCCACATTTTAAAATTTGTACATGATAAACTTTTAAATATGCTAGTTCTTAGTACAACAGAAATCTGAGTAATAAATCTAACAGGAAAAGCTTTTAAAAGAGCATTAAAACATCCCTTTGATAACATTTCAGCACAAATTGTAAACTTCTGACTAAACCTACATTTCTGTAGATCAGATACAAAACACAATTTTAGATCTGTTGATACACCTGTATGTATATGTGCTGAATTATATGAGATGGCCGAACCATATAAAAACAAGGTCAGTAAAATAGCACCTACTGTCATTTTAACTACCACACCTTTAAAATAACTAGATAGCAAATTTTCCTTTTCTTGCGTTTAAACCACAGGTGGCCTGGGTATTTAAGCAACTAGGATGTAAACCTACCAATACCAAATAGCTACAACACCCAGGTCACTATATGTGGGTTAGCATGCAAACACAACTACTTTTTCTCCTAGGAGTGGCGCAGCCACTCCTGCTTGTGCCTAAGGGCTCGCACCTCACCCAGCACAAGCAATTTATTTTTTTATCGCATATTTCTTTTTTGCGCATACCGGCAGGGGCATCCAGCCACCGGTCCTGCCCACGGGGAGAGCAGCAGGCTCACTCGCACGATGGAGGGATCCGGCATGGCTATGGCCGATCTGCTGGAGGGCTCCTCCATCCCTGCCAGCCGGACCGGTGCCAAACCCCCCCACGCAATTCCACGACAGTCCTCCCCGCATGGCAGGGCGTGGCCATCAAGCTGCTCAGTTGCACCCAGCCTTTTTCCATTTTCTCCCCAATCAGAACATCGACGTGCAATAATGTCCAAGCACCAACGTGCAGATGTCCACCATGCCCCTCCTCCAGACACCCGCGCCACAGCGCAGTGTGGATCCCACCCTTTCCCCAGGACTGGGAGAGCAGTCATCGGATGCTCAATCCCAGTCCTCCTCTGTCGACCCCCGACGATCCGGGCTTGTTCCCGAATCCGGGTAGCCAGCATGGAGAGAGGTGTGGTGTCCAGCGTCTCAGCACCACCGGGCTGGTCTACAGTACAAGCAATTTAAAGCTCCACAGCCCCGCCTTTAAAGCCCCCAGTTGGCTGTACTGGCTCGCCACCGAGACCCCTCAACACTATGGCAGCAGCCCCATTAAATCAGGGAACTGCAGGTATCTCTACACTGGGAGAAACAACAGATTTATCCCTTGCCATCTGACAGAATCCTTTGAGCTTATGAGGGGAACCAGAAAGGAATGCCCACTCTTGCCTCTCATGTGTGTTTTAACACTGGAACTATTGGCTACAGTACTTAGAGTAAACCCAGACATACAGGAGCTCGCAGTAGGTGGGGTGTCCCATAAACTGTTCTTATTTGCAGATGACCTCATGCTATATGTCAAGGGCCCTATATACGATATTGTACATAGCTAAAGTATTGCAAGAATATGGAGCATTGTCTGGGCATAATATAAACTGAGTGAAAAGTGAAGAAGTGTATATAGGCACTAGTGGCACAGAAAGCACCAAAGGGAGCACACCAGCACAAATGCAGTTGAAATCCTGAAGCACCTGGGTATACTCCCCCCTAGAAAACTGACCAGTATATTCAAAGTCAACTTCCTGACCCTTATAAAGAGACTACATGCAGGCTGTGAGAGGTGGACATCCCTACCCCTGTCATTGCTAGAGAATACATGAAAAACCAACAAGAAAAATTGGCACACACTCACCCACCATCTGTGTGCTTCCAGCTCACCCACCATTTGTTGTCCTTTATCTACTAAATCCAGCACTTTGAAGCATCAAATTAAGTGCTTTGGACTCTGTGTTACAGAGCTGGCTTGTGCCAAGTTTTTTGTTTTTCATGAACTTTGAAGGCAACTAGAAGAAAAGGAGCAGTTAGGGGGTGATATGCTAACTGAGTTATTAAGCCCCAGCCTAACAGCAGATCAAGCATGAATACGACCTACAATTAACCCGTTTAGCCAAACAACCTTACAAATTTGACTCGGGGTACACTTCCACATTAAACACAGCTCGGACTTGTCCCCAGTAGCAGATATTACACAGTCTCTCATGTGATGACCTGGGTATACAGTATTTCTATACCAGGGACACATGAGGTGGACAAAAAACGGTATACGGGGGTACTGCATTTATACAAGAGAGGGATCTGACCATTCTAAAATGATAAGATTAAAATTGATTTGGGAGGGACAGAAAGAGCTTATTGCAGAGTACAATGTGAATAGCTTGAAATGATATGTACCTGGCCTGTACCTTCATTTTAAAGTATAACGTAAAGGAAAGCAGATTGTAGAAAAACAGCCATAATTTGATAGGACTACACAAAAAAAAATTGTGGTCCTCCTGTCCTAACTCCTGCTTGTGTGGGAAATGGCTGGTGACTCTGTGCAGACAGAGGCTACTTAAGTGCTGGGCTGCATCATCCCCAAAATGTTTCACACTTGATGCAAGCCTTTAGTTGACATGAATACACAAAACAAAAATATGGTCCTCCTTTCCCAATTCCTGCTTATATGGGAAATGGCTGGTGACACTGTGCAGACAGACACTACTCAACTGCCAGACTTCCCCCTCCTTCCAAAATATTTCACACATGATGCAAGGCTTCATGCCTTTATTTGACAGGACTAAACAAAAATAAAAATATGGTTCTCCTGCTTGTGTGGGAAATGGCTGGCAACACTGTGCAGATGGAAGCTACTCAACTGCTGAGCTGCCCCCTCCCCAAAACATTTCACACATGACACTGATGCAAGCCTTTATTTGACAGGACTACAGAAAAAAAATGGTCCTTCCTACTGCTGCTTGTATGAGAAATGGATGGTGCTTGTGCAGACACAGGCTACTCAACTGCCGGGTTGCCCCGGCCCAAACGTTTCACACATGACACTGACAAAAGCCTTTCTAGGGACATGGATATGTTATTCTATCCACACTTACTGGCAGCGTCCTTTCCCTTTATGATGTGCCACAAAGTCTTCAAGCTGGCTCCTCCCACCCACTCGGGTAGTATATCCCTTGATTCCGCCCCATGACACCAGATCTTCCTTTCTGCTGGAAGAAGTAGGTTTTCTCCCTACCGCTCCCACGTTGAGTAGGCCCTAGTGCTAAAATCTTTGGATTTACTTCCAAAACTTTAAACTCTAATGAGTTTCTGTCTTCAGCTCGATCTTTGATCGCGACTGCAATGGACGATAAGTCCGCACCCGGATTTTGCCGGTGCATATGTGGGCAAAAGATGTTGCATACCGACCTGCAAGCCACGTGTCTCTACTGTCTGGGCCATGATCATGATACCCAGGCCTGCGACATTTCACGCGATGGTCTGCCTCACCCACTTTAAGTTGGGCCACCTGGAAAACTGACATCCGCTGGTCAACTCTAAAGACGTCCACTGGGTGGTCTCCACAGCTGCGTGGTCTGCTGATCAGGTGGAACAGCTTATGGGTTTTGGAGGAGGAGGTGGTTCGGGCCACTGCACAGACCTCCTCGACTTCTGCCTTCATTCTGCTACAATTAGGCTGCACTTTTTGGCTCCTTCATGGAGCTATGCCAGTCCCTCCCGACTAAGGGGGCAGGGCCCTTGTGGGTCACACTGCTCCCGCTCTCGCAAGAAGGAGTCGAAGAAAGAAAAAAGGAAGACTCATCATCGATGTTCCTGGGACCAGGAACATTCTCGGTCTCAGGACTCCCAGGTTTTGACCACAGTCGAAATCATGGCCTTGATCTCTGGCTTCACAGAGACCCCATTGGGCTGGTTGGTTGAGACACTGGCTGATGATGTGGCCAAGATTTTTCTCGACCCTATCGACTGGTTGTCATCCGAAGAGGCCAACAATTCTCTTTTCAGGACTCTGGTCTTGACCGTGACCTCAGAAGGGGCTGCTTAATCTGTTGAGCAGTACCTGCTGGTCACCCATCCAGACCAGGAGGAGCTGCAGCACTCCCTGGCTCTCTCTGAGATCCTCCAACAGCACCCCTGGTGGCTGAGTTTGAGGTCTCAGTCATCCTCCTCCAGTTGGTTAAGCAGCTTCCGCCATCATCGACACTCCCACTCTCAACACCATGGGAACTGGCACCGCCACTATTCTTTGTCCTTTTTGGGTAAGGAGAGGCTTTGGCACAAGTTGCATCGATGCTACAAAAACTTCATGTGGCAACAGTTGGTGCTGGCTGGTCCGAAGCCAAACCTAATTCCCACACCAGCCATCACTTGGTTGTTGCCCTACAGGCCGACACCGATTCCCCCTGTGAAGTTGGTCGAGAACATCCCTCCTCCAGTGGAGCCAGTCAACACTGTCTCGGTTTGGTTAAAACCGGCCTCTCCACTGATCATGGTGGAGCCAAGCAGCCACTGACCAGTGCTCCAACTAAGGAGTCTCAGCCAGCCAAGGGGCTTCCCCATCGATTGTCAGTCACTCTCACACCTGACCGTCTGCAGAGGGTTGAGGGTGACTCAGTTGGTCGGACGCTTTATACAGGCTCCTCTGAGTCTGAGAATTCCTCACTGCACTCCAGTCCAATTGACGTAGAGTCTATAGGGGATATCTCAACAGAGGAAGGTCCCACTTCCTTCATGGGCATCCTCTGCCTCATCTCTGAGTCCATGGGGATGAAACTGCAGCCCGTCTAGAAGTGGTCTCACTATTCCCTCACAGAGATTCTGGACAAAGGGGACTTTCTCATGGAGGCTTTCCCAGTGGCAGAGGCCATTGTTGGCCCAGCCCTGGAGCTTTGGCAGTGCCCCACATCCTGCCCTGCACCCTCTGCCCAGATGGCCTGCAAATATGTGGTGCCACCGGCACCCTCTTGGGGTTCACGGAGTACCACACAGCTGAGGGGTTGGTGTACAATTCTGTGTTTCGGCGCTCAGGCAATACCGGAAACATCGACAAGTGCCAGACAAGGAGTTCAAGAAATTGGACCACGTAGCTAAAAAAAGTCTATGATGCCTCTTCACTTGGCTTCTGCCAGGTGAGCTCAGCCATCATGATGGCACACTTCTCCCATGCCCTCTTGGGCTCTCTGGATGAAGTGATTCCTCACCTACCTGCAGACCTTCAGACCACAGTCATGCAGGTCTGAAATCAGGGCCGGGCTGAGGCCAAGCAGCAATTTCAGATGACTCTGGATCTGGAGGATTCCTGTGCCCGCTCGGTGGTGGCAGCAGTTGCCATGCGCCATAGGGCTTGGCAGTGGATATCAACCTTTATGGCAGATACTCAGCACAAGCTGGCGCATGTTCCATTCCTGGGCACTGACCTGTTTGGGCCCAGTGTGGAGGGTCACCTTCAGTGTATTGAGAAGTCCAGTACCACCTTGGACTCCGTTACTTCCATGCAGAAGGATCCCAAGGGCTCCAGGCAGCAGAAGCGAAAGCCCTTTCAGTCCTCCACCCCTGCGGCAAAACCAGCCCAGCATCAGCCAGGCAAGCAGGCTCAGTCCTGGTGATCCAGGCCCAAGTCAGTGGCCTTGGTGGTCCATAAGCCCGGAGGGAAGGGACCTGGTGGCTCCTCAGCTGGGTCCTCCTCCTCCAAGCCTGCTCAGTGACGGGATGGGGGATGCCATCCTCATACCCGTCACATCTCCCCTGGGTCCTCCCGTGGGGGGCCGGCTCTGACACTTCCTTTCCACCCGGTCTGCTGTCACCATGGACAGGTGGGTTCTGGAAGTGATTGGTTAGGGTCTGCCTCTGGAATTCGAGCAGTACCCTCCAAGCTGAGCCTGTGTCCCATGGGAGGACTTGATATCTGCAGACATTCAGTCGGTTCTTTGAGATGACATAGCCCAGCTTCTCTGCAAGGAAGTCGTGGTCAGAGTAGCGGATCCTCCGGAACACCCAGGGTTTGTCTCCAGGTACTTCCTGGTGCCAAAGTGTACAGGGGGCTGGCACCCCATTCTAGATCTGCACGACCTGAACAAGTTCCTCAGGTCGCGCACCTTCAGGATGGTAACTCTACCTTGGATCACACTATCTCTAGAGCAAGACATGTGGTTTTGCTCCCTGGATCTTCAGGACGCATTCTTTCATGTGTCAATCCATCCATCCCACTGAAGGTTCCTCCACTTTTGAGCTGAGGGAACCCTCTACAAGTTCCGAGTCATGCCATTCGGCTTCTTCTCAGCCTCCAGGGTCTTCACCAAATGCATAGGAGTGGCGGCAGCTTACCTTGGGCGCTGAGGGGTCCGGGTGTACCCCTACCTGGATGACTAGATGATTGCAGGTCCCTACAGGCAGGAGGTGGAGTGGTCCAGGGACCTGGCCCTACAGACCTGCACCTCTCTTGGCCTCCTGGTCAATGAGGCCAAGTTGGAACTCGTGCCCTTGCAGGTGATCAGCTTCATCAGTGCAGAGCTCGACTCTTGCTGAGCCAGAGCCCAGCTCCTGGTGGACAGGGCAGAGGTTCTCTCCTCCTTTGCCCAATCATTTCAGGTTGGGCAACTGCACTCTGCCCAGGACTACCTGCACCTTCTGGGTTACATGGCAGCCTGCACCAGCGTGGTCAGTTGGGCCCATTGGAATATGCACTCCCTGCAGTAGGAGTTGGCCAGCCAGTGGTCTCAGTGCAAAGGTCACTTCAACCAGCTGGTCACTATGACCCAGATGATGTGGGATGCTCTCCAGTGGTGGCTAGTCCCAGAGCATCTGCAGGAAGGGATTCCGTTTGTCCGCCCCAAGCCGACAGTCATCCTGACAACCGACGACTCTCTCATGGGCTAGGGTGCCCATCTGAGAGAACACAGGGTCCACAGGCTCTGGACCCCCGAGGAGTCCCGATAGCACATCAACCTGCTAGAGCTCCGAGCAGTTCGGTTGGCGCTGACTGCATTCGATCCATATGTTTGGGGTCAAGTGGTCCAAGTCCAGACAGACAACACCACAACCAAGTACCACCTCAACAAGCAGGGCAGGATGCACTCCCTGCCTTTGTGCAAGGAAGATCTCCATGTTGGGACCCTCGTGTGCAGCCTGGAGGTGGATCACCTAGCCATCCATGTGGCAGGAGCTTCCAATCAGCTGGTGGATGCCCTCAGCCAGGTAGACAAAGCATCTCACGAGTGGTCTCTCCATCTGGCAGTAGTTCACAGTCTGTTCTCCGAGTGGGGCACCCCTCAGGGGGACCTGTTCACCTCCAAGGAGAATGCAAAGCTGAGGCTGTTCTGTGCCTGCCCCCCTCAGCAGGGCTCACTGCAGGGGGATGCCTTCTCGAGGCCTTGGACCCCAGGCCTCTTCTGTGCCTACACTCCACTTCACTTGATCCACAAGATGCTGCTCAAGGTCAGGCGGGACAAGGCACAGGTGATCCTGGTAGCTCCGGACTGGCCACACCAATTTTGGAACCCTGATCTCCTTAGCCTCAGCAACAGGCTCCCGGGGCATCTTCCAATATGCCCGGACCTGCTCTCCATTAATCAGGGTAAGGTACTCCATCCATACTTTCAATCCTTGCACCTGACAGCCTGGTTCCTGAGTGGCTAGAATTCCAGGCTTTGAGTCTCCCCGAAGATATCCTCACTGTGGTGGAGGCATCTAGGAAGGAATCGACCAGACAATGCTATGCCTTCAAAAGGAAAAGATTCTCCATTTGATGTCAGGGCAAGAGGCTGGACCCTTTGTCCTGTTCAGTGGCCAGCATTTTATACTACCTGTGGTCCCTCTTCATAGGGGGACTTTGGTCGAAGACCCTTAAGGTGCATCTGGAAGCCATCTCTGCTTAACAGGTGTGGGCTGGTCAGCAATCGTTGGCACAGGAGAAGGTGGTTTGGCACTTTTTCAAAGGCTTAGATCACACTTCCCCTCTGGTGCATGAACCACCATCACCGTGGGACTTGTTGCTGGTTTTGGCAAAACTCATGGGCAAGCCATTCAAACTGATGCACAGGTGTGAGATGTCTCACTTGTCATGGAAGACTGCCTTCTTGGTGGCTATCATATTGGCCAGAAGGATCAGTGAGCTCAAGGCGCTTTTGGTGGAGTCTCCTTACCTGGTCTTCCATGAGGACAAGGTTGTCCTGCGCCCCAACCCGAAGTTCCTCCCAAAAGTTGTGTCGGAGTTTCACTTGAATCAGGTGATGACTCTTCCAGTGTTCTTCCCAAATCACATCTCGGAGGCTGAACACAGGATCCATACTCTGGACCTGAGGCGAGCGCTCGCTTATTACAAAGAGTGCATGGCTAGAGTTTGAGGAGAGGTTCACCAGTTGTTTGTCACCTATGCTGAAGCTGCACCTAGCAGACCTGCAGCCAAGTGGATGATTGGCAGGTGGATCACATCCTGCATTGATCGCTGCTGTAGGTTGGTGGGTAGGGAGCCTCCCGGAAGGCTAAGGGCTCATTCCACCTGCCATACTGCAGCGTTGGTGGCTGCTTCTAGGATGTCACTATCCAGGAAATCTTCAGGGATGCTACCTGGAAGCATAGGTGATGACTACGGGGGGGGGCTGAGGGGCCCCCCCAGGAATCTGAAGTGGGGACCCTGCACCCCCCCCCGGGCCCAATCATAATTTTTTTTCTTATTTCAGTTTTACTTTTGCAATTTGCCGGAGGTGTGGTGGTGGGGGCAAAACAGTACTATGTGTGCCAAGTGCCAGTAAAATAAATTATTCATAAACCCAGCTTTTTTTTTATTCTACGCAGTACTATTGGTGGAGGATTGGTGGTGCAATCTAGTCACGCGGCTCGTCGCCAAGAAGTACGCATGCGCTGCAGCGCCTCCAATGGTGGGCTGTTGTTTTGGTGCCATATTCACCATTTTAGTCCTCCTCGGCAGTGGGCATGTTGGACGGTGATTTTGTGGACTGCTGGCACTAGTAGCACTGGTGCAGGACAGACTCGGCCCAGGGGTTCGGTTCGGTCCGGTCCGTGGTGCGTGCGGAGTCTCGGAGAAGAAGGCAGTAGCAGATGTGGCCCATGCTGTGCTGTTGTGAGGGCGCTGGGCAGGGACTCGGGTGGGAACCAGGATCAATTTTCCCATGTGGCCTACTGGCCTGGGCTAGGCTGTTAAAGTAAAGGTTGTCCATTTTCTAACATCTCGTCTGTCTGGGTTGCAACTCGAAACTTAGACTAGTATGGTCCTGGGGCTGTCTGCTGGCCTGGCTCAGTAAGTGGCTGTCTGCCACTGCCTCGAAATTAGTGCTGGGGGCCTCTGCAGCGACTTGCGAGGAGCAGAGCGAGCCAGAAGGGTCAGGGAGGGACTACTCATCTTGGGAGGGAGGGAGAGAGAGTCGAGAGTCAACAGAGTCAGCCTTGAGCTCGAGTCAGCTCATCATGGTGGTGTGTCTGCATTGTCTGGGGAACTCGAGGAGACGTGAAGAAGAACAAGAGAGCCGCCCACGCACCAATATCAGACCGGAGAGGAAGGAGAAGGAACACGTGTCCCAGGCTGCTCAGGCCTTACCAGAGTTGCTCAATCAAAAAAGGTAATTTTTCAGTCTTTTTGGGGGGAAAAAAGCCATCAATTTAGGAATGGGATTAGAAGGAACCCTGTCCCTGGCCTTACCAGCTCAATCAAAAAGAAAGGTAATTTCAGCCTTTTTCAGGGGGTGAAGATGTTACTTAGGGTAAGAAAAAAAGCCCCATAGCAAGATGGCATCAATTCCCCTTCACTGGCACTGTGGTGGGTGCCTGAGCCTCATGTCGTCAAGAAATCAATGCCGTCTTGCCTTATTAAAAATAATATGTGTAGGCCGTGCACTGCTCACTTCTCCATAACCTACGAGCTTAGTAAAATTCAATTTAATAATTAATTACAACCAAACCTGTCTGACTGAAGCATCATGCATCTAACACATTACACGTCTGGCAATTTGGCAACCATTAAAAATCAGATTATTGATGGAACAGGTGCTAAATGCACAATTGTCTCCATGGGTTATGGTAAAATCTGCAGTGCTGGGACTTGAACAACCACAGATACCAGAAAGACTAAAATCCAGAATGGCCATTCTATCTGGATATAACAGAACAATGCAGTTTGTGCCTGTTTCATACATTCCATTTTTTTTAGTTGGTTGCATTTCCTGCCATTATGGTTCCAGACTTCCGGATTTCACCCGTCACCTTCTTTTCTCATTAACTAGGAGCAGGAGCATCTTATCAGGGTTACGAGAAAAGTGAAGATGTTTTTGGCTTTTTGCACTATAGTTTTTGTTTTTTGCATTATTGCATTTGCATATGATATGAACTCATCCAACTAATCAACTATCCTTTTTTATTGTAAGACCATCTTTCCACAATATTTAATTTGGGGGATATATCACCTGTATGTGTTCTCTTGCTGTTGTTTGGGTAACAAGATGAGAGTTAGAAAACCTCAGGCTCTCCAAAATCTATACCTCCCTTACTGTGTGTGGCTGAAAAAGGAAGGCCTTTTGTGACTGTCTTGGCTGTCTAAACTTTTTGGAGGTGAGCTGAGACTAAGAGAGGTTAAAGTTGAATTTATTTATTCAGTTCCAGGCTCCAGCAGCACATGCACATCAGCAGGCCAGGTCCATTTGATTTTATACTCCTGTCTCCCAAGTCCCACCTTGGACTTGGTTTGGCTAGGGTGGGACCGTGGGCTGGCCGGGTAAGTGTTGGCTTTTTTTTTTTTTTATACTTTATATTTATTGTTTTCAATGTACACATACATACGATACATTCCAAGCACAGACATTTCAAATGATATTTACATTCTGGACACATTGAGGATGCCACCCCTCTAAAATTCCTATACATCACTTATTCTACTGCTTTAAGATACATCCTTGAGGGATGCTAATTTAATATTATTAACAGTTTTTATTACCAAATTGCTAGGAATTAAGCCCATGAGCGGCATGGAAATGTACTAAATCCATATTTGTGTAGGTAGTCCATTTATTCATATCCCCGTAAAACAAGGGGTTATGAGAACGTCCATGCTATAACTGATACATGCATCACAATTGTGATAATTCAAAACGGTCATGCCACTTTGGAATTAACATGTCTTCCAAGTACAAATGCCTCAATTAACTAGCTCTGGGAGGCTGTGGTCATCTATTTTTCCTCAACTCTAAATCCAAACAGACTAAAAACAAACATTTAGGGTTTTTATAGGAAAGACCTATATAACCTTCATTATTTATATCTGTCACTCAGAAGGCAAATAATTATAAATCTTATGAGAGCAAATTAAATGTTCAGGAATGATTGTCCCGGTATTAACACTGGTAAAGTACTCACTTGAACCTCTCTTTAGGCTTAATATGTTTTATAATATTTACTTATAACCAAGGTCTCTCTTTCCCCTGGATCTTCCTTGTATTTAATCCCCTCCGATCCTTCATGTTTCGTCTTCATCAGATGAATTCTTACTATGCTCTACGATGCGTTTTCTTCTCAGAGCATGACTTTGGACTCATCAATTAGCTTCCTTCAGTTCTGAAAAGATAAAGATTTTCCCCTGGTGCATTATCCTTAGCGGAGCTGGAAAGATTCTGCTGTGCTAAATCCCTGCTTCACATAGGAGTGCCCTGATCCCATCGAATTGTTTACGTCGTTGTCTAGTGGCAAAGCTAATGTCAGGATAAAGCCGAACAGTTTCCCCTTCACAAAGAAGTGTCCGATGTTGTCTGGCTAAGGCCAGCAGATAGTCCCTGGTCGCTACACTGTCCGTGATCGCCAGAACTGTCCGCGGGGCCTCAGGGTTGTCAGGCGTATCTCTAACTGTGATCCTGTAAGCCTTTTGTATACCTTTTATATGTGTACTAGCCTCTTCGCCAAACTGTTGTTGTAGCCAGTCTTATAAAAAAAGGACTAAGTGGTCTCCTTCGCAGCCCTCTGGGAGCCCTAAGAAGCGAATATTTGAAGCCCTAGTTTGGTTTTCCAGATTTTCCAAACACATTTGAAAATACTGTTTCCTTTTATTACGGCATTAACAGCTCTCATTGCCGCTTCTGAGCATTCTTTTGCATCTGACAATTTCGCTGACACAGAGTCAATCTTTGTTTCCAAGTTTGTAACTCTATTTGCAATAGTGTCTATTGTTTCAGCCAAGCCAGATACAGAAGCGATCAGTCTGTTTATGTTAAAACCCAGGGATTGCAGAGTTTCCTTCCCTTTGATTCCTGCATCTGCGGCCTGTTGTTGAGAGGAAGATCGCGTGGTGGAGGGAGCGGGAACATTTTTTAATTTTGCTCCTTTGTGCAGAGTACGATCCTTTCAAGGATTTCCCATATTTGCTCCTAAGGTCTTCCGATTTCTATTTCTCTGTTTAGATTAGGTCGGGAAAGTCCAGAAAATACTTATTTTATCTCCCAAAGCCAGTCTTAATAAGGAGCTCTATTCTCAAGTGGCCATATTGCTCGAGCCTGCTTAGCGCCCCCGGTAAGGGTTGGGTTTGAGTCTGAGGTGTTGGTGTCATGTGCGCCTGCTTAGCGTTTGGGGGGGAAGGAAGTTAAACACTGAGAGGCTGAGCCAAGGATGAGGAGGTGGAATGGAATATGGAACGTGAGACCACACAGTATTCCTTGGCTTAAAGAAATACATTGTGGTCGGTTGGTGAGCTCAGTTGCCTTAGTCAGCTGTCTGAGACTGGTGTGTCTGGGGACTGGGGTAGTACTAGTATGGCCCTCTGTGGGTCGGCTGGGTGTTTACAACGCCTATGTGGAACTAAAAAATATGCAATCCATCCATCTAGTAGTTTAGCAATACTCACTATTTTATGTACTAACTGCAGAATTGTACTAACGGATGACTGATTGAATGTAAGGAGCAGTGTCTTGTGCATTTACTGTAACACCGAGTGTTTGGGGGCTGAAGATTTGGGTGTTGATGTAACACAGTTGCAGGGTGGGTCTGTAAAACTGTCACTGCAGAGCACCTGTTTCTGTCTTTGCAATCAAGTTATACTAAAACATGGGTATAAACCTGGCTCCACCTACCTGGCTCCTCCTGACTGTGTATGTGTTGCGTTCACCACTCTTTTGAATACTGTTTGAAATGAAATGGATGGATGGGGAGGTTATTAACTTGTTGGAGAGAGCTGGAATGGCCCACCAGCAACTGGGTGAGAGATGGGGATGGGGGTCCTCCTGTCCTGAGTCCTGCACATACTATGTGGGGTGGCTGGGAATTAGATTGGGATATTTAGCCTGCCAGTGGTGCTAAGTGCCATTAGAAACCACTTGGCACTTGGCACCACTTGCAGGCTACACTGGAGCTTGAGTCAGTCTGGAGCCCTAGGCAGTCTCTGGACTCCAAGTCCAGAGCAAGTGTCTGTGTATGTGAAGCAGTGAGTCAGTGTTGATTGTGGGGTCGGGGGCAGTCAAGTTGTGGTGTGGTGCTCTAGTTCAAATTTGCTGGAAAGAGGCGCTTCAAGCAGTGTACTTACTTGTTTAGTTTGATGTTTAGTGACCTTTGGGTCCCATCCCCCTAGAAAATGGGCATTTCTTTTGATTCTTTGAGGCTTAATACCATACCTAAAAATGTTAGCATTAAAAAAAGTGAAAAATGCCGGGCCTGTGCATGGTCATGGAATGAAATATAGTTATACTAGGTACCTTTTCTGGCACCTAGGTCCAAGCAGACAAAAATGATGCTATATTAAATATGGTTGTTTTTTTGTTGGGTTGATAAGATTTTCCTACAAAAGGACACTGTCAACTTGTTTTGCATCATATTATTGTTTTGGTAAAAACCTACATAATACATTTCATGATTGCTTACTGTAAAATCCATTGATTTTGTGGGTGGTTTTATCTGCCTCCTTGCTTATTAGAACCGGAATGCATGGTAATGCATACAGTAGCTACAGTATGTCCACCTTTCTTTTGCTGTAAATCATTGAGCTACTCTTAGTGCTCAATTCCTGAACATTAGAAACACCCTTAAACAATGCAGCCACATGTGTTTTTTAAGCTGCACACACTTTGAGGCCTAAGGGGGTTGACAGTATCCCTTTTACTAGCCGTGCAGGCTTATAAAGAGAAGGTAGCAAACATAAGTACACCAGCTGGACCAGTGGAAACATTTGTTATGCTGGTTGATTTTCCCAGTCAGTAACCCTGCTGTCTAGTGGCTGAGACTCTTATTTCAGCCCCGGAGAATAGTAATAGTGTAGCGGCGTGTGAAATTCCATCTGGGAAATATAAACTGATGCTGCTAGGCTTGTAAACAGTGGCATCTGGACTGTCTGATTGTAGAAAACCTATTATGAACTATATTGTCAAAAAGCCAAACTTTGGCACACGGTGCCTACGCTGAAAGTCTGTGACGCAAGTGACACCTTACGTCAACATTTACGACAATCCCAATCCCACTTTTCCAATTCCAACACAGGATGTGTTGACATCTGCATGCCGTGTGCCAAAGCTGCCCTGCACCTTCCCGTGGCAGAAGTGCCCCTTCCCAGTGTGCAGTGGTGCTATGACTGCACTGTGCATGGTGGAGCTGCACCATCCCCTTATTTGGGATTTCAGAAGCCAGGAGCTGCTCCAGGGGCCCTGTGCCACTGCAGGCTGGCAGGCTTGTGTGGGGGGGTATGGAATGTGGTGGAGCAGGGGTTGCAATGTGGGGCTGTGCTCATGACAGGGGCATGGTGTCAGTAAGAATGATCTGTGAGGGGTAGGCACCTAGCAGAGATGCCCTACACTCTGGTACAGAGCAGACTGGCCCAGGTGAGGGGGGGTGTTGGGAGGGCTGAAGCATTGTGACCTGGACCCCTAGGTGGACATAGCCCTGCCTGTCACCTCCCACACGGGACCCATACCAGAATTCCACACATACAGTGAGTGGCAGTGGACACTGGATGCACGTGGTGGGGTGCATCTGATGGACAAGATGGGTGTGTTCCTGTCCCCAGGCACCAGTTTAAAGAGATTCCCCTTGTATATACAGTGCAAATTTGTTTTGTTTTTGTTTTCAAAGTTTTAAAGTGCATGTACTCTGTAATGACATTCTTTATTTGTACTGCACCAAGCATGATACGCCTTGTGTCATCCAAAATAAATAAGACAGACACATTTTTCAATGTGAATGTAGCAAATATATATTACAATACAGTCAGTAATACTCCTGTAGACCTTCTCTATACTTAAATAACCAGAGCTGTGTAGTCAGATTAGTGTCAGTATTTCAAAAGAAAGCGAGCAACAAAAAAAGAATGTAGAAACAGACCACAGTACCATACCATTGTAGAATCTGTAGGTAATATAAAATCAACTAATTGAGATGTTTTGTCATCTCATTTGCAGAATTACATTTCAGACAGTTCTTGCATGCCAGATCACAGCACAGTTCAGCAAGGAATTAATCAGTTTCAGACAGTTACTGACTGTGGAAGCAGTTATGTCATCATGGATAAATACATCATAAAACTTAATGCCCTCAAGAGCAGTCGCAGAGCGACCTCTTCTAATGCCAGTGTTGACAGCGGGAGTAATGGTGAAGGTGAAAGCAGTGCAGAAGGCCATTCTTCTTTCAACACAGAGTCAGACCAGCAGATAGATATGACAGCCAGAGAAACAGCAGATAGCCCCGGCCCTAGTACATCTTGTACAGATAACAGTAGTACTACAGATGACGCAGTAGCAGGAAGGCAGGAAGCAGCAGGTCGTGCATTCCAACTCCATTGGAAGAATAGTTTTCCATGGATTCAGTACGATTGGGCAGTTAAAAAAATATTCTGCCCAATTTGTCACAAGGCTGCAACTCTAGGTATACCACTTTCAAACATATCACGGGACAAGGATGCATTCATCCAGACTGGATTTGACAATTTTAAAAAAGCAATACAATGTTTCAACAGTCATCAAAAATCAAACTTGCATAGAGCTGCTGTTGCTGCATTGGATGCTGTCAACAGTGGCAATGATGATGCCTCCCACTCAGAAGGAAAATTGAAGCAAATGAAAGATGCAAGACATGCTCTTCTGAAAATGTTATCTTCACTTTTATATCTCGGCTGTCAAGGTCTTGCAGTACGGGGCCACACTGATGAGAAGTCCAACTTGATGAATCTTCTGTTGCGTGCAGATGATGATCCAGTACTAAAATCTTGGCTTGCAAGAACAGGCTACAAATGGATTTCTTATGATGTTGTTAATGAGATGATGTCAATTATGTCGCATGAGGTACTACACGTATTAATGAAGGAGGTTCACGATGCTTGTTTCTACGCTGTAATCTTGGATGAAACTGCAGATATTTCTGTACTAGAACACATCTCATTTTATTTTCGTATCGTCAAGCAGGATCTTCAGGTAGAAGAATTGTTCTTTGGCTTTTACTCAACAACAAGTACCACTGTAGCTGCACTGTTATGTATATTGCAGGATGTATTAGCAAGATTCAACTTTAGCATACAGATGTGTCGTGGGCAGTGTTACGATGGTGAATCGAATGTTGCTGGCCATCTTCACAGATTGCAAGCTCTTGTTAAAGAAATACAGCCATGATCATTATATGTTCACTGCCTTGCACATAATTTAAATCTGGCAGTTCAGGATACTGCTCAGAAAATTACCGTGTGTTGAAATGTTCTTTGTTTAATTCATGAGTTAATAGCCTTCGTCAGAAATTCTATGAAACGTCTTGCCAGTTTGAAAACTTTCAAGACTGTGAAAATGTTCATTTGGGACCATTTTGCCTTATCTGGTGGACATTTTGTGCAGCTTCATTGCAGTCAGTAAACTCTAATTATGAAGAACTACTTAAATTCCTTGAAGAACTAGCACTGAATGATACCAGTGATGCTGGAGAGGACACCAATGGATTCCTAATTCAGCTCAGGAGGTTTGGCACATTTTTTAACTTCAAACTACTTCACCTTATCTTCTCCCAAATAGAAACCATCAATACTGCTTTACAGTGCAACCCCTCACCCCTGCCTCTTTAGCAAAACGACAGGTGGCATGCTGTTGAAGCTGACAGCAGTACCTGATGGGGACTGGGTTTGGGGAGGATGAGGTTACTCGGCACAGGGGACCTAGGTTTGGCTACTCTGCACAGGGGCACCAAAGTAAATCCAAACACAGGAAGCAATAACTGTAATGTCCAGAACCAGGAATGGGATTCTACAGTGTGGCTTTTATTCACATTCAAGCTGAACAAACAAAGCATAGACGGACCCCCATGGGGCTACATTCCTGGTAATGCAGATTAGAGATAACAGAACACTTATTTACTATTTCCAGCCCTCAGGCTCTGAACCCACCAGGCACACAGCCCGGCCTTGCACGCAGCTTTGGGTACACAGCCCGACTTGTACACTACTTGGGTTTTCCCCACTGGCCCGGCTCCCCCACCGGCCACTTGATCTGCGGTCCATTTTGGGAAATGAACCAATTTTCCTGTTGTGGCTTCCCAAACCACCTTAGAGCCTTCAACTCCTAGAGGGAATTTTCCTTCCAATCCCATGTCTGGGTACTTCCCTCATCACTGGCCAAGTGCATGAGGCAAAGTAGAAATCCACAGAGCAAATCCATTGAGGTGGACCTGGTCACTAAAGATGGGGGGGTCTCCCATCTCCAGCTCCCACAACCCATACCCGGCCATTTCTCTGGAAACTAAACAACTCTTTTCTGAAAGCTTGGCAATGTAGATTACTGGGTAGATGTATGTCACATCTCCTCTACATGTCTTGACTTCCCATAAGTGCTGGACTTGAACATACTTTTACTTTTGGCTAAGCCTCTTACTCTAGGCCTCCCACTACTTCAGTAGTCCAATCCCCACTATCACACAAGTCCCAGGGTGAAAAATATAGGCCCTTTCAGGAAGAGCAGACACTCACCCTCCGGTTGCAGGTGCCCCACAGGCGACTCACAAGTCTTCTTGTTCCCCAAAAGAAACTCTGGAACAAATAGGCAGCTTCTCCATTAGTAGCAGAACTAGGGGGTTGCCCCAGGAATCTGCAGGAAAACCCTTTCCTGCCCCCATCCCCGGAGGGAGGGGGCACTGAGACCCAAAACAGTGGTCTCCACCACTTCAATTATCTTCTGTGTCTCTCTTTTGGTGGAGACACACACCCTTTTTATGTAAAAATAGCCCTCTGTCAGGGCTGAGGCTCCAAGAGCCTACACTGAGCTGCTGTGCTGCTTCCTCAGCAAGCTCCCAACACCAACTGACCACAGACTCTGTTCAAACCTCCCAACATTCTATTCCAACTCCCTTGCTGCAGATTCCATTGTGGCTCATGCAGCTGCGATAGTTCTATTGGTGATGTCATCCCTCAGTCTCAGCTGAGACTGAGAACAGAGTGAGACAGTGTGAAACCCATTTAACTGGAGTTTCACAAGCTGCCTTCCCCACCTACCACTAGGTCTTACTGGGATTCTAGTAACCCCAGGTAACAAGGGGGTTACACTCACCCTTGACCAGGAAAATGAGTGTCCGCAGTCATTGTTTACCCGGCTTTAGGCCATACCACCCTATGTGCTACCTGCGGAGGGGGGTGATCAGGCTGCCTCCTACCATGTGCAAGCACAGACAGGCAACACTAAGGGCCTAGAGGCCTTTAGCTGACATATCAGCCTCTACTCTATCCACTTACTATGGACGCCTAGTGGCTCTGGTAGAACTGTCCAGAGCATAGCCCTAATAGCTCAGCACTGCAACCCCTACTACAGGTCAGGGCCACAGCCTGTCTATCCCCCCTAGTCCTCTAGGGAAACCTATCTTCCTCTAACTTTAATACCCCAAAAACCAAAACAACCCGGGGTCCTCCCCAACCTTGGGCAACCTGCAACCATACACCAAGAATAATACCACATTACTATATCACTTTACTGCCTCCCTACCCCCACAACCACACCTGTGGAAGGAAAGGGTTAATACAGTAACAACACCACAGTACTTTAAATCACTACACACTAAAGTACTAGTGAGGAACTCCAATGAGCCCCTCCTCCTCTTCTTGTCTTCTTTTCTATCTTCTCCAGGAACACCTGCAAGAAAAAGAAAGACAACACACACTCCTAATCTGCATACACAGTCTACCTAAACCCCTACCATCAAAACACTGAAGAATCCCCCCAATATTTTTTTTTTTTTTAAAAGGTAGAAAAAACAGTATTTACATTATAAAACAACGACATTATTTACAATACACATTTGGGGGGATGGAGTGCCCTAAAAGTCCCAACTAGTGACCACAATGCCCGAAGGCTAGTCCAATAAAGAGTCTCTCTTGGGCCGGAGCCCAGTGAAGCACAGTTCTAACAAGTCAAAGTCCCAAAGGGGAGAGTCTTTGCGGACAGTTCACACATTTTGGAGTCTGCTAGTGTAGGGTGTGTACTGCAATGACATAAAGATAGAAAAGTTTGGACTTACCAGCTCCTTGTAGAATGGAAATTCTGCACCGACCTGCACCTCTGATGAAGACTCTCCCTGGCAGCATTTCTTCCGATACAGCTGGGCGGACATCTTCCGGGAACCACAGGAGGGCACATCTGGGAACTGCTGGGCTGATGTCATCTCTGGAGATGGAACCTTAGAACAGGAACAAAAAGAAAACAGCTGGTCCGATGTCAACTGATTATCAGGCGATGGCTCAGGATACAGCTGGGATGGTGTCCTCTCTGGAGCTGAAGTCATCTGGTGGGCCAGTCGATGGATTCTGGAAAGGCCAGTACACTGTAGAACTGATGAATGTGGGGCACCTGAATCCTGGATGTCCATATTGGCGGATCAATAAAGGCACTTCACAGTCTGGTGTGGCAGTACTGACTACCACTGCTCGGCTGTCCATTTAGTAGGCATGGGCACATTTGCTGGGTGGTCCTTGCACTGAGGCCAATAGTACCGGGGGTCAGGAGCTTGAATTATTACCCCCGTCTGGGCGCACATAATTCACACAGTGGGAGATTTCACGTCCCTCTCCGTCCACTGTTCGCACTCTGTCTATAAACAGTGTCCTGCCTCTCTTCCACTGGGTATACTTTTCATAAAACAGTCTATTCTTTACATGCTTGTTGGCCCCAGGATGCACACTTTTCATTGCTTTGTCCCATATCCAGAATTTCCTGCTGTTCTCAATCTCCTCCCAGACTTTCCGAGGAAAGGTAGGAAAGGTCATACCATAGATCTCATTTGCCTTTCTATGAACCAGTCTCTCCTCTTTACTTGCTTTGGTCAATCTAAGACAGCCTGGCTTGGGAGTGGCCAGTCCTGGTTCTGCCAGGTTCACATCCTTAAAGAAATTAGAAACGGATCCCTGAATTTTTCCTCTTGCAAAGCCAGGGCAGTGGCATCACCACTTTCTTCCATGCATTCCTCCAAGGCAAGATCTTGAGGCTGTGTACCCGTTCCTTTTTCACAAGGCCACATAGGTTCCCCCTCATCTTCCTCTTCACTGAGGATCTGAGCCCAGGAGTGAGCGATCGTTCTCACTCCTGAGACTATCCACTCATCACTAGGCGCAGAGGTCGACACCTCCCATTCAAAGGCCTCCCGCATCTCATCTTCACCTAAGAGATTTGGGCTAGGCCCCCCCCAAGGGTCTGTTGATGCTTTATCCGAACTTTCCTTCTGGGATCCAGCATCCGAAACTTCAACTTCTGGTTCTGTCTCTAACTCTGCACCCTCTAGCTTTGTGCCACACTCCCCCGAGGGGCCTTCCTCCACAGGCTCCGCCTGGTGCTGTGTGCTGCCAACTGCAGATTCCTGAACCTTTGTCCATGTGGGAGCCAAACGAATTTGAGGCGCTTTATACAAGCCATATTTTTCTAGGCATCCAGCACAGTGAGGTATCATGAAGACGTCCCTTCCAGCTCTCAAGCACATTAGACATACATGCACTGGATATCCAGGAACCGCCACATGAGGAGGCAGTTGTCCTCCATAGCACCACTTTTCAATGTCCCTCAGCCTATTTACTGCTGCTGTTACTGCAACCCAGGCATGATCCGGCTAACGAGCTGGTCCTGAGGCCATAACTGCAGAAAAACAAACAAAAGTTCACTGTAACTGAAAGTCCCACTTTACTGAACACACTCTTTAGTTGTAAAATGGCTCCTCTGCTGCTGTGTTTACTTTACTACCCCACCCTGTAATGGCGGCGGCAGCACTCCTGTGCATCAACATTCAGAAATTGGGTCAAGCCACTGCGCACCCGATTTACACAAACTACTGATAACTTTTGCTCAAACTGCACAACTTGCTCTGTTCTTGTTTTAAACACATTTACTGGATTTGCCACAGACTTTTCACATGCTGGAAACATTTCTTAGACTCACAGTCCCTTAAAGCTTCAGGTTTTAAGCACGGCATTGCCTGTATACACTAGTGCTGTACTTTGGCTACAACTCACAGTCTCTCTCTGGCTTCAAACTTTAAACTGAGGCTGAATTCATTACTATGCACATAGTCAATGGCTTAACAGACTTGCACTTGCTGGCAGGACTTAACACAGTCGCTACTTGCAAAGCGACTACACTGCTGCACACACATTTATATGGCATCGGGCTGAAAATCACTGTTTGAGCAGTTTCCATGTTGTTACTTACTGTTATCAGTAGCAGTTTGCTGCGATGGGGAAAAATGTCCTGCAGCCAGTTCTTGGAGGCCTCAGAACAGAAACGGGCGGGCAGTCCTGCCGATCGTCTTCTCAACCACCACACTTGCAATTTCGACGATCGATTAGTGGGTTGAGCCCAATTTTAAACAAGAAAGTCTATTTTTAAAAGGTTTACAGAGACTTTAGCACTCCGTGATGCTCCTCCACTAGCCAGTACCCGCACTCCACTCACACTCCCTCTCGAATGCTGGGGCAGTCACTGTAGAGCTGGCTGTGGGGCAGGACTGATTGCAGCCTGACCAATCATACGACACCATGCAAATGAGCCTCTTCTTCCTCACGAGTACTCTTCTCCTCACAGCGATCGTCGAGCAGGCAAATTTAAACTGCAGAATGCATTTTTTTTTTCTTAACTGACTCCACGGCGGGAGCCCATTTCAGCCATGTAATGTAGCCATTTACACCTGCAAGTCTCTCAATTCATTCAAAAATCATTTCCAACGTCCAGGGCACAATTTTCCTGTTACTACCCCTAGTCTTCCACACTTTTCTTTACCACAGTTCTTTTTAAAAGCATTTCCAACGTCCAGGGCACAATTTTCCTGTTGCTACCCCTAGTCTTCCACACTTTTCTTTACCACAGTTCATTTTAAAAGCAGGCAAAAATGCTGTAAACAATCTGATGCAGGACAAGGGCACACTCTTTGGCTTTACTGCTCCTTGGTAAACAGTTGATATTTTTAAACAGCAGCATAAGATCCACAGCACACAGCAACACTAGTTAAATTGCTTCAGCTTTTGGGCTACCCACTGCCAGATAGCCAAAACAATAGCCCTCTTGCCCGAGCACCTTCCTCCTAGAATAAAATCCAAAGCGGTGCCTCCATTTTTGTAACCCTTCACCCCTGCCTTTTTAGCAAAATGACAGGTGGCATGCTGTTGAAGCTGACAGCAGTACCTGGTGGGGACTGGGTTCGGGGAGGATGAGGTTACTCAGCACAGGGGACCTAGGTTTGGCTACTCTGCACAGGGGCACCCAAGTAAATCTGAACACAGGAAGCAATAACTGTAATGTCCAGAACCAGGAATGGGATTCTACAGTGTGGCTTTTATTCACATCCAAGCTGACCAAACAAAGCATAGACGGAACCCCATGGGGCTACACTCCTGGTAATGCAGATTAGAGACAACAGAACACTTATTTACTATTTCCAGCTCTCAGGCTCTAGACCCACCAGGCACACAGCCCGTGCCTGCGCAGCTTTGGGTACACCTTGACTTGTACACACTACTTGGGTTTTCCCCACTGGCCGGCTCCCCTGGCCACTTGATCCATGTCCATTTTGGGAAATGAACCAATTTTCCTGTTGTGGCTTCCCAAACCACCTTAGAGCCTTCGACTCCTAGAGGGAATTTTTCTTCCAATCCCATGTCTGGGTACTTCCCTCATCACTGGCCAAGTGCATGAGGCAAAGTAGAAATCCACAGAGCAAATCCATTGAGGTGGACCTGGTCACTAAAGATGGGGGGGTCTCCCATCTCCAGCTTCCACAACCCATACCCGTCCATTTCTCTGGAAACTAAACAACTCTTTTCTGAAAGCTTGGCAATGTAGATTACTGGGTAGACGTATGTCACATCTCCTCTACATGTCTTGACTTCCCATAAGTGCTGGACTTGAACATACTTTTACTTTTGGCTAAGCCTATTACTCTAGGCCTCCCACTACTCCAGTAGTCCAATCCCCACTATCACACAAGTCCCAGGGTGAAAAACATAGGCCCTTTCAGGAAGAGCAGACACTCACCCTCCTGTTGCAGGTGCCCCAGAGGCGACTCACAAGTCTTCTTGTTCCCCAAAAGAAACTCTGGAACAAATAGGCAGCTTCTCCATTAGTAGCAGAACTGGGGGTTGCCCCAGGAATCTGCAGGAAAACCCTTTCCTGTCCCCATCCCCGGAGGGAGGGGGCACTGAGACCCGAAACAGTGGTCTCCACCACTTCAATTATCTTCTGTGTCTCTCTTTTGGTGGAGACACACACCCTTTTTACGTAAAAGTAGCCCTCTGTCAGGGCTGAGGCTCCAAGAGCCTACACTGAGCTGCTGTGCTGCTTCCTCAGCAAGCTCCCAACACCAACTGACCACAGACTCTGTTCAAACCTCCCAACATTCTGTTCCAACTCCCTTGCTGCAGATTCCATTGTGGCTCATGCAGTTGCGATAGTTCTATTGGTGATGTCATCCCTCAGTCTCAGCTGAGACTGAGAACAGAGTGAGACAGTGTGAAACCCATTTAACTGGAGTTTCACAAGCTGCCTTCCCCGCCTACCACTAGGTCTTACTGGGATTCTAGTAACCCCAGGTAACAAGGGGGTTACAAAAGAAAACAAACTTGCAGTTCCACCAAGCATCTCATATGATAGAATCTCTGAAAGACAATATCAAACAACTTTGTGAGGGATTCTCCCAGTTTTACACAAGTACTGCTGATTGTGCAGCACAGCCTTATTTGGAAGAGCCATTTGTTCCAAGGCCTAGAAGAATTCCATGCAGATTAGATGATGGTTCTGATCCACATATATTCGAGTCTCCAGAGGACCAATACCGCCGACTTTACTTCGAACTGATTGACACCACCACTGCTCTTGATGACTGTTTCACATCTGTCATACCTGATCATATGACGAAAATAGAAAAGTTTGTAACAAGGCATGCTATTTCTGAGTATATTGCAAATTTCTACAATACAGACTTCAATGTAGCATGTCTTGAACTACATCGCGACATGTTTCTTGATACTGCAAGGCAACGGAATGTCACGCTGGAATCATTTCAGGATGTCTTCAGTATGCTTTACGGTGAAAATGCTCATGATTTGAGAACACTTCTTCCAGAACTGACACGTTTAATACAGTTGTCTTTAACTATCCCAGTGTCGTCTTGTATGTCAGAATGTTCATTTTCTTCACTTCATCGAATCAAGACATACTTAAGATTAACCATGGGACAAGCTAGACTTAACCATGGTGCCTTGCTAAACTGTCACAAGCATGTAGCTCAAAAGATAAACCTAGAGAATGTAGCCAATGAGTTCATCATGCGGCACAAGATCAGATGCGATACTTTCTACATAGCAAGAGAAAAAAATAGTATGCAGGCAGTGTCCACATTTTCCTCCATTTGTATGACACCAAACATAATATATCCTGGTCTCTACAGTTTCTTAATTCAGTTTATGCTGTTTCTTAATTCAGCTGCAATACTTTTTGGAGATGTCACTATGTTTGTGGACCAGAACTGTTAGTAAATGTTTGACAGCCACATTCTTCAGTTACCTTCTTCGAGTAGCCACCTTTTTTGGCCATAGCGGAATGTGAAGATTGTCTGCATACAAAATGTGCTAGTCAGTACGTCATGTGTACTGTATCCTTCAAGTTTGTTTTGGCTTTCCTTCAGTGATTCTTCAAGTTGTTCTTCCCTGAGCAAGATATACTACATGATGGACTTCAAAGAGCACCATTCATGCTTATTTTGAAAATGTCTGCATTAGCCTCCAACATTTCAGACTCCGTGGTGGGCTGTTGACTAAAAGTTTGTTTGGCTTTTCTTCAGTGGTTCAAGTTGTTCTTCACTAGGCAAGCTACTACATGATGGACGTGAAAGAGAACCATTCATGCTCATTTTCAAAATGTCTGCATTATTTGCCAAGATTTCAGACTCCGTTTTGGGCTATGGACCCACAGTTTGGGCTTTCCTTCAGTGATTCAAGCTGTTCTTCACCAAGCAAGTTAATACATCATGATGGACTTGAAAGAACACCATTCATCAAAACATCTGCATTATCCGCCAAGAATTCAGAATCCACAGTGGGCTACCAAGCTTGTTTGGCTTTCCTTCAGTGATTCAAGCTCTTCACCACGCAAGTTTATACACCATGATAGAACTGAAAGGGCACCATTCATCAAAACATCTGCATTATCCGCCAAGATTTCAGAATCTGTAGTGGGCTGTCAAGTTTCTTTGGCTTTCCTTCAATGATTCAAGTTCTTCACCAAGCAGGTTTACACATCATGATGGATTTGAAAGAGTACCATTCATCAAAATGTCTGCATTATCTGCCAATATTTCAGACTCCATAGTGGGCTGTCGTTTGTTTGGCTTTCCTTCAGTGATTCTTCAAGTTGTTCTTCACCAAGCAAGATATACTACATGATGGACTTCAAAGAGCACCCTTCATGCTTATTTTGAAAACGTCTGCATTATCCTCCAACATTTCAGACTCCGTGGCGGGCTGTCAACTAAATGTTTGTTTGGCTTTTCTTCAGTGTTTCAAGTTGTTTTTCACCAGGCAAGTTACTACATCATCGACTTGAAAGAGAACCATTTATGCTCATTTTCAAAATGTCTGAATTATTCGCCAAGTTTTCAGACTCCGTTGTGGGCTATTGACCTACAGTTTGGGCTTTCCTTCAGTGATTCAAGTTGTTCTTCATCAAGCAATTTAATACATCATGATGGACTTGAAAGAGCACCATTCATCAAAACGTCTACGTTATCCATCAAGTTTTCAGAATCCGTAGTGGGCTGTCGTTTGTTTGGCTTTCCTTCAGTGATTCTTAAAGTTGTTCTTCACCAAGCAAGTTACTGCATCATGATAGGCTTGTAAGACCACCTGTGCCACAGTGCCACCAGTCATGCTCATTATCAAATGTTTCAGCCTCCCCCACACACACCCAGCAGCAGCTGATTACTTCTAAATAACTTCAAAAGTCCTCTTATTGGAAAGGCTAGGACTTGAACCACCAGATTTGGTACTAGTCTCTGTATCACAGACACTGTTTATACCAGCAGATGCTGACCCACTTCACCACATCACACTAGTGTAGTGTCCGTGCAGATACAGATCTGCTTGGAACTTTACCTAGCACACTGAGAGTACTGTTTTGATAGGTGCTGCTGGGACACTTCCATTCACCATACAGGCACTTAGTGTACCAGCACAGCAGTAGATGCTGTCTGAGTTCTGCTACCACAAGCACCATTGTCCCAGCAGATGCAGTGCCTCAGATAAGAGAACCCTGGCATAATCTGAAGCTTGGACACTAGTGCCTGTGTTGAAGGGAAGTGCACCAGCATCTGATGGAGGTGGCTGTGGGACGATACTGTCTGTGATAGGTAAGGTGTCACAGCAGATGCAGATATGCTTGATCACTAGTAACTGAGCTAATGGAATATGCCACCATCTGCTGGGCTGGGACAGTGGTACCTATGGTGAAGTGATATTACAAAGCATGACTGCAGGGACAGTAGTGTATTGTCTCTTACAGAAGCTTCAACCAAATCTGCTGGCACAGTACGCTTTCTTCCTATAAATTCTTACAGACTCAGAGATTGTAAACATCTTTCATTGGAGGAGGTGGTCACCCCATCCCTCATCTTTCCTGATCTCCAATTTCAGCAGGCACTACTGTGGTGCTCCACAGTTTTCTGCATCCATTCATGGTCACAACAACCTAGCAGAGCAGTGGCTGGATCATGCAGCAGTAACAGACTTCTGACTGTCTGGGTGCAGGAGCTCAGTTCAGTATGTGCAACATTGTTACTTCATACATCCGTAGCATCACACATGTGCCAGCCTTCGGGGGGAGTTTCTGCACCAGTGGACTGCCTTAACTTCGTACAGGAGCCCAGAGTTAGACCTCTTCCCATGTTGATCCCCACTGGTGAGATAGTTGTGGGAGTGGTGGTTAGAGTTGGGCACAAGGACGACAGAAAGGCTTGAGCTGGTGGCGACATACTTAATGGCAAACAGAAGTCCTTAAACCTCTTCCCATGTTGATCCCCACTGGTGATACAGTGGGGGAAGTGGTGACTGGAGTTGTGGCACAAGAACTCCAGAAGGCTGGCGCTACTTGCAATGGCTGGGTCCTATCACCTATATGGGGGGAAGTTTGAAATTCTGCTGCTTTATCATAATGGTGCTTTTTTTTTTTAACCAAATATCATGATATTTTGATATTCCTATGCTGGAGACAGTGGTGCCTACTCTACTTGAGGGCCAGGAAGGGGAAAGGAACAGGTGGCTGGCTCCTCCAATTAAAGCAGGATTTACAATCTCTGAAGCTATTTAAAAAATTTCAGTAACAGGAGTTTTGAAATCATTTTACAGCTGCTAGGGAGTGGAGGTGGTGGTGGCCTTAAGTAAAGCACTGAAAATTGTGATCTTTAACAGCCTACAAGCAACATTAATTTGACACAGTGACAGGAATACTGGACTACATCTGCTACGCTATGTCACCATTTGTCAAGTGGACAGAGTAATGGACATCATCTCGACTACATCTGCTACGCTATGTCACCATTCCTCAAGTGGACAGAGTAATGGACATCATCTCGACTACATCTGCTACGCTATGTCACCATTCGTCAAGTGGACAGAGTAATGGACATTGTCTCAACTACATCTACTACGCTATGTCACCATTCCTCAAGTGGACAGAGTAATGGACACCGTCAAAAAGTCAATGCTAACTACACCATCCTAAGACTATCACGATGAGACTGCTAATGTTATGGGATTTGACAGAAACGTCTTCACACTTGACAAGATGCCATAAACCACTGATGTTGAACTGAAGTATGGAAGCTGCCGGCTCATCTTGAGAGGCTGCTACCACAGCATTAATCAATGTCATATAAAGTATGTATGCATCTCTCTATACCCCCCTTCCCTTCCCACCCCACTTGCAGGCCATGCCTACAGTACTTATCAAAGGACTCTTATATCTCAATCTTCTTCGCACTTTGACGCTAGAGGAACTGCCACTCCTGCTCACTATGACTCCTCCAATGATGTTTACTGTATAAACTTTAGCTCGTTACCTTACGTCCATACATCTGTATCCATGCAGTTGTATTTAAATAGCACTAGCTCCCGTTGAACCTATTGCTATGTTCTGGTGCAAGTATCTTGTCAAATGCAATGGTTATATGTTGTTATATTGTTATTATTACTATGTAATTGTTATGTTCGTTCACTCAACCTGTGATGTCTTAACCCTGTTGGAAACTGTTTTGCCCCAGGTCCATCTTGTAAATGAGCTTGTCTCAATGATGTTCCGCCTAGCAAAATAAAGATTTTGATTGACTTGATTGATTGACTGATTGCAGCTACTTAGGCAACTGATGCAGTCAAGACACATTACAGTTTATTAACAAAATTGTTAATGCTGTATTAATGCTATTATTAGAAGTAAGCTGAACTACAGTAATACAGGCAAGTTTTGGTACCGTTCTATAATTTCAGTGGTAATGTTTATACTGTGCGATCTGTTAAGTATAATCCTGAAAATGCACCACAGAACATCAAAAACCGTAGAGCTTCCAGGGGCCTTGGCAGACCCTAGATCCCTAGCCATTGGTTGAGCCCCCCCCGGGAAAAACAAAAGTAGGCTCCGGTGCCTGGAAGTCAGCAGACGCCTTCATTTCTCATTACCACATTGACCTAGTGTCATACCGGGATGCTGGTTTTGTGACCTCAGTTCTCCAATCTCTGTTCCCTAAGTAGTGTGTGTGCGCCTTGCCTCCATCCTCCCAGAGAACTGCTAGGAGTCTGCCAGTAAGTGTGGATAGAACAACATATCTGTGTTCCTAGAAACACAGGTTACTCACCTGTAACAGTAGTTCTAGGAGTGGTATATGTTGTTCATCCACACAGACCCACCCGACCTCCCCAGGCTCAGGCACACAACCTCTGCTTCCAGTGCACAAGATCTGGCATCATGGGGTGGAACTGAGGGCTATACCATCCAGGTGGGTGGGAGGAGCCAGCTTGAAGATTTTCTGGCACATCTTAAAGGGAAAGGACACTGCCAGTAAGTGTGGATGAACAACATACACCACTCCTAAAACTACTGTTACACGTGAGTAACCTGTGTTTATTTGACAGGACTACAGAAAAAAAATATGGTCCTCCCTGCCACTTGTGTGGGAAATGACTGGTGCTTGTGCAGACACAGGGTACATAACTGCCGGGCTGCCCTGGCCCAAAAGTTTCATACGTGACACTGACGCAAGTCTTTATTTAACAGGACTACAGAAAAAAAAAAGGTCCTCCTGTCCAAGCTCCCATTCCAACCCCGGCATGTGTGGGAAATGGTTGGTGACACCATGCAGACACAGGCTACTCAACTGCCAGGCTGACCCCTCTCCAACACATTTCACACATGACACTGACACAAGCCTTTATTTGACAGGACTGCAGAAAAAAGAAGAACTGTTCCTGTCCCAACTTCTGCTTGTGTGGGAAATGGCTGGTGATTTCTAGCACAGGTGCCAGTTTTCAGGGGTGAGACCCAGGACTCAGGAGCACTGGGGATGTCCCAGGCTAGACAGCTCACATACAGGTCTGCTCTGCAACACTTTCCCATCCCCCACAACACACACAGTCAGTCCCTTCCCTGGACCGAGTTCCCTTTCAGTTTCTTTTATTTTTTAACTTCTTTTCTTTTCCTTTATTTCAGTTTCATTGGTGGTGTGGGTGAAGTTTATTCTGGAGTCCCCTTGGCTTCTTCTCCCCCCCCAACACACACACACACACAGACACACACACACACACACAGTCAGTCCCTGGCTCGAGTCCCGACCCTCTCTGTTTTTTTTCCTTTATATCCTTCTGTTTCTTGCATTGGTGGTAAGCCCTTGTAGCTTCTTTGCTCCCGGCCCCTCCCCCCACACACACACAGTCAGTCCCTGGCCCGAGTCCCGACCTTCAGTTTGTTTTCTTTTTGTCACCTATTGTTTCATTGGTGTTTTTTGGTTAGCCCTTCTAGCTTCCTTGCTCCCCCACACCCACACAGTCAGTCCCTGGCCCGAGTCCTGAATGACCCTCTCTTATTTTTTTTTTTGTTGGTGGTACAGCGGGTTGGCTGCTCACTTAGAGGAGCCTTGTGACTTTCTCCCCCACCACACAAACACACACAGTCAGTCCCCCCGCCGAGTCCCGAGCGACCCTCTCTTATCTTTTTTTTTTTTTTGGTGGTATAGTGGGTTGGCCGCTCACCTGGGAGCCTTGTGATACACCCCTCACACACACTGAGTCAGTCTCTGGCCCGAGTCCTGAGCGAACCTCTCTTTTCTTTTTTTATTTTCTCCGCCGATTTTCTTTTTCGTTAGTGGTAGTGGGACTTGAGTCAACCGCTCACCTGGAAGCCTTGCTTCCCAGTCCCTGACCCATGTCCCTCCCATCCTTAGCTGAGGACTTTGTTTTTTTTAATTTTGTTGTTTTCATTTTATTCCATCCTCCCCAGTCCTCCTCCTCTGTGCAGCTCCCTGGACTGCCCCTTCCCACTGGTTCATCCGCTGCTGGGGCTCCGGCTTGTTAAGTGCTTCTCTCACCTGCAGTGACTGAAGTGAAATGGCGCAGAGGAGGAGAGCTCTCGCGGGTATACTCTGGTTTGTACATGCACAAATCAGAGTATCTGTGGAAACAGGAATTCAGGAACAGATCTGAGCTGAGCTGACCAAGTTCAGCTTGGATCACATGGAAGCTGAGCAGTATAGATTCGGAATGGCTCAGTTTCCACTAGGAGGGCTTGGCACATCTCTAATTCTTATAGATTGGAAGTCTGCAAAATTATTTTCTTACCTGGTGGATGAAACAACCAACATTGCTTTTCTGAAGCAGCTCATTTTATATGGTATGGACTGAAAAGAAGGGAACACTAGAGTTTCTTTTCTGGGAGTTGAGGAACTATGTGATGGAATGGCAGATAAAACTGTTAAAAAAATGCTGGAGTTCTCTGAAAACAATGGAATCTTGGTTGATCACCTTGCAGGGCTGGGCAGGGATGGAGCAGCCATTATGCTAGGCAGGCAAAAGAGAGTGGCCACAAAATTAAAAGACGTCAATCTCATACTGGTTGAAAATCCCTGTAGTGCTCATTGGGAGGTGTTGGCTGTAAAGGCAGCAGCAAATGAAGTGAACGTCATTAAAAAGTTTAATCAAGCTCTTGATCATTATGTTGTCTTGCGCACAGGCGTAACCAACATCTTGCGGTAGTAGCACATTTCAGAGGTGTGTCAGTGTTGGCCAATGCTGGGAATACTTTAGTGGGTGCGTTCCTCAGCCCCCAATTAGCGAGCATACTAGCACTGATGCGAAACTTCAAAGAGTGCAAAAACCTTGAAAGAAATCTCCCTCTCCAATGAGGTGCAGTTACCGCACTAGAGCATCAGATGACTAGGCTCCATTACATGCCTTTCCTGGTGAAACATTTCAGTAAATATGGCAGCTTCTGCTGCCCGCCACACACAATCCCCACAAAGCCGACATCGGGGGTGGCCAGTCCCCGTGTAGGCATGTCCTCCCCCACACACATACAGTTTCTTTGCCGACGGGGGCCCAATCCCCTTCGGCATCATGTCCCCCCTCACACGCACACACACACGCACACACTTTCTTTGCCAATGGGGCCCAATCCAAGTCGGCATCAGTCCCCCCAACACTTTCTTTGCTGATGGGGGCCCAATCCGCATCGGCATCATGTTCCCCCACCCCACACTCTTTCTTTGCTGACAGGGGGCCCAATCCCTGTCAGAATCAGTCCCCCACCAAACTCATGGGCACACTGGGAGCCCACCCAGTGTGCCAACATTTTATTTTTACCTGTAAATAAACGGTCCTCATCATCCCTGGTGCCCCTCCCGAACCGAACCCACCCTCTGCACACCCCACCTCCCCACCCCCTACCTCCCACATACTTACCTCTGAGGTCCGTGCTGCGCTCTTCTGTGGACAGAAAACACGTCTGAACTCTTCAAAAGCCGACCGCAAAATGAAGAAAATCACAGTAAGCTTTATAACAGCATCAGTTTCAACTTAGGTTGATATCTCAGCCATTGTTTGGGAATTGTGGCTCCAGATTTTCAACATGTGGTTCTTGGAACCCTACCTCATGAACACATGCACTGTCATCTTGTTACTCAGTCCCGAAATGTGATTTTGCGGTCTCCGCGTGGAATCACCTTTTGGGACTGATTAACGAAACAACAGTGCCACTGTTCATGAGGTGGGGGTCCCAAAAGGCCCATATTACAAATTTGGCGAAAAATTCCAAAAAAAATGACTGTTATGAATTAATGATAGATTTGTGCAGTTTCACGCACGTGCGTAACCGACAATTTTTATTATTTTCACTGCCAATTTTACACTGCCATTTCACCTCCTTATGAACAGTACAGCTGTCATTTTCACATCCTGCCTGAAATGTGTTTTCGCACATGTGGCGCACAATGCTGCACGTGCTGTGGGAAATCAACTTTCGGGACAGATTAACAAAATCGCAGTGCCACTATTCATGAGTGGAGTTCCCAAAATGCCTATGTTGAAAATTTGAGCAATTTCTACGCACGCTCATGACTTCACCAATTTTTCATATTTTCACTCCAGATTTTCAACATTGCCATTTTTTTTACACCCCCTCATGAACAGTACAGCTGTCATTTTTCACATCCTGCCCGAAATGTGTTTTCGCATCTGTGGCGCCAAATGGTGCAGTCGCTATGTAAAATCACCTTTCCGCTAACAAACACATAGTGCCACTGTTCATGAAGTGGGGTCACAAAAAGCCCATGTTGAACATTTGGAGTAAAAATACCAACAAACACCCGGGGCATTAAGGTTTCCAACAGTAACTACCCATCCTGTAGAGACTGACAAGTGTCAGGGGTGTGACTTAGGATCGTCAACTGCAATGCTCACACCATTCTACCCCCACCTCCACCCTGCAGCCAGTGATAGGCATTGAGGTATGCCTTCAGCCCCAAAGTTCATCCCATTCTCTTATACTGCACCCATCTCAGCATATTTCCTTAAGGAATGGGGAAAGCATAAGGCCCAAAGACTCCAAGGCACACCGCGACACTAGTCGGTGTCTACAGGGTAGGGTGAGGTGAAATGGCATTAGCATTATGGCCAATGACCCAAAGGCGCACCCCAACGCCTGTAAATCTCTGCAGAGTGGGGTTGGCGTCAGTTTAATACTTCACCGCCATTCCTATTATGCATCTCTCCAACTCCTGCACTACCAATGCCAATGCCAGCAAGACAACATTCGGCATTGACAAATACTTGTTTATACAGATGATATGAAAATTCTGCTGTTCACATGGCTGCCCTTAAAGAGCAAAGGAAAATCCTGCTTCTAGGGACATGGATATGTTGCTCATCCACACTGTCCTTGCCACTTTAAATCTTGCCGGAAGGTCTTCAAGCTGGCTCCTCCCACCCACCTGGGTGGTAAAACTCTCGGCTCCGCCCCATGACGCCAGAACTTCCTTACCGCTTGGAAGCTCAGGTTCCCTCCTTAATGCTCTGCGTGTAGACTGGATCCTAATTCTTCAGTTCACCCGAAACTTATTTTGAAAATTTCTAGACTTCGGTCAAGTGTCTCCCTCGTGGCTGCGATGGACAAATTGACTCCCGGATTTCGGCAGTGCCCTTGTGGGCAGAAAATGTCCAGGACAGACCCTCATTCCACGTGCGTCTACTGCCTTGGCCTAGACCATGACCCGCAGGCCTGCAAGTTATGCCGTTCGTTTTCAGCCAACGTCCTGGAAGACCGCTCTGCCCGGTTACAGCTTGGCGCCCCGAGAAGCGCTTCCCGCGGGTCAAGTCGAAGGAGGCCCGTTGGGCGGTTACCACGGCGGCTGGCTTGGCTGATCAACTCGTGCAGATGATCACCCTCAAGGAGGAGGTGGCACAGGCCGCATCATCCTCTTTCTCGGTCGCGGCATTTATCCCGCTCTCTCTGGGCACCTCATATTCAGCTTCTTTCAAGGAGCTTTGCCATTCCCTTTCCACGAAGGGAGAGGGGCCATCGGGACATTCCTCTCGGTCCAGAAAGAAGGACTCAAAAGGTAAGTCCTATCGTCGGCGTTCGTGGGAGCGGGAGAGGTCCCCTTCCCCAGACAGTCGACACTCGACTTCGGTCGAGGTTGCAGCTAAGGCCGCTGGCTTCACGGTGTCAGCTGGCCGAGACACCCGTCGACGCTGTCGAGATTTTTCTTGACACGTTGGACAGGCTGTCGACTGATGAAGCCGACAACCCTTCTTCACCAGTTCCCCCGGTGGAGACCGAGAACCTGCCTGCACCTCCGGTGCTGCAGTCCCCGGTTAAGGCTTCCGAGCCGAGGGAAGAGCGGGTGTCCCCCGTCCCTTCCCAGGCCCGTCCTCAGAAACACCGAGGTTCTCGGTCTTGGACATCCTCTCGGTCCAGGCGATCCCGCTGACATCGGCGGTCTCGGCACCGAAGTAAGCGGCACTGCCGCTCGTCCTCGTCTTCCTCCTCGGAAGAGGAGAGGAGAGACTTTGGCGCAAATTGCGTCGGCGCTACCAGGACCTGATGTGGCAGCAGTTACTTCTGTCCGGGAATAAGCCAACGCTGTCACCTTCCCCGGCCATCAAGTGGCTGTCACCCGAGTGGCCGAAACAACCCCTTGCTGTAGCCGAGGTGCCCAAGCCTGGGCCGCTTGTTCGGCCGAAACCAGCTGCCCCACCGACTGTGGTGGAACCTCCGCCTCCACAACCAAAATCAGGGGCGCTGACCAAAGACTCTCAGTCGGGTCAGGGCCTACCCCACAGGTTGTCAGTCACCCTCGCTCCCGACTGTCCTTGGCAGGTGGAGGGTGGCTCAGGCCCCATGCAGCTCTTCGCGGACTCCTCGGAGTCCGATGACGACTCCTCCCTGTTCTCTAGGCCCATTGACCTGGAGTCCTCCGGGGGCCAGTCGATGGAAAAAAGCCCATCGTCCTTCATGGGTCTGCTTCGGCTCATCTCGGAGTCCACCGGGATGCAGCTCGAGCCTGTATCCAAGCAAGCCAAGTATCCTCTCACGGAGATACGGGACCGAGGGGGATTCACACACGGAGGCCTTTCCGGTGGCTGAAGCCATTGTTGGCCCAGCCTTGGAGCTCTGGCAGCGGCCTGCATCCTGCCCTGCGCCTTCGACCAGGAAGTATGCGGTCCCTAGCGGTTCTTTGCCGTTTCGGAACACACCTCAGCGGGGTTGGTCACTGACAGCGTTTTCGTGCGTTCTAGGAACGCTTAGGGATGTGACAAGCCCCTGACAAGGAGTCCAAAAGCTGGACTATGCCGGGTGCAAGTGTACGCTATGCCCCTCCCTTGGCCTCCGCCAGGCCAGCCGCGCCATGCTGATGGCACACTTCTCCCATGCCTCATGGGCTCCCTGAATGAGGTGATCCCTCATCTCCCGGCCGACCTGCAGACCACGGTCCAGCAGGTACGGGACCAGGGAAAGGCGGTGGCTAAACAGCAGCTCCAAATGGCTCTGGACATTGGAGACTCCTGTGCCAGATTGGTTGCGGCCGCGATGGCCATGCGCCGCAGGGCATGGCTGAGGATAACCACCTTCATGGCGGATACCCAGCACAAACTGGCGGATGTCCCCTTCCTGGGGACCGACCTCTTCGGCCCTGGAGTGGAAGGTCACCTCCAGTGGATCGAAAAGTCCAGTGCCACTCTGGACTTGGTCACCTCTGCCCAGAAGGACAAGGGCCGCCGACAACAGCAGCATAAGTCCTTTCATCCTTCTGCACCTGCAGCACGTCCGGCCCAACAGCACCAGCATCAGGGCCAGCAGGCTCGCGCTTGGCATCCCAAACTCAAGCCTGCGGCTTCCTCCAATAGGAAGCAGGGAGGTAAAGGCCCAGGAGGTCCCTCGGCCGGTCCCTCCTCTAAGCCTGCCCAGTGACGGGTTGAGGGGTGTCGCCCCCAGCCTCGTCACTCCCCCCAGCTTACTCCCCGTGGGGGGGACGGCTCCGCCATTTCCTTTCCGCCTGGTCCGTTATAACCATGGACCGTTGGGTGTTGGAGGTGGTAGGAAAGGACCTGCCCCTGGAGTTCGAGCAGGCCCTGCCCGTCCGAGCCGTCGCCCCTCGGAAGGCTACGGGGTTCACAGCCTCTTTGTCAGCTCGCCGAGCCGATATTGCCCTGCTCCTCAAAAAAGAGGTGATCAGGAAGGTGGCGGATCCTCCTCCAGACCCGGGGTTTGTGTCCAGGTACTTCCTGGTCCCGAAACGGATGGGGGGCTGGCGCCCCCATTCTCAACCTGCATGACCTGAACAGGTTCCTAAGGTCTCGGACCTTCAGGATGGTCACTCTGGCTCAGATAATCCCATCCTTGGAACGAGGCGTGTGGTTCTGTTCTCTGGACCTTCAGGACGTGTTCTTTCATGTCCCAATCCGTCTGTCCCACCAGATTCCTCTGCTTCAGGGCAGAGGAATCCCTCTACGAGTTCCGGGCCATGCCCTTCAGCCTTTCCCTAGCTCCCAGGGTCTTCACCAAATGCATGGCAGTGGTGACAGCATTCCTGCGGCGCCGAAGGGTCCAGGTGTACCGCTACCTGGACGACTGGCTGATTGCAGCCCCCTCCAGAATGAAGGTGGAGCGGTCCAGAGATCTGGCCCTGCAGGTTTGCTCTCAGGTTGGCCTCCTCATCAATGAGGCCAAGTCGGAACTCGTGCCAAAGCAGGCGATTCAATTCATCGGGGCAGAGCTCGACTCTCTACGAGCCAGAGCACAGCTCCTGGCGGACAGGGCCAAGGTTCTTTCCTCCTTTGCCCAGTCATTTCAGGTTGGGCAATCGCGCCCTGCCCGGGACTTCCTGCGCCTCCTGGGCCTCATGGCGGCCTGCACCAGCGTGGTCCGTTGGGCCCGCTGGCACATGCATCTCCTTCAATGGGGGCTGGCCAGCTAGTGGTCACAGCACTGATCCTCTGGATCAGCTAGTGACAGTGACCCAGGGGATGTGGAACACTCTCCAGTGGTGGACCGTTCCAGCACATCTGCAGGAGGGCATCCCGTTTGTCCGCCCCGAGCCGACGGTCTCTCTATCGACCGATGCCTCTCTGATGGGTTGGGGTGCCCATCTGGGGGAGCACAGAGCACACGGCCTCTGGTCCCCTCGGGAGTCCCGATGCCACATCAACCTGCTGGAGCTTTGGGCGGTTCGTCTAGCCCTCACCACCTTCGCTCCGTTTCTACGGGGTCAAGTGGTTCGGGTCCAGACAGACAATACCACGACCATGTACTACCTAAACCGCCAGGGCCGGATGCGCTCCATGCCTCTGTGCAGGGAAGCTCTCCGCATTTGGTCACTTGTGCGCAGCCTGGAGGCAGATCTCCTCGCCATTCATGTGGCAGGAGCCTCCAACACCCTGGCCGATGCCCTAAGCCGGATAGGGGCTGCGTCCCACGAGTGGTCTTTCCTGCCGGAGGTAGTACAAGATCTGTTCTCCCACTGGGGCATGCCTCAGGTGGACCTGTTTGCCTCCAGGGAAAATGCGAAGCTGAGACTGTTTCATGCCTGCCCTCCTCAGCAGGGCTCGCTGCAGGGGGATGCCTTCTCGAGGCCATGGACCCCGTGCCTCTTCTACATCTGTCCCCCATTTCCCTTGATCCATAAGGTGCTTCTCAAGGTGAGGAGGGACAAGGCGCAGGTGATTCTGGTAGCCCCAGACTGGCTCCGCCTGTTCTGGTATCCAGATCTCCTCAGTCTCAGCTCCAGGCTCCCGAGGTGGCTTCCAGCCCGCCCAGACCTGATCTCAGTCAATCAGTGGAAGGTATTCCATCTGGACCTTCAATCCCTGCACCTGACGGCCTGGTTCCTAAGCGGCTAGAGTTCCAGGCCTTGGGTCTTTCCGACGAGGTCCTCAACATCGTTGAGGCGTCCCGTAAGGAGTCGACCAGAAAATGCTACGCCTTCAAATGGAGGAGATTCTCCATTTGGTGTCAGGGCAAGGGCCTGAACCCTTCCTCCTATTCCTTAGCAAGCATTCTGGACTACCTGTGGTCCCTTTCTCATTCGGTCGACAACCCTTAAGGTGCACCTGGCAGCCATCTCTGCTTACCGGGCGCTGGCCAGGAAGCAGTCGTATGCGAGGAGAGATGTAGGGCGCTTTTCAAAGGCCTTGATCATATCCCCTCCGATGCGAGAACCTCCACCTCCGTGATCTACTGCTGGTATTGGCTGCTCATGGGCAAGCCATTCGAACCCGATGCACAGGTGTGACATCTCACCTGTCGTGGAAGACTGCCTTCTTGGTGGCTAGCACGTCAGCCAGAAGGATGGGAGAGCTCCAGGCGCTTTCCATCGAGTCTCCTTATCTGGTCTTCCACAGGGACAAGATTGTCCTGCGCCCCCACCCGAAGTTCCTTCCGAAGGTGGTGTCGGAGTTTCACCTTAACCAGGTGTTGACTCTGCCGGTGTTCTACCCGAATCACACCTCGGAGGCCAAATATAGGCTCCATACTTTGGACCCTAGAAGAGCGCTCGCTTATCACAAGGAGCGGACGGCTGAAGTTCGGGGAGAGGTTCGCCAGCTGTTTGCCACCTACGCTGAAGCCGCACCTTGAAGACCTGCAGCCAAGCGGACAACAGGCAGGTGGGTCACCTCCTGCAAATATCTCTGCTATAGGTTGGCGGGCATGGAGCCTCCCAGAGGGATAACAGCTCATTCTACCCGCCATACCACTGCATCGGTGGCTGCTTCCAGGGACGTCCCTATCCAGGAAATCTGCAGGGCTGCTACCTGGAAGTCAGCACACACCTTCATCACACACTACCACATCGACCTTGAGTCACGTCGGGATGCTGGTTTTGGGGCCTCAGTTCTCCAGTCTTTATTTCCCAAGTAGGGGGTGTGCGCCTTGTCTCCCTCCTCCCGGAGAACCGCTAGGAGTCTGCCAGACAGTGTGGATGAACAACATATCCATGTCCCTAGAAATACAGGTTACTCACCTGTAACAGGAGTTCTAGGAATGGTATATGTTGTTCATCCACACGATCCACCCGACCTCCCCGGCTTTGACACACAACCTGGCTTCCAGCGGGCTAGATCTGGCATCATGGGGTGGAGCCAAGAGTTTTACCACCCGAGTGGGTGAGAGGAGCCAGCTTGAAGACCTTCCGGCAAGACTTAAAGCGGCAAGGAACCTGCCAGACAGTGTGGATGAACAACATATACCATTCCTAGAACTCCTGTTACAGGTGAGTAACCTGTATTTTTATCCTTAACTAAATCTGAATACTGACCTACCAAATATTATCTCTACTTAACATATCAGAAAGCTGACTGATTTGTTGTTGAAGTGAGCACCACATTGTAGGACCTGTTGCAAGCCCACCTTAATAAAATAAAGTATACTTTAAATTTGACTTATCAAACAAACAACAGATTGGTTTAATTCAAAGCTAACAATAGCAACATGATCAACTGAAAGTGGAATATGAGTCTCTAGGTTAAAATGTCCGTTCAACCATACTAAACGAAATTTAAAGTGTTAACTGAGTGTTTTATGTATGTATGTAGTCCATGTGCCACTGTTTTCCCCTGTAAGTTATGTTATCATAAGTTATGTTGATGTATGTTGTTTGATGTAAAAAATTCTAAATAAATAAAGTTTTAAAAAAAAGAAAATCCTGTTTTAAAGCCAGAACAGACAAACGCTGTTAGATGGCTGTCGCACGATGCAGCCTGGGGCTGTGACACACTAAGGAAGATTTTCCCTCAGTCATTACATCCTTGCATAGAGAAGCCTCTGAATGGAATGATCCTCAAGCTGCGGGCCTACTAAGAACGGTAGAAAACTGGGAGTTTTTTTTTTCTCTGCATGATGTGTGACATACTTCCACACCTCAGCATTTTATCTAAATGCTTTCAAACCTCAGCTTTGAATTTTACAGATATAAAGAAGCACATCAGTTCAACTGTAAAGATTCTTCAGGCATGACTGCTTGTACCTGGTCAGGACTTCTCCTCCGTATCTGCCTATCTATTACTCCTGAGTGCCAAAGGGCTCAACATGCTATTTACAGAAACACAGCTAGATAGCTTCAGAACTTCTGTGCATGACACTTTTATAAGGGCTCTAATTGCTCAAATTTAGCAAAGGTTTCCAAGCACAGAACTTTTGGATGCTCTCAGTATCTTTGACCACAGCATGATACCAGATGGTGATATTGAAGAGCTGGATGGCTATGGTAGTGGCAGTCTTGACACTATTCTGGGTCATTATACTACTGTTGTGGATGAAGATACTTCTAGGCTGGAATGGGCTTCTCTGCACAGTCTCATGTACACTGAAAAGATGGCCTTTGAGATTCTTTCAGATGTTCTGCACTGTCTAACCACTAAATATATAGACCTGTATCCAAACATATGTACTTTGGCAGAACTGTTAATGATAATACCAGTGTCAATCACAGACTGCGAGAGGGGATTCTCAGCACTAAATCGAATAAAGACTCAGGAAAGTAATAGATTAGGTGCCAGTGTGCTAAATGCACTCATGATTATCCCATTGAGGGCTCTGAGGTCTGACAACTTCCCTTTCTTGGAAGCTGCTGCTCATTGGACAGGACTACAAAACTGTAAACTAGATCTTGGCTTGCAGGCAGTAGTAAAGACTGAGATGTATGCACCCAGAATAATGTCAAGACTGTCACAAACTACAGCCTGACCTTTAAAGAGAATACTGAGGTGATCAAGGATGTTGCACAAAATGTACACATAATGCTACACAACTTTATTTGCTATTGTTACACAACCAAGGCCCCCCAATCAGTCACATTACTATACTCCTATTTTTTGGTCCATTTATGCATTCCGTGCATCCTGTGGCTGACTCCGGCCCCATGTCGACTCCACTCCCCCCCACGGTGGCTCTGCCCCCATTTACCACCGCTCTATATTTTTGGGTAATGGCGAACACTGTAATGCCAAGTACTCCCTGATGTTGCAGGTCAGAGGCCATCTCTGATTTCCTCTTTGTGCACTGTGTAGAACACAGTACTAGATAAAAAAAATATAATGGCAATGCATCATCAGGGAGCAGGTAAAGTGCACCGTCATATTGTGGCTGTCAAGACCCAGAAGCTGGCTCATTGACATCCGCACATGTTTGGCAGCTGCTTAGTTTAACTTTCTTTTTTAAATACTTTAAAATAAAAACGTGCACTTTGGGCATTTTTCTGTAGAAGGGACTCCTTTTTATTCATCGACAGTGGTTTCAGTGGGTGGATGTACAGTCTGGAGGTAATAAACATGCTTTAAATCAGCCCTAGCTTGGGCTGTGCGAGGGAACAAGCTGCAAGGGAGGGAATCTATTCTGCAGGGATTTTGTGATGGGGCTACTGGCTGCAGGGATGCTAACTAGAGTAACTGGCTGTACCGAGGGCATCAGTGCTGGATGCAGGAGTATTTACTGGGCACAAGGGCTGCTGTTGAGACTGCTGAGGCATACTGATAGAGTTCTCTGAGACTGATCTGGCGTTTGATTTTCCCTGTAACTCCACAGCGATTTTCCTTAATTTTCCTGTAGATTACATTATTTTCAGTGGGTGACAACCTGGGGTCTAGCGATCACTGTACAGTGTGGTTCAATATAAGGACTGGGCCAGAGCAGAGCTACACTAAGACAAGGGTCCTGGACTTCAGGAGGGTCGTTTTCAGGAAAATGGGAGAATGCCTCAGGGATACCCTGACAGGGATAGAGGATCTGGGGGGAACTGAGGAACTATGGGCAAAAATAAAGAGCGGCGTTGAAAAAGCAACAAATCTCTGTGTCACACAGGTTAACAAGGGCAAAAGAAAAAAACAGACCACTGTGGTTCTGTAAAGAGGTAGCAGAAAAAGTAAGACCAAACAAAACTAGCATTTAGAAAGTACAAAAAGACACAGAAGGAGGAGGATAGTGAAAACTACCAGGATAAACAAAGGGAGGCAGGGAAGGCAGTTAGATGTACAAAGGTACAAACAGAGAAGAATATTGCCCAATTAGTAAAAGAAGGAGTTAAAACTTTCTTTAGATATACAAGTGAGAAAAAGACCAAAGGGGGAATAGTAAGGATAAAAGGGAAAGAAGGGGTTTGTGAGGAGGACGACCAAAAGAAGGCAGACATATTGAACAAATACTTTTGTTCAGTATTTACTGAAGAAGGGGTAGGTGACGGACCAAAGATAAGGGACAAAGCCAAGGCATAAATTGTGGGGAGGTGGACACCAGTCCTTTACAGAGGAGAAAGTCCTCAAGGTACTAGCACAATTAAAAGTAGACAAGGCAATGGGGCCTGATGGGGTGCACCCCAGGATACTGAGGGAGCTCAAAGAGTTGCTGGCTGCACCTCTGACAACTCTGTTCAACTTACCATTAGAAACAGGGGAGGTTCTGAGGGACTGAAGGAGGGCAGATGTGGTCCCACTTCACAAAAGTGGGAACAGGGTGGAGGTAGAAAATTATAGACCTGTCAGCCTGATTTCGGCAGTGGGCAAAGTAATGGAAACACTACTGAAGGAAAGGATAGTGGAATACCTTGTAACCAGTGCATTACAGGATCCAAGGCAACATGGTTTCACAGGGGGGAGTTCTTGCCAGACAAACCTGATAGAGTTCTTCGACTGGGTGACCAGGGTAGTGGATTAGGAAGGAGCAGTAGATGTGGCCTACCTGGATTTCAGTAAGGCATTCAATACCATTCCACGTAGAAGACTGGTGAACAAGCTGGCCTGTCTGGGAGTGGGTCAAAAAGTTATAAACTGGGTAAGAAGTTGGTTAAGCTGCAGGATTCAGAGGGCGGTGGTAAATGGTGTCCACTCTGGAGAAGGCAAGGCGACTAGTGCGGTGCCTCAAGGCTCAGTATAGAAACATAGAACATGGAAACATAGACTTTGACGGCAGATAAGGACCGCTTGGCCCACCTAGTCTGCCCATTTCCCTACCTAGAGGATAAGCTGCAGATCCTCTTCAGTGTCTTTATTAGCAACACTGCGGAAGGGTTAGAAGGGAAAGTACGCCTGTACGCGGATGACACAAAAATCTGCAACAGAGTAGACACACAGGGGTTGGGGGAATGAGGGATGATTTGAAAAAATTTGAAGAATGATCAAGGGTTTGGCAGCTGGATTTCAGTGCAAAAAAGTACAAAATCATGCACTTGGGGCACAGAAACTGGGGGGGGGACATACCAATTGGGAGGGGAAGTACTTGCAACCACCAAACAGGAAAAAGACCTGGGGGTAATCATTTCTGATTACTTGAAGGTAGCGAAGCAGTGTGATAAGGCATTGGGAAGGCTAGTAGACTGATCGGATGCATAGGGAAGGGTATCACCAGTAGGAAGAATGAGGTAATATTACCCCTGTACAGATCACTGGTAAGACCCCACCTCAAGTACTGTGTCCATTTCTGGAGGCCCCACCTCCAGAAGTACATTGATAAGGTGGAGGTGGTACAAAAGAGGGCTTCCAAAATGGTGCACAGCCTGCATTAAAAGCCCTACAAGGAGAGACTCAAGGAACTGAATATTTACTCTCTGGAGGAGAGGAGGGAAAGGGGTGTATGGTAGAAACATTTAGATACCTAACAGGTATTAACAAGGTACAGGCAGTAGCATTTTCCATAGAGAAAGAAGCCTGAGGACAAGGGGTCATGCTATGAAGTTGGGGGGAAGGGGCTCAGAGGAAATATGAGGAAATACTTCTTCACGGAGAGGGTGGTGGATGCCTGGAATAGCCTTCCAGTGGAGGTGGTGGGTGCCAAAACAGTGACGAGAGTCAAGCATGCATGGGACAGATACAAGGAGACCTTGGTAGTAAGGTAAGAAGAGGAGACAACCAGAGATCGAGTAGGGTCTGCGGTGGCACAGCAGGCAGAGAAAACTGGGCAGACTAAGTGGGCCAAGAGGTCCTTATCTGGCAACAAGCTTCTATGTTTCCTATGGAATCTGAGTTGTTCTGTTTTACTGTATAAGCAATGCAAGTCTATGGGAAGAATTTCCTTGTAGATGGCTCCAAATCCCTGTAAAATACAGGAATCCCTGTAGATCTGGGAGCCCTGCTGCCAACTAGTGTGGGCAGAATGCCTGAAATAAACATGTTTTCCCTAATGGCACTTCCCACTGCACCATGGAGCTCCTACACGCATTTCACTCCTCTGCACTAACTAAATGGGCTCTAAGGGGGTTTCCAAGCACTCTATCATGCCCTGCCAGGGGTCTCTGGCAAGCCTTTTTTCTGTAGGGTCCCTGGATGCTACTACTTGGAGGTACATTATACTGTATCCCATCCCTATCCCACAGCAGGACCCCCCATGGACAAGTCATCCCCTGCAGCTGCAACCCCCCCCCCCCAGGCAGGAGATGGCTGAGAAGTCGAAGATCCACACCAGAGAAGTGCTACGCCAGGTTCGCACAGTATCACCTCTGGCAGACAAGAAAAACGCACCTCCCCTCTCCCCCTCTGTCTGCAACTCACTGGATCTACTTGGCATACATGAGCATGGCAGTTTTATTAATAATTTAAAACACCATGGGGGCTAAGTGAGACGCACAAAGTGTAGGTGACAGTGGGCCACTTCTGGGCCTTGACATTCGCCAGTTTCTGCAGTGCTTTTAAATTAAATAAAATTGTAAGGCTAATTAATTATTCATGACCTGTTTTTGGTCTCTGATTCGCTACTGGATTGATCATTAATGGCTAGTTAATAACTGATCCAGATGTGCGAGTTTCACAAGTGGCCACTTCACAGACATAGACAATATTAAACCATGCCGCATGGAACACACATTTTCATCTAACCGCTAATTTGCAGTGACAGCTATGCGTGGTAAAGAAAGTGTCAGAAACCACAGCAAGTTTGAAGTGCAGCCAAAATGGTAGTGATTACAAGTACATTGTAAAGTTATTCCAAAGAATGTCACAAAATGAGGGAGAATCCCCCATCTGCATAGAAAAGAAAGAATTCTGTTTACCTAGCACAAAAACTAACCTGAAGACATATTTCCATGTAAGCTGCCCCCAAAGCAAAATCAGAAACAAAAAAAAAATACACAAAATACAAAATAAATCCATCACATCAGCTGAATTTGTCCACATCCACACCAAAAATAACAGTGCACGGCAATCCTATAATTTAACCACCAACCTGAATAGAGCCACGCATCGCATTACTTCATAACAGGTTGGTGGCTGTGGACACGCGTCATTATGACGTGACCGAATTGCAACAGACAGCTTTTTATATGACAACATTGTGCACCTGCTCCGCCAGCTCTGGAACAAAGAAACAACATAAAACCATCAGCAAGATTTAAAATATTATAGTTGTGGAAATGATTAGCCTTATAATAGCAATAACAACCTCTCTAGCGGTTGCTTCCTGGGCATTAACGACCTTGTGGCGGGTGGTTGCCCTCGGCACAACCCCCCCCAATCGGTCGTTAATCCCCAGGAAACAACCGCCAGTTTGGTTGTTATTGCTTAAGTAACTGCCATGTTCATGCCTGCCAATGGAGCACGAGTCTATAAGTTGGGGAAAGACAGATGGTGTGGGGGTACGCTTTTTTTTTGTCTGCCAGATCTTATACTGTGTGACCCTGGGCGGTACCATAGCAGCAATTAATGATTGATCCAGTAGTGAATCAGAGACCAGAAACAGGTCATGCATAATTAATTAGCCTTATAATTCTCTGTAGTAAATCTTCCACTCCCTGGCCCTCTCCTGAACAAGTGGGTTGCAGGTCGCTGCAGGGGGTAGCTGCTCTAAAGACAAGGCTCCTGCTGTGGGGTGGGGATGGGATACAGTCACACTATTCTTTGGGGGGGATCCAGCTAGAGAGAGAGCAGCTGGTTAGGGGAATGCTGGACTTGGGGCTGGTCCAATTGTAGGGATGGCTTGGGGGGTGGGGGTGGAGGCTGGTCTTGGTGTAGGGTGGTGGTTCAACTACAGGGAGTATGTTAAGGAGGCTGGTCCAGCTGCAGGAACAGTAACCAGCCAAGCTGGGGAGTGTAGTGTTGTGGGGCTATTCAACCCATATGCAGGGTGGTTGGGGGGCAGGGGCAGGTCAAAGGGTAGTCAAGTGGCATGGAGTGTTAGGGCTAGTCTAGCTGAAGGGAAGGTGGTCAAGTGGGTTGCTCTGCTTGACAGCCATGAACATGGCAGATTTGTTATTTATTTACATTTAAATGACGTGGAGAATGAGTGCACTGCCTGAAACATATGGATGTTAGTGGGCCACTTCTGGGTCTTGACATCCACAATATGGCGGTGAGCTTCACATGCTCTGTGATGACTCACTGCCATTCTAGAACTGGAAGGAAAAGGTAGGCCTGCCAGCACAGTGGTAGGGCTACTGCTCGTGGTGCAGATGACCCAAGTTCAGAAGTAAGCTCAGGAGCTGGAGTGTTGGCAGGGGGCAGGAGGCTCGGGCATCCCAGGGACTGCAGTCCTTTGGGGAGGAGTAGGACCCAGTGTCAGCCTGGCCCCTAATGGTGGTTGGGGCTCGGCTCAGCCAAATTGTACACACGGGGTGGCCAGAGGCAGGGCAGATGCCCGGCTTGCTGCATGTGGAAATGTACGCAGCATGGCCATTGCCATCAGCGCACACCACCTCCTCTGCACTGGGGGGGGGGGAGAGAGAAAAAAACAGAAAAATGGCAACCAGTAGGATAACACCGGTCTCCTGCAGGCCCAGTACCTGATTTTCTGGGCGATGTCTGAGTGAACTGGATCCTGTTCCCAGTGGGGCTTGAGGGACCCTGCTGATCCGGCCGGTGGGGCATGCCCTGGGGGAAGAGCCAGACAGGTAAGTCCCACAGGACACCAGGGTGACAGGGCTGGGGGGACCGATGGATGGGGCCAGTTGACATGGGAGAAATAGATAAAAAAGAACTGGAAGGAGAAACTAGAATAGCAGTGCCGATCAGGGCTGCCGAGTGCAAGTACATAAAGCATGTCACCACAGTATGGATGACAAAACCTGGAAGTGGTCTCATTGACATCCATGCATGTTTTGCGTCACACTTATTTTATGTTGCTATTTTTAACAATTTAGAATAAAACCATGCTTACTTTGTGTATTTTTCTGTAGACTGGACTCCTTTTTATTTATCGACAGTTGTTCTGTGTATGAATATACAGTTTGGAGGGTATAAAAGTATTTTAAATCAGCCCTGGCTTGGGCTGTGCAGAGGAACTGGTTGCAGGGGAAAGGGAGATCTTTTTTGCAGAGGATTTGTGGTGGTGCTACTGACTGAAGGGATGCTTATTGGAGCAAGTGGCTATACTGGGGTTTTCTGTGCTGGATGCAGTAGTATTTATTGGGCACACACAGGGGCTTCTAGTGGGGACTGCTGAGGCATACTGGCAACTAATGTGGGCAGAACGCCTGAATCAAATAATAATAATAATAACTTTATTTATAAAGTGCCTTTCCAGACCAAGGTGCTGTACATAAGTAATCACAAATAAAACAAACAACAATCTTAATAAAATCCAAGTATAAAATAACAATAATCCATAAAAATTCAAACAGAGACATTTATAGAATCAATTTTCAGGGAATGCTTGTAAAAATAAATATGTTTTTATTTGTTATCATATTTCTATTTTCCATCCTCCTCGCCAGTGGCATGGATCTCCGCGATCTCCGTCTGCCATCACCCACACCCCCCCGGGCCTGGTCTGGCACCCCCACAGAGCTGGCCATTATCACTCACGCACTCTGTGGCAGGATCCTCTCGGGAACTGGGGGCACCGGCCGAGGCCATCAGCCGCCAAGATCGTCACTACGCCATTTTCCGCCTTTGTTTTTTTCGCTTGCTGCCATCGCTCTGGTAGTGCCCCCAGTCATCACCAGGGGCCAACCCAGAGCAGTGGTTCCCTGGTTCCCTCCCCGTGATAGGAGAGCAGTCCTCCGGATGCTCAATCCTATCCCTTCCCTGCCTACCCCTGTCGGCCCGGGCTCACATCCGAACCCAGATCACCGGCATAGCATGAGGTGTGGTGTCCAGTGCCTCAACTCTCAGCACCACCGGGCCAAAATAAATAAGTATTTAGGGCTGACTTACAACTTTCGACGGTCTGGCACTCTCTCACCCAATGAGGTAGAGAATTCCACAGGGCAGGAGCTGCATAAGCAAAAGACCGAGCACCAGATATCTTTAAGCACACCCTGGGAATCTCTAGCAATCCCTCATCAGTGGATCGAAGTGGGCAGGAGGGGCAGTAGGGATGAAGGAGATTTTTCAGGTGGTGGGGTCCCTGGTCATGTAGGGCTTTATGGGTCACCAAGATGACCTTAAAGGTGATCCGCCACTGTACAGGCAGCCAGTGCAGTCCACTGAAAACAGGTGTAATGTGACTGGTTCTAAGGGTACCAGTCACAAGCCTGGCTGCTGCATTCTGCACCAGCTACAAGTGGCAGATATCAACCCCAGGAAGCCCTAGGTATAGAGTGTGGCAATAGTCAAGGCAGATCATCACAAAGGCATGGACCAGAGTTGGAAGATCGTCGGGAGGAACCAGGTGTTTCACCCGAGCAATATTCCTCAGATAATAAAATTAGGACTTGACAGCAGCTGACACCTGAGATTTTAGGGTCAGCTCATCATCAAAGATAATGCCCCGGTTATGCACCTGATGTGAGGCCACTAATAGTACTTCCCCGAGCCGTAACCCGGGGAAGCATAAATGGTTTCCCTAATGACCCTTCTCACTGCTCCGAGGCCCACATACACATTTCTCTCCACCAGGCTAAATAAATGGGCCCTAAGGCAGTCCCCAAGCACCGTCATGTCTTGTCTGACGTCCATGGTGCCCATGGCAAACATTTTGTTCTGTAGAGCCTTAGGACACTGCTACTTGGAGGCACTACATACTTGTACAAAGTTTATTTTTGATTTAGCATCTTAGAATAGCATTATTTTCTGCTTTAAAGTCTGAATTTACAACTCATTCTTTATGTGGCAGCACCTTTTCCATGTTGGACAGATGAGGGACAGAGCAAATCTGAGGGGTAAAAGGAGGGATTCCCTCATAACTGGGGACAGTTGAGAAGTATGATCAGGGCATCTACCAATCTTCCTGCTTGTTTGCATGAAGTAACCCTAAGTCTAGACCAGGACAGGTGGCAATACTAATGTGATGCTCCTGGTATTTTTGTTTTGTCATCAGGGCATAGTAAGAGCCCCCCCCCCCCCTATAACTTGAGACCACATTACTTGGCTTTCTTCCACTGGATTGCGCTATTTTGACCCACCACACAAGTAACAGATGAAACATGTTCTTCAACTGAAATGCCTCTAATCATACTCCTATCTTTGTGACCGCATCACAGATATGTGGTCCAGAGTATGTTTGTGATAGCACTTCCTGGTGAGTGCTGATAGGAGGAGAGACACCAGGGGTGCGAAGAAGGTGGGTACTTGGGGGTACTCCCTCCACAAGCCCTGACACTACCTCCTGCCTCAACAGCCCCAGACACTAGCCCCTCCCTTTTTTGCCCCGACACTAGCTAACCCTCCTTTCACAACCCCAGATTCTAGCTCCACCTCCTTGAATGACCCCCCCGACACTGTCCAATCTCCCTCAACAGCCCCTGTCAGAAACCTGTCCTTCCACACCATACAACAGTACCTCTCTACATAACCCCAGGCACTACCCCCTCCCTCTGTGATCTGACACAAACCTCCCCCATACCACCTCCTTGCTCCATTCACTCTCACTCCACAGTCCCCTAACACCCTTTCTCCCTCCACAGATCCCTCCAACACTCACACTCTTTCCACAGTCCCCCACCACCTCCACTCTCGCTCCCTCCATGGCCCCTCAGATGCCTCCCTCCATTCCTTGCCAACCAGATACCTCCCTCACCAGCCCACCAGACACCTCTCTTTCAGAAGACACTCCCTGTCTCCGGGGCCCCCTGGACACCTCCTGCCCTGGCCTACTGGACAGCTCCCTCCCTAGCTTCCTGAACACTCCTCCCTCCCTCCCTCCCAGGCCCCCAGACATCTCACTTCCTGCCTCCTAGACACTACCCTCCCTCCTGTACCACCCTAACATCCACTGCACTCCTTGGGCCTCCCAGACACCTCGTTCCTTCGGCCCCCTGGACACTCACTCTATGTCCCCCTCTCACAGAGCAGCTGTAGCTTCAACTCCTGAGTCCACCACCTATCACTGACCTCTAGCTAAGAAGCCTCCAAGCACTGGCCGCAGGCTCCTGAGGCCCACATTGCCTTGGCAGCATGCTCCTGCACCCCTCCACCATGGTGGCAGTTTCCATAGCATCCCCTTCTCACAACACTTGCAGCTGGATTCCAAATCCCCCTCAGCACTGGTTGTTAGAACCAGGAGTCCCCCTAACTAGCCCTGGCAGCTGACCTGCCCCCACCTCAGGCTCTTAGTGTATGTGTGGCACAACACACTGTTGGTATTGCATATGGCACTGCGCAGTGTAGGCGCACATAGCATAGCAGTGTTGGCACATGACACAGTGCAGTGTCAGGAGTGCATGTGGCATAGTGCAGTGTTGTCAGTACACATGATTCACTACAGTGTAGGCACTGCACATGGCACCATGCCGTGTTGGCAGTGCATGTGGAACAGTGCAGTGTAGGCACTGCACATGGCACAATGCAGTGTTGGCACTGCATGTGGCACAGTGCGGTGCTGGCATTGCACATGGTATGTGTTGTCAGAAGTGCACTGGACACAGCAAAGTGTCACCAATGCATGCGGCACAACACAGTGGTACATTTAATGTGGAATAGTGTTTGTTTGTCACTGCACACTCTTGGCATTGCACATGGCACAGTGCAGTGTCAGCATCCCACATGGCACTATAGTTTTGACAGTGCATGTGACAGTGCAGTGTTGGGATTGGACGTGGCACTGCAATGTCATGGCACTGCACATGGCACAGCACTGTATCAGCAGTGCACATGGCACAGTATAATGTCAGTATAGCATGTGGCGCAATGTTGGAATGGCACAGTGCACTGTTGGCATTGCGCGTGGCACAGTGCAGTTTTGACATCACACATGGCACAGCAGTGTCAGGACTGCAAGTGATACAGAGTAGTGCCAGGACTGCATGTGACACAGTGCTGTGTTGGTAGTACATGTGGCACAGTACAGTGTTGGCAGTGCAAATGGAATGGTGCAGTGCCAGCAACATGCATGGCACAATGTGGGCTTACACAAGCCAAAGCATAGTGTCAACAGTGCACATGGCACAGCGCTGTGACACCAGTGTGTAGTGCCCCAAAGTATGGGGGCCCAACAGAGAGCTTATTAAATAAATAAAGCACCCCTTAGAGCCCTGGGCAGTGTGGGCGTCAGGGGTGGTACAGGGGTATCGTACAGGGACCACTCCTTTAGCATCCCCCCCCCCCACATGCAGGGCAGTAAGATAGCACTATAAAGAAATGAAAGAAAAAAAATTAAAGTTTTCTTTACCTGGCTGCCTGCTCTTTCTTGAACCCCCCGAGCAGGCAGCACGAGCCAAAGTTGTCCATGTGCTGGGACTGCTGTCCCCGCCCAGCATGTGGTGTTTTCATTTAAAAACAAATGGAGCCAGTGTGGCATAGGCTTGGGTTCTAGTTCTGGAACCGCAAGTGTAACTTTTGGAGAAGTTTGTTTTTGTGGCAGTTCTCTGCTGGCAATGATACTGAAAGAACGCAGGAGACAGAAAGTGCAGGGGACAAGGAAAAGGACTTACCGGTAGGATTAAAGCCATCCCGAAGCTTGTCTGCATGCCTGGTAGGTCCCTGCGGTCATCAGCTGTCTTTGGTCACCTGGAAGTGTAGTGTAGAGTGCGTTGGAGCATTGGCGGCCCTGGAAGAAGCAGAAGCATCCTCGTGATGCGATGTGGGCTCTGTTTTGTCCCATTTTTTTATTTGATTTAAATTTTTTTTTTTTTTTTTAAGTTACTGGTCCCTCTTTGGCAGTGTGTAGAGCGTTGGGCGGAGTGCCTGGAAGAAGTACAGTTGTCCGAAGTCCCGCCTCCAGTCCCTCTCACTTCGCAGACCTCCCAGCCTCCCGATCCTTTGATCTTCACCCTGAGCCACTATGGTGAGTCGGTGGCAGCACCAGTGGCTAGGCGCTGACCGCCTAAAGTGAATTTACAGTTTTTTTAAATAAATAACTCTTGGTCACCTCAAAGTCCATCTGGGAGCTGAAACGGGGAGGGGGGTGCGCAATGGAATCAGTATTTTAATAAATTAATATTCATGAGGTGCATCAACGCCTAAGGGACGCATAAGGGCAAAGAAGCCCTGGTTTAAATATATATTTATTAGAAAAGCTCCCAAAGATGGAGCAAAAGGGAGAGTACAGGGTACTGTGTAGGGCTATGCCACATTATTGTTAATAAGGATCTCCAGAGGGGAGGTCAAGGGCAGGGCAAAGTCCCGATTTAAACTAAACGCAGCACAGGGGAACTAGCTGGGCTAAGGGCTCATAATAAGCCCGAGGTGTTTCTGTTGCCCTTTACTGAGAAACCATCACTAAGTGAGTCAGTTGAGGCCAAAGGCAAGCCCCATCCACACAAAGGGCAAGCTATTTGTTTATTGTATAAATAATTTGCACCCAGGGCACTGTACCAGTGGGAGGGGGACTAGTAGGTTTCCACACCTCGAACCGCACATAGAGGCGGCTGGTTGCTAGTTAGACTAGCAAATCCATCACAAAGGACTAACTGAAAGGGAGAGAGAGAGAGAGAGAGTGGATCAGGGCAATTTAGAGTGGCAATAGTACTGATCTATTGAAATGTTGCAATTGCCCTAGAACTGTGTACTTTGCCTCCTGTTACCTGCAATTGCCCCGAACTGGCATTTGATACCCCTGCAACCACAATTCTCCTTGAACTGTGTACTTTGCATCCCCTTACCTGCAGTTGCCTTGAACTGGCATTTGATGCCCCAGTAACCTGCAAATTGCCCTAAAACTGTGTACTTCACATACCCTTACCTGCAATTGCCCCGAACTGGCATTTGATGCCCCTACAACCTGCAATTGCACTAGAACTGTGTATTTTGCATCCTGTTACCTGCAATTGCCCTGAACTGGCATTTGTTGCTGCTGCAACCTGCAACTGCTTTAAAACAGTGTACTGTGTATCCAGCAATCTGCAGTTGCACTAACTAAAGGTGTTGTATGCCAAACCCTTAGAAGACTGTGGACGTATATATACGTCCAGAATCTATATACGTTCATACATATTCAGTTCTCAAAGGGTTAAGTGTCCTAAACTGTGTGCCTGTGGCTTCAAATATACTTCACCCAGAATCAGTCTCCAGCCAACTGAGAGAAGTGTCCATCAACTGTATTCAGCATTTCCTCCATCTTGCCTTTACATTCACGTGTCTCGGATTTAAAGGTCTTCTCGCTGAGTGAACTCCTTCTGGAAGAATTTCTTCATGTCGTACTTCTCCAGTGTTCGGTTTATTGGTTTCTGCTGGTCCACAGATTTCTTCCAGGCCCCGTGCAGGTCTCAACGCTTGGTTTATTTTCTTGTCCCATCACAGGTTCTTCTAACCTTGTCAACAATTCTATGCCCCATTTATTATTTTGCTTTTCTTTTTGGGTTTCGTCAGCTAGTGGCACTCAGAGATCAGCAGCCCGGATTGGCTTCAGTGGGTTTCCAAAGTGGATCTTGTTTGAGGATTCCCATCATCTTGGTCACCTACTCTTCTTGGGTCTTCTCATCTCTTCTTCTTGTCTCATCCCAGCAGTCCACTAGAGGACTCAGGCCGGATCTTCTGTCTTCAACATCAGTTGTCTCATCTCAGCAGTCCATTAGAGGACTCAGGATGGATCTTCTGTCTTCAGCATCAGTTGTCTCATCCCAGCAGTCCATTGGAGGACTCAGGCCACATTTTGTCTTCAGCATCAGTTGTCTCTTCCCGACAGTCCATTGGAGGATTCAGGCCAGATTTTCTGTCTTCAGCATCAGTTGTCTCGTCCCAGCAGTTCACTGGAGGACTCAGGCCAGATCTTCTGTCTTCAGCTTCAGTCATCTTGTTCCAGCAACCTACTGCAGGGTTGGTGCTGAAGATTCCCCTTTGTGCTTTCTTCATTGAACTTGTGGGTCGGACAACCCAGGAGGGGGGTGTAGCTGATGAACCTCTGGCTGTTTAAAAAGCCTCTCCTAATCCCCAGTTACCCCACAAAGTTTTCTCTGGTCACACCAGTGCATTCCACAAGCCAGTTTTCTGCCTTTCCCTAAACCCTTCCTCCTATGCTTGAAGTATACTGAACAGTCCTCTCCAGCTAATGAAAGGACTCTAACGTGCTAAATTGTGTACGCTTAGTAGAGTTGTACTAATGCAGAGTGTGAAATTTATACACTGAATCAGTAATTTTAGCCCTCTGTAGGTTGGAGTACTATGAAAGTCTAAAAGCCGAGGTGCACCTCTTAATTAACTATACAGCCTATTTGTGTATTTAGTGCCTTGTAAGAATTATTAGCCTTATATGTAGCTACTTAAAGAATCCAAAATAGTAATCCTATAATAAATAGTGCAACCTAAGCATTCTGTGTAATTCATTTTGCTCCCTGGGACCGTGTTTTTCCTCCTCTTTGTGATAATAAATTCTGTTCAGCATCTGATCTCTGTATACAACTCCTGCCTCTCCTTGTCTGGTGATTCCATCCACCCGCTTAGAACCGAGGGTGTCCCTTTACCACCACACCTGCTGAGGGTGACACTGGTGTTGGCAGTACAAGTCCATACCATGCAGGTCATCGCACCATACCACAAACACAACACTCCTAACTGCCCACCACAAACAAGTGTATGTGGCACAGTGCGGTGACGCCAGTGCAAATGGCACCACATGGTGATACCAGTGCACATGGCACAGTGCAGTCCTGAGTCCGCAGTACACATGGAACTCAGTGACATTAGTTTCAGCATCGCATGTGACTGCAGTATTTGTGATAGTACAGTGACAGCACTGCACATGTCAAAGGGCAGTGTTGGCAGCACATGTCGCACAGCACAGTGAGAGCTGTACGCTAAATGCCGGCACTGCACATGGCGCAGTGCAGTGACAGCCATACACATTGAACAGAGCATTGATAGGTGTACATGTGGCACAGTGCACATGTGCTGCTGTCATTGTGCTGTGCCACGTGCAATATCGACACTGCACTGTGCCACAGATACTGCAGTTACCAGCGATGGCCAGCACTGATGTCACTGCGTTGTGCCATGGGACTGCTGACACTACACTGTACCATGTGCACTGGCATGACATTGTGGTGCCACTTGCACTGGCATCACCTTGTTGCACCATGTGCACTGCTGATACAACATTATGCCTTGTGCAAGCCAACACTGTGCTGTGCCATGCATCATAATGACACTGCGTCACATCCATTTACACAGCTGATACCACAAACTTCCACATGCAATCTCAACACTGTACTATGTAACTCACTGCCTACACTGTCGTGCTAGGTTTACTGTAATACTGGTCTCTGCGGCATTATTAATATATTATTGACTGTGCTCGATCAACAACATACTAATTTTTTAAAACCCTTACCCAAATGTGTACATTTCCAGGGCAACTGTGTATGAGACACTCTTCACATAATAAGAGTGTTTCACACGATGGGGAAATCATCGCTCTGATTGATCTTCCTGGACTAAGTCTCCATCACTCATTCACACTAGTGGGATAGCGCCAGAGGCGCTTGGACCAAGTGGGAGCCTAAAGTTTTCTGAAGGGTCAGGCGCGAGAGAGGACCACGCGTATGCGGCACCCACGAGACTAGCGTCGTGCCTGTGTAGGCTATCTCGGCTTCCAACCTCCAACTGCCTCAGTTCCTTTTCTCCCGCCGTCGAGTGCGCTTGGATGTCGACGTTGCTCATCTGCCGGAGTCCATGTTTTCATCTGTATGACAACAGCTCTTAATGTTTTAATATTTTAAAGTAGTAATTTATTATTTTACGAACAAGAAGAAATTCTTTCCTGCCATCAACAGAGTCATCCTTAGACGGTAGCAGTGACGGTAGGAGGACTTTGTTTGAAAGGTTTTATGGCAGAGCGGCTGTGTCCGGTCCGCCGCCCTTAATTAACGGGGGAGGGTCTGACTATGGACAGTCCTGTGCTTGGGGGGGAGGACAGTCCTCCGAAGCACAAACCTAACGGTTCCAGTGATCCGGCTCCGCTTGACCTCGAGCTCCTCTTCCTCGTTCGGGGAAGAAGAATTTGTGCCACTCGAGGTTGCTCGTTGGTATGTCTACACGAGGAATGTTCGTCGGGAGGGGCGATGGGCCCGAACCGACTTTGGTAGGTTCCTCTTGGCCCTGCTCCTAACGGCTGCTTTCCCGACTCTGAGCTCTATCTCTGTCCTCGCTGAAGCTCTGGTGGGCAGTTTCACCTCTGGATCGCTCCTATGGAGCGGGCGGTTCAACTTTCCAGTTTTCCTGGCTCTGTTCCTGATTTCGGGACCTCTGGGCCTTGGAGCCATTGGACCAGAGCTGGGTCGATTGGATCACGTATGGCGAGGTGCCCTCTAGGTGCCTTTGCCATTGTGTCGACCCCTCGTGCCTACCCCCCTCTCCCTTTTCCATGCAGGGGCCGGCACGGGCACCACCTTTTTCCTTCTCAGGATTTCCATTGGCACTTTCCTTCGGCGCTGTGGTTCGGAGCCATAGCTGGGCAGCACCGAGCCTCGGGGCCTTGGTCGGCACCGTGGGTCAGCACCATTACCCTGTGTGGTGCCGTGGGTGCTCTCTTTGCTGCCGCTGGTTGTCGGTGCTGTCAGTGGTGCCATACACCCACAGGAGGCGCTGGGAGCACCCGTGGGTGCCACTGTGGGCGCCTATGGGTTCCATGGATGCTTCAGGTGCCATGGGTGACACCCGTGGGTGGCACCGCAGGTGCCCATGGATGCTACAGGTGCCCTCAGTTGCCATTCTTGCCATGGGTGTCATTGTGCCATCGGTGCTATGGGTGTCGGAGGTGCCCTCGCATGCCATTGCTACATGGGTGACGGGAGTACCTACGGATACTGCCGTGGCTGCCCTCAGGTATCGCCCAGGTTGGCATAAGCACTGCTTGGTGCTCTCCTGTGCCACAAGTGGTGCTGGTGCCACAAGTGGTGCTGATGCCACACGGGTGCTAGTGGGTGCTGTATGGCAGAATTAGTGACACATTTTTCCTTTCGGACTCCTTTCCACAGAACTTGTGGCGGGATGTTTACCGCAGAATGAACTCCTGTTCTGCGGATTATTTTTTCCACACATTTTAGTGAGTGGTGGTGTATGTGGGATCTTGTGTCATCCAGCAGTTTTCTGCTATGGAACTCTGCTGTACCGCTCTACCAGCGGAATCTGATTCTGCTCAGCACTTTCTCTGCTCCCTATGTGGTACCAAGCTCCTCGACATCCTTCCTGATGGCGGAGTCTCTAATCGCTCTGACCTAGACCTCTCTTGGAGGTCCTTCTGGGGTAGAAGTGCATCTAGATGGGTCTTTCCCTGTCCTTCTGGTCAGTAACACAGCGGACAGCTCATTTTATATACTGGAGGCCACGTCCTCTCTATCATCTGAGTCGTGATAGAAAATCCTTTCAGTAGTTCCTCAGTAATGGGGTCCACTATAGTATTTCACACTGCGTCCATGGACCATACTCTTCTGCGTCTAGACTTTTTCAATCGTCAAGACAGTTACACTCTGTGGAACATTTTAATTTAATGGTCGGGAGCTGCTCTGACTCTTCCGCTCCTTTGATAGGGGTATATAGCCCCCTTGTGATATTGCCTCTTCGGTGCCTTCTTCGGCACAGGTGGTTAACGCCTCTCCAGCTGTGATTGTTAGTCCGGTCATGATTTCAGTATGGACACTCAGGCTCTTTCTACACTCAGATGGAGAACATCTTCGTCTTTTTGTATCAAGACAATCCTCAAAATAGCACCCTGAAGGCCTTATTAGGCTCGGACTTGGAAAAAAAAAAAAAAATATATATATATATATATCAATATAGTTTTATCACAGCACAGGGCCTAGCCGAAATTACCTGGTACCCCCCCCTTTTTTTTGGATCTGGTCAGATTCCTCCTCAGCCCGAGGTGCTTGTCTCCGGGATACGGTAAAGAGTACCTGATTTCTTCTTCCCCTACGAGGAGTCCGATCCAGCGAGGATATGGGTCATGTCTTTCTCTCAGAGATTTCTCTCATTCACAGACATTTCCTAGACCTAGGCGACTGCCCAGTCTGTTAATTCCTTTTCTTTTTATCAGGCTTTCTTCTCTTGAACAGAGCCTTACAGCAGCAGAAGCGACTCTCCACCGAGTCGGAACTCAGGTTCCTGCTTCCTTGCTTGCTTAATTTAACAGGCGATTTTCTCCTTCTTGACGGATGGTCAAGTAGATCCCTTTTTCTAAGGAAGCTTCTCAAATATTCACACCTTCAGTTCCTGCGCTCTGGTCCCTGCCAGTCGCTCACGAAACTATCCTCTTCAAGTGCGAGAGGGAGTAGTGATGTTTCTTTTTCAGCAAACAAACTAGAAGCCTTTCCTACTCCTTACAGGAAAGCCAGAGTGGGTAGCGCCTCACTGCATTGAGTCACTGCCTCTTTCAGTCACTTCAACAAATGGGTTAGCCCTAACTTGGTCCTGCTGTGTCCCTCCTCGACACACATCTACCTCTATTGACCTTAGAAATCCAGACCCTGTTTTTTTACTGTTAGAATGTTTTTTTCCGTAGTGGACTCGTCCTCCTGTACACCTTTTTCCTTTCTCCCCTGATTTCAGAGACTGCCACTACAGTTGTACACACAGGGGCAGGATTATTCCTCTTGGAATATGCAGTGGGTAGGATCTGGTTTTACTAGACCACGGCGAGAGGCTTCTAAGTTGTGCTTGGCCTTCCATCAGGAAAATCCTGTGACTAAGTGGAGACCATTCTCCTTGATGGGCTAACCCCACCTGGACCCCCTTGCTCACCAAGTAAGGGGTTCAAGTGCTTCTGGACCTGTTGTTTACAGGTCAACCATACTGGATAGTAGGGGTTTCCATCTGCACTTTCCGGTCTACCCTGAACCACTAGACTTTACCTCTGACCCTTTCAGTTCCTGAGATCCTTTTACGTTACATTAGTACATGTCTTTGACACTATTAATTTTGGTCCTAGATCAAATTGTGAGGCCAGGTTCTTGCCGCTCTCCTAGAGTGGTTGCGGCTGCCTGGCAGACTTTCATTTTGTGCCCATTGCAGTCGTCGGCAAGGTGACGAGTTACAACTCGAGCGCTTATCTTGTAGGCACTATGTTCTAGATGCTCTTACAAGACAGCTCTTTTTATTAACAGGACAGTCCTTGGCTGTCCTTTCTGAGTGAACCTTATCTCCTACCACCCTACTCAGGGTTGTTAGTTTTAGCTTGGTATTCTCCCACTAGTCTGAATGAGTGATGGAGACTTAGTCCAGGAAGATATGGAAATTACGTACTTACCGTAATTATTGATCTTCTTGGACAGTCTCCATCACTCATTCACACGCCCACCCACCATCCCCTGGGTTCAATCATTTTCTTTCCTGGTCTTCACGGTCCTATGATTCAGACTGTGAGGACATTATTCTTTGGCCTTTCTTGCAAAGGCCATCTGGACCCTCTCAGGCCCAGAAATTCAGAAATGAGTTATTCTCATTGAATTCACGCTACTCCTCCTCGATCCGAAAAGGTACTGGTAGTTTGGAGGTCACGCTGAGATAGCCTACACAGGCGCGAGCTAGTCTTGTGGTGCCGCATGCCATGTCCTCTCGGCGCCGAATTCTTCAGAAAACTTTAGGCTCCTGCTGGTTCTAGCGCTTCTGGCGCTATCCCACTAGTGTGAATGAGTGATGGAGACTGTCCAAGAAGATCAATAATTACGGTAAGTACGTAATTTCCATTTATGGAGCATACCCTTGATGTATAATACAATTTGTGTGCAATCCAGTAAACTCCCGACCACCACATATTGGAGATGTAAGTTATTATTTAAGATGTAGCTGGGTAAGTGACATCGACTGTGAATATGGATCAGGGAAAGGTGTCACTATGCAAACTGGAGCAGCCGTGAGAAGGTTGGTAAATAATAAAATAAATAAATAAAGGAAAGAAAATTAACAGAACTTTGAAAACAAAAAACTAAAATGACAATACCATAATGTTTATTTATCTGAAAATTGCTAACTGGGAGAGGGACACTGAGCCAAGACTTGTTTCCAGATGCGACCTGGGGGAGGGGGAACAGTGCAAGAACAGAAGCACAATACATAACTGCAGAATAGTTGAACAACATTTGGTAATTAATTAGTCCAGAATTACAATAAATACAAAATGTGTGTGTACAGACAAAAAAATGCAATACAGCTTAATAAGCACATAAGTGCATATTCAGAAACGGCAGCAGCACACAGTGAACAAGAACAATATGGGCACACAGGCAACTGACCTGTAGGGAAAGTTATTGCCTGCCTCATTGTGGCAGAAGAAACTGAAGTGGTGTGGAAGTGAAACCAAGGCAGCAGCGGGGACCCAACCAGCTACTTACTAGGATTGGTAACACTTAGCCAGGGAGGTGTCAAGATGAAGGGTAACAAGAACAGGTGGGAAGGGGTTGGAGTTTCAGCTGGCACCTGATGGAGACAGGGGATGGGGAGAGGCTTAGAGAGTTGGTTCCAGAGTGAGGGAAGTCGACAGAGGTCAGATAGCCCAGCACATCAGCAGGGGTGAGGACTGACAAAAGTGTAGTGTTCCCTGGAACAGAGGGAACAGGAAGCAGAGAGGAGACGGGAGGCAAGAGGGAAGGACACCAAACAATTATTCTGATATGAAGGAGGTACAGTGAACCTGGAGACGCGAGGACAGAGGGATAATGGAGAGGATGGAAGGGTGGTCCAGTTGCGGGAATGTGATAGGTGGGGGACGAAAGACCAGTCCAGGGATGGTACGGTTGTGCAGCTCCTGGCAGGGAGGTTGGCTAGCAAGGACTAGTTGAGGAGAAGAAAGGATGTTCAACTGGGGAAGAGAGACTGGTCTAGGGGCTAGAAGGGGGTGGTGGTCCGCTGAAGAGGCAAGCCTGGTCTGGGACTGGAAGGCTCGTCCAGCTGTAGGGAAGGTGGTCGACTGGGGGTTGAAGACTGGTGGGGTGGTCCAGGTGCAGGGATGGTGGTCACCTGAGGGGAGGCTGGTCTAAGGGATGGGTGGTCTAGGCGCAGGGAAGGTGGTTGTATGGTAGTTTAAGGCTGGTCATGGTTGACAGACGGTTGGTGTTTCAAGTGCAGGGAGACTGGGTGTTCCAGGAGCAGTAATGAAGGTTGGCTGGACAGGAGAGACTGGTCCATGGTTGGAAATGTGGTCCAGCTGCAAGGAGGGTTGTCAGCTGGGGAGGCTGATCTGGGGGCTGGAATGGTGGTCCAGCACCAGGGAGGTTGTATAGCTGAGAAGAGGAGACTGATTCAGGGGTTGAAGGAGTTCCAGCAGCAGGGAGGGTGGTCAGCTGGGGAAGGCTGACTGAGCCGGTGGCTGGAAGTGTGGTCCAGCTGCATGAAGGACGGTTGGCAAGGAGGAATGCTGGGGCTGATGAAGAAAGGCTGGTCTAGTGACCGAAAGTGTGGTGCAGGAAAGGTGGTCGGCTGGGGAGGAGACGCTGGTTTAGGGGCCGGAAGGGGTGGTCCAGTGGCATGGAGAGTGGTCAGCTGGGATGATAGAAGCTAATCTAGGTGGAGGGAGGGTGGGTGGTCTGCTGGGGATTAGAGGCTGATCCAGTGCCTGCAAGGGTGTCCCAGGTGCCAGTAGGGTGGTTGGCTGGGGTCAGAAACTGTTCCAGGTGAGAGGGGTGGTTAGCTGGGGGGAAAGCTAGTCCAGGGGCTGGGCACATGGTCCAGCAACAAGAAGGGTGGTCAGATTAGAGGCTGTCCAGGGGCTAGAAGGATCCAGCTACAAGGAGGGTGGTCAGCTGGGGGGTTGGAGGGTCAGCTGGGTGCTGGAAGTATGTTTCAGGTGCAGGGAGGGTGTTCAGCTGGTTTGGGGGATGAAGGGGTGGTCCACCTGGACATAGGGTGGTTGGCGGGACAAACCCATGTGAAGGGACACTGGGTGACTGAAGAGGCTGGTCCAGGGGCTTGAAGGGTTGTCTAGGTGCAGAAAGGGTGGTTGAAGGGGAGAATATGTTGGTGCTGGTGCTGGAAGGGTGGTCCAGAGGCAATGAGGGCAGTCAGCCCTATGTTAACCCTAGGGATTTGCAGGGAGTGTTGTAGACAGAGAGGAAAGGCTTGTCAGGGGATGTAAGGGTGTCTGCTGTGGAAGAGAAGCTGGTCTAGGAGCTGGAAGAGTGGTCTACGTGCTGGAAGGGTGGTTAAGGGGAGAAGATGCTGGTCCTGGTGCTGGAAGGGTGGTCCAGTGGCAATGAGGGCAGTCAGCCCTATGTTAATCCTAAAGTAACATACATGTAGAGCTAATCATACAACTCCGACGTGAGACTGGAGTAGCTCTGTGAGTGAGGGGGTGGAGTGCTGTATGGTGTTTGCCCAGGTGGCTTGGAGGGAGATGTCCAGGGATCCAAGGGGGCTGTCAGGGGCCAGGAAGTGATGTCTGGGTGGGCCTGGGAGTGTCGTGAAGAGGTCATCAAGCTAGAAGTCCAGTTGGAGGCATTTTGGATGAGTGGGGTTTACCCATTACATGTGGTGTGGGAAGAGGCCAAGTGAAAGAGGCCTGAGGAAAAAAAAAGGGGGTCTTACTACACTCTGATGAAAAAATACCACACCAGGAGCATCGGGTCTGACCAGGACAGTCCTGAACTTAGGGTTACTTCTTGACGACAAACAGGAAAACTGGCAGGTGCCTTGATCATATCTCTAAACTATCCCCAATTATGAGGGAAATCCCTTCTTTTACCCCTCAAAATTGTGCTGCCCCTATCTGTCCCACATGGAAAAGGTGCTGACAAATAAAAAATGAGTTGTAAATTCGGACTTTAAAGTAGAAATTTTCTAGGATGCTAAATCAAATATGCCCCAAATGGCAGCATTCGGTGCTCTACAGAAAAATAGGCTTGCTAGGAAACCCAGACAAGGCACGAAAGGGTGCTTGGGGACCCCGTTAGGGCCCATTTAGTTAGCCCAGTGGAGAGAAAAAGAGTACGGGGTCCCAAAGCCCAGTCTGAAGAGTCATTAAGGAAACAAATATATTTAAGGCATTCTGCCCACACCAGCTGCCAGTATGCCTCAGCAGCCCATACCAGCAACTCTTGTGCCTCCTAGTAAACACCCCTGCATCCAGCACAGTCAGCTACTCCAGTCAAAAGCTGTCAGAAGCCCTATCGCAAAACCGCTGCAGATTAGAGTCCTTTCTCTGCAACCAGTTCCCCTGCACAGCCCAAGCCAGGGACGGGTTGATCTAAAACATGTTCATTATTACACCCGGCCTGTACATCCACCACGCAGAAAACCACTGTCAGTGAGTGTAAAGGAATCCAGTCTACAGAAAAAAATGCCCAAAGTAAGAATGTTTTTACTTTAAAATCAAGCTTAAAAATAAACTTAAACTAAACGCGCCGTCAAACTAGCGTGGACTTGGACGTCGCGTCTCTTTCCGGTGTTTGACATCCCCAGTATGGCGGCGTGCTTTGCGTGCTCGCGCTCGGCAGCCCTGATAGGCGCTGCCATTGTAGTCTCATTTTCTAGTTATGCGATGTAGAAAGTGGTAGAAACAGTAGATGTAAATATTCTGGAAGCTTCGTGACTGGGCAAGGAGAACCACTGTCTGGCTCCTTGCGGGGTAATGGTGATCGGGTGCTTGCTGGCAGTGGAGAAGGGAGGTGCCATGTCCGATCGCGAACTTTGGGGGTTAAGAAATAGAGAACGGTAGTTTTAAAGACTGTCAAGGAGGCGGAGACGGAGGCAGCGATGTTCGGTTGTATAGTGGCTGGGAGACTGGTAAGTTTGATCCAGCGCGTCGGTGAACATAATCGATGCATCTTTACGAACTGCTGGTGTTACCTGCAGGCAGGATAGGATGCATGGCTGCATACCTGGTCGACTGAACGAAACTGTGCAACAGAATTTAGAGCGACACTGTCAGATTTTTTTTAAAGAAAAAAAAATGAAAGATACTTACTTACCTTGGTCATTTGCCACTCGTGAGTCATGAAATTCCGCGTTGTGTTTATGTTCCCAATTTTCGGCTCGAAATATATTTACCAATTGTGAACTATTGTATGAAATGAAAATTAATGATGTTACACCACAGTTACCGTGTAATCGGCAGATACTAACATTTCAACATTTTTAGTTCTTATGTTTTGACAGTGATGAATGCATCAAATTCCTGCTCGCGAAGCACTGAGGGGATGCATTTTGGGGTTCGTTCCACAAACTGGTGTACGAGATACCGTAATTGGGAGGGTTTGTTTCCACTAGGTGCTACTGTCGTGCACGCTCGAGTCCTACTTCTACGAATACTTTTAGTGGTGTAAAAGTAAAATAACTTTATCAGCCTCTTACTGGGATTGGGCTGAACAGAGGGTTTCCCAAGGCAGCCCTCACTGTTTGTGAAAGTTTTCGAATGGTTTATGCTGATGTTGCTGCTGGCGATGTGACTATAGTGATACAGATTTGGGTCACATATTGTGGAGTTGCAGCAAACTGCTGGTGTAACCCGTTTACAAATGGGGGGTTCCCGAAAAGTTTTCCTTTGGTGTGCCTAAATGCCCACTGCCAGGTTGGTATCCTGTGTCTTCTCGCTTTAAAAGTGTTTATGTGAGAATGCCTTAATGCCTCTGTGCTCTCTTTCTTAAAAGGAGAAGTCCGCCTAGAATGTGCAAAAACATATGTTATGTATAGTGTTTTGATATGTATGTTAAGTCCTAGTGTGTCCTTCCCTCTGTCTGCTATTAGGAGTTTTTCCTAAATTATTTATTTATCTTTTGTTGACTGGGTAAGTGCACTAGACAAATCCTGCCTATTTTCAGGCACGACCCGCGGGGGAAGGGGATACAGATGAATGCCAACTGACCTTGAACCAGATTAAGCTGTTGGTGGTATTTTTTTTTAGTGAATGAGGGAAATTTGGCCAGGACACCGGGAAAATTCCCCTACTCTTTTCGATAAGTGCCATGGGATCTTTAACATCCACCTGAACTACCACCAATCCAGGCAGATGGGACCTCGGTTTAACGTCTCATCCGAAAGACGGCACCTCAGAAAATGCAGCACCCCTCTCATGCTGCATTACAGTGTCAGTACTGGGATATTAACCCAAGTGCCAGATGTGGGAACTGAACCCACAGCCCTCTGATCTCCCGGCCTCAGAGGCGAGTGTGCTACCTACTGAGCCACTGACACTACTGACACTGACACAAATTAGCCTGCTAGCTGTATGGTAGTTTTACAACCCCTGGGGATCTCCATCACAAATAGGTTTATTGGCTTTCTTTCTCCTACGATGCACCTTGGTTCATGTGACACTGATGTAGCCATGCCCTTAGATTTAGCAGGGTCTATCACAGCTCAGCCACTAAGATAATACTTCTTTCAGAGAAGTCACACTGCTAGATTTTGGGTGAGTGTGATCATTATTATTTTTTGATATTAGTACCTTGTTCTGCTGTTACAACCTATAAGGTGATGCTCAATTTTTGCTACTTAGTACAGGTGCAAAAACTGAAAGTGACTGAGAGGAATAGCGTAAACAGTGACATGATTGAAACACACACACACACACACACACACACAGCAGAACATAGCAGGACAAGGAACTGATATAAAAAAATAATAATGATTACACTCACCCACCATCTAGCAGTGTGTCTTCTCTGGAAGAAGTATTTTCTCTGTGGCTGAGCTGTGACAGACCCTGTAACGAGACACTGGCTTCCTGCAGGGGCAATTAGACATCACACCAAAGGGCACTCTGGGCAGACTAGAGGCCATAAAAGAAACCAGAATGGCAATCTCCAAGGGCAATAAAACAGTTAGGGAAAGTTAGAAAAAACATTTCTCACAGCCAGAGGAAAAGAAAACTCTGGGAACTGGTTAGAACATGGAAAAAAAGACTATTACATATCTCTTTCTGAGTTTTAACATGGAGTTTTCCTTTAAGAGCTGACAGTAACGTGCTTATTTAATCTGGGAGGGGGCTGAGTGTTTCAATGCTCGTAGCCGGTTTTGGGCACCAACAAACCCTGTGGTTGCTGGGAGCCCACTCATGGGGGCCTGGGGCCCCAACTAGAGAAGTTTACCTTGTAAACAATTTTTTTATCTTAATATATTTTTAAGACCTCAGTAAAGGACTGTGCAGATCCTTCTGGTTATGTCATGAAATACCTCAACAAGCTATGACCCAGTCAATATGAGATGGATAGGCAGCAGTGGATGGGATGGGAATAGCAGCCCCAAGAACTGACACTGCTGTGTCCTGCTAAAAATTTTTTTAAATTACTACTGGTTATATTATACATAGAAACAAAGAAATATAAAATTTGCCAGGAGATAACTACTGTTTGGCCCACCTAGTCTGCCCATTTTTCCCTGCCTGTAGTATCACCACAAATAAAATCTTGCACATATTTATTTATTTATTTATTTGTTTATTTAATTCTTGGATTACAATTACCTATGAGTCAGGAGACTCTCTTGTGTAGGTTCAACGTCATACAATGACAAGTAACAGTACAGGCAAAAATTACTAAAAACACCATCATATGGATGAATACAATTTCAGTAGACAGATTAGTGTATCATAGTCATACAGAGCAAAGACTACTTAAGTAAACTGAGTAACAGAAAACATAAATTGCACATAATAGTTATAAAAAAAAAAAAAAGGCTGTTGCCTCATACAGGAACGGCAAACAGCTGGAGGCAAACAGAAATGGCTTTGATGGTGTGAGCTAGTCTGCCTAAAAATAGGCTTCATCCACAAGATGTGGAGGGGGTGGGAGCTATCATTAGTGGGGTTGGGGGAGAGTTAGAGGGTATAAGGGGGCTAGTGGGGGCAGTCGCTGAGGCTGTGGGAGTTGAGGTGCAATCTCAAGAGTTGTTTAAAGGGGTCCAATGTGGGTGAGTCAACTGTGCCTGCTGGAAGACCATTCAGCCAACTGGGAGCCCTATAACTAAAGGACCATTGGACCTGACTTGTGCGACAAAAGGGGACCTGGTATGCAAGATTTGGTCAATTTCTTGTGGTACGAGAGCAGCAAACTGTGTTAGGAAGTCCTGGGAGTTGGGGGGCTAACTAATCTGTTTCCCTTATAGGCAAGTGTGGTGCTTTATCCTGTCACTAAGGTTGATGCTCTACAGTAAAACACATTGGCTAAAGGTGGGTCAAGTAGAGAGGTCCCATGACTTCACTAATTCTGCTGGGGGCCCCCAAAACCCTAAAGCCGTCCCTATGCTTGAGTCCCGCCCGGGCTGCCAGATGATCATTCCGTTCTGCCATCGTTATTTGCACAGAGGGAGCTCTGTTAGCAGCTGTACTTATTTGCTGATGACCTATTAGAGTGGTAATGATATTGTAGTTTGTCTAACCTGCCTTCTTTGCAGCATGGACAGTTCTGTTTATTACCACCATCTTGGTCCTGGACTGCCAGAATGAGCCAGTCAGTACCTTTGGGGACTATAAAATGGAGCCTGTCCCCAGGGGTCTTGTGGAAGCAAAACTCTGTAGGAATGGCAGTTCTGTGCTGATATGGGCCAGTCCTAAGGTTTTTAGGGTTTTACTATAAAATAGTATTAAAAAAAATTAATATGAGGGAAAGGGGAAACCCTCATTTTCAGTCTAGGTCTGTAATGTCCCTTGGTGCTGGGCACTCCCAGCCAAGAATGTCTCTGGAATTTGGCAAAGCCTGTCCAAAACAATTCTTGCAAGCAGGCTCACGGCCCACTGGAGAATGTCCAGGAACAAGTCCACAGAACTAGGATGGTGCCAACATTACACCCTTCATGTAAGTCATTTTAAAGAATATAACAGAAACTTGGCCCTGCCAGTTCAGATGTGCGGGCTGTATCTTCTGCTTCACCTCTGACACCTGTCAGGACCTCCTCCTCAGGCTGTCTTGGCTGTAGGTGACCTCTTTGTACTCAAATCTCCCACCACCTCTTTCTCTGGTTCTGCATCTGCTGAACAAAAAACAAAACTGCAGCCACAAACATCCCTCATTCTCCCAGGGGAGTGATGCATATCAATCTTCCTGGTTTCTTCGGCCGATTGCCTGCAGATCACGTGGCCTGTCAGTCATGGCTTACAGTCTCTGATCTTTCAACGCCCAAACATGGCAACTTTTTACACAGCTGGAACGTCCAGGAACTCCTGTTCATAGTACCACTGGGGTTGGGGGCAGCAGTATATGTAGGTTTTCATTTATTTATTAATTTTTTGTGATCCAGGATAACACCATTTGAGAACAAGCTCATTACAGAGGTTCCATGTCATTTACAAAAGTAGAACGGACAGTACAGTATAAGAACAAACTCGTTGCATAGTTCCAAGACAGTGTAAAAAATAAATAAATAAATAAAGCAAATAAGACAAGCATAAAACTTATTTTGATAAATAAGCATCATGCAATTCAATCAGAATTGAAGGCCAGGACTAGTCAGAACTGAAGGCCACGGTTACGACCTGACTCAGAGTAGGAAATGATATTCATTGAGGTCAAAGTTAGGAAGAAAGGAGAAGTATGATCAAGGAGGGAGGAGGGCAACAACAGAAATTAAGTGTAGCTGAAAGAACAGGGAGTGGGAGAGGGTGATTAGCCCAAATATGAGCCTCGTAAATTGGGATGTAAATAGGAAAAATAGAGAATTTGGCCCAGAAAAGGCCACATCCGCTTAGTCACATCCAGCAGGAATGATTAGGTAGAAGAGATGCATAGGTGCTGCATAATGCACGTTGATGTGTGGGGTGAGGCTGGCGCCTTATTAGGCCATAATCCTGGGTCTAGTGAAAACAGTCACAGCTGGCTTGGGCCACAAGGTATTTTCTGAGCTCACGTTTAAACGGGCCCAACTTGGATTCTGCAGTCCTTTGGAGGAAGAGTGTTAATCCATTTCGGAGCTCAGTGGGCAAAAGCTCTTTGACCTAGGAAAGTGCGACAGGGGGGGAATCTTAAAGATCACACTGTCCGTGTTTCTGGTGGGGTGGTTACATTCATAGGGTGAGAGGAGCCAGTAACCCCCCCCGCAAGAGGCCGCTCCAGGCTAGCTTTTACCATGAGGCAGGTTTGGAATTTGAGCCTGCCTGAGAGCTGGAGCCAGTCTGCCTGGGCATACAGATCACATGCACGTGTAAGCCGTGCAGACCCAGTTAAAGGTGACAGGCTTTATTTAAGGTGACTGTGATATGGCGGAGGGCTGAGTCTGTTGCAGAGCCATGGACTGCTAGCCAGTAGTCGACCAGCGACACAATGGAACTAAGTATTGCAATGTTGAGGACTTCAGGATTAAGACTCTGCTTGTGCCTGTAAAGCAGGCCTATATGGGTGTTGACCGCTTTGGTCGTGGCATCTATGTGATTGGCATATGACATGGTGCTATCAAGTGTGACTCCCAAGTATTTAAAGTTATGAACTAGTTCCAGCGATGCCCCTCTTTAATGCTGAGAGGGAAGGAGCAGTGCCTGTTTTGAGAACTGAAGAACAACATAGTCTTGGTTTTCTTGTAGTTCATAATAAGTTCGTGGTCCTTAAACCATCTCTCAGCTGCAGAGAAACTATCCTGGAGTGTACGCTCGAGTACCAGAGGGTCTGTGTTACTTGTGAACAGGAACACATCATCTGTGTAAAGCAGAAATTGGCAGTGACTGGTAGCTGGAAGTTGATTCGGGAAGATGCCAAACAATAGGGGCCCCAGGACTGACCCCGTGGCACTCCAGAAAGGACTGGTCGACTGTCCGATACAACACTGTCCATCCTAGCCTGTTGAGAATGGTTGGAGAGATGGCTTTTGAACCGGGAAACTACATCCTGGGAGAGCCCTATAATTGCCAGCTTGTCTAGCAGTAGGATATGGTTTACCGTGTCAGAAGCTTTCGACAAATCAATAAATGTCACACCTGTGAGTGCTTCATTATCAATAGAGTTGTGAATGTACCCAGTGAACTCTAGCAGTATAGTTGTGATGCTGTACCCTTTTTGATTCCCATGCTGCTGAGGACACTGTACTTACCTAAGTATTCAATCAGCTGGGCCGCAACTATTTTTTCAAGAGCCTTCGATAGTGGCGGGAGAATTGGGATGAGTCTAACTTTCCTGTAGGGCTCTGTCCCCACTCTTGAAAACAGGTGTATCTAGAGCTGCTTTCCATAGTTGTGGAAATTGTGAGAGTCTTGGCGAAGTATTTATAATGTGCTTCAGTGGTCCAATTATAGAATCCAAAGTGAGTGTTCTGAATTTAAGGTTAAGGGAGTCACCACTGAAACGTGACTTGCCTAGGACCTTTAAAAAGTATTTTCCTAGCTTCACCTGTGGTGACGGCTGTAAAATGGAATGGCGGATGAGCGGGTGGTGGGTTATCGGATCTGGTTCTCGGTGGTGGGGGGAGTGGAAACAGGGATGAAAAAGTCTGGTAGAAGCACACTGCTTAGATCAGTGAAAGCATTATTGAATGAATTTGCTGTAACAGTGCAGTGAATGACGGGTTCATAATTAATGCTTAACACTGTGTGTGCTGCCTTCCGATCTTTCCCAGTGACTTCTCGGAGGTTATCCCAGAATTTCCTGCCGTCATTCCAGGATCTGTTCAGGGCTTCCTTGAAATATTGATTTTTCACTGCACATATGGTCCTTGTGCAGTTGCGTTCTTTTTTGTACTTTTGAATATCAGCCAGCTTACCCGATGCATGGGCTCTGAGCCACAGGTGGTCCCTTATTTTCATTTGTTCAAGAAGGTCAGGGGAACACCATGGGTTGCTTCGGCCTTTGATGTTGTTTCTTTATCGGAGTGTGTTGGTCACATATGCCATTAAATAGCCGGATGAACTGATCAAGAACTGCATCAACAATACTGAATGAGTAGGTATTATTCCAGTCTTGTTGTCTGAGGTCTATTTTCAGCATTTCAAGATACTGACATACTAAAAGCCAGCAGAATAGGCCAAAAGGTCTTTCGATGTCTGCTTGAAAGCCAGCAACTTAGTGGCTGCTCGCCTTACCACCACCCCGTCCTCCAAGAGGGTCCTCCAGGTTTGAGGACCCTATTTATAACTATTCTGGCTGGAGGTTTGGTGAAGCTGCTAGACCATTGGAACCCAACAGGCGAGTGATCAGTAGGTATCAGGAAGAACTGTGGTCTGAGAGATGTGCTCAGGCCGATTGGACAAGACCTAGTCCAGCAAAGTGGAGGTGCCAGTTTTATAGTTCATTCTGGTAGTCGAGGCGACTAGCTGAGTGAAGTGCAATGCAGAGACGGCATCCCTGTAAGGGCTAGTAGCTGGGGAGATCCAGTATCATGATTTCAGTGTGTAGATTAAGAGCACAGAGGCACTTCAACAGTGAGTCCAGTCCTGGGGTCTTATGACCAGGAGGGATATACACACTGAGAACAGTTAGAGTTTTATTGGACTTCCCCAATAGTATTTTCAGTGCTAAAGCTGGCACGCTAGAGTCAGTATCAGGTAGGGGAATGATGAGTGCCTGGAGGCAATCTCTGATGTAGATCTCACACACCACCCCGCATTTGGATAGGTGATCCAATCTGTATATGGTATAGCCAGGAATTGAGATTGACACATCCACAGTTTTTTGGGGAGAGCCAGGTCTCTACTACTGATAGAATATTTGGATTATGTTGTTGTATCCAGGCATTTAAGCAGTCCGTCTTAGGGAGGGGCTACAAATATTAATTGAGCCAATAACAAGCTGTCCAGCGTTCTGCAGAGGGGCAGCCAGAGGAAGTTGGAGGGCCTGGGTTAGGGTGAATATTCCCAGATAGCAGTAATAACTGGAGTACTAAGCAGGAGAGGTATTCCTTTAACTGCTTATTGCCTTATCTGCTTTGACTGCCCTAGTTTTGGGATGGCAAATTTCTATCCTCAGTCTTGAAAGTCCCTGGGAAGAGGGCTAGAGGGTACAGCCACTCTGAGCACTATAGTAGTGGCCATCTGAGGCAGAATGTAGGCGCAGCTGGGGCAGAATTTGATTACTGTTTGCTATTGACATGGTTACCCTGGAGTAGGAGCGGGGCGGGCCACTCAATGACAGGGCAGCAGGTCCCTGAGTACAGTTTCTGTGGCGCACGTAAACCGTGATCAGGATGATCAGTAGGACAGCTCTGAAACACAGGGCCCCAGGAAAGTACATAATTAATTACAAGTAAGTAGTGGATGAAAAAAATTGTAATGGTGCAGCCTCCTTAAAGGGAGAGGCTGAGAGGGGCCCCCCTTTACTAGAGAAGTGGCCAGAGTTGGTAGCTGGGACCACCAATAGAGAATTGGAAGAGGGCCGTACAGCCAGGGGAAGAGTAATAAAGGCCGGGGGTTGGGGAGATTTTTTTGAACCACTGAGAAGGGGTACCCAGTCTAGTTTGTTAGTTATGGCTGAAGATTGCTTCAGCATGGCTCCATGTTCTCTGTGGTAACCTGCCTAGCTTGGTTCCATCAGGATGGGTTATCTAGGCAGAATGCACAGTCTCATTACATTCTGTATCTGTAACAGTGACAGAGTCCAAGTGGAGGGTGCAGTCCAGCTTCCAAGCTTTGACCATTTCACAACACACTCGGTCTCTTTCCAGAGCTCCTACCTCTGAGTTCCAGTACCATTTCCGATTTCTATCCCCACTGGCTTCTTCCATCAGCCAGGCTCCTCAGTTGTCCTGAATTTCCTCCCACATCCATCTTGTCAAATATGGGTATTTAAGTCCAAAATCTCACTCAGCTTTTCTTCTGATGACCCTTTCCTGTTTGCTGCTTTTAGGAAAGCATCTGCCTTCTGCCTAGCTTGGGGGTGGCCAGGTCTGTAGCAGCCAAGCCTCTCTGTCCCAGACAGGAAAAATATTGTCAATTCCTGTATCCTGCTCATATTGCAAACATGAGTCCCTTTCGTCTGAGGGCTCACCTGGTTTCACAGCTTACACTGGCACAGTCTCACCACCAGCTTCCATTATAGGTGCACAGGTTGCACCCTTCAGTGGTTCAACTTCCTCCATGTAAGTTGCATAGGAGCCAGTCACGGGTTCAACTCCCGCGAACACCCAGTCTTCACTGCTACTGGAGTAGGGGATTGAAATTAATATATACAGCCTGTTCAGTGTTCAAGTAGGAACAGGCTAGGGCATATAATTTTCTCCCCTGCATGCATTGTAGTGCATGTAGTTTGGTGCTTGGTTTTCTGGTCACAATAATCACAGGCACCACAAGGGGCGCAGGAGAAACTGGCGGGGAGCAGGCTTAAACTTTCTCCCCCCCATCGAACATTTGCACCACACTGCACCTTTTTGTTTTTTTCCATCGGAAGTCAGCACGGCGCCACTGCTGTTTACTGCAGGAGGAGTCAAGAGGAAGCTGCTGCCATCCGAACTGCCAGGGATAGCCAAAGAAGCCCAACTCCGAGAAGAGTGGCAATGTGAAGAGAATGAAAGGCATCTCAAAAGGAGTATGGGGTGCCATTAAACTTCAAGCAGAGGACTGCAGGACACACAAAGGTAAACTATTTTTCTGGTGTGCAGATCATCCATTATAGGGCCAGAACTCTGGCTTTTCTTTGGGGGGGGGGGCGCGGCTACTTGTTAATAGTCCTGATAGAAAGTTGTTTGCCTTCAAGCATGAGCTTGGTATTTGCTTGATACACTCTCAGGATCAGTTGTTTATTGGTAAAGTTGTGCAGCGGCATAATAATTTGTCTTAGCGGCTTACCTTCAGATGGCTTCAGTACCAGAGCACGATGGGCACGATCAAGCTTTTTTCTACTGCCTCTGTAGTGTAGGTTAAGCAAATTAAGGAGAAGCTGCTCACAAAAACTAAGCATCTAGGCTTCTTCTCTGCCTTCCAGTAGAGCCCTAATCCTTAGGCTGCTGCAACGATTTACATTTTCTGGCCAGTCAGTAGTCTCTTCGTGCTCAACAACATTCTTTTCGAGTCACTGCATTTTATTCGGTAGTCTCTCAGTTCGATACTCCAGGCCAGAAATTCTTGCTTCCACTTCTCCCAGTTATTTACTTAGCCACGTCAGTTCTTTCATCAGGGAGGTCAGTCTTGCATCTAGGCCGTCCAGTGTTGGCTGCAGGGGTCAAATAAACATACTGTCCCCACCAAAAAAGAAATTCACTTGTCAGCAGTGCAGCCAGCACCTCGTTCTTTGTTTAGGCACAGAGCAAACAGTGGGGATGGGGTAAAACCCCAGTCACTGACAGTTCCCTCTCTTACTTTAATATTTAACAGAAAATCTGTCTTTCCACAAAAAGTGAAAAGCACATAACAACTGCTGTCAGCAAAAAAGAGAACAAGGAGACCTCAAATAGCACCTTATGGTTCAAAAAAGATGAGGAAAAAGGCAGAGAAAGTGATGAAGACACTGAAATGTAGAACACTATAATACGGTCGTTCTGTATATTTTTTTTAAATTTTTATCATTTTTTTTTGTTGAACAGTACAGTTAACCTGTCTCTGGTACACGTAACTTATGTCACCTCATACACCTTGGTGCAGGTACCGCAAAAAGTCAATTTCTACCCCTGTACTGGAAGCATTGGTCTCCCAGGTGGTGAGGTCCTCCAACTCCTCATCCACTCCAAGGACACTTGAACTTGGCCCCCTTTTTTCCACGGGTTCACCAATTCCAAACAAGCAACAGTTGGGACTCACCCAGCCTTTTCCTTGTCTGCGTGACCACTATGTACATCCACAACTTCACTGTGTACTGGCAAATTTTCAAAACATTCCCTGCAGAAATCCTCAGGCCCTTCCTCACACATGGCTACTTTCTACAACTTGGGTAGGTTCTGCACTTAAAATCCAAGTAGGGGCCAAACGGACACAGCGGACAGTCTCTTCATGAGGGCCACTTGCCATACCCATACTAAATTTGTTCCTGCAGTTATGGCAGTGAGGGACAGCGATGACGTCCCATTCAACATTCATGCAAACTACATAGACACTGACTGGCCATCCAGGGAGCACTGCATCCTAGGAACTCCCATACAGTCAGAATCGTTCTCCGCTTTCCTAAGGTCTTGTTCCTTTTGAGCTATCCAGGTCCGAACATGCAGAAAATATTGATTCCGTTCACTAGCCATCTTGCACACTGCAAAAAACACACACACAATGGACTGCTGTTACTTGTTGCATTCTCTCATTTTTATGGCTGTGGGCGGAGCCTACAGCCATCTTGCTGTCTGTAGCTGGAAAATGGAGGAACGTGGAACACATTTTTGGACATTTCAGTGTATCTTTCCACAACTATAAATCACTATGCCAAATGAAATGAAATAAAATATTCCCTTCTTTCTGTTTAGAATGTTGGAGACAGGAAATGGGACAACCATATGAACTGGGGTTGTCTACAGGCCTCCAGACCAGGGGGAGGACACAGACACATTACTGTTAGAAGATATACAAAACATGACCGCTAAAGGGGAGGGTCTGCTAATGGGAGACTTCAACATGCCAGATACAGATTGGTCAGTACCAGCGGGAACATCTGCCAGAACTAGACACATAGTGGATTCCCTGGAGGGGGAGGTCCTCAAACAATTGGTGCAACAAACCATAAGAGATGGGGCTATCCTGGATCTAGTACTGACTAATGGGGAAAGGATCACAGATCTCCAGGTAGAAGGTCACCTCGGAACCAGTGACCATCACATGGTATGGTTCAGTTTGGCCACTAGAACTAAATTATCCCATTCCAAGGCAAAAATATGGGACTTCAGAGGAGCTGACTTTGATAAGATGGCCAACAGAGTTAAGCTAGCCCTGGCAAGACGAAATACAGGTGAGGGGGTGCAGGCAAATTGGGCAAGCATTAAGGATGCAATACTTGAAGCAGCATTCCATTGTGTTAGGGATAAAGGCAAGAGCAAAATAAGGAGGAAACCACTTTGGTTCTCAAAAACAGTAGCAGAAAAGATCAGAGCCAAAAGGTTGACCTTCAGGAAATATAAGAAATGCAGTGGGAAGAAGATAAGCAGGCATACCAAATTTCCCTAAGGGAAGCAGGGAAGGCAGTAAGGCAGGCAAAGGCCCAAACCGAGGAAACACTAGCATGGACAGTAAAAGAAGGGGACAAGACTTTCTGTAGACACATTAGTGAAAGGAGAATGTCCAGAGGGGGTATTGCTCAGATCAAAGGGGATAAGGGGGAGTGTGTGGAGGAGGAGGACCAAGAAAAAGCATCTATTCTAAATAGATACTTCTACTCAGTATTAACTGAGGAGAAGGTAGGGCAGGGCCCACAGCTTAGTACGTTGGACACTGGGGGGGGTGCGCACGAGTCCCTTCACAAAAGAAAGGGTCCTACAAGAGGTAGCTAAACTCAGGGTGGACAAGGCAATGGGACCTAATGGCATACATCCCAGGTTACTAAAGGAGCCTAAGGGTGGAACATGCAGAGCCATTAGCAGAACTGTTTAATGAGTCTTTGAGCACAGGAGAGGTCCCAGAAGACTGGAGAAGGGCTCACGTGATCCCGCTCCACAAGAATGGCAGCAGGGAGGAGGCAGGGAATTACAGACCAGTCAGTCTTACCTCAGTAGTAGTCAAGATTATAGAGGCACTCCTTAAGGAAAGGATAGTGCAACACCTGGAATCCATAGGAGCACAGGATCCAAGACAGCATGGGTTTACAACAGGAAGGTCCTGTCAGATTAATTTCATAGATTTCTTTGACTGGGTAACCAGAGTGGTGGACCAAGGGGTTGCAGTTGATGTCTCCTACCTTGACTTCAGCAAAGCTTTCGATACTGTTCCACATAGAAGATTGATTAATAAGCTGGGTAGGCTCTGCGTGGGTCAGAGGTTGGTCAGCTGAGTGGCAAACTGGTTGGCAGGCAGAAAACAGAGAGTGGTGGTAAACGGTATACAGTCAGTAGAGATGCAAGTCACAAGTGGGGATACCTCAGGGATCAATCCTGGGGCCAGTCCTCATCAATATCTTAATCAGTGACATTGCAGATGGACTGGAGGGTGAGGTTTGCCTGTTTACAGATGATACCAAGATCTGCAACAGAGTAGATGATCCAGGTGGGGTGGGCAGAATGAGAAGAGATCTAGAAAAACTGGCAAAATGGTTGGAAGAGTGTCAACTGGGGTTTAACGCAAAGAAGTGCAAGATCATGCACATAGGGAAGAGAAACCCTGAAGCTACCTATAGGTTGGGAGGGGAGTTGCTGGCAATCACAAGGGAAGAAAGAGACTTGGGCATCATCATCACAGATGACCTGAAATCATCCAAGCAGACCACTAAAGCAGTAGGTAAGGTTAGAGGGATGTTGGGGTGTATTAGTAGGGGTATCACAAGTCGTAAGAGAGAGGTAATAATCCCTTTTTACAAGACACTGGTTAGGCTCCATCTGCAGTACTGCGTGCAGTACTGGTGGTCGCACCTGCACAAGGACATTAACAAAATGGAAGCAGTCCAGAGAAAGGCAACCAAAATGGTTGAGGGACTGCATCAGAAAACATATGAGGACAAATTAATGGAGCTCAGTACGTATACCCTAGAGCAAAGGAGGGAGAGAGGTGATATGATCGAAACATTCAAACATCTTAAGGGCATTAACAAGGTGAAAGAGTCTAACATGTTTCAATATAAGAAAAATAGCAGGACAGGAGCACATAGCATGAGATTAGAGGGAGACCGATTAAGGGGTAATATGAGGAAGTCCTTTTTCACAGAAAGGGTGGTGGATGAATGGAACGGCCTACCTCAGGAAGTGGATATGAATACAGTGCAGGGCTTCAGACAGGCATGGGTTAAGTATAAGGGAGCAGTACAGATGAGTATGAATAGATAGGCCATTGACAGAGTAAAGGCCTGTGGCACATTCATAAGGTAGACAAAATGGGCAGACTGGCTAGGCCCTGTGATCCTTATCTGCTGTCAACTTCTGTGTTTCTGTGAGGCAGCACTAATGCTACTTATCAGATGGCCATTAGGAAACTGAAACAGCTTGTTAAATATTGGTTGCCTATTAAACTAGGGATTTGTTTGCCTCCTTCGAAATGCAACAGCTTGCACATTTAAATACTTACCATTTAAACATTTTCTTGCTACTACTAAAGCTTCAGTTGGGCAGGTATTCTCTTTCAAGAAAGATTCATACCTCATAAATGTCACCCTTTTTCAGCAAAGAATCTCCAAAAAAGATTTACAGTGCTTTTCTAACCTCTTAAGACACTATCTGGTAAGCACTGTCTCAGTCATATGCCAGGACGTCTGTGAACTATCTGGGCTAATTATATAGCAATCAGCTGGCATTTTTTGCTATGCTTTTTATTGGGGGGAAAAAATATATTGAGCTGCAGCGCCACACACACACACACACACACACACTGGACACACCCTCCTTATGGCCACAATATTCAAAATAAATACTGCAGTTTAATATATTATAAAACAATAAAGAAACTGTCAGTGAACATAGTCGAGTTCAGTTACAGTAGAATTTCTTTAAAGAGCTAGTGTACTGCCTAAAACTAATATTATATTTTAAACATAGCCAACCATTATCTTTTATATCTGACGTACTTTTTGTTTTTCCTTTGTTTAATTAGAAGATTGTTTATCTGATGTTAGTAGGTGTCATGTGTGGAACAGCTCTTAGCCTGGCAGCTGACATATCATCTTACTCTACTGCCCCACACTATATCATCTGCATTGTGACCTCAATGACTATGACATCACTGCTACTTAGGAACAGCAAGTGAGTAACTGCCAGGTCGTTCACCTGTGATGTCACAGTCGGTGAGCTCACAATGCTGATGATGTCATGCCAGGCAGTAGAGAAAGCTATGTCATCTGCCAGGCTAAGAGCTGTTCCACACATCCAGCACAATATTATCACATAGAATACTTTCTGATGAGCCAAAAAAAAAAAGGAAAAGAAAGATACTTAAATAAAAAATTACAACGGACTACTACTTAAAATTTATATTATTTTCCTCTCTGCCTGTTCTGGCTCTATTGGCTCTTTAAATACTTCTTATTCTATATTTTGTATCCTGGATAGCGTTGGGGAGATGGTACATCTCACTGTTATTGTGATCTTTATTTTACACATTTTTGCACTGTATTTGCTCAGGATGTTCCAGATTAGATGCAATATCTTGTTTTCAGTGGGGTCATGATTTTACCATTTTTATATTGTATTTATTTAGGATAGCCTAGTCCAGATGTAAAATATTGTTTTCATTGTGTTCCGATGTTACGCAGTGCAGCAAAATATTGTGTAGATGTAGAGCCCCACTGAGAATAAGATGCCATGTCTTCTGTGAACTATCCAGGCTAAACATAATGCAATCAGCAGGCATATTCTAGGAAAACACATTGCAAAAATGTATAAAAGGAAGACCACACTGAAACTGACTTTCAGCAGATCTGCATTATGCAAATTCATTAGAAATAATGGGTAAAAGCATCCCAAAAGCTGTCCACAGCCATATCAGCTCTTACCAGAGTTTGCTTATATTGCAAAAATCCTGTTCGCTGCAACCTGTATTTTTAAATTGTGTCCTGTGTTTAAATCTTTGTCGCGTACCTAGTTTACATTGTGTCATTGCAAAATTTTCTCAGTTTGCTCACTTTATACAGTTTTACTTGTAAATGCTTAAAAATTCACCTTCAGCTGCCCAGAACACTTTTTGCTGCGACAAAATTAGATTTTTTTGGTACTCACAGATGCTGATGTTTTCCACGTCTTTGCTGTGGCCTAGAAAGATGTGACAGCTTGTCGCAAACACAGGACGGTCCTGAACGGCGACCAACACCAAATCACATGGGATTCCGACACATGACTAAATGACCTTCCGTTTGCTGCAGGAATTCGCCCGTTGGGTTGCTTGAAAGTCTTCTGCTACAAAGTATGCCAAAATCCACTAACGAGCCAACAACACAAGCCTTGCTGCCTGGCACACACTCCACATTCCACCATGAGCACTGCACAGTCCAACACCAGACTCCAGCCTGGAGGCGGGGTTTACTCGGAACTGACCAGTAACTCGATGCCATGCAGATGAGCTGGGGCACACTGTCTCTTTCTCCTCAGTTGCTCTTTGAGACATCTGGGAACGATTTTAAACAGCAAAACAAACTCTTTTTAAAGTCTCTATGCAATTTGACAGTTTTCAAAGCAGTTCACAGCCTTCAGTATAAAATTCACAATGCAGTCCATACTTTTCAGTGAAGTCCACACACAGTTGACAGTTTTTAAAGCAGTTCACAACTTTCTTCACAGGAAAGCATTTCTTTGGGTGGGTGCACCGACACCAGACAAAAAAGACCACAACCCATAACCTTTGCATGGCAACTCTTGTCTCCCAATAAATCCCAGACAAGCCCCCAATTTTGTAATCCCACTTCCCCGTTTAGGCAAGCACAACACCACAAAAGCATTACTCCTGGCATTAGGTCAACACTTGGCTCTGGCATCTAGGAGGTCTGGGGGAAGGGTACAAAATAACATTTCTATCTTACCTGAGTCCGGGGGAGAGTTACCTGGGTTATGGGGTCACACATGTCTGGGGGCCCAAAAAGTCACACAGGTCACACAATGACAATGTCCACAACAGGCATGGGATTGCACTGTATGACTTTATTCTGACAGAATGTCAGCCAGAATTTGGTGGTGCCACAAGGGCTTTGACAGGTGCAGAAGAAATGTACACAGAAACATCCACAGGTGTAGAAATTACTACCAAAACACACATTTCGAGCGTCCATCCCCATCCTCTGGGTAAATGGAAGATTGGGCACCATGATCCCCCAACATTTAACACATTGGATCCTTCGAGTCCCATATTTTTGAAGCATGCTGGACCTTTGAGTCCTACATTGGAGCACACACTGGACCCTTCGAGTCCAAACGTTACCTGTGGGCATACATTCTCAAACAGGAGGGGGAACTAAGTTACCTCTCCCTTTTAACTTTCACGGGAGAACTAAGTTATCTCTCAAATACATTTGTGAACAGATTTGTCTCTCTGCAACTGGACTGAGTTGACAGCTTGGCCTCAGCCAAAGGCAGACCTCCTCTGCATTCACTCAGAATACAAACTTTTTACAGACACTGCATATCTCTTAGGAATGCCACTTCAGTTCTGACAGAACTACATTTTACATTTCAAAGCTGCAGGGGTCCCTTTCTCTGGAACCCACCACATACCAAAACAATTGCAGCAAGTCACTGTAGTAGACATACAGAAGTCCTCAATCGGAGGGCTTTCTGGTTTACAGTCCTTGAAGTGACAAAATCCTATCACTTAGCATTTCCATGGCAGGAGGCTTTTGATTTTAAACAAATAGTTCTGGGCAGCGCTTTAGTTAAGGTCTTTAAAGGTGTGGGGATTGCCCCAACAACTACTTACTGTTACCAGTCCATAACAGCACATCTGTGAGGAAATTCACCCCCTCTGGGCATCACAGGAGATGGTCATCACCACGTCCTGTGCACAGACCACTAAACAGGCGAACTGAGGTGATAAAATAAAAAGAGGAGTGCTCTCCTCTGGCACTCTGTCTGCTCACAGGCAGAGCACCAACTTGCTCACTCAGACTCCAAACTCTATATCTTTGAGAATCAGATCTCGGCTGCAGCACTGAGGTAGGGGGTTGTGCTGCTGCGAGAGTTCTAAATTCCACCATGGCATCCTCTGCTCAGCAGGACTGATCAGGTGATTCTTTGAGTTCTACAGGCATTTTACCCTTTGGCTGCCCAGCTCTTACCTAAGCTTATACTAAAGGGGTCCTAGTAACCCCAAGGGAATCTGGGTTTTGCAGGAGGAATTCTACCAAGTATGAGAGCCATTCCTCAAAGCCTCCCACCCCAGCACAAATTCTAGGGTTGAGGAGGTTTATACCAGAGTTGGATATCTATAATCTTGCAACACACACACACACACACAAACACCCTGACCCTGACATAGTAGGGCACAGCTTTGGAAGTCAGCCCCCAACCCCAAGCCACAATTTGTTCAGACTAGCCTCCTAAGTCTACCCTAAAATTAAATGGGTAAACCCTGAGTGAAGAATAAAAGATATTTAAACTACCGAAATGGAATCAATATAATGTAGGCAGCAAATGGGGTAAAGTTAGTTGTGTTAGGATGGTAACTTCATCTGTTCTCCTACTTCTTGTTTTTATTCATCTTTCTGTTCTTTTCCTCCTCTTCTCTATGGAAGCCTAGGTTAGGATCCTTGGCACTCGCCTGTTCTCTGTGTTCGCAGATTATCTCTAGGCTTCCCCCTTTCCTTTTCGCTAAGGGTGGTGATCACTTATATACTGTTCTGTACTCGGCAGCTCTTTGAGCAGTTGGGCATTCTGCTGAATGAACCAGAACCAGTGCTCCCTCTGTGCTAGCATCTCCAGTACATAGGAGCAGTTCTGGACACGGGTGGGCTGAGCATTTCTTCACTGTGACCTTGCTATGGCATTGGTTGCCCAGGCTTAGCTGGTCTCTTTCAGTTACCTGAACTGATTGGCCTCATGGCTGCTGCTATTCTCACTGTCTTGTGGGTGAATTTATATATGAGGATTCAGTAATGGTTCCTCCATGCCCTTAGCATTCAGATGAACAAGAGTGTCACAGGAGGCAGTATAGCGCAGTGGTTTAAGGCTCTCCGCGCAAATCTGGTGACATCCAGCAGACCAGACCTGGGTTTGAATCCCACAGCTTCCACTTGCATACTGTGTGACCCTGAGCAAGTCACTTAACCTCCCTGTGCTCTCAGGTTGCTCCTGTAAAAAAGCTTCCAGCTTAGTGTGCTACTCCTGGTTAAACAACTAAATAAAAAAAAAAAAAAAATACAGGTGACTCCTCCATTTTGACACTTCCTTCTCTGGTGGTTGGACTGCTCCAACCTGGAGACAGTATTCCCCCTTTCTTTGTTTCCTTTTCTAGAGATGATCAATGTGTCCAGTTCTCGGTGGAGTGCCCATCTAGGCCCTTTCTGGACTCTGGGCCAGTGCCGCCCCCTTTTAGACATGGTTTTGCGTAGCAACACTTCGGTGATAAGGGCAGTCCTGCTTGGTCTACAGGCCTTCACTACCCTCCTTCAGGGCCACCAGCTGTTGATCCGCTGGGCAACATTTCAGTGATATACTACATCAACTGCCAAGGCGGATTTTACTTGTATCCTGTCTGCAGTGGGGCAGTGAGAGTCTGACACTGGGTGGGTGAACGCAACATGTTCCTGATGACCGTTTTCTGCCTGGTACCCTTAATACCATCATGGACTGCCTCAGCAGGTCCCAGGTGCTCTGCCATGAATGGGAGTTGCTGAACTCTGTCGAGGGCAGCCTCTTCATAAAGTGGGGTCACACGGACATCAGCGTCATTGTGCCATCATACATTGCAACAGTAATGCTTTTCTGCTCGCTTGCTCCAGGGCCTGGAGTTTTTGGTAAGACATAGCAGTTACATAAGAACTTACCATAACAGTAGATATTCGAGAGAAGTTCCTGCAGTAGGTCTTCACAAGTAGGACTGCGCCCCCTGGCATCAGGCAAAATTGTAGCTAGCAGTCATCAGTGGGGACCGCCCCCAGTGTCAGGTGACTGATGTCAGCGTGACTATAAGTAGGGGTGGTCCCCTGCCCGCTCTCCAGTTCTTCCGCCGGAGACCTCTAAAGAGGAAGCAGAAAAAAGGAGTGGAAACTCCTAGGACCCTGAGCCCTGGATAAAACAAAGTCCTGGGAAGGGAATAGAGAGGAAAAAACACAGGCGCTGGAGGAAGGTGGGTGGGAAATCTAGACCTACTGCAGGAACCTCTCTCGAAGGTCTGCTGTTATGGTAAATTCTTACGTAACTGCTCTGTCTTACTTCGAGAGGGTTTCTGCAGTAGGTCTTCACAAGTAGGACTGAATACCAAGCAGTCAACTAAAACAGGAGTCATCAGAGACGAGGTTCCGGGTGGAGGAAAATGTCTGCCAACTACAGGTCACTCAGGACAGAAGTCATTGTAGGACTGCTAGACTGAAGCCAGCTCTGCGTCTAGAAGCAGTGTCCAGACTATAATGTTTCATGAAAGTGTGGATGGAAGACCAAGTGGTCATTTCACATATGTCCACAGTGGACACATTCCTGAAAAAGGCTGTGGAAGTGGCCACTCCCCTAGTTAGGTGGCCCTTAACCATCCCCGGAAGGGGCTTTTCGTACTTCTGGTAAATAAATGTAATGTATAGAATTTGCCAGCCACCTAGACAAAGTCTGTTGTGAAATAGCCTTGCCCTGGCACTGGGGAGCAAAGGCTACATAAAGTTGGTTTGACTTGCAAACCTCCTTAGTCTGTGAGACGTAGTATCTCAGAATCCTGGGCACATCAAGGGTGTGCAGGAGATACTCCCCCTTGTTGGAATGTTCTGGGTAAAACACCGGCAGTTCGACACTCTGGTTTAGTGCGAGTTCCGAAACCGCCTTCGGAAGAAAAGCGGGATTAGTCCTCAGAGCCACCGGTCTCTGTGGAAAATCAAGTAAGTCTCTACAAACTAGGGCCTGACGCTCTGAAACTCTTTGAACTGAAGTGATAGTAACTAAAAAGGGCATTTTCCATGCCAAGAAATGCATATCAGTACTTGCTGCCGGCTCAAAAGGAGGCAAAGTAAGTTATTCTAAAATAAAATTAAGATCCCAGGGGTGAACAGGATTCCTGACCGGAGATTTGAGGTGAAGGATCCCCTTCAGAAATGTTCTGGAAACCTCTAGCTGAACCAGGGTTTTGCCTTCCACCAGAAGGTGGTAGGTCAAAACCGCAGAGAGATGGACCTTCAGAGAGGAATAACTGAGGCCCAACTCTAACGGGTGCAAAAGGTACTCTAAGACCTGGGAAGCTGAGCAAGAAAAGGGGTCTAGACCTTTAACTGTGGCCCAGATGGAAAATCTCTTCCACTTCATTGCATACGTGGATCTGTTGGAGGGTTTCCTGGCCTCCACTGTGATCTGAGCGACTGAAGAGGAGACACCATAGCGAGAAACGACTATGTCAAAAGGTGCCACGCATGAAGGTGGAGCGATTTGAGGCTCAGGTGTACCAGAGTACCCTGCTCTTGGGACAGGTCGTGAGAGAGAAGAAGAGGTACTGGGTGTTCCAGTGCTAACTGCTGTAGTAGAGGGAACCATATCTACCGAGGCCATGGGGGCAATGAGGATCACGTGTACTCCCTCTGCTTGCAGCTTCAGCAGAACCTTTTGAAGGATAAGAAAAGGAGGGAAAGTGTATAGAAATTTCCCTGTCCAAGATAGGGACAGTGTGTCTCACCAAAAAAACACCACGCCCGGGAACGAGCAAGCAAAAGCTGGGTAGTTTGCGTTGGATGGGAAGGCGAAGAGGTCTATGTATGGCCGACCCCACTGAAGAAAAAGATCTTCTTCTACTGCCTGCTTTAATTCTCACTCGTGAGCCCTGGCGACCAATCGGCTGAGACTGTCCGCTGGAATGTTGTGAACACCTGGCACGTGGCCTGCTGTCAAGGATAGGCTGTGTTGAACAGCCCAGTACCACATCTGCATCGCCTTCCTGCAGAGGGGGTATGAACGGGTGCCTCCCTGTTTGTTGATGTACTAGATCGTTGCCATGTTGGTCTGTATGAGAAGTGTTCCCGGAACTAAGAGGGACTGAAAGGCTTGGAGAGCATAGAACACTGCTCTCGACTTCAAGATATTGATGTGAATGTTCTCCTCCATGTGGGACCAAGTGCCTTGTGTTCGATGGTCTCCCAGGTGAGCCCCCAATCCAAGGTTCGATGCATCTGATGTGAGAGTTATGATGTGGGATGGAGAGTGGAAAGGGAACCCCACAGAGAGGTTGGATAGGTCCTACCACCAAAGTAGATTTTTCTGAAGACTGTTGGAGGCTAGAACCATCTGGTCCATGTTGTCCAAGCGTTGATCCCATTGGACTCGAAGAGACCATTGGGTCACCCTTATGTGCAGTCTGGCCAGTGGGACTGTGAGTATGGTGGCTGCCATCAAACTCAGCAGTTGTAAGACCAAGCGCGCTATGGTTCAGCACTAGGAGGACACCAGAGCAGCTTGGGAGATGAGGGTCTCTGCTCTGTCGGCCGGAAGGAAAGCCCTGCCCTGGAACATGTCCAGCACTGCTCCTATGAATTGGAGGTGCTGGGAGGCTGCCAACTGAGATTTGGGGTAATTGACAGTGATCCTAAGTCTGGCGGAAAGGGAATCCTTCAGACTGTTCTGGGATGGGACTGAAAGCAGCCAATCGTCCAGGTATGGGAACATGTAGATGCCCTTGCAGTGTAGGATCGCTGCTACCACGGCTAGGCACTTGGGGAAAACCCGAGGTGCTGAAAAGAGGCCAAAGCGAAGGGCTCTGAAATGAAAATGTTCCTCCTGGAAGGAGGCTCTCAGAAAGCGGCAGTGGGCCAGAAAAATGGGGATATGTAGGTAGGCAAAACTGTATTCTGTGTTCAATGTCTGCACCTGTAATGTTGTCCAATGTTGTATCTGCACAATGTTCTATTGTCTTGATTTCTCTGCGATGAGGTACCTTTGTAAATGAGTCCCTGACTCAAAGGTTGTAAATAAGAGTTATTCAAGTAAATAAATAAGTAAAATATCCAGGGAACACAGCCAATTGTTTGTTTCGAACAGGGGCAAGAGTCCCTGGAGTGTCAACATGTGAGACCTCATGTATTCCACGAAGAGGTTGAGCATGCTGAGCTCTAGACCTGGTCTGCGATCTCCTGTCTTTTTGGGTTCTAGGAAGAAGTAGGAATAGAATCCTCTTCCTATCTGCTGTGGTGGAACCCGCTCTGTGGCTGATTTTTTTTTTTTTTTTTTGCAGTAGACCAAAGGTTGTTGGCCTGACGGATATTGAGACCTGCCTGGAGTGTTGATGGGTGGTCTCTCCAGAAACTCTATAGAGTAACCTCTTGCGATTAGCTGTAGGACCCATGCATCTGCTGTCATGGCTTTCCACCCTTCCTGATAGTGGCCGAATCTTTCCCTCACTGGCTCCTCCGTGAGGAGGAGAGGTAACCGGGGGGGGCTCTGTAAGTCAGGATGCTGAGGGGAGGGGCACCTTGCCCCGGCGGCTATTTTTGGGGAGTTTAGCCTTGGGGGTTTGAGCGCCAGAGGTGCGACATCTGTTCTGATGTCTGTCCTGGTTCTGTTTGTTCCATTTCCGTTGGGGGTGATGAAAATTCTGCTCGGGTTTCTGACCTGAGTTGTACAAAGAGTGGACATCTTTCAAAGAACTGCCGCTTTCTTGCAGTTCTGTGATGATATTTTTAGCGTTGCCACCGAAGAGAAATGGACCCCTGAAGGGAGTGTCCAGAAGAGTACTCTGTACATCTTGAGCCAATCCTGCGAGACAAAGCCATGCAAGGCACCCCAGTCAGACGCCTGTAGCCATACAGCGTGCTACCAAATCGGCCGAGTCATAGGTTGCCCGAAGGGCATGGCGGCAGGATGATTTACTCAGCCTGATTTTGTCCAGAAGTTTGTTCCTGATTTGTTCGTCAGGGACTTCTTGTATGTCCTTTTCCAGGTCGGACAAGGCCGACTTCTGGAAAGCCCCCATGTGGACTACATAGTTCAATGAACGTATGGCGCAGGTAGAAGATGAGTAGACTTTTCAGCCATATTGGTCCATTTGCTTCGACTCCTTATCGGGAGGAGAGGCACTAAGATGTTTAGGTTGTGCAGACCTATCGTGTGCTGCAGTGATAATGATAGAGTCCACTTTGGGTTGAGCTGTAAGGTGGAAAACCCCTTGCGGGGAGGTGGGTGGTATGTCCTGTTGGCTTTCTTAGAAACCGCAGGGATTGAAGACTGCTGTTGCTAAATTGTGGCTGTAAGATCTTCATGTGGCTCTGTCCCAGGAAGGATGGGGAGGGGGGTCCGCATTGAACAGGTCCAGATGCTCTGCACATCTTGTGTGTTTGGGGTCCAGTTCCTGGGACACCCACCTGCTTGATCTCTGGATGGACCGGAGGACTTCTGCAAAGGATGGATCCTCCGGGGGAGATTTTGGCGACTCTTTTGGCTGAGGCTGTATAGAAGAGTGGGGTTCTGATAGGTCCTCCGTATCCGAATACTCGTCAGACTCTGAGGATTCCGGCCTACTGTACAAAGAAGTGACATCTGGAACCACTTTCATGACTCTGTGCCCTAAAGAGATTTCAGACAGCAGAGCTGTATCTCTTTCAGAAACTCTGCTGGAAGGAGCAGGGCTTCCCGGAGAAACCCTGTGTGGCGGGGGGTAGCCCTGACTACCAGCTGGGGCTTTCCCAACTCCTGTAAGAGCTGGGACTTGGCGTCCTTCCACCAAGCCGATATGGACTCTTGCTCCAGCTGAGGAGGTGGTGGAGGTTATCCTGGGTATCCCATAGAGTTGGAGGGGTAACTGGGTGACTAGTACCAGTAAGGGTAGTGGTAGCCACAGAACTTACCCGGCGTCCGGTAACCTGGCGTCGGAGGCAGGTAACCTGGTATCAGACCCCCTCCCTCCCCCCAGCATCAGCTACTGGGGAAACTGTGGCATGTAGCCAGGGTAGTACCCTGTTGGGCCTGATGGAGGAAGAGCATATGATCCAGAAGGATGCAGTGCCGAGGGACCTCTGGGGTTTGGGCCTGTTGGCGGGGCGGGGGGGAGCCCCCAAAGGTTCAGGAATAGTTGGGTCCATTCCGCCTCCAAAAGGGTCTGGCGAGATATCTGGTGTTGGGAGCCTATCCAACAGCGGGACCGAGACAGGCGGGGTAAATCCAAAAGAGCCCCCGTCGATAAGTCTGCTGGTGAGGCAGGTGTCTCGAGAAAATCCAGCATTAGGGGCTCTTGGAAATCTGGCCTAAGGACGTCGGGTAAGATTAGTGATTCCATAGAGGGACAATCCTAGAGGGAAGAAGAGGAACCTGCAAGCTCACTCTGCCGGGCATCTGCGACCACAAGGGAAGTCCGATGGGAGAGCAGTCACCCCGCGATTGTTGGATAGTCCGGCGACTGACTTGGAGGTGACGGTCTGGTGAGCATTGGAGGAGTCGGTGGTCAACTTGTAGACCATGGCTGGGCTGACAGAATCTGGTAAGCTAGAGTCAGGCTAATTGGCCTGGGCCGGGCGCCTAGCGGTGGAGCCAGAGGGAGGCTTATCGGCTGAGCTAAGAGCAAGAACTGCAACTGTATCCTCAGAAGAGGAGACCCCCAACGGTCCACTAACCTCGGCAGGTTGGGGAGGAGGTGTCCGGTCCGCCGGAGTGGATTAAGGCCCAGGAGGTGGGTACTCACGGGGTGGAGGCCCCATCCGAGATGGCATCGGCTGTCTGACTGCTTTTCCTCTGAGGAGAATGGCTCCGCTTCAGGTGTTTCTCCTTCTCTTTCTTTTCTGGGGCTGGTCACGACGATCGTTCCCTCAGCTCCTAGAGCTCTCTTTCCATCGATGCCAGTTGTTGCGTCAATAAATGGGCATTGAGGGTCCTCTGATGACTGGTGCATGTGGCCTGGTTGAAGGCCTGGCAGATAGAGCACACAGCGGTCTTGTGCTTAAGCCCCAGGCAGAGGACGTAGCGGGAGTGGTTGGCCCTGTGTGGGATCTGCGCGCTGCACTTGGAGCACTTTTTCTTGGGTTGACGAGATAACATGCAGTGCTGTCGGAAGAAAGAAATTAGAAACGCAACTATGCCAGAAAATGGCGGGCGACTGAAGCTGTTTCACCACGAGGTCTGACGATTCAGGTTGACGGCGGGAAAGACTTGGAGAGCCGGTGGGGGACCGCCCCCATTTATAGTCACGCTGACGTCCATCACCTGACACCGGGGGCTGTCCCCCCTGATTGCTAACTACAATTTTGCCATGCGGTCCTGCCACCAGGGGGGCATAGTCCTATTTGTGAAGATCTACTGCAGAAACCCTCTCAAAGTAAAATATGTTGTTCCTCTCATGCAAAGGGCAAGATGTGGTGTTCCGCTTTTGCAAAGGGAGGTTCATGTACGCAGTTCCACCGTTCCCTCTGACGCACAGGGTTCTGGCCAAGTTGTGGGCACAGTCAGCCTTCCTGATTTTGTTGGCCCTGTACTGACCCATACAGATTTGGTTCTCCCTGCTTTAGCAGTTGGCTGTGGAACCCCGTCCTGCTCCCTCTACGAGCTGGACTTCCGTCACAGGAGCAAGGCTGTTTGGTGCATCCAGGTTTTTGATCTCTTGACTCCACCTCCATGTTTGGCTTCTGAGGACATACTACTTTGCTGATTGTGGTTGCAGCTGTTCTTCTGGCAGCTCACAAGCCATCTACTAGGTACATCTATTCTCATAAATGGAAATGTACGATTTTGTGTTCTGCCCATCAGCTAGCTCCCTTTACAAGCTCCGTCAGTAAAATTATGAACTACCTCCTTTCCCCTTTGGATGTGTACCTCTGGTATGCCTCAATAAAGGTTCAGTTGCCTGCAGTGTCTACTTTCCACTCCATCACTGATGGCAAAACAGTGGACCAGGTTGAGATTTCCCTGCAGGTTCCTTGGAAGTATTCTGCTTCTGCACCCCACCCTTGTCCAAGATAATTTCTGGTGTGGAACTTTAATTTGGTTCTGGAGACCCTTACTGGGCTTCCCTTCCAGTCTGCTACTACTTGTGAGTTGTGCTTCTTGTCTTGGAAGACATTGTTCTAGAAAATCCTGTCTGTTCTTTGTGGCTTTTACCCCCAGGATGGTGGATTCCCCTATTTCTCAGCAGGTCCTTTCCATATCGGGCTGGCAGTATAGCCTAGAGGTTAGAGTAACGAGCTGTGAATGAGCTTGGTCATCCAGCAGATCTTGGTTTGATTCCCACAACCTCCACTTGCATACTGTGTGACTCTGAGCAAGTCACTTAACCACCCAGTGCTCCCAGGTCGCCCCTGAAAACAGGCACTTGTGCCTAGTGGGCCTTACCCGGTTACCAAAGACTTAAATAAATAAATAAAAAATAAAATATGGTTGGCTTGCTGCAGTAATTTCCATTAAACACCCCCCCCTCCCAAAAAAAAAGCACATAGGCAGCTTCCTGGTCCTGTCCGTACTCACGCCACTTGTGGAGTGGCTAATTCTGTGGCTTGTTTTCACCACAGTGTGTCCGCTGCTGACATCTGTGCTGCCGACACTTAAAGTACTGTTCACACATTCACTAAACATTACAGTCTGGACATCATTTTTCGTAGACATGCGCTGGGAAATGACCCACGGTCCTGCTACTGCTAATTGGCAGACCCTAAGGCTTTTTTCCCCTGCCGAAACTGCCACTTGGGATCCTCTGAACTCCGGTTTGTTGCAGGGTCCATGATCTACAGAAAAAACCAAATTAGGACCCACTAGCCCAGCCTGTACTGAACCACGCTCCGGTGGCTCGCCTGGAGCTATGGTTCAGAAAGCCATATACTCCCTCAGGTACATTGGTGTTTGGCACCTTTGGACATTTTGAATTTTCAGCGCCAGCACTCTGATTGGAGGATCTCAGTGTCACTGACTTCTCTCCTGCTGGTCTCCATTTTACCTTGCTTCATTAAGAGATGCTTATCAGCGCTGCTCACCCTGGGACTATCTTTATGTTTTGTAAAGCAAGAAATTCTTAATTTTTTTAATTTTTGTGTGTGTTTACTTTCCCATTTGCTAATTATACTACAAAGCCACTAGAGGGCAACAACAGCTGTCTCTCCTGTTAAAGGGGCAACATCTTATAGTTACGCCTTCCTTTTCCGCTCCAGTGGACCTGGGACACTGCTCTTTCTGAGGACTATTCCCAGGGCGTTCCTGTCTGTTTCTCGGACCGTTCTCACCCCAAGAGGTAAGACTTGAACGCCTGCCCCCGCTCCCCTTCCGCGCAGGTGGAGCAGGGCCAGAAACGGGAACAAAAGCTGCAGACCAAGCCTCCCACACCGGATAGCAGCCTTGAGTCACCCCACTGGTTCAGCCGCAAAGCATGGCTCCTCAGGTATGTCCAGCACAAAAACCACCTCTCAGCCTACAAAGGATTTTGAACTTCTGGCACCTGATCGCTTATTGGTCTAGGCTTCCAGTGACTCTCTGGGATTGGCTGGTGCTTATGTTTCAGCTCTCTGCCCAAACCTCTATAGCTATATCATAATTTCTCTTTGGCTACCTTTGCTCCTCTGCCTAGTCCTCTCTGTGATAATTACATTCACATGTATAAACATGGGTTTTCGTTACATGTTTCAAGATGCTCCTATTACTCCTACTATGCCTTAACCGGGATGTCATAACTTTCCCAGGATCCTATCTCTCCAGTTCTTTAAACTTTCTACATGCCAATGTCAGTTTCTCTAACCTAATTACGGGATCTCAACCTATGCTTGCTTTTAAGCACCTCCTATTCTCTAAGGGCTGTACCTTTTATACAGTGACCGCACTTAAAAAAAACGCCTGCCAGTGCTGAGCTGCACGGTTTCTTCACTGTTTTGCTATCGAAAACTGTGGTTCCTCGCCATCTTAGCCATCCTTCTTGCAGGGGATATCGAAATGAACCCGGGTCCACCTGTCCTATTCCCTCCGGCTGACATCTTTGCAATTTCTAGCAAAGGGCTCATTATTGCCCATATGAACATCAGAAGTCTCTCCTGAAATTTCAGTGATCTCGAGGCGTGTATTAGTGACTACAAGCCTTATGTACTCTGTTTGTCTGAAATGTGGTTAAAGCCCACTATCCCTGACTTTGTATGCTCCCTAACTACTCCCTAATCCATAGGGATAGGCTATCTTCAAACCGTGGTGGAGGGGTTGCCATGTTCTATAACGATCATCTAAACATCACAAGCCACCCCGTCCTCAGCATCCGCCACCTGTGAGTCCCTTCACGCTGTTCTCACCCTGGGAGCCAAAAAACTCCACATTGTCTGCGCCTACAATCCACCAAATGGAGGCACTATAGGACTGCAGGAATTATTTGATCAGACCTGTTTGCACTCAAAACAAAATGAGTCATTATATTGGGTGACCTTAACCAAAATTGGCTAGGGACTGCTCATAACACGTTGCTCTCTCTTGTACAAAATTATAACCTTCACCAGCTGTAAACTGAGCCTACCAGAGTTACTCCTTCATTAAAATTCTCTACTCTTATTGACTGGGTACTGGTAAACCATCTGGATCATGTACACCAAGCAGGCATCTTGGCAGATTCGCTTACTGATCATTTCTCCGTCTTCTACATCTGGAGTCCTAAGGCTGCTCCATCCCCTCCACCGTGCTGTGTCACCTTTGCAAATTTCATCAACCTGGATATTGAGGCTTTTCGTCATGTTTAGAGGATTAACTGGGCTGGTGTTTATCTTTCCTGTAAAGTTGAGTCTGCACTAAGTATCTTCCTTAATGAATTCCTGGCCGTCCAGAGCAAGCATGCCCCCAAGGTGACACGGAGGGTGAGGGGTAAACAAATGAGATGACTTCACAAAGACTTGCTGAAACTATGTTCTAGGGACAAATGCTGGAAAAAGTACAAAGCCTTGGGGCTACAAGCTGACTGTGCTACCTACAGAACCCTATGTAACTCCTGTTAAAAAACAGGTCAGAACAGCTAAGAGTGCCTATTGTAAAGACTTGCTGCTAGGCTCTGCTAGGGACCCTAAGAAATTCTGGGCCCACATTAAGACCTTTCTCTGTGCTTCCCAGTCAACTAACCCTAGTGACATGGTAGTAAATGGAGTATATTGCAGTGACTCCAACACCATTGTTAATTCCTTCAATCAAATGTTCTCGGACCTGTCTCAATATACCTCTGCCTTCCCATCACCTCAGGCAGCCTCTCTGTTTTCAGCATCAACACAGTCCACTACCTCCAGCTATCCTTCTCAACAAATGTCTAAAAATCCCCCGTTCCACTTCAAGGCAATCTGAGGGACTTGCTGAAAAATCTACGTTCTAGGGACAAATGCTGGAAAAAGTACAAAGCCTCGGAGCTACAAGCTGACTGTGCTACTACAGAACCCTATGTAACTCCTAAAAAAAAAAAAAACAGGTCAGAATAGCTAAGAGTGCCTATTGTAAAGACTTGCTGCTAGGCTCTGCTGGGGACCCTAAGAAATTCTGGGCCCACGTTAAGACCTTTCTCTGTGCTTCCCAGTCAGCTACCCCTAGTGACATGGTAGTAAATGGAGTATATTGTAGTGACTTCAACACCATTGTTAATTCCTTCAATCAAATGTTCTCGGACCTGTCTCAGTATACCTCTGCCTTCCCATCACCTCAGGCGGTCTCTCTGCTTTCAGCATCAACATGGTCCACTACCTCCGGCTATCCTTCTCGACAAATGTCTAAAAATCCCCCATTCCACTCAAGGCAATCTGAAGGACTGAGGTCTTAAAATTATTACAGACTATCGCTGACAGCACTAGCTCTGGATCAGATACACTTGAGCCTCGGCTCCTGAAACCAGCAGCACCATACATAGCCTCTCCTCTGGCTAAAATTTGCATGTTGTCTCTCTCCAGTAGCCAAGTTCCTAACCTCTGGAAGATTGTGTGTGTAATGCCCATCTTTAAAAAAAGGTGATTCCAAGGAGATTACTAACTACAGGCCTATAACCATCCTATCGGTCCTAAATAAAATTCTGGAAAAACTTGTTGCAAATCAAACCACTTCTCTCTTGACACCCAGCATGGTTTCCTTAAAGGTCATAGTACCTCCACAGCTCTTTTCAAATTCTCTACCGGTGTGCTTACCAATATGGACACTGGCCAGCTGACGGGCAGTTTTTATAGACCTTACAAAGGCCTTTGATCTTGTTGATCACCCCTTGCTCCTCTCCACTCTTTGCAAGCCGAGCTTTTCACCCCCAGTTGTTGCCTTGTATGGAAGCTATCTAACAAATAGAACTCGCATTGTGAAATTCAACTCCTCTTTATCTGATGGTGCTGCGATCAGTAGTGGGGTCCCACAGGGCTGTATTCTGCTAACATACTAACATATTAAAATGCCAGCAGAATAGGCCTAACGGTCTTTCGTGTCTGCTCGTTTGGTCAGCCCCCACCCTGGGTGCTGACCTTGCTGCCCCCCTCGCCTTCTCTGGCTTCTCCCTTTCCAGTTCCGGATATTCTTGCTGCATTGGATTTTGCTTCCAGAACCCTTCCCCTGTACCTGTCCCACTCCCTCTTGAACCCCTCCACTGTTTCTGCCTCCACCATCCCCCTAGGCAGGCGATTCCATGGCTCCACCACCCTCAGTGAAGTAGCACCTCCTCCTTTCTCCCCTGAATCTTCCCTCCAGCTTCCACCCATGCCCTCTAGTGGCCCCCTCCTCCTTCCTTCGAAGCACCCTGACTGTTCCTCCCCTATTTACCCTCTTCATGTACCTGAAGACCTCTATCATGTCCCCCCGGTCTCTTCTCTCTTCCAGTTTGTACATATTTAGCTCTTCGAGCCTCTCCTCATAGGTCCTGTCCCCCAAGCCCCAAATCATTTTGGTTGCCCTCCTCTGGACCCTCTCCAGGAGGTTAATGTCCCTCTTTAAGTGTGGCCTCCAAAACTGCACGCAGTACTCAAGGTGCGGCCTCACCAAGCAGTTATACAGAGGGAGTATCACTTCCCTCCTTCTGGAGGTGATCCCCCTAGCGATGCATCCCAGCATCCTGTTGGCCTTGGCTGCTGCCCTCCTACAAGTCTCAGAGTTGTTCATCTTGACATCCACCACCACCCCCAGGTTCCTCTCAGCCATCGAGACTTGTAGCATTCCCCAGGGTGTACACTTGGCCGGGTTTCTGGCCCCAGGTGGAGTACCTTGCATTTCCCTGCATTGAACCTCAGCTTCCACTTTCTAGACCATCTTTCCAGGCCTCCAGGTCCCCTGTGGGGCCACCTTCCCCTCCTCCCCATCCACCACACCCCCAGTTTGAGTCATCTGCAAGAGACTCATCTCACTCCTGATTCCTGTCCTTATGTCAGAGATGTGGCGTTGAACAGAAGGGGCCCAGGACTGATCCTATGGGACCCACTAATGACCCTCCTTGGGGATGAGACTATCCCGCCAACTCCGGTCCTGGAACCAATTGCCTATCCATCTGATTCCCCACCCCCATTTCTCCCAGCTTATCCAACAGGCCCACGTGAGGAACTGAGTCAAATGCCTTGCTGAAGTCTAGAAAGAGGACGTCCACTGGTCTACCGAGGTCCAAGGCACTCGTCACCCAGTCATAGAACTCCACCAGGTTTGTCTGACACGATTTCCTGGGGATGAATCCATGCTGTCTATCGTCCAGGCACCCTGACTTATCCAGGTCCCCCCAGCCTCTCCTTGACAATGCCCTCCATCACCTTGCCCACCACCGATGTCAGGCTGACAGGCCTGTAGTTCCCTGCCACCTCCCTTGATCCCCCCTTGTGGATAGGCACTATATGCCACCTTCCAGTCCTGGGGCACCCACCCTGTCCTCAGAGAGATGGTGAAAAGCTCTGCCAGGGGTTTTGCCAGGACATCCGCAAGTTCCTTCAGCACTCTGGGATGTAATTTATCCGCCCGGTGCTTTCTCCGTCTTAAGGGAGCTGAGGGCTTCCTCACTCTCTGCTGTGATTTCCACTTCGCGTGCCTCTTCTCCCTGCTTAGCCCTCCCCTCCTGCCAGTGATGCCTCCCCTCTCCCCAGACCTGCCGATCGGTAAGGGTCCCCCCCTCCTCAGTATCTCTGTCTCCTCCCATGTATGATGTAGCACCCCCATTTCCCTTGGTGAAAACTGAGGTGAAGTACTCACTTAGTACCTCAGCCTGCTCCCCCGAGTCTTGTGCCCATCTCTCCCCTGATTTAATTCTGCTAATCTGCCCTTTCACCCTTCGTTTTTCCCCAATGTATCTAAAGAACCCCTTATTCCCTCTCCTAATTTCCCTGGCCAGGTTCTGCTCCTTCCTTGCCATAGCCGCCCTCACCACCCTAGTGGCCCTTCTAGCCATCTGCTCGTACTTCCCTCGATCCCTTTCACTTCTTGAGCACTTGAATTGCTTATAGGCTGCCTTCTTTCCCTCAAGACCCCTCCTGGACCTCCCTGGTCCACCAGCAGGGTTTTTGGGCCCTACCGCATTTTCGTCTTACTCTTGCACAGGTGCTGGTAGCATACTGCACACCTCTCCTGATGATTTCCCACCTACTATCAGCGTCTATGTCTGACCCAGTCCCATCCAAATGCTCCTTAAGGATCCTTTCCATTTCCTTAAAATCCGCCCCCCTGAAGTTGATTACTTCCGTCTTTGTGCAGCCTTCTACCCCTCCTAGGTCCAGGCAGAACCAGACCATGGCATGGTCACTCCCCGCCAATGGGTCCCTTACTTCCAGGTCCCCAATCTGGTCACTGTCTACCAGGACCACATCCAGTACCCGTGCCTCCCTGGTCGGTTCCCTCACCTGCTGAGTTAGGAACGCGTCTTGAAAGACATCCAACAATCTCTGTTCCCTGGTCACAGAGGATGTCATAGTCTCCCAGTCTGTTCCTGGCATGTTTAAGTCACCCAACACCACCACCGTTCCTCTGCCCAGTCTGCAGTGTCTCCCAACATCTGCCACCAGACTGTCCTCCAGCTCCTCCGCCAGGGCAGGGGGTCTATACACTGCTCCTATTTTTACTCTCTTGCCCCCCTTGTTGTCAGAGGTGACCCAAATCGCCTCCACGGTTCCCTCGCCTCCTCTACTCCCCTATGCCAATGCATTTTTGACTATCATTGCTCCCCTCCTCCCTTCCCTCCCCCTGTCCTTCCTGAACATAGTGTAACCCTCCAGGTTCAGGTCCCAGTCATGTCCTGCAGTGGCCCAAGTCTCAGTGACGTTGCCACATCCACTGCTCCCTCAGTTAGCATCGCCTGGAGCTCAGGCATTTTATTGCCTAAGCTCCTGGCATTTAGCAGGACTACCTTCCACCCTTTCCCTATAGTTCCATTTCCCCTGCTCGTGTTCCCATGGGGATTCTGTTTTCCCCTGGTTTGCACTTTGCCAGTCGGCCTTTTCCTGCACTCCTCCAGCTCCCCATTGGGGTGGAGACAGAGTCCCTTCTTTATCGGCACCCCCTTGACAGCCTTTTCTCCCATCCCTCCCCCTTCACAAGTTTAAACCCCACTTTTCACCAATGAACCCCTCTATTTTCAACTTAAGGATTCCCCTCCCCTCCAAATTGAGATGGAGTCTATCTCTAGCATACAGCTCCTTATCCTCCCAGGTCTCCCCCAATCCCCCATCAACCCATACCCTCTGGCCTCACACCACTCCCTGAGCCACTGGTTTATCTTCCTTTTGTGTTCCCCACTAGCCCTTGGCACCGGCAGGATTTCTGAGAAGGAAACTGTGCATCCTATGTCATGACAGACCCTGGCAAGCTCCCTGAATCTTGCCTGTATCTCTAGCTCGCTATTTCCCTCAATGTCATTTGTACCCAGGTGGACCAGTATGTCCGGAGACCCCACAATCCTTTGCCAGCTGATATACCTCGTGCTTAGCCCTGTGCACGTAAGTCCAGGGAAGCATCTTGTTCTAACTGGCCAGGCTTCTCCCTTCCTATCCCATTTGATACCCCTGATCATAGAATCCCCCAACAGGAGCACTCTGACCACTCCTTTTCCTCCATTTCCCCCCTTCCATGTCCCTCATCCTTTCTACCGGCCCCTCCACCCAGCCGGCTCCTTGTTCCTCCCCCTATCTGGGTGCCACATGCCACCCCCTCCTTATTTACCATGGCCACCCCCTTCCCTCCAATCCTATGCCTCTCCTCCTCCTGAGTATCCTTCTGTACCTTGCTAATTCCCCCCTCACTGCTCGCGACTGGTCCTTCTCTCCCATCTGCTAAACTAGCCTGGCTCGTCCTCCCTTCCTTCCTGTCTCCATTTAGTTCCTCCTTGCTCGTCGTGCTCCCCTGGCCTAAACCCTCAGCTCCCTTTACTGAATCCTCCTTGTACTTCTGGTCCTTCTCCTTTACCTTTCCTCCCAACTGGTCCTTCTCCTTGCGCTTTCCTCCCTCTTCCCCCTTCCCCTCCTGCTCTGATTCACTGCTCCCCCCATTTTCCTGCATTCCAGGTCCCCCGTTCTTCCTGCTATCTGGCCCCTGTCTCCTGCCCCCAGTCCCTTTCCGTCTCTACAACCACCCCTGTCGTGGCTACATCACCCCTCATCCTCGAGCAGAAGAGATTTGAAGCAGTTACTGAGGTAGGTCTGATCCACCTCCCCGCCTTGCTTCCTTCTGTCCAGCCCTGGCCATCTGCCTACTTCCCTGAGAATGTTGTCCCTCCGTCCCTCCTTTGTGAGGGTCCCCAGTTACCTGCCTGCTTCCTTGGTAGTGTCCTTTTGGATGCTCTCTGCCAGGGTCCCTATGTGACCCCTGAGTATTCTCCTGCACTCCTTTCCCTGTGCCTCCGCCACCAGTGCTTGGTGCAACCCCGTGGGAGATCCCCAGCCCCCTTCCCCAATCATACCGCCCCCCTTCCCCCAGCTGTCTCCTAATCCCCGCAACCTCCTCCCTAAGCTGTGCCAGCTGGTAGCACACTGGGCAACCACCGAACTTCCAAGCCCAGTCCAGTATCATGGCTGCTCCACACCCTGTGCACCCCACCACCCTCCCAAAGATGCCGGCCCCAGTGACGTGTGGTTCCATCCCCTTCCAAATAGGTTTCCTTGGGTGAGCCACCAGGTTCTCCCTAGTCCAAGATACACCCTACTGCCTAATCAGGTCACCCACTAATCTTAGAGACAGTCCTGTACACCAGTAACCCTGTTACTAGGTGCAGTACAACACATTAAACTTATAAGGGAAATGAACAACCCCTAAGCTCCTCTCTTTCCCAGCCTTTAAATCCAACCCCAGTGGCTAGAACTACATGAGCTGCACCCAGCCTTTTCCTCCAATTGCAGGCAGGTGTTCCCCATAAATTAGCAGAATTCTGGGGAGGGAGGGCGGGTCTTGGGCAGACACCTGACTCGAGAGAGAGTGTATCAGCCCTGTGTCTCCTCCAAGCCCAGCAGCCAAAGAACCAGGCCCAAGCAAATCCCACCAAATAGGTTTTAATTCAGAAGAAATAGGCCTCCACCAGCGCAGCCTGTTACACAGTGAAACATCCACAAAATGAGCCCACTTACAGCCACCAAACCAGTTTTCAGACTTCCAGCAGCCCCAAAACAATACCTTGCTAGCCCCTTAGAAGTAAGAAAAAAAAGAACTAACCTTCTACCAAGTAAAATCCACAAGAACCCTGTGAAAAGAACAAGCAGCAGCTACTGTCCTGGAACACAACTGATCCTGTCCTTCCAGTTCTTTCTGAAGAGCAAAGCAGCTGACACCTCAAACCTGATTCAGCTCTGCCTCCAGTCAATTGGCTGAGTGAGACCTGGCCAGACCATTAACACCTTCCCTACTATACACTAACCTTTGCAGCTAGTGGAGTCAGCAAAAGAAATCAAAATTCAACTCAAAGCCCTAAAAATATGTTTGCTGCCAAAGAAACAGGTCTCCAGTTTAATCAGCTTCACTAACAACACATCAAAATAGGCTTGAAATTAACAGATATAGGTCTCAATTCAAATAACCATCTCCAAGCAAATCCCACCAAATAGGTTTTAAATCAGAAGAAATAGGCCTCCACCAGTGCAGCCTGTTACACAGTGAAACATCCACAAAATGAGCCCACTTACAGCCACCAAACCAGTTTTCAGACTTCCAGCAGCCCCCAAAACAATACCCTGCTAGCCCCTTAGAAGTAAGAAAGAAAAGAACTAACCTTCTACCAAGTAAAATCCACAAGAACCATGTGAAAACAACAAGCAGCAGCTACTGTCCTGGAACACAACTGATCCTGTCTCCTTCCAGTTCTTTCTATTCTGGGACCTCTTCTTTTCTCGCTGTTTATCAATAACATAGACAAGGTTTTTTTTTTTTTTTTCATACTCATCTATTTTTTGTGCAGATGATCTTGTACTCTATTCAAGCTCTGATACGGTCGCCAGCATAAATGCATCCCTTTCCTCAGATTTCACGAATGTCCGAAATTGGCTTTCCGTGCATAAGCTTGTACTTAATGCTAAGATAACCAAAGCAGTGCTACTTGGATCTGCCCCTAAACTTCGGACATGTCAAACTCCCCTGCTTGTGCAAGACCGCAGTGGCGCACAAATAGAAAGCGATACATCTTGTGTAAGTACCTGGGAATTCGTCTGGATCAATCCCAGAACTTCACCCTACATATACAATCCACCTGCAAGGCAGTGAATGCTAAACTGGGGGTTGCTTCATGGCATAAATTTAGTGCCTGAGACTTGATTAGTGGCCTTCGCTAATCAAAGTAAAAAATTATTAGCAATTGGCCGAGGTTGATTAGCAATTACCAAAAATTGATATTTTTGTTCAAAACCTCATAAAAATGTACTTATCTTGCTCTATATTTATAAACTTCACATTTACACAAGTTTCTGAGGCTGTTACTGTTTTATTTAGCCATTTGCAGAAACATACAGCAAAATGACCAGCAGCACATAAATTTTAAGAGCCGAGATAGGATGTCTGCCAAAGCAGACCGTGAATTCGTGAGCGTGAGTCATGACAAATTAAACATAAACCCCTGCCCCAGCATAACTGGAACTGTGATTGACCACACAGTAACCGCCTGGGACTGTGATTGACCACACAGTTACCAACAAGGATTGGGTGCAATCTGTTTTGCTACTCTTCTCCACCGGGCATGTAACCGGTAATTCTGGCCTGTTTTTGTGGGGGGGAGGGTCCTGGGGGTGGTCCACCATCCTCAGCTGCCAAATCACCAGGACGTCTTGGTTTAGCACTAAAAAATATGTCTACAGCCCTGTCTGTGTTGAATTCAGCTGGAGGGGGGCCCTGCTTTTTAATGCAAATCAATGTTTCTGCAGTATCCTCTGCTAGATGTGCTCTCTCCAGTCAGTTTTTACATTGTTCATAGTTGAAAAGCACCTTTCTGCAGTTGAATTGGACACAGGAAATACTCTCAACACTTTGACAAGCTTCAGCAGATTTGGATAAGAATTTTGGAAATCACATGCCAGCTTTGACCAGATAGCAGAGGCAGAAAGATTGATGAAAACTGGTTTGAGCAAAAATCTTAAACTCTTTGCCATTCTGCAAGTAGCAGAGTGCTGTCACACTCAGGCTGCAGAAGTGCTGAAAAGTGGTCAGCTACTGCAGTAAATGTCACTGTTACCATACAGCTCCAGTTCCTTTCTGTCTGCAGCTGCTGGCCAAAGTCCAGCATCTAGCACTTTTGCACGGTTATAGAGATTACTTTCATCAGTCAAACTGAACTTTTGTTCACAACTGTTCTCAGTGTTTGTAATGTATTTCTTAGTTTGCTGTTTAAAAGTTTTAACAACTTGGCCACTAAAATGTGTTAATTTCACACCCTTGTATGTGACTTAAGCACATGCTCCTGAAAGAACATCAGATCCATTTTTTAAGAGAATGCCAAGTTCACTGCCACCTATGGGACCACTCTGCTTGGCATGGTCAGGAGTGTTTCTTAAAGTTTCAGCAGAGCTAAGTAGCTGTTGCATTTCAGCTACATCTTTTTGAAGTGCTAGTGAGAACCTGGCAAGTGGCTGAAGCAGCTGTTCAGAATACAAAAGGTGTGCCACCATTTGGAATTTTGTCATAATTTGCTACACTCCCTTGACTTTGGCCTGGTCATGAGTTGGGTCTGCCGCCATAGTTTCTAAATGGGCACAAATTACAGGGAATGATTTGATAACAGCACGGGTGGCAAGAAGTTTATGCTACACTCAATGTGTGCCATGGGTCTTCTTGGGCTTTTCAACTGACATCTCCATGGCCTGGGCAAGGGATCATAACTCTCTGAGTCTCTTAGGACTTTTCTGATAGAGATAAAACAGTTGGGTCAGAAAGTTTGAAACATTGTTGAAATAGGTGTTATCCAAAGCGTCTTTTAAGGCCAGTTATAATCTGTGTGAGAAACAATGAACACCAACTAACCATTGTACGCTTTCCCTTAAAAGAGCAGCAAGACCCCGTCTTACACCCATGTTGACAGATGCCCCATCAGCCCTAAACCCAGCCATGTTTTTTTATATTAAGGCCACACACTTTAAAAATGTGTAAAAGGAGATTTTTCAATCCCTGACTTGTGCTATCTGATACAGCTTTCATTCGTAAAAACGTAGTCTCCACTTGACCGTTGATGGGATTTGCGTAAATTATGTTAAACCAATTCCTTTTCAATTACACCACTGTCAGTACTACCGTCCATAAGCACTGAAAAATAATTTGCATTTTTGACCATTGCCAGAAGGTTTTCTTCTAGTTGCTTGCCAATACACATTGTGAGTTCTTTCCTACTAACAGCATTAATGTATTTATTTCCCCAAATGTTCTCCAAGGCACTTCTCTTGTTTTGCTATCGCTTCAAACTTTTTAATAGGGATGTCCTCTTTGGCAATCATATACAGGATCTCCATCAGACTGCCTAGAATCGTTGTATGCTGTTCCTCTGCATTACTGAAAGCTCCCCTGCAAATACATTTAAATAAGTTTTAAGTCTCGGTCCAGACCCCTAACACACACACCCCCTTTTAAACTTACCAATTGTGGTATGACGATATATATCAAGTGGTGACCTTGTTCTACCAAATTTGAAAATGTTAACAGCTTTTTGTGCTGCTCTATCAGAAGATGTTTCTGGATAGTGTCAACTTTTAGCTGGGGGCCTGTAATCCTTGCAGTTAATGCCTCACTGAAGTTTCTCAACCCACGTAGCTCATCTCTGTACTCGCAGCACAATTTGCAGCTAACACACACGGCACAGTCTCCCTCACACACTGCACAGTCTGTAGCCATTTTTTTTCTGGGTCACATTTTTGGTGCCATCCTTCTTCAGTTGCTAATTTAACTCCAGCCATGTCTGACTGCAGTTAAAAGTTTGAAGTTAGCAAAACAAGAGTCTGTCAAGCTGTGAATTTAATACATCAAGTTACTTTAATCTGACTACTTTCCCTGTTTTAAAAAAAAAAAAAAAATTGGCAGCTGCATATTGGCTGTGACCCCCCTCCCCCAAAATGTCCCCATCTCTACGGGCAGGGCACACACTTAAAGTTTCAGAGCTGTGAACACAACACTTCCCCCAAAGTTCATTGCTGCAAGAAAGCAAGCAGCAGGGCATTATGTTTAACTTGTCTCTGATCTCTGCCATCGGCAGGGCTCACACTTTGGTTTCAGAGCCTGCTGTTACAGAACACTTCTCCTTACAGCAGGAAAGCTGTCAGCAGTTTAATTACTTGTCCTCTCTCTGCCATAGGCAGGGCACACATCACTTCCCCAGAAGTTCACTGCTGCAGGAAAGCTGGCAGCAGGGCATAGTCTTACTTGTCCCCAATCTCTGCCATAGGCAGGGCACACTTAAAGTTTCAGAGCTGTGAACTGAACACTTCCAAAAGTTCACTGCTGTAGCAATTAGCTCTTAGCTGGCAGCAGGGCTGGTGTCTTAATTTTTTAATGCCCCCTCAGGTCTGATGGGCAGGGCAGCACACAAGAGTACAACTTCCCCAATGCAGAACAGAGCAGGTTTATTTTTTTTGTCCCCTTATCAAGTCTAAAAGCTGGCCCGGTGGCGCTGAGGGTTGAGGTGCTGGATGCCACACCTCGCGCCACGCTGGTGACCTGGGTTCAGGAATGAGCCCGGGCCACTAGGGGTCGGCGGCGGGGGGGAATTCGAGCATCCATAGGACTGCTCTCTCTTCCCGGGGAGGGTTGTGGGGAAGCGATCGCTCCTGGAGCAGCCTCTGGTGGTGATCGGAGGCGCCCAGTGTGGCGCGCAGCGGATGCGAGGGGCGGAGTTGCGGCATAGAGTTTCCTTGTCAGCTGCACTCCGAGGGAAAATAAGCCTACATAATGAAGAAAAAAAACACTCCTGGGGATAGATGAAGGCACCTTGGCCTCCTAAGCCCACACTCCCAACCCCGGACTGCCTCCTCTCAAACCGGGCTACTCGTGTACCCAATGCTTTTCCCTGGGCGGATAGGGCGACCCTACTTTTGGAGGGTATAGACCTGGAGGTGATGCTGTGGCACATGAGAAGGAGGGGAGCAATAGTCACGAGGGGGAGGTAGAGGCTGGGAGCCCCGAGGATGCCGGAAGGAGTTCTCCAGGCAAGTGGAGATAAACAAAGTCAAAAAAAAAAAATAAAAGCTGCAGGGCAGGCACAGATGCAGTTTTTTTACTGCTTTGTTTCCGTCTTCCCTGAGAACTCTGGAAAAAGCAGGGCACAATTCTTAATCATCACTGCTGCAAAAAAGGGCTGGCTGGGCACAAAAAAAGCTGGCAGGGAGGGCAGATGATCACTCATTGTCCCCTTCATCTTTGCCAAAAGCAGGGTACATTTTACTTAAATGTAATGTCAGAAGTTTTTATTTTGTTTCCTCTCCTTCATAATAGTCTCTGGAGTAAACCAGGGCACAGTTCTTCTTGATCTGTTCCCATTTGCTTATCATTGCTGCAGTAAGGGCTGGGCGCATTTTAAAACTGGGCATGGCTAAGGTTTAACCACTGGTTGCCCCTTTATCTCTGCCAAAAGCAGGCAGGCACAATAGTCCTCAGAACTCTCTGGAAAATTAAAACCAGGGCACAATATTTGTTTTCTGTTACCAAAGTTTGCAGGAGCACAGTTATATTTTCTCCCATCAGATCAGTCACTGGCATACGATTGGGCTGGGCACAAAAATAAGACTGTTTACACACTGTTCCCTGAGTCTCTGCCAAGCAGTAGTTCACATTTACTTTGCTTCCTCTTCCATTCCTCTCTGTTAATTTTTGCCCACGACTCTGTGCATGCCTTGCCCTCCCATTCAGTTCACTCCTCCAGGCTCCCCGGACAAAAATAGAAAAGTTGTACCTGTTTTTTTTTTGTTTTGTTTTTTTTGTAGAGACTCCCCTGATTGTCTGCTCAGCTCTGCATGCTGCTTCTGCTACATAGCCGGGTATCTGTGTCACGCCTGCTTGCCCTGCCGCAATGCTTTGCACGGCTCTCTGGTGTCCTGTTCTCTCTCGCATCGTCTCAGCCTCCTTGGCTCCCGTGCTCCAGTGTGACTCCTCCCTGCAAGACAATTACAAAAAATGATTACTGGACACCACCAAGAAGCAAAAAAAATAATATAATTAAAAAAAAAATTCAGAATGATTAGCAGTGACTGCTAATCATTCCAAAATTGACTCACCTTTTCCCAGTCTTGGGCCGCAAATTGCAATGCGAACCCGCTTATTTTATGCCTTGCGCTTACAAGTCCAGTTTCATGCTGACTCCCTCTGCTAAACGTGCTATTGCCAGAGGCATATTACTCCCTGCCTTCACCTACGGCACGCAGACCTTTGCTGCTGCACACAGAACCATCCTTCATAAGTAGGATGCCACTTAAAACAATATCTGTCGATACACTTCCTCGTCACCACGACTTTACCACCACTGCCAACTGTACAGGGACATGGGTTAGTTATCCTCCTCAGCTTGCCATCAATACTCTCTTGGCTCACTGATTGACTCTATACTCAGAAACCAGACCCCTTCAGCGTTCACAATATCGCTGGTACCTCAGATCTCCTCTTATGGACTGCGCTCGGTAGATAAATCCCTGCTGAATGTACCTAGATGTAAAACAGCAAAAGGTTCTGTTGTCTTCAATCACTCTGCTCCTAAGCTCTGGAACTCTCTCCCCTCAAGTACTTTGAATATCAGGATCCCATGGCAGCCTCAAAAAGGAGCTGTGCTACATCTATCTCTTGCTGCTCTTTGCACTTGTTTTAATTCTCCTTAATCCACTCACCTGCCAGATGCTTCCTTGCCTAACTTTCACATCCCTACCTCATAGTGCTTCTTACCCTTACTATCTCCATGAGGGCTAATCTACCCTCACCTCGCACACCTGAATCTTGTCTCGGAGGCCGTGATAATGCATCCTGCCCAGGAAGGAATTTGCCCTTGCCTTGTTTCACTGCCTATTTGAACCTTCATTGTTGTGACTGTGACTGATTTGACCGATTTCTTTGCTGTTATGTTGTGTTATCTCCTCCTTGACTGTGTGGGTTTTTATCCCCAAAATTCTACGTGAATTTCATTGATTCTTATTGTCCTGGCTGCACGTATTCATTACTACTGACTGTTTTGACCTATGCTATTGTAATTTCACTGTACTCATGCTATGTACCTGTCTTTGATTGTTGTACTCTCCTGAGTCGTGCCTGAAAATAGTCATTTCATGGCTAGTGCACCTACCCAGTTAACAAAAACTAAATAAAATGAATAAATGTCTTACTGTCCTGCAGGGCCGCCTTACTCAGGGTACTGAGATTCATCCTTCCTCGGTGCTCTGGTACTGCATGGGAATTGTTCCGTGATGATGCTGAATGGAGGGAGACGCCCTCGAAAAGAACAGAGCAGTTACTTACTATAACTGTAGATCCTCGAGAGAATCTCTTTGATTGAGCCACAGCGTATCCTCCCTCCATACTCTGTTTCAAAGGTGATTTCTGCTTGTCCTGCCTGCTCTCAAACACAGATTCTCCTCTTACGCTGGATTACGGCATGATGATGTTCAGGCTTCCATATCCTCTCCTGTGTGCCTGGGTTGGTCCTGCTTGCTTTTGTTCCTGCCTCTCTGATGATCCTCCAAGCTTGTCTCCGGAGGGGAACTGTGGCATGACGGGACTGCTCACATTTTATAGGTGGCAGTGATTCACATCATTGTGGGCGGCATAGCTAGCAAACGTTTCCAGGTGGTCCTGACGCTGATGGCTTAGAGTTCCATGATGTGGCTTAATGGAGGTGATTCTCTTCGAGATCTGTTTTGGCAGTAAGTATCTGCTCTTTTTATAAGCTGCCATCCTTGGAAGGGCTTTTAAAATAAACTTTTCTTATTTGCTACTTCAGGTCCTGGACTGCTGGAGTTCTAGCCCTTAACTCATTACCTCCTGGGCAGCCATTTTATGTCCGGTAAACGATGGATAGTTCGGACTTAATATGGAGCCATTGGAGGTAATGAAGGGTTTGGGTGGCAAAAAAAGACTGGTGTTTTAAAGGAAACTTTTATATCCTGTTTACATTTTTTAATCTAATTCTGAATTTAGGCATATGTGAAGTGTTTTATTTATGTTTTTCATATATTTCTAATATTCTAGTGTTTATTGTTTGTGTGTTTGTTTTGAAATAATCCTGTTTTCTCTTTATTTAGGGTCTCTTGTTAATGTTGCTTGTTTTTTTTCCTGCCCAGTACTCATTTTTTTATTACTTAGCAGTTGTGGAACCCGGTCACGTAAGTTGCGGTGAAGACTACAATGAAACGAAATTACCGCAGACAAGTACTGTGGTAGAACGGGGCTTAACCCTTCCAATTGTATAATTTCCAATGGTAAGCAGAATCAGAGTTTTTCCAGCTCAGAGTTCAGAGAACAAAATCCTGCTGAAAATGAAAGTGGAAAAGTTTCCTGCAATTAAATGCAGTGGAAAGATTCTAATGTGCCAGTTGGGGAAAGGCTCCTTCCCAGGTACCTTTCTCATTCAAAAGAAAAATTGGGAATGATGCCCAACTCTAGACCTAAGGTTCATGGGAAAGGAAAATTTCAGAATAGTGAACACTGCAGACATTGATGCCATTCCTGCAGAAAGATTTGCTGGGGTCGTTGGATTTGAAAGATGCCCATTTCTTTCATATCTGATGAAACCCTGCCACAAAAAGTATCTGAGATTCAGTGTGGGACATGCTCAGTAACAGTTCAGAGTGATGCCCTGTAACCTGACTACAGCACCCAGAGTGTTCAGAGTGCTTGTGAGTAGTGGCATCACATCTGCGCAGGCAGGAAATAGTGGTGTTTCCCTAACAGGATGACTGGCTAGCGTGTGGGACACAGGAGAAAGCAGTGAACTCGATTTAAAGAGTAAAGAGCACACTGTAAAGCTTGGACTTCCTGCCTGACCTAAATTTAGAAAAGTCACACTTGGAACCCAGACAAGTGCTAGAGTTCATAGATGCAGAACTGAGACAGAAATGGGAAGAGCATAAGTTTCTTTACAGAGGGTAGACACTCTAACTTATTTTGCAAACACATTACAGGCAGGTTGGATTTCTGAGACTGTTAGGCCACATGGCATGTACCACAGCAGTGGTGCCATGGGCAAGTCTGCAAATAAGAGATGTCGGGTACTACCTTGGAGGGTACTGGCATCAGAAAAGTGCACCACTGCATCAGCAAGCACCAGTATCACACAATCTGACACAAGCACTGGAGTTGCGAAAAGAGTTGTGCAGTCTCAGAGAGGGTATTCCTTTCCTTCAGTGCTTTCCTGCAAGGATCTTGACCACAGATGCATCCCTCTTGGGACTGTGGCATCTGGAGTTGAATGGGGTATAAAAAAAGCCAAAGAGAGAATGGAACTCATAAACATGTTGGAACTCAGGGCTGCATTCCTGTACATAATGTCATTTTCCTGCTTGTTACATCACCAGCCTTGATGAAGACGCACAGTACAAATAGACAGTGTTTCATAAACAAACAGGGATATACCAGATTATCAAAACTCTTTACAGAGTTGATGGAGATACAGAACCTGGCATACACACCAGATGTTGATTGGACCATCCCAGCAGCTGTTTCAACCAGGAGCCTAGACATCCTGGATTCCCTACAAGGGGCGGGCCTCAGACAGCTGGTGATCGATTCCACCAGAGACAGGACAATTCTAGACCTAATACTGACCAATGGGGACAGAATCACAGACATCCAAGTGGAAGGTCAGCTGGGATCCAGCGACCACCACATAGTGTCGTTTAGCGTGGGGACAGAGACACAGTCTAGTTACACTAAGGCAGAGCTCTTGGATTTTAGGAGGGTGGATTTTGCTAAAATGGGGAGGTGTATCAAAGAGGTCCTGGTGAGGAGGGAGCTAGGAGGGGGAGTTGAGGAGCAGTGGGAACACCTGAAGAGAGACATAGAGGAGGTGATGAACCAGTGCATCAATATGGTAAATAAGGGCAAGAGAAGGAGGAAACCACTATGGTTCTCGAGAGGTGGCAGACAAGGTAAGGGCTAAAAGAGTGGGTTTCAGGAACTATAAGGAGACTGAAAGGGAGGAAGACGGAGGTGTACCTAAAGAATTTAAGGGAAGCGGGAAGGCTGTAAGGGGTGCAAAGGCACAGACCAAGGAAAGATTAGCGCAGATGGTGAAGAACGGGGATGACATTTAGGTACATCAGCAAAAGAAGGAAAACTGGGAGGGTGGGTTGTTGCAAGGCTCAGAGTAGATACAGTGAAGTGTAAGGAGTGAGACCTGGAAAAGGTGGAAATACTGAACAAATACTTCTGTTCAGTATTCACTGAGGAGGGGGAAGGTCAGGGACCACAGCTGGGTAACAGACACGAAGGGCGGAGGGGGACAAGTCCGTTCACATAGGGGAGAGTCCTGGAGGAGCTCACAAGACTAAAGGTGGACAAAGTAATGGGGCCAGATGGCATACACCCGAGAATATTAAGGGAGCTGCGAAGGAGCTAGTAGAGCCTGGCAGCCATGTTCACAGAGTCACTCAGCACAGGAGTGGTTCCAGAGGACTGGAAGAGGGTACATGTAGTCTCTCTACACAAAAGTGGTAGTAGAGAAGAGGCAGGGAACTATAGGCCAGTCAGCCTCACCTCAGTAGTAGAGAAGATCATGGAGGCACTGCTTAAAGAAAGAATAGTGGCACACTTGGAATCCATCAGTGCCCAGGATCCGAGACCACATGGATTCATAGCAGGAAGGTCGTGTCAGACGAATCTGATGTTTTTAGATTGGGTGAAGAAGGAAGTAAATCAGGAGGGGGGGGGCGGTGGACATCGCCTACTTCAATTTCAGCAAGACCTTCAACACCGTCCCACATAAAAGGCTGGTTAATAAGATGGGTAGTCTGGGCATGGGGCACAAGGTGGTAAACACGGGTTAGAAACTGGCTGACAGGAGGCAGAGGGTGATGGTAAGTGGTATCCAATCCGGGGAGAGGGGGGTGACCAGCGGGGTACCTCAGGGATCAGTCCTTGGGCCAGTCTTGTTTAACGTTTTCATTGGTGACATTGTGGAAGGGCTGGAGGGAAAGGTCTGCCTGTTTGCAGATGACACCAAGATCTACAACAGGGTGGATACACCAGACGGGGTGGAGAAAATGAGGAAGGACCTGGGAAAGCTTGAAAAATGATCTGAGGTGTGGCAACTGAGGTTCAGTTCAAAGAAGTGCAGCCTGGGTCGAGGGAACCCGATTGGGGGTTGGGGGTGCTGACAATCACCAAGGAAGAAAGGGACTTGGGGGTTATCATTTCAGATGACCTAAAGGTTCTAAGCAGAGTACAAAGACGACAGGGAGGGCCAGTGGCATGCTGGGGTGCATAGGCAGAGGTAGCACTAGCAGAAGGTGGGAGGTGGTGCTGCCATTGTGTAAAACACTTTTGAGGCTGCACCTGGAGTACTGTGTGCAATTCTGGAGGCCGCACCTTCGTAAGGACATCGACAGGGTGGAGGCGGTCCAGAGAAGGATGACAAAGATGGTACAGGGGTTTGCACCAGAAAACACATGAGGAGAAATTAAAAGACCTCAGTATGTACTCACTGGAGGAGGAGAGGAAGGATTGGGGTGACATGATAGAAACATTCAAATACCTTAAGGGTATAAACAAGGTGCAAGGGGAGACATCTTTCAATATAGGAGGAGTACAAGAACAAGGGGGCATGATATATATGCACAGTGTATATGCTGCCGTTGGAAGACATTATAAGGCAGTATGGGCTGAGTTTTCACTGCTATGCAGATGATACTCAGCTCTACCTGTCCTTTGAACCCGAACAGAGTGATGCTGTCTCGGTATTTAACAACTGCCTTGCCGAAATTCAGGACTGGATGAGTGCTAACTGGTTGAAACTAAATCCAGACAAGACTGAGGTGTTGGTGGTGGACCCTGGTCGCTGGGTAGAGAATTTGACTCCTGGGCAACCATCTGGTTTGGTGCTGGGAGGTGACCAGTTGAGACCTTCTGAAAGGGTGTGTAATCTGGGGGTTGTACTCGACAACGAGCTGATGCTTAAAGCACAGGTGTCGGCTGTTGTCAAGTCCTCATTTTTCCATCTGAGGAACATCACCCGGATAAAGCACCTTGTTCCGCCCAATGATCTTCTTGTGCTGGTTCACGTCTTTGAGTCCTCTCGTCTTGACTACTGCAATGCTCTATTCCTAGGGTTACTGGGGGTGGACCTCCATCGCCTGCAATTGGTGCAGAATGCAGCAGCCAGGCTGTTGACAGGGCAATCAAGATCTTGCCATGTCACGCCTGTGCTGCGCGAACTGCATTGGCTGCCGGTGCGATGGAGGATCATTTCAAGGTCGCATTGCTGACCTATAAGACCCTACAGGGACTGGGCTACTTGCAAGACCTCCTAAGGCCTTACCGCACCCTCTGCCCTCTCCACTCTGCTGACGAGGGATTGCTAGAGGTTCCCAGGGTCCGTTTACAGACATCCAGTGCTAGGGCTTTTACTTTGCGGCCCCGACCCTGTGGAACTCTCTACCTCGTCGGATTAGGAATTGCCTGTCCACTGATACATTTAAATCTGCCTTGAAAACGTATTTATTTAATTTAGCATTTGGGGGGATATTTAGTTTTATGTATGCTGTCTTTTAAATTTGTGTATTTTAGCTGTGTGTTGGTTTGCATTTCTAAATGTGCTTTGATTTAAGAAAAGCGCACTAGAAATAAAATTTGATTTGATATGAAATTGGAAGGTGGCAGGTTGAGGGGAAATGTGAGGAAGTTTTTCTTTACGGAGAGGGTGGTGGACACATGGAATAGCCTGCCACAGGATGTGGTGGGAGCGAGCACAGCGGAGGGATTTAAACATGCCTGGGACAGGCATAAGGGAACATTAGAGGTGAGTAGGAGTGGTGAAAAGCCATTGACCAGGTAGGGTCAGAGGCCGCATACATGTGTAGGGATTACACGCAGACTGGATGGGCCTTGCAGTCCTTATCTGCCGACAATTTCTATTTTTCTATGCAAGCGTATATGCAGTACACCAGCAGGCAAGGGCTGTGTACTTGCAAATTAAGTGGGCAGGATAGGTCATGTTACCTATGAATGGTCTCTGAACCGAGTGCTGAATTCAGTGTTCTAGAGATGGAAAGTACCAGAGGTGGACTTGTTTGCCTTATGCCAGAACTGAATGCTCCCCCAGTTCTATTGCAGACTACCTTCAGCAGGAACAGCTCAGTGGGATGCCCTAACCTCTCCCATGGAGAGTCAAGTTCCTTTGTGCATTTCCTCCATGATCTGCAAGGCTTTGTTGAAATTGAGAAAGGAGTCGACAACAATGATTCGAATAGAACTGTACTGGGAAAGGCAGGCCTGGTACTCACTCCTGCTGAAAGTGTCACAGAGAATGCCCATAAATTTGCCACAGTGACAAGATTTTCTGACACTGTCTCAAGGCAGAGTGATTCACCCAGATCTCGGAACGCTTCATTTCATAGGTTTCAGAGGTTTTTCAGAGCAAAGAAGACTGAAGTCCATGAAGCTCGCTTCAATTTTATACACTATACTCCTGTTGTTTTTTTTTTTTTTAATATCAGGTGATTATCTAGTTTAGGTTTAAACTCAGTCATGCTTCTACTAGCCACTACCTGTGCTGGACGGCTGTTCCATATTTTAGCAACTCTAATGCTAAACCAATGCTTCCTTTTATTTGTTTGGAACCTCTCCCCTTTTATCTGCAGTGGGTGGGCTCTGGTGCAGTATCCCAGCTCCTTAGTAACAAGGCCAAGCTGATCCCACAGACCTTCATCATGTAGGGCCCTATAAACCAGGCACATAGCACCCCCCACCGTCTCCGAAACTCCAGGGAGAACATCCCTAGCTCCCCCAATCTCGCCTTATATTCCTTACCCCTCAGTCCCGGGATCAGTCGCGTAGCCATCCTCTGTATCCTTTCTGTTGCTTGGATCTGTGTTTTATAGCCCGGAGACCAGAACTGTGCGCAGTATTCCAAGGGAGGTCTAACCAGTGAGGTATACAATGGCATCAGTACCTCTCTATCCTTGCTCTTGATGTGTCTGGTAATGCAATGTAATGTGCTACCAGCCTCCTTTACCACCAGCTACTGTGTTGTTTGAAGTTGAGAGCATGTGTGATTCTGATTCCTAGATCTCTCTCATCAGAGATTACTTTCAAGATATTACCATTTAGCATGTAGGGTGCCTTGCTGTTATTTTCCCCAAAGTGCATAACAGTGCATTTTTCCATGTTAAAGGACTAGCTGTACTTCCTAGACCAATCCTCCATCTCACCTAAAGCCCCCTGTAATGAGACAGCATCTTCTGAGCAGTTTACTGCAAACATACAAAATTTGCCAGCAGCAAAATGCCATTTGGTCTTTCGAGTCTGCTCGATTTTGCAGCTAGCAGCCCTATTCTGCAGCTGCCCCTCCCTCCTCACTCCCCCATCCTCCTTCTTGCCCTGTCCCAGCCCCTTTTGAAGCAGCCCACTGTTTTACATGCTACCACATCTGCTGGTAATGTGTTCCACCCTGTCAGCCACTTCTGTAAAAAAAAAAAAAAAAAAGTCTCCTCATTCCCCTCTTGAACCTCCCCCCCCTCCCCCATCTCGTGTCATGGCCTCGAGTGTCCCTCCCTACCCTTACCGTGAATAGCCTCTCCATACCAGTCTTGTTTATCCCTGTCATGTACTTGAATGTCTCAGTCATATCCCCTCCGTCCCTCCTCTCCTTCTGCGAGTACATGTTTAACTCCTTTAGCCTACTCTCATACGGTAAGTCCCCCAGTCCCTGGATCATGTTAGTTGCTCTGTGCTGCACCCCTCCCAGTAATTTAATGTCCCTTTTCAGGTACAGGCACCAGTACTGCATGCAGTATTCGAGATGAGGTCTAACTAATGATCTATACAGTGGCAGAATCACCTCCCCCTTCCTCGACGTTATTCTCCTTGCAATGCAACCCAGCATTTTCTTGGCCCATTGCTGCTACCTTCCTACAATGTGCCGAGTTGTTCATTGATCCCATGATGACCACCCCCAGATCCTTCTCTGCAGTTTCCGCCAGCTGCACTCCCCCTAGTTGGTAGTTTCTTCTTGGATTTTTTGCCCCAAAATGCAGTACCTTACACTTTTTGGCATTGAACCTCAGCTGCCAAGTGTCTGACCAGGTCTCCAGCTTTTTCAGATCTTCCTGCAAACTCTGCCACCTCTCTGTCATCCACCACCGCCCCCATCTTGGTGTTGTTGGCAAACAGGCTGATCCTGCTCTTGATGCCCATGGAAATGTCTGCAATAAATATCCCAGATAACCAGGGCTCTAGATAAGATTTTTTGGGATGAGTACCTGTACTTCTTATTTTGAAAGTGAGGTGAGTAAAACGAAATTCAGATGTGTACAAATGTCTTGCTAGAGTGGACTGAGGAGTACATTTATTAAAAAAATGTATTTTTTTTTCCTAGATAAGAATTTCAGGTGCCAACAATGCTCCAAATAATGTTGGCAGATAGGAATTTACTCACCAGTTTTAAAATATAGCGAGTAAAACAAAAGTGGGATGCATACAAGTGCTGCAAATCTGGCAAAAACTGTTCCTTTTGAATCACCAGTTATGTTATGAAGCACTATTCTTTGGTGTGTGGAGTATTTACAAATGTTGAGTGAGTACTGGTACTCATTAAAAAAAAAATTCTGAAGAGTATTTCCTAAAATGAGGTGAGTAAAATAGGCCGGTACACACCTTATCTGGAGCCCTGCAAATAACACTGGTCCAAACACCAAGCCCTGTGGAACCCTGCTCGTTACTGCCCTTGGGGATGAACGTTCCCCTTCCACCACCACCCTCTGTTGCCTTCCCTGCAGCCAGTTTGTCACCCATCTCACCACTTTTGCTCCCGCCCCTGTGCCTTCCAAGTTTTATTCCAAGTCTCCCATGCGGCACCGAATCGAATGCCTTGCTGAGGTACAGGACATCCACTGCATGGCCCTTGTCCATCTAACTAGTTACCCAGTCATAGTAAGCTACCAGGTTGGTTTGGCAGGATCTCCCCAAGCTTCCGTTTCAGCACTTTCTTGCCTTCTTTATTTAGGTGGAGTTTATCCTAAGCGTATAGACTACTCTCCTGCAGCCCATTGAGCTCCAACAGGGACACCAGCCTCTCCTTCAGGATCGTTTCCATTCGCTTCCCCGCAATGGACGTGAGACTCACCGGTCTATAGTTCCCTGGTTCATCTTTGGGGCCGTTCTTACGCAGGGGAACCACGTGAGCCAATCTCCAATCCTTGGGAACGCATGCCGAATTCAGTGAGGCATTGAATAGACCTGCCAAGATCTCTCCTTCAGTACTCTGGAGTGAATGCCATCTGGCCCTGGTGCCTTGTCCACCCTCCGTGCTCTCAAGCCCTCCAGCACTCTTATCTTCTGTGATCACCCCATCCGTTACTCCCTCTCCAGCCTTTACTGCTTCTTCACCCCCCTTGCGTAGCACTCCTCCTATTTTCATAAATACCGAGCAGGAGTCATTGAGTGCTTCTGCCTTTTCTCCCCCTTCTCTACCCATCGCCCATCTTTCTTAATCCTTACTATCTGTTCTTTACAGCTCCTTTTCTCCCTGATGTACCTGAAGAAGCTCTTCTCTCCCTCCTTAATGTCTTGCGCCACCCTGAGCTCTTTGGTGACTTTTGCTGTTCTTAATGCCCTTGTCACCTCCTGCATGTACTCCTCCCAATCTTCCCCCTCCCTGATTTCCTAAAGGCCACCCTTTTTCTCCTCACCTTTTCCACAACCCCCCCTGCTCATCCAGCTTGGCCTTTTTGGCCTGGCCTTTTTACTCCGAGTCCTGCTACAGGAACTGGTAGCCTCTAGTATCCTCTTCTTAATGAGCTCCCATCTCTGGTCTGTGTCCGTACTAGGCTGGATCCTGGCCAGGTACCCACTCACTACCTCCCCCATCTTTGCAAAATCCACCCGCCTGAAATCCAGCATCTTTGTGTTGAATGCCCCCCTTTGCCCATAATCAACCTGAACCATACTGAGTGGTCACTCCCCGCTAATAGTTCATCCACCTTGATATCCCTCACAAACTCCCCATTTGTGAGCAGTAGGTTGAGGGTGTCTTTTCTCTCCCCCCGGTTGGTTCGCTGAGCACCTTTGTCAGGAAGCTTTCCTGAAAGGTATCCAGCAGTACGTGCTCTCTTTTATTGCTGATGGCTGGGGTTCCCCAGTCTGCCCCTGGCAGGTTGAAGTCCCGCACAACCACCACACTCCTCTTCCCACATTTTATTTAGTTTTTGTTTACCAGGTAGGTGCACTAGACATAGAAGTGACTATTTTCAGGCACGACCCGGGAGGTTACAGGATAAAAGTCAGAAGGAAAACGGCAAGTAACATTACAAAGTAATCAGGTGGGGTACACAGAGTACAAGGTAACTGGTACATAAGCATATAACATCAGTCAGATAAGGCATAAAATAGAATACAGGCAAAAATCACTTAGGTTACACAAATCAAGCATAAAACACAATTGAATTCCAAAAAGAGACTGTGCTGGGGCTCTTTCTAATCTGCCTCGCAAGTTCCCTGTCCAACTCCTCTGTCTGGGAGGGTGGCCTGTACACCAGTCCCATTCGGAGAGTCCTATTCCTGGAATCCTGGATTAGCAGCCATAATGACTCTGTTTCTTCCTCCTCCCTAACACACATTAGCCCTTCCCTCACGTATAATGCCACCCCCCTCCTGTTTTCCCTATCCCTGCGAAATATTCTGTACCCTGAGACCGCCAGGTCCCAGTCATGGTATTGGGTGGCCCATGTTTCCGTGATGGCTGCCATGTCCACCTTCCTCTCCACCATGAGAACTTGTAAGTCATTCCTTTTATCTTTCAGTTTTCTAGCAATTCATGGTGACCACTTTCCATCCCTTTACCGTCCCTCCCCCCTCCCTCTGCCTTCCACTTCTAGCATCCCCTCTGTTGCTTCTACCTAGTTCATCGCCCTTGTTCTGGGGGATAAGCTTGCTCTGCTTCCCATCTAGTGGCCACTGTATGCCTTCCGTCCACCTGCCACCCCCCCTCCTAGTTTAACCCTTACAGGGCCGCGGACTGATATATCCATCCAGAACTCCAGTATGTTGTAATTCTGTTGGCAGTCTAAGGGTTAAATATCCAGCTACCTCAATATACTCCCCAAGCTTCCGTTTCAGCACCTACTTGCCCTCTTCATTTAGGTGGAGTTTATCCTTGGCGTTTAGACTACTGTCCTCCCAGGTCTTTCCCCACGCTCTCACTAACCCGTACCCTTTGGTGTGACACCATTTGCCTAACCATTCATTTAAATCCCTTGAGCCTTTGTTTTCTAGCCATGCTTGCCTTAGGCACTGGTAATACTCTTTTACCTAATCTGGTATCATCTGCAAATTTTGATACCCAGACATCATCTTTACAAGACAATGTTGAGATGTAGATATTGAACAAGCACGGTCCCAGTACCGACCCCTGGGGTACTCCACTGGTCACCTCTGACCATTTTGAATAGGATCCCCTAATACAAGCCCTTTGTTTTCTGTTAGAAAGCCATAATGCTGTCCAGCAGGTTAGGTTCCCCTGAATTTTGTGCCCTGTAAGTGCATCCACAAGTTCCCCATGCGGGACCTGTTCAAACTCCTTAGAGAAGTCAAGAAAAATGACATCCACTGAGTCCCCATCATCAAGTGCCTTGCTAACTTTACCGTAAAACTCAAGAAGGTTCATCTGGCAGGAACGGCCCTTTGTGAAACCATGTTGTGTGAAGTCAGTGTCCCCTGCCTGATGCATATACTTGATTATATGCTCCTTGATGACGCTCTCCAAGACCTTTATTTGTGGTAAATAAGTGTGTTTTTGATGCTACTGTTTTGCTATTGTATACTGATGTAAAACAATCGTTATAGCTCTCGCCCATTTCACTGTTGTCTGTAACTAAGTTGCCTTCTTGGTTTTTAAGGGGTCCAGTAGTCTTGGATGCTCCCTGTTGTTATTAACATAGACGTAAAATGATTTGTAGTTGTCTTTTACTGTGCTTGCCAACCTGAGTTCGTAAGATTTCCTAGCTAGGTTTATGCATCTTTTAGATTCCTTAAGGTTTTTTTGTAGTAGTCCCAGCTGGCCTGATTCCCACTGGTTTTTGCCCTTACATAAGCCTTTTTTTTTCTTTTTTATACATTTCTTAACACTTTTTGACATCCATGGTGGTATTCTGTCTGTCCCATTTTATTTATTTTTGGTTGGTACATATACTTTAACTAAATTGATCATTTTGTTTTCTAATATGTTCCACATATGCTGTAATGTTTGATGTCCAGACACCTCCTCCCATTCCCAAGTTGATAACTCCTTCCTCATGCTCATAAAATCTGCCTTCTCATAATTATTAATCACAGTATTCCCGATGGTTTTACCCATATATCCTGCTAAAGCAAAATCAACCGTATTATGGTCGCGGGATCCTAATAGTGCAAGTACCCTGCATTCATGTATTTTATTAGGAATGTTGCTTAATACCAAGTCTAGTATATTATCCTTCCCCTGGTATTTTCCATTTGAAAGCATGGCTGTGGATACGCTAGTCTAAACCTTTCAAGCCAAGGCCTTGAAGGTTTTGAAAGTTGCAAGAAAGCCTGCAACCAGGAAACATGTATGTCCGAATGGAAAAGGTCAGTATTTGATGCGAGTCTCACTATATCACTGCAGTAACTGTGTATTTATCTGTGGGTTTGAACTACTTGGTACATTTACTGCCCTAGGGCCTAAAGCCGTCTACTATGAAACTTTGTTTTGCAGCTATTTCAGCTTTCAGATCAACAAAGAAAAAAATGGTTTGCAGTGCAGCTACTGTAGTACTCAGGAGATTCTTTTAAGTGTTTGAATCACTTGTGTTGGCCTATAGTGGATGGAACTAGTGTCCCCATGGGATCCCAACTTGGTTCTCTCAGTATTAACGAATCCTCTTTTGAGACAGTGTTGTCTGCAGAGCTCAAATATTTAACATGGAAAATGGTGTTTTAGTAGCCATTGTTTCTGCAGGAAGAGAAGGCGAGTTACAAGCACTCTGCACAGACCCTAATTTTGTGGTTCTCCCTAGGGGACAAAATGATACTTAGAACAAATGTAAAATTTCTACGAAAAGCGGGTTCTTCATTTCACATAAACCAGTCTCTTGCGTTGCCTGTGTTTTCCCTAAAAAGCTCACTTTACTGTAGTTGAGGAGAAACTGCACCATCTTGATGTGAAAAGGGCTTTGAGTGTCCACTTACAAAGGACCAAAAGGTCCATTACTGCCAGCACACTGGTGTGTTAGGTAAAGGTAAACCAGTAACTAAAAAGACAATCTCTTATTGGATTGTTTCTTTTATGCCATTCTGGTGTGAGAGGGCTGGCAAGGAGCCACCTAAGGGGAAATTCCACTAAAGCTACATCTGCCACTGTGACAGCATTAAGGAGTATACCCCTGCTATAGGTATGAAAGGCAGCTACCTGTTCTAAAGTACACACCTTCAGTTCCCATCACTGTCTGGACATAAAAGGTGAAGGGATGCCAGCTTTGGTACTTCTCTGCTTCTGAACCTTTGCCCTAAATAGGTTCTAGATGCAGTATCCCAAGGTATAACTTGGAGTCTGCACTTAATTTTGCTCAAAATGAAAGAATTACCATAGTACTGGTGTTTCTTCTAGAGGGTGTCTCTGTGAGTAGTGTAAAAGAGGTCTTAAAGAGTCACTGATGCATTGATAAGATCATTGAAACACAATATTTGGACAGAAAACGACTTATACTTCTCATTAGCTTTGTATTTCTTATCGCCATTGTTTATTACTGAGGTCTCATGCATGAAAACAGGATAGATCTTCTTCGAGGGTGTCTTTCATCAGGCTACACCCATGGAACTTTAAGACGGCAGGCACTAGGACCACACAGTTTTTTTCAAGCAGTCTGCCAGGGGCCACCCACAACAACATCAGATGTCGGCTCTCCCATATAAACGTGGGCAGCCCCTTCCTCCTCAGTTCTTTTACAGTGGTTAACCATTTTTCTTGAACCGTGCACAGAAACTACGCTGTTATAGTTGCCGATTTCAAGAGGCCTGTGAAATTCTTTTTATTTTTTATAATTTTCCTTAATTTCATGTTCTTTTTATTCATCGAAAATGTAGTTTTATTTCTTATCACATTTACATTCATAAAATACCTCAGAATGATCTTATGCACACAAGAAATCACATTTCTGGTATACTGCATTGTATTAAAGCAGCAGTGAAACGAACCAAGTTCTGAAATTAAACATTTTCACAAACTGTAGTGTCTGTCTTGGTTTTCGTTCTGATTGCAGTCTCTGGTTCTAGTTTTGTTTAAAACATGATATAAATAAAGTTTTAATTATAAACGTACAATTATTTCACGCGAATTAAGTAGCCGTTCGCCATGTGTGTTTACCTGCTTTCTTCACACATTGCTGCTGTATGTGCCAGCTATTGCTGTTTCGTGCACACTCCCGCATTGTCAGTTGAAAAAATAAAAGTTAAATTACATACTGAATGTATCTTTCCTGGCTGTTTAATGTACCCTCACTGCTGAACACAGTCATGAATGTAGTCGTCAAAAATTAAAAATAAAAATCATGCAGCACCCAGATGAATGGAGTTTGTAGTCATGGTTGTGTTTCTGTGAATTTCTTATTCTGGGTGTCTTAATTTAGCAGCACGGCGTAGTACTGCTGGTTGCCCGTTTCTTAGTCTCCTTCAGTTAGTCCTCTGCCAGCAACTGGGAACTTGGACTGACAAGCTGTCAGTCAGGTAGAGCAGGACATTATTCTTAGATTGCTGTACGATAATTTTGGGGGTTTAGTCATTGGCAGGAATCTCCACCTACGCTCAGAACAGCTATTCTGGAAATTTCTCTTGCTGGCTGTAAGTAACATCATTTTGTGCTTCTCTAACATAAACGCGCAACCAGTCATCCCTTACAGGCTGATCGGATGACTTGCTTACACAAGGATAAAGTGTTTTTCTAGTTAACTTATTAAGAAATGGAAGTGTTTGTAAGTTCGGGTTCCTTAGGTGGGGGGCAGATGAAGGGCCGCTGTAGTATATTTGCAATACGTTCTGTGAATGTGAAAATATTGTACTGTTATTTTTGAACACTGGTCAAAAAAAAGTATAAAACCAGAACCTTAGACAAGATATAATAAAGCTTTAACACGGGCATGTCGGTCACCATTCTCTGTAAGTACACATTCCAATATGAATGTGGACACGCACAGAGAGCAGAACAAAAACAAACCAATGCAGTATGTGTAACAAGAATTGCATTATGGTTATTGTGGCCACATGCAAAATAACCATAATTCACTCTGATTAAAGATGGCGATCCTGGCGAGAGTCTGTACTGATCAAGAGATTAGATAACCCTAAAAATAGAAAAAAATAAAAGTTTATAAAATCTAAAGTATTGCTGTTCAACATTATTTATTTGTCTAAACAACATTACAGGACAAATTGCAAATACACATTCTTTGCACTGCTGCTTTAAGCAGTGTTATGTTATGGTCTTGAAACGTTTTGTGAATCCAACAACTCCACTGCCGCTTCCTTGTGGAGAGACTCTGTGGTAACAACAGAACCGACACAACTGCTGCAAGCATTTTAGTTTTGCCAAAAAAAAAAAAAAAAAGGAATTTTGTAACTTTTTTCATGTGTTTGTTTTTATTTTATTTATTTTTATACCTTTAATTTCTTATTTCTTGTTTTTCTTATTTAAGAAAAACATGGGTCTCTACCGATTTCTGAGCTTATTTCTCACCATAGTCATGTTGTCGCTTTTTCAAGTGATCTTTGACAGCGTGTATGTTGACTAAAGAGCCATTGAAGCTGTTCCGCTATTGCAAGTGTGGTGAGAAAATATATTCCGAAGACTTGTATCTGTATGTGCTGCCTAGGCCAAGACCACAAAGTTCAGGTGTGCTAGATATGCAAGGGATTCAACACAGCCACCTGGTGATGCAGAAGCGGCACCCTATTAAAGCAGCAGGTAGCTCGAATTGAAAAGGAGCTCCAGCAAAAGAGCTCCGCCGCATCGCCAGTGCACTTCTTGTGATCTAAATCCTCAAAATCCCGGGATAAAAGATCGGAGTCAAACAAGCACCAGAAGAGGGAGAAAGAAAGAAAGAAACCTCCCTGGTTCGCTCTCTGTCGTGATGCCAACCACCTCTACATCGTTGACTGCTTCAGTGACAATGCCTGCTGCCCTGATCATCAGCATAGCTTCCAGATCGATGTATGTGCTGTCTTGTCATCCTTTACAGGCATCCTCAGACAGCTTTTGCCTCCCCCTCTTAACACCTGGGGGTCCGTTGATGGGGTCCATCATTCAAAGCCCCATGCCGACACTTGCCGGGATTATACCCTCTCGAGTACCAACAGCGTTGCCAGCACGCACCCTTCGTCCCATGAACCAGACTGACAACGACATGGAATATAATCCTGATCTCATGGTAGAGGAGGAGGAGGCCGAAGATTATGTGGAAAATCCGTATGAGAGAACTAGTTCCATGGTGTCCACCTGCAGTGAGGACTCGGTGGTTTACACCCCTTGGTCCCCTCTTTTATAATCATGCTGCAGCAACTTCAGGCTGCCATGAGGTTTGATTTTGGAGGAGCAGGATACAACCAAGAAGATCCTGATAGACTCCTTGGAGCTACCTCTCCTCACCCCCCATTGTAATTCCACTCCTCCTCCTCCCTGCCTGTTGTAATTCCTGCCATATCTAGAAAGGCAGATAAAACGTATATGGACCCCTTGAGTAGGCCTTTCTTTGCAGGCCAGTGGTCATCAATGCTGCCCACGACAGATCAAAGGCACTGAAACATCTCAGTTCTCTTCCCCCTGACAAGGAGTCCAGGTGACTAGATGTCATGGGGAAAAAGACCTATGCCTCTGCCTTTTGGGGCCTAAGAATTGCAAATTACCAGGCCCATATGGTAAAATTAAAAAACACACTCTGGAGGAACGCTAAAGCAGCTGTGCAAGCTCTTCCAGAAGATGCACCAAAGCAAGAGCCTGTTAAGGCCGTAACAGCTGGGGCTGATGTTGGTATACACCTCCTACATACAGCCTATGACGTTTCGGATGCCTCGGCTAGGACAGCAGTTTCAGTAATATGTTTTAAGAAGATATTCCTGGACTTCCGGTGTCGTCACACAAGAGATGGCAGCCTAGACGAGGGGCTCCCCGATCGATCCCACAATATCCCTCCAAACACATTTAATCCAGCGACATCTCTACACCAGTACAACAGGGGGGCATCCCAAAATGCCAAAGAAGAAAGGGGACAACAAGTTTGCAATCCTGGCACATCTAAATGAAGAGAAATCCCAGGATGAAGGCTCGGAGAGCGAGGACTCACGGGCCTCATCCTCCTCGCATTGTGGCGGCATGGCAGCTGAACAAGCTTCCCACATCATACTACAAAAACAAATGGCGCAGATGCTGGTGGAATTAAGAGATTTCCGTCGTGAAATGAAATCCACGGTGACGGCTCTCCGCACCGATATCGGGAAGTTAGAACAGGGGCAAGATAGCAGCGAGGCCTGCATAACGGAGACGGAAGGAAGGCTCGATGATGCGGATCATGCTATTTCCCAGCTACATGAAGAAGTCAAGGCCTTAAGGGCTTGAGCCGAGGATGCAGAAAGCTGCAGCAGAAGAAGCAATATCCGGATATCGGGGCTTCCCGAAGGCGCGGAGGGTCCTGACATGATAAGCCACATATAGAAGCTCCTCAGAGATTTGCTCTCCCTACCTGACGGTATCTTGATGGAAATAGAATGGGCACACCGTACATTAGGACCAAGGCCCCCACCCGGGTCGCGCCCACGTACCGTCCTGGTCAAATTTTTGAGATTTCAGGACAAAGAAGCAGTGTTAAAGGCAGCCTGGAGAAAGGGGAACGTACTTTTAGGTTCGCAGCGTCTTTACTTGGATAATGACTATGCTCCTGAGATTATGGCGCGAAGGCGTGCCTACTCCACGATAATGAGAGCATTGAAGATGGCTGGGATTAAATATCGAACCCCATACCCTGCTAGGATGGTGATCCTATTCCCTGAAGGAACCAGAACAGTGGAGTCAGCGGAAGAGGCTGCAATCGAACTGAACAAGAGGCATATCAGCATTCCCCAGGCCAGGCCCCAGAAAGAACCCTCAGTGGCAACAAAACTTGCCCAGAAGCTGTGGAGTATGGGGCAGAGAGATGCGAGGCGCAGACAAGGTGCGGAGGCCATACGGAGAATTGTCGGGACACTGCGAGCAGAACAGACCACTCCAGGTGACCTGCAGATGCTGGAAACTGCCACAGAGACATGAGGATGACAAGTAACTTTGCCAATCTTACGGGAGGTGAAGGAGGAGGAGGCTGGGGGGGAGACAGCGGGAGAGGCATCCATTAACAGACAGCCGCCTGGGCGGGGTGAGGATCTTTGTATAGAGAGGGGGGCCTTTGATACACTGGGCTACGGGTCCTATCGAGATAGGAAGGGGTGTGGGGTATGGGGGATTACCTGCCAGAGGAACCGTGGGCAAGTGGGGATTAAGGGGCTAGGCGGGATGAAGTAGACTAGTTCTAGTAGGCCCAGATGTTGCCGGGAGAAGACTTGCCACTAGTAGTGGAATGTGGGAAACACCTGGAGAACAGTTGTAAGTTGGAAAAGTAGTCGCGAGGGTGGTTTGTAACCGGGCTCCCCAGCGCTACAAGGCTCGACGGCAAAGAGGGAATACTGGGTCCGAACGGGGAATCTAGAATTGAAGCAGAGAGGGGGAGGTATGGGGAAGGGAAGGAGACACGGGAATGCTAGGGGAAGGAGCTATTAGTGGGAATGGGTACCCATATAATGGGGGACCAACTGAGGGCTACCGTTTGGTCATTTTCACTGAAGTGACAGCTGTAATTCCCGAAGGAATGAGAGTTTGTTGGTAAGGGAGGAGTAGGCAAGGGAGTTGAAATAGAAGGGGAGGGGAGGGACAGGCGGTGAGGGACCTGAACTGAAATGGAGTTTTGTGAAGGCCAAAACAGTATACAACAGAAGACTTCCGTGATGACAAAGTGAACTTGAGCTTGGCCCATTGACTATACTGCAATTAACCTGACAAACTAAATTAGGCGTGGTACGCTGTTCGCATGAACAGGATCAGGGGGGTAGCATAAAGATAAGAAAAGGGTCTTGCTGTCATGGAGGGAGGGGTCGAGGGTGGCTGCTCGGGGTTTATCCTTGGTGGCTGTCGTGAAGGTCTGCTTCTTCTCTGCTCGTTCTTCCCACTCCTGAGGTAGCAGTGACGGTGAGACCGGATCGCGCCAGTTGGGGGAGGGTTGTGATCCTTGCGAGGACGGAACAGGATGGGCCCTATCAGGTAGTTGATCATACTCACGGCTCTGATTTTTCTGCGGCACATCGGAACAAAGTTCTGCGGCAGAACTTCCGAGGCACTCAACACCAATTTCTGCGGCAATTCTGCGGCACATTTTTACCCTTAATTTTTTTCCTTTTTTTTTTTGCCATATCTGACACAATGCACGCTCGTAACACAGTCATTTTATGGGCGTTTGTCACCAAATTTTCAACATAGCCAGTTCAAGACTTTCTGCTCATGAACAGTATCACTGTGATTTTATTAATCTGTCCGAACATTGATTTCGCACTACCGACCACGCATTATTGCGCTGCATGTGCGAAACCACATTTCGGTTAGATGTGAAAAATGACAGTTGTACTGTTCATAAGGAGGTGTGGTAAAATGGCAATACTGAAAATCTGGAGTGAAAATATTAAAATGCTCGAGTTACGGCGTGCGTAGGAACCTGCGCAGCGATGCTTCGTAAAACAGTCGTTTTGGGAATATTTCAACATAGGGTTTTAAGAGTTACCTTTAGAACTGTGACATCATCATTTTGTTAATTATCTCCGAAAGGTGGTTCCGCTGCAGTGACCGCGGAACCACCTTCAGGACCGACAATCTAAATAACAGTGTCACAGTTCATGAGGTGGGGCCCAAAACCCCATGTTGAAAATTTGCTGAAAAATTTCCAGAAATGGCTGAGATATGCACTAAAATTGAAAAAAAATCCATTTATGCCATTATACAGCTTACCGGCATTTCTTCAGTTCGCGGTCGGCTTTGAAGAGTGCAGACGAGTTCCTGGTCCACCAAGATCATCGCGCTGGGCTCCGGAGGTAAGTATGGGTTGAGGTGGGGGTGAGGGGTGTGGGGAGGTGGGTATGCAGAGGGTGGGTGTGGGTTGGGGAGGGGGCAAAAGAAGCAACGCTGAAGGTTTTTTTGTTTCAGGTTTTTTTTTTTTTTTTATCAAGACAGGAGGGACTTTTGTCATGCTGGGGTGGGCTCCCAGTGTGGCACCAGGCAGCTTGGGGGGCGTTGAGCAGTGCAGAGCGGCGAGTTGGGCACCCCCCCATCGGCAAAGGACATTTGTTCGGCCGTAATTCCTGGTGACTGCAAATCCATGGATATTTCCGTGTTTGCTGCGTCCACGGAATCGTGGAAAACTCAGGGCACTGATCATACTTCCTTGGCTCTATCGCAGATGAAATGGGTATTGACCCTGATGCCTCTGGTGCGGGCCCTGGGGGAGAGAGAGAGGGGAGAATTACCCCACAGAGAAGGGAGGGATAGGTTGGGGAGTGGAGGGTGTGGGGGTGTGGGGCCTGACGGAGCGATTCATACTGACCTTCTCATGGGGACCACCGGGTGGTGTGGGGCCTTCGCCTTGTTGGATCTAGCTTTCTCTTCTTCGGGGCGGACCTGTTGGAAGGCGTGGGATGAGGCTGACTGGGCGGATGTTAATGCCGGTTCATGTCTCTGGGCTGAAGGAGAGCGACGGGGCTGGTTGTGGGGGAGGTGGGAGATGGCAAATGCCCCTCGCAAAGCGAGGCGCTGAGCAGTATTCAGCTTATGGATGTGGCTTGTTCGGCCCCATTCCCCCCCAGATGTCCGGGTAATGTACCCTGAACCAGACTAAATACTTGCCAAACAAGGCTAGGACCGTGGGATGCTGGTGACAAAGGCGAGCCGTTTGCCTGTCTTCTCCCCCTTTGCTGGACCTGGCAATGCTGCCACACTGAAGTTTTGGGTAGGTACCCTAATGTGCAGAAGTCTCTTCAGCTCAGTCCATTCCCCTACAGATCATTCCAGGGATCGCATGGGGATCTCGGGAGCTGCACATAATAGTCACCTAACCCACTCACCTACTCCCCAGTAGCACAGAGTGCTAAAGCCCAGTGACTCTGGGCTCACGGCAAGGTTTTCTTGCCACAGGGTCAGGTTTCCTGACTCGTGGAAGTGCCAGTTTGTTAATGTTCAGTGTAAAAGTGTTAACATATATTACATAACATTTAACTGTTAGACTAGTTCGTTGTTGTACTGTTACTTGTATTGTGTTAGTCGCCAACCACAGACAATCTATCTCGGTGGGGGTGCTCTCCAGGGATGGCGGACCTAGGGCCCCGTTGGGCTGGAGAGGTGTAAATCAGAAAGAAGGTACTTAAAAAAACAAATGGATACAGCTAAGGTAAAATTACTCTCCCCTAAATATAAATGGCCTTGCATCTCCCATCAAGAGATCAAAGACCCTGGCCTTTATCAGGCGCTCAAAAGTTGACTTAACATTCCTACAGGAAACCCACATGAACACTGTGGAGCACACAAAATTGGCCAAACTCAGCAGGGGGCAAGTGTTCTATTCATCGGCCAGGTCAGGTAGATGCAGGGGAGTGGCTATTATTATCTCCCCAGGCACTCCCTTTGTGGTAAATGATACATGGGCTGACCCAGAGGGCTGTATGATTTTGGTGCAGGGTGTCATGCACGATAAGCAGGTAACATTGGTGAATCTATATTTTCCCCCGGGAATGCTGGTGATGCAACCTAAACCACTATTAGATAAAATTATACAAAAAACAGAGGGGGTGCTTATGATGGCGGGCGACCTTAACTTTGTGATGGACCCCAATCTAGACTCCACCAGCACGAAACCTCCCAGGCTGACAGCTACCCAAAGATTCTTCAAAAGATTTGCGAACGAGGCAGGATGGTGCGATGCATGGAGAAAGCTCCATCCTCACTCAAGGAATTATGCTTTTTACTCGGCGGTTCATCATACTTACACCCGCATTGACCAGTCTGGGGATGCTGCATGAAGTTCAAATCGGAGACATTGCTGTCTCTGATCATGCCCCTCAGATCTCCATATGGGACTTCGACCTCCAACCTAAACGGACGGCATGGAGGCTTAATCCATATCACCTGCGGTCCAAAAAGTTCTGTGACTTTCTCATAGAGAAGATTCAAGGAGATTACAAAAGATAATCCGATATCGGACTCTACCCCTGCCATTTACTGGGACATGATTAAAACAGTACTTAGGGGTCACTTAATAAAATTCACAGCAGAACAAGAAAAACAGCGTAGGGTGCGGAGACGGGGATTGGAAGACTCCCTCTACTTCTTACAAATGGCACACAAACAAGGGGACACAACAGTGCTCCCTCAGCTGCAGCAAACCAAGTTCAAAGTAGACCGGCTAGCTTAACAGCAGACTGAGATGGCCCTCACTTTCTTACGTCAGAAATTCTACGAGGTTGAGCCAAGGGCTACTCGGATGCTGGCGTATCAGGTCCGGAAGCAAAAAAAAGTGGCTACGGTCACCTCAATACTTCATCCTACGGGGGACTACAACTCACCAAGACCAGGAAATTGCAGAAGCCTTTACTGCATATTACCGTCTTTATACCACGAAAAGCAGGTACCCACACATCACGTGGTGGAATTTTTACGATCAGTCACTCTTCCACTACTCACAGAAGCCCAAAGTCAGGCCCTGGTTGCCCCGATATCGGATGCGGAACTGACAACTGCCATAAAGAACGCCAAATCTCAGAAGTCTCCTGGTCCAGACAGATACAGAGCGGAATTTTACAAGGTAATTAAGACCCAAATCCTTCCTAACCTCCACAATGTTTTTAACGGGGTTTTGGAGGGCCCCCGTCCTGGGCCTATGCCACGATATCTGTCTCCCTAAGCCGGATAAGAATCCACAGCTGTGTGCCTTCTACAGGCCCATATCTGTACTTAACCAAGACTATAAACTCTTTATGGCAATTTTGACTCATAGGGTGGATCAGGTCCTCCCCCTGCTGATTCATAAGGATCAGACCGGGTTTGTCCGAGCACGCACAACCACAGATAACATAAGGCGAACCTTACACGTGATGCACCATATGCACTCTGAGGAGGTCGCATCCTTACTGGTCAGCTTGGATGCCGAAAAGGCATTTGACAGAGTGCCATGGCTGTTTCTGTATGAAACACTACATAAACTTGGCTTTCCCTCTGCTTTAATAAATGCCCTACAAAATATATACTCCGCCCCACAGGCCTGCGTAAGGGTGAACGGACATCACTCCAGCTATTTCCCGCTATATAGGGGAACGAGGCAGGGTTGCCCCTTTTCGCCCCTTTTGTTTGCGGCCTTTATAGAACCCCTAGCCCAGAGGATCAGGGAGGCGCAAGATATAACGGGGGTGGAACTAGGTGGAGTTGAGCATCATATAGCCCTCTACGCTGATGACATACTGTTGTATCTACGTAACCCTGAACAATCTCTCCCTGCAGTCAAATCGATACTAGAGGCCTTCGGAGCAGTATCAGGGTACAAATTAAACCTTAATAAAACTGAGATGCTCCCTTTTTACTATTCCCCCACACAGAAGGCTAAAGCTACTGTCCCGGGGAAGTGGGAATTAGGAAAACTTAAATACCTGGGAATACACATACCTAAATCCCTCCTGGAGTTCACAAGTACAATTATATCCCTCTGGTGATGCAACTCAAGGCAGACCTAGCCGCATGGGCAACCCTCCCTTTGGGGCTAGTACGTAGGATCGACCTGATTAAGATGATTTCCCTTCCTAGAGCACTGTACCTGTTCCACAATATACCGGTCCAGATCCCTATGCAAACCTTTAAGGAAATAAACAGACACATCACCAAATTTATATGGACCAACAAAAGACCTCGGGTACGACTCAAAACTCTTACCCTCCGCAGGGATGAGGCATGGGTCTTCCAGATTTTAGACTATACCACCAGACGGTGAATGTAATGTATTTGATGTCCAGACAAACCAGAACAAATAGCCCACATTGGTTGGATATAGAACGGGCACTGATGGATGATTGTGCGTTTCATAGCACCCTGTATCAATCCAGGGAAGATGGGATAATACTCCCGCAGGGGAACCCCTGGCTTGAAGCTTCCGTTAGAGGCTGGCGGACTATCCGAAAAAGCCATCAATTGTCCACATTTCTGCCGCTCTTATGCCCAATTCCCAGCCTGAGTGACTTTCCCCCAAACGCCCTTGATGGCGGTTTCCGGCAGTGGGAGAGAAGGGGCCTGAAATACCTAAGTCAGATAGTGAGACAAGGTATAATGTGGGCTTTCACTGAAATTCAAAAGGAATTTAATATACCGAAGGAAGACTTTTTCCGTTATTTACAGCTCAGACATTACATGGAACGTCTTCCTCGGGAGATCTGGGTCCAAGAGCAGCTCCCGCCACTAATACAGTCCCTAACAATACTTATTAGGACTTCTAGGCAAAACAACCTGATATCAGTGTACTACCAGTCCTTGAGGACCCAAGACCTTGCCTGCATAGACAGCATCCGGAACTGCTGGAGCCAGGAAACAGGCTACTTGATAACCCCCGAGGACTGTCAAAGGGCATGGAGATACTCAGCTAAGGTATCCAGCTCACATGTCTGGAGGGAATTTGCATGGAAATGCTTAATCCGTTCTTTTAGAACCCCTGCAATCACGGGTCATTATAGGCCGGGTCAGGGGGCGGGTTGCTGGTGCCTTTGTGGCACTACAAGGGCTGATCACACTCATGTAATGTGGAGCTGTCCATCCCTGAAGCCTTTTTTTACCTGCCTGCAACAACACTTTCAGGAGATATTCGACCCCCAGTTTCAGCTGACAATGGAAGTGGTTCTGTTCCTGGTTCTTCCCGAGACATGCGCGGGCCAATAACTAGACATCTTCTACTTATACTCCTCACAGCAGCCAAAAAGGCCATCATGAAACATTGGCTGACGCCTAAAGTACCCACCATACAAGATTGGTGGACTATTACTAAACAAATCTATGTCATGGAAAAAATAACACATAGCTTAAATAACCAAGAAGGGAAATTTGCGACTAAGTGGGCCCGATGGCAGATGTACTATATGCTAAAAGACCCATCTTTTGTTCCATGAGGGGTAGGGAGTAGAGGGGAGGCTTCCAGCCCCCCCCTCTCTTCCCGTTAGTTCCGGGGTGCCCTGGTTACCGGGAGGGGATGGTCCTATGACTGGGGGTTTGTGGTCTGCCGTCCGGGGGAGCACCCTCATCGAACCCCTATTATGCAATGAATAGACATGAATGCCCGAGACTTGTATTACAGTTACATCGTAGTTCTGGTGTCCTCTTAAGTAGGAGCCACCGTAAGGGAGCAATCTTAGATCTCGTACTCTCAAATGGGGGCAGTGAGAGGATCTCAGATCTAGAAGTGGGTTGCCATCTGGGAACAAGTGACCATCAAATAGTGTGGTTCACGTTAAACTCGGCTACAGAGTCAAGCCATACAAAAGTGAGGGTACTGGACTTCAGGAGGGCTGACTTTGGCAAGATGGGAGAGTGCCTCAGAAGGCCGACCACCCTGCATATGCAAAGATAGGTTGAACCATCAGACTGAAGGGCCTGAGAACTAACCCACTGAATAAAAGGCCAAAGTGATCTAAGTAAGAACTACCCTAGCCTGGGTACGGCACCCACTCCTGGACTCTTTTTTAATCTTTGCACTAAAATGTCATGGAATGTTATACTCTCACTGAGTCTGATTCTGAATTTTATGTACTTTTTAAATATGGTTGATGGTCTGGCTGACTTGTGTGTAAATAAGTTAAAATACCAATAAAAGGATATTTAAAAAAAAAAAAAAAAGAAGAAGATATTCCTAACTAAGGGTGGCGAGCTTTGCAAATGATGTCCAGCAGTCAATCCTGAATGCCTCCTTCAGGGGGATATGAATTATTTGGTGCAGATGTCCTTTCTAGTTTGCAGCCCTCAGGCAGAACCCTAAATCAGTCCATACCCTCTATCACATTGAGCTACGGAGCAGACAGAGGGTGCCCTTTTGTCGTGCTGGCGCGAGACGAGACACCATACCACCACCAGACAGGCAAAGGTAAAGGAACAGGAGCGCTGCCTTCTCCAGCAGCCACTCCAGGTGCCCATTTAAAAGCCCCTAGAGGTGGCAGTGACGCAGGAGCCACAGCTGGCTTAGCTGGACTCCTTTCAAACACCCCAGCCACCATTGCCTCCAGCGGTGGTTGTTGGGGGTTGACTCTCCCTCCACCTGGACTGGTGGAAGGAGCTGACAGATGCCTGGGTTCTGGAAATAATAGCACAAGAATATGCTGTGGAGTTTCCAGAGCTACCTCCAGACCATCCACCAGTGCCTACACATTATCCTCAAGAGCACATCCCCCTCCTTCTGGAGGAAGTTCACACCTTGCTCCAGAAAAGCACAATAGAACATGTACCCCTGGAACAGAGAAATGCAGGGTTTTGCAGGGGTTGAAACTGGCATCGGGCTGCTAGCCAAATGCTGGTAGATTTTGTATCAGGCTAGTAAGATTTCCATTTAACTAGCCCTGCAGGCTTGTACTGGAGAAAGCAACACTTCAGTATGTATACCAACTGGGCTAGCGGAAAAGTCTGTGGGGCCAGTGGATTTTCCCAGTCACAAGCCCTGCTGGCTAGTGGCTGCAAAACTTAACTTTGGCCCCTGGTTTTGTTCTCGGTACTTCCTAGTTCCAAAATGAACAGGGGATCCAAGGCCTATTTTCAGTCTCAGAGACCTGAACTTTTTCATAGAATACAAAAAGTTCAGGATGGTAACTCTGCAGGGCCTGTTGCCACTACTGCAGGTAGGTGATTGGATCTGTTCCCTCGACATGAAGGATGCCTACCTTCATATCAAAATCCGAAAACCTCACAGGAAATATTTAAGGTTCCTGTTTCAGGAGGAACACTTCCAGTTCAGAATATTGCCCTTTGGCTTGTGATCTGCACCGCAGGTCTTCACCAAGTGCTTGGCTGTGGTGGCAGCGGCCCTTCACAGGGAAGGCCTTTATGTATTCCCTTACCTGGACGACTGGCTTCTGAAAGCTCACTCCAGCGAAGCAACTTATATACACTCTAGCTTGAACCAGGCAACTGTTCGATGTTCTGGAGATCACTGACAATGTGCCAAAGATCATTTTGACTTCTTGCCAGTGCCTGCAGTATGTAGGAGCTGTCTTGGTACGGCTGTGGGCTCATAATTTCTGCCTCTGGACAGGGCCAAGTGCCTAATGGCACAAACCTCACTCAGTTAATTTACAACAGGAAACATGTCACAGCTAGAATGTTTCTTCAGCTTCTGGGCTTAATGGCAGCGGCCATAGTTACAGCACCTCCAGCCAGGGTCCATATGCAGATCCCTCAGTGGACTTTGATCAACTTACAGATGATCTGGTAGAGAATGTTCTAGTAACCTCTCCTGTACGCAAGGTGCTCAAGTGGTGGATGGAACCCAGCAACTTGCTGAAGGGGGTTCCTTTTCTGATCCCTTCCCCTTTGTCAGATTTTAACAAACAGATGCCTTGGGGATGGGCTGGGGGATCGTTTAGGGCCCCATCAGATGCAGAGTGTATGGACCAAAGTGGAGAGCACCCTGCATATAAATGTTCTAGAGATGAGAGCCGTTCTGTATGGCCTACAGGCCTTCCAAGTTCACCTGTCCCCAGATCCTTTGTTTAGTATAGATGGACAACGTCCATATGATGTATTATGTCAACAAACAAGCAAGGGGGAACTCACTCTTACTTACCCCCTATACAGAGAGGCGATGAGAGTATGGTACTGGGTTCTAGAACATGGTCTAGAACTTTCTGTAGCACGCCTCATTGTCAATGGGTAATCAAAACAACTGGGTATAGTGCACCCCTACCAGGGGAAATGGCACAGCCCAAGCTTTAGAATGTTGAGCACATGAGGATTCCAAGCAGCAGCAGCAACTCCCCAGTTCAGCTGTGCCATTAGAAGTGGTGACAGCTACTTTTCTCTTCTCTCAAGATTCAAGATTTTAAGACTTCTTTTGGGGCTGCAGTTCTGCATAGCAAGTTGGAGCTGCTTGTTTCCAGGGAGCACCCCTAAGTAAGCAATAAGACACGACAGGGTGTGCATGGAACAGATTTTACCACAAGGCCAGGGGCATAATAAGGCACAAGGCCTTGGCCGAGTGCCTTTAGCCCCTGGTGTGTGGTAAAATCTGTTCCATGCACACCCTGGAGTGTCTTATTGTGCTTATACAATAGTCTCCTGTCTTTATTTTAATTTTTACAGTTAGAAAAATCTTGCTTGGATAGAGAAAAAAAGGTTTAATGTTGGTAATTTATGATAAAATTGTCCTTTCACAGACATATTAATATTCACGAGGTGACTTGCATTTATGTGACTTCAGGTTCCTATGTAGTGTGCACAGCATGTGCGTGGGGCGGTCATGATGAGGTGCTGTTGTGTAAACAGCTGAGCTAGAGTCGTGGAGGTGGGTCCTTGAATTTGCAAATATGCAAACTCGTTAGCTGCACATTAAAAATTTACAATCATTGAGCTTCCCAAATCTGCTGTTTTCATTTACGTGTTCATTTGGCCAAATATTTTCCTGTTGTCGACATTGACCGACGTCTTGTTCCCGCTGAGCAAGGAAGAGAAGAAGGAAATGGAGCAGTTGTGCAGCTGGTAGACTGCAACCTCCATGGGAGATGAGTACAGTGCTCATGATGTACATAGAAGTGGACGAGGAAGCAGTGCAGGGGAAATTAAACACCCAACTAAGTTGGGTAGTGAGACGGAGTAGCGGGCGAGTTGCACTGTGGCTTCTACAATCAGATTTTATGTTGGCCGTGGTAGAGGAGATGATGCACACTGGTCCCAAATGAGAGGAGGCTCGATCTGTCTGACAGTTCACTCTGCAGGCTTTTGTTGTGTCTGTGTATGATAAACTGCCTTTGGCTTACCTAGTTATACGCTCTGTAGACACAGCTCTCCTCCTACAATTAACCGACTGTACATTCTGGGGTCTGGGACCATCTACCGTCTCTGACAGTGTTAAGTAGATTCTCAGGGAGTTGGGGGGCGGGGGGGATACATTCGGAAGGTCAGCTAATCCTTTAAAAATACTATAAAATGGGTAGGTTAAAGGCTCTCGCATTGGCTGCCAGTCAACATGCCAACATTCTATGGCACCAGAATCTTGGCCTTTTCACTGCCAGCTCTTTTTTTTTTTTTTAACCCATGCATGGAACAGATTTTATGCATGGAGAGCTTGGCTTCTGATTGGCTGGTTTAGCCTACCCATTTTATAAATTAAAATAGTGGCTGTTAAGCTGCAGCTTTCAAATTGACTAACCTGCCTTTTTTTTCCTATTTCCTTGTGTGGATTGGGAGCCACTTTTGCCTTGTTACGGTGCTTGTTAATGGTCTCTGTGTTAAAAAAATAAATAAATAAATGTAAACCAAGGAGGTGCCACAGGTAGGTACATTTTTTATTATTTGCAGGGAGTGTAGGATCCCTGGGAGCTTCTTTCGGCTCTGGTGTCTGTCCCCCCACCCCCAGCTTCAGGTCTCCGTGATTAGTTGTATCGTTACCAGCTGAATTTGGGGTTTTGGGGTACTTAGTGGATTTGTGGAATTTATTCTTCTACAGCTCCTGTTTTCTGAGTTGCACGATCGCCATTCAGCCATGGTGACAGTTGGGCATGTGCTCCTCCTTCCGTCTGTTTTTCCTGCGCTTGTTTTTGTGCATGCAAATGGTGCGCACAGTTGCGCAGCGCTTGGCGCGATCACCCATTGTTTTCTATTGCAGTAACGTGCTTGCGCGATTGCCGGTGCGCGCACATCCGCACTAACATGCTAACATCACTTAAGATGTTGTGATGCCATGCACGCCTAACCTGCACTTGTTGGTCTTGCTGATTCCTGTTTTTACCTTAGTTGAGAGCCATTAGCCCGGGTCCAGATATTAGGACTAATTATTTTTTCTTTAACAGTTATTACCTTGGCATTCACATTTATAGCTTTTCCCTGGCACCGTGGCATATTGGACACCATTAATCATGCAACAATGTAAGACCTGCAAAAGGGCGATGAGGCCCTCTCCCATGGGTTCCTATTGCCCTCATTGTGTTGCTCAGCATAATATATCTCTTTAACGGTTCCCCTCAGCCAGTCCTCCAAGCTGGGGAGGGGGGCGCTTAATTCTTTAGTTGGCAATGGCAAAGCAGAATTGCGAAAATCACTTTTGTTGTTCTTGGGTGAGCTTTTGGGCCCCGATGTTCTGCAGGACATCCAAGCAGACACACCCAGGCCCAAACAGGGCCCCTCAGGTCAGGGGGGCACACACAGGCAAGTTCAGGTGTGTTGCAGCAAGAAAAGGATCCAGAAACAGCTATGCAGGCAGACTCTGACCCTGACTTCTTAGAAGGCCAGGATGAAGATTTGGGGGATCTTGGGGAAGCTCCTGACCTTAAAAAAATTGCTCTCTGATGAGGAGGACATCCCCTCTGAGGAGGAGGAAGGGGAGTAGATGGAGCCCAAGTCAAGGATCCTGATTCCTCCCCTGTTTGACAATAAGACCGTATCTTTTTTGATAACTGAGGCATGTAGACCCTTACAGCTCAAGGAGGAACAGTCTCTGGAGACGGTGGATGATAATCCAATTCTGTCTGTGCCCTCTTCTGTTCCTAAGTGTTTCCCAGGTTTTATTCACTGTGACCAAATTATTTATTTATTTTTATGTATCGTTTATGCCCCTTCCTCACTGCAACCTGCTCCTCTCCTTCCAGGACTCCAAGAGCGTCCTTGTGGCTCTGTCAGGCTTCCAGGGGAACCCCCGTGGACCTAGCCCCATCCAACTTCAGTTTAACCCCCCCCCAGGCGAGGAGGAGGGAAAGCCCAGGTCCTTCCCCCTCCAATTCACTGGAGTGCGTTGGGCAGTTCACTCAGAGTCCTCCTCAGAGCCTGGTTTGATGGCTTAGGCGCCGGGGCCTGTCACTAGGTGCTGGGATTTTCCATTTTTCTGGTTGCAGTCCCATTAGCCCCCCCCCCCGCCAAGGACAATGGCATACTTGGAGATCCAAGGACGTGCCACTGCTCTGGACCTCAACTGGCATCCTCCCCTGCCACTACATGTGGCCTGCTGCATTGCCACCCGTGGTTACCCAGGTGCAAGCATTTTGCAGTTGGTGACTGTGGCCTCCACCTTTCTTGGTGATTCTACAGTGGAAAACTTGCGCAAGTCATCCCATTCAGCCTTCCGCATTGTTTCGGCCATGAGAGACGTGTGGCTTAGATATTGGGTTGCTGATCAAGCTTCAAAAGCTAAGCTGTTTAACCTCCCCTTTTAGGTAGGCGTATTGTTTGGTTCCAACCTGGATACATTTTAAAGGATATTCTGGACAAGAAGGGCCACCTTCCAGTGTCAAAACAACAATGTAATACTACCATAACCCTAGGGGGTTAAAGTGACGGCCGGCTCAGGCAGTCCCGAGGAGGGGTTTCATCTGTTTTGGAACTTTGGTAACCAGAGAAATAGAGGAGCTTACGCAGGTAACAAAGATTACAGTGACAGAGGTGCTCTGGCCAGGCACCATGCAGGAGGCCAAGCCCAAAAGCCTGGTGCCTTGCAATGAGGGTACATGGGCCCATCCATGACTCTCTTTACTTAGTAGAAGACGACAGGAGTTCTACTCAAGATGGGCCCAAACAACATCAGATGTCTGGTTTCTGGAAATCCTACATTTGGGCTATGCCATAGAATTCTCAGCAGTTCCCTCCTGGGGAAGCTTTCTACTGTCCCCAGTTTCCAGAGATGTGGCAAAATGCCAGGTGGTATCAGAGACCCTGACCCACCTCATTCAAATTGGGCAGATCGTGCCAGTTCCGTAAGCGCAAGATTAGGAGTTCTGTTGATCTATTTCATAATTCCCAAGGCGTCTAGAAGGCGGAGATTCAGGCCAATTCTGGATCTGAAGCATCTGAACAAGTTTGTGCACCACTAAACTTTCGAGATGGAGTCCCTGAGGTCAGTCACCCGGGCTGTTCAGCCGGGGGACTTCTTAGCTTCAGTAAATCTGACGGATGCTTACCTTCACATTCCCATGTGTCAATTCCACCAGAAGTATCTCTGGATCTTACTTCGAGAGGGTTTCTGCAGTAGGTCATAGCATGTAGGACTGCCCCCCCCCGGCGTCAGGACCGCATGGCAAACTTTTCCAGCAAGGCCTGGCAGGGGACTGCCCAACAGACATCACATGCCGGATGTCGGCGTGATCCTATATAGTGGGTGGTCCCCACACCCGCCCTCCATTGCCATTGTCCTGCGCATAGTACCTCGTGGTTACACTTGCTCAGCCGATTGCAATTTTTGCCCGGTTTTTGCTAGTGATTCGTTCGCTTGTAGATTCTTTTATGTCTTCTCCACCGCCTACTGCAAAGTTGAAGAAGAAGTGTGTGAAGTGCAGTGCCCCGATCCCTCATAAGGATGGACACCTTCGATGCCTCTTCTGCTTGGGCCCAGACCAAAACATTGCAGCCTGTCCTGACTGTCAGCCCTTCAATCAGGCCACTCGTAAGAGAAGACAAGCAGGCCCTGGAAGCCCATCTTTTGAAGTCTAGAATGGCTTCACTCGAGAAAGAGATGCAAAAGTTGAGGGACACCGCATCTTCCCCTTCTTCTGAGATGACGAAGAAGAAAAAAGAGAAAGAAAAACATTGGGAGAAGGAGCACCCGGAGGATCGGGACTGAGGGGACTCCCAGCAGACCCTCGACCAGCAAGGCTGTTCCCCTGCCACCTGCTCTTGTGGTTCTCCAGGTCGCACCTTGGACTTCTCCAGGTACTTCTGCTACCTTTCTCCCGATCTCTACCAGTAAGTCGTCTGCCGGCTCTTATGGCGAATGCCTGGTTGTAACCAATAAGTCGACCCCCAGCAATTCCTGGGCCCGCCTGGTGGCCATTAAGCCAAGTCCCAAGGATTCAGTTGGGTCTTGCCCGGCCTCTACCGATAAGTCAGTTGAGGGATCTTCCCTCCTCCACCCGGTAATTCTTGTGTCTGATCAGCCGGCCCTCTCTGACATCTGCCCGGACCTTGCTCACCCGTTTGGGGGGGGGGGCTCACACCATCTCACCCGACGTCCGGTCGAGCACCACTTTGGCTGCCAGCCATCAATCCCCCAAGACGTCTCCTGGGCGGGAACCTTCCCTCCCACCTCCCCAGGTGGTTCCTCTGGCCCCAGTCGTCACTTCAGGTATGGAGGAGGGAATGGGATCCCTGGAGGTGGTTCTCCCTTCGCCCACCCCAGTGTCGATCTCCCAAACGCCTCTAGAAGGCTCCAGGCTAGAGGCTCTGATGCCACCCCCTCCGAGTTTCTACCCCACTCTCTCTGGGCCGTCGGATCCTCCATCAGGCCTTTTTCCGTTGGCTCTGCCTCACCCATCATCAGAGACTCCGACATGCATTTGGTTGGCTCCTCCATCGGGGCCTTCATGTCCGATCCCAACGCCAGTTGTAACTCGTCGGGCCATATGCCTTTCACTTACACGATGGCTGGCCTGATGACGATTTCCCTGACGTCGGCTCCTGTGACGTCAGGTACCCTTACACATGGGTTCATGCCGGGACCCTTCCATCCACAGGTTCCAGGCTCCCTTCCGCATGGGCTGAAGTTGGCTTACCCTCCGTCAGGCCCTTCGTCAGACTATCTACCCCATACTAGTTTTTTGGGGTACCAGTACCCGGGGTATTCCGATTATCAGGGTTATCCCCATCAGCACCATTTTCATGGGCAGGGTGCACCTAGCTACCACTATCCACCCGCCCATGTTCCTCCTCCACCTTCTCCCCCTGCATCCCCGCAGCAGGATTTTCAAATGATGATCCAGTCCTGGTGGAAGGAGGCTAGGTCTGAGCTGGTGTCTGACTTGGAAAAATGCCTGCCGGCTCCAGTGGTTACTCCTCCCCCTCGTTCTTTGTCGCTCTTCAGCTCAGTTCGTTCAGTGCATATTTCAGGGTCCGCTCCCAAGGAGGTCACTCTCCCTGATTTCGAGCCTCCTGACAATCACGAATCCTGTATATTTTTTTTTTCTTCTCTTCATTGTGTTTATTGGTATCCTAAAAATCTGATACTGCTGCTCATCTTCAGGAACATAAAAAGTATCATTCTAGTACAGATCCAGTATTCTCTGCTACTACAGTATACCTTATTACCAAATTTAACTCAACACAGATAATGCCTTCCATAGCTTAAAATTAATCTGAGACATATGAAAGGAATAAAACAAGGGTACGCACTACTTGAAGCCCTAGGTTTCCAAATGATGGATATAGTTGCTAGCAGTGTGGCTTGTGCTATTGTCCCAGTCTTTAGCTAAATAGTTGTTCTCCAAGAAAAGGACGCCAGTTTGTCCCAGAAGTTTGGTCGAAACTGGAAATGGCATTAAGTTCCAAATAGGTAACAGTAAACAAGAGGAACAAGCAAAACATATATATGCACAGCAACATTTCATCGTAGATATTCAGTGACTCATATCAGTAGGCGTTCTACCATACCCACACCTTCCCCCCCCCACGAGTCCCAAGCAGTAGGGTATTCCACAGTGGATCCTTAGTCATTCTTTGGTCCACTCCCCGCCTCCTTCTACAACTCTGCCTCTCCTCTCCATGCCTCCCTCCAGGTGTACCAGGGTCGCCAAAGCTCCAGGAATTGTTCTTTCCTCAGGTGTTCCATGTAGGTAATGTTCTCTAGTCATTCTGTCTCCTCCACCCTAGAGACCCATTGTGCCAGAGATGGAGGGTCCAGTGTTAGCCGTTTGGTTGTGATACATTTCAGGGCTACAACCCTCCAGTGTCTGACACAATTCTACTAATTTCCTTTTTTTTTGGAGGATAAGGTAGGGAGGCCCAGAACTAAGTCCTGAAATGTGAAGGGGAGAGAGAGAGAGAGAGACTTCCCAGTTGCTCCACAATTCCATGAATGTGGAACCAAAACTGCTGTAGCTTCCCACATCCCCAGAATATGTGGTAGTGTGTGCCTTTGGTTTACCCACACATACGCCAGCGTGCTGACGAGGCTTGTGGGTTAAAGTGTTGGGTGATCACTGGAGTCCTGAAAAAAAATGGATCAAGACTTTCCTGTTAAACTCCCTCCAAATAGTTGCAGATGTCACTTGCCAACCCCTTTGAAGTTGACAGGCCCAGTCCTTCCTGGTAATGGTCTCTGCAGCTTCTGCTTCCCATTTCTCTCTTATATCTTCTAATACCAGAGCCCCAGATTGAACAGTGAGAACTCTGTATAATATAAATAGATATCGCAATTTATCCCTGATTGTAATAGAGTCCCACCAATAAGTCTCTAACTGTGTTAGTTCTCTACTAATCTTCTGAAAATGATTTCCTGTATTAATAAAATGTCGGGTTTGGAGATGTCTGTAAAAATCTTTCTTTTGGAGTGAGAAGCGGTCCTTAAGTGTAGCATAGGTAAGGCATCCTGTTCTGTCAGTCAGTTGTTTGAATGTAGTGAGACCTTTGAGCTCCCAATAGGCATACCCCTGATCTGACTTTGGGGGAATGAAGCTGTCCACATTTTTAGTTAGTTTTTTATTTTTATTTATTTTTTTTTAGTTGACCAGGTAAGTACAGTAGACAGATCCTGCCCATTTTCAGGCACGACCCAGGGGAGGGGGATACAGATGAATGCCAACTGACCTTGAACCAGATTAAGCTGTTGGTGGTGTTTTTAGTGAATGAGGGAAATTTGGCCAGGACATTGGGGAAATTCCCCTACTCTTTTGATAAGTGCAATGGGATCTTTAACATCCACCTGAACTACCACCAGTCCAGGCAGATGGGACCTCGGTTTAACATCTCATCTGAAAGACTGCATCTCAGAAGTGCAGCACCCCTCTCATGCTGCACTACAGTGTCAGTACTGGGATATTAACCCAAGTGCCAGATGTGGGAACTGAACCCTTGGCCCTCTGCTCTCCCAGCCTCAGAGGCAAGTGTGCTACCTACTGAGCCACTGACACTTGGCGAGCCAAGGAAAGAGGGCCTAAGGTATTGGGTGGGGTGTTATTTTCCTTAGTTTAATAAGGATACATAGGGAATGCTTAACCCATGGATTAGAGATGAGGACCAAATCTGAGGACAAATAAGGCTTGTAGGTAGCGTCCATAATTTATAATTTTGGATTGCCTCGGTCTCAGTGGAGTACCAACCTGAGTCGGTGCATTGCTTAGCCCAGGTAATTAACTGTGCACCTTGGGCAGCTAAATAATAATAGTACATATGGGGGAGGCCTAAGCCACCCTCCTCCCTTGACCTCATCAGGGTGGTAAAATATATTCTTGGGCGTTGTCCAGCCCACGTAAATTTAGCGCATCTTTAGACCACTAGTTCCAAAAATAAGACTAATCCTCTCTTGATGGGGAAGATTCCTCGGAGGATTCTTCAGATGACCATTCCTCCCCGGCTAAGGGGAAGGAGTCTCCAAAGTCCCCCGAGGATCCTTCGTTCACTGAATTATTGCGTATTATCCAGCACTCTTAACAGCTGGAATGCAGAGGAACAGGATCCTAAGAGAAGGCCTCGCTGAGCATTTAGATCTTGAGGCGGCTTCCTCCCTATTCCTGTCTCCCCGGACAGCCACTCATGAAGACCTCACCAGTACCATCTGGCAGCTGCTACATTCCATTCTGGCTGTCCCTAAGAAGGCGGACGGATTTACCATGCTCCAGAGGGGATTTCCTTCTTGGACTCCCATCCCAAAGCCGATTCCATTGTCATTGCTGCTGCCCATGATTGCTCGTACCCCGAGCACATAGGCACCTCCCCGACAAGATCTCAGCAGCTGGATCAATATGGCAAGAAGGTTTTCTTCCGCTCGTTCTCCCTCAGTTACGTAGCGTTGTTCCAAAAAGCAACCATGGCCATGCTAGAGGCCCGTATCCAGGCCATGGAATCCTCAGAGCTCAAGGAGGAGTTGGTCAAGGACCTCCGCCTGTTTAAAATCTCATGTCGACACGCGCTAAGGGCTACATATGATTCTGTGGACATGGTAGCTCGCTCCTCCGCTACAGCAGTGTCTCTTAGCAGACACACTTGGCTTCACATTTCTGGCCTCTCCAATGATGTCCAGGCTGTGATTCAGGATGCCCCTTTCAGGGGTTTGGTCCTTTTTGGAGGGGACACCAAAGATATTATCATGGGCCTTCAGGACAGTAGCCAGGCCCTGAGGTCCGTGAGGTCCATGAATTGATCAGGATTTCAGAGGAAACAGCCCTTTTGGAGACAGACCAAAAGGCAAGATAAACAGCCCTTCACTAAATGACAGGACAAAAGAAAGTCCACGGGTCACACCTTCTCATCCCCATTTTCCTCCAAATCTCAGAGAGGGTCCAGGGAACCCCGTCCTCCTCGATCCTCCACTTCCTGTCTGGCTACTCCCTCCCCCTCCTCTGCCTGCGGGCAAGGAGCCGGTGGAAGGAAGGTTCGCCCTCTACGCGCAGGAGTGGAGGGATGTGATCTCAGACACATGGGTCCAGCAGCTCGTATCAAAAGGGTGCACCTTGGAGTTTCTGGAGTTCCCTCCAGATTCTCCTCCAAGTCGCTCGTCTTATTCTCCACACCAGATTCCTCTGGTCAAGGAGGAAATTCAGTCTCTAAATCAGAAGGTGGCCATAGAGCACCTCCCTCTGCACCAACGGGGAAAGGGATTTTACTCCCACTTTTTCCTGGTCCTGAAAAAGACTGGCGACCTCAGACCCATTTTATATGTTGGCTGACTAAACCTTTATGTGGAGTACAAAAGGTTTCACGTGCTGACACTGCAGGGCTTCCTGCCTCTTCTGCAGAATGACATTTGGCTTTGTGCACTGGATATGCAGGATGCTTATCTACATATTCCGATATTCCTGGGCCTCCACCACTACTTGCGTTTCCGCTTCCGGGGGAGCACTTCCAATTTACAGCCCTCCCCTTTGGTTTTTCCTCACCACCTCAGGTTTTTACCAAGTGCCTGGCGGTGGTGGCAGCGCACCGTCAGCGGGAGGGGGGGGATAGCAGTATTCCCTTACCTGGACGATTGCCTTTTGACAGCACCGTCCAGGGACGTCTACTGGATGCTCTGTCGTGCATATTGGACCTATTTTCTCGCCTGGGTATCACAGTCGGCTTCCCCAGGTCTACTCTTACCCCTTCTCAGAACTTATAGTTCATTAGGGCGATCTTAAACACGGTCCAGTGCAAAGCCTTCCTTCCCCCAGACAAGGGCGGAGACCATTCAAGAGCAGGTCACCTTAGTGACCTCTTCCAGATACCTTCTGGCCAGAGCATGTCTACGCCTCTTGGGCGTGATGGTGGCCTCCATCTCCATGTCCCATTTGCCAGGTTGCATATGAGGATCACCCAATGGACCTTGCATGTCCAATGGGATCAATGCCTGGACGACTTGGACCATCCAGTTCTAGTTTCCAGTGTGGTCAAGAAGGATCTTCTCTGGTGGTTAGATCCTCTGGATCTTTCCCGGGGCTTTCCATTCAGAAGCTCCCCACCACTTTGGACCCTCACCACAGATGCTTCCTGTCTGGGTCGGGGGGCTCACCTGGGGGACCACCGGACTTAGGATTCATGGTCCCAGCTGGAGATGGTGCTCCACATCAATATTCTGGAGATGAGGGTAGTATTTTTATGCCCTCCAGGCTTTTCAGCCCATCCTGTCAAACGGAACGCTGCAGACCTAGATGAACAGTATGTCAGTAGTCTGGTATCTCGGCAAGCAGGGAGGTACCCGGTCATACCTCCTGTGCAGGGAAGTGATTCGGATGTAGAACTGGGCAATTCAGCACAATCTATTCCTCACTGCCATGCACATTCCTGGAGTTCAAAGCATCCTGGCAGACAGCCTCAGTCTGACCTCGTCACTCGCTCATGAATAAGAACTCAGTCAGAAGTAGCAGATTCTCTCTTTCACAGATGGTGTTGCTCAGACCTAGATCTGTTCGCCTCCCCATAGAACGCAAAGCTTTCCAGCTTTTGCTCGCTCGTTCCAGAGCCTGGTGCTTTCTGGCATGACGCGTTGTCACTTTGTTGGACAGGGAGGTTCTTGTATGCCTTCCCTCCCTTTCCCATTCTGCAGAGAGTGCTTCTAAAGCTCCAGGCAGAGGGGGGCGGCCCGGATGATTCTGATAGCTCCCCTTTGGCCAAGGCAAATCTGGTTTCCGCTCCTGCAGCAGCTTTCAGCGGAACCCTCCGTTCGTCTTCCTCTCAGACACGACTTGTTGACCCAGGATCAAGGCAGGCTGGTAAATCCTGGGCTCAGGACCCTGCATCTTCATGCATGGCTCCTGCAGACATAATAAAGTTTCGTTTTGGGGTCTCCCACAGATGATCTCAAGTCCTGGTAGAGGCCCGAAAACCCTCTATCAGATCGACCTAGGCTATGAAATGGAAGCATTTTTCCATTTGGGTGGCATCCAAAGGTTGGGACCCTTTTACGTGCTCGGCTCCACAGATTATGGCGTATCTGTCGCACCTGTCTGATTCGGGTCTGCCTTACTCCTCCCTCAAGGTTCACTTGTCAGCCATTTCTGCCTACCATGAGTTGGTGGGAGGGGGAACCTGTGGCCAGTGCTCCAGTAAAGGGGTGTATCGGAGTATTTTTCACCAGGTTTTGCCCTTTTTATGCCCTGTGTAGAATCCTGGGTAGTAGCATCATTACCAGGTGTTTCCACGGACTTCACGCATTCGCACTTCAGTTCACCAGAACAGTGTGAACGCGTCGCAAAATACTACCTGGCATACCGAAATACTACCAGCTTGGAAAACTAAGAAGTTTTAACTTCCTAGCCTAAAAAGTTATCTGGAGCACTGCCCATGACACAGTTGAAGATCTTGAAAACCTTTCTGAAAGGGATTCTCCACCTGAAACACCTCATCCGTAACCCATCCCCACTTTGGGATTTGAATTTTGTGTTAGAGAAGCTTATGCTTCCTCCTTTTGAACCAGCAATGAGCTGTGATATGCGCTACCTCTCTTGAAAGGTGCTGTATTTGGTTGCCATTACTTCTGCTCGTAGAATTTCTGAGCTTCAGACCGTGGTGTCTAAGGAGCCTTATTTGATTTTTCATAAGGACTGGGCAGTCTTATGCACAAGTCCTAAGTTTCTTCCCAAGGTGGTTTCCAAGTTCACCCTTAATCAGACAGTTGAACTCCCACTTTACTACCCTAACCACTCGAACAAAGGTGAGGCTCTTCTTTATACGCTGAACGTACATAGAATTCCGAAATGCTACGTCCACTGGACCAAAGGCTCCAGGAAGTTTGATCAGCTTTTTGTCTCCTTTGCCCCTAGGTCCTTGGGTTCACCTGTTTCTAAGCAGTGCCTATCCAAATGGCTTGCTAACTGCATTCACTTCTGTTAGCAGAAATATGGCAAATCTCTGCCGGGGGAGGTCAGAGGTCATTCTACCAGAGGTATGGCTGCGTCCGCAGCCTTTTTGAGAAATGTTTCTGCAGCGGAGATTTGTACAGCAGCTACCTGGATTTCAGGCCACACCTTCACGAAGCATTACGGTCTGGACATTGCCTGTAGGCAGAGGGCCAGGTTTGGCCTCGCTGTTCTGCCGGGCCTACTGTCCTAAGGCCGGTCCTGTTCTGTCCTTTCAGTTGCTCCTCCTCCCATGACTCTCTTGGTCTCTCTATGAGTGACTGCTTGGGATTCAGTCCTACATGTTATGACCTACTGCAGAAACCCTCTCGAAGTAAGATAGTACACTTATGTAAGAACTTACCTTAACAGTAGATTTTTGAGAGAGGTTCCTGCAGTAGGTCACATTTTCCCTCCCTCCCTCCCTCAATTTTTGCATTTCTTTCAGCCTTTTCTGTACTGGGCTACAGGATTTCATCCTTTCTCCTGTCTCATCCTACTTGGATCTCCGGCTGGAGAACTGGAGGGCGGGTGTGGGGGACAGTCCTCTATATAGGGTCACGCTGATGTTCGTCTCGTGACATCTGGTGGGTGGTCCCCTGCCAGGCATTGCTGGAAAAGTTTGCCATGCGGTCCTGATGCCAGGGAGTGCAGTCCTGCATGTAATGACCTACTGTAGGAACACCTCTCGAAGATCTACTGTTACGGTAAGGTCTTGTATAACTGTACTTTCTTGATACTAGGCCACCATTTCCAGTACAGGGCACTTCCCTTTGGCCTTGCAACAGCCCCCTGAGTTTTCTCAAAGGTGTTGATAGTCCTGGTTGCCCAGCTTCGACAGGAAGGACATCATGTCTATCCTTACTTGGATGACCTGCTTGTTCATGCACCGACATTGTCTCTGGCAAAGAGATCTGTACTCAGGACTCTGGAGATGCTAGAGTCATACGGCTGGTGAACCGCAAGAAGAGCTCTCTCGAGCCATCTCAGACCTTGGAACACCTGGGGGCAGTCTTCAACATGAAGGTAGGGGGTGTCTTTCTGTCACCTTCCTAGAAGGAGACCTTACTGACCGTATGCCTCTTTGCTAAAAAAAATAACTGCAGGTCTACTCCCACCTGCCCTTACCCCTCCTGCTCCAGGCACCCTTGTTTTCCTGCCACACCTGGCAGTCTACAACAGCCCACTTCCAGGTACCCCTCTGCAAGACCTCCTCGGGTCAAAGAACAGTTAGGCACCAGGCCCCTAGCTGGCTTAACTCTCTCCCTAACGCCCTCCTCTCAGAACCTAGACTTGGCCGGTTCAAGTCCCAACTACGTGACCTAATCTCTCAAGGCTTAGCCTGCAACTGTCCTTGATTTTTTGCTCTACCTATGTCCCCCTCATATTTGGACCTCATCCTGGTCCTGCCACCACAGGGCATGCTTATACCTGGACAATGGACACCCCCAGTCCAGCCTAGACTACTAAATAACGATCGGGGCATGGCTGGTGCCACCGTCCTGCAGTGTATGTACCCTGTTAACTGATTACCGTCTTTACTCTGTAACTGTTTTTGCAACTTTCTGTAACCACTTCTGCTAATGTACAAGCTTCTTTGTAACCGTTGTCTTATTTGTTGCCATTATATCTGATGTCTCTGTATATAATGACATAGAACCTTTTGTAAAGGAGTCTTTGACTCAAAGGTATGTTATCCGATATCTTCAATAAATAAACTGACAGAAATCCAGTGGTTGAGGAATCGGTTATGGGCCTCTTCCCTTAGTCTGCTGTGGATTCTTGACCTCATGGTAGCAGCGATGGATTTAGTCCAGTGAGCTCACTTCCATATGTGGCCTCTTCAAATGGGTTTGGTGTTCAAGAGTGGACCTTCAGCAGAGTGTATGCCTTTCTTCCACTGTCTCTTCTTCCCAAAGCCTTATACAAAATAAGACACTGAAGAGGGAGCTCCCTCTTAATAGCTCCAGAGTGGCCAAGAAGACCATGGTTCTCAGACTTGCTGAATCTAGCTCAGCAAGTATCCTTCCACCTTCTGTCACAGGGTCCCATTCTTCACCCAAATGCAGGAGTGATGCAGCTCGCGGCCTGGCTCCTGAAAGGAGGAGGCTCCTAAAATTGGGTTTCTCTGAGAAAGTAGTTGACACCTTGATGACTGGCAGAAAAACTTCTACGTCCACAGTCTATGCTTGGGTATGGACCACCTTTCTCTTGGGCCAGAGGGAAGGATTTTAAGCCTTCAAAGGCTTCAGTTCCACAGACTTTGAATTTTCTATGGGAAGGCGTGGAGAAGGGGTTGACATTGAGTACGCTGAGAGGCCAGGTTTCCGCTCTTGGAGCGTTCTTGGGTTTTTCCTAGGGACTGATCGAGAGGTTATTCATTTTTTACGCATGGTTAGCAGGAGTCGTCCGATGTTTCGATCCCCAGTTCCCCTGTGGGATCTTAATCTGGTTCTGAATGCCCTCTGTAAGGAGCCTTTCGAACCGCTATCATTCATATCACTGGATGTGTTGTCTTACAAGGTGTTTCTTGGTGGCTATATGTTCAGCCAGGAGAATTGCCGAGCTCCAGGCCACAAGGAGTCATACCTTATTATGCATGAGGACAAGTTGGTATTTAGAACAGTTCCATCTTTCGTCCCTAAAGTGCCCACAAATCTTTCATGTGAACTAGGAAATATGCCTTCTGTCCTTCTGTCCGCGTCCTTCTCACCCCAAAGAGAAGGAATTGCACAAGTTGGATTTGCGATGAGTCGTTAGGATCTACCTTAAACATATGGCTGAGTTCCAAAAGTCAGATTGTCTGTTCTTTTTGGAGCAGCCAAGCAGGATCAGAAATCCTCTAAGGCCACCCTAGCTAGGTGGACGCGGACCTGCATTGTTAAGCCCTTTGTCACGGGGGAAAAAAAGAGGCCTCCAGCTCTCATCAAGGGTCACTCCACCAGGGCTGTGGCAACGTCCTGGGCGGAGAGAAACTCAAGCTAAGCATCGGTTTTGGAGTTATGCAAGGCAGCTACGTGGTCTTGTGTCCACACGTTCACAAAACATTACATATTGGATGTTCAGAGTTCTGCTAATGCAGCTTTTGGTCACAGAGTGTTGCAGGCAGTAGTTTGCAAGTAATTTCTCATGGTTGCTTCTGGCATATGGGATAATATTCTCCCCCTCCCATTTTTTTCTGGGTACTGATTCTTAGAACCCAGTTGCTTTTGATTACCCATTGATAATGTAGAACACTACAGAAAGAAGAAATTTCTTCATACTTGCCGTAATTTCCTTTTCTGTTAGCTCCAACATTGTCGATGGGGCCTGTCCAGGAGCTTTGCTCCTGCAGGAGAATCTTATCCGGTATGCTAAGAGGGATATCCTATTTGATAAAATCTCCTACTATTTTTGGACACACCTCTATTTTTCTGCTGTGCTGTACTCGTATATGTGCAATAAAATAAAACATTTTTGAGTTAGTCTACGACTGCAGGTTAACAGGTTTAGTTGTATCTCTTAAGGTGTTTTCATTGTTGCAGGTAGTCTCACTGCATACAGTTTTACCTGCAAGTTATGCCTCATTGTGTGGTCAGCTTCAGTTTTCCAGATCAGCGACTGGTGTGGAACATTCCTTGTTGCCAGATCGTTTTCCTATAGAGAAGACCAAATCATCTAAACCAGTGGTTGTCAACCAGTGGTCCACGACCGCTTGCCAGGGGTTCCACGATGCTTTGCCTTTAAATGGTAGTGCGGTAAAAATTCCCAAAGTAGCAACCGAGTGTAAGCGAGTGAGCGGTGCTGTAATCCCCAGGTAAACGCACTCAAAACATTCTTTCACAACGAGTAAGCCTTTGTGTATAATTAATAAGTATTAATCTAACACTTAAGTTCTTATATTAAATTGCCTGACTTGTCCTTTAATAACTCGCTTGTGATGTTTAATCAAAGCATTGCCATGTTGAATGTGATTATTAAGGGTGGAACTGCTGAGATTACCCCCTGAGCTGCCCTGTTGTGTTGCTAATTGGTCCGTGAGCATGTGGGCTAATTAGAGTCATTGCTAGCCAGTTGTTTTAAGTTAAAGAACTTGCCATGTCTATCCGGTTACACAGTCGCTCCTTTCCTTGATGCCGATTACAGCTCCATGCTGCCCGCTTGCTCTGGTTTCTTCACTTCACAGCACTGGACCTGTCTCTGCACTCCCTGGTCACTCCTCGGGTTGAACAGCTCGTGTGTGAAATAAATTTAATTTATCCTTTCACCGCATAAGTCCCATTTCCCACTATATAGCTTTGCCATTGAGCCATCAACCGTTCTTGCCTGCGCTAGACTCACAGGCTCTCGTAATCACGAAAATACATGGCTTCAAATACACGGCTTGGTAAGCATGTAGACTCTAAACCTTGTATCCAGTGGGGAGCATTTTCTTCCTTGGATGTCTGCCATGAAGGTGAGACAGCTTTTATTTACAGTGTTAAGGAATGTTGCATACAGGTAGTTGGTTAATATAGGCAAATGTGTAGCTACTATGGCACTGCGAGGTCAGTAGTGACTGGGGAGTTGCTGCTGCTTGGAATCCTCATGTGCCCAACATTCTAAAGCTTGGGCTGTGCCATTTCCCCTTGTAGGGGTGCACTATACCCAGTTGTTTTGATTACCCATTGATAATGTTGGAGCTAACAGAAAAGGAAATTACGGTAAGTATGAAGAAATTTTTTCTGTCAGCAGTACATGTTCTAATAACCCAGTATATCTTTTTTTGTTTTAACTTTTATTATCATATGCAATAAACATTACATACATTAATTCTGATGCCAGACATCATTACACTTCTACAGGATATGTCAAAGTGCATAGTTATTGGTAATCTAGGCATGCTGATTATCTGATATATCTTGGCAGACAGATTAAGCAGATCACAATCAAAAATACACAAGTGGAAACTACTGACCTCAGTAGTGGACAACCTGTTGGACAAGTAGGAGCATCCAGAGTTGGAACTTTTGTATCCCCACGCAACACCGAACTGCTTTGTAACATGACAATAATGGAAGTGATGTAATAACGGAGATTGATTAGACAAAACAGAACAGCTGACCAAAGTTGGAGTTGGCATTACTCACTGGTAATGCCCTCTCTAAACAGCAGTACCATGTGTAACCACTGTAAAAGTGCTACATGGCCGCAGGGTCTAAAGAAATACTGTTTTACCGTAGCAAAATAAAATTCCACATGTGACCACTATACAAGTGCTATGGAGGTGGCAAAAAACCAGAAAAAATGCTTTTTGACTATCTCATCCACCCACCCATTGGTCAGTGACAATCCTCAGAAAATTGAGTGATAAGCTCAGTAACAGAAACTACAAAGTACAGAAATCCAGAAATAGAAATATGGAGAAAAGTATACTAACTTTTGAAATGTGTAGAGCGGGCAGAATAACTATATGGGTTGATGTGAAATTCAGCAGCCTAGATCACAAGCCGGAGGAAGCAGATCGTGCACTTCAAGTAATGTCTCAGGACACTGCAGTCTCAACACCAGTCTTTACACCTGGGAAAAGAAAAGAAAAAAAATTTAAATATAGCAAAGAAAAACTCTGTAATGACAGCAAGCAGCAGTAGATATGCAGTGCTATCTAACGACGACCTAGACAACCTAGAGAGGAAAAAATCAGAATTAAATGCACAGAAAAATACCAGCTAGGCCTGCCATGTATTTTCAAATTGTCTGACAGTAAATAAGATGTCTGTTGACATAGCAATGATACCAGTTGTCTCACTGGCTGCAATATTGAGATTCTGTGGAGCAGTGAGAGCAGCGGATGGCTTTGAATATAGTATCAGTTCCTTTATTGGGATCAGAGCTGGACTCAGCAGATATTTCAATAGTCTGGAAGTGAATACAAAAATAAATATCACTTATGATCTAGAATTCAAAGCTGCTAATAACGTTTTCCTGACTATAATGAGGCAATATCGGTGGTCAGGATGTGACACTAAAAGTCACCATCCATGTATATCGAAGTCTGACCTTGACAAAATGTGAGATTGTAAGAAGTTGAACCCAGAAACGGCATACAGGCTCATACGGCATTTATGGTTAGAGATGCAGCTTGGGCTAGCTAGACAAGGAAGAGAAGGACTCCGACAGTTAAAACAGGACTCCTTCAGTGTAGAGAAAGATGAGAAAGGGCTAGAATACATAGCTATGACTTTTAATGAGTCGACGAAAAATTATGCTGCAGTGAATGAACCCAATAAACAGGCACTAAGAGGAATATTGTACTCCCAGCTAGAGTCTCCTAATTGTCCCGTGACACTCTTTTTAAAGAATATAAATCAAGGTGTCCAGAAAATGCTTCAGCTTTCTTTTTACACCCTCTTCATTTTCCTCAGCACATTCTAGACAAAAAGGATGTGCCGTACAGTAAGCAACCTATGGGGCATAACTACTTAGGAGACATGATGGCACAGATATCTGTTGACGCAAATCTAAGTAACCATTATACTAACCACTGCATCCGCAGCATGGCTGTTCAGATGTTATCGAAGGCTGTTCTCGCAACTAGGGAAATAATGTCAGTTACTGGACACATATGTGAGACTAGCCTCCGTAATTACTGGTGCCTATCACAAACCGATCGGAGAAAATGGTCATCAGTATTATCTGCCAGTGGGGACAACTCGTCCACTGAGAAAAAGGAAAGACACAGTAAATGTACAGAATCCCCTGAAACCACAACTGGTAAGAAATAAACAAATGTAGAAACAGACATAAGTGTAAAACCCAAAAATGTATTGCAAAATTTGGGCAGTAAAAATACAATAGTACCCAAAGAGAAATTGGTACTCGAACAACCAGTACAACAGGAGACACGCACAGAGAAAAAACAGAATGTACCTAAAAATGAGCAGCCAGACGACTAAGAAGACTATGAAAGTGTCCCAAGAGTGAGAAAAGCAGAGAAGTCCTGTAATTCTCACAGCAAAAATGAAGATACTGTTGTGAGCCCAGCAAACAGCAAAGTGCAGTCAGCAGAAGGCAGTACTGCACCATACAATGTCTTTTTTTTTTTAACTTTTTATTTAACCTTTTACACATTTGCATAAAACATTTATATCCGGAGCATGTAGAATCACCATCAATAAACATTGTACATTACTTAGGATCTAGATTACACACTACTGATGGTACAGCATCGGGGATGAGTAGTCAAATTATGATAAAAAAAAAACAGTGAATTAATCCTCAGTTAGGAGCTATATAAGCAGCCAATACCCAAATATTACTCATCTCAATTGGTAGTATCAGCATATTTTAACCGACCTGTCTAGGTCCTTTAATTTCGATCATAAACATTAAAACTCTGTATTCCAAATTCCAGAGCTCCCCCAAAGCCCCCTGATATAACAGGTGGTCAGTAAATCGTCAATAATTAATAAGGCCTCCAGAGATTAATAAAGGAATTTGTATAATGTTAAGAATGATCATGGACACCTCTCCCACATTATAAAAAATAAGGGCGGTATAGTGTGCAAGAGGCCAGCTTCAAGCCACTACGTAATGATGCCCAGTGAGAGAGCCATAATCAAAAAAAAAAAAACATTCCTTTCTGGATCTTAGCCTCTGAAAAGCAGTACTACCTGATTTAGTGCAAAAGAACCGTTAAGCGATCAGCTATTATTAACTTTATACAAAAAACTATCAGATTGCTATCTGCAACAATAAACTTAACTGCCTCCATAATTGTAAAACTGGTATCACTTTTAGACGTCTGTCAGGACAGGGCTTGCCAAGATAACTGTCTTGCCTAATATGTCTGGAACTGTTCAAGGTCTAACTAAAATATACTTAAGGGGAAAAACCATGTCCATTTGGTGGAGTACTCCCAAAATAATGGCTAATATATCCCTTAACCTGGGTTTCAGAGAGCTATAGACAGTAGAGGCGAGTTACCTCATCCAGCTGAGTTCCCTGAATACAGAACCGTGCAAAGATAAAAACAAAATAAAAAAAATGAAGTTTGATCAAACCAGCTTGACCATCCAAAAATGGAATTAAGAGCCACTCGATCCATAAATTCAGTCCTCATCGGCCTCCTCTTCCAAGACCCTTTCTTCATTCATTCTCCATGCTGCGATTTTCTCAACGCAGGCCCCTGATTCCTTTGCATCTGTGAATCGATACGGTTTGCAGACATCAGCAAAGCAAAGCCACGCAGGAAAGGCCATGGAATAAGGGATGCCCGAGTCTTTCAGTTTGTTTTTAACGCCATCGAAAGCCTTCCGCCGCATGCTCGTGGCAAAAGCAAGGTCTGGGAAGAAGAGAATTCGGCTTTCGTTGTGGTAAATTGGACTTTTGTTTCTGATTGCTCCTAGAACCAGATCTTACTCTGCCGCCGAAGAAAGAGTAGCCAGGATAGTGTGGGGATTGTCCGAGGTAGAGGTAGGCCTACGAGGGGTAATTCTGTATGCTTGCAAAAGGTTTAGTCCACTTAGTCCTATTATTTCAGACAGCCATGGGGTCAGGTATGTTAAGAGATTGTTCCCCTCCGTGCCTTCGGGGAGACCCAAGATTCGGATATTCGCAGCATGGACCAGGTTTTCCAGTTGTTCCACGTGACTCTTTAACGCTGCTTCTTCTTTATCAGATGCCTCAGTAGTCGCCAGGGCCTTACCCGCTGTAGCCTCAGCATTCTTAGTTGTTTCCCCCATTGCATCCAATCGTGATTCCACAGCTTGGAATCTCTGGGTAAAAGGAATCTAACTTCTGATCAATCCCTTGGACTGTTTTGGTAAGCGCATTTACAGCAATTTGTAAAGAGTTGAGCGTTGCTGACTGTCGTTCTGAGCTAGGGACGGCAGAAGCGCAATCCACGTGTTCTAGTGGTTTGGCTACAGGAACACTCGGCTGTAAAAAGAGTCTTGTGTTGCTGGTTTAGTTTTCCCCATAATTGCAGAAATTAAATATCCAGAGGTAAGGAAAGCGATATCTTAGATGATGAGCTGTCTTTCAGCAGTTCAAAGGCTGGAATAAGTAATTTTCTTTAAATAAGAAGGCTCTTCTCAGGAGCTCTAGAAAGTTGCTGCTTCTGGCTGGGCTGCTAGCTCCACCCCCGTCAACCTGCATTGTACAATTGCAGCAGTTTCACAGTTCATGGGACCGTGAACTTATTACTACTGAACATCCAAAACAGCATGGAACGATCAGGGGAATCAGAACAGTAATGAATAAATATGATCTGTATAAAGAACGCAAATAATAAAGAAAGCAGCCTTACATGGTATATATAAATCAATATTAGCACTTGTTCTATGGTTAAAATGTTAAAATGTTGACGTCGTTGTCATTAGCATCCTGCATAAGTTCCATTCTATTTATGCAAAGTTGGATGGGTAAAATCCCACGGTGCAACTGAAGAGAGATATGGTGTGGAAGACAGTTATGATTGTCATGTTTTCACCATGGACTTTAACAAAAATCACCAGTGCAAAAGTAGAAAAAAATACTAAAATATTTATATGTGCCCTATAAGTGAACAAATAAGCATTGTATGAATATTGCTGCATAAGTATGTAATTGAATGTTAAAAGCTGAGCTCAAATCACTAACGTTGTATTGTAGATGTTTGGTGTTGCAACCAGTAAACCACTGCATATATAAAACAATGAATCTGTGTATTTTTTCAAGAACATCACCTAATATCTACTGTAACATTGTCATGTTGCAAGCACATTAAGCCACTCCAAAGGAGGCTTCTACTGGGGAATGAATGCATGGTCGGGTGGTTGTAGGCACTCTGCCTTCGGCCCCGTGCCCCCCCTCAAAAGAAAAACATGCATTAATTCCCCAGTAGAAGCCTCCTTCGCTGTGGCTTAATGCTTACACAGTCCTGCTCGCTGTTCTAGGGCGTGGAGCTTTCTGGTGAGATGCGTTGTCCCTCTCTTGGAAGGGGAGGTTCCTCTATGCCTTCCCTCTGATTCATTCAGAGGGTACTGCTCAAACTTCAAATGGAGAGGACAGCTCTAATCCTCTTTGCTTCCCTATGGCCTCGACAGATCTGGTTCCCCTTAATACAGCAGCTGGCAGTGGAACCACTAGTACCTCTGCACTTACCCCAGGGACTTCTGTCACAGGAGCAGGGAACCCTGGTCCAATCGAACCTCAGATCGCTTCATTTACATGCATGGCTACTGAAAACATAACCATTGCTAGATCTGGGGTCTCCCAAAAAGTGGCCGATGTTCTGGTGGTTTCTAGAAAGCTTTCTGCCAAGGCCATCTATTCATGAAGTGGAAACGGTTCGCTTTGTGAGCCCCTTCTCACTGCTTGGACCCTTTTACCTGTCCAGTAAATCAGGTTCTGCAGTATCAGTTGTCCTTGTCAAATGCAGGCCTGCAGTACTCCTCCATTAAAGTACACTTGTCTGCTACCTAAGGTTTCCATGTATCTATTGAAGGACATGCAGTGGCCCAGCTAGAGGTGGCCTGTACATAAGAGGTATTTTGTACTTAAAGCCTTCTATCTGTAATCCCGTCCCAGCTTGGGACCTGAATTTTATGTTGGAAAAACATTTGCTCCTTTTGAGCTGGCCATGACTTGTGGCCCATGCTTTCTTTCTTGGAAAGATTTTTGTTTTAGTTGCTATTACTTCAGTTTGAAGGATTTCAGAGCTGCAGGCTGTACTGTGTGAGCCTCCTTACTTGATTTTCCACAAACACAGGGGGCCTTTACATACAAATCCTAAGTTTTTACCGAAGATGTTGTCTGAATTTACTTTAAATCAAACCATCTACCTGCCAGTCTATTTTCCGGAGCATGCCAATCCAGTGGAAGCATTGCTCCATACTTCAGATTTACATAGAATACTAAGGTACTGTATGCACTGCATGAAGAACTGTAGAACGTCCTTGCAGCTTTTTGTTTCCTTTGCCCATGGGAAAGAGGGCACTCCAGTTTTCAAACAGTGTGTGTCCATATGGTTGGCAAACTGTATTACTTTGTTATAGAAAGTACAGTAAGGAACTTCCTGGAGTTGTTCATGGTCATTCCACTAGAGGCATGGCCACATCTGTTGCATATTTTAAAAATGTTTCTGCTACTGAAATCTGTGCAGCTGCTACCGGGAGTACAGTCCACACCTTTACCAAACATTACAGTCTGGACATAGCTTCAAGAAAGAAGGCTGGCTTCGGCCTAGCTGTGCTTCAAGGCCTAATTTCTTAGGCCTGTCACCTCCTGCCACCCAGACTGTTTATGGTCAGTACTGCTTGGTACTCGTTCTTTAAGTGTGAGTTGATGATAGAGATATCCTCAAAGAAGATAGAACAGTTATGTACTTACCATAACAGTAGATCTTCGAGAGAATCTCTTTCATCATTTCATTTTTAATTTTTACACTTGTTAGCAAGATGTGCAAATTGACTGTTTTCACAAGTGACAAGTAGAACATTAAGACAAATAATCAAAAGGACAATATATATATTAATAACAATACATAATAGTAATACAAACATACATGTAACAATAATAGCTTAATGAAAACAGTGGCAGTCTGAAAAGGTATTAAGCCATTGAACAAGCTTATGCTTAAAAGACCTGACTGTTCTACAGTTAGTCACTACAGCTGGAGTACTATTAAAAAAGGCAGTGGTCCTGTACACAACAGACCTCTGTCCAATTGTTTTCTTATAGTAGGCCATCAGGCCATGCTGTCCCACTCTCCAACCCTCCATCAGATCCTGAGAATCTGGGGAATGCTGTCTCCTTCTCCATGAGGGTTTGTCTGCTGCTGTCTGCCTTGCCTGGCTGGCAAAGTCCTACGTTCTCTCCTGGTTTCCTACAGGGAGATCCTCCGAGCATGACTCTGGCGGGGAACTGAGGAGAAAAGGGGCTGCCCGTGTTTATATGGGAGAGCCGACGTCTGACATTGTTATGGGCAGCCCCTGGTGGACTGCTTGCAAAAAGTTTCCATGTGGCCCTAGTGCCTGGTGGTTTATAGTTCCATAGGTGTGGCCTGATGAAAGAGATTATCTTGACAATCTACTGTTACGGAAAGTACATAAGTATTCTTTGTTCCTTGAGAGTTCATCAGTTCCTGATGCTTCTTTCCAACCTGATGTCATAATACTCTGCTTATGACGTCCAGTTAATCGCATGGCAACAGACTGTGATGTCATAACAGAGCATTATCATTTCAATTAAGGAATCCACTATAGAGGCAGATGGGAAGGAGAAATCTATTCAAGATGTACGACATAACAAGCTGAATTTTGTCTAAATATTCTCCTAGCCGCGTCAGTTGCTGTTTGAGAGCAAATCAAAATCTGTTTATTCATGAGCATTTTACAGTTTCAGACTTTACAGTTTTTCATGATGTTATAATTCTTTATTCCATTTAGCAAAAAAATATGTTGCATAGGCTAGGTAGGTGGTCACTGCCCTTTTTTGGACTTAACCTATAAATCTGCTTTTAGAATGCCAGAGAGAGCATGGTCACACTGCAGAGTTTTAACTTCAGTTTTCTGAAGTTCTGTCTTAGGGGCAGAAACTCAGGGCTGAGATGCTGCAGTTTTTATGACTCTCAAATACACAAATCTAAAAGAAACATCATCACTCCAAGGAGTATTCCCCCACACATATATGTTTGTTCTGCAGGGCATACGTGTCTGGAGCTGAAAGGCAGCCCTAAAATAGTTGATGTCATTACTTATTATATGCTTTACTGCTAGGTGTAGAGCCTTCAGGTCTGGCTGGGTGCTGTTTTAGGGATACCAATTCCTTGTTAGTGCAGTCTACTGTTCTGTGCTGATTCCCTATCCAGCTGTCCCTTGTGAGCTAGAAATTATACATAGTATTTAGAAGAGGATGCGTCTTGGTAGGCCCCATAGCTTACCGACACTCCCTGTGCAGCTGGGCCTGATCCTGAGGTAAGAACCTCCAGATCCAGCCCCCGATTACAAACCTGAATTACACTTCACATGAACTAAGAAAAGCTATATTTTCCCCATTCGTACAATGTTGAAAGTGAAACATGAACAGTGGCGCTCATTACCCGAAAGCCCATGAACAGTTCTTTTAAACAAGGTATTGCGCTTACCTGTAGCTGGAAGCTGTGCTTGACTGCATGTAGATGGGCACAGCTTGTTCTTCCATGACATTACAGTGTTCCATAAAATGGTGGCAATGCAGTATCCGTATAGGGCAGACTTCGCTGGATCGCTGGACTGCTTCCAGCTATAGGTAAGACCAATGTCTCATGGAAAAGAACCTCTTACAGCCTTCCAGATTGTGTGGGCCATTGTACATGAATTTTCCCTAAAAAAAAAAAAAAAAAATGAGAATTTTTTTTTTATTAACTCAGCTTTATTCAAAAGGCAGATACTACTGTTTTACAATGTAATACATAACCATTTGTACCATAATAAAAACAATTACCTGTATTAAGCTAAGTACATCAGGAGAGTAAATGTTGTGTAAGACTGACTGTGGTTTAATTAAATCATAATCATAATTGGTGTGCAAACACCAACTCATCCAGAAAATAAGATTGTCAGCTGATGTTGAACCTTAACCTACTAATAGGCGCTATAAAAGAAGCCCCGACTCTTTTGGCTGCGTGTCATAACCCCCCCCCCAACCTCTAGTATTCATCCTGAGGTGTAGGATGATGGCATGTCACAAAGGGAGAGCAGGACCATCCTAGGCGCGTATGGTGCCAATGGTACCCCCTGCTCAACCCCCAGCTCTCCTCATCGCCCCAAACCGGTATAATCATTCGGATAGGTGTGTTTATATATCGCTCACATTCTAAATATCTGTCTATCGGGAATTCTGGCTTTCTGTTTTTTATGCATTATCTGGGTGTTAATAGTATGGGATTTTCTAAATAACTGTCATAAAGCTTCTGAAGAAGGACTTGGTTGATCCGAAAGCTAGAGCACTTTGTTCTTTTGTTGTAACATCTGTGTTGGTCCAATAAAAGGTATTAAACCATTTGCTTCTGGATCCCCTAAAAAATTTGTATTTCTAAAACATCAGCCCTCCTGTGAAGTTGAGCAATGTGGAATTGATTCCCCAATGTGCAGGCAAGCCTCTGCCAGCCTGGGCTGTCTTCACTATGCCGGACACCTGCATGTATGGTTGCAATCTGTCGTAGTGGCTGCCGTCACTCCACAGTAATAGACAGCCATGTTGGGCTGATAGGAGAGAGCCCCAATACGAATCAGCTGTGTGAACTGCCCAGCAGTCAGGAGGCAGGCAGGCTTGGCAGTAGAGATTTGGGAAGTTTGGGGAAACTTCACTACGTGAAGACTTGGTGAAGTTTCCCAACTTCACATACTGTGAAGTGGCACTTCATGTAGTTCTTTGCCCTGTGAAGTTCAGATTTCACTAGTCAGAGACTATGTGTATTGGCAGTTCGCTGCCAGAGCTAATAGGATTACTGCAGAGTGCGTGCCCAGAGCAGTTCAGTAGGCAGTGGTCAACCAAAGTGGAGAAAGAGCTCTGCTGATCACGTTCTGTGGATGAGTGAGGGTGAGAGGAGGGTGCTGTGGGTTGGAACTGGGGGGGGGGGTAGTTTACAGACAGCGGTGTTCTGATTTGCTTGGACACTGTCTTGGCGTCTTAGAACTAATTATACTACATCGGGGGCAGGGTTGATGGGGTGCAACTGGGGGTATTTCTGAATAGTCTGGGTGGAGGGAAAAGGTGGAAACATTACCACATGGGTGGGGCTTGGTTAAAGACTTTTTAAAGTTTGCCACGCAAAGTTGAGTGAAGTTGGGAATACTTCCCCAGCTACTTACAGTACAAAGTTCCCCTCTGTGCACCAACTTCGCCAATGAAGCTTTAATTTTCTGCTTCTGGACTGTGTTGATTGTGATGGGTGGGGGCAGCAGGGAACAGATGGTGGCACCCTCAGCTGTATGAGAAGGGAAGCGGACAGCACAGTGATCCGATGCATACTAATAATCATCTGATTCCATTATGGATGTTGAAAGTACAGTAATATGCGGCAGTCCACTTCCACTGTCCCATTTTTCTTCTGAACACATTATGCATTGCAGTAGCAATGCAGCCATAAAAAGAAAAAGGCCAACCTCAATAACAGAATAATTGTATGTCAAAGAGCACTAGGAAAATATATGTTGTGCAACTTGTGTTTTCTGTTTTTGCTTTGCAGGTGCAAACAGATGCACAGCAGATAGCCGAAGATAAATTTGTGTTTAACCTGCCTGACTATGAAAGCATAAATCATGTGGTGGTCTTCATGTTGGGAACAATTCCATTCCCTGTGGGGATGGGAGGTTCTGTCTACATCTCGTACCCAGATTCAAGTGGGATACCAGTCTGGCAGCTCTTAGGATTCATCACCAATGAGAAGCCAAGTGCAATCTTTAAAATCTCAGGACTGACTAGTGGTAAGTGCCAGGTCTGCAGTCACTCACGTTCAGCAAAGTGGGCGTCATTACTGTGTATCTTGGTAGCATGTGAAAAATGATCAGAGAATGCTGAGGATGTCACCTGTTCATACTGTGCAGTTGACCAAGAGTTAAAGCTTTTTATTGTAGGCCTAGTCTGGTGGAGGTACAGTGCAGCTTACTCTTTCTAAGGCATTCTAACTGCTCAGTTTCAGGCTTGTACTCTGTGTTGGCTGTGTGGTGCCAGGCAGAATACAGTCTTAAAGAGCAGCTGATGCCTTCAGGAGAACTTTAGCAAAACATAATATTTGGACATACAGTAGTTTAGCTTGTATTTTACATTAATTCTGTATTTCTCCTCCCCACTATGTATCACTGAGGTCATTTGCATGAAAACAGGATCTTTGCTTCTGAAGAGTCCAACTATTCCTGTTGCTTTCTCCCTGAGGTCATAATGCACTGCTTGTGACATCACAGTTACTCCCATGGCAACAGAGTGTGATATGACAACAGAGAATTATGACATGAAGTAGGGAGTAAGCTATAGATTAACTCTAAGGGGTAAATATGTATTTGTGTAAATTTTCTCAGTAATAAATAATGGGGAGGAGAAACCTATAGAATATATATGGAATGCAAGCTGAATTGTACCTAAGTATTGTGTTTTTCAAAGTTTTCTTTGAGGCGTCGGCAGCTCTTTAACAATACTGTTTGTTTTTTGTTTTTTTTTGTTCCACATGCTCCCCCCCACACACACACACACACACACATGTTCCGCATATAGGCTCCCTGCAGTCCTCTGGGAACCTCCTCTTGATACCTAGCTACTCAAGTGACGGGCTTTTGATTTATATAGAATGGGTGCCCCTTACTGCCATTAGGTAGAAGCACAAAGTTGCGTGGTGGCTGTTATCCAGTCTTTGGGCAGGCTGATTCCCCCGCCCTTAACATTGCCCATACTGTGGTTTGAGGCACCAGTCAGTGCCCCTCTAATAGGTGGGGCCCAGGCAACAATGTGTGATTACACATGCTGCTAATGTTGTGTTGCCAATGCCAGCTTGTGTCAGATGTTGTGCAAGAGGTGCTGTTTGTCTTGCCTGAAGTTTTGTTTAATGCAGCAGTGCTAGTTAAATGCAGCATGGTGTTTTCACCTAGTATGTGTGCCCGCCTCCCAATTAGCACTTGCCTCTTTTTTTTTTTTCTCCTGAACTAAATTATGTTTTCACCTTAAATCATTTTTATTTATTTTTTTTCCAGACCCATTTATCACTCTGGTCAGGCGGGGATGTACCCTCTGTTTGGCCCCCCTGGGGTAGTCTGCCTGACTGACATCCACCTCAAGATGCCCAGACTGGGTGGTGCACAGCTTGCTCCCTGTGGTGGGTCCTGGGGGGGGGGGGGATGTAGAGCTTGAGATCAACCAGAGGCCCCAGCTGAGGCTTATACCTGGGGCGTCCTTCAGGAGGGTGTTAGGGAGTGTCATTCTGCTGCTGTCCCTGAGGGGTTTCTGCTTGTGTGGTTCCCCAGGAGGCATGGACATGCAGTGATATCAGCGTGTGAACATGTGTGCTCTCACGCATGTCCTGCAGACATCTGCTGCGTCTCAGCCCCTGTAATATGTGGTCCTGGCTGGTGTACATCCAGTCTCCACTGGGTGTCGCTCATGTGCTGGGAACTTGTGGCCTCCCACCCCAGAGGAGAGCTGTCCATAAGACACTCATCCTGTCTCCCCCCCGATGCTCTGGGTTAATTCCTGAAACTGGGTTGCCAGCATCGCTAGTGGTTGTGCTACTGCTGGGCTGGCAAAGTAATCATTCGTGTCAGTGGCTTTATTTACCTGTTGCTGTGCCAACCCGTGTGCCACTCTCGCAAACCGTTTCTGCAGCCAGCGTGATAGCGCACCTGTAGTAAACGCCCCACCTCTTCAGTTTCTGTGTGCGGTCACGATATACGTCAAGACTGTGCTGTAGCGCAGCACTTAATGGCCTGCATGAGCTTCACTAGCACCAACACAGATTTTGAGCTTTTCCAGTTAATAATAACTCCTTATTCCCTGGTGTCCAGTGCCACCCCCCCCATCAGTTTTCACCAAAGCAACTAGCATCTCCACACCCCACTGATTACTGTGCACTGGTTATTGGATGGCGACTGGCAAATCCCTGCCGCTCACCACCTCGGCCAGCTGTCGTAAGAGTGACAGTGAGGGAGCAAGACTTCGCTGTTGTTGTTATGGCTGCCAGCCGAGGTGGTGGCTGGGGGGGGGGGGATTAACCGTCACTATCCAGTAACCAGTGCATGGTAATCCCCGTGGTGTGGGGATGCTAGTCCTCGTGGTGAAAATCAACAGGAGAGAGAGGTGGCACTGGACAACAGGGAAAGTGGAGAAAGGTCCTACATAGGGAGAATATGTGAGGGTGGTTGCTGGCGGAGGGAAGGGACACCAGGGAATATAAAATAAAACTAATAGCATTGGGAGAGCACATTACTGAAAGGAATGGGGGCTTAGTGGTCACTGAGAGCATAATCTCATTAGGGAAATGCTGTTTATTAAAAACAAATAGATTTGAAACATACCAGAAGCAGAACCAGTAGTGAGAGGTAAAAATGACCAGTTGTATCCCTTTTACTGAGTAAGCGACCAGCTTCTTTTAACACTGGAAGATCATGAACCTGCAGTACAGGGCTAAAACGGAAATAAACAAACGCCGTGATATTATGTGAAAGAGGGAGTACAGCTGTAAATACAGTGCCTTCCATATTTACTGTGGATTCAAAGCGCTGATATCGATTTAAAAAAAAGCTTTGGATGCAAAAAACATTGACAGAGTCATACACCAGAATTAAAGCTGCACAACTACAGCAAAACAAAGTAAGCGGACAATCACTTACTGATTAACTATTACTGTTGCTTTCATTTTATTTTTTATACTGGAGAACAAAATGAGCTACATAGCCCTTTTTCACAAGTGACCAGTTGTACAGAATGGTAGAGGGTACAGAGCAGACAGCATCAGCATAAATACAGGGTACAATTATAAAATTGAATATGGAATAATACATGGGGGAGTGCATAATGAGAATTTAATGCACGCCCCAGGTGCCGGATGCTACATAAACCCCGAGGGCGTATTAAAGCATCCCACACTGAGGGGTGCATTAAATTTAGTTTTGCACTTCAAATGTATTGTTTATGTAATTACGGGTGCCATTTTTTCTCCAGCCAGATTTTAATCGGTTAAAAAAAGTGTCTCTAAGAGGGTGTTGTGTGTTATTTTTATTCAACTTGACACAATGCTGAAAAAACATGCACATATAATAAAGACTAGCATCTTAAACATCTTAAAAATCGTAAACATCGGTTTAAAGAACAGTATGAATATTTTGTTTATATTTCTATATTGTGAGAATTTGTGTGAAAATGGCAGGTTGTAAAAGTAGCAAGTAAGAAAACAGCTAACAGTTCAGAACGCTTGCAAATGAAAGAAAAGCTGTCTAAAAACTTTAACTTGAGGCAAGATTTTAGTTTTTTGAATTCCGTTCAGTTGCTTCAGCTCGCCATTGCCTAGCTGCTGAGGTCAGAGTTAATTCCATTTTTTATGTAGATAACAGAGAGAGCATGTAAATCTTACAGCTAGGGATTGGAGAGTCCGCGGAGTTCAGTCGGAAGGTTAATGAGGGCAGAATTTCCTGTTTTTTGGGGGGTTTTTTTAACTGTCATCTTGGCCGCAGAATTCTTCACTGAGAAGTTTTATTACTGTTGATTTATGCCTGTTTTTACTGTGCTGTGAGGGAGCGTGAGCTGAGCTGGGGAAAGCTGGCACGTGTTCGCCGTTATAACAGCCAGTTAGAACCAGCTTCTCCTACAAGGAAAAACAGCAACCAGTTATTACAATAAAATTAATAAGTAGCTAAGGTACAGTTTAGGATCAGACCACATCACCATATATACAGGGTATAATAATAACATTAACAGGTGGATAAGGTACAGTTTAGGAGCAGACAGCATCACCATATATACAGGATGTAATAATAACATTAACAAGTGGATAAAGTACAGTTTAGGAGTAGACAGAATCACCATGTATACAGGATATAATATTAACAAGTGGGTAAGGTACAGTTTAGGAGCAGACAGCATCCCCATATTTACAGGGTATAATAATATTAACAAGTGGATAAGGTACTGTTTAGGAGTAGACAGCATCACCATATATACAGGGTATAATAACATTAACAAGTGGCTAAGGTACAGTTTAGGATCAGACAGCATCACCATTTATACAGGATATAATAATATTAACAAGTGGATAAAGTACAGTTTAGGAGCAGACAGCATCACTATATATACAGGATATAATATTAACAAGTGGATAAGGTACAGTTTAGGAGCAGACAGTGTCACCATATATACAGGATAATAATAATAATATTAACAAGTGGATAAAGTACAGTTTAGGAGCAGACAGCATCACCATATATACAGGGTATAATAATAAGTGGATAAGGTACAGTTTAGGAGCAGACAGCGTCACCATATATACAGGGTATAATAATAATAAGTGGATAAAGTACAGTTTAGGAGCAGACAGCATCACCATATATACAGGGTATAATAATAATAAGTGGATAAGGTACAGTTTAGGAGCAGACAGCGTCACCATATATACAGGGTATAATAATATTAAGTGGATAAGGTATAGTTTAGGAGTAGATATCATCACCGTATATACAGGGTATAATAATATTAACAAGTGGATAAAGTACAATTTAGGACGTAGAGATACAGTTGTAGTGTGAATTGTCAGACACAAGTTGTAGGAGCCGGTGGCTGAAGGAAGGAATGTTACTAGGGTTGTAAGTCTCAATCTGATGCTTCCAGAGCACACCTAGGCTTTCAATGTCAAACTGGATAATTTTTTTTTTCTTACTGATTTATGCTTCTGTTGCCGCAGCCTCTACCTCAGGAGGGAGCCCCCAGCCCCGTCCCCTGGTGTCCACTAGCTGGTGTTGACCCGAGACCAGATCCAGTGTGGCCAGCACTGTGGCTAACCAGGAGCGGGGCCTGCGAGGTGCCCTCTGTCATACGCTGCGGCAACTTGTATTCTCCTCCATTTTTCTCCCTTGCGGAGATGAGGCGTGCAGTGATGCCAGTGGAGAGAGCGCACACGCGACTGCACGCTCTCCTCCAAGCATCTGCGCCATCTCCGCCCCCTTCTGTAGCGTCGGCGCACTGCCCCCCCGCCTCTGCTATTGACCAGTCGTCGCCGACCACTGGTGACCCCCCTCGAGAGAACAGTCCTTGAGCGCTCGATCCTTCTCCTCCCTGCCAGCGCCTCGCCGTGCTTGTTCCTGAACACGGATCACTGGCGTAGCGCGAGGGAAGGCATCCAGTGCCTCAGCCCTCAGTGGCACCGGTCCAGCCTAAACTGGATAATTAAAAATGTACCTAGATACATAGGTGTTTGTAAATCTTATATTGAGTACAGACTCTTTTTCTCTTACAGTTTTTACTTTGGTTCTTGTTAAAAATGTTGCATTAGTACTGGGATGTGAATAAACCCTTTATGACGGGCTGTACAGTCTGATGTCCATTCAAAGAGAGCAGTATGCTACATAGACAAATCTGTGTCCAGGAGACTGGCGCTAGTCTGAACGGAATGAAGCAAATTAAATTAGAGCAACTGTATTTACTTGTTGCCTTGTGCCAGCTTGTTGACTGTGTGCAGTGAAGACCATACTGTTGTGATGTTTTCTGTAGGGGTGGGCAGCCAGCACCCGTTTGGAGCCATGACTATTCCTCAGATGGCATCCGTTGCTCAGATTGGGATCTCGATTGAACCGCAGGAGCATCTGGCGCAGCAGACTCCTGTAGCCAGTGCTGCTCCATCAACTCTAGACTCCTTTACTCAGGTAATTCGAGCGGTTCAAATGGTACATACTGAGACACATTTATTCCTTAAATGTTCACAGTCCAGGGCTCTGCAACTCCCAGTATGGATATGGAAGAGGTTCATAATGACAGCTGAGTTTGTCCAGTTGCTGCAGACACTGCTGTACTGTACCCAGTGGGTACTAGTTGCTTCCCAGTGTACATCCCTGTGATACTCCATGTCAGCTAATGATTGAAGACTAGTGTTGCACAAACCTCTCACTGTAGCCTAGAGCCAGTATCCTTTCCAGAGATGAACTACGGATTAATTTCCAGATGTGGTGTTTTGAAAATTGTCCTGTTTCATAGCTCTGGCTTCCATAGATTACATCCTTATTAAACATTAATTTTATATTTATACCCAGGGCAGTGCAACTGAATTGAGACCTCTCATTTTCAGTGGGTTCTTGTTTCTGCCTTATTTTGTGGTGTGGGAGGACTGAAGTGCTGATGGGTCGGGTGACTGGCTGAAGTTTACACAGTGAGGCTGAGCCTGTGCTGAAACTCAGAACTGGGTTCTCCATTACTCCCTTCTTGTAGCTTGGAATTCTTACTCTGAAACTGCCCTTCTCTGACTCTCTTCCTCTACCCATCAGTTAATTACCCCTAGGGGCAATATGGCATTTGACTTATTGGTTACGTAAAATGGGAATGGGAAGTAAGACCGATGCAGGTATCTAAGTGTGACTTAATCGTAATGAAATTTTCTCCCATTAAATAAAGATCATTCCAGGTACTACAGTCCACACCCCCACCACTTCACCATCTTCTGTCCCCCACCCCCACCCCCACCACGGTAGTCTCTACCCTGTGTATCCAGGCCATTGTATGGCCAACAGAATGGAGAAAAGGAACACTGAGTGGGGGGAAAAAAGCAGCTTTATAACACTGTGGTGTTGCTGGCTCAGTGAGCAGCAACATTTTCTGTAAGCTGGATCAGCAGATAAATGCAAGAGAAAATTTGTGAAACGCCATCAGTGCAGAAACGGGAGAGTATGCCAACTGCCCCGGTGCTTTGACCAGTATGGTTTTTGTTGGTACTGCCTCCTTACCTCAGAGAATCCAACATTGTGCTCCTGGCACTGGTTTTTGCAGATCCGCTGGGGGAGGGGGGTTTAAAATAACTAACAGAAATAAAATTGCAAGGACTGGGGAGTTGTTGGTTGTAGGACTTGTTTGACAATAATTGTGAATGAGAACATTTTAAATACTGCATATACTAACATGTAAAGCTAGTTCTTACTGCCAAAAATAGACACTCAAGAACGGAGAATTCAACTTGTATGCGATATTGATATGTCTGTACTGTTTTAAGATGAAGTTTTAATTCCAGGAACTTGATTTTGCACCCCCTTCTGGTCATAAAACCAAATTGCTATATTGTTAAAGAAATCACAAATCTGAACTGCACAGTACTGGAACATGCAATCCAAATACACATTACACAGTCATTCTGCATTGTCCTGATACGGCAGGCTCCTCTGTGCCACTTCAGTCTATGTAGCATTGCTGCCACATTTTAATAAGGAGGGTTGCTCAAACAGTGGATATCCTGCCCTGTTGCTGGCCAGGAATGTTTTTTTTTATTTACTATTTCTACACAACTTCCTAAAAGGAATTGCAGTGAATTGCGGGGAAATATTTAGCTTCAGTACTAATTCAGTAACGTGAATCGAGTGGAAACTGACAGGAGGGAGGCTTGGAAGGGACGTGAGAAAGAATTATTATTTTTTTTTTTTTTACAGACTGGGTGATGCAGCCATGGAATAGTCTGCCTGCCAAAGTGGTGGGTGCTGAAACTGTTGGTGGGTTCAGGCTCACTTGGGATAGAATGAAGGGTATAGTTGTTGCTCGGGGAGAGGCACAAACTGGGAGGAGAATGGGGGGGATGGATTTAGAGGGCCAAGACCCTGGAGGAACAGTAGATCTTACTTCGAGAGGGCTCTTGCAGTAGGTAATTGCATATAGGACTGAAGCCGGCAGGCATCAGGACCCTACGGAAAACTTTCTATCTAGCAGTCTCTGGCGTGGGACCGCCCCCCCCACGTCGGACGACGTTGGTATAAAGAGGCGGTCCCCCATGCCCGCCTTCCAGTTCTTTCCCGCCGTTAGCTCGTGAAAGTGCCTCGTGGTTAAGTTCCTACTGCCTTGTCAGTCTGTCGTCAGTTTTATTACCAAATTTTTTCTAATTTTTCCTAAATAATTCTTTACATTTGCCATGTATGTCGTCCCCTACTCCTTCCGATTCGCATAAAAATAAGTGCTACTAGTGTGGTGCCCAGCTCCCGCATAAGGACAGTCATTCCCTGTGCCTCTTCTGTCTAGGCCCAGAACACCCCATGGAGAAGTGCCAGCACTGCCAACAATTTAACGCCTCCACCCATAATCTGAGGCAGCAGTCCTTGGAAGCCCACATTTTAAAGAAAAAGATGTCCTCCATGGAGAAGGAGCTGAAGAAGCTTCGGCAGGCCTCAACTTCCCCCAAGGGACACTGCAAGAAGAAGGAGAAGCACCGGGATCGGGCTTCACTTCCACGGCCACCGTGACTCCGGCCAGAGTCGCTGTGTTAAAGGTAACTCCCCCCCCCCCAGGGGGACCGGTCCTTAACGGCCGTCTCAGAGGTTTCCAGGGCGGCATCCCTCCCATTAGGCTCGCGTCCATCGGGAGCCTCCGGGACAAAGAAGGTGACCGCTTCCGGGAAGGCCGCCACCATGCGGCCTTGTGGGTCGAGCGGGTCTGGTAAGTCAGACGCCAGCTTCTCCAACGTCCGCCCAGATCCCACCGGTAAGGTGGACATTGGCTTCTCCGACGGACACATGGTGTTAGAGCCAACGCCAGACCCTGTCGACCAGTCCACTGTTCCCGGCTCGCCACAGCACTCGCCGCTGCTGACCGAGGCTCCAGCGTCTCCCCTGTTGGAACCCGGGGATTTTAGTCCTCCTCCTCCTCCAGGTGACACAGAGGACGCCGGTACGCTCTCATCACCTCCCTCCTGCTGGGCCGGATCCCCTGACGCCAGACCCTCGGATGGTGGCTCCTACCCAATGCCGGGCGACATCCCTTTATCGAACGCCGTCCCAACACCGGACCCAATGCCCACCGGGCCACCTGTCCCTGGCCCGCCTGCTGGGCCTCTCCCAGGGCCTTCTGCTCAGTCAGAGCCCTTGGTTCCTGGGTATCTGACGCCGTCCTACCTGGAACTGCAGTGTCCCGCGCCACAGTACCCGACGCGGGCTATGGATACTCACTCTACAGATACCACCAGTATCCGTATCCCCCTCTTCCTCCTCCTCCTCCACCGCCCCCTCAGCCGCTGGTGGATTTGAAGGAGACTCTGGCTGCCTGGTGGGCTAAGGCCAAGGTTCAACTCACCAGGGAGGTGGAGAACCATTTACTGACGACGGTCCCGGGACCGGATCCCCTTCGCCGGAGACGAGAGCCCCCCCATCCGATACCAGAGGTGAACCCTCAGCTGCCAGGGTTGGGGAGGACACGCTTCCTCGAGGGCTGCCCAAGGGGTCCATTCCTCCCCTGCATGGGGTGGAGTCTTCTTCTCACACTTCTTCGGAGACCTCCGATTCAGATTCCGAGGGGTGCTCTGATCCTGACGATAAGCCTCACTTTCCAGACCGTCCCAGGCCAAGGACTCCTCTGAAGTCTCCTCTGGAAGATCCTTCCTTTCTGGAGGTGCTGAGAAAGATCCAGGAGGTCCACCAGTGGCAATCTCTGGAGCCAGATCCACAGCGGAAGAAACTCGCTGCCCATTTGGATCTGGCCGGAACGGCTCCAACATTGATTCCACCCTGGATAGAGCCTCACGCAGACCTTGTTTCCACTATTTGGAAACAACTGTCTGCGGTACCCCCCTTTCGAGGAAGGCGGATAGGCTGTACCAGGCTCCCGAGGGTGAGAATTCATTGAATACACACCCGAAGGCCAATTCTGTTGTGATTAACGCTCCTCACGGCTGGTCGGCTAACCCAAAGCACCTTAGCTCATTTCCACCGGACAAGGAATCCTATCTTCTGGACCAGTACGGGAAGAAGGTGTATACTTCTTCCACACTGGGAATCAGGGCCCTGAATTATGTCGCACATATGGGGGATTAACAGAAGGCTATCCTGAGTCAGGTGGAATCCAAATTGGACTCCCTTCCTGAATTGCAAACCAAGCAGGAAGTGGCTGATCTAGTCCGATCTGCTCATTTGGCTAGTAGGCACATGCTACATGCCACGTATGATGCAATGGATACTGCTGGTAGGAGTTCAGCTTTCGCCGTGGGCCTTCGGCGTCATGCCTGTCTCCGGGTGTCAGGATTGGTCCCTGAAGTGCAATCCGCTATTCAGGATGTGCCCTTCAGGGGTTTGGTACTGTTCGGTGGAGATGTCAAGGACATCATCATCGACCTGCAAGAGAAGGGCACTGCACTTAAGTCTGTTGACTCTTTGTATAGGCCCCCTCAGGGACAGCGTCGTCCCTTTCACAGACATTCTTGACCAAAAGCGAAACCTCAGGGCAAGTGGGCCAATAAGAGTCGGGCCCCTATGGCAGCCAAGACCCAGCCACCCAAAAAAGCTGCAGGAGCCTCTGCTGCCATGCTGCCTCACACCTCACACCTCCTGACTCCTTTCCTCTCCCACAGCCTCTGGACACTCCACAGGAACCGGTAGGAGGGAGGTTCTCCTTCCATCTGCCGGGCTGGGAGAGGATTACTTGGGTGCTCCAACTGATAGCAAAAGGACACTCAATTGAGTTTCTTCAGAAACCACCAAGAAGACCACCCCACAAGTCATCTTACTCCCTGGAGCATCTTCCTCTAGTTCAGGAAGAAAATATCCTCCCTTCTCTTGAAGGCGGTGATAGAACCAGTCCCCACTCACCTTTGGGGGACCGGGTACTATTCCCATTTCTTCCTAGTTCCAAAGAAATCGGGAGACGTGAGACCTATTCTAGACTTCAACTCCGTGAACATGTTTGTGGAGTACAAGCACTTCAGAACGCTCTCCCTGCAGAGCCTTCTGCCGCTCCTTTGGCCAGGACTGTGGCTATGTGCTTTGGATATGCAGGATGCCTACCTGCACATCCCCATCCGCCCTTCCCAACGCAAACTCCTCCAGTTTTCTTTTCGGGGGGGGGTCACTACCAATTCAAGGCCCTCTCATTTGGTCTTTCCTCGGCCCCCGAGTGTTCACCAAATGTCTTTCCAGTGGTAGCCCACCTGCGTATCCAGGGGGTACTGGTTTTCCTGTACCTGGACGATTGGCTCCTGGCAGCCTCATCCAGGGATGAACTCCAGCGCTCCCTTTCCCTTACCCGGCAGGTTTTTACCTGCCTGGGTATCACCATCAACCAGGCCAAGTCCCATCTGGTCCCTTGTCAAAGACTCCAGTTCATTGGGGCAATCCTGGACACGACCATTGGCAAAGCCTTTCTGCTGCCGAACAGGGTGGACACCCTTCAGGCGCAAGCAAGTCTGTTGTCCAGCCGCAGAAGGGTTGGCGCCCGGTCAGTCCTTTGCCTCCTTGGGCTCATGGCGGCTGCAGTTCCGACAGTCCCTTGTGCGCGGCTCCATATGAGAATCTCTCAGTGGACACGTCAGTCTCAATGGGACCAGTCTTTGGACGACCTAGACCAGGAGGTTCTGGTTTCCAACCCCGTGATTCGGGACTTGCATTGGTGGTTGGTGCAGGAGAACCTTTGCCGGGGAGTTCTCTTCTGTCTGGAACCTCCCTCCCAAACGTTGACAACAGATGCCTCAGGAGAAAGCTAGGGAGCCCACCTGGGACCTCACAGGACTCAAGGCTCTTGGTCCAGTCTTGAGCGAACACTACACATCAATGTGCTCAAGCTCAGAGCCGTTCTGTATGCTCTTCAAGTTCTCAGCTCTTGTATTCTTCCCAGTCATCTAGCAATCCAGACGGACAACATGTGCATGGTCTGGTACATCAACAAGCGGGGGGAACTCGTTCCTACCCTTTGTGCAGGGAAGCAATGAGAGTTTGGGGTTGGGCAGCTCAGCACAATCTTCACCTGACGGCAGTGCATGTTTCGGAGTAGACAGTACACTGGTGGATCACCTCAGTCGGTCGTCAGCCAATGCCCACGAATGGGAGCTAGATCAGGAGGTACTAGACAAAGTCTTTCTGCATTGGGGAACCCTCAGACCTGTTCGCGTCTCCTCTGAACGCAAAACTTCCCGCCTTCTGCTCGCTCGCTCCAGGGTGAGGCATTTTTTGGCGAGACGATCTGTTTCTCGATTAGAAGGGCAGATTCATCTATGCTTTCCCTCCGATTCCCTTAATCTTGAGGGTCTTACACAAACTCCAGTCAGAAGGCGCTCGAATGATACTCATCGCTCCATTCTGGCCCAGGCAAGTTTGGTTCTCTCTTCTGCAACAGTTTTCGGAGGAACCTCCACTTCTTCCTCTGTCGCAGCACTTGCTGACCCAGGATCAGGGGACCCTGGTCCATCCAGGTCTCAGATCCCTTCAGTTGCACGCATGGCTCCTGCAGACATAGTCCAAGCCCGTTTCGGAGTTTCTTCGCTCGTCGCAGACATTTTAGTGGAGGCCAGACAGAGGGAACCCTTCTCTTGCCTGGTTCAGAGTGTCCTGGACTAAATGCGTCCCCTCTTTGACCTGGGTCTCAGTCATTCCTCTTTGAAGGTCCATATGTCGGCCATTTCGGCCTACCACGTCCCTTTTGGTGACAGGACTTTCGTGCAGTTGGAAGTCTCTAAGACCTTCCTCAGAGGGGCTCTTCATTTAAGACCCCCTCATCCGTGTTCCTGCACCTCCTTGGGATTTGAACTTTGTGCTTGAGAAGCTTACTCTGCCTCCCTTTGAACCGGCGGCTTCAGCAGACTTGAAGTTCCTCTCTTGGAAGACTTTTCCTAGTTGCGATTACTTTAGCTCGACGAATTTCCGAGCTTCAGGCCCTGATGTGCAAAATCCCTTATTTGATTTTCCACAAGGAACACGTGGCTCTGCGCACCAACCCTAAGTTTCTCCCTAAGGTGGTAGCGGAATCTACACTGAACCAATCCATTGAGCTGCCTGCTTTCTTTACACAACACTCCAATCAAGGGGAATTCCTCTTGCATGCTCTGGATGTTCACAGGATCCTGAGGTACTATACCACTAGGACTAAGGATGTCAGGTAGTCAGATCAGCTCTTTGTCTCTTTTGCTCACAAAAGAGAGGGCAAGGCAGTTTCTAAGCAATACCTATCGCAGTGGTTGGCTCACTGTATCACTTTCTGTTACGACAAGTACCACAAGACCCTGCCGGGTCAAGTCAGAGGTCACTCCACCAGAGGAGTAGCTGCCTCTGCTGCTTGTTTCAAGAATGTGTCGGTGGCAGACATCTGTGCAGCCGCAACTTGGACTTCAGTCCATACCTTTACGAAACACTACAGTTTGGACATTGCCTCTTGCCGTAGAGTAGGCTTCGGGTTGGCTGTTTTGCAGGGTCTTCTTTCTTAAGACCCTTACAGCCTGAGGTTTATTTGTTGGTAGTTTTCCTCCTCCCGAGTGCTTTTCCTTGTTCCAGACTGCTTGGGACCCAGTCCTATATGTAATTACCTACTCCAAGAGCCCCTTAGTAAGATAGTATAAACATGCTAGAACTTATCGTGAACAGCAGATCTTTGAGAGGCTCTTGCAGGTATGTTTTCCCGCCTCCATCCCCTTAGCTTTTCCAGCTCCTTTTCCAGAAGGAAATATCCACTTCTCTCTTGTCTTGCCTTTTGGCCTTTGGTGGGAAAAACTGGAAGGCGGGTGTGGGGGACCGCCCCTTTATACCGACGTCGCCTGGCGCCGGTCACTTGACATGGAGGTGGTCCCCCGCCAGAGACTTGTAGCTAGAAATTTTTCCGTGGGGTCCTGACGCCTGTTGGCTTCAGTCGTATATGTAATTACCTACTGCAAGAGCCTCTTTCGAAGATCTACTGTTATGGTAAGTTCTTACGTAACTGTACTGTCCCAGGGCTAAATAGGGGATTTGGGTAGACTGGATAGACTATTGGTCTTTTTCTGTCATCACTAGGATTTCAGTAGGAAGATAGGAACAGCAGAAGATCAGAGGTCCAGAAGTACTAAAGTCAGTGATTGTGGAGTTGATGGACTGGATTTTCAAAGCCATACGAATACCACGAGGTGCTTGCGGCAAAGGGTTCAGATGTATTTTGCACCTTGCGGCAAAGCATGCGGCAGTCCAGATTCAGAAACACGGCTTGCGGCCGAACCGGGACCCGATGCGGCAAACTGGCACATCACCCCCCTTGTGACATGAATGAGAGTGTGACACGTCACAAGGGGGATTGCGCCATGGCAGGGCTGCAACATTTCCCTTTTCCGGATTCAAGAAGCCTTGCCGTGGCCGCAGCAAGGGGCTCCAGATAGACCAGCAATGAGCTGGTCTAAGCCCCTTGCGTCACTGGCAGATGCTGTGGCCACTTGTTTAGGGGACCCTGACAAATGTGTACAGAGGCAGCATGGGCAAGGGGAGCCATGGTGGGGAGGGGGTGGGCATGCATAGTAGTGCAGTTGCACCCGGCGGGAGTGCCGATATGTGACCAGTACTGTCAGTGGCACGGAACAGGAAGGGGGAGTACAGAGACACACAGTGCCATGGCTCCAGGTGGGTATGGCTGGGGGGGAGGGCACTGTGTGTCTCTGTACCCTCTCCCATTCCATGCCACTGATAGTATTGGTCACATATTGGCCCCCAGGTACAACTTCACTAATATGCATGCCCACCCACTCCCACTATGGAACCTCACATGCTGCCCCACCCCACCCTGCATGCCTGTCAGGTGCATGCCCCTAACTCCCCACCATCCCGCACTTCTGCTGTTGTAGTGGGAGCCTGGAGCCCTCGGCAGTTCCTGTATGTGCACCTACTGCTATGGCACACACCTACTGATGTGGCAATTCCCCGATTTGTGGCGCAGGGACGCTGTTCTTTCTGAATATGGCGCAGGGTCCCTGATGCAGCCGGGGTGCACCACAGCTCTTGATTGCTGCACATTTGCGGTAATCTAGGGGCTCTTTGAAAATCCAGCCTGATATTTGTATCCTGAATTAGTCTTACCAAATTATGACTTTGCATTTGTTTAAGTTAAAGCCCATTCCCCATTTTGTAGCCCATTTACGTAATGCTTCTAAGTCCAACTGTAATTTGTTGTGCTTCTCTGGTGTGTCCAGTTCCCCACCTGTTTTCATGTCATCAGCAAAGAAACTAGTTATTTGTGAAAATGGCTCCTATATCCAGTATATAGGGGATATGACATGGCCTGACTGAAGATATCATATTTATCTTCACGAGAGGCCAGTAGCATCATGATATCTCACGAGTGGCAAAGCCACGAGTGAGATACCATGGTGTCATTGGCCTTGAGTGAAGATAAATATGATATCTTAAGTCAGGCCATGTCATGTTCTGGTTATCCAACATGTGTTTTGGGCATTGATCCCCCCAATAACTCCACATATCCCAAACCAATATAAGAGATGACAGATGTTATTTAAAGAAATTATGTGATTTATCTTGGCATTTAAAAGTTATTCAAAGAAGTTTATCTTGTTGATCCCGTCTTTATTTTTAAATATGTAATAATTTTAATAAATGTCTAGTTGATACTACCACTCTGGTATTTGAAAATGGCACTGCACTTTCACTTATGCCCCAATAGGTAGCATGACCGAGCGGTGTGAAAAGTGAAACATTATGCGCCCTCAGAGCGGTACACTACTGCAGTCTGTGTACGAATTTCTGTAAAACTGTGTACATTTGTACACTTTGTGTTTTTCCTTAAAATAAGCTCCCGACTCTGACAGGACAGTGAGTGATTAGGTAGCTTCCTTTCACTTTGTGCCCCAATATATAGCGTGACCGAGCGATGTGAAAAGTGAAACATTATGCACCCTCAGAGCTGTACACTACTGCCATCTACGTAAGTATTCCTGTACAACTATGTACATTTGTACACTTTCAGTGTTTTTCCTCAAAATAAGCTCCCGATTCTACTAACAGGACAGTGAGTGAGTCGGTAGCTTAAGAACACAAGAAGGTAGCGTCAGCGAGTGTTGCTATAGCACACACCAACACACTGGTTGTGCATGACCTTCCTTCAGTGAAACTGTACTGTTTTTTTTTTTTATTTGATATTCCTAAACTAATTACTTGCTGTGAAATTAATTCTTTGATGCAACTTTCAAGGATTTTACCTGGGATGATGATAAGGCTAATAGGCCTGTGATTTCTGGGTTCTTTTTTGGACCTTGGATACATTTGGTTTGTGCCAGTCCTCCAGGACGCCAGCGTTGGTTATAGATTTATTGCATAAATAGGTAAGAGGGACAGCTGTTTCATATTGCAGTTTCCTTTAACCGTGTTGGTGCAATCTTGTCTGGCCCTGCTGATCTCATTATTTCTAAGGCCAACTTTTTAGTATCTGCATGTGACTAATTTCAGGTACAGGCCAGTTACTTTGCTGGTGTATTTAAATATTTGTTTCCCTACCCTGAAAAACACTACTACTAAAATAATTATTGAATGTTACTGCCATTTCTGTTTTGCTAGTTATAATCTTGTTAGTACAGAGAAGTGGTCTCACAAGTAGAGAGGTACTTCTGCTGGAATTTATATATAGCTGTAGAATGCCTTAGGGTTTTTTGTATTCTGTGGCAAGTTTTTTAATTTGTATGTTATGCTTCTCCTTTTGAATCTTTCTTTTTCCTTTTTTTGGGTTACATTTATTTGCTATTAATTTGTATCTTGTTCTGTTGCCATCGTTTGAGTTTCTATTCATTATTTTAATTAAACTTTTTTCTTAGAAATAAGTTTTTTTATTTTAATACTTAACCATAGTGAGACTTTATATGTAGTCCCTGTTTTAATAAATTGTTAGATAAATCATAATATCAGTTCCAGTTTTTTTTTTGATAGCTTCATTATCTCAGAGTTGTAATTATATTTAATGGTAGTGCCCAATATCTTTAGTAATTTGTCTTGGAAGTATACATGTAACTGTATTATGGTCACTGTTGGATAGAGGATCTGTTGTATCATATGAAATAATTATCTGTAAAATTAGTAAAGATAAGATCCAATTTATTGTCACTCCTGGGGCATGCTAAATTAGCTCGGAACCATTTGCATGCTATGTTTAAAGGAATAGTCCCAGGGCTAAAGCAGCAGAATATAGCGTGCAAATGAAGCCGTGCAAATGGGGCTGGGAGTACAGTGCAAAAATAGCTCGGCAAATAAGACAGCTCTGAATATAGCATCCGGGAAGTGCAAACCACAACAGCAGCCCAGTGCACAGAGACATGGAGGAAGGTAGCTGTGAACTACGTGGCCAGTGTGTGTGCTAGCAAAGAAGTAGATTCACTCAAACAGCGCAGGCCAAATACTACAGAACTCTGCTATGGTTTGGACAGGTTTGCGCTGCGTAAACACATTTGCGCAGTGCTTGTACAGCACTAACAGGTTTGCACAGCGCTAAGACGTTTGCCCAGGGCAAACATCTTCTGTATTCAAAAGTGATATGCAAATGGGCCTACTTATGCAGTCTGTGGGCAAACATCCATATTAACATCTCATTATGGCTTGATTTACATGTAGATTGCTGAGCACTATTGCAGGGTCCCACAGCTCCACCTGTATGTCAGTCTGGAAGTATAGGGGGGAGGCCAAGTCTGCTCACAGCTCCATCTGTATATCAGTCTGGAACTACACGGGCAGGCTGGGTCGGCTCACAGCTCCACCTTTATGTCATTCTGGAAGAGCATGGTGGTAGCTGCAGGCTACGTTTTGTACACAACTGCAGAGACTATTGTGATCAGAGGACTGCACAGCACAGGCACAGGTGGTGGTGCTGCATGCAGCAGTAGAACTGTAGTCCCTGCTACAGTGCATAGCAGATGCTACTGTAACGAGGTGGCCTGTAGTGTGAGGGACACAGCAATGCCTATGGTGTGTCAAGCATTGGTGACTGCAGCACTCCACACAGTTACAGGCCCAGCTGGCAGGTGTGTTCTGACAGTGGACACTACTGGCATGCTGTCATGTGACCCACAGATGTTGCGCCACTGGTAAGGGATACTCACAGTGACACATAGCTGCAATGACATGTGCAAGCAGTGTCTGCTCTGAGTGTGGTATGGCCCGGGGGGGGCCTTTACGCCATCAGATAGGCACACTGGTGATGGATACTCCCATTTAAAGCCAAGCTCCTGCAGTACCTGGCCACTGTGAGTAACTGATCTGCATCACCTGTGCCTAATCCTACTATTATTGATAGCTTATCTGTCCTGCATAGCACCCATCTTCCCCCACTACCTCCCCTGCCTGGTGTGACCTCTACTGAGCACCTCTACTCCCACGTCCCCTCTTTATCCCTCCGCTTCCTGCTTTCTTTACAAATATTAATTCCCCCAGTATTCACCCCTCAGTTTTCCCCTCACCCCCACTTTAAAACCCTTCCCTTATCCTTCTCTCCTCCACATTACCCAGCCCTGCCCTATCACCTACTTGTGTAACCCTGGGTAGATTTCTATCTAATCCCACCCTCTGACTGCTTAACCCCTTATTCTGTCACCCCTTTGTCTCTGCCCCCACCCTCCCCTGCTGTCATCTATTCTGTCCTCCTCCTTTGGTCACCACCACTTCTGACCCTCCATTACTCTGCCTACATGCTCTAAAGCTCAGCTACCACTATAAATTGCTTGTCCACCTTAGGTATGCTCCTAGTACTGTTGCAGTAAAGTTGACCTCTCCTACCTGATGCATTTTAACAGTACTTGCTTGAATTTGTATCTTTATGTACCATAATGTACCTGCCTGCTGTATATACCCCATCTGTTTTGTAATGTCTACTTACCTTGTCTATTGCTTTATGACATGGAACCTTTGTAAAAGAGCTTTTAGCTCAAAGGTGTTATCCGATATTTCAATAAATAAACAAATAAAATATTCTCTACACTGTACCATGTGCACTGCGTGGATGGTCCCAGCCTTGTGGCAGCACCCAGTGTGTGGTGCAGTCTGGCCCCTGGTACACTCTCCACACCCCCAGTGCTGCATGTGTGTGCTGGATTGTGTTGGTGTACCCCAGTAGGGGGACTGGAGGTGTGTGCTGTATGGACACACTGCCATGGTGTCCACTGGGTGCTGGGTCACCCAGTAATGCCTGGCATGGTTGGGACTGGTGCCAAATGGTGACATAGGAGGTGCTGTCCGTGTGCATCGTGTCTCTTCCATTTCTTTCTATGTTTATTTATCACCTTGTTTTCCGGGTTAAGCACCTTGGGCCAAGGCCCATTTTCAGTAACCACCCAGAGCCACTACATGTGCAGCTGAGATGATACACTAAATACATACCATTAACAACAACACACAATTGACAGTGTGCAACATAGTGTCACATTGCAAACCATTTCTGCTGCAGGTGCTCTTTCAGGTCAGTTATATCAATGACAGGGTGGTTAACTTCCAAGCAACAGTACTGCTGTTTATTCCACAGTTTGGGTGCCGGTTCATATGGAGTGGCCTAGGGTGGCTGTCCGCCCACAGTGCCTCCTCATTGGCTGCATTCAGCCCCTTGTTCCCTGTTGCTGCTGTGTCCACGCCCCCATCCTTGGTTTGCCCAAAGTTAAGACTACCTTTTCATAGGCGGTAACTTGTGCCGTGCAATATGTTGCGCTAAAGCACATTGCACTGCACTAACCTTTTAAATATACCGTTGCGCCTGTATGCATGTCCCTGTCCCTCACTTTGCACCACAAATACATTATCTTTTAGTGTTGGTGCTAACACATTGCGCCGGCGCTATTTGGCCCTTTGAATATAGCAATCCTGCGCAAATGTGGTGCAGTTGGTTTGTGCCCGGCGCAGTGTTTTGACTATCTGGCCTCTGGTCGGTCTGTTTATATGTTCTAAGCTGCACTCCTTTACTGTGTTCAAGAATTGATTACCAGCTTTTGTAGTTTTTTTTTTTAAATCAGTTAAGTCTTATTAAATATAAGCAAGTTTAGTAAAATGAGAAATAACCATGTTCACTTCGTATAACTTACATAAGGACCAAACATAAAAACTGCTATGCCTATATCAATAACAACATGCTAAAAATATTACCTGTTCACAGTTTTAAACAGCAAACATTAAGTGATTAAGTTTAACCCTTGCTGTGCCATGGACTGATATATCAGTTCAAAATTACTATGCATTCTAATTCTGTCAGTAGCCTAAGGGTTAATAAACCATAAAATTAGCATAAAAAGAAAATCAAGAGCGGCATATCTACTATATAAGAAGCAGTTTCCCTTTTTACATTTTGCAAAGAAATGGAGAGAAAAAGAAGAAAAAAAGGAAGAACAAAAAGACAGCATTGCCAGCATTAGCATTAGAGATTATCAGCTTTTGTAGTTGCTGTATAATTTGCCCTGGCAATATCTGGTATATTGAAGTCTTCCCTTATCATTGTGTCACTGTTTTTACTATAATGATTAAATAAATAAGGGATATGCGGGGGGTCAGTGTGTGATAATGCATTTGTCTTGTACAGTTGCGTGTGACCTCAGGTAACCTCACGGTGGCCCCAATGGTCTTGGGCATGCAATGACTTCAGTAGCGCTCTGCCATGCTGCTTTAGGATCTGCAGCTATCTAATAGGTAGGAAATGGTCAGACTGGTGGGCCAAGCGGTTCCTATCTGCTGTCAAAGTCTATGTTTCTGTTAAAGCAATTCTGGGGAGAAAGCAGGCTGTTGGTTAACTAGGATCTGCAGCTTATCCAGTAGGTAGGAAATGGGCAGACTGGGTGGGCCAAGCGGTGCTTATCTGCTGTCAAAGTCTATGTTTCTATTTTCCTTGTTCTGGTCCCCCCATGGCACGGTTGTGCAATGATTTCAGTGACACAGCCATGCGCGCTTCCACACATTAGACGTCAGCCCATGTCTTAAACTGCAACATGCACCGGCCGCCAGCCACTGCCAGGAGCCAGCGCAGCCGCGGTTGTCCTCACTGGAGGAGGAGGAGAGCAGTCCCTGGGATGCTCAATCCTCCTTCCCCTGTCAGAACCCCGACACCACACCATATGTCCATTTCCGAAGACGGGTTGCTGGTGTGGCATCCAGCGCATCGACCTTCCACACCACCGGGCCAGACATCAGAAGTTTTGAGTGAATAATGGACGTGGAAGGCAGTTTTGTGAGGTATGGTATGGAGGGGAAAATGAAAGTGGTTGATGGCTGGGAAAGTAGTGCTGGTGGTGAGTTTCTTTTGGGGGGGGGGGAGATGACGTAGTCACTGTGTGGATAAATGGGGTATGATGTAATCACTATGGTAATAACTTTGTTATTCCCATAGGGATTACATCATACCCATTTATCCACACAGTGACTCGGATAAAGAAAGTTACGTGAAGGTTTTTATCCTGATATCTGTTGCATAAATCAGACTACACTAGAAGTGTTTTAGTATCCTTTTTTTTGTCTAGTGGAATGTAGCAATTACCGATTTTACTAATGGCCTTTTTTTCATGTTATTTATCTTGACCCATACTGATTCAGAATTGTTGCTTGATGGTATAGTTAAGTCGATAGTCTTTGAACCATTTGATTCTCCACCATGCTTATTTATTCTTCCTTTCTTTGCTGTAGACATGATAACCTTTACCCTGTTTACATGGCCACATTTGCACTGGAGTAACTCGATCGTTCGGGTTGCTCCAGTGCAAATGCAACCATGTGGACATGTACCCGATCACGGCAAGCTGCCCGTCAAGCTGGTCCCACATTCTCTGTCAAGCTGGGGACGCCGACCGGACTAAGCGACTTGCAGCGTAATAAACCGCTGTGTGGACTGTCCGCGGGGTCGCAACCCGTCCACTCTGGCACATGTACAGTTGAAGTGACAGAGCGTTGGTCCGGCCCCCTGACTCATGGCCAGTCACCAGCTCAGACTTGTAGCAGTGCAGAGAGGGGGCCGTGTGGACAGGCAGATTCTGACTTGCAAGTGGTCGGGACCGCACTGCTGTGGTCTGAATCTGTAGCACTGCTGCCGTGTAAACATGGATCTTGAATATTTTTATCCCATTGGTCACTATTATCCCTCCACGTCTCTATAATTGCCGTCACATCAGGCTTAATTTGTTCTGCTTTTATTTTTGAGTATATCCCTTTTATTAACCAGGCTGCTTGTAATCCTCACAGTTTTTGGATTTGTATGCATTATTCATCCCTCACGGTGCCACGCCCATGTGCTTATGGACTAATTTTCCAACACCCCTCTGTTTTAGGAGCCATGATTCTGTTCATCCTCCCAGCAAATAGTTTAGCTCCCTCTGTACTGCGATGTAATCCATCCCTTGCATATAGTGTGTTACAGCCTTCCTCTTCCACTGAAGCAATTCCAGTTTTTCAGGAAATAAAAATCTTCCCTATAGGACCATTCATGCAACCATTTATTAAGTTCAGATATTGCAAGCTGTTTTTTTTTCTTTGGATTTCTGGGGACATGGGAGTACTTCAGAAATTACTGATCTTACTTCGACAGTCCAACCTTGCAGCAGGTAACGCATATAGGACTGGAGCCGACAGGCGGCAGGACCCCACAGAAACCTTCTAGCTAGCAGTCTGTAGCGGGGACCACCCCCAGATGGCCCACCCGTGACGTCGTGTGGTATAAAGGGTAGGCGGTCCCCAGCATGCCCCAGTTCTTTTCCCGCTGTCGACTCGCGCTTATTGGCTCCACGGATTGCCTCTCACTAGTTCGGCTGCTATATTTGTGATATGACTTTGTTGAATTTTTATTTTCTCGTTCATAGTTCCGCTTTTCAGCGACAGTATTCTGCATGTCATTTTCCCCGAAGCCTTCTTTCAAGGGGCACTCATGCCAAGTGTGCCTGTGGGAAACTGATCCCGGGCCATTTGGCCTGTCTGCTGTGCCTTGGCCCAGACCATGACACCCAGAATTGCCTGCAGTGGCAGAAGTTTAACAGCCGGACACGGATCTGATGCCAGAAGACACTCCAGGCCTAGCTCACAGAGCAATGCTTGGCCTCCATGGAGCAGGACTCCTTTTCTGAAAAAGGCTCTTCCCATCATAAAAAAATCTACAGGGAAGCACAAAGATAAGAAGAAAGAAAAAGAAAAGTCCCCTGTCCCCTTCAAGATCGAGGTCCTCAGTCTTCCACTCTGCCTCTGGAGCAGTTCGGATTCCACTTCATAGACCACCCTTTCTCCTTCCAGGCTCACGGTGGTCAAGTCCCCTGCCCTGGTTCGGGCACCAGGTGTGAAGGACAGAGGATCCGGGTCTGCAGGCCTTACTCTCCAGCCTTTAAAAATCAGGCAGTCGGATCTTCCATCAGGCCGCTATGATTCTGGTAAGAGTTCATCAGTACCTTCTCTGTCGGCCTCTGTCTATGGTGCCAACTCCTGGGATACGCATAAGACCTCTGGGCACTCCTCTGGGGGATCGGCTTCTCAACCCCCTAGGCACTCCCAAGTCGTCAACAGACAAACAGAAACAGTCACTGGATAAACGTACATCGTCTAAGCACACTTTGAACCAGCACCGAAGTCAGCCTACGGACGAATACCACAGACGTCAGCCTACCGACATCACTACCACGACTGCCCAGACACCAGCACCACTGATACAGGCACCCTTGTCCCTGGCTTCACCTCTGCCACCGATGAACGACAGGTTAGGCGTCAGCCCTGTGGAGGATGGATGGGCGTCGGACCCCCAGTAGATGCCAGATACTGGTGCTGGGTCATCCAACGCCGCCCCGACGTCCCCTCCAACCCGCCCATTGTCGCCAGACCATGGCAGTATGCCAGACAAAAGCACTGGACTGGTGTCCGGCCGAACCATGGATTCCGATCCCAAACTAAATCTGGCACAGGTTGAGGACCTTTTCAGCTACTTGTGAGAGACCATCCGCACTGATCTTCTCCCACCTAAGCCATGAACAGTGGTGACTACCACCCTGGATGCTAGGGCTCCCTCCAAGGCTTCTACCCCACCTCTGGTTCCTGCCAAGGTTCCTACTCCTCCTCCAGATAAGGACACTGGCAAAGAGCTCCCTCCCCCTTCTGATAAAAAATAAGGGGAAGGCTCCTCGCAAAAGGCATCACAGGTCACGAACATGCAGCTCGAGTTCATCCAGTTTTCCTGATCGTCACGGACATGAAGCAACGCCACCGGTCCCATTCCTCCTCTTCCATGGACTCTTATGAGTCCTCGGACACTTCTACTTGTATTTCTTTATTGAAGACTTATCTCCTCTGGATCCGAGGGACACACCGAAATCGCCACCTGATGACCCCTCTTTCATGGAGGTCATGAGACACATTCAGTCAAATATGGGGTGGGAAATGGAGGACTTGGATCCAGAGAGGCTCCACCTGGCAAAATATTTATGCCAGAAGGACCCTAAGCCGGTGGTTATACCACCATTAGTGGACACCTTCGTGGATGTCACAAAGGCAGCTTGGAAGCACCCCTACACGTCTGCAGCTATCCCTAAGAAGGAAGACCATCTCTATAGGGCCCCCAAGGAACAGACGTTCTTGGCAGAACACCCACTGGCTGAAGTAGTGATGATTTCAGCCACTCATGACAGATCCCAGAGGCCGAAACACCTCAGCACACAACTCCCAGTCAAAGAATCCAAGCAATTGGACTCCATAGGGCGTAAAATACATTCGTTAGCCACTTGCAGCATTCGGAGCTTGAACTTCTTAACACACATGTTTTAGTTCCAGAATGCTCTTTGGGAACAAGGGATGGACATCATTAAAGACATCCCTGAGTGTCCGCAGAAGGCAGAATTAGTTAAAGATCTGCAGACTGGTTCAGATGTGGATACTCATGTCCTCTAGTCAGCATATGACTGCAAGGGCAGCTGCAACAGGAATATGCTTGTGCAGACACTCCTGACTCTGGGTCTCGGGGTTCACACAGGATGTGCAGTCCAACCTGCTAGACACACGCTTTCGAGGTTCAGTACTCTTTGGAGATGAAACAGAGAGGATCAGGACTCTGCCAAAGCTGTTTGGGCAGTGCAATCTATGTACCATCCGAAAAAACGTCCATTTTGTAAACCTCGTTTTCGAGGCCGTGGGGAACAACAACCACTACCTTGCTTTCAACACCAACGGCCTCGGCGAGGAGGGTATAGCCGCAGAGGTGCCCATAGAGGTTCTGCAGTGCCTGCCTCTTGGTCGGCCCAAGCCGCCCTCCGTCTATAACTTGACTCCCTGTTGGACCCACTACCTCCCATGACCCCAGCAGGGGAGGTGGCTGGAGGCCGCTTTACGACGAAGCTTGGCAGAGGATAACCTCTGATCAGTGGGTCCATCAGCTTGTAGACAATGGACATGTAAGAGTTCATCCAGTTACTACCGGACAGCCCCCAAATCCTGTTATTCACTGGGGCAGGACTGATTCAAGCAGAAATCCAAGCCCTGCTGCTCAAAAACACCATAGAACCAGTTCCCCCAGCACAGAGGGGTACAAGTTTCTACTCGCACTTCTTTCTAGTGCCGAAAAAGACGGGCAACCTGTGACCCATTCTGGACCTCAGCAAACTCAACCAATTTGTAGAGTACAAGAGGTTTTGGATGGTCACCCTCCAGGGCCTGCTTCCCGTGATAAATCAAGGGGATTGGCTAGCATCACTGGCCTACCTCCACATCCTGGTGGCAAAGCCCCACAGGAGGTTTCTCGGATTCCTCTTCCAGGGAAGGCATTATCAATTCAGGGCACTACCTTTCCGCCCATCATCGGCCCCGAGGGTCTTCACCAAGTGCCTTGCAGTGGTAGCAATGGTCCTTCAAAGGAGAGGACACTATGTCTTCCCTTATTTGGACGATTGACTCCTGACTGCACCATCCAAAGGGCAACTTCAAAGGTCCATTCGGGACACCTGTTCTCGCTTTTCAGAGAACTACAGTAGATATCACGGTCAACGTCCCGAAATCCTCCCTAATACTGTCTCAAAGCCTGCAGTTCATCAGGGCCCTTCTAGATACTGCTTGAGGGAGGGCATTTTTGCCTCAGGACAGAGCTCTTCGGCTTCAAGCCTTAGCTCGTCACATCTCTTCTGCCTCAGTGGTACCAGCCAGGACCCTGTTACGACTGCTTGGCCTTACGGCAGCATCCATCGTCACAGTCCTTCCTCCTAGTGAGGCTGCACATGAGGACGATCCAGTGGACATTGCATGTCCAGTGGTACCAAAGATGGGACGACTTGGACCAACCAGTTTCCATCACAAATTTGGTTCGTCAGGATGTTCGGTGATGGATGACATCCACTTCCCTACAGGAGAGTATGCCCTTTCAAAAAGCAGCGCCGGACCAAGTCCTGACATCCGACACATCAGGCACGGGATGAGGAGCACACCTCAGTGTTCACAGGACTAGAGGCTCCTGGTCTGTGAACGAGGAGACCCTCCACATAAATATGCTGGAGATGAGGGCAGTTCTTTGTGCCCTGCAAGCCTTGAGCACCATGCTACGCCCATGACACCTCCTTGTACAAACAGACAATATGTCGGTGGTGTTCTCCCTCAACAAGAAGGGAGGCACACACTCCTACCCCCTTTGCCGGGAAGCAGTGAGGGTGTGGAATTGGGCCATTTCCCACCAACCAGAGATCTCCGCAGTCCACGTCCCAGGGATCCAGAATACTCTGACCGATGCTCTCAGTCACACTTGGTCCAGAGCACACGAATGGAGTCTCCTTCAGTCTGTCGTAGATAATGTATTCGGCAGATGGAGCAAGCCGGAACTGGATCTCTTTGCCTCCCCTATCGACGCAAAACTACCCAGTTTTTGCTCGCTAGATACAGGGCCTGGTGTTTTTCTGTCGAGACGCGTTGTCCCTCTCCTGGAAGGGGAGATTCCTCTACTCCTTCCCACCCTTTCTGCTCCTTCAGAAGGTCGTTCTCAGATGGCCTGGTGGTGCTGAGGGTTGAGGCACTGGGTGCCACACCTCACACCACACCGGCAACCCGAGATCGGGAGTGAACTTGGGCACGGGGGTCGGCAGGGGTGGGAGAGGATAGAGCGTCCGATGGGCTGCTGTCCTCTCCCAGGGAGGGCTCTGGGCTGTCCGCTCCAGCGACTCCCGGTGGTGAGCAGGCACGCTGCAGAATCACGGACCACACAGGTAAGCATGGCTGGCGCCCGGCAGGGTTGCTGCGCCATGGCATCTGGGGACGCCACTTTTTGGGGGAAGGGCAAGGACAACCACTGGAAAATCCCTCCAGCCCGGATAGGCCGTGGCCCTCCCAGCACTGTTCCGACACACGCCCAACACTGTTTCCCTGCCACTGCCCCTTTGGTCTCCTCGGGCCTATAAGGAGGGGTCAGGACTCGGGGAGAAAGTAACGTGTATGAAGATGGCAGGGTCCACAGCGGGCAGTAGAGCGGATTCAGTGAGTGAGAGGCCAGAGAGAGTTCTGGTGCTGGGGGAGCAAAAAATAAGTTTTGGGGGGGTACTTCTTAGGTTGCAAGTGGAGGGTGCAACAGTGATCCTTGTGTCACCATTTTGGACACGACAAATCTGGTTCCCATTGCTGCAACAGTTGTCTGTGGAAACTCCGATTCCCTTGCCATTGAGCACTCATCTGCTGTCCCAGAACAACGGGACCTTGGTTCATCTGAACCTTTGGTTCCTACACCTACATGCATAGCTCCTGAGAACCTAGCCAGACTCTGTTTTAGGGTCTCAGACAGGGTCGCAGACATTCTGGTGGCTGCCAGGGAGCCCTCTACCAGAGCGACTTACACCATGAAGTGGAAACGATTTTGTCTCTGGGCTATGGCTTGTCACCTGGACCCCTTGGCCTGTCCAGTGAACTCACTTCTCGAGTACCTGTTGTAACTTTCGGATTCAGGGTGGGGCCATTCCTCCATCAGAGTGCATTTAGAAGCCATTTCTGCATACCATCTTCCTGTCCAAGGCAGAACTGTTGCGCAAATGGCGGTAACCAGCACCTTTCTCAGAGGAATTCTGCACATAAAGCCTCCCATAAGGGACCCTGTCCCTTCTTGGGATTTTTTTATTTGTTTTGGAAAAGCTGACCTTACCCCCATTTGAGCCAGTCGCGGATTGCAAGCTTTGCTTTCTCTCTCAGAAAATGTTATTTTTAGTTGCTGTCACTTAGGCTCGAAGGATTTCCAAGCTTCAGGCCCTGATGTGCAGGGAGACTTATCTGGTTTTTCACAAGGACTGGGTGACCTTGAGAACCAATTCTAAATTCTCACCAACGGTGGTGTTCGAGATTACCTTAAATCAGGACATCTATCTTCCAGTATATTATCCAAATCACTCAAATGAGGGGGAGGCTGTTTTCTATACTCTTGATGCTCACCGTGTTTTGTGGTTCTTTTTGTCCAGAACAAAGGATTTTAGACATTCTGACCAGTAGTTTGTTTCCTTTGCTCCTAGGACCCAAGGGGTGCCTGTAGCCAGAGACCCCCTTGAAATGGCTTGTAAATTGCATCTCTTTTTGTTACCAAAAGTACGACAAACCCTTGCCAGGCTCAGTTAAGGGTCATTCCACGAGTGGAGTAGCGGCCTCCTCTGCCACCCTAAGGAATGTGTCTGCAACAGACATATGTGCAGCAGCCACGTGGTACACAGTCCACACCTTCGTCAGACACTACAGTCTGGACATTGCCTCTCAACGCAGAGCAGGTTTTGGCCTTGCAGTTTTGCAGGGACTCCTCTCATAAGGGAACTTCCCCTTTCACTCTTTCCTTTCCTCCTCCCGAGACTAGTCTGGTCTCTTGTACTGCTTGGAACTCAGTCCTATATGTGTTGCATGCTGCAAGAGCTGACTCTCGAAGTAAGATAGTACAATTATGTAAGAACTTACCTTAACAGAAGATCTTCAAGAGAAGCTCTTGCAGCAGGTATGCTTCCCGCCCTCCTTCCCCCTAGAGGTTCTCTCTCCTGCAGTTGGCTTTTGTTGCCAACATCTGGATTGCTCTGTGAGGTATTGGCCTTGGTTCTCTGGTGCTATTCACCTTACATCCTGATATTGGAGTCTCCGGTGGGAGAACTGGAGCACGCTGGGGACCGCCTACCCTTTTATACCATACGTGATGTCAGGGGCGGTCACCACTACAGACTGCTAGCTGAAAGTTTTCCATGGGGATCCTGCCGCCTGCCAGCTACAGTCTTGTATGTGTTACCTGCTGCAAGAGCTTCTCTCGAAGATCTACTGTTATGGTAAATTCTTATGTAACTGTACTTTTTGCATTGTGCCCCTTTCAATTAATTACCTAGTTCCCCATAATCCTGTTTTATAAATTGTAATGGTTTTTCTCTCTATGTCATTTGTACCCACTTCTGTTACTATGGTTACACTGCCATGATTTACAGCCCCTTGTAATACCCCATACGGGCTGTTCGTTGTAGCCATCATCTGTGCGCCAGGAAAATAAGACACCATATTCTGCTGATAATTATTGCTACGCATGTAACAGTCAGTACCCTTGATAATGGAATCACCTACTTCCGTCTTTGGTATAATGTTGAAAAAGGGCTAATTAAAAACAGTTTGATTTGTAGAGATGGGTGTGGGGTACTTCATGCTTATGCATAGTTTCATTTGTAGATATTTCACTTGAGAGGAGAAACGTTATTACATGCTATACAGTAACATACTACAATGCCAGCAGAGTATTTATTTATTTATTTAAATTTTGGTAACAGGGTAGGCCCACTGAGACCATTACAGCCCCTTTTTCAGGGGCGACCCGGGAATAATTACAGACAGCAGGAACAACTCAAAAGCAAATGGAATAATGCAGACATTACAGTAAGGATATGACAAATGGAATAATACAGACATTAACAGTAAGGATATGGCAGATGGAATAATACAGATATTAACAGTAAGGATATGGCAGATGATTCACAGGCAGGTTAGGTACAATTGAAGATTATCCTGAGGAGTAAAGCAGTTTCGCAAAAAACAGTTTACACATAGATCATCAAAAACGGTAAGGGTCCCAGTATGGGAGTAATGGCATATCAGGCGACCAACAGTAGCTACAGAGGTAGCCCTGTGAAGTGTTCTGGCGCTCAGCGGTAGCATGCACAGAGGCTTAGCCCCAACAAGTAGGTCTTGAGACCTTTTTTAAAGCCTCCAAGGGAGCTGCACTCCTGGAGATTATTAGGAAGGCCATTGCAGAGGGACAGAATGTAAGCTGCGAATGACCAGAGACCTTGAGATGTCCGGACTCTGAGGACATGGAGGAACTGCTGATCGGAGGACCTAAAGTCCTTCCAGTCTGTTTAAGTGCTAAAGTGCAACTCAGACTGGGGGGGCATTAGTTTGTTGAAGCTTGAAGGCCAGATATAGGGAAGGGTACATTAATCTGCCCTCGAGGGAAGGCCAGTTTAGTGAGTGCAATACTTTGCAGTGGTGTTTTAGGGGCGGTGCACCCAGGGCAAAATGCCCGACTGTGTGATACAATATTTTCAGCTTTTGCATCTCCGTGTTTCACAGTGGGTGTAGCACCGGGGCCCCATATAACAATGTGGGCAAGATTATGCCAGTGTCTACCCGTAACTTAGATCTCTGAGTGAGGAATGGGCTCAGACGACACAGGAGACCAAGCTTCTGGTTCAGCGTCTTGGTTAGTTGGTCAACATGACCCTTGAAGGAACATTCTTGATCAGTATATACACCCAGATATTTAATGCAGTCCACAGCCTTTACCCTGGAACCGCTGGACAGGTAGGGGGACAATAAGCCTGACCTATCAGGGCCTAGCCTTTTGGGTCCAAATAGGATGGCTTTGTTTTTTTCCCCCATTGAGGACTAGCCAGTTGGTCAAAAACAGTTTTCCAGTATGGAGAGATCTTGGCTGAGAAGTTGATTTAGCTGTGCTGCATCCTGAGCAGATCTGTACAGCATGGTATCATCAGCATAAAGGGTCACCTTGGCACCTCCACAGTGCTTGGGCAAGTTGTTGATGAATAGGGAGAACAAGAGGGGTGTCAACACGCCCTCAGGTGTGTTCATACATGGCCCGGCCCTTCTTGCTCACCTTAGAGGTGCATTTAGTGTTAGTTACACACAGGTCTTAGCGAGTAATGGCGCCGGGAGCGTTCGCGCGAGTAGTCTTTTGGATTCCCATTTGGTTTAAACCTGTGGAGGAACTGTAAAGCGCGAGACTAAAAAATCGTGTAGTCAAGGTAATTTATTTAAAAATTGTCCTTTTTTGACTTTTGGAACCATTACTTTTCGTTAACGTTTATCATTTCTACCACAGTGTTCAACAGAACACAGCCTGACATTTTGTCATTTTGACTTTGTTCATTTGAATTGAGATTTTTCAGTAAGTTTCACATAATTGATGTAGGTTTTCACTTCGATAGAAGTTACAAACCAAGGCTTAATGAAGCTTTTCGTTTCTCTCTCTTGTTTTAAATATTTGAGCTCTTTGTGAGACAGCGCACCCTCCCAGCACCATATAAACTCGCAAGTTATTTCAGGTCCCTATCAGGTCTGTTCCACCTGAATTTCACATTTATTTTGAGGTATAAACTTTTTTAAACACTAGAAATATATCTCCTTCTTACATATTATTATTTTGTTCCTCTACTTTATAATGACTTACAAGCTCCAAGTCTGATGGAGGAACAGTGTTTAAGTTCCGAAACGTTACTATTTGGATTAAAACTTTTTCAGGAGCAAATGAAATTTCAATTAAGAGATTATGTATTGATGTAAGTTGTCTCTACAGTATATGTATTTACATCCTGGGACGAATTATTTTAATAAATAAGAGGAACTTCACAACATTGGATTTAAAACAATAAAATCAACAATACAATTAGGGTAGAGTGAGACTCATATTTTGAAATAGTTATCTATATCCGTTGGACAGCCTCATTCCCCTCATTCTCTCTCTTTTTTCTATAAATTAATTTAAAAAAGAAAAAGGAACCCTCAGAGACTTTACAGTGGATTCAGAGCAAGGGGAGCCCCAATATTGAACCTTGGGGGACCCCATCAGAAATGGAGTATTTGTTGGACTTTGCCCCCAGCCATCTGACTGTTTGAGATCTACCATGCAGGAAATCTGTGAACCACTGCACTGAGTGATTGTCCAGTCCAAGGGATCTGAGCTGCGAGATAAGCAGCTGGTGGTCCACCAGGTCAAAGGCCTTGGTGAGGTCTATAAAGAGTAGGCCTAAAGATCTATTGAGTCTGCTCAAAAACCAGCACCTGGTCAGGACACCATTTGTATTGAAAACCAGCACCTGGTCAGAACACCGTTTGTATTGTAAAGAGGTATGTCACATTGTACAGATCCCTGGGAGGAAACTCGTTTGCCTTTTTGCTTTTTTGTTTTATTTTCTAGGTTGAACCTTTAATCAGTCTGGTTCTTCATCTTGGTCATCACTCTCCTCCTGCCTTCCCACTTAGAATATCTGACATGGTTCATGCCATTACTAACCATGTTGTTTTCTCTCTCCATTTGTAGTCTATCATACATCTCCCCTTTTTGAGCCACATCATATATCTCTCCTTTTTGAGACGCATCATAATTCAGTTCAATCTGTAGAATCATGTTATCCACAAAAGATTCTAAATTCTGCAGTTGTCATATTATTTAGCTCCTTCTTCAACTTGGCAATTTCATATTCCAGGTTAGAAATGTTAGTGCAGTTTGTGCAAGCATGTGGATCTATTTCATTATATAGTGATGCCGAAAGTACACATATATTCCTGCATGCTTCACAAAACACCGACTTTATTCCTTCCGCTAACTCTAAAAACTGTTATAGGCTTAAGGTAGTCCATCATACTGTCTGTGTTTCTATATCCTCTCACCTCAGACATCTGACAACACCTCTCTGCCCATCCTCTTGCCTCCGCATTGTAGAGTTCTTCCACTGGCTTACTGCACCATCTCCCAGTCCAGGCCTTGGCCCAGTGGCAAATCCCCACAAGATTACCCTCTTGTAGCAGGGTTTGGCCCACTCCTGAGTTTCCAAATGTTACTGCCTGCACCTGGTAACGGGATAGTGCACACAGGAAAGGGTAGCAAGCCCTGCAACAACAACACAGTTTGAGTCTGGCACTACTCAATCACTCCACGCTAAAAGAAAATTCAAAAAGTCTGATGTAAATCAAATCAGCCTTTTATTCCGAACTAGAAAGTGTTTCAGTCACCTCCTTACACTGCCCCAGCGTTTCAGCTGCTAAGCCTTCCTCAGGGGGTATCACCCTTCTCTCTTCTGGCCTCCAGCAAGCACATGTTCATTGCTCTAAGTTGATCCTCATAAGCGCTGTCCTGCATGTCGTGAATCATTTCTGTTATTCTACACTAAACCATCTCCAGCTTTGCCAGTCTTTCCTCAAGTGAGGGCTCCAGAACTGGGCTCAGTACTCCAGGTGTGGCCTTACCAGTGATGTATAGAGAGGTAGTAATAGGCAAGGCAAGGTAATGCAAATTTTATTTTTGTTTTGGCCTCGCTGTTTGGGCTGCGGTTGCCATTTCTTTGGCATTTCCCTTTGTGCTGGTCATTTCCTGGCTCTGCCTCATCGACATTCCTGCTCTGTCTCCCATCCCCTGACTAGTGCACAGCTGTGTCATGTTTCCATCATTGACTGTGCCCTTCCACTTTGCTTTATGCTCAGTGTGGCGGTCTGCTGGTGCACCTCGGTCAGTTCCTGGCTTCCTCACTGCCCCCAACGGTTCTGTGGGGCCTGTGGATCCCTTAGTTCCATCGATGCTTGTCCTTCCCTCATTGACGGTCTCACTGTTGGGTTTGCTGTTTTTTGGTGCGCCGTTTCTGCTGGTCTTTACCTGACTTTGCCTCATCATTCTCCCTGCTACATGTGCAGTTTTCTACTTTGTGCATGTCTGTTTTCACATTTTTCTTTTGTCAGCCTTGCTTATGACCTGGCTTTCTGGCATGTCTGGCCATCCTCCAGGATGCCTCAGTCCATTCCTGGCCTTGTACCCTGGCCTTTGTTTCCGTGGAGCTGGTGGTTCCTTCCAGCTTCATCTCCTCCATTTGTTCCATAGATGTGTTTTGCTGACTGGGTCCATGTTGCCATTTACAGAATCTCCATTTTTGACTGGGTGTTACCGAGCTTTGCCTCTTAGTCATGCCCAGTCTCCTGCTTTGGGCAGGGCTGTTTACTTACTGCCATCATCACCTTTTATATTGGCTTTCTGCTTCAGTCAATTCCTGGCTTCATTGCCCAGCCCTGCGGGACTTCTGCCTCTCTGCGACTGCGTCGCCTGACTTTGTCACAAGGCCAGTTTTGTGCTGTTTGGGATGGGGTCACCGTTTGACGGCATCCCTCTTCTTGCTTGTCATTGTCTTGCTTTGCCTCCTCGGCTTTTTACATTGCTGTTTCCCTAGGTAGTGCTGTTGGTTTTCCAGTCGACAGTGATTTTTGGTCATTCTGCAAGTCCATAAGGCTGTTGCTCTCGTTCTCTGGCTGGGCTCACTGTGATTGTGCGGCCTGTGGCTTTTTGGGTCCTTTCCTAGCTGCCTGTTTTGTATTTCGTCACCTCCCGGCTTTGCCTTGGCAACCTTCTTTGTAGTTGGGTTCCCCATCAGCACTGTGGTTTATTCATGGGGCCTGGTCCCATTGTCTTCCCTTGTTTATACCTGTCTCTGTGTCTACACGTTCGCCTTGGTGTATGCGTGTGTGTTTGCCATCAATGCGTTTTTTTGTTTTTTTTTGGCATCATCAGCTAGGACTTCCATGTATCTTGTTACTATGCCCCTATACTCTGTTGGGTCATGCTGTTGCCACTTTCTTCATCTTGGTATACGTGATATTGGCCTGTGTGTTGGTTGGCTCATATGCCTTCCTATTGGCCTCCCAGGGATACTGATTCACCTCCCGGGGTACTGCTTAGAAATTGTTCCATAGCTGTGGCTTACTGAAGGGAGAAGTCCCTGAAGAAGATACGACCGTTAATTCAGTCTTCGAAAGAATCTCCTCCAGTGTGCCTCAGCGCACCCTCCTGCCTCTCCCCCCCCCCCCCAAACTTGGTTTGGTGGGATCTAGTGCAGGTATTGGGTGTCATCATTTTGTACGGTTTACCCTATACTGGGTTTTCTTTGCCGAGAATTGCTCCCTTTTGGGGCTTCGGCATGCTTGACTTTGCTGTTTGTTGGTCTGGCAGGATGTTGTTCTCTTTGCCTCTGATAGACAGGCAGAATTGGGGAGGTTTGGGGCTGCCCATGTTGTACAGGTGCCGACAGCTCACATCATCATCATGGATGGCCTGCTAGGTAAAAGTTCCCGGATTGGTCTAATGTCGATGGCATCTATGTTCCATAGGTGGGGCTCATTGGAGGAGAGTCTCTCGAAGGTCTGCTGTTGCTGATACGTAACTGTCCTTTTCAGATTGTGCTTCTTCTCCACAGCAGTCTGTAGCAACCAAGAAGAGTCAAAAAAGCTGCAAGGCATGCTCTAGAGAAGTTGTCTCTGGCAACCAATGAGACAGATAAAACAGCTAAGCCATCACCCTCTAAAGAGCACAGGGCTTCCAGCCAGGAATTTTCTGATGCCAGTCACACAAAAAAAAAAATCAAAAAAAAAAAAAATGCAGAAGTCTTTCTGAACAACTGTGGAACACTATAGCTGCTTAAAGGAAACAGAAAGAAAATCATGTAGAAATTCCCCTGGCTGAAAAGCAAATAGAGGAACCAGTTTAAGAAAAGACTATGCCCTCCCTGGAGTACCTCAAATAAATGTGATAGTTTTTCAAGACAATACTGAGCATTGAAAAACCTGCTTCTGATGCCTCCCCCCACCACCATTTTCTCCAGAGAACTGAGCAGGGTGAGGAAGAGGAACAGATCTCCCCAGATAATACTGCGGAGGAGTTTGGTTCCACACCTGGGCGAGTGAAGATTATTCCTTATATACTGCTTTTGTTAACCAAATAGCTGATATGCCAAACCTGTCATCCACCGAGATAGATGTGGACATCGAAGAATTTGAGTATGCCAGGTCTGACTTCAACTAAAGAGTGTTGATACACATCCATAAAGCTTTGCAGAAAGCCACTAAAAAGGTTCTTGCTAGGCCTGCAACCTTTACGGCCATACACAAGAAAAAAAAAAAGTGTGTTGTAACCAAGGAAGGTTCACAGTTCGTTTATACTCGCCCTGACCTGAGGGGGTTTATTGAAGCTGCAGCTTGTGAGGAAAACAAACATATACTTTTCATCAACACTACCTGATAACGATTTCTGAAAAATTGACACTATGGCTAAAAGGGTGTATACTGCTTCCTCTCAGTTGTTGAGGTAGGCAGACCACCATTACTTGGCAAGCTATCAGCAGGCCCTGTGGAATTCGTTTTTTGCCCTCGTGTGAGAGTTTGCATTATCTGGAAAAGCTTCACCTGTCACACAAAGTGAAAGGTTTGGAACCTGCAAAATACCAATTTCAGATGGTCTTGGGTGCAGAACTTTCAGGACCTGCCCAGCCATGTCTGTAGCTCAGTTTGCACTTACCCTCATTCTTTACAAGGAAATCGGCTCCATTTGTTACTTGTCCTTCAAGGAAATTTACTTGTCTCAAACAGGGGGCATTTGGATTTGCACACCCCTGCAGATAGCTGATGTGAATGACACAGTACCTAGAACCTTTGCTAATTCAGTGTCCTGTAGAGGGTTTGCATGTCTCAGGACAACTGGATCATCTCGAAACATGCAGGGTAAGCAAGCAATAACACACGATGAGGTGTGGGTTATTGCCTGATAAGAGCACGCTCAGGGTGTATGCTATGCCCCTGGGCGAGCTCTTATCAGGTTGGAGTGTGTTATTGCGCTTATGAAATGGGCCCTCAACTAATTATTTAATGTGTAAAAAAAAATAAATAAATAAATAAAATATATATATATTTATATATATATATATATATATAAAAATTAAATATATAAAAAATGGTTTCAATAATTCAAGTAGTAAAAAAATAGTCCCCCTATTAAGTCACAGTTAAGTTGGCAGTACAGTGTCTCTCTGTGTTCCTGAGGTTATCTGTTACTGTGTTTACTACTTTAGATCCCCCTCTGACCTTGTTTTACTTGAGATCCCCCTCTGACCTTGTGTTTTTTTTTTTTTTAACTGTTTTTCCCATTTATGTGGTAAGAGTAGTGGTTTTTAACACTGAGCTTGCACTTTCACTGACAACTGCCCCAGCTTCGATCCTGTCTGGCGATGTTGCTGCATCTCAGTCCCTACTCCCTGTCACCCCTTCCCCTCCATAATCAGTTAGAAAAACTGTGGCAGAAAGACAGAGTAATTATTTTGTTCAGTTTTCTTTTTTTTTTTTTTTGATGTATTATTTCTTCCAGAGCTCTCAGCTTGCAAGCCTGCCTTCATTTGTCCCCCAGCGCAGCCCCGAAGGTTAGACCCCCTACCTTGTGCACCCCACGACTTACCCTTCATGGCAGGGTGGTGGGGAGTGACCCAGCCCACCCCAAATGGATCCATGCCAGGGAGGTGCCTTCTTGGAGGTGGCGCTGCGGAGACCACTTCATTCTGCTGGAGCTGTTTTTTCCGCTTTTCTTCCCTTGCATGGAGGCGGGGCATGCAGTGACTCCTGCGGTGAGAGCACGTACGCTTCTGCACGCACTCTCACCAAGTGTCTGCCCCTTCTCCTCCCTTCAGCTGTAGCATCAGCGCACTGCCCCAGCAGCCGCTAGGGGCCAGTGGAGCACCAACAGCTAATGTCCCCCACCCGGAGAGAGCAGTCCAGCGAGCGCGATCCTTCTCCTCCCATAACCCTCGGCGACCCATGTTCATTTCCGAACATGGGTTGCTTGCATAACTTGAGTAAGGTGTCCAGCGCCTCAGCCCTCAACGCCACCGGGCCGGCCCTTCTGTTTTTTTGTTTTTTTTTTAAAGGGAGAGAGTGTGAACCACCAGCAGTATCGGGAGCAAGCCTGTCCGTTACTAGCTGCCGTAGACAGCGGTTACCTCCTTCATGGTTGTGAAATTAACAGGTATTTTCAGTGTGCCACGGGGAACAAAGCTATAGTTTGCAATAAAAGGGCTTATGGAGTACTTGCAGGGAAGGTCACACACGAACAGATCGATCGGGGGGGGGTCTGGGAGCGATCGTGTCCTTCAGGAGCCGCAGTAAACAGTGTTTCCAGTGGTTCGCATTTCTGAAAGTAAAGAAAAGTCGGATTTTTGAGATTGCACTCCCACTTCTGCCCTGAACTGTAGGTTATTTTTTTTTTTTTTTATATATATCACAGTGGCATCATGTGGACCAAATGGAGTCTTTCTGTGTGTCTGTGGGGAGTGAGGGTTTTTACATTCGGCATTTGCTGTATGGTAGAGTTTTGTGGAAAAGGATCGGAAGCTTCTCTGGAAAAAGGTGGTTCAAACCCGGGAAATCTTACTATATTCTGACTTATGCAGTATGGTCTCACCATAGGACTGCCCTGGAGCTAAAATGGTTAATAGAACCTATGCAAATGATGGAATGCTAGGCTGAACTCGGGTTTTCAAATCACTGTCCGTGGTAAACACCTTCTAAGCCGTCAGATTCTTTACTCCGCTTGCCTCAGTAAGACGTCTCCGGAGAGCTCTCCTTCATTGCTTGAAGAAACTTCAATTTTTCGGTTATTTCATCAATACTTTCATTTTATTTGGTATTCTTTTCACTGTCCTTGGTTTTCAGGTAGTAATTGTTTAGAGGGATAAGTAGCCGTTTTTCGCCCGCTTTCTTAACCGAGAGGAAACAGACAGTCTTCCTAATTATTTTTCCAGTCTTTTAGTTTAAATTCTGTTCCGACTTGGTATAGTCGGTTGTTTTAATGAATTTTACCAGGGTAACTCCTGGTCAGTGGGTCTCTTTTTTTTCAACCGGGGTAACTCCTGGGCTGTTACTAATGATTGAAAAACTCCAGGGTAACTCCTGTTTCTAGGGACATGGATATGTTGTTCATCCACACTTATTGGCAGGTATCCTTGCCACTTTAAATCTTGCCGGAAGGTCTTCAAGCTGGCTCCTCCCACCCACCCGGGTGGTAAAACTCTCGGCTCCGGCCCGTGACGCCAGATCTTCCTTACCGCTTGGAAGCTCAGGTTTCCTCCTTACGCTCTGCATTTTCGACTGGTTCCTGAAATTTACAGGTCTTGAATTTAATGGAAGTTTTCTAAAGACTTGATCTCTTCTCTCGCTCGGCGATGGCTCATTGTTTTCCGGCTAAGCCCGGAGGCGCGGTTAATTCCTTCAGGAAAGACCCGCACTCCACGTGCGTCTACTGCCTTGACTTGGATCATGATCCGCAACTTTGCGAATTTTGCTGTGCCTTTTCGACCAGCTCTCTGGAGGATCGTGTGGCCCGTTCGGGGCTCGGGCAACCTGAAACTTTTCCCGATCCGGAAAATTCTTTGGAGACTCGTCGGGCAGTGTCCACGTCGGCTGTCTCGGTTGAGCAGCTCGATCTTCCTTCCTCCGGGGAGGGGGCGGCTGCCCCTCCCTCTTCCTTGGTCGCGGCGCTCATCCCGCTGTCCTTGAGTTCTCCTCATGCAGCTTCGTTGAAGGAGCTTCGCCAGTCCCTTTCCTCGAAGGGAGAGGGACCTTTAGGACTGCCTCTCGGCCCAAGTCAAGAGTGCTGAGCTAAGTCCCTTCGTCTGCGCTGGAGGAGCGGGAGGTTCCCCTCCCCGCCGGCTGGCCGTTCGACTTGATCGGGGTGCAGCTCACGCCACTGGCTTCACGGTGTCCCGTCAGGTCAGCCGGCCAGGACTCCCGTCGACGTTGTCGAGTCTTTCGACCCATCATCTGGGCTGTCTGCTGCTGGAGCCGCCATCCCTTCGCCGGTTCCCCCGGCGGAGGCTGAGGTTCTGCCTGTGCCTTCGGGTCGTCAGGCCTTGGCCCTTTCGTCGAGCCGAGGCAGGAGCGAGTGTGCCCGCTGCTTCCCAGGCCGCCCTCGGTTTCCCGGTTTGGGTCTCGGTCATCCTCTCGGTCAAGCGCTCATGCGACTTCAGCGTTCTCGGTCGGGCACCAAGTTAAGTGGCATTACCGCTCTTCTCGTCACCCTCCTCGGATGAGGTAAACCCCGATACAGGTGGCGTCGACCTGAAGAATTCATGTGGCAGCAGTTGTTGTTGTCCGGGAATCAATCGACTCCGATTCATTCCCCGTCCGGCAAGCAGCTGCCACCTGATCGGCCAACTCAACCACTCTCTTCAGTCGAGGTGCCCTCTCCCAGGCCGGTTGTTCGTCCGATCCCTGCTGCCCCACCGCCCTTGGTGGAATCTCGGTCGGGTCACGACCTGTCCCGCAGGTTGTCTGTCCCTCTCACTCCCGCCCGCCCTCGGCGGACGAAGAGTGACTCAGGCCTGAGGCAGCTTTTTGTGGACCCCTCAGAGTCCGAAGTCGACTCCTCTGTGTTCCCCAGTTGGGAGGACCGGGGTCCTCTCCGGAACATTCTGTGGGCTGACAGCCCGCGTCCTTCATGGGTCTGCTTCAGCTCATCTGAATTCACTGGGATGCAGCTCGAGCCCGTCCCAGCAGGCCCCTTATCCCTCACGGAGATTCTAGACCAAGGGTTCACCGGAGGCCTTCCGGTGGCCGAGGCCATCGTGGGCCCGGCCTTGGAGTTCTGGCGATGGCCTACTTCCTGCCCTGCGCCCTCAGCCAGGATGGCCAGGAAGTACTCTGTCCCTGTCGGTTCTTTGCCCGGTTCCTCGGAGCACCCCTCAGCTGAGGGGATAGTTACCGACAATGTTTTCCAGTGTTCTGGGAATGCTCGGGATGTGGATAGGCCCCCCGACAAGGAGTCCAAAAGGATGGACTACATCAGGCGCAAGGTTTACGCCGCTTCCTCCCTAGGCCTCCGACAGGCCAGCTCGGCTGCACTGATGGCACATTTCTCCCACGCCCTTTTGGGCTCCCTGGACGAGGTGCTCCCTCATCTCCCGGCCGACCTACGGACTGCGGTCCAGCGGGTGCGGGACCAGGGTAGGGCGGTGGCGAAGCAACAACTCCAGACGGCTCTGGACTTAGGTGATTCCTGTGCCAGATCGGTGGCGGCCGCAGTGGCCATGCACCGCAGGGCGTGGCTGAGGTTATCCTCTTTCTCACTGGAAACCCAGCACAAGTTGGCGGACATCCCCTTCTTGGGGACTGACCTTTTCGGCCCTGGAGTGGAGGGACACCTCCAGGGGACCATGAAGTCGATGCCACGCCAGACTCGGTCCTCCCACCCGGAGGGACACAAGGGCAGCCGGCAGCCTTTCGTAAGCCCCTTGCCCCCGGTCCCTGTGGCTCGGCCGACCCAGCACAAGGCCAGCAGGCTTGCGCTGGGCGGCCTGACTCCAATGGCGCCTTCCTCTAAAGGAAGCAGGGAGGTAAAGGCCTGGGAGCTCCCTCGGCTAATTCCTCCTCCCGAGCCTGCTCAGTGGCCAGGCTGGGGGCGCTGTCCCGGCCCCGTCGTCCCTGGGTTCCCCCGTGGGGGGACGGCTCCGCTCCTCCTCCACCTGGTCCGCCTTCCCAGACCTCTGGGTGTCGGAGGTGCTGGGGAAAGGCCCTGCCTCTGGATTGCGAGCAGGTACCACCCTTTCGAGCCGTTGCCCCATGGGGTCTTGGGGTCCCACAGCCTCGTTGTCGGCCCGGCTGGGTAGCCACTAACCCTCTAGTTAGAGTGTTCAGGAAGGCTCTGATTCCCCTTCCAGTCCTAGGTTAGGTATCAGGTATTCCTGGTCCCAAGCGGACGGGAGCTTGCGCCCCATCCTTCCACACGTTTGGATGGTCTCTCTGCCTCCAATATCCCATCCTCAGATTGAGGCGTGTGGCCTCTTCCTGGACCTCCAGGACGTACTTACTCTTCGTTCCGTCCATTTCTTGGGAGACTCCTCCTTTTCCTAAGCGGGGGATCTCCTTACGAGTTCCAAGCCAGGCCCTTTGGTCTCTGCTCAGCAGCTTTCTGCGGCATCGAGGGGTCCGGGCGTAACCCCACCCGGATGGCGGCCTGACTACAACCCTTCCAGGTGGAAGGGGATGATCCAGAGTTTCTGGCCCTCAGACTGGTCTCCTTTATCGGAGCCATGTTGGAACTCGTGTCTTAGCGGGTGATCCTTCTTCGGGACGAGACTCGACTCTTGAGTCCGAGCTGGGCTCCCGGCGGACAGGGCTGAGGTTCTTCCTCCCTTACCTAGTCTGGTCTGACTAGGCAATTGTGCCCTGCCGGGACCTCCTGCACCTCCTCAGCTTGTGGCGGCTGGTTCCAGCATGGTCTGTTGGACCCGCTGGTTCATGTGTTTCCTAGTGGGAACTGGCCAGCCAGCGGTCACAGTGCTGCGTTCCTTCGGACCAGTTCATGACTACAGCCTAGGAGTTCAAGTGGACAGCACAGTATCTTCTCCCTCCTTCCCCACGACCATGTGCTACCTACCCCGCCAGGTTCGGTTGAGCCCCTTGCCTCTGCGTAAGGGGGTTCCCCGCATTGGGTTTTTCGTGCAGTCGGGAGGCAGTTTTCCTGGCCATTCGATGGCAGGAGCCTCCAGCTCCCTGGCTGATGCCCTAAGCCGGACATAGGCTGCGCCTCTTGAGTGGTCTCCCCTGCTGGAGGTAGCACAGTATCTTCTCCCTCCTTCCCTCCAGGGAGAATGCAAGGCTGAGACTGTTTCATGCCCGCCCCCTCAGCAAAGTTTGCTGTAGGGGATGCCGTTGAGGCCGTGGACCCCGGGCCCTTTCCACACCTCTCCCCCATTTCCCTTGACCCTCAGGCAAGGCGAGGAGGGACTAGGCGCAGGCGATGCTGGTAGCCCCAGACTGGATTGCCAGCTCTGGTATCCAGCTCTCCTCAGTCTCAGCCCGAGGCGGCTTCCAGCCTGCCCGGTTCTAATCGTTGTCTTCAGGGGAAGGTGTTCATCTAGACCTTCAATCCCTGCAGCTGAAGGCCTGGTCCCTGTGCGGCTAGGGGCCTGGCCATGGGTCCTTCGGCAAGGTCCTCGACGTTTTCGAGGCGTCCTGCCAGAAGTTGGCCAAACCTACTCGCCTTCAAATGGAAGGGTTCTCCATTTGGTGTTGGGATAGGGCTTGGGTCCCTCTCCCGTCCATCGGTGAGCATTCCGGACCATCTGCGGTCCGTCCCTTTTGAACTAGGGCTTCGGCCGACGACCCTCTAGGTGTTTCTCTTGGTCACCCCTGTCTCCCGGGCGCGGGCCGAGAAGGCAGTTGGTGGCGCAGAAAAGGTGGTCTGGCACTTTTTTAGGCCTCGATCACACCTCCCCTTTGGGGAGAGTATCCCCATTCTGTGGGATCTGTGCTGGTATGGGCTTAGCTCACGGGCAAGCCGTTTGAACCTTTGTACAGGTGCGAGTCCCCACCTGTTGTGGAAGAACACCTTCTTGTTGCTACCCTGCCATCCAGAAGGAGGGGAGAGTTCCAAGCGCTCCTTTGAATCTCCCTATTGGGTCTTCCACAGGGACAAGGTAGTCCCGAGCCCCACCCGAAGTTCCTTCCGTAGGCGGTGGCAGAGTCTTTCCCTAACCGGGTATTGTTTCTGCCGGAGTTCAACCCCATTCACGCCTCGGAGGCCGTATATAGGATCCATTGGGACCCTATTTAATGCTCGCCTACCCAGGGAGCATAGGGCTGAAGTTTGGGAGAGGTTCGCCAGCTGTTTGTCATCTACGCTGAAGCCGCACCTGGCAGACCTGCAGCCAAGTGGACGACAAGCGAGTGGGTCACCTCCTGCATAGGTCTCCGCTATAGGTGGGCGGGCATGGAGTCTTCCAGAGGGATAAGTGCTCATTTTACCCGCCCTTCCGCTGCATCGGTGGCTGCTTCTGAGGATACTCCTGTCCAGGATATCCGCAGGGCTCCTGCCTGGAAGCAGGCTTATACCGATTTTCCCCTTCCACATCGACTTTGGGTAACGCCGGGATGTTGGTCTGGGCCTCGGTTCTCCAGTCTGTATACCTAAGTAGGGGGTGTGCACCTTGCCTTCCTCCTCCTGGAGAACTGCTAGGAGTCTGCCAATAAGTGTGGATGAACAACATATCCATGTCCCTAGAAATACAGGTTACTCACCTGTAACAGGAGTTCTAGGAATGGTATATGTTGTTCATCCACACGACCCACCCGGCCTCCCCGGCATCGACGCACAACCTGGCTTCCAGCGGGCTAGATCTGGTGTTACAGTGCAGAGCCGAGAGTTTTACCACCCGGGTGGGTGGGAGGAGCCAACTTGAAGACCTTCCGGCAAGATTTAAAGCAGCAAGGATACCTGCCAATAAGTGTGGATGAACAACATATACCATTCCTAGAACTCCTGTTACAGTTGAGTAACCTGTATTTTTTTTCTTATTCCGATGTGACAACTGAAAAAAAAAATGAAATATACAGTGGTGAGCTGTCAGATAAATGATTTATGTACACAAGTGCTGTTTGACCTCGGATAACTTCACGATTGGCATAAGCCACGAGTGAGGTGTCCGAGGTCAAACAGCACAAGTGTAGATAAATCATTTATCTGACGGCTCACCATTGTATATTTCATTTATGCAATAGGGATGCTTCTTATCAGTGCAGGAACATTTGGTTTTGACTGTTTATCTTCTTTTTTTTAAATGATAATTTCTGGGACTTTCGGTTAACTTTCCTAGTGTATGTCTGCCTAGCATGGTGGTAGCTATTAAATGAAACTCCACTCATTTTGTAGAGGACTTCTTGCTGAACAAATGTCATGACCACAATATCATGCTACCTTTTTTATTTTAAAGTTATTCACATTTGGTTGTCAAAAAAGTGAAGCAAAAATTGAATGTTATGCTGTTTTTTGCTAATTATAAAAAAAGTAAAAGGTATTTGTTAATGAAAAACCACTCACTTTGTAGATATTTTTGTGCTGAACATTTTTCGTACTCACAGTACCATGCTATCATTTTTAGTTTTAAAGTGATTCACATTTGTTTGTTGAAAAAGTGAAAAGAAAATGGAATTTTATGCAGTTTTTTGCTAATTATGAAAAAAATAAAAGGTATCTATGAATGAAACTCCACTCATTTTGTAGATAATTTTGTGCTGAACATTTTTCGTGCAGACAGTACCATGCTATCATTTTTCATTTTAAAGTTATTTACATTGGTTTGTCTGAAAAGTGAAAAGACAATTGGATTTTATGCTTTTTTTTTTGTTAATTATAAAAAAAACTAAAAGGTATCTATAAATGAAACACCACTCATTTTGTAGATATTTTTGTCCTGAAAATTTTTCGTGCTCACAGTACTATGCTATCATTTTTCGTTTTAAAGTTATTTACATTTGTTTGTCAAAAAAGTGAACAAAAAAGCTTTGATTGACAGTTTGCATTTATCCCACATATGTGGGATAAATCTAGAGTGGTAAGATTTATCCCACATATGTAGAAATAAATGGATTTATGCAATTGCTTTTGGTTCCACACCTGTTGCATAAATATATATATAACATTTACTTTGTGTGATATTTGGGTTATGTCACAGAAACCAAAAAAGAAAACAGGACCCACTAGTTTCCAGCACTGTACTGAGTGCAGGGAACTGTTTGCAAAAGCAGATCCTCGTCTTATTTGCTTGTTCTGTCAGGGGTCTGACCACTTACAGACAGACACTGAAATCTGCGCTAATTTTCCTCAGTCTGCTTTAGACAGGAGATTAAAAAGACTGAAGAAGAAAATGACTGGAAAGGCTGCTAACCCGGCCGTTGAGGAACTGGATGGGCTGCCCTGGGACAGGGGTGATAGCTCTACAAAGAAACGTACCGCGGATAAGGCTGCTGAACCAGCCATTGCGGATAAGAAGAAGAAAAAGGAGAAACACCAGGAACCACAACCGAAGCAAACCGCAGTTCCTTCTGCTGAGGAGCTTGCTAACGTGATTAAAATTATTCGGTCTCTTCAATCCCTGTTCCGGTTGGGAAACAACCGGTTACCCATACTCCCGGTTCACAGGATATCCCCGGTTTAACAGACCCTAGTGGGGATCCTTTTGGGGACACTGAGTTTGGCATTGAACCTGATGAGGACTCTGGGGAGCCTATTGACCCAGACATCGCCCCGATCCTCACAGACCAGATTCCGCTGACAAGGGAACAGAAGATTTTACCTCATGCTTTGCTTTTACGAAGCAAGTGGCTCAGTCCCTCGACCTCCCATCCCAGGAAGATATAGAGGCTGAGGAGGAAGAGGATTATAAAGAAATGATGGATGTCCCACCATCAAAAAGGTTACTCCTTCCTCTTCACAAATCATTAACAAAGCAGACTATGAAGGTGCTGCAAAACTCTACTTCTGTCTAACCCACAGACAGGAAGGCAGACAGAAAGCATTGGATAGCCAAGGCTAGGGCTGAGTTTCTTTTTGGTCATCCCAGCCATGAAGGTGTGGTACAGGCTGCAGCTTCTGACAAAGCTGGCATCCCTCTGGCCTCCCACCCTCCAGAAAAAGATTCTAGGAGGGTGGACTCCATTGCAAAGAAAATGTATTTGGGATCCTCCCTCGCTATTAGGCAGGTATCTTACATAGCCAGGTATCAAAAAATATGCGGTCTACAGTTTTAGAGATTGCCAAGCCAGCCCCTCCCCCCATGGCTGCTGATCTGGAAGAAGCTACAAAAAGAGGCATTGAAGCCTCTAAAACACAGTTTAGTATGGCGTGGATGCTAATGACACTGCATCCAGACAAATGGCAACTTCTGTATCACTGAGGAGGTTTGACTGGCTCAAGACTACCAACCTGACACAGGATACTCGGAACAAAGCCATGGATTTTCCTTGTGACCCTTCAGGGTCACAAACAAAGGCATACATGAAAAAAATGGAGTACAAGACTGCCTATAAAATTGCAGCAGCTAAAGAAAGGGCTGCCAACCCCCAGAAGCACCATGCAAGGGGTGGCAGAGGTAGGACTCCTTATAGGCCCTTTTTCCAGCTTCAGGTTTTTCCCCAGTACTAGCCTAGGGGATACTTCGGGGGCAGAAGGGGCAGTGGCAGTGGCGTTTTTTTTTAGAACCGATAAGAACCGGGAACCGCACTCTAAAGGGCTAGAAAGTAATTTTTTAAACCCCTCTGATCGGTTCAAACCGAACCGAAAAAGACATTTACAAGTTCCACACAGAAGAAAAATAAGTAAGTAAGCCTATCTATTACTTACAATACCACAGACAGAGCTTGAAACGACGACTGCGGTACAATTTCGGTAAAATAAACCGAGAATTACACTTTAAAACCGACAAACAAACCGAGCAGCAGGAGGAATCTCCAGAGCGACTGTTCAGTGAGGCAGAGTAAAGAATCTGACAGTTTAAGTTTGAGCTTCAACAGACAGAGTGTTCAACCGAGCTCGCGCTCAAGATTCCATGCCCTGCATGGCATGGAAGTTAACTCTTTCACCTCCGGAGCAGTTCTAACCTGGGGTTATACTGCATATGTTATAATATAGCAAGACTCCATTAGAAGAAACAACATTATAAGGTGAGTAATTTTTTCTTCCACCTCAACCAGTCTGTTACTTTGCCAGTCTTCTTCACAGACCATTCCAACTTAGGTGAGCATAGGCTGCACAGCCTGGATGTGAAAAAGGCAGTCTGCTACTATCTTGACCACACAAAGGGTCACAGACATAGAAACATAGAAGTTGATGGCAGATAAGGACCGCAAGGCCCATCCAGTCTGCCCATTTCTTTTTCTACCTTATAAATGTGCCATCGGCCTTTTCTCTGTCAATGGCCTATCTTTTCATACTTGGCTTTAGTTCTCCCTTATGCCTATCCCTTGCTTGTTTGAAGCACTGGCGGTGAGTAATTTCTCTTTCCCGCTTCCGCTTCAGTGAGCTGTGCCAGTCAGAGTTTCTGTTTACGGTTGGCACAGCTCATTGATTCGCTGTTGTCACACGGTTTGGTGTTGGACAGTAGTGCTGGTTGGCTATTATATCTTCTGATAAGGACACGGATTAGAAGATGTAGTAGCCAATTGGATTTCAGCATTTTTGATGCCCATTTGATAAATACAGCTGTTGATTTCTTCTTCAAAGGTACCTCCTTATTTGGTGATAAAACTGAGGTGTACATGAAAAAAGCTGATTAACAAAATGCAACTTTTAAAAATGTACCTGCAGAAGAGAGGTGCTTATTACATTATTGACTCTGTAGAAGGAGAGAGGTACATGAAGGGCTTATTGCAGGAGACCTTCTGTGCACCTGAATACGCCATTCAGAGGGGCACAGGAAGAGGTAGTGATATAAGGGGATCAGGTCTGGCAGAAATCTGCCTTCAGTCCTCCATCCCAGGCAGTGTCACAGAAACATAGACAGTGTTGGCAGAAAAAGACCATTGGTACTTCCATTCTGCCCAGTTCTACCCTACTCTACCTCGTGACGTATTTTCCACACAGGCTTTTCACCCTCCTCTCTCCCATCACTCTCCGCTTTAACTATTAAGTCCTTTACTCTGTCCCAGCCATGCTTGAACCCATTAATGGTATTTGCATCCACCATCTCTGCCGGTAGGCTAATTCACAGCTCAGCCACTCTTTCAGTAAAGTAAAACTTTCTTGCATTCTTCCTAAATCTTCCTCATCCCCACCAGCTTACATATCCCTTCCCCTTGTTTGTACCCTGCTATTCTTGCTAGATAGTTCATCATAGTTTACCTTGTCTTTTCTTTTCAGGAACTTGAAGGTCTCTTTCATGTCCCTCCTCTCCATTCTGACTTCCAGCGAGTACGTGTTCTCGTGTCCCCCTTCTTCTTTTTGAACTCTAGTGAGTACATGTTCAGTGCCCTGAGTCGATCCACATAGGATCTGCCCTGTTGGCCCAGAATTATTTTGGTTACTCTATGCTGCACTGTCTCCAGCCGATCTCTGTCTTTCCTCAGGTGAGGACCCCAGAACTGGGCACAGTACTCCATGTGGGGTCTCACAAGTGATCTATAAAAAGGTAGTATTACCTCTTTCCTTCTGCTATTGAAAATCCTTCCAGTACACCCCAGCATTCTGGTTACCTTGGTGTAGTCCTTGTTATATTGGCTAGTTTATTCTAGGAATTTGCTTAATATGATCCCCAAGTTGCTTTCTTCACCTTTACAGGTCCTTCCGCAACTTCTTTACCCCCTCCTTACTGTCTTCCCTGTTAGTGTCATTTCTGAAGAGAAGCATCTTCTCCTCTGTTCCTTGTCCCATGTCTCTGACGAACATATTGAAAAGGACTGGTCCCAGGACTGACTCCTGCAGTACCCCACTCATGACCTCCCTTTCCCCAGTTTTACCCTGTTTACCACCACCCTCTACTGTTTCCACCCCAATCAATTTCCCACTCGTGTGTCAACAAGCCCATCCCCCTTAAAATTATCTCCATGTCACCATAGACCCATTGCCAGTAGGAGGGTACCTGTCTTTTACCTCGAGAATTGGAAATGTGTTGCCACAGACAAGTGGGTCTTGGAGGTAACAGGACAGGGCCGAACCCTTAAGTTTATACATAAAGCAAGTTCAAAGTTTTTCCAGCTCAAATCACAGAGTAAATCTTTTGAAATTGGAAGTAAGAAAATAAGTGAAGCTAAATGCAATAGAGAAGGTCACTGGCTTAGTAGGTAGCACTCTTACCACTGGGGCTGGAAGATCAGAGGTTTGTGGGTTCTAGTCTCACACTAGGTACTTGGCATAATACCCATAATTGACACAGTAGTGCAGTACGAGAGGGTTACTGCACAACTGAGGTGCCATCCTTTGGTTGAGACATTAAACCGACGTCCCTTCTGCCCATCTCTGATCACTGTCCAGGTGGAAGTAAAAGATCCCATAACGACGACCCCCACATCGCCATGGCACTCAACCACCACTTCATGAACCTTGACTCTTACAAGACTGGACTACCTCCCCTCTACCCAGACCCCAGCGAGCGGTCACTTCCTAACCTTGACCGCCCAACCTTCCACCTCAGACTGGTAAAACCAAAAGAAGTTCTCTCATTACTAACAACTCTTAAAACCTCTGACTCTGGTGGACCTGATGGGATTCACCCCAGGCTATTGAAGGAAGGGGCCCAGTCCCTAGTCAGACCCCTGACCTGGCTCTTTAAACGATCCCTAAAAGAGGGTGCAGTCCCTGAACAATGGAAGCAGGCCTACGTGGTCCCAATCCACAAGGGAGGCCATCAGGCATCCACTAGCAATTACAGGCCTATCTCCCTGCTTTGCACCCTGGCAAAGATAAAAGAGAGGCTGATCTACGGGCATCTCCATGATTACCTAGAGTTCCATCAACTTCTGGCACCCTCCCAGCATGACTTCAGAACCAGGCATGGGACGGACACTGGCCTCACCAAATTCTCGACTGATGTACTCAGAGAGTTGGATAAGGGGACCCCTACTGGTGCGGTCTTTATCGACCTATCCAAGGCCTTCAACCTGGTCAATCACAATCTGCTATTGACTAAGCTGGGCAATGTAGGCCTTGACAGCCATTCCCTTATGTGGTTTGAAAGCTACTTAAATGGACATACACAAAGGTTAAAATGGAAAGACTCCATATCGGAGCCGCTCCCATTAAAAGAGGGAGTGCCTCGTGGGTCGATTATTGGCCCCCTCCTCTTCTCCCTTTTCACCAACAAACTCTGCGACCACTGTGGTGGTAGCTCTGTGGTCCAATATGTGGATGATGCTGTCATCTATTGACCCTCCACTAAGCTGGGAGACCTCAGCCCCTTGCTACAAGGAGACCTGAGTCCCCTCGAGCAATGGCTTGTTAACAACAGAATGGTCCTTAACACAGACAAGACCAAGGCCATGCTGTTTGGCCCAAGATTCCTTGGACATGGTAGAAATCAACACCTACACCTGATCTCTGCGTCGGGCAGTAGGCTAGAGGTTGTGGCGTCACTAAAATACCTTGGCCTCACCCTGGACCTTGGCTTCACCCTCAAGGACCACGTGGATCAAGTTACTAAAAACTTGCATGCGAAACTAAGCACCCTCTACCAACTGAAAGACCAGCTGATACCTGAAGCAAGGGTCTCCATAGCCACCAACATCCTCCTCCTGACAATTACCTATGTGGCTCCAGTGGTCCAGGGAGTAGCTAGACTTGAGATGAATGGACTCCAAGTTCTATACAATAAGGTGGCTCGGTTCGTCGCCCAGTCAAACCCCAGGAACTATCACTGTGACACGCTATCTGAACTAAATTGGCCCTCCAGGAATGTCTGTCACCAGTACCCCTTGCTTTGCCAAACCTTCAAATTAATTAGCCTAACCTCCCCTCCCAGCCTCTCTGGACTTAATTGCACTAAAGAATAACCCTTGGCTCCTCCGCACAACGGATCGCACGCTCCTAGCTGTCCCTAGAGTAAGAACCAAGGTGGGGGGCAAGTCTTTCGCTCACACGGCACCCACCCTATGGAACTCCCTCCCTCCTGGAGTGCAGAAAGCTCCCTCCATCAAAAGTTTCCGCACAAGGCTTGAAACTCACATGATGGCTACCTCCAAATGCAGCTGCTAGAGATACATGTCCACCACACGGACATCTAAGCCTCACAGTCTGTTACTACCTGCTGTGCGCAATCTGTCTCTGCATTTGTGATTCATACCCCCCTCTTTATTAGTATCAATATACATGCACTTCTGTAATGCCGATCTCAGCACATGTAACCAGCTGACTGTACACCTCTGCATAACTTGTATCATAATTGCATTTACTGCATTGTGATTTATCCTATGTTATGTAATCCTGGGTCGCCCCTGAAAAAGGGGACCTCCAGGGCCCAGTGGGTTCACCCGGTCAACAAAATTTAATAAATAAATAATTTATTGAAGAGTGAGGGAGTTTCCGCCGGTGTCATGGCTAAAATTCCCCCTTCCATAACACAGGTCCATGTAACCCCTCCCAGGCACACCTGGAAACGAGCTGTCACAAGTGTAGTGTGCTTTTATTGGCCAAAAATTAAATGAAAAATAAGTACATAAAATGCCACCTAGCTGAGAGGGGGCACCTTTGAAAGATACTTCTCTTAAGAAAAATGATGAAGGTAACCCATTGTGAACCTGAGGCTCCAAAACAGGTGCCTGAAAAAAAAGAGGAAATGGTAACACTGAAAACAGTGTTCCCATACATTCATATAGGGAACTTGTTGGGGCCACTAGACCTAAGGGATGCATACTTGCACAACCCCATAAGGCCAGGCCACAGAAAATATTTGTTTCAGAATGGGACATGCCAAATTCCAGACCAGAGCAGTGCCTTTTGGAGTGACAGCATCAGCCAGGGTTTTTACAAATAACCTGTCAGTAGTGGCCACTCACCTGCGCAGGCAGGGGATGGTAGTGTTACCTTACCTAGACAGGCGGCTATGTAGAAAATCACAAGGGGGACACAGTGCTCAGTTCTGAGAGTAAGGAGCACCCTGAAGAGGTTAGGCTTCCTCTCAAATATGGAAAAGTCACACTTGGAAACTAGACAGATTCTGTAGTTAATAAGCACAGAGTTAAATACAAAATTTGGCAATGCTTTCCTACCTTTACAAAGGACATATGCACTAATCCTTTGTGCAGGCACAGTTCAGTCAGGGACTACACAGGAATTCTTAAGACTTATGGGCCAGGCCAGCCCAGTGGTGCTGAGAATTGAGGCACTGGATGCTACACCTTGTGCTACACCGGTGATCCGGGTTCGGGAACGACTTTGGGTCATTGGGGTGATGGTGGGGGAGTGGGAGGGTGGAGCAGGATCAAGCATGCCGATGGGCAGCTCTCCTCTCCTGAGGGTGGGTTGTTGCCCCTCCTGTGGTTCCGATCCCACCGGGTGGAGGTCTGGTGGGTAGCGTAGGTGGAGAGGGGGCGGCAAAACAGTTATGGGAGGGGGAAGGGACTGAGCTGGTGTGTAGCATGCCTCCACACGCTCACACGACCGTGTGCTGGGGCCTCGGGGGGGCGGCAGGGGAAAAAATCTGTAAAATACCTGTGTGTCCCCATCGCCATTTGGCAGGAGGAGGCAACGGGGACCAAATAGCTGTATATATAAATAATAATTATTCAGGGCCACATGGCTTCAGCCATATCATTGGTACCAGGGACTAGATTGCAAATGAGGGATGTCTAGTATCACCTCAGAAGGCACTGTCGCCAAAGAAATGCTTCATTTCAGCAGCAACAAGTATCAGTGTCAGGTCAGTTGCTGCAATCACTAATTTGGTAGAAACAGCTGGGGTAACCTAGAGAAAATATCCCTTCCTTCAGTGCTCCCCTATGAAGAGTCTAACCACAAGTGCATCCCTGTTAGGTTGGGGAGGTAATCTAGAGGGAAGAACAGTAAATGGGGTATGGAACCTGCAAGAGAGGAGCACATAAAACTGCTGGAGCTCAGAGTAGTTCCCCTGGCCATGGCATCCTTTTTCATACAAGGTTTGTATCAGTCTTTGTTGCCATGGAGAAGGGAGATGCACCTTAATAAATGTGTGTGCTTGTTGAGACATGGCTGATAAATAACTGCTTCAAGAGGAATACTTACAAGATAAACCAACATGTTACGAATCTTAGGATGACTGAAGTTGGCAAATGCAATAGACCCAGTTCAGCTCTAACGACCAAATTCGCTGTGGACTTAAAAAAAAAAAAATCAGTTGTAGGCCAACAGAATAACCCTTTCCACTTGATCTAGGTCTCATTGCTAAAAGAAAAAGTACTTACTGTAGTAATGTTTCTTCTAGAGGGTGTATTAGTGAGTCACACAAGTCTTCTCTTCCTCACCTTCTAGTACCTCAGTATAAAAGGGTTCTTCAGAACAAATCAGAATTGGTTTAGTGATGAGCATTTTACAGTTTAAAACTCCTGGGTATAAAAAAGGTTCTTCAGACAAAGTAAAAATCATATGTTTTATAATCTTAATTGATTAAGCATTTACTTTTTCAGACTTCCCAGTTTTTACAGTTTGTCATATGTTTTACTACGTCTTTTTCCATTTACATCCAGTAAAATACATAGCAAGGGGCCAGCCCATTGGCGCTGCAATAGAGTAACCACACGCAGCACTGGTGACTTGGGTTTGGAGTAGGAGGCGGGGTCATTGGAGGGCCAGCTGAATGCGCTATTCTCCCCCTGGATTTGGGGAGGGTTTTGTTCCTTGCTGCAGTACTGCCAGCTGGGTGACCACAGGTGGTACCGCAGACTGTGGGCCAAGGGAGAGTGCAGACATTGCAGTTGTTGGTGCTAGGCACGCCTTGCTTGCGTGTTTATTGATTTTTATTTGTTAACTGGGTAGGTACGCTGGTCTCGGGGACTGTTTTCAGGCATGATCTGCCCGTAGAGATGGCACGAAATACAACGATACAGAAATCCTAGGTACATCGAATGAAAGTACTAGGATTAATGAGGTTTCATTTACACACACAAGTAAACGAGGACTTAAGTTATTTACAGTGTGCAGTTAAATTACAACAAACAATTATGAATAGCACTATTTGGAGAAGTAGCAGTTTGGGATACAGTCACAGGTGCCAGAATACTATGAGGTGCAATTGCAGGCAGATTTGGAGAGGGCAGCTGAAAACAGGTTTGAGTTGAAGCACTGTGAAGAGCAGATGTTAAGGACAGAGGTGGGAAGGCTGTTCCAGAGCTTGGGAGATGCTACAGAGAATGCTGTCTGACCCAAGTTCGTGTTGGAGCAAGGGGCACTTAGTCATTGTTGAGGCAAAGAGCTCATCAACCTAGAGCTTTGCCTAATGCAGAGGAACCTACCTGGGGGGAAGTAGCACCAGCCACAAGGGATTTATGGACAAAGGGCACTCAGGTGGAGGTCACTTGGGCCTGGGGAGAGAGCCAACCTAGTGGCGCGTACAGTGAGCAATGAAGTGTTGTTAGCGGGGCAGAGAGAATAAAATGACAGATGCAGTTATAGGCAGTGTTTAGAATACTATAGTTCAGATGCTCTGCAGTGTGATGACACTTCTAGCATCTAATCAATGCTGTGACCTCAGTCACTGTGAAATCACTAGTGATCCCACTGTCAAAATGTGAGTGAGCCTTCTTCTTCAGCTATGATGTCACAGTCAGTGAGTCACAAGAAAAAATTAACATAGTAATGATGTCTTTTAATAAATAATAATAAAACTTTATTTTGAAAGCACCTTTCTACAGTCAAGGCGCGCTGTACAACTTAGAACAGATAAAATCCAATAAAACATACAATTACGTACAGCATGTTAGTCAAATAAATAAATATCTAAAAATAATTAGTCTGGTTAGGCAGTATGCCACAGATGGGTCTTCAAGGCCCTCTTAAAACTCTCCACAGTTGTGCACTCACATATCTGACGAGGTAGAGAATTCCATAGGGTCGGAGCCACATACATAAAAGCACAGGCCCTTAATGTTTTAAGACTTACCCTAGGAATCTCTAACAACCTCTTGTCAGCTGAACGGAGTGGTCGTCCGGGGCTGTAAGGCAACAGGAGCTCTTGAAGATAGTCTGGGCCCAGTTCGTGCAGGGCCTTAAAGGTCAGAGAAGCCTGACCTTGAAGGTGATCCGCCACTGAATTGGCAGCCAGTGCAGTTCGTGCAGAACTGGTGTGATGTGACTTGAACAAGGAGTCCCCATTCGCAACCATGCTGCAGCGTTCTGCAGTAGCTGCCAGCGGTAGATATCAACCCCTGGTAGCCCTAAATTCAGGGAGTCGTAGTAGTCAAGGCACGAGGTCGCAAAGGCGTGGAGCAATGTTGGAAGGTTGCCAGATGGAACAAGGTGCGATGTTCCTGAGATGGTAAAACGAGGACTTGACGACTGCTGACACCTGCGAACGCAGTATCAGACCATCGTCAAAAACCACCCCCAGGTTTTGCACCTGTTTGGAGGAAGGCAGCTGGACACCTCCAAGACAAAGTCCAGAGGGTTGTACAGCCACCGACCCCTCTTTCCGGCGACCTGGATCCACCACCATCACCTCAGTCTTTCCAGAGTTCAGTTTCAACCAGCTGGATTTCATCCAGTCCTGGATTTCTGTGAGGCAGTTATTAAAGACCGAGCATGCACTATCCTGGTCGGGTGTAAAAGACAGGTAGAGCTGGGTATCATCAGCATAGCAGTGAAATCTCAGCCCATACTGTCTTATAGTGTCTCCGAGGGACAGCATATACACCGCGAACAACATGGGACAGCACCGATCCCTGAGGGACCCCACATGGCAGAGAGAATGATCTGGAGGAAAAAAATCTCCGACACCACCCTCTGAGATCTGCGAGTGTGGAAAGATTGAAACCATCTGAGAACTGTACCAGCAGGCCACAGATGAACCTCAGGCACCCGAGAAGCATCCCATGATCCATGGAGCCAAAGGCTGAAGTGAGATCAAGAAGTACCAAGATGGAGCGGCGCTTTTGATCTCTCGCCATCAGGAGATCATTGAGCACCCAAACCAGAGCGGTCTCTGTACTATGCCTCTTATGAAAACCGGACTGGAGAGAGTCGTAGATATCGTGGATGGTAAAGTGATTCTCCAGTTGTAGCACCACAACTTTCTCAGTTATCTTCTCTACAAAGGGAAGGTTTGAGATGGGTCTGTAGTTGGCAAAGTGTCACCACCGCCTCCTTTGGGGAGCTAGGAAACTCACCTGACTCTAAGGAGCACCAAACTTATCTTTGCAAGGACAGGGCCAATGTGTCAGGACACCCCATTATCAGGGGAGTTGGACCGGGATCCAAACTATAACATGTTGGGCACGTACCCTGGGCAGTCCGCATGATATCAGCAATTTCCAGCCGGTTGAAAGAACTCTAGGCAAACTGAGGAGAAGTGACTGAGCACCAGCCACCATCAACTCCCACAGAGTGAGCCGACAGGATCTCAGCCCTGATGCTGGCCACCTTATCTGTAAAGAAGCAAGCAAGCTCATCACACTCTATTTGTGAAAAGGCTCTTCGAACCTGAAGACAGGTTGGGTTGCACAACCTGTTCATAGTTCAAAAGAACTGAGCCAGTCGATTCTGAGTGGCAACAATCTCCCCGGACAGGAACTCTGCCTTCTTACAGGTGATTGCTGATTGATAGATTTGATAATGTTCCATCAATCTAAGGTGGTCAGCATCCAGGTGGATTTCTGCCAACAGCGTTCTGACCTTCATCCTACTCGTCGCAACTCCCTCAAGCCCATCAAACCACGGGGACAAAGGGCAGAGAGAGAGAGGGGGGACGAACACGGACCAGAGCGATAAAGTCGAGAGCCCCAGTAACCACCTTGTTATAGGGCTGAACTAGGCTCTCTGGGCTCCCACTTGCCTCCGGAACTCCCAATAGGTCTAATACCGCCAATAGGCCATCAGAACACACATCTCGCAAAGGGTGGTATCTGACCATCTCCACAGGTGCAGGCCGATAAGGGAAGGTCTCGAAACTGAACCTTGTAGTGTGATGATCCGACCATCTGACTGGTTCCACCAGATTGGAGGTTTCAATCCCCAGGAGGAAAACCAGGTCAAGTGAGTGACCAAACTTATGAGTTGCAGAGGCAACAACCTGTGAAAGCCCCAGTGATATCATCAGCTGGAGGAAGTCCTGACCAAATTGTGAGAGTTTATTGTCAATCAAGGCATTAAAGTCGCCCAGGACCATCAACCTGGACGACCCAAACGCCATGTCAACCATGACGTCCGATACTTCCTGTAGGAACTGTTTCTCACCCCCGGGTGGACGGTGGATGAGAACGATCTTACAACCTACACCTGCAACCACAGTACACTCAAATGAGCTGGATTCCTCGACTGGTACACCTACAAGGTCCAGTTCCTTCTTAAAACAAATGGCAAAACTCCTGCCCCTGCAGTCCAATCTCGAGCGGTGTATCACCAAGAACCAAGCCGGAACAGCAGCCTCCAATATGGGGCCAGCATTTTCGTCCAACCAGGTCTCAGTGATGCATGCTAGGTCTGCTGTCCCAACAAGATCGGCAGTTACTGCCATCTTGTTCTTAATAGACCTGGCATTGCATAACACCGCTCAAGAGGGTGTATCAGTGAATCATAGAAACTGCATCATCTCAACCGTGAGGTGTTGCCCTGGAATAGAATACTACAGTTCAAACGTTCTACAGTGTGATCACACTCCTAGCGTTCTGATGGGAGATTTATAACTGAAGACCAGACAACAGCAGTGACCACCATAATAACCGATTCTGTTATGTGCATATGTGACATGGCATGCAGCGTCTGGATGGAGTAGGAGAAATGGGAGAGAGAGGGCCCTAGCGGCGGTGGCAGTGGACCTCGGTATATCCATACTCTCAAACAGTTCTGCCTCAGTGCTGCCTGACGTCACTAGATGCTTAGGGGTAACCCCCCCTTCCACAACCCCGCCTGAGAGAAACAGAGGCTCGATGGAGGACAGCAGCTGCAGGTAAGGGGCGTAGGGGTTCAGGTAGGCCTTTGGTGAGCTAGAGGGAGTCAGAGTCTGGAGAACAAAGGGGACATAACTAGGAAGTAAAATAAAATAGCATTAGTTCTTATGGTGGTCACTGCTGTCTTCGGGTCTTCAGTTATAAATCTCCCATTAGAATGCTAGGAGCATGATCACACTGCTGAGCGCTTGAACTATAGTATTCTAAAGTTCTGTCTCCAGGGCAATGCCTCAGGGCTGAGATGATATGAGTTCTATGACTCACTGATACACTCTCTAAAATACACAGCAGCATTACTATGGTAATTTTTTCTTGTGACTCACTGACTGTGGTATCACAGCTGACAAAGAAGAATCTCTCACCTTCTTCCAGTTGGGTCACTAGTGATTTCACAGTGAATGAGGTCACAGCATTGATTAGGTATGAAGAGGGATAGCACTAGATGCATCCATCTCCAAGGAGAGGGCTGTCCAGTGTATCGCACCTAATAAACTGTCTGGGGTAAAACCCTCTTATTAGCAAAAGGAAAAAAGAAAATTAGTCTCAGAAATAAAACAGCTGGCCACTAAAAAATCAAGCATTTCTGTATGCCGTTGTTGACGCTGCTAGTTTGTAGGTCCAAGGTCAAAATATGGAGGAGAATGGTCATTATGTTCACCTTCCCACCCCCGATTAAGTTTTTTGCACGCCACACCGTCAAGATGAAATGGAACCGCACAGTGTCTGCCATGTTTGGGAATCGTGAACTTTACAAAAGTAAAATAAAGCAAGTTAAAACGAGGAAAAACATGTTTTTGCTGTGCGAAAAGCTTAATTGGGGTGGGGGTAAACGTTTTGGGGGTGGGAGGGTGAACATATTTCCTTTAATAATCAGCTTGTTGCTAACACTGTGCAGTTTTTTTGTGTGATATTATAGAGCTGTATTTGACAAGTATATCCCATGCCATTGGAATACTTTACTGTCAAATATGAGTTTTTGCCAATTTGAGCACATTTTCAGTTGTTACTTATAACTGTTATTTAACAGGCAGTTGTCCTACTCTAATAAAATAGAAAATCTTTTTACCCTCAAATGGTTCAATACAATTTTTTTTTATTTTATATAGGCTCTTTCATATCGGAGTATCACAAAATGCTTTGTTGTAGAGTAACAGAGGGACAAAGTGAAAGCAAAAATGAACGTGAATAAAGAACAAAGGTATAGAAAAAATTAGATATTTAAATATATCATATTTTGGTATTGCCACCCAGTTCAGGTGCTGTGGAATAAAACTTAAGGATTTTCTGAATGATGTGGTCTTTATAAAAGACAATATAACTCTGAATAGGACACTTTGATGAATGCATTAGGTGGAGGTAAAGAACAGAAGTATACTACAGCCTTGACTGGAACCACAGATGACGCAGTCTTTGAAGGTATGGATTGAAGAAAGGGTACCAACAATTTATTATAGAATGGAAACGAGAATTGATGCGAGTCTTTAAGATTCAAAAGATTGGCACATGCATTGAAGAAGCAGAGGAGAATGTTTGACTCAAAATGGGGTACTATGTATAGATTTATATCTTAAAAAAAAAAAAACAGGAAGGCCATCACCAAACATTATATATTCATTGATGTGTTCAGTTACCTATCAAATCACATAACTAGTTTTAACTTTTTGTAGTGCTCCACATTGTCCATGGGTAGCCATTACAGATGGGTGATGTGCACCGGTACTAGGGGAAATGGCACAGCCCAAAGGCTTAATCAACCTAGAATGTTGGGGACACGAGTATTCTGGACAACAGCAACTCCCCAGTCTTTTTTTTTTTTTTTGTCAATTAAGATTTTTATTATTTTATAGTATAAATACAGTAAAAGTAAGAACAGTTATTAAATAGATATCTATCTAAAGAATCGAATATGTAAAATACACCTGAATATAGGTGTAGAACAATTAGATACTATATCTGCTCAAAATAATACTTTCGTCGTCTTAGATATCTAGATTAAATAAGAATTCATCCAGCAAGGCATCTTGGCTGTACCATTGAAGGTGAAGCATCTAACAAACTTATCTGAAGAAAGAAATAAGCTTTTAGGCTATGGGGCTGCAATTCTGCATAGCAGGTTGGGGCTACATCGTGACAGGGCAGGGAGCACCCCTAAATTAAAGTCATGCCTGTTAAGCTGTGACTTTCAAACTGGCTAACCTGCTCTCCCCATTTCCACTACCTATGCTTGGGTTGGGGGCCAAGCCTGCACATAGTTCAGGGGTGTTTTTTTTGTTTTTTTTTCCTTCAAACAAGTCTCCAATTTCCTTTAACAAAAAAAAAAAGGTGCCTCAGGTAAAAAGTGCCTGTTTTCTCTTTGGTGCTTTTGGTCTAGGGTGTTCCCAGGGGATTTCCTCTGCCTTTAAGCATTGGTAACCTCACCCCCAGGTCTTTTAGTATTTCTTTGCTGTGTTTTTTGACTGACTGGTGCTTGTGTGTTCTTTTGAGGGGACATTTCTTCTTTAATCTGGCTCATTTGTTTTTTGAGGGGCATTTCCCCTTTAATTGTCCTCAGCAGTTTTGAAGAAACGGAAAGAAAGGAAGCTGCTGGAGTGAGAGCTGTTTTACTCTGGGCAGGAGCAGAGTCTTTTCTGAGGTTTTTTAACCCCACTCTTCAGTCTGTTTGGCTGTTTTCTTGGCTGCATTGAGCCATGCAGCTTCCCTCTGTTTCCACTCTTCGCTTGTCCATTGGGCTTGCACCCTTGTTTTTTTCAGAGGCTCCTTAGCCTCAGCACAGCAGTCGCATGCCTTGTGTTGTGTGCGCACCCCCGTCTGGCATGCTGAAGTCATGTACAGTGTCGTGACGTCACGCATGTGCACCGTTTGAGCGCATGTGCGCCTGAACTTCCTCAGCACCAGATGTGCCGGCTCTGCCTTTTAACACGTTTTTTCTCTTTTGGCTGCTTGTTCTTTTTCTCTCCTGGCAGCTAGCTCGGCTGAGGGTGTACACTCTTTTGTACTGTTTTTCCCACAATCATAGGTGGGGATCTTAGCAGTAGTCCTCTAGATTTACGTTTGGGGGAAAAAACTTTAAGCCTTTTAGCCATGGGCACCTACTGGGCTGTTTTACTTTGGCACCATGGCTTATTGGAGACCTCTAACTTTTAAAAGATGTAAGACTTGCAAGATTCCTCTCCTCTGGGTTCTTGTTGCCCCAGTTGTGTTACTCAAGCTAATATGTCTGTTACGGTTCCCTTCAGTTGCACCTCAGAGTTGGGGGAGTGTGCACCTGGTGTACCAGTTGGCAGTGGCAAAGCAGACTTGTGCAAATCTTTCTTATTGCTTTTAGGAGAGCTTTTGGGCCCCAATGTTCCACAGGTTGTCCCATCAGACACACCTGACCCCAAACCTGGACCCTCAGGTTAGGGGGGCGCACATAGGCATGTTCAGGTGCACCACAGCAGGACAGGGCTGCTTATAGGGCTGCAGGCAGACCCCAGCCCTGACCATGCAGAGGGTCAGGATGAGGATATTGGGGCAAATCCTGACCCAAAGAAGCTGCTTGATGACGACGACAAACCCTCCGAGGAGGAAGGGGAGTGGACAGAGCCAAAGAGAATTCCCATCCCTCCCCTCTTTGATATCGAATCCATGTCCTATCTGATAAGAGGCATGTAGGACGTTACAGCTGAAGGAGGTGCAGTCTGTGGAGGCATTAGATGTAAATCCTATCCTGTCCACGTCCTCCTCTGCTCCGAAGTGTTTTCCAAACTTTATTCACTGTGACCAGATTATTGAACAAGAAGGGGAAGAAGTGGACCAAAGAAAATATCTGCCAAAGCTTAAAGTGCGTTCTTTCCATTTTTTAGAAGAAAATACCCACAAGTGGGAATCCCCTCCTTTCGCATATAAGGCGGTTCATAATTCCATCAGACACAACAGCGCAAACCTTCACACCTCCTATACCTCTTTTATTATTGCCAGAGCCTTAAACCTGTGGATTTCGACCCTTGGCAGCTTTGTTCCCCTGGATTCAGAGGAGGCGAGCATTTTGCAGTTGTTATCCATGGCCACCAGCCACGGTGGAAAACTTGTGCATGTCTGCTCGCTCCACCTATCACATTCACCTATCACTTTGTGTCTGCTATGTGAAGCATGTGGCTTTGGTATTAGGTAGCTTATCAGGCTTTGAAGACCAAGCTGTTTAATTTTGTTCTGGCCTGGATGATATTTTGAAGAACATCCAGGATAAAAAGGGCCACCTTCCAGTGTCAAAGCAAAAGGCCGCTTCAGCCTCAAAAGGTCAAGGGAGGTGGCCGACAGAGTCAGTATTGAGGTGTTTTTTTGTCCCTTTTGGAACTTGGGGAACCAGAGGAGTAAAAAGACTTCTGCTTTCAAGAGCAATGGTTGCAGAGGAGTCCTTGCCTGAAGGCACCACGAAGGCCCAGGGTGAAAAGGGGGCACCTCACAATGTAGGTGCGTGTGCCCATCTCTGCCCCCCTTCCCTTAGTGGAAGACTGCACAGTTTTAACACAAGATGGGCACAGACAACATCAGAATCTTGACTTCGGGGTCCACATTGACGCCATCCATAAAAAATCTTCTCCCTAAGCTTGGCGCTCTGTACCAACATCGCAGATGCCTCTCACAACATGTCAGGCAAGAAATCATCCAAAAGATGATTCTTCCTGTGTTTGATTTCGGGGATGTTATCTGTATCTCCGCCCTGAAAACCATCCTAGCAAGACTGGACACTCTTTTCAACTCCTTCTGCTGCTACATTCTTGGTTCATTTCTCATTACTATCTCATCTTGCATTTAGTTTTATCTTTTTTCTTTCTCTTCTGTTTTCCTTCTTCAGCCTTGTATCTGGAGGTACTATTAGGATACATGGAGAGACTTATTAATTAACATATTTTACACGTAGTAAACATTTTTAGATTTGTTTTGTTGTAATGACTATCAAAATGTATTGATTTTAGAATTCATTATGTAATTCTGTTATCATTTTTATCTACAGTAAAATTTGTAATTTAAAAAAAAAATCATGATTAGCCCATTTTGCTGGTGGTTCCTGATAGCTATTCTCCACATAGAATCGGCAGAATTACTTTTTCACTACACTGAACTGTGCAGAATAACTTTACAATGTGAAGAATAGGTTTCTGTGAATACCAGGAAAAGCAGTCACCTTTTTATGTTGTTTTGCACGTGTGCAAGCAACATCTTGCGATAGTGGCACATTCAGAAGTGTGTCAGAGTTGGCGAATGCAGGGAACGCTTTAGTGGGTGCGTCCCTCAGCCATTCATTAACGAGCATGCTAGCGATGATGCGAAACTTCAAAGAGCCAAAACCTTGAAAGAAATCTGCCGCTACAGTGAGGTGCAGTTTCCTCATTGGTACGTCAGATGACTAGGCTCAATTACGTGCCTTTCCTGGTGAAACATTCCAATGAATATGACGGCTCCTGCCGCCTGCCACACAATCCCCCACAAAGCCGACATCGGGGATGCCCAGTCCCCGTGTCGGCATGTCCCCCCCATTCAATTTGTTTGCCGATGGGGGTGCCCAGTCCCCGTCGGCATCATGTTCACCCCTCCCACACACACACACACACTTTCTTTGCCGCGGGGCTCCAGTCCCCGTCGGCATCCTCTCCCCACAACTAGCAGCACACTGGGAGTCCACCCCAGTGTGCCCAGAATCTTTTTTTAACCTGTAAATAAAACAGTCCAGAAGTCCAGTTTCTTTTTTTACCTGTAAAAAATAAAACTGTCCTAGTCGTCGCTTTGCCCCCCTCGCATCACCCTCCTGAGCACCCCACCTCCTGCACCCCTCACCCCATACCTCTGGAGGGCCGTGCTGCAATCTTCTGTGGAGCGAGAACATGTCTGAACTCTTCAGAAGCCGACTGGGAACTGAACAAAATGCAGTAAGCTTTATAATGGTAGGCAGTGGGGGGTTTCAACTTAGGTGGATACCTCAGCCATTTTTGGGAATTTTGGTACCAGCTTTTCAACATGGGTTTCTTGGGACCCCACCTCATGAACACATGCACTGTCATCTCGTTACTCAGTCCCGAAAGGTGATTTTTGCGGTCACTGTGCGGAATCACCTTTCTGGGCCAAGTAACAAAACAACAATGCCACTGTTCTTGAGGTGGGTTCCCCAAAAGCCCATGTTGCAAATTTGGTGAAAAAATTCTAAAAAAATGACTGCATTACAAGCGTGTGTTGTGCAGTTTTCACGCACGCTTGTAACTTCGACAATTTTTATATTTTCTCCAGATTTTCAACATTGCCATTTTTTCGCAGCTCCTTATGAACAGTACAGTGCTCATTTTTCACATCCTGCCCGAAATGTGTTTTTGCACCTGTGGTGCACAATGGTGCAGTTGCTGTGGGAAATCAACTTTTGTGACAGATTAACAAAATCACAGTGCCACTGTTCATGAGGGGACATCCCAGAATGCCTGTGTTGAAAATGTGGTTAAAGAAATCACCAAAATAATTGCGTTACGGGTGTGCGTTGCGCGGTTTCTACGCACGCTCTTGACTTCACCAATTTTTCATATTTTCACTCCAGATTTTCAACATTGCCATTTTTTCACACCCCCTTATGAACAGTACAATGGTCATTTTTCACATCCTGCCCAGAATGTGTTTTCGCACCTGTGGCGCCAATTGGTGCAGTCGCTGTGCAAAATCACCTTTTGGCTAACGGACTGATAGTGCCACTGTTCATGAGGTGGGGTCACAAAAAGCGCATGTTGAAATGTTGAAGTGAAAATACCAATAAACACCCAGGGCGTTAGTTTCCAACCGTAACGCCCCACCCTGTAGAGACTGACAGGGGTCAGTGGTGTGACTTGGGATCGTCAGCTGTAATGCTCACGCCATTCCACCCCCACCTCCACCCAGTGACAGGCATCGAGGTGTGCCTTGGAATCTTCGGCCCCAAATTTCACCCCATTCTCCTATACTACACCCATCTCAGCATATTTCCTTATGGAATGGGGTGAGCGTAAGGCCCGAATACCCCAAGACACACCACAACACTTGTCAGTGTCTGCAGGGTGGGGTGAGGTGAAATGGCGTGAATCTTGTGGCCAGCGACCCAAAAGCACACTCCGCCTGTCAGTCTCTGCGGGGTGGGGGTTAGGTTGGCATCAGTTCACAACTTCACTGCCATTCCTATGATGCATCTCTCTAACTCCTGCACTACCAGTGCCAATGCCAGCAAGACAAAATTCAGCATTGACAAATGCTTGTTTTTTTAATCAACTTGGGAACTTGAACAATCATCCTGCTAGGTACTCCATGGCATTGGCAGCACTCCCTTCCCCCAAACCCAACACTGTCCTGCACCTCTAGAACGTTTGTTGTTTAAATACATTGTTTCTGGTTGCAGAATGGGTAAAACATGTATTCTAAATAACGAAATACATAAAAACTGTAACTGTGAAGAACAGAGTGGATATTGCAGCGTTCTGATTTCGTCACAGTACCACCCAAGCTATGCTTTCATAGTTCTTTGTGTCCCAACAACTCTGTTCTTCATAGTCCCAGGTTAATTAGACTTTATAAAATGACTTGGAACAAACAAGTAATACGATTAGTGACAGCTGATCACATGACTGTGCATGAGTTTCACATTACTGTGTGGTTCAGATTTTAACACCCTTCAGAGTGTGTGGGAATGCTGTAAAGTACCGCAGTTTCCAGGTGATCACAACCCAGCTGAGTTGTGCGGTAATTTAGTATTACTGCTAGGGATGTCACGATTACAGGATATGGTGATATATCACAGTAATTACCTCAGATGATAATTTATCATTGCAAAAGAAAAATTGCGATTATTGCGCAGCATGATATACCATTATAAAGTGTCTTAACTTTGTTTCTCCAGTAGCATGTCCCTCTGCAGGTGCAACCATGATTCCCGATTCCCCACCTTCCTCCAATCACATTTTTACTATTTTTCCTAAAATTAGAAATGCAGCAGATTATTGTGATAATGCAAATTATTGTGATAATAAATATATTGTGATGTTTTTTACACAAATATTGTGATGCTAAAAATTTTATATCGTGACATCCCTAATTACTGTACACTTTGTTGTGCATTATTGATTACGTAAGTGTTTGAGCCAATCAGAAGTGCATTTTCAATTGTTCTTCTACAGATAAATCCTCTAGTTTTAAAAAACAAACAAACAACAGAGCAGAAAAAGTCTTAACACAAGTCATTAAGCTCCTATATTGAACTGGTATTTTTTTTTTGTATCCACAGTTCACACAAAAGATGTTGGAGAGCTTCTATAATTATGCTACATCTTTTACTGTATCTCAGTTGCAAATGGTACCAAATCCGTCAGAGCTCTTCATCCCTGCCAGTGTGGTTTTGAAATGGTAAGCAGAAAAAAAAAAGTAGCTTGAGACATGAAAAGCACTGAGGATAATGTATGGTCATCAATCGGTAACAAGCTTGTGTAGCCATCGAGAGGTTGCCATGGCGACCATTTAAACCTCGAGAGCAAAGCTTGAGGTTTTGGTCACCATGGCTACCTCCGGACTACAGCTGAAGCCTGAGCGTCGGGTGTCAGCCTTTCATCCAGAATGCCACCCAGATTATTCTCCTTAGCAGAGGCTGCTAGACTCAAGGAGCCAAGCACCAGGCCAGTCACCAGTACCTCCGTCTTGTCCGAGTTTAGTCTTGGCCAGCTTGTTGACATTCAGCCCTGAATTTCAGCCCGGTACAAATTTAATATAGCTGGGTGTCATCGGCATAGCAGTGAAAACCCAAACTGTACCATCTAATGATCCCTCCCAGGGGTAGCATATCCACGACAAACAACATGGGGGAGAGGATCGACCCCTGGTGTACACCACAGAGCAGAGGCTTCGTGAGTGAGGAGAAATTCCCCTTCACAGCCCTCTGCTTCCTGTGTCTAAGGAATGGCTCAAACCAGCAGATGACAGTGCTGCTGAGTCCGCAGTACTCTCTGAGGTGGTCCAACAACAACCCATGGTCCACGGTGTCAGAAGTTAAACAGAAATCGAGATGGACTAGAATTAACTGCTCTCCTCTATCTTTGGCCCTGAGCAGGTCACTTTACACCCTGATCAGTGCAGTCTCCATACTGTGCCCAGACCTCAGTCCGGACTAGAGAGACTCACAGATGTCAAAGGTTGTGAGGTGTTCCTTAAGCTGCAGTGCAATGTGAGAGGGCAGTAAGGAGGGCTGGGGGGATACTGGGATATATAGGAAGAGGCATCACCAGTAGAAAACAGGAAGTTGTTATCCCTCTGTACAGACAGCTGGTGAGACCCCATCTGGAGTACTGCGTGCAGTTCTGGAGACCCAGTCTCCGCAAGGACATAGACAGGATGGAGGCAGTCCAGAGGAGGGCAACTAAAATGGTGCAGGGTCTGCACCAGAAGACATATGAAGAGAGACTTAAGGAGCTTAATATGTACACCCTCGAGGAAAGGAGGGACTGGGGGACATGATAGAAACTTTCAAGTACCTCAGGGAATCAACAAAGTCCAAGAGGGTAGCATCTTTCAGAAAAAGAGATGTGCAAGAACAAGGGGACACAATTTGAAGATAGAAGAGGGACGGCTCAGAGGTAATGCGAAGAAGTATTTTTTCATGGAGAGGGTTGTGGATGCATGGAACGGCCTTCCGATGGAGGTTGTGGAGTCAAAAACAGTGGGGGAATTCAAGAATGCATGGGACAGACATACGGCAATTCTAGGGGTTGGGGGTAGCTGGAAATAGGCTGTTGGTTAACTAGGATCTGCAGCTTATCCATTAGGTAGGGAAATGGGTCGACTGGGTGGGCTAAGCGGTTCTTATCTGCCATCAGATTCTATGTTTCTCTATAACACTTCCCAAAAAGGGGAGGTTAGAGGCCAGTCTAAAATTTGCCAAGCAGTGTGAATCCAGAGATGGTTTCTTCAGAGGAGGCCTCACCAGCGCATCTTTCATTCTGCTCAGAAAAGTCCCCTCTGAAAGGGAGCATTGGATTACCTTGGCAAATTCTGGACCCAGAAATGCCACACACCTCACCAGGAAGTGTGTCGGCCTGTGTCCAGCTCACAAAAGGTAGTCTGCAGCTGTGAGGTAACCCCACACACCTCTTCCACCCAAACTGGCCTTAACTCCTCCCAGACATGAGAAGGGCATCCGTTGACAACCCTTTCCACCCTCCCGGGCCACGACAATGCAGTTGAGGAGGTACCGGCACAAATAGAGAACATTATGTCAGAGAAGAACCGAGCAAACTCTTCGCAGTGAGTGGAAGAATTTGCTGTCCTAGGCTGCAGACAGATGGGATGAAGTAATCTTTAACCACAGTCCAGAAGTGCTGAGCTGATTGGTTCCTCCCTTCTGCAGTTTCTTTGGACAGAGATGCTGTCTTCTTACTGGAAATTGCCCTCTGGTACTTACCATAATGAGCCCTCAGAGTCAGTTTGTCTCCCTCAGACCACGTTCTCCTCGATGCTTCAGTCTTTGACCCCTAGGCTTCAGCTATCTAAGCTCTCCGTTGAACTACAAGGGTCTCATATGCGAAGCTTGGGGTTGTATACGGACCAGTGCAACCGCATCGAAGGCCCTTTTATAAGTCACCATTGCCTCCTTCGATCCAGCTCCACACCCAGCTACCACGTCATATAGATCCACTACCACCTGGAATCCTTCTAGGGACAACCCCTTCAGAGGGCATTAGTAGCAGACCATCTCCACAGGAGGTGGATTTTGGATGAGATTCTCACTGTACAATGATCTGACCAAATGGCCGAATCAATCTTGAGGTTGTTAATCTCAAGCCCATGTGAGAAAACTAAGTCCAGGGCATGACCGGGTTGGTGGGTTGCAGTGGTAACAAACTGTGCGGCACCAAGAGATTCCATCAATTGGAGGAAATCCTGACAAAACTGCAAGCATTCATTTTGACCCAGGATTAATCACTTGGGTAAGTCAGACATCCTCTTCGGTGATGAAGTCCACAATTTCCTGCAGGAACCCCGCCCCATCGAAACCTTGTGCCTTGGAGGTCAGTACACAATGGAAGGATCCTGCAATCTGCACCTGGATCCCACGCACAGCCATGCAGTCAAATGACAACATTTTGCCTACTGGGTGCACAGTGAAGTTCAACTCGGATTTAAAACAAATGGCTAATGGCTAGCCCCCCACCCGTGATCCCTCTATGGGCAGTGAACCACAGAGAAATTGTCTGGGGCAGCCACTTCCCAAACAAGATGGGCACTGTCACTCGACCAGGTCTCCAGGATGCAAGCCATATCTTTTTTTTTTTTAACCCCATTTTTAATCCTCCTACCTTGCTCCGCAGTGACCCCACTCTTTGGGACCTCATTGTTGACCCACCTCAGAGCCCCTCCGGGGCCGACTGAGCACATGGGTGCCCCACTCCATAGACCCTTGACATCCAGATTGCCTCCCGCCCCCGGTGGGGTGGAGGAGCCCCCTAACTCCTCCGACTTTGACTGGTGTGTGCATCTTGCATGTCGGGCTTACCGGAGCCCTCTGGAGGCCGTCCACGGAGATCCATCTGCTGGCACCATTGTGGGAGCTTTTTCCTCCATCCTTTTCTCCACCTCCCCTAGACTTCAGTGTGCAGTGAGGGCCAAAGAGCCAGGAGACGTGCCGAGACGTGCCTTCTGCTCCAGACCTCTTGCTGGCATCTGGCCCTATCCAGCATTGCTTCCCCCTGTACCACACCAACCACCCAAGCTCCCCCAGGTGGCGGTATTGCTGCTGGGGCTTGCAGATCCCCCCTCCCGGAGAAGGAGAGCAGCCGTCAGGTGCTCCATCCTTCTCCATCCCTGCCAACCCCTAGCGGCCCGTGCTCATTCTCGAACATGGGTCACCAGCGTGGAGTGAGGTAAGGCATCTAGCGCCTCAGCCCTCAGCGCCGGCGGTGCAAGCCATATCAAGCGAAGAACAAGACATTAAATTTGCCATAATGGCAGTCTTGTTCCTCGTTGATCTTACATTGTTTAACACTGCCCACAGAGGACGAAGGTAGGCTGCTGATCGGTTAGCTGCCTGGCCACTTGGTCTGGTGGGAACCCTGGGTATGGATACCAACCACGTCTGGCTTCTCTCTAGGTCCCATTTCACCCCGGGACACCTCCTGGTCCTCCTCACCAGCCCTATATTGCCCCACTTCCCTTGCTGCCCATCATCCTGCTTTCTTGCTGTTCCCATCTCCCTAAAGTGCCTTTATGCCACTGTTGGCAGGTGGGGGTTGTCTAAGTTGCAGAGGTCTAGCAGCTGGGATGGGGAGTAGCCAAGCCTGGAGGCCTAAACCCTAAGCACATGATGCCACTGAATAAAACACCCCACACACAAAAAACAACAAAACCCCAAAACAGTTTTCCGTACAGCTATAACCTCCCAACCCTCCTACCAGTCATCCAGCACACTCACACCACTAATGTGTGTGACCACACACACAGACCAACATCTGTCCCTACTCTAACCACTCATACACCCCCCTCAAAAAAAAAAAAAAACTAAAGCTAACACGCGATTAAAATGAATAAGTAGGAGAATCTTCAAATAATACATGCAACTTGGGGTGCAAAACAAAGTTCACTGAAGTGATAAAGTCCAGTGTCCCGCAACTTTAATGTTTCAGCAGTACGTTTGGTAAAACCTCTATTCTCTCAACCAGAAAAAGACCCAAACATTTATTTATATATTTATGTATTAGAGGCAAAAAACTCAGTTTAATGCATTCGTTAGGGTTGTTCCACAGCAACAAAAGTGAGGAAATTCGGTGTTAGCGTTGAAAGCCCCCCTTTGATCCCCCCGTCCACACCCCCAACCAGCATCGGGGTGTTCATTGGGGTTGTTGGCCCTAACTCTCACCCCATCAGATGTGTGAAGAAGCAGAGGTATAGGAGAACGGGGTGAGAGTTTGGACCGACAACCCCAACGCTGCCACGATGCCGGTTGGGAGTCAAAGGGAAGCTTTCAGCGCTAACACTGAACTTCCTTGCTTTTGCTGCTGTGGAACAACCCTAATGCATTAAACTGAGTTTTTCTTCCTAATTTCCTTCTTTTGAGAATGATAATGAAAAATAGTGGAATGTACGCGGCGGGGAGCGCGGTGAAGGGCCCCCGCATTCCGCCTACGTGATGTCTTGTCACATAGTAACACGGTGCCCGTAAAGCGAAATGATAATGCGCATGGTGACGCAAAGTGAAACAGAAAGATAAACAGTACTGTAGACACAAATGGTTAAAATAACGCAAACGCAAGCGCAAATGAAAATGCAAAGGGTAACGCACATTGTGCCGTAGATGGGAATGGTAAGTGAAACCGGTTCGGAACCGGAAGCGGTAAGGGTAACAGTAATGTAAGCGCACAGGCTGGTTTTCCCCAAAAGCTGCATAGAGAAAGACAGTGAGTACAAAGAATGTATGCATAATAATGGGTCTTGGAGCAGAAAATGAGGAGTTGGAATACTAAATTGCTTATATCTCAGGAAGCAGAAAATGAGGAGTTGGAATACTAAATTGCTTATATCTCAGGAACCGTAAAACGTAGAAAAAAAAATGTTAGTCATATGATGTATGACTTTCCTGGCTAGTTTTGTACTTATCCACCATTAGGGGCCTAAGCATTTTTCCGATGAAAAGTCCGTATCTCACACCGTTTCCAAGATACGGGCCCTGAAAGGCGCGGCGAACGCCGTAATGTTATCCTATGGGAAAAGAAAAGTTCGGAGTGCGATAACTTTGGCTCCCTATAATATTTTTCCACCAAACCACTGAAAGGCACATCTGTGGGATGTTGGCTTTCTTCCCTACAGATTTCAGCCCAAAAGACCAAACCGTTATTTTGCAGCAGGGCGCAAAGGATTCCTGTAATGTGGCGGATGCCATAATGTTATCCTATGGGAAAAGCATCAAATTTGGAGTGCTGTAACTTTGCAGCCCTGTAATATTTTTTCACCGAAACACTGAAGGGCACATCTGTGAGATGTTGGCTGTGTTCCTCCAAATTTCAGCCCAAAAGACCAAACCGTTCTTTTGCAACAGGGTGGCAAAAAAATTGCTGTCATTTTGCCATAGCCTGGAAAAGTAGTGTCGCAATTTGCGAAAGCTTTTGCAAAAATTTGTGACACTTTTGTGAGTGCGACACTACTTTGCAAAAGTACTTTTTCCAGGAACTTGAAAAACATATTTCTAGGGTGTTTAACCTCAAAATAAAGACATGCCTAGCATCCTCAGGGCCCGACTAGATAAACACAAAGATAATTGTGTTGCCAGAGGGTCCCAAATTTAAATGCCAAGCATTTTTCTGATCACCAACTGAAAACAAAATGGTGGATTTGCGAAAGTAAAAGGGCCATTTGCGAAAGTAAAAACTGCATTTGCGAAAGTGTTGAACTTTTTGTTAACTTTTCCCATTAACTTATAATGGGAAACTGTTTTTTGAATAACTTTTGAACCGTTTAATATTTTTTCACAAGATCTTCAAAAGGCACATCGGGGACCCCGGTCGCACGTTCCCTGAAGATTTTGGACCAGTTGCACAACCCATGCGACCTGTAGAGACGACCAAAGAATTGCAAAAAAGCGTAAACGCCTGTGCAGATCATGCCTAATAACTCCACGGCTGTATATCCGAACAGTACGAAACTTGGCAGATCCCAAGATGTATGGTCCTTGATCATGTATTCCAAATTTCGGGCAAATCCATTGAACGGCTGCAAATTTATTAAGGTGCAAATTTTTTAGGTTTAACATGTAAATGGCTCCTCAACCCTAACTATGGTAGCACTACCGTGCTGCCATAACATATATACACACGCACACATACATACATAGTTTATGCTCTTGTTCTCATCGGTGATCCCATTCTAACTGCCCCCCCCCAGTCCCCTCACCTGGCTCCTCTGGGACTTACCTGCCCAGCCACGGTGCGCGGAGCCTGCGGGTGAGGGGTGAAGTCAGTTCTCATCCTGCCTTCCACGGGTATTTTCTCCCCTTGACTTTCCAGGACCTCAGCCAGCAAGGTCACGCATGCTTGTGGAGGCACCGGCATCGAGCACAGATCCTGATCCACCACACATGAGCCAGCGCCCAGCCCCTCTAGTGCCCGATACTACCACAAACCTCTACTCGGTGGCAGCCAAGAGCCGGGGAAGCCTACTCCTACAAATCAGAGTGGTGATCTGCCTAACGGCAGCTTCATCTAAACCCAACCCACCCACCCACCCCTCCCCTGGAACACCCCTGGCAACCTGTGCTTGTTCCTGAACATGGTTGCCGGTGTGGTGAGATGTAAGGCATTTAGCGCCTCAGCCCTCTGCATCACTGGGCCAGCTAGACCCAGCAATTTAAAAAGGGAAAGATACTCTAGGAAGCCCTCTTCCCACTGCCCAAAGACAGATTTCAGGAAGGAGTGCCAGAAAGATGAACTCAAGGGTACATTCACCACCCAGGACGTCCAGGATAGTAGCATCCTTAAGTCGACCAGATCCAACACCTTGAGGGAGAAATTCAAGGAAGGGAATGGGATAACATAGTGTTCCAAGTTGACGTAAATGAGCAGCAGCAGCAGTAGTTCAGTCTCTTTCCACCAAATGTCACCTGCAGCCAGCTCTGACTTTACATAGCTGTTGGGGTAGCACCCCACCTCTCACTCACCCAGCAAACTGATGCACAGCTCCAAGATGCGTTGTTGCCTCTAGCGGTCCAAGTCTGGGCAACCACAACACTCTGCCATACAGGTCAAAGTCCCACTTCGTCATCAGGGATTCCTCTCCTTTTCCAGGTCTCTTGCCGGTTTTCTGACTCTCGACACCTGATCAGACTGACACGCCGCACTTCACTGCCTTCCAAGTTACTCCTATCCAGTGCAGGTAAAGAGGGACTTCACCAGATTCAGCAGATTGCAGATGTACAGAGAATTTATACAGCAAAAGAACAGCTGTAGATCAGCACTGTGAGTTGCACAAAATGGGGGATTCCAATTAACTAAAAATGTTTTTTAAAAAAAGGCCAGCACTGCTGAACTGTAGCTCACTCAGAAAGAATCACTGACTGCCACTAAGTTCCCTAACCACTGTACTGCAAACTATTTGAGATTAAAACAGACTTATCACATTGGCTGTTATGAAAGTATCTCAAACTATTTCTTTAAAACATCTGTAACAGGATTCTCCTGGCTAAACAAACAAATTTAATGGGTTTTAAAGCTAAGTTTAGAGCTCAACGGGGTGCTCTAAACAGACAGCACGAGCACACCCAACCTGGTGCCATCTTTTTAGTAAAGATTTAGTACGGGTGTGTCGTAGAAAACTGAAAAGATGCAGCCATATAGACACAAAAAAACACCACTCGGACCAAAACAGAAAAAGATATGACACACACACTAGGCTTAAAGGGACACAGGCAAACCTTTTTGCATCATATTTGAAACTGAAAACCCACATTTTATTATGGCTTACTTTCACTAAAATTCATTTGTGCTGCTGGTTATTTTATTTCCCTTTCTTTATGGAATTGGAGTGCATGCTGATGTTGTAATTTTACTCAACTTTGTTTTGTTTCAGATTTGATATATTTTTGAACCAATGCCTTACAGATGGCATCAGTCTGCAGGAGTGTGCTGCCCAGAGATATAACTCCATGCTAATTATAACATTTAGAAAACAAGTTCACACTCGAAACTGTGATTGCTCTCCTCCTGCTGCTCTAACATTAGAATGTTTAATCCACTGACGAGAGCAGTCACCCCAATGTCGGCTCTGATCTTCTGGTCAACTATTTTACAGTTTATCTTATGTTGTTTATTGTTCTGGTTTACTAGTTTTTCAGATAACTGTGTAAGTTAGGGTGTTTAATTTATTGCTATTTTTTTGGTTTCTGTGGTTCCTGATCGGTTCCCAGGAACTGAATGACATTTTATAATGCGGTTCCTACTTGAGGGAATTGACCACATTTTGTCTTTTAAATTTAAAGTGCTAGTATAATTTTTAAAAGCAGTCAACTACTACGTTTTGTATCTGAAATGCTTTATCTTTTCTCTTTGTGTAATTATAAGATACTAGGGACCTGGATATGTTGTTCTATCCACACGTTCTGGCATTGTCCTTTCCCCTTTAAATCTTGCCGGAAAGTCTTCAAGCTGGCGCCTTCCACCCACCCAGGTGGTGTGACCCTCTGCTGTGACCCGTGACGCCAGATCTTCCTTTCCACTGCATGAAACAGGTTCCCTCCTTACCGCTTCCTCGTTGAGTAGGTCCTAGCGCTCAGATCTTCAGATTTACTTCCAAAACTTAAACTCTTTAGAGTTTTGTCTTCAGCTTTATCATCGATCATGACCGCGATGGAAGAAAAGTCCTCGCCCCGATTTTGCCAGTGCCCATGCATTCAAAAGATGTCGTGTACTGACCCCCATGCCATGAGCATGACCCCAGGCCTGTGATTTTTGTTGGTCCTTTGACACGGCGGTCATTGAGGACCACCTTGCACACCTGAAATTGGTCCGCCCGGCTAAACGACATCCTCCTGTCAAATCCAAGGATGCCTGTTGGGTTGGCTCTGCAACTGCCAGTCCGCCGAGCACTTGGAGCAACTTATGGCCTTCGAAGAGGAGACAGCTTGGACCACCACGCAGTCCTCTTTGGCGTCAGCCTTTTTTCTGCTCAGGTTGGGATGCATTTATTCAGGTTTCTTCAAGGAGCTGCACCAGTCTCTCCCTACCGAGGGACAGGGCCCTATGGGTTTGCACAGCTCCCACAAGAAAGAGTTCAGGAAAGAAAATGAGAAGACTCACTGTCGTCGTTCTTGGGACCGGGAATATTCTCAGTCTTGGGAATCCCAGGTTTTGACTTTGGTCAAAACCGGGGCCTTGGCCACTGGCTCCACGGAGACTCGCGCCAAGCCAGTTGGTCAAAGATGCTGGTCGATGATGCGGCCGAGATTTTACTCAAACCTGTCAACTGGTTATCATCAGAAGAGGACGACAACTCCTTGTTTATGACTACAGTTGTGCTGGTGACCACCGAAGGGGCGGCTCCGCCCACTGAGCTGGACCCTCCGGTCACCGACCCAGACCAGAAGGAGCCGTGGCTCATCCTGGCTCCTTCCGAGATCCTCCGTCAACACCCCAGCACTCAAGGTCTAGGTCTTCCTCATCCTCTGGGTCGAGCAGGTCCCACCGGCATCAGCGGTACCGCTGTCGGCACCATGGGAAGCGGCGCCACCACTATTCATTTCCGTCTTCCTCGGGTGAAGTGAAGCTTCGACACAAGCCGTCGACGCTATGAAGACCTCATGTGGTGACAATTGGTATTGGCCGGGTTGAGCTGATCCTGGCTCCCACACCGGCCATCACTTGACTGTCACCCAACAGGCCGACACCCCAGAAGGGCCGGTCAACACCGTTCCTCCGCCAGCAGAGCCAGGTTAGATCATCTCAGTTCGGCCGGAGCTGGCCTCTCCACCTATTGTGGTGGAGCTGCCGCCCCAACAGCCGCCGACCGGGGCTCTGACCAAGGAGTCTCGGACAGCTCAGGGGCTTCCCCATCGGCTGTCTGTCACTCTTACACCTGATCACCCACGGCAGGTAGAGAGTGACTCCGGTGGTCGGCCGCTCTATGTGGACTCCTCTGAGTCAGAGGATTCCTCACTGCACTCCCATCCGATTGACATGGATTTGGTGGGGGATCTTTCAACAGAGGAAGGGCTCACTTCCTTCATGGGCATCCTCCGTCTCATCTCCGAGTCCATGGAGATGAAACTGGAGCCCATCCAGAAGCGGGCTCGCTATCCCCTCACAGAGATTCGGCACAAAGGGGACTGTCCGGAGGCTTTTCCAGTGGCCGAGGCCATTGTCGTCCCTGCCCTGGAGCTTTGACAGCGTCCCGTCTCCTGCCCTGTGCCCCCGGCTCAGATGGCCTGCAAATATGCGGTACCCTCTCTGGGTTCATGGAGCACCCCTCGTCTGAGGGGTTGGTGGCCGACTCCATGTTTCGGCGCTTGAGCAATACCGGGGATGTTAATAGGCCGCTGGATAAGGAGCCCAAGAAATTGGACCACTTGGCTAAAAAGGTCTATCCTGCCTCCTCGCTTGTCCTCTGCCAGGCGAGCTCGGACGTCATGATGGCACAATTCTCCTATGCCGTTTTGGGCTCCCTGGATGAGGTGATTCTTCATCTCTTCTGCAGACCTCCAGACTATGGTCAAGCAGGTCTGAGACCAGGGCCAGGCTGTGGCCAAACTGCAACTTCAAACGGCTCTGGACATTAGAGACTCCTGTGCCCGTTCGGTGGCGGCCGCGGTTGTCATGCGCTGTAGGGCTTGACTGCAGATCTCGACCTTCATGGCAGACACTCAGCACAAGCTGGTGGATGTTCCATTCTTCGGCATCAATCTGTTTGGGCCCAGTGTGGTGGGTCGCCTCCAGCGTATTAAGAAGTCCAAAGCCACCTTGTACTCTGTTACATCCACCCAGAGGGATCCCAAGGGCTCCAAGCAGCAGAAGCGTAAGCCCTTTTGGTCCTCCACTACTGCAGCAAAACCAGCCCAGCATCAGTCTGGCCAGCAAGCTCAGTCCTGGTGACCTAGGCCCAAGTCCGTGGCCTCGGTGGTCCGAAAGGCCGGAGGGAAGGGACCCGGTGGTTCCTCATCCGAGTCCTCCTCATCCAAGCCTGCTCAGTGACGGGTTGTGGTGCCACCCTCATGCCCATCAGGTCTCCCCTGGGTCTTCCTGCGGGGGGGGGGCAGCTCCTCCACTTTCTTTCCACCTGGTCCACTGCCACCATGGAAAGATGGGTTCTGGAAGTGGTCGGTAGTGGTCTGCCTTTAGAATTCGAGCAGTACCCTCCCATCTGAGCCCACGCCCCAAAAGAGGACTTGGTATCCACAGACAGTCAGCTCTTAGAGACGACAGGGCCCAGCTCCTCTGCAAGGAGGTCGGGGTCAGGGTTGCAGATCCTCCGGAACACCCAGGGTTTGTCTCCAGGTACTTCCTGGTGCCAAAGCGGATGGGGGCTGGTGCCCTATTCTAGATCTGCACCTTCTGGGTTACATGGCGGCCTGCACTGGCGTGGTCCAATGGGCCTGCTGGCATATGTGCTCCCTGTAATGGGAGCTGGCCAGCCAATGGTCTTAGCGCAAAGATCACTTCGACCAGCTGGTCATTGTGACCCAGAAGATGTGGGACGCCCTTCAATGGTGGCTAGTCCCAGAACATCTGCAGGAAGGGATCCCGTTTGTCTGCCCCAAGCCAACAGTCATACTAATGACCGACTCCTCTCTCATGGGCTGGGGTGCATATCTGGGGAACACAAGAGTCCATGGACTCTGGACCCTCGAGGAGTCCCAGTGCCACATCAGCCTGCTGGAACTCCGGGCACTCCGGCTGGCGCTGACTGTCCATGCTCTGTTTGTTCAGGGTCAGCTGGTCCAAGTCCAGATGGACAACACCATGGCCATGTACTACTTCAACAAGGAAGGCGGGACAAACTCCCTGCCCCTGTGCAAGGAAGTTCTCCGTATCTGGACTATTGTGCGTAGCCTAGAGGTGGATTTCTTAGCCATCTACTGTATATGGCAGGAGCCTCCAGTCAGCTGGCGGTTGCCCTAAGCCACGTGGGCGAGGCGTCTCACAAGTGGTCTCTCCATCTGGAGGTAGTTCACAGTCTGTTCTCCCAGTGGGGCACCCCTCAGGTGGACCTGTTCACCTCCAGGGAGAACACAAAGCTGAGGATGTATTGTCCCCACCCCCTCACTGCAAGGGGATGCCTTCTCGAGTCCCTGGACCCCAGGCCTCTTCTGTGCCTTCCCTCTACTTCTCTTGATCCACAAGGTGCTGCTCAAGGTCAGGCGGGAGAAGGCACAGGTGATCCTTTTGGCTCTGGACTGGCCCCGCCAGCTTTGGTACACCAGTCTCCTCAGCCTCTGCAACAGGCTCCTGAGGCATCTTCCCATGCACCCAGACCTGCTTTCAGTCAGTCAGGGGAAGGTACTCTACCCCTCCATTCAATCCCTGCACATGACAGCCTGGTTCCTGAGTGGCTAGAGTTATAGACTTTGTGTCTCTCCGAAGATGTCCTCACTGTAGTGGAGGCATCTAGGAAGAAATCGACCAGAACGTCATATGCCTTCAAATGGAAGAGATTCTCCATTTGGTGTCAGGGCAAGGGTCTTGACCCTTTGTCCCGTCCAGTGGCTAGCATTTTGGACTGCCTGTGGTCTCTCTCCAAAGGGGGACTTCGGCCAATGACCCTTAAGGTGCACCTGGCTGCCATCTCTGCTTACCTGGTGCAGGCTGGTCAGCAGTTGCTGGCACAGGAGATGATTGTCTGACGATATTTCAAGGTCCTTGACCACATTCAACCCCGGTATGTGAACCACCACCACCATAGGACTTGTTGCTGGTTTTGGCAAAGCTTATGGGCAAGCCATTTGAACCAATGCACAGCTGTGAGATGGCTCACCTGTCATGGAAGACCGCCTTCCTGGTGACTATCATGTCAGCCAGAAGGATCAGTGAGCTCCAGGCGCTTTCAGTGGAGTCCTGTGCCCCAACCCTAAGTTCCTTCCGATGGTTGTGTCGGAATTTCACCATAATCAGATGGTGACTCTTCTGGTGTTCTTCCTGAATCTCACCTCAGAGGTTGTACACAGGCTCCATACTCTGGACCTGAGGCAAGCGCTCGCTTACTATAAAGAGCGCACGACTGGAGTTCGAGGAGAGGTTCTCCAGCTGTCTCATCACCTACGCTGAAGCCGCACCTGGCAGACCAGCAGCCAAGCAGACGATTGGCAGGGGATCACATCCTGCATGGATCTCTGCTACAGGTTGGCGGGTAGGGAGCCTCCCAGAGCGCTAAGGGCTTATTCCACCTGCCAAACTCCTGCATTGGTGGCTGCTTCTAGGGGCGTCCCTATCCAGGAAATCTGCAGGACTGCTACCTGGAAGTCAGCACACAGCTTCATTTCCCATTATCACATTGACTTAGAGTCATGCCGGGATGCTGGTTATGGGGCCCCAGTTCTCCAGTCCTTATTTCCCAAGTAGGGGGTGTGTGCCTTCCCTCTCTCTTCCCGGAGAACTGCTAGGAGTCTGTCAGAACGTGTGGATAGAACAACATATCCATGTCCCTAGAAACACAGGTTACTCAACTGTAACAGTAGTTCTAGGAGTGGTATATGTTGATCTTACTTCGAGAGGGCTCTTGCAGTAGGTAATTACATATAGGACTGGCGCCCGACGGCGGCAGGGCGCTTCTAAGAAAAAAAAATTTCTAGCCTAGCAGTCCTAGCGAGGACCGCCCCCACGCCAGGTGACCGCGCCATGCAACGCCAGTATAAAGGCGGTCCCGGATGCCCGCCTTCCAGTTCTTTCAGCCGTTAGTTTGTACGGCGCCTCGCGGGAAAAGTTCGTAGCCCGTCAGCCTTGCTCTTTCGTCGGTTTTACCCAAATCAAATTAATTTTTTCTTTCTATCGTCAGGTCATCGCCGGTATGTCGCCCTCACACCCTCCCGAGCACAAAAACAGTGCGACTCGGCGGCGCCCAGCTACACAAGGACGGGCCATTCCTCTGCCTTCTTCTGCCTAGGCCCTGACCACCCAGTCGACAAGTGCCCGCATTGCCTCAACTTCAACGCGGCTACCCGCAGACGACGCTAACAGTCCCTGGAAGCCCATTTTCTCAAGAAAAAGATGTCTTCGATGGAAAAAGAATTGAAGAAGCTCAGGCAGGCGTCCACCTCTCCGGAAGAACATCGCAAAAAGCGGGACAAGGAGAGGCACCGGGAGAAGACCTCCTCGTCCGCGACTCTGGCCGAGCCACGGCCCAGGTAACATCCTCTCCGGGGACCGTCGGCGGCAGCCTCAGGGTTTGGAGAGTGTCGGCCCCACCCGTCTGGCTCGCCTCGGGCCTTGCAGGCGCTTCGGGCAAAGGCCTCCGCCCCCAGTTCCGGCCGCGAGGCTTGCGGCCCTACTGGTGCGGCGACTCCATAAGTCGGACGTCGGCTCCTCCGGCGTCCGCCGGAGAAGCGTCGATAAGGCGCCCGACCGTTTGAGCGGCGCGCTGACCTCGTCCCCCGGACGGGCCGCTCCTCCTCCCTCGGCCCGCCTCGATGAGGACCCCGTAAGACAAGCCGCCCGGCTCCCCCTGGCACCCGCGAAACTAAGCTACCCCGTCCGGCTTCCCGGCGTGCACTGGGGCGCTGGAACCTCGGCGGACCCCCACCCCGTTGTACCCGGTTCCCGCAGCCTTTGCTGCCGTCCGGGGAGCCTGAGTCACCCCAGCCTGACCCCAGGGATTCCCCCCCCCATCTCCGGACGATGCGGGGGATGTTTCACCTCCGTCAGACCCTCCTCCTAAGGAACCGGGTCTGACACCGGCCCCACCAATGCTGTCAGGGGATTTTCCCCTTCCGTCGGGCCCTGCACCCCCCGGGCCTCTCAGTGTTGACCCGCCCGTGGGACCACCATGGGGGCCGTCTGCTCCGGCAGCTCCTCCGGTGCCCGGGTACCCACCGTCTTATCCGACGCCGTCATACCCGGGACCGCAGTATCCAGCGCCGCGGTACCGCGCCAGTCCCTCCGGCCGCGGTACCCGACACCACAATGCCCGGCGGTTTTCCCGCAGCCAGGTTTGGGATGCTGCGCCTTACGGTGCAACCCGTATACCTTTCCCCCCCTCCTCCCCTCCACCACCCCCCACGACGCGGTGGATCTGCAGGGAGACTCTGGCTTCCTGGTGGGCTGAGGCCAAGGCTCAGCTCACCAAAGGAATGAAAAACCGCCTGCATGACCAAGTGCTGCCCCGGCTTCCGTATGCCCGAGGCGGCACACTCCCTCACCGCCTCCGGACTCCAGGGCCCTTCCTTCTGGATCCCAAGAGGGGCAGGACACGCGTCCAGGGATACCTCCCAAGGAACCCGTTCCTGCCCCCAGCCGTGTTAGGGAGTCTTATTCTGCTTCCAATTCTTTTTCTTCCCTCTTGGATTCCTCGGATTCTTCCGACAGATGCTCCGAGAGAGATGATGAGCCTCGCTCTCCGTCCAAGCCCTGGCCGAGGACCCCTCCGGAGTCTCCTCGGGAGGATTCTTCCTTTACGGATTTGCTCAGAAAAATCCAGGAAGTTCATCAGTGGCACTCCTTGGAACCAGATCCTCAGCGAGTTAAACTCGCCGAACATCTGGACCTGCCCCTGACAGCTCCAACTTTAGTGCCACCCTGGATCGAGCCTCACGCCCACCTTGTTTCCACAATTTGGAAAAAAACGTTGGCGTTAGCCCCACTTCCTAGGAAGTCTAACAGGCTATACCAGGCTCAGAGGGTGTAGACTATTTGGACTCCCACCTACGTGCAGATGCAGTCGTGATTGAGTGCCGCTCTGGCCGGTCAGGCGCACCCCAAACATCTAAGCTCGTCTCCTCCGGAAAAGGAATCTGCTTCCTGGACCAGTATGGAAGAAAAATTTCGCCTCTTCACACTGAATTAGACCCTAAATTTCGTTGCTCATCTGGGGATTACCAAAGGCCATCCTTACCCAAGCGGAATATAAGATCGACTCCTTACCTGACTCTCAAGTCAAGCAGGAGTTACCGATTTAGTCCGTTCTGCTCGTTCGACCAGTTGCCACATTCTGCAGGACGACATCGTTGCAGTGGACACTGCTGGTAGACTCTCTTTCGCCGTGAGTCTCTGGCGTCATGCCTGACTCCGCGCTGTCAGGTTGGTCCCGAGGTGCAGCCGTGATTCAGGAAGCACCTTTCAGGGTTTGGTGCTTTGGTGGTGATGTCAAGGACATCATCACCGACTTACAGGAGAAGAGGACGGCTCTGAAATCCGTGGATTCCATCCATCCCATCACCCACAGCGCCCGTCCTTTTCGTGAGGCATGATCGACCTGGCGAGAAGCAAGGCGGGCCACTAGCGTTGGGGCCCCCACGGCTGCAGGCCCCCGCCAAAAGCAGCTGGTGCCCCAGCTGTGGCGCTACTCCACACCACCTGGCTCCTCCCTCCCCACTGCCTCCGGACACACGGAGGGGCAGTGGAGGAGGTTCTCCCTCCACCTTCGGGTTGGGAGAGGATAACAACGGGTTCTTGGGTGCTCCAGATTATAGCGGAAGGGCACTCTATAGAGATTCTGCAGAAACCACCCCACCACCCACCTCTGAAGTGAGTCCTCTCATGAGACCATCTTCCTTTGGTCCGGGAAGAAATCTATGCCCTCCTGCATAAAGAGGCCATAGAACCGTTCCCCTTCATCTTCAAGGACGGTTACTATCACATTCTTCTGGTCCCAAAGAAGACCGGAGATCTCAGACCCATTCTCGATCTCAGCTCCTTGAACTTTTATGTGGAATACAAAAGGTTCAGGATGCTCTCCCTACAGACCCTTCTGCCCTTCTTTCGGCCGGGCCAATGGCTTTGTGTGCTGGATATGCAGGATGCATATCTGCACATCCCCAATCGCCCTTCTCACCACAAGTGTCTTCAGTTTGCATTTTAGGGGACCATTACCAATTCCGGGCACTCCCGTTTGGTCTTTCCTCGGCACCCCAGGTATTTACCAAATGCCTGGCTGTGGTGGCGGCCCACCTGCGTACAATGGGAGTTCAGGTGTTCCCTTACCTGGACGACTGGCTCCTGGCGGCCTCGTCAAGGGAGGAGCTCCTGCATTTTCTCTCCCTCACCCAGCAGGTTTTTACTTGCCTGGGTATTACCATCAACCATTCCAAGTCTCATCTGGATCCCTCCCGGAGACTACAGTTCATCTGGGCTATCCTCGATATGACGGTGAGCAAGGCCTTCCTGCCTCCGGACAGGGCGGCCTCTCTAAAGTCACAAATTTCCCTGCTATCAGAACGCAGGAGGGTTCCGGCGAGGTCGGTCCTCCGTCTCCTGGCGGCTGCTATTCCGATGGTTCCCCGAGCTCGACTGCACATTAGGATCTCTCAGTGGACTCTTCGCTCCCAGTGGGATCAACTTGTAGATGACCTAGATCAGCTTGTTCTGATCTCCTCGCTGATGGCACGAGACTTGCAATGGTGGATGGTTCGAGAGAACCTGTTTCGGGGGGGTCCACTTTTGTCATCCTCCCCCCTCCCAGACTCTGACCACAGATGCATCAGGTGAAGGTTGGGGAGCCCATCTGGGTCCTCACCGAACCCAGGGATTATGGTCCAGATTGGAACTAGCTCTCCACATCAATGTGCTCGAGCTTCAGGCAGTACTATATGCTCTCCAAGCCCTTCACCTATACATTCTTCCCGGTCACCTAGCCGTCTAGACGGACAACATGTGCGTGGTGTGGTACATCAACAAGCAGGGAGGGACTTGATCCTACCCTCTATGCAGGGAAGCAATGAGGGTTTGGGACTGGGCAACTCAACACAACCTTTACCTCACTGCGATTTATATTCCAGGAGTCGACAATACCCTGGCAGACGAGCTAAGCCGCTCCTCTGCCCTACCACATGAGTGGGAATTGGACCAAAAGGTGTTAGATGATATCTTTCAACTTTGGGGGACTCCGCAGGTAGACCTGTTCGCCTCTCCCCAAAACGCAAAACTTCCCACCTTTTGCTCGCTCGTCTCTAGACTGGAAGGACAGATTCGTCTATGCTTTTCCCCAATTCCTCTGGTCTCTCGTGTATTGCAGAAACTAACCACAGAAGGAGCGAGAATGATTCTGATCGCTCCTTTCTGGCCCAGGCAAATCTGGTTCTCTCTTCTACAGCAATTCTCGGAGGTTCCTCCTCTTCCTCTTCCTGTATCTCGAGGTTTGCTGACCCAGGATCAGGGGACCCTGGTCCATCCAGGCCTCAAGTCCCTGCAGCCTCATGCCTGGCTCCTACAGACCTAGCTCAATCTTGTTTTGGTGTCTCTCCAAAAGTGGCAGAGATTCTGGTGGAGGCTAGAAAACCCTCCACTAGGTCCACTTATGCCATGAAATGGAAGAGATTTTCTATTTGGGCCGCCTCTAGGAACATGGAGCCTTTCTCCTGTTCAGTGGCCATTCTGCTGGAATATTTATGTCATCTCTTCGACCTGGGTCTCAGTCATTCCTCCTTGAAAGTGCACATGGCCGCTATTTCAGCCTACCATGGTCCTTTCGCAGATGAAGCATTTGCCCAATTAGAGGTCTCTAAGACCTTTCTTAGAGGGGTCCTTCATCTGAGGCCCTCCATCTGAACTCCTGCTCCCCCTTGGGACTTGAACTTTGTTCTCAAGAAACTTACCCTTCCTCCCTTCGAACCTGTGGCAACCACAAATCTGAAGTTTCTTTCGTGGAAGACGCTCTTCTTGGTGGCCATTACTTCCGCTCGAAGAATTTCCGAGCTCCAGGCCCTTATGTGTAAAATCCCCTATTTGATTTTTCACAAAGAACGAGTGGCTCTTCGCACGAACCCTAAGTTTCTACCTAAAGTGGTAGCAGAGTCTACCTTAAATCAGTCTATAGAGTTACCTGCCTTTTTCACGCAGTACTCCAACCAAGGAGAATATTTACTCCGTACCATGGATGTTCACCGGATTCTGAGGTACTACACCAATAGGACAAAGGATCTCAGAAAGACTGATCAGTTGTTCGTCTCTTTTGCTCACAAAAGGGAAGGCAATGCTGTTTCCAAGCAATGCCTGTCGAAGTGGTTGGCTCATTGCATCACTTTTTGTTATGACAAGTACAACAAGACCCTTCCGGGTCAAGTCAGAGGTCACTCCACTCGTGGAGTAGCGGCCTCTGTGGCTTGTTTCAAGAATGTGTCTGCGGCAGACATCTGTGCTGCCGCTACCTGGACTTCCGTCCATACCTTTATGAAACACTACAGTTTGGACATTGCCTCTCGCCGTAGAGCAGGCTTCGGGCTAGCTGTTTTGCAAGGCCTCCTGTCTTGAGGATTGCAAGGCTTCTGCTACTTTCTGGAGTAGTTCCTCCTCCCGGTGCCTTTTATTTGTTTCAGATTGCTTGGGATTCAGTCCTATATGTAATTACCTACTGCAAGAGCCCTCTCGAAGTAAGATAGTACAGTTATGTAAGAACTTACCGTAACAGTAGATCTTCGAGAGAGGCTCTTGCAGTAGGAAATACTGTCCCGCCCTCCAACCCCCTAGGCTTTTTCAGCTCTTTTTCCAGGAATGGAAACATCTGCTTCTCTCTCGTCCGGGCCTTCCGGGCCTGTGTTGGAAAAAAAAGAACTGGAAGGTGGCGTCCGGGACCGCCCCTTTATACCAGCGTCATGCGCCGGTCACCTGTTATGAGGTGGTCCCTACGCCAGAGACTGTTAGCTATAAATTTTTCCAGTGGGTCCTGCCGCCAGCGGCGTCAGTCGATATGTAATTACCTACTGCAAGAGCCTCTCTCGAAGATCTACTGTTACAGTAAGTTCTTACGTAACTGTACTTTCATCCACACAGACCGCCGTGACATCCCCTGGCTTAGGCGCACAACCCTGCTTCCAACGGGCAAGATCTGGCATCATGTGGCAGAGCCGAGGGTTATACTACCTGGGTGGGTGGGAGGAGCCAGCCTGAAGACTTTTTGGCAAGATTGAAAGAGGAAGACCAGCCTGCTGGTGCTGACGGCTGAGGCGCTGGACGCCACTTCTCGCGCCACGCTGGCAACCTGGTTTCAGGAATGAACATGAGCTGTCGGGGGTCACCGGGGTGGGAAAGGATTGAGCATCTGGACGACCGCTCTCCTTTCCCGGGGGAGAGGGGTTAGGCTAGCCGCTGTTCTGGGGGCCCCTAGCGTTGGTTGGGGGTCACAGCAACAAGCAGCTCGCAATGTGGGGAGGAGCTGCAGTGGATGTCTTATGAGGGTGCGCGGAAGCGCGCACACTGCGTCCAGGATGTCGTTGCACATTTGAGCTCTAGGGGAAAAACAAGTTAAGGGGAAAATCCCTGATCCCTGGTAGGCGAAGGTGGGACCAGGGACTACCTCCCACGCTCAACGTTGAGTGCGTCGGCTGCCTCTGGTGCTCCTTCCATTCCCGGAATGCCTGCCCAGATTTCAGAAAGGTCGTCAGAAGGAGAGAGGCGGCTCCGCCCTAGGGGGCTTAATTCCAGAGGAACAGGTGCCAGGTGCAGTGGAAGCGGAGCTGGGGAAACCAGATGGCAGGACTGAGCCTTCAGACCGGGTGGGATGGAGGCGGTTCATGAGCCCCCACTGGAGAGAGTCTGGGGATTGGCGTTAGAGTGGTAAATAGAGCCCACCAAAAAAAAAAAAAGAGAGATTTAAACAGGAAAGGATAATATCAGAACGTGTGGATGAACAACATATACCACTCCTGGAACTACTGTTACAGGTGAGTAACCTGTGTTTTTTGACCTGATGTTAGTAGGTGTGATCTCTGGAACAGCACTTTGCCTGGCAGCTGACAGACCTAGTTCTAGTCCCCCCCACTACGTCGTCAGCCTTGTGACCTCACAGACTGTGACATCACAGCTACTTTGGAAGAGACTCAGTAGCTGTCAGGTCAATCACATGTGATTTCACAGTCAATGAGGTCACAGTGCCGATGATGTAGTGGGGGTAATAGAACTAGAAATGTCAGCTGCCAGGCAAGAGTGCTGTTCCACACATCCAGTACACAGTAATACTGTCACATAGAAAACTTTCTAATAAGCAGAAACAAGAAAAATATTTCAGAAATAAAAGGTTATAACAGACTACTTCTAGAAATTTGTAACATTTCCTGTCTTCTGTTTTTGATTCTACTAGCTCTTTAAATCACTTCACTTTTCATTACTAAAATTTAGAACCCAAGAAGAGAACAGGGCATACAGGTTAAAAAATTGTGTGAAGTGTTTTCGGCTGCTGGCAAAGGGAGACTGCCTTGAGATGTTTCAAGTGCCTATGTCCATATCACAGTATTATTAATTGTGAACTTTGTAAAAAGTTTTGTCCTAAAACCCAAAAGGAAAGGGCAATAAAAGGAAAAGAATATATGTTTTTGCAGTCTGCCTTTATGTCAGGAAAGAACAGTAAAGGCTCAGAGCGAGTTCCTAATAATGATGGAAAGCATGCATCACGGGGTTCTTCTCACAAGAAACGTCCCTTCTCCGAGGTGATCGATAGAAAAGATAAAGTTGCTCAACCATCAGAAAGGCATGGAAAGAATGGAAAAGACATCAGGGTATCCTATCAGGGGAACTCTGATTTCAGTGATGGCAAAAATATAAATTGAAGAGCCTCAGAGCAGGTCCTGAAACCAGAGATGCCAAAAAAAAGTCCCAGCCACTGTTGTGAAGGAAAAGGAGAAAGCGGTGGAACACAGTCAGATGCCCTCAACTGATTACATTTCAAAGGCATGGCAGTATTTCAAGGCCTTTGTGGCTAAGGGTAATCTGTTCAATATGCCTACCTCTCATCCCCAGGCTCCGGTTTCAGACCACTTACTTTTGGAGGAGAGAGATGTGTACTAGGTAGAGGAGGAGGAAGGTAAATTTAGTGCAGCATGACGGGCGTGCTGCACTCCTGAGGTGCTGTCTTTCAGTTGAGACGTAAAACCGAGGTCCCATCTGCCTGTTCTGGTGGTAGTTCAGATGGATGTTAAAGATCCCATGGCACTTCTCGAAAGAGATGGGGAATTTCCCCGATGCCTTGGCCAAATTTCCCTCCATTCACTAAAAATGCCACAGACAGCTTAATCTGGCTCAAGGTCAGTTGGCATTCATCTGTATCCCCCTCCCTGGGTCATGCCTGAAAATAGGCAGAATTTGTTTAGTGCATTTGCCTGGTCAACAAAAACTAAAAAAAAAAAAAAAAAATCTATGGAACCTGATGGTTCACCTGACCAGGAGTTTGGCATGTCTGCAGAGGATTACACCTTGTATTCCACATCCATCAACCAGATAGTGAACACCATCAACATCCCCTCTCATGAAACAAGGCGGAGGATAAAGAGACAATGATTCATGGACATGATGGGACTAGCTCCCACACAAAGACTACTAGTCCTCATCCACAAACCCCTCCAAAAGGCCAAATCAGAGGTCACGTCAGCACCCAGTTTAGCTGCTGACATGTACAAAAAAGTGGAAAGAAAGTACCAGGTGGAAAGACAGGTGGAATACCTGTATGCCCACTCTGACTATGAAGGAGTGGTGCAGGCAGCTGTATTTGAGAAGGTCAAAGTGCCGTTCTCCTGTTAGCCTGAAAAAGATTTCAGGAAACTGGACTGTATAGCCATAAAAGTATATACAGCAGCCTCCCTGCTTCTAAGGCAGGCAGCTTATTTGGCATACACATAGAAACATATAATTTGATGGCAGATAAGGACCACTTGGCCCACCCAGACTGTGTCAGTTTTTCCCTACTTGCATTCTCACTGCAGACCCTACTTGATCAACAGTTTTTTCTCCTTCCCCCTTCTTTTCCATTATGATTTCCATGTACCTGTCTCATGCTTTCTTGAATCCCACCACTGTTTTTGGCCCCACCTCCTTCACTGGAAGGCTGTTCCAGGAATCTACCCCTCTTTCTGTGAACAAGTACTTCCTCTTATCTCTTCTGAATCTGCCCCCTTCAACTTCATAACATGTTCCCTTATTGTTGAATGCCGTTTTTTTCTGAACAATATTTCCCTCTTATACCTCATTTACCCCGTGAGGTATTTAAACTTCTGTATCATACCCCCCCCCCCGTGTATATATGGAGGTCTTTCAGTGTCTACTTGTAGGGCTTTTGATGCTGACCCTGCACCATTTTAGTTGCCCTCTGGACAGCCTCCACTCTGTGTCTGTCCGGAGATGTGGTCTCCAGAACTGGATACAGTACTCTGGGTGGTTTCTTATCAGCCGTCTATACAGCAGCAACACCATCTCCCTCTTTCTGATGGTGATATTTATTTTTTTCTTTGGTAACTGGCTAAAGCCCACTAGGTACAGGTGCCTGTTTTCAGGGGTGACCCGGGAGCACTAGGGAGGTTAAATGACTTGCCCAGAGTCACAAAGTATGCAGTGTGAGGTTGTGGGAATCAAACCCAGATCTGTCTGATGGATGTACCAAGCTCATTCACAGCTTGTTAGGCTAACCTCTAGGCTATACTGCCAAGAGTGAAACGTGGAAAGGAAAATCCCTGAAGGGTCTGTCCCTGTATGCTAAGAAGTAGGCAGTATTAAACAGACACTGAATGGATTCCCTCATTGCAGCATTCATCTTTTTAAAGGATACATAAAGCATCTTTTTACACATTTAGGTTTTTAAAAAATGGCTCCATAGGCTTGTAAAGGGGAGGCTGTCCACATCTATGCTGAAACTGTGCCTGTCAAAGCAGGACAAATGCAGTTCTGCAACACCCGAAAACTGCAAACACAGCCCCCCTTCCATAAATCCCGCTCCAAGAACTCCCAAAATGGCATCCTCGATGACATCAACTACGAGAGAGACGCCAGCCGTGCAGATACACTCCAGCCACACCAACCACATTCAAATGTGAATAACCCTGAAATGAAAAAGGACAGCATGGCACTATAAGCATAAAAGTTGTTCAGCACAAAAACATCCACAAAACGAGTGATGTTTCATTTATAGATACCTTTTAAACAAAAATTAGCAAAAACCCTCCCTGAACACTCTAGCAGCCCACTAACCCTCTGGACTGCTTTGTTGCACTGCTTGGCCACCTTCAGGTCATCAGATATGATTACCCCCATGTCTGTTTCCTTCTTGGTAGTCATCAGTACCACTCCACCCATTTTGTACTCCACCCCTAAGTTTCTGTGTCTTAAGTGCATTATTTTGCACTTATTTTTGCATTGAGACTCAGCTGCCATACTCTTGACCACGCATCTGATTTTCTCAGGTCTCAGCTTATCCTTTCCACCCCCACTCAATGTCCACCCTATTGCAGATTTTGGTGTCCACAAAGAGGCAGACCTTCCATTCCAGCGCCTCTGCAGTGTAACTTACGAAGACATTAAAGAGGACCAGTCCCAGTACTGATCCCTGAGGCACCCCCCTGGCCACCCTCCCTTCCTTGGTGTGAACTCCGTTTACCACCACCCTCTGTCACCTGTCCCCTAACCAGTTTCTTACCCAGTTTACCACCTTTGGCCCCACTCCTAAATTACCCAGCTTGCTTACTAGTCTTCTGTTTGGAATGGTGTCGAAAGCCTTACTAAAATCTAGGTAAGCCATATCCACTGCTCCACCCAGATCTAATTTTTTTGTCACCCAGTCAAGAAAATCTGTTAGATTCATTTAACATGATCTCCCACTGGATTCAAGATACTCCACAATCCTTTCTTCAGCAGTGGTTCCATTAACGTTCCCACCACTAATGTCAGGCTGACTGGCCTATAATTGTTAGCCTCCTCCCTGCTACCGTTTTTGTAAAATGGGACTACATCTGCCCTTCGTCAGTCCACCAGAAGTACTCCTGTTTTCAGTGAGCTGTTAAATAATAGTAGGACTGTCAGAGATGCAGCCAGTACCTCCCGGAAATCCCTCAATACCCTTGGATGCACCAGGTCTGGCCAATTGCTTTGTTGACCTTCAGACTAGCGAATCCCTTCATGACTCTTCTCCGAAAAAGTACTAGTGTCCACTTCTCTCCCTCAAAAGTTTCTGTTACTTTTTTGTGGCCCCTTCCATTCTCCTTCCTGTGTGAACACTGAACAGAAATATTTGTTTAGGATGTCTGCCTTTTCCTGGTCCCCCTCTGCACAGTCCTAGCTCTTCCCTTTTTAACCTTACAGTCCCACCCTGGTCTTTCTCTTTTCACATACGTAACTACAAAAATGTCTTGTCCCCTTTCGTTACCTCCTGAGTTGTTCTCTCTTCAGTTTGTGTCTTCACGTTCTTACGGCTTTCCCTGCTTCCCTCCGTTTTACCCGATACACCTCTCTATCCTCCTTCCTGGGCATCTCCTTATACCTTTTGAATGCTACCCTTTTCCTTGTCATCCGCTTCTTTCGAAAACCATTGTGGTCTCTTTCCTTTTTGCTTTTGCTTACTTGTTTGATGCAGAGGTTTGTTGCCTTTACTATGCCCCCTTTTCTTTTTCTTTTTTCTTTATTGTGCATGTACAGTTCATACATTGTCATTTGTGATCTTACATTCATGTTATGCACTTTTACTTTTAAAGAGCAGCTTCCTAGTAACAGCGATGCAGCTCTCCCCCAGCCCGTTCGATGGCTTACCTCACAGTACACTATCCATGAAGTGTGGCATAGTAATTCTGTAGGAAAAGAAAGTTGTATCACTCATGAAATCCAAAATTGGTATGTTGGGGGGGGGAGGAGGATAGACTTCCTGGTCCGAAAACCACGCCCCCATGTCGGCCCACACAGTCCTGTTTTGTGATGTCACAAAATGAAGGCTGCATGAGCGCGCCCCATTCACTTATAATGGGGCCGATATTTCACATAGTTTTATACCATGTACTGTCAGGATCTTCTTATATCAAAACGATCGATCGACTAATAGGGTCCCCTATTAGTCGATCAGACATCACAAAACAGGGCTGTGTGGACCGACGTGGATGAGTGGTTTTCAGACCAGGAAGTCTGTCTTTTTTGGCCCCAAGATACCGATTTTGGATTTTACGAGTGATCTAACTTTCTTTTCCTACAGAATTATTATGCCACACTTCATGGATGGCGTACTGTGAAGGTAAGCCATCGAACGGGCTAGGGCATGCAGCTACTAGGAAGCTGCTCTTTAACAAGTACTGTTTTCAAATTTTTCACTGTTTTACATTGTCATTTGAGGTTTCACATACAAGTTATGTATTTTTACTGTCAACAATTACTGTACATGCTCATTGTTCTCTCTTGTATCTTGGTTTATTCTTAGTACTAACAAATAAAGACAGAAGAAAGAAAAAAAAAATCGTAACCTAACAAGAGTTGTTTGTCTTTATTATTCTTCTCTGTATACTGTCGGTCTTTCATTATAAGTCGATTGTTATATTTCCTACCTGTGCTTATTTCTACAGTGCTGTCCTTTTGGCCTTCACAGGGGGTGGGTTTCCTCCCTATTAAGTGTTTTCTGTTAGTTATCCTGTAGTATTTTTACCTCTCTTGTCCATTAATCTATTTGCCTTGGTTCCTTCTTGCATTCAGGTCTGCCTGTACTCGTAGTATCAGTGTAATCCATCTCTCTACAGATTTCTCATTCCTGTCTCGTACTGAGTAGGTCAGTCTTTCCATCTACTGTATATCATTCATTATCCTTTCCCAATCTTGTGTTTCTGGGGGGGTTGGGGTTCAGCCATTTCTTTGTTATGGCATTGCTCACTGCATCCACACAAATAGCCCATAGATATCTAGAGTTGGCCCCCGATCTCTCTTGGTGGGAGGCCCAGGATAGTGTGTTGTATTGCTAATGGTGTCTGTGGTTGAAACAACTGTTGAATGGTATATTCCACCTCTCTCAGAAAATTTTTTATCTTTGGGCAGGTATAGAACATGTGTGTGTGTGTGTGTGTCCCCCACAATGTCTCCAACAGCTACTGTCTCCTGTCTTTCCCCATTGGGCATTAATATGTGGGGTAATGAAGAATCGTATCCTGACCTGCCACACGTACTCTCTCCATCCTGGTGATGAGGTGGTATGGAAAGCTGTATGCCATATTTTTTCCTATTCTTTTGTAGTCAAATGTATCCCAGCTTCTTCCCCCATTTCTTTGCAGTGTGATTTGTGGCGTTCTCCCTATTAGATGTAAGGTAACTATATAGTCTAGAGATTGCCCCATTTGAGATGGTGTTCCCCAGTACTTGTTCAGTGGTTATGTCTCCTTCTCCTGCCACTGTCAGCATCTGTGCTTTTCTCATTTGAACTATGGCATTGTTATGAAGCTGAAGCTGAGCTGCCCGCTTGTTGCTACCTGCCAGCGACCAGACCTCTGCATCCAGCCCGCCATCCCCTGACCAAGGAAAGCCGCCACAAGCTCAAACCAGGCTCTCCACTTCAGCCGAGCGGCCCTGGCGCTGCTGCCTGCTGGCGGCCGGACCACTGCATCCAGCCCACTACCCCCTGACCAAGAAAAGCAGCCACAAGCCCAAACCAAGCTCTCCACTTCAACCAAGCGGCCCCAGCGCTGCTACCTGCCGGCGGCCGTACCGCTGCACCCAGCCCGCCACTCTCTGACCAAGGAAAGCAGCCACAAGCTCAGACCAGGCTCTCCACTTCAGCCGAGCAGAATATTCTGATGAAGCCTGGCAGAGTCTAGGTGAAACGTTAATTTATTCGTTTTAGCCACCTTCTGTATTCGTTTTGCACGTTTGATATATTAAACGCTATGAAAATTCCATAATAGCGTTTTCATGTGTTTCTTGAGCTGTGTGGGTGCTTATTTGTTTGCATGAACCTAAATGTTATACACAAATTTCTAAATGTTTCCCTCCCATTGCCACTTACCCGACCTGGCCTGCATACTGTCATATACTGCTGTACTCATGTCAGGTACCAACTACCTCTCTCTCTCATGGGTTTGCCCTTTCAATTAAAGCTATTCTGTATGCTTATTATCGCCCCTCACCTCGCTGTTTGACCTTGGAGAAAAGTTTGAGAAACTGCCCACGCCTCAGGGGCAAAATTCGGCCATTTTGACTACTTCTTAGTGCTATAAAAAAAGATGCTTCTGCTGCTACTCATCTGTGCTGTCAACATCGAATTAAACCCTGGGCCCCACCTCTCCATTCCTGGCCCAGCTGACCTACCTTTACTTAAAGGGTTATCATTTTTGCATTTGAATGCATGCAGCCTTTTGAAAAAGCTTGATGCTATCAAAACTTGGACCTTCCACTGCTCTCTTGATGTTCTTGTAATCTCCAAAACGTGGTTAAGACCAGTCACCCTTGACTATGAGGTTGCCATTCCTTCGTACAACTTGTTTTGTACTGATAGGAAATCCCAGGGAGGGGGAGTACCCATCTATGTCCAGGACAACTTTACTGCAACTATGGTGGATACGTCTGCAGTCCCCAAGGAGTTTGAGTGCCTCACGCTAATAATTCAACCAGCCAAATCTACCTCTGTCTGCATTAGTGGGTGCTGTAGGCCCCCCTCAGCTAGCCTGTCTCTGCTGAAACACCTAAGTGACATACTAGCTACCACCTCATCAGAAGTATCCATAATTGGTGACCTCAACCTTGACTGGCTCTCTTCAGTCTCCTTACCATTGAAAGAATTATGTGATGTCCATGGACTTATCCAGATCATTAATGAAGCTACTCGCCCAAACACCAAAAAACCCAGAGCGTAGCTCCCTTCTTGACCTAATCTTTGTAAGCAAGCCTCACCTCTTCTTCCACTCAGGTGTATTCTTTAACGACATCAGTGACCACTGTACCATTGCATGCGTAAGGTCTGTGCAACTCCAAACCTCCTCCTCTTCTAAATACATCCACAAGAGATGTAAATGGAACTTTTGCCCAGATGCTTTTCTCTACTATCTCCAGTATGCTAACTGGCAGAAATGTTACCTCACATCTTCTGTGGAAGAGGCACATTAGATACTTCATGAAATACTCACCGGAACCCTAGACCTCCATGCCCCAATTACCAAAAGCAGAACCAAAAGAAAATCCTGTCTCTAGTTCACAGATAACCCAAAGACTGCCTTATGACGTAGGGATGCTCTTTGGAAAAGAGCAAGAAAGTCTAAATTGGCCACAGACTGGTCTGCTTTTTGAACCGCAAGGAATTTCTGCACGAAAACTATCGGAGTTGCGAGAAGTCTAGTTGTTTCCGCTCTGAGCTTAATGCATCCACTAACTCTGCTACTATGTTTTAGAAAACTTTAAAGGAGGTAGAAGGCCATAGCAGCGCTGGCACACTTCCCCACAAAATTTCGACTGGTGGTACCCACACTACAGATAAAAATGAGATCCTTGACCTCCTTAACAATCACTTTGCAACAGCAGGGATGGCTTTTGATACCTTCCCAGCAAATGCCATCAGGGCACAGTTCCTTAGTCAGTCATCTGATTGCCATGATCCGGAATCTATTGACCTTTACTACTCTTTCTTCTTCTTCTGTTCAGTCACTGTCAAAGAGGTCGAGGATCTCCTTCTTCAGCTTGATACCAAGAAATGTGCACGTGCAGATATGATTGAGCCTTTCTTCCTAAAGATGGCCTACTATATTTGCCCCTCCCCCAATTACCCACCTTTTCAATTTATCTCACAATCAGGGCTCCCTCCCCAAGGTCTGGAAGATGGCCCATGTCATCCCTCTATTCAAATCGCAGGACCCCTGCAACCTAAATAATTACCGTCCAATCTCCTTGCTCCTGGCCTTGTCAAAACTATTGGAGAAGGTAGTAAATGAACTGCTCAGATATCATATGGAAAGTTTTAATCTACTAAACCCAATTCAGTCCGGTTTCTGTCCAATGCATAGTACCTCCACAGCACTTGCCAAGGTTATAAATGGCTGGCAGACCACGTTTGATAACAAACAATATACTGTATAAGATATAAATTTCACTATCATTTTATTTTCGCTATATTCACTGATGGAATAAGTCCGCGAAAATGAAATGCCAATGAAATTTAACTTATCTTTGCCTAGCTCTCACTGCTTTTTCCCGTCGTTCCCCGTGTTTCCCAGTCCCCGTGTTTCCTCAGAGCAACATTGCAATAAACACTAGAAGATGTTTATTGCTGCAAAAAATACTTTAATGTTTAATCAAAAAAAGCAATTGGTGGCTGTTTCGATCGGCATTTCCTCATATCTTGTTGGAAACGTCAGACACGTGATCACATTCTTCACCTGTCTCTATGGATGCATCTTTTGGTGTGATGACATCAGGCGATACGGACACCTACGTTGTGAGAATCGAAAAGAAAACAAATCAGAAATGGGATAACCGATGTGAATTTCTGTAAGTAAATCATTAAACCTACCAAGTTCAGGCTGTTATTGTGGGCGTTTAGTATCCCAGCTTCAGAAAACCCACGGATACAATCTTGTTGTCACAAAGATAGCAATGCAAAGCTAGCCTCTAGCCAGGCGGCGTGACGCTGCTTCAAGTGATGCTGCTTGAAGTCGATGTTGTACTCTTTACTACCCTTGGCCAGATTGTCTGCTATTATTCTAGCATACCAAACAGTAAACTGCTTTTGCAGACTGTCCTTAAACAGCTTATTCACAGCAGTATCCAAGGGCTGCAGTAGGTCAGTGCAAGAGGCTGAGATGAATATAGGCACGATATTGTTTAACTCTAGTGCCTTTAAGACTTCAGGCGTAGTATGAGCTCTAAAAAGATCCAGGAGCAGGAGAGCTTTTTGTTCGCTGGGCAGTTCAAGTTTATCTTTAATACACTCAAAGTAAGGGACAATAACATTTGAAATGTATTGCAGGGTGGTGGTTTCATTGGCCCAGTGATTAGGTGACTGTGTAATATCCCAGTCCCGAGGGAATCTGTATGCTGGGTTGCATGCATGGGTTTTACCCTTGTAGATTACCTGTGGTGGTAAATAGAAACCTGCTAATGTGTATGCCAACACCATGGAGACTTGACGCTTGTCTCCAAGTCCTGCTACAGATACCTGTTTTGAACCAGTAGCAGCCATGGTCCACTCAGACACAGGCACCATATAGACACCGGTCTCATCCAGGTTAATGACTAGCTCCGCTGGAATAAGTTCTTGGGCCACACAATTTGCTATACGCATCAGAAATGATGCTTTTAAATGAGGGAAATCAGAGGGTGTCTTGCGGGCTGTTTTAGTGCCGTTTCGTTTACTATAGCCCACTCGATTAAGAAACTGCCAAGCCCATTTCATGGACAGTTCAACAGTGCCACCGTTTGCTTTCAGGAGGTGTGGGGCGTCAGACTTAACAATCCCCTGGGCAACAGCAAGTAACACATGGGCATTAACAACAGCACCCTCGCTTCTCAGCATTACCACAGTCTTCTGCAGCTTGGCTGTGACATCTGACGTTAAAAGTGCAGGTCTACCTCGAGCTTTGAGTGGCAAGACAGGGGACAGCTGAGAGGGGTCAGGCGTTTTCTTTATCTGTTCCATGTAATCTTTTTTAAATTTCCTGACAGTGCTGTCGTTAATTTCAGCCTGACTTTTCTGGTGGTAATACCTGACCGCAGACATTACGCCATGCTGAGTTGCATATTGTCCCAATTCAAACCTCAGCTCGAGGGTGTAATGAGCATAAGTATTCGGCCACTTCTTTTTTGCTGGTGGAGGGTTGGACAGCTCCTTAGCAACCGCTGATGCTGCTTGTGGTTCTACACCTGAGGTCTGAGCGAGCGCCTCGGGGTTCACATTGGACACCTCGAGTGGGTACTCCGTCTTCATTGCCTTAGGTTTCAACCAGGATAGAAGTGACATTGTGTGAGGTAAAGATCAAAAATCTGCAGAAAAGAATTGTGAAGACATTACAGTCTTTTATTCATTGTAATTGCGCTAATTTATTCTGACGCGAATACGTAAGCGGGATTACGATTGCAAAATTTTTCTGCCGCAAATTCAAAGTCTTATACAGTATATGCGCCTTGTTTCTGGACCTTAGCAAGGCTTTTGACATGGTGGACCACGACTTACTCCTGGTGACCCTGAAGAAAGTTGGGGTGGACAACCTGGCCCTAAGTTGATTTGCAAACTATCTTGTGGACAGAGAGCAGCAGGTCAAGGCTGAAGGAGACCAATCACCAAAAAAATACTCCTTAGAGGTGTCCCCCAGGGATCCATACTTGGTCCCCTTCTCTTTGCCATTTATATTAATCAAATAGACACTGGTCTAAAGTCATCTAGTATCCATCTCATAGCTGATGATACAGTGCTATACATTGATGGATCAATTCTGGATCAAGCCATTTTGGCCCTCCGGAATGATTTTGACATCCTCCAAAAAAATTCTACTCAACTTGAAACTCCTGCTAAATGCCAGAAAACTAAGGCCATGATTTTCTCTCCACTGGCCCCTCATCTAAAAAAACAAAACGAAACAAAAAAAAAAATACCAGATAAGGTTCATAAGCACCCTTTTGGGAGAAACCCTGGAGTTCATGGAACAATTCAAATACCTGGGGGTCTGGATTGACTGCAAATTGTCCTTTACTGATCACATTGAAGAGCTCACTAAAAAACTGCATCAGAGGCTCGTTATGTTCTTCAGGATCAAGCACTCACTAACCCAGGAGGCTAGAAAACTCCTAGTCCAAGCTACCTTCTTGTCTCTCTAGACTGCGGACTTCCTATATGGCCATAGTACTAGCACAGCTCTCTCCAAGCTTGATACCCTATATCACAGATCCCTTATGTTCATTTTGGATGCCCCTTATGACACGCAGCACTGCATCCTCTATTCTTTCGTAGGCTGGCACTCTCCCTTAGCTTCAGGAGGCAAAAGAATGCTTTTCTATGGACACATAGAAACATAGAAGTTGATGGCAGATAAGGACCGCAAGGCCCATCCAGTCTGCCCATTTCTTTTTCTGCCTTATGAATGTGCCATAGGCCTTTGCTCTGTCAATGGCCTGTCTATTCATACTCATCTGTATTGCTCCCTTATGCCTATCCATGCCTGTTTGAGCTCTGCACTGTATTCATATCCACTACTTCCTGAGGTAGGCGTTCCATGCATCTACCACCCTTTCTGTGAAAAGAACTTCCTCACATGCCCCCTTAATCGGCCTCCCTCTAATCTCATGCTGTGTCCTCTTGCCCTGCTGTTTTTCTTAAATTGAAATATGTTAGACTCTTTCACCTTGTTAATGCCGTTAAGGTGTTTGAATGTTTCAGTCATATCACCTCTCTCCCTCTGCTCTAGGGTATACATATTGCGCTCTATTAATCTGTCCTCGTATGTTTTCTGATGTCGTCCCTGCACCATTTTGGTTGCCCTTCTCTGGACTGCCTCAATTTGGTTAATGTCCTTGTGAAGGTGTGGCCTCCAGTACTGCGTGCAGTACTCCAGATGGGGCCTAACCAGTGTCTTGTAAAGAGAGATTATTACCTCCCTCTTCCGACTTGTGATGCCCCTACTAATGCACCCCAACATCCCTCTAGGCTTCCCTACTGCTTTAGAGGTCTGCTTGGATGATTTCAGGTCATCGGTGATGATGATGCCTAAGTCTCTTTCTTCCCTTGTGACTGCCAACAACTCCCTCCCAGCCTATAGGTGACTTCAGGGTTTCTCTTCCCTGTGTGCATGATTTTGCACTTCTTTGCATTAAACCCCAGTTGCCACTCTTCCGATCATTTTGCTAGTTTATCCAGATCTCTTCTCATTCTGCCCACACCATCTGGATCATCTACTCTGTTGCACATCTTGGTGTCATCTGCCAACAGACAAACCTTACCCTCCAGTCCATCTGCAATGTCACTGATGAAGATATTGAAGAGGACTGGCCTCAGGACTGATCCCTGAGGTACCCTACTTGTGACTTGCATCTCTTCTGACTGTATGCCGTTTACCACCACTCTCTGTTTTCTGCCCGTCAACCAGTTTGCCACCCAGTTGACCAACGTCTGATCCAACCCGCTCCTACCCAGCTTTTTAATCAATCTTCTATGTGGAACAGTATCGAAAGCTTTGCTGAAGTCAAGGTAGGCAACATCAACTGCTCCCACTTGGTCCACCGCTCTGGTTACCCAGTCAAAGAAATTTATGAGATTAGTTTGACAGGACCTTCCTTTTGTAAATCTATGCTGTCTTGGATCCTGTGCTCCTATGGATTCCAGGTGTTGCACTATCCTTTCATTAAGGAGTGTCTCTATGATCTTGCCCACTACTGAGGTAAGACTGACTGGTCTGTAGTTCCCTGCCTCCACCCTGCTACCACTCTTGTGAAGCAGGATCGCATGAGCCCTTCTCCAGTCTTCTGGGACTTCTCCTGTGCTCAGAGACTCACTAAACAGTTCTGATAATGGCTATGCTAGTTCCATCCTTAGCTCCTTTAGTACCCTGGGATGTATGCCATCAGATCCCATTGCCTTGTCCAACCTGAGCTTATCGAGCTCTTGTAGGACCCTTTCCTTGGTTAAGAGACTAGTGCACACCTCCCTCCCCCCGTGTCCATGGTGCAGAGCTGTGGGCCCTGCCCTACCTTCTCTTCAGTAAATACCGAGTAGAAGTATCTATTTAGGATACATACTTTTACATGGTCCTCCTCCTCACACGCCCCCTTATCCTCTTTGATCTTAGCAATACCCCCTCTGGACTTTCTCCTTTCACTAATGTATCTATAGAAAGTCTTGTCACCTTCTTTCACTGTTCATGCTAGTGTTGCCTCAGTTTGGGCCTTTGCCTGCTTTACTGCCTTCCCTGCTTCCATTAGGGAAGTTTGGTATGCCTCCCTATCTTCATCCTGCTGCTTTCCCTTATATTTCCTGAAGACCAGCCTTTTGGCTCAGACTTGTTCTGCCACTGTGTTTGAGAACCAAAGTGGTTTCCTTCTTCTTTAGCACTTCCTTTTCTCACTAACACAGTAGGCTGTTGCTTCAAGTATTGCATCTTTAATGCTTGCCCACCTTGCCTGTACCCCATCACCTGTATTTCTTTTTGTCAGGGCTAGCTTAACTCTGTTAGCCATTTTATCAAAGTCAGCTGCTCTGAAGTCCCATATTTTTGCATTGAAATGGGATAATTTTGTTCTAGTGGTCAAATTGAACCGTACCATGTGATGGTCACTGGCCCCAGGTGACCTTCTACCTGGAAATATGTGATCCTTTCCCTATTAGTCAGTACTAGATCTAGGATAGCCCTGTCTCTAGTGGATTGCTGTACCATTTGTTTGAGGCCTTTCCCCTGCAGGGAATCCACCATGTGTTTAGTTCTGGCAGATGTTCCTGCTGGTATTGACCAATCTGTATCTAGCATGTTGAAGTCTCCCATTATCAGAACCTCCCCTTTAGAAGTTTTGTATATCTTCTTACAGTAACATGTCTACGTCCTTCCCCTGGTCTGGAGGCCTGTACACAACCCCAGTTCGTATGGCTGTCCCATTTCATATTTCCAGGGTGACCCACAGTTCTTCTGGCTCCTTATGAATATTCTGAATTTCTGTAGCTTTGATATTTTCATTGACATAAAGGGCCACTCCACCCCTCGACCCTTTTTTTGCACCGTGGTCTCTTCTGAACAGTACATAGCCAGGTACTGAAGTCTCCCAAGTGTGGCTACTGGTAAACCATGTCTTACTAATGGCTACTATGTCCAGTTTAGCCTCTGTCATTATTGCCTGCAGCTCTGGGATATTGTTTCCCAGACTGCGAGCATTTGTGTACATGATTTTCCTTTGGTCAGATTTTGGTGTGTTAGTTGTTGGGCGAGGTCCGGCGTTTCCCCTGTGCATCGTATGGGGAGCAGAACCTTTCTCTTTACCTGGTGATGCAAATGAACTACAAACATGCTGAACTCCTGTTTGACCACTAGCTGAGGGGGGAAGGGTGTTCTTCCCATTCGATTTTTCGGGTACTGCACCCCTCTCCCCATTTACAAGTTTAAATAATCTGCAAAGACATCAAACTTCTGCCCCAATGCACTGACTCCCTCCTTAGTCAGATGCAGTCCATCAAATTTAAAGAACTTTTGCTCCCAAAACTGTTGCCAGTTCCCTACAAATTTGTGTCCTTTTTCCTGGCACCAGCCCTTGAGCCACATGTTTAGCTCCCCTATCTCCCCTTCTCTGACCTTCCGACCATCTGTCCCCCTCTCCCAGACTGGCAGGATCTCAGAGAAGGAGATACCGGACGAAGTGGATGATAGTTTGTCAGCCAGCCTGGTCAGGTGTTCCTTGGCCTCCACAACTGACCGGCTTGCGAGATCGTTAGTCCCTATGTGTACCAGGGCATCAGTGTTTTTTTTCCTGCTTCCTGAACAATTTTAGTAGTGCGGTCAGTGTCTCTCCTCGCTGATGTACCTGGGAGACATCTGACCATTACCCCTGGCTGGAGATACGTATTAACTCCCTGAATCATGGAGTCTCCTATGATCAGAAGTTTTTTGGATTTCCTTTTTTCTTTTGGTTTCTGTTTTGGGTGCGTTTTGTTGTACTAGCTCCTGTGCTGCAGTATCCTCTGCCCCTTTGATTGATTTCAGATATAGAGGCAGATGCCTGTTTGTAGTTTTTATATGGTTTGTGGAGGTGATATGTTAGAGAGCATCGAGTGATGGGACACCCGATTTGCCCCTTCTAACCACCTGCCAACCTCCCGGACCAACTACCCTCTGCGGTCGAGGTGTTTCTGTTGGATGTTGGGGAAATGGTGGGTGGTTCTTATAATTATTTCCTCTTGAATATGCAATTTGAGGCGCGCATTCTCTGCCCATGCTGCCTGGAGCTGAATCCTTAGATCTCCAATGGCCCAGCATGTATGACAGTGTCCTAAATCCTGTAAAACTGCTCTTCTGAAAAGTGTTCCACAGTACCTGCAGTTAATGATATCCATTCCAGGTAAGTTGCTGGGTTTATAACCTGGTCAGAGTAGTTATAAGGAAGAAAGTGAAAGCAAAAGTTTGATTTTGTATTTTGTTTGTTTGTTTTTGTATAACTTGTTATAACAAGTTAAATTACTAGTGCCCCTGTAAATGAGGTCACTGTGTGGATACCCCTCTGAACCGCCCCTTCCTGCTTTGCTAAAGGAAATGTCACGACTGTGCTACCCTATAAAAGTAGTGTAGTGTGGGGTGGTTGGGGATGGGGGTGGGTTGCTGGGCCCTTCCCCTGCTGAAAAAGAACCACCACAGACGAAAGAAACAAGGAGATAAGAGCAAGAAACAATCAACTAACAACAAATGCAGTAGCCTGAAAGCTTATCCTATTGACAGATAAAACTGTGAAACCTGTAAAGCACCACCTGTAATAATTTCGCAGAAGATATACCCTGTAAGAAACACTTTGCTACAGAGAACAATAAAGCAGTAACAGAAGATATACCTTGCAAAAGACAATTTGAATTGGAAGATTACAGCAGTAATCTGTAAGCACACACCTGTAGGCACACAGTGTAATAATGCAGCAGAATGTATACCCAGCAATAACAATTTGAATCCAAGAAAAATAAAGCAATAAAATGTTAGCAACACTTGTCCTTTCAAGCAACTTAGAAGAAGATAGCTCAGGTGAAGCTAGGTGCCTTGGCAATCACTCATAAATTACCTCAGTACCTCACAAGCTGCCTAACTCCCTGCATCCCTAGTGCCTATTCTCTCAGAAGTCTTGCTATCTTATCTTATATCTGGCTATCCCTAAGTTAAGACGCGCTTTGGTACTGTAGAACCTCAATAAGCTTCACTCTTCCTATGCTCTGGAATAAGATCCAGAAAATCTTAAGGCTCGCTTCCCCTATCATGTTCTCCCTCTTCAAATCCTTGTTCCTGAGAACCTTCTCCGAGGCTCGTCTTTGCTTCAAGTCAAGGTCTTAACATCACGATTTGTTACTGCTTTAAATTATGGTCTTAAACCTCAACCATTGCCTGAGGCGTCATTTGAGTCCTCCCTTCTGTCATTGTCCAAATCAAGGTCCAACATTACAATCTGCCTTTGCTTCAAATATTGGACTTAAACCCCAACCATTGCCTGTGGCATCTGTTGTGTTCCCTTCGAACAGTCCTTCCTCCATAGGCCATCATGTCCAACCCTCTCCTATCTTGTCTGACCCCTCCCCACTCCCTATACCCCCCTTCCCTTCCCACCCACTTGCAAGGAAATGCCTAAAGTACTTATCAAAGGACTCTTACATCTCAGTATTCTTCGCACTTTGACGCTAGAGGAACTGCCACTCTTGCTCACTGTGACTCCCCAATGATGTTTACTGTATAAACTTTAGCTTATTACCTTACATCCATATATCTGTATCCATGCAATTGTCTTTAAATGGCACTACCTCCTGTTGAACCTATTGCTGTGTTCTGGTGCAAGTATCTTGTCACATGTGATAGTTACATGTTATTATGTTATTACTACTATGTAAATGTTAAGTACGTTCACTCAACCTGTTATGTCTTAACCCTGTTGGCAATTGTTTTGCCCCAGGGTCCATCTTGTAAATGAACTTGTCTCAATGATGTTCCACCTGGCAAAATAAAGATTTTGATTGAGCGATTGAAGATATCTAAGCCTGTCCATTTCTTTCCAGTTATATCTTCTGCTACACTTCCCAGATGACAGTAGGTTGTCCCCTTTCATGATCTGCTTAATGTATTGAAAACCCCTTTGTGTCTGGTGTTTTATACCAGGCATCCGTTTTCCCTGGTTGGAAGTCTGGGTTCTGTATTAACCAGGTATATTGCCATTTACTGTATCTCTTAATTCTAGAGTGTTCCTGAAATCTCTCAATCGCCTTTAATGTCACCGTCAATTTGTACCACTATTCCTGTGTCAATACTGATATCTTAGGTCCTAATATGATCGTTCCAGGTTGTCTATTTGTCATTTTAAACTCTTCCATGTCTTTCCAGTGGGCTTTCACCCGTGGACTTCCCCACTGTATTGCTCATCTCATTTGCACAGCTACCTAGTAGCTTTCTAAATCTGGGACTGCCCATCCTCCCAATCTCTTCCCTGCCTGCAGCACCCCCCCTCCTCTTATTCTAGCTCCTTTGTTTGCCCAGAGAAATGTATTTATAATTTGATGTGTTTCTCTGAACCATTTCTTAGATAAGAAAAATGAAGCACATTGAAAAAGCTATAGTAGGCGTGGGAGTATATTCATTTTCGTGGTTTGTATTCTAGCATGCTGTGGCATGGGTAGTGTGTTCCATCTTCTTACGTCTTTTATCTTTTTGAGGGGAGGGTCGTAGTTGTCCTGGTATATTAAGCTGTTAGTGTTTCGTAAGGTTATTCCCAGGTATTTTAAACTTGGTAGGGTCCATCTCATCTGGAATTGTTGCACGAATTTTGGGGTGGGCTCATACTTAAAGGTAAGGATTTTCGTTTTAGCCTAATTGAGTGTATATCCTGAAATTTAGTGAAGTTCTGTTATAAGGGCCATTAAGTTGGGTATTGATTTACCCTAGTTTGACAAAAATAAAAGGATATTGTCCGCATATAGGGCTATCATCTGTTCTCCTAGTCCTATCTCTATTCCCTTCACACTCCCTTCTTGTCTAATCTTTTGAGCCAACAGCTCAATATACAATGCAAATAGCAGTGGGGATAGTGGACATCCTTGTCTCATGCCCCTTCCCAATCCCACTGCCTGTGATATTTGTTCATTGGTCCTTATGTAAGCTGTGGGTCCATCATATAGCCTCTGGGTAATGTTTTGAACATTTCCTCCAAACCAAATCCCCCAAGGAGCCCCTGTAAATATGGCCATTCGACCTGATCACAGGCATTTTCTGCATCCATGCTCATTACCTCCGCTTTAGTATTTGTGGCTGTTAGATGATCTGTGACATTCATGGCTCTCCGTACATTATCCACAGCTTGTCTGCACATTACAAAGCTCATTTGATCCAAGTTAACTAATTCTGGGATTAAGTGCTCTAGTCTTTTGGCCAATATTGATGCCATCATTTTATAATCTGTGCTGAGAATCGATATGGGTTGGTATGAGGAGCAATTCGTTGGGTCCTTCCTGAGTTTTGGAATCACTGATCACTGCCTGTCTCCAGGACGGTGTTACCCTCCCCTCCCCATCACCTCCTGATATACCTCCTTTTGCTGTGGGATATTGGGTTGCTGGAAATTTTATAGCTGTCGGATAATGGGTTTCTGAAATTTTTTTATAAAATTGTATAGGGTACCCATCTGTGCCTGGGCATTTCCCTGTTTTGCTATTCCCAATTGCTGTTTGTATCTCCTGTACTGTTATGAGTCCTGTAAGTGTTTGGGCTTAGCCTGTCTCTCTGTGTATCTGGTGCCGGGGTGTATAGCTCAGTATAGTATTTTGCAAAGGCCTCTAGTATCTCCCTTGTTTCTGTTACTGGTTGTGGCGTCTGTGAATGACGTATTTTAAGAATTTGAGCTTTAGCTCTCCTTGCCCTACGTCTACATGCCAACAGCTTTGTTGCTCTAGATCCGTCCCTCATAATATCTTTGTTTCATGAATTGAATGTTCCTTTCTATTTTAGTCTGAGTGTATTCAGTTCTTTCTTAAGTTTCCCTAATTCTCTCCCCCTCCCTCTTTCAATTCTTACTTGTTGTGCTTCTAGGATCCCTATTTTTTGTTCTTTGGTTTTTTTGTTTCTCTCTTCTGTTTTGCTCCGGCCACTGCTACAGCAGTCGACTTCCCTCTAAATATTGCCTTAATGGTATCCCATAATATACTTGCATTAATCTCTGAGCCTCTATTTTCCTGTATTGTCTGCTCTATCAGTTGAGGGATTTCCTGTCTCACCTCTTTATCCTTCAGTAGGGCCAAATTAAGTCTCCAAAATGATGCTTTTGGGGTTTTCTTTAGGTTTATTTCCAAAAATATTGGGGCGTGGTCAGATAGTGCTATTGTTCCCACCCTGCATCTCACTATCCTGGATACATCTCCCTTCAACATTAAGTACAGGTCCAGGTGGGAATACATCTGGTGTGCTGCTGAGAAAACGGTATATCCCCTTGCCTGTCCCTCCAAATATCGCCAGACATCCACCATTCTAGTTGTTTATTTAAGTTTTGACTTGTTGTGCTATCTTATGTCCTGCGCTTAGGATTCTGGGTGTGCTATCTAGATTGAGTTCTAGCGTGAGGTTCCAGTCTCCTCTACAGATGAGGTCCCCCTCTGTCTGTAGTGCTACCTTCATCAGTATGTTCCTATAAAATGTGTATTGGGCACCTGGCGGAGTGTGTATTGAAAGTAGGGTCACCACCTGTCCGTGTAATCTACCTTTTACCAGGATGTATCTACCTTCCTTATCTACTTCTTGTTCAAACAGTTTGAAAGGAGTATTGTTAGGAATGAGGATTGCCACTCCCCTTCCTGTTTTATATGAAGATGCATATAAGTCTGAACAACCAAATTTTTTCAGTTTATGTCCCTCATCAGTCAGATGAGTCTCCTGGAGAAAGGCCACTTCCGATTTGGTCTGTTTGATATATGACATTATTTTCTTTCTGTTAATAGGGTTGGTTAGGCCATTTACATTGAAGGACAGCACCTTAGTACTTAGGATCTCCATTATCCCTTTTCAAGAAAACCTTCCGGGTTCCTCCCACCCTTCCATAGTCTGGTGTTGTAAGTCTTCTTGAGATCTATACCATTTCTTTCTTATTTCATTCTCTGTCAACATGAACTGAATAACTTTTAAAACATAGAGTAAGGTGCCAACAGAGCCCTCCCTCCTTTCAACTACACAACAGTTCTTACCTCCAAGGTAGGATGAGAGCATTTTGCCCCATCTATCCCGGATGCCAGGTCTCCCCTCTTTCTTCTGACATCCGGAGTTGTAGCAGTGTCACACCCCCTGCTCCCAGGGTCCACTACATTGGTCAACCAGCAATGGGTCCTCTCTCCCTCTCCGACCAGATGTCAGGTTTGGCCAAGTATCAGTACATGCCACAACCCAAGCATTTTCTCTCTCCCTTTTCTTGTTCTTTCTCTGCCCCCCCCCCCAGGTCTTTAGGTTCTCTACAGATACTCCGTTTGACCCTTTTGGTGCGCATATGCTTTCTGACCCCCTTCCCCGGACCCCTTTTCTCTATCTTAAGTCCTGAAGTCAATTTCAGTGTGTACCCTCTCATATCTCTAATGCTGTCTGTGGCATATATTTCACTTACCCAGATCTTACTGTTCACGCTTGCTCTTCCATCTTTCCCATCCCTCTCCGGGTGTTCCACTTTTGCTGTCTAAAGCTACTGCGATGTTATGGTTACCACATACCACCTTCCCCTCCCTCTCCCCAGTCCCCTAGCTTTGTTATATTCTATACTTACCTTCTGGGAGTGCTTTCAAGACTATCACATGCCAGGGTACACGTATGAGGGTTCCCCAGTATTTTCTTTTCAGCACCATCGGTCAGGGCACCTGGTTGCTGTAGAAGAAGACTTTCTTTCCCTTGGTTTGCTGCATTTACAGATCTGTTTCTTGGGGTCTAGCAGTCTGGGAAAAGCAAGAGGGAAGTACAAGTAAATAGCAAATTCAAAACTTTATTACCAGCAATTTTTCTTCCCCTCCCCTTCCCTCCTCTTTACCTCCGTGTTACCCTTCTCCCACCCTTTTAATATTCAGATATCTTTATTTATTTATTTAATCCTTGTCCCATGATCTCGCCCTCCCTTTTACTGCCTTCTTCTCCAGCTCCTCTCCCCAGGAAGTCCGCATCTCTTTGCTTCTTTATGACTGGGTTATCATTATCCCCCACCCCACAGAACTGTTTGTTTAAATCTCTGACTGCACAGTGACTAAGTAAAGTTATACTTCAGTTAAATGGAAGTCCTGTTCAAATGTTGATACGGTAATCCATCAGTTCTTTCCTTTAATCCCCCATCTCCTTTATTACTATTCCCTTACTATGTCATTATTTATCCCAACTTTTAAGTTTTACATTTTTATGGTTCCCATATATAGTGTGGTAGCTCTTTTATCCCTGGGCAAGCCCCCCACAACCACACCCACACCCACCTAGTGCTGTGCAATACTTAGCTTAAAAGTAATTTTTTCCCCCGTTGCAGCTGTGGATTCATCCGGTGGCCTTTTATTCATGCCTAGTCTCCGATTCCCCATTCTGCAACACTGATCAGTCCTCCTTCGTTTCTCTAGCTTCACTGTGGTTCCGAGCCATCTCTCCACTGGACATGTCTTTATTAACTGCTTCTCCATGGTCTGTAGCTGTCAGAGTGTGCAGTATTTTCCTTATGTTGCTCATCGTTTGGTCTGCGGTCATCCTTCGTGTGGTCCTGGTATTTCTCCCTCCAGAAACTGTCTGTCACTCGTTGGGTCTGCTGGGATTTTACTGCATCACTGATCCTTGGGTCTTCTCTGTCTGGCACACCATGATGCCTCGTTGTGCCAGCGCTGTTCTGGCCTTCTCTGGGTCTCCATATGTTCTTGCGCCATCTTCCCAGAAGACTCGCATCAACGCTGGATACGGGGTCTGAAATTTAAATTTTTTTTCTCCTTTAGAGCTCTAATATGTGACAAATATTTCATCTCTTTGATATATTTCTGTCGGATAATCTTGCTCAAAGTAGAGGCGGGTGCCTTTATATGTCACCACCCCTTGCTGCCATGCTTTTCTTAAAATCATTTCTTTAATGCTGTAGCTTGCAAATTTCTTGAAGATTTGTCTAGGTCTGGATGTGGAGTCCTTTGGTTTGGCCACAAGCGCCCTGTGCGCTCTTTCGATTTGTATATTCATCCCTGCTGGTAGCTGTAGGACTTTGATGAGAAAGCCCTGTAAGAATTCAGCCATGTCTGATGTCTCCATGTTCTCCGGAAGGCCTGACAACTGCTGATTGTCTCCGTGACCTTGTCTCGAGGTCTGTACATTTACTATGCATCATTTCAGTTTGTTGCATTAGGAGATCTGAGGTGGTCGTCAGTTATGAATTCTTATATTCCACAACTTCAACCCATCCTTTTGTCTGCTGTATTCTCTTATATAGCCCTGCAATTTGCGCATTTAATTTTTTTAAATCCTCTTTATTTTCCCTTCTGGAGGCTTTAATTTCTTGGATTAGTTGCTCAAATCTATTTCTCGATAGTTTTTCTTCCTCTCGATATGTGTATGATTCATGTCCTTGTGTACTCACTGGCGAGATACTGCAGCTTCGGTCGGGAGCCAGGGGGCGGAATATTGGACCATCTTCCATTTGTTTTTGCATTTCAGTTTGTATCATGGGTGCTCTAGGTTTGTCCTTTCCTCTTTTGGCTATTTTACTGCTCATTACTTTTTCCTTTTTTTTAATACTTTTTTCTTTTTTTCTCCTGGGTTTTCCAACCCTCTTGATCCTCTCCTTCAGGCCTCTCAATGTTCGCTGCCAGATCCCGGACCCATGATCTTCCCATAGAATGCCTCCTCCCCTTCTCTGCACAGTGGGGTCTGTCTGGTGTCAGTGGTCTGAGGCAAGCGGAGAGATCGTCATTCAGGACCGTGAGGGTGATTTTTCCTTGTTTCTCTTTTTGTGCCCTTGTCCCATCCCCCTGGGGATGCCGGCGCTTGGGACTCAGTCCCGAGAGGTGACGTGGTGATGCACATCTAGCCTCTCATGTGCCATACGATGTCTCCCCCCCGACCCCTAATATCGGAACCACCCATCCCTTCAAGGACCAGTGATTTCTTCGTCTCTCTACAGGAGTGTCGGATGCTAGTGCATCCAGGGTATCCCACCCTTGAGGGAGGAGAGCATCCGGAGGGACGCTCGATCCTTCCTCCCCCTGTCAGCCCCCCCCGGCTACCCTCCCTTCCATCTAATCCAGAGGGTTCTCTTGAAATTGCAGGCCTAGGGGGCACGTATGATCCTGATTGCCCCACTATGGCCACGGCAGAATTGGTTCCCACTACTTCAATGGCTGACGTTGGAACCTCCGATTCCGCTGCCACGATGCTCGCAGTTACTGTCTCAAGACCAGGGCAAACTGGTACATCCGGATCTCAAGTCCCTGCACCTTCATGCATGGCTCCTGCAGACATCGTTAAAACACGATATGGGGTCTCCCAAGAAGTGGCGGACATTCTTATTTCAGCAAGAAAGCCCTCTACTAGGTCCACTTTTGCTAGGAAGTGGAAGCATTTCTGCCTTTGGGCTTTGTGCCGTCACCTGAACCCGCTTATCTGTCCAGTGAACTCAGCCTTACAGTACCTCCTCTCTTTGTTGCATCAAGGCTTGAGCTACTCCTCCATCAAGGTGCATTTGTCGGCAGTATCTGCCTATCATGCGCTGGTGGAGGGCAGAACCTTAGCTCAACTGGATGTGTCCCACACCTTTCTAACGGGCAGCCTACACATAAAGCCTTCCATCAGAAATCCAGTAACCCCCTGGGATCTCCTTTTTGTGTTGGAGAAGCTTACCCTTCCTCCCTCCCTCCCTTTGAACTTGCAGTAGATTGTGAGCTGCATTATCTTTCCTGGAAGGTATCTTCTTTGGTTGCTGTTACTTCAGCTCAAAGGATTTCTGAGCTTCAGGCCCTGATGTGTAAGGAGCCTGATTTGATTTTTCACAGGGAAAGGTTTTCCCTTAGAACAAATCTTAAGTTTCTTCCTAAAGTGGTTCCAGAATTAACCCTTAACCAGTCAGTTGACCTTCCAGTTTATTACTCGCACCCTTCCAACAGAGGGGAAGTTCTCCTACACACCTTGGATGTCCACAGGGCCCTAAGGTATTATCTGAAGCCTATGGCTTCTCATCGCAAATTGGAGCAACTTTTTGTGGCCTTTGTGCCTCAGCACCTGGGCAAACCGGTGTCTAAACAGACCATATCAAGGTGGTTAATCCAGTGTGTAGTCCGTTGTTACAATAAACCTCTTCCAGGTTCAGTCAGTGGTCATTCTACCAGAGGAGTGGCTACCTCCTTTGCTTTCTTGAAAAATGTTTCCACAAGGGACATTTGTGTAGTAGCTACTTGGAGTTCAGTGCACACCTTTGTCAGACATTACAGCCTGGACATAGCTTCCAGGCGTTGGGCAGGGTTAGGCCTAGCGGTCCTCCAAGGATTGCTCTCCTGACAAGCTTACCTTTCTTGCCTGTGTAGGCAATGCCTTTTTTAGTCATCCTTCTCGGGGCGTATCATCTCCTTCTCGCGGGACTGCTTGGGATTCAGTCCTAATAGTAATAGCCTGCTGCAAGACCTCCCACTCAAAGTAAGATAGTACAATTACGTAAGAACTTACCGTTACAGTAGATCATCAGGAGGAGCTGTTGCAGCAGGCGTTGCTTTCCTGCCTTTCTTCCCCCTGGAGAGTTCAGTATAACATGGGCGTGCTTCACTTGGTTCACTTGTCAGGGGCCTGTTCACAGGTCTTCGGCGGGTGAACTGAGGTGGAGCCGGGGACCACCCCCTTTTATACTGTGATTGACGTTGGGATGGAGCTGACGTTGGGGGGCAGGCCCTGCTGGGTACTGCTAGGTGGGTCTTGAGGCCTGCGGCATTAGTCCTGATAGTAATAGCCTTCTGTAAGAGCTCCTCTCGAAGATCTATTGTTACGATAAGTTCTTACGTAACTGTACTTCCCCTTCAGATGGATGCAGACCATCACTACCCTGTAGGCCCTTATTCTCCTACATGGTACCCCAGTGTAGCTGAACCCCTCCTCTCTGCACCATTCCTTCAGCCATGAGTTGTGGCTTCTGGTGCAGAGATCCCTATGCTCCCCACTGTTGTACACAGGCAGCACCTCAGCGAAAGCCACTGAGCACGCTACCTAAGACACCTCCCCAGCTTCCTAAACTCCCCCTGCACCATCCCAGCCCTGTTCCTAGCCAGATCATTAGTCCCCAGGTGGTCAGCGACATCCAGCTCTCCCTCCCATCTTGCTGTCCTAGTGATCCTCAGGATCTGCTTCCCAACCCTCCTGGCCTTGATGCCACTTAGGCACCTAACCTGCCTCTCCCCCATTCCTAGTCCCAAATCTATCCTCCTCGCAGTCAAGTTCGCCACCAGAAGTTGCTTCCCCTTCTCTGGGGTCCTCTACCACCCTCCTCAGGGTCTCTGCTGTGGAGGGCCCCCACATCCTCCCATGTCACTACTGCAGGTATCTCCTCCCAGCAGTCCCACCCTGCTAGGGTGGCGTAGGAATTATGTAGCGGTACTGGTTGAGGAATGTGCCTCTGTCTCCCCACCTCCACCCTTCCAGAACCCTCCATGGTCCAGCTGTTCCTCCTTCCTCTGAGGTAACTGTGGCAGACTTGGTGGGCCCTGGGTCGGGGAAGAGGTCCACCAAATGCTAGCCAACTTGGGCTGGAGTCTAGCGACCTCCTCCCTACGACCCAGAGAGGTGCATGCAGATGAAGCAGCATCGCAATCTCCAGAAGGTCTCCCTGAAAACTGCTACCCCACAGCCACTGCACTGCACAACTCACAGCATTACCAACTTCCGTTCTTCCTGTGTGTCTTGGAAGTACTTTTGTACCCTTATCCCTGATGAGGTGTTTCTAGTTTACCCTTTTTTAGTTTTCTATCTGTGTTCTTCTGTACCTTGTTCAAATCTCCTTCTATGCCTATCCTAGATAGGGTGTTATTCACATTCCTAGTTTTCTTCTGTGTTTTACTTTCTACTTCTCCCAGCAGTGACTGTTACATAGTAGTGAACAGGTGTCTTACCTTAGTTGACCTGCAGAATCCTCTGCTTCCTTGTTACTGGGGCTCTGGATCTCATTGCTCCAGTTTGTGTTAGCCCCCTCTCCCTCCGCCCCAAGTCCCCTTGGTTTGATGGGACATTGAGGGCGATGCGGAGACAGGGGAGAAGGTTAGAGCATTGCTGGTGAAGGTCCGCCATTGATGCCGACCACCTTAGATTGATGGATCATTATCTGGTCTATCAATCTTCAATCACCTGTAAGAAGGTAGAGTTACTGTCCAGGGAGATTGCGGTTGCTCGGAATCGACCAGCTCAGCTGTTTCGAACTGTGGACAGACTGTGTAACCCAGCCTGTCTTCAAGTTTGGGAAGTTTTGTCGCAATTGGAGTGCGACGAGCTTGCTCGATTCTTCTTAAATAAGGTGGCAGACATTAGGGCTGAGTTGTTGCCATCACACTCTTTGGGGGTTGCCATGAACCAGGGTGAGATCACGGGGCCTCGGTTTTCCTGGAGTTCCTTCAGTTAGCTGGAGTTCATTGATGTCATGAGGATCATCCAGCATATGCACCCTACGTGCTGCAGTTTGGACCCTGGACCAACCTTCTTAATTTTGGGTTGTATCGACATCATTGGTCCAGTCCTTATGCAGATAGTCAGGTGCTCCCTGGAATCTGGTGAGTTTCCCAGCTTCCTGAAAGAGGCGGTGGTGACACCCCTCTTGAAGAAAGCTACTGCGGACCCTGACTGTCTGGAAAACTACAGACCTATCTCTAACCTTCCCTTTGTTGGAAAGGTGATTGAGAAAGTAGTGGCTGCACAACTGGAAGACCATTTGACCATCCATGACATCTGTGAACCCCTCCAATCCGGTTTTTGTAAAAGACATAGTACCGAGACAGCGCTGGTTCGGGTGCTCAATGATCTCTTGATGGCTAGAGATCGGAAGAGTCGTTCCATTTTGGTTCTCCTCGACCTTTCTTTAGCCTTTGACACCGTAGATCACATGGTGTTGATAGAACGCCTGAGGCTGTTCTGTGGAATATCTGGAACCGTCTTAAGATGGTTCATATCATTCCTCACTGGAAGATCACAAAGAGTTGTGTCTGGGGTTTATTCTTTGAATTCAACGGCTATGTCTTGTGGGGTGCCCCAGGGTTCAGTGTTGTCACCCATGTTATTTGCGGTGTATATGCTACCCATCGTAGACATTGTAAGGAGGTATGGGCTGAGGTTTCACTGTGATACCCAGCTCTACCTTTCTTTCACCCCCGACCAGATGGGAGCTCTCTCGGTCTTCAATAGCTGTCTAACTGAAATCCAGGAGTGGATGAATTCTAGCTGGCTGAGGTTGAATTCTGATAAGACTGAGGTATTGATTGTGGACCCGTCGTCGGATTGGGGGGTCGGGTGTTGATCGTCTTCCAATTTTCTTGGAGGCGTTTCTCTCCCGATCTCTGAACAGGTGCGGAACCTGGGGGTAGTTCTTGATGACGGGCTGACACTGCATTCACAGGTGTCAGCAGTCGTAAAGACTTCTTTTTACCATCTTAGGAACATTGCCAGGATCCGGCATCTTGTTCTGTCTACCGCCTTACCAGTGTTAGTCCATGCCTTTGTGTCCTCGTACTTGGATTATTGCAACTCCCTTTAGGGCTTTCAGGGGTTGAAATCCGTTGCCTGCAGCTAGTGCAGAGCGCTGCAGCCTGGCTTCTGATGGGTTCTAGTAGATCCTGTCACATTACTCCGGTGCTGCGCGAACTGCACTGGCTTCCAGTTCAGTGGCGGATCACCTTCAAAGTCAGTTTGCTGACTTTTAAAGCGCTACACGATCTGGGCCCAGTCTATCCGAAAGAACTTTTGGTTCCTTCTCGCCCTAATCGATCACTCCACTTGGCTGATGAGGGGGTTGCTAGAGGTTCCAAGGGTGAATTTGAGGCAGTATAGCGCAGTGGTCTAAGGCTCTGAGCTGCAAATCTGGTGACATCCAGCAGACCAGACCTGGGTTTGAATCCCACAGCTTCCACTTGCATACTGTGTGACCCTGAGCAAGTCACTTAACCTCCTTGTGCTCCCAGGTCGCTCCTGTAAAAAAGCTTTCAGCTTAGTGTGCTATACCTGGTTAAACAACCAAATAAAAAAAAAAAAATTTGAAAACTTCGGAGCTCGGGCATTTACGTGCAGGGCCCCACGCTTTGGAATCTCTCTACCTGCCGATTCGCTAATGCACCTCTGTGGAGGGCTTTAAGAGAGGTTTGAAGACTTTTTTATGGGAAACTGCATTTTTAGAACACTGATTGTTATGATTGTTCTGATCTAATTGTATTTTTTAATGATTTTTACTGTTTTGATTTGTTGTTTATGTACGGTGTCTTGGCAATTGAAAGGTGCCTTATAAATAAAATTATTATTATTATTATTCTTTTTTGCTGACACCTGCTGATGTCTAAGACAGCAGTTATCTGTTCCACTCCTTCGCTGTTCCACTCGCAGCCCAGTAGCAGAAAGCACTGTGAAATGCAGTGCTGACCCTGAGTGACAAAGTGGATGGTGAAGTGGCACAGGATCTGGCTGCCACAGCAACATCTGCTCTCGATGCCAACTAAATACCAGTTCCACGTGGCCGAACGTACTAATCACTCTGCTTCAGGAATCTTGGATAATGCAGTGGGATTGAGGAGGTTTGTCTGGTTAAGGGCTAACACCCTAACTCAGGACACTTGGGCAAAAGCCAGTGATTTCCCATTTGAGGGAAGTTCTCTGTTTGGTTACGAAACAGAGGCGTACATGAAAAAAGTGGATGAATACAAGTCCACTTTTAAAAGTAACACGGAGAAAGAAAAGGCCTCCACTTCCTGTAGGCCTTAAGGAAGGGGAGACGAGGCAAGGCTTACTGTCCAAGACCCTGTGCTATCTATGAGTGCCAGCCTCAGATAGGTTACTAGAGGGGCAGAGGCGAGAGGGGTTCCATGTGTGCTGCAGCACCAGCCCCAGTGCTGTAGCTAAAGCAAAATCCCTGACAGCTTTGCCTGGGTCACCAGTCAGCCATTGTCAGTGGGGAGAAGGCTGGCCTACTACTTCTAGGAATGGGAAGAAAATTAGCAGTCAAGTGGGTCCTTGAAGTAGTGGGTCCAGGATTTATTCCTGCAGTTCCAAAGATTTCCCAAACTGCCGAGGCCAAAAAACTTCCTAGCCCATTCACCTACAGAAAGGATTCTGCTGGAACTGGAGGTTACAAAAAAAAGCTATTGCAGGCAAAAGCAACAGAAAAGGTACCTGCCTCACAGTGGAGCAAGGGTGTCTTTTCAGCATTTCCTGAACCATAAGGAAAATGGGGAATGGCGAACCATTTTAAGCATAAAGTACCTAAACAAACCTATCAAGAAAGAAATGTTCAAGATGGTCACACTGGGCACAGTGTTAACCATCCCTGCAGTCAGGAGGTTTGTTGGAGTCACTGGATCAGAAAGATATCTGTTTCCACATTCTAGTCAGACCCGGCTACAGTAAATACCTCAGGTTTAAATTGAGGAAACTTCTAGTGTCAGTTTACAGTCCTTCACTTTGGTTTTACCTTAACACCAAGGGTATTCACAGTGTACCTAGCCATGGTGGCATTTAATCTAAGAAAGCAAGGTGTGGAGGTTTTCCTTACCAAGATGGCTGGCTATTCTCAGGGGAACAAAACAAGAGGTAATATGTGCTCCATACAACAGGTAAAGGGCACTCTGGCTAACCTGGGATTCGTAATCTGCAGAAGCTGCAGATAAAGCTAATGCAGTTCTGGATGTTGCACATCCAGAGCTGGATACCCTGCAGGGGAAAGCTTTTCCTGCCACAGGAAGAGGTTTCAGACTTGACTACCAGTGCAGAATCCTGTACACTGGGCTGCCTAAGGCCTCCAAGGCATGTCCTGCCTCTACTGAATTACATGGCTTCATCCACAGCTGTGGTCTCATGGGCCAGATTTCAAATGAGGGACATTCAGTACCACCTAAGAGGTCACTGGCCCTAAAGGTCAGACTCCCTGTCCAAGCTAGTGCCAGTCACAAAAGCCTTTGTACTGGCACTAGAGTGGTGGAAGGAGGAAAGCAGCCTTAGAGAGGCCACTCCCTTCCTCCAGCAATCCCCAGCGAGAGTTCTCGCAACAGATCCTTCACTCCTAGGGTGGTGCACACACCTGGAGGATCTCCCAGCAAGTGGCATCTGAACCCCTCAAGAAACTCCGGGGCACATAAATCTCCTTGAGCTCAGGGCAGTACTGCTGATACTACAATTCTTTTCCTCTCAGCTACAGTCAGTCTCTCCAAATCTGGACAGACACTACAACAGTGTACAACATAAGCAAGTAGGGAGTAACAGAATCCTCAAAATTGTGCTCAGAAGCCATGAAAATCTGCAATCTGGTTTATTCCCTAGATACAAAGTTCTCTGCAGTACATCTTCCAGACAAGGACAGTGTGCAGGCAGGACTCTCTAAGCAGAATCAACCAGAGAAACCACAACTGGAAATTAAACCAGCAAAGTGCTGGCATTAGTTTTTAGAAGATGAGGTACTCCAGAAGTAGATCTGTTTGCCTCTTGGTAAAGCAGTCAGTCCCAGAGGATGCCGTAGTCCTGGACTGGACAAGGAAGTTCCCTGTGTGCTTTCCCGCCACTCCCACTCATACAGAGAGTGCTTGTAAGGCTTAGGCGAGAACCAGCAACAGTGGTGCTGATAGTACCAGACTGGGCCAGACAGGTTTGGTATTAAGTATTTCTGACCCTGTCCAGCAGGATTTTAATCATCTTACCACTGACTGAGATACAGAGGGATTAACCCACTCCAGAGCATGGTTTACTAAACATTAATCCACGCCTGGGGGGTGGGGTGAGGTGCCTAGTGCCTTCAACCACCCAGGTGTGGATTATTGCCCAGCAAACACATGCTCTGGAGTGGGTTAATCCTCTTATAAAATGGGCAACTTCACTTTAGAGGATTACCTAAATACTAACAACAACAAAAAAACACTGTTTACATGCATTTGTAATAAAATACTTTTTCCTACTAATGGGTTTATCCTTCTGAGGATGCCATAGTTGTAGTTCTCCACTAGGTGGATTTTGTCCTAATGTGGTGTCTGTAGTTGTAGTTGTTTACATGTTTCTCTGGTTGAGTGATTTGAAAAGGTGACTTTACATTGCTGTCACTCAGGATTTTGTCATGCGGCAGGGCATCTGTGGGTGTACAGGGGGGATTAATCCATGGTCAGGTGACCAGTTTTGACAAATCAGAATACAGGATTTTCAGTGCCAATTGTATAAAACCTGTTGACTATCTTATGGCAGAATAGCATTTTTTAGATCTTAGAATGCTACATCTGAGGGAATGGTTCTTTCTCCCCCCCCCTTTTCTCCTCCCCGTGAGGCAACAGGCAGGTGGCTTCGGCTCTCCCCCTCAAGAGGGCACACATCCACCGTGCAACCCATTGCTCTCTCATGACCCTCCCTACCCCCGGTGAGTCCCCCATGGATTTCCCCCTATGGCAGAGCCAGGGAGGGGAGGGCTGTCTCTCTGTACCTTCAGGGATGGCAGGCCATCACAACGGACTTCTGGGTGCTCCAACTCAAGAGTTCAGGCACATGCTAGAATTGACAACCACACGCCCTGATATGCCACCAAGATGCACCTCATATCTGCCCGACCATAAGGTAGTTCTGCAGACAGAAATTCAGTCACTCCTACAGAAAAAGGCCATGGAACCAGTCCCTTATCCTGAAAGAGGGCAAGGTTTTTATTCTCACTTTTTCCGTGTCCCAAAGATCACATGAGGCCTCAGATCGGTTCCATATCTCCATCAACTAAACCTGTTCATATAGTACAGGAAATTGCAAGTTATCACGTTACTAACCCTCCTGCCATTACTGCAAAAGGGAGACTGACTCTACTCCCTAGATATGAAGGACGCATACCTTCATATTATGTTAACACCCTGCTCACAGGAAATACCTACGATTCATCTTTAAAGATCAGCATTTTCAATTCTGTACCCTTCCCTTTGGGCTGTCTTCGGTTCCCAGGGTGTTCACAGAATGTCTAGCAGTCATAGCGGCAGCCTTGAAATGAGCAGGCCACTGTGTCTTCCCTTACCTGGACTGGCTTCTGAAAGTGTCGTTAAAACAGCAGCTTGCAGCCACCCTGTCTCAAACCCTTGCTCTATTTACTTCTGTGGGCATTACGGTCAACGTCCCAAAGTCCAAAATGACATTATGTCAATGTCACCAGTACATTGGGGCCGTGCTGGACATGGCCATTGGCTCTGCATTCCTACCTCAGAATTTGGCAGACAAGCTCATTCAACTGGCCAGAGATGTCTACAACAGCAGGTATGTCACAGCTTGTTGTTATCTCAGGTTACTAGGGCTTATGGCAGGAGCAATCTCAACAGTACCTTATGCCCGCCTTCACATGCATACTCTTCAGTGGACACTGAGAGTACAATGGGACCAGAAGACGCATGACCTCAACATGGAGGTTATGGTCTCCACACCAGCAAAATAAGCCCTACTATGGTGGACAGAACTCGATCATTTACTAGTGAGAGTTCCCTTCCAAATCCCTACCCCACACCAAACACTCACTACAGATGTGTCCTCATTGGGTTGGGGAGCCCACTTGGAAACCAGATAGACCCAAGGGACATGGCATCGTGGAGAGACTCATCTCCACATTAACATACTGGAGATGCGGGCAGTTCTTTATGGCTTACAAGCCTTTCAGGACCTACTGCTCCCAGGCACTGTCCTACTGCAGATGGACAGCAATACAGTAGTAGACTACCTGAACAAACAGGGAGGTACACACTCGTACCCTCTATGCAGGGAAGCAATGAGAGTCTGGTACTAGGCGGTAGACCACAGCTTAAACCTGATCTCTGTCCATGTTCCCGGCAACCTGAACAACCTTGCAGATGCACTAAACCACTACAGAGTTCACACCCATGAATGGGAACTTCTTCAGTCGGTTGCCAGTGACCTATTCGAAAGATGGGATCACCCAGAACTGGACCTCTTTGCATCTCCCCAAAATGCAAAACTACCACAGTATTGCGCACTAGAGCCAGGGCCTGGAGCTGTCTAGCTAGATGCATTATCCCCCTTCTAGACAGGGAGATTTCTATATGCATTTCCTCCCTTCCTGTTTATTTAGAGAGTGCTGCTCAACGACTTCGGAATCCTGCACCGATGATCCTAGTAGCACCTCTCTGGCCTCTTCAAGTCTGGTTCCCCTTGCTACAACAGCTAGCAGTAGAGGACCCCATTCCTTTTCCCATTTTTCACACTCTTCTATCCCAGAATCAGGGAACCCTACTACACCCCCAACCTCCACTCTCTACACCTCCATGCATGGCTCCTGAAGACGTAGCTCTAGCTAGATACCATGTCTCGTCTCAGGTTGCGGAGGTCCTAAGAGTGGCCCACAAACCAACCACAAGGGCAACATACTCCATGAAGTGGAAGCGTTTTACTGCACGGTCTGTTGACCACACAGTGGACCCATACACCTGCCCACCTCAACAATTTTGGACTACCTGCCGTCTCTGTCTAACATCGCCCTCAAATACTCCTCCCTGAAGGGACATCTGGCAATATTGGCATTCCATGTTCCTGTTGTTGGCCAACCATTAGCCCAACTAGATGTTATGAAAACATTCCTTAAAGGTGTGTTGCACCTTAAACCACTGGTGCGTAACCCACTCCCACCTTGAGATTTACATAGATATATACATAGAATTTGTCATCCGATAAGGACTGCAAGGCTCATCTAGTCTTCCCATTTAACCTGCCATTTACTTACTCACATTGCAGGTTGTAGATGATCTGCCGCTACCCAGCGGCAACATGTGAGCTGCGCTTTCTCTCCTGGAAAGCCTTATTTTTAGTTGCAGTCACATCAGTGAGATTTGTTCCTGAATTACAGGCACTCATATATAAGCAGCCTTACTTAGGTATTCCATAAAGATAGTTTCTTTACGTACAAACCCTCATTTTCTTCCCCAAGGAGGTATCACAGTTTACTCTAAATCAGTCTTTACAACTCCCAGTGCATTACCCATCGCATGCCAATCCAGGGGAAGCATTGTTCCATATTTAGATGTACAGGGACACGTTCATGCCCAGTGGCCCATGAACAGCTCTTTCAAATGAGATATTGAGCTTATCTGTAGCCAGAAGCACTCCAGAGATAAAGATGACCAAGTCTGTGCAACATAAATACTGCACTGCAGTCATTTTTAGAACATTGTGATGTCACTGAGGAACAAGCTGTGCCTAACTGCATTGAGTTAAGCACAGCTTGTTCGTCACTGACATCACAAGGTTCTAAAAATGTAATGTAGTATTAATGCTGAACAGACTCGGTCGTTGATATCTCTGGACTGCTTTCAGCTACAGGTATGCCCAATACCTCATTTGAAAGAGCTTTTTGTGGGCTTTCAAACTATGCCTGCCACTGTATATGAATGTATCCCTTTAAGGTGGTCTATCTCTCATACCAAAGACATGCGCAAGCCGGCGCAACTTTTTGCATCCTTTGCCACCCGGAAAGGAGGGCAAACCTGTTTCTAAGCAGTGCTCGTTCAGATGGCTGGCCAACTGCACCGCTTTCTGTTATAAGAAATCCAGCAAAAAACTCCCCGGAGCGGTTAAACCGTTCTCCACTCTAGGGATGGCTACCTTGATTGCTACCTTTAGAGGAGTGTCAGCTGCCAGGATTAGGGAGGCAGTCACATGGATGAAGGTCCATACTTTCATCACACATTACAGCCTGGACATTATATCCAGGAAATGGGCCAATTTCAGCTGCGCTGTACTGCAGATCTTTTATCCTAAGTACCAGACTTCCACCACTCTTCTTATCCCAACTGATAGGGACTCGTTCCTACTTGTGTGACCTGCTGCAAAAGATATCCTTGAAGACAGTACAGTTACGTAAGACTTCACCGTGACAGTAGATATTCTGAGAGACTTTGCAGCAAGTCGTTGCTTTCCATGTTGCCTGCTCGAGTCTCACGCTCGGGGAGGTAAATCTTCTGCTCTGAAGATCACACACGCTCCCACTTCCTCCTCTGTTCCCTCTGAGCAATTGTGCAGTGTTCAAGCGGTGCTCAGTCGCTGACAGAAAAGAACTAAGGAGGATTTGTGCTGTCCACACTTATATAAGCTACATGAGAACACGTGACACCATCGTGGGTGGTCCCAGTTCCACTGCTAGTGAAATCCTCCATGTGGCTCTCGTGCCTGCGGCTGAATGTTCCTACTTGTGTGACCTGCTGCAAGAGATTCTCTCGAAGATCTTTTGTTATGGTAAGTACCTGCGTAACTGTACTGTTCTTGTCCCCTCCAGCAAGGACTCCTGTTGACAGAGGAGAAGCCATATGGGGCAGCTCTTGGGAGGGGTGGGTTGGGCAAAGTCCCTAAAATGTAATTTTTATTTTCCACTAATAAATTCTATTTTTCATTATATTAGGTCATTGTTCTTGACCAATGATGACTTTTTGATGAACAAAGCCTTTTCAGTATGTTAAGACCTGGAGCCCCATAGGCCTGCTGTGTTGAGCAGCCCTTTTTTTTTTTTTTTGTAAATCTATTAAAGTTTTAAATTGAACAGTACAGCAACAAATGCATCATATCAAGTAGTAGCTCATCACAGCATCTGATCAATTCATATAACATTTCTATTTCACAGAGTATTTTATCAAGGATATTTGAGATGTTCAACATTTATAGCTGTCTGCTTCATATAATGTAGGCTGCTTGCAAAACTTATCAATGCTTAAAATCATGCATTATACAAAAGCAGCCACAGTTATTATTGACAGTACCATCAACCATTTAAAATGTCACAAAAGACTTAACAGCAAACAAGAAAACACAGTTAATAAAGAACAATAATCAACCGCAGGCCAACCAAAAATGATAACAGTAAACAAACAATAAACAGTGCTGCCAGACTCACACACCTTCTCCGACAGTCTATTTCAGTTACTTGGTGTCTCAAGCCTATTCCAGAAGCATCATCAGGACCAGGACCCCTCGTCCACCTTTTATGATGTTACATATGCATTCAGATATTTAATCCTAAATGCTTCATAATTGCTTCCGCATACGATGAAGAATCAATAAAGGGATGCCAAATTCTTTTAAATAGTTTTCCTCTATCCTTCAACTCATATGGAGCAGCACTTTGTGATGGCAAGTCAGCTTACAGGGATGGGATTCTGTGGAACCTTGTCCATTTTCTTTGCCCGCCCCCCCCTTCATTGATGGATAACTAGGAGGAGAAGTCTCAATGGATGTTCTCTCTGTCTCTAAAGGAAGAGCATCTTGTCAGATGCTCCATCTTCTCATTTGCTGGCCTGCCATTCTGAACTTATGTCATCAACCTCGTCTACCAGAATACGTGGCTTGCCGTATCTCCATTGGGCCTAAACTGACGGCCTTCTAGTACCAGTAACCACAGTACCTGTGACTGTTCCCATGCTGTCCTATGGGAGGAGGGCTCTGTACTCTCTGTTGGCTGTTTCGCAGAGGTGCAGACTGTGATTGCAGCCATCTCTTGTGTATAAAGTATCATAGAGCCAGTGATTTCCTTACATGCATGTACCCCCAGAGGTTTGGAGATGTACATGAAAATCTAATTCCTTGTTTGATTCACATACATCTCTCAGTCAGTGGGAACACCGACCAGTGACTACTGTTCTGTTAGACAGGGGAGCTTTCCACCCTTGTCTTTCTTTCTTTCTTCACTATAACAGTGCCCCTGCACGAAACTCGATAACTACAGTATGGGCCCCCTCCATGAAGGAAGCAGAGAATCATCTCCTTAGCTCACTGTGGGGATCACTGCAAGTGCTAAACCATGGTGCCTTCCCTCCACCAGCCAAGAAGCACCCCCCCCACACACACACACACCGAGGCTGCATAACCAAAAAGATCTCCATTTGCTACTGAGCCAGTGGATTATTGGTTATGGGTAGCCCCCTATGGTTTTCTTTTTAATATATTAACTGATACTCCAGCAGGGCATACAGGGTTGTTTTTTTTTTAATATTCTTTATTTTTCTTAATTTCAAGTTTACAACATCATGAAAGCATAGATACAGTTTACAGATTTTAAAAAGTTTAGGCTTTTTTTTTTTTTACTTTATATTTATTGTATATCTCACAAAACATACAGTTGCAGTTCCTGATGTACTACATTAGGGTACATTTAAACATCCTTTTGAGGGCCCCACCCCTCTTAATACACGCACTTAATAAATCCGTCTCGCATCTAAAAGATACTTCATGGGGGTACAACAATGGACTATATAGTCCCATATTTTATACAGAGAGTAACGTGGTATAGGCTATGTGTCTTGAGCCCATGAGTGGCATGCTTAAAACTAGTTGTTTTTTTATAATTATTAAGATTTGTGTTTTATGTCCCTACCAGAGAGACTAATGAAGCAGCATGCATAAATCATAACATGGAGTACCAAAATGGTACTTTACAATAAGGATTATGTGAAGCCCTAATAGAGGCATTGACCCTGCAGTAATTACAGTTGGTGGCATTATACCCACTCAGACAATCGTTACTATAAAATTCCTTAGATTCGAAAAGAAAGAAAAAGGGAGGTAGGTAGAAGGAAGTACCCCCCTTCCCACAGCAATTTTTATTACCTCCCATCAGACCCATCAAAAAAATAGTCTATATAACAATTCGTTGATTGAGAGGCTAATTATGCATTTTCAGGAATTTCAATCTAACAGACCTGAGATTTTCTAGACAAAATGTCCTTTTAAGAGTCCAAATCATCTTCATCCTCAAAAACCAGACCTGGAGGATTCCCGTCGTCTTCTGTTCAATTTTGTGAACTTCTGGGCCCACTTTAGAGCGTCGTTTGGATCTGAGAAAATAAACATCTTCCCCTTATGTGTCAGTCTGAGTCGTGTCGGAAAAAGCATGTTGTGTGGAATGTTTGCTTCGCGAAGCAATGCCCTAGTCCCATCAGATTTTTTCCTTTTCTGTCAAGTTGCAAAACTTACATCTGGATAGAGAGATATTCTTTCTCCATCATGGAATAGGGAACGTTTTTGCCTGGTAAGGGATAGAATTAGGTTGCGGGTCCCTGTACTATCTAGGACTACTACGATCGTCCTTGGTGACTCCATGTTGCTAGGTCTGCCCCGGAAGGCAACTCTGTATGCTTTTTGAGTCCCCCATGATTTCTCTTGCAGGGGTTGACCTAGTTGTTGATCAAGCCATTCCTTTAAAAACAGACTTAAATGATCTCCCTTGCTGCGTTCCGTTATACCGATTATCCTCAGATTAGAAGCTCGGGCCTGGTTCTCTAGACTTTCGAGTCGCACCCAAAGATGTGTATTTTCTTTTAGTAGGTTCACTGCAGTGCCCATCGCAGCTTCTGACTGCTTTTTTGCTTCAGATACCTCCGTCTTTATTACCTCTGAATCTGTCTCCAGGAGGGTAACTCTATTTGTAAGAGCATCGAAGCGCTCTGAGAGACCTGCCATAGACGCTAACATTTTATTCATTTTTTGGCCTAACATCTGCAGCGTCTCTTCCTCACTTTCCATACTATTATCCAGAGGAGGTCGACCATGCATCGATCGCGTTGCTGGAGGGCCAGTGTTTACTTTACTTCTAGCGCTCTCCCCGCTCGATTTATCTTTCTTTGGGTTCCCCATCTCGGGTCTGCGGTAGTTCCGATACACCTTTATATGCTGTTGAGCAGGTCTGTATTATTTTAAGCCTCGGAAAATTAACTTTAATCTTGAGGCTTCGAGGAGCTTCAGAATCCTGTGTCCATATTGCTCGGTTCAAAGCGCCCCCAGTTTAGGATTTTCATCGATTTACATAATTCATTATATCAGCTTGGGACAAAGAGCTTTCAGACAAGACATTGTACACAATTTATCATCATCCTTTAATCTATTTTCTAGAATGGTCAGGGGACAAATGATTCATCTGCGGGGTTATATAAAATACCCAAGGTCTCCATGTCAATTCATATTGTTTAAATCTTACTTCGAGAGGGGTCCTGCAGTAGGTCTTCACATATAGGACTGCGCCCCCTGGCGTCAGGTTCGAATGGCAAACTTGTAGCTAGTAATCATCAGCGGGGACCGCCCCCAGCATCTGGTGATGTGACGTCAGCCCGACAACAAAGGGGCAGTCCTGTGCCCATCTTCCACTTCTTTCCTGTTGTCACTTCAGTTCGTTCGACAGATGTGGTAGAACAGCAATTAGTTGCCCACTTAATATTCAGTGATTTTTGTCTTATTCTATTTATTTTTCTCCAAATTTTTCGAATGAGTGTATGTCGTCTCGTCTTAAAAAGAAGTGCTCCAAGTGCGGCGCCCAAATCCCGCACGGGGACGACTACGCCCACTGCCTCCTCTGCCTGGGGCCTGAGCACAACTCTGCTGAGTGTGCTGTTTGTCAGGGGTTCAACCAGGCCACACGAACCTGACGCAAGCGGACCCTCGAGGCCCACCTTCTGACCCAATGGCTGGCTTCTATGGAAAAGGAGCTCCAGGAGCTTAGGGAGAGGTCGTCTCTGGCCCCAGAAAATAGAAAGAAAAAGGACAAGGAGAAGCGCTGGGAGAGAAGCCCGTTGCTGCAAGGGAGACCCTCCACTTCCGAAACCATGAGTACCACTCTTACGGGCACTCCGTCCGCTTCTGCAGGCCGGATGCCTTCTCTGCCTCCTGCCAAGATGTGTGGGCAGCTGGGGGTTGCCTCTCTCGAGGTATCTGTCAGTTCTCCCGCTCATAGCACCGCCGATAAGTCGCCCTGCCGCCGGGTGCCTAGCCCTGGCCCAGACCGATAAGCCTGACTGTGGTCCTTCTTCCGCAGCCAGCCCAGTTGCGACTGATGAGCCGGACGATGGACCCTCTGTCGACCGCACAGCCGCATCTACTCTCCCGTCGGGCTTCCTTGAGGACCCTGACACCAGGACGAGTGTGCTCATGGGGGACACTTCATCCCTGTCAGTCTCTACCCCCAGGGATTCGCCACCCATTCCCGACCTTTCCCTTCCATCAGGATCGCTCCCAGACCTGTCGTTGGGGTCTCTTCCAGAGCTTTCCCCTTCGCCTGGTTCTTTTCTGCTGCCAGATCCCCCTCCTCCTAGGTGTTCGTCGCAGGACTGGGATCTTTTAGGTATGGAGCCCCCCACTTCGAGACCCACACCCAATCCCTTGCCGCTGCCCAGCGGCCGTTCGGCACCTCCCCCGGCTGGGCCTTCAGCCCCTCCTGCAGGACCTTCTGGCGGTTCCCTGGGGCCTGACCCCCATGTTCTGCCGCCAGGTGGCCCTTTGCCGGACCCTTCTCATCTGATGCCGGGCCTGGTGCCTCTGACGCTGGGACACCTGACACCCGGATACCCGACGCCTGGATATCCGCCATTAGGTTATCCCTCGGGGTTTGCAGGGTACCAATACCCCTACTGGCATCATCCTGCTTACCAGCCCTTGGCCAGGTATCCCGGGTACCAGCCGCCTCCACCTCCACCACCGCCGCCTGATCATGAATCTGTCCTGGCATGGTGGCATGATGCTAGGACACAACTCCTTACAGAACTTAAGCAGTCCCAGTCGCTTGGAGGAATTTCTGTACCCAGCAGAGCAGCACCTCCTCCTCCTCCTCCAGTCCCTTTGGGATGTGCTGTGGGTTCTCTTCCAGTGAGCGACTCTGGGATGGATCCTTCCCTTCCCAGTAGTTCGGAGCCCTCTGATTTGGATGAGGATTCCAATATCGAGAGGAAATTTCACGCCCCAATTGGTATGCCTTGGATGTTCGGATATTGTTCTATGATTTCAGCGAGGGGTTCTGTATAAAAAGCAAAAAGAATCGGTGATAAGGGGCAACCTTGTCTTGTATCTCTGTTCAGGGAAATAAGTGTCGATAGCTGTCCATTTATTTTTATATATGCCTTGGGGGAGGAATATATTCTTTTGATCAGGTCTATAAATTCTACTGGGAGGCTGAATTCAGACAAAGCCTTCCACAGAAAGGGCCATCTGACCCGATCAAAAGCCTTGTCCGTGTCAAGGCTAATAAAAACTGCAGGAATCTTCCTCTGGTTTATACGGTCCAGAAGATGTATAGTTCTGCGTATATTGTCTGTGGTCTGGCAGAACTGAATGAACCCGGACTGATCAGCATGTATGAGGTTGGCATCATCTCCTCCATTCTGAAAGCCCAGATGAACATAAATAGCTTATAATCCATATTTAAAATGGATATTGGTTGGTAAGAAGTCGATAATTCAGGTGATTTATTTGGCTTTAGTATAGGGGAGATGTTTGTGTAAGCCCATGGGGGGTCCACCCTCCTGAACCTCACGAAAAGCTGCTAACAAAGTTGGGGCTAATTGTTTAAAGAAAGATTTATACCATTCTGATGGCAGACAATCGGGACCTGGAGTTCTTAGGGTTTTACTGTACGAGACTGCCTTCTTGAGTTCTTCTGCACATATTGGTGCTTTTAATTTCTCTGCCATATCCTGCGTAATTTTGGGAAGAGAGATGAGGCTAAAGAATTCCTCACATGCAGAATCGCTCGACTGTGAAGGTGTCTCATATAAATGAGAATAATAACTTTTAAATATCTCCATTATCTGCGCTGTGCTTTTAGCATAAACATTCTAAGTCTTTAAGATGTGTTAGATACGTTACAGTTCTATGACTCATCAATTTGCGGGCTAAATTTCTATCCCCTCTGGGTCCCCCTTCAAACCTGTATGATTTAAGGTTAAATAAAGCCTGCTGTGTTTTCTCATCTAGAATGTTTTGCAGGGCTGCTTTCTTCTGGTTGATCTGTTTTCTAATTTCTGTTTTAGCTAAATTAGTATTATTTTGCAGTTCCTGCAACTCTGCATCTAGTCTAGCATAGTTACTTTCCTATTTTCTCTTCCTATCCATTGTATAAGCAATAATTTCTCCCCGAATGACTGCCTTAAGTGTATCCCAAATAATGGGTGCCGACACTTCGGGGTAGTTTGTTCAGTCAGTATCTGTTTGCTCTTATCTCTGTAGCTGGTTTTGAAAGCTTCCTCCTTAAGTAGAGAAGTATTAAGACGCCACCCAGTGGTCTTATTTGGTATTTTAAAATCCAATGACAGAAACAAAGGTGAATGGTCTGAGAGAAATCTGGGCTCAATTGTCAGGTCTTGTTCCCAGTCTAAGTGTTCTTTGGATATATAAAAAAAAAAAGTCTAGCCTCGAGTGAGTATTATATCTTGGGGAGTAGCAGGTATATATGCTAGAAGTAGGATAGAAATGCCTCCAATCATCAGTTATCCAGGGAGTTCTGTTGTGCCCGAAATAGTTTTTAGGATGGTGTTAGGCGATATTGGGAAGGAGCTGAAGAATCAAGGTGTAGCAATGTTAAATTTATATCGCCCCCATTATCAAGCAGCCCTCCATATAACCTAACAATTTAGAAAAAAATAGTTGGAGCTGCATAGGTGTATGTTGTGGTAGAAAATAAACATTCACCAAAGTAAGTGGTTTACCATACATCAGTCCCTTCAGGATCCCAAAACAGCCCTGTGGGTCTGTGTACTGCGACTCAACATGAAACTGGGTAGTAGAAGGAATCAAGATTGCTACTCCCCTTCACTTTCCCTTTGAATGTGAGGAATAAAAAACATGGAATCGTCCCCCCATGCTAGTTTCAGGTGCTCTTTTTCTGAGAGGTGTCTCCCCTGTAGATAAATTATATTACAGGACTGTTTTTGTAATATATTGAAACAAGTGTGATCTTTTGATTGGATTGTTAAGTCCATTCATATTAAGGAATAAAAATTGAACTGTGTTAATTGCCATCTTTAGTTACTTCTAGGAAAAACCTCTTGTGGAACACACCTGAACCATAACATTTATCCCCAGAGTCGAAGGACACTTTCCACCTTTCCTTCCCATTCTTCCCCTCTTTACTGACTTTCTTGAAGTCTCCTGAAATCCACTTTTTTATTTTCCCAGTCTAGTCTTTGTCCCTTCTATTGTTAGGAAAATCAGTGCTCCTTAAACCAAAATAATCTCTCTGTATCCTGCTGTAAGATGAAAATGAAATATGGTTAAACCATCCACACACATGGTATGAACATTTCGACCCATGTTCAAGTTCAAGTTCAAGTTTATTTCAGGAAAACTCCATTGAGCAAGCTCATTCACAAGGAGGTCCTGTGACATGTAGATTTACACAACATACATACATAAATAGTTAATAGACAATATATACATAAATACAAGCTCACATAATTCAGACATGATATACATACATGGTCGCCACATAGGATGACCGCAGGTGGTAATCAGCTAATATAACACAGTGAAGCAACTTGTATATAGCATACTGATAACTGAAACATGGAACTGGTGTTTGCAATATATACACTTTGGAAGATGGGACAGACAGCTGAAAAGACAGATAAAGAAGGTAGGAATGGTTTGATAGTGTGATCAGTGAGGTGTATACATAGATAAGGCAAGGAGTAGGAGGGAAAGGGGTAGCAGTAATTAGGTTGCTACAGCAAGGTAGCAGATGTAAGTCAGGTGCCAGAACGTGGAATAGTATTTTGTTATAGATGAAAATGCAGACAAGAAGTAGTTAATATGAACAAAGCAATTATGTCTTACCAATGGATGCACATGGCACACATAGGGAAAGAAGAGGCTTAATGACAGTTACAGGTATCTTTTATTTTAGCTGAGCTTAGCAATTTGTAGGAGTTAATTGAAACTATGCTAGATAGTTTCAGTACGGTTTGTAACTGGTTCCAAATAGAGGGAAGGGAATGTGCAATAGCACATTTACCAAAGGAGGTCCGCGTCCTCGGTATATTGAGCATAATAAAGTCAGATTTTCTTAGTGAGTATACACTATGTGAAATACTAATGAGAGAGGAGATATAGCTCGTAAGTTTCTGCAGGAGCAGTTTGAGAGTCCATAACCCAGCATGGAGCAGGCGTCTAGTAGTGAGGGATGTCCAACCAACAGCTGCATATAAATCACAATGATGTGAACGGTAAGGGGAGTTGGTAATGAACCTTAACGCACAGTGATAAAGGATGTCCAATTTACTTAGATTTGCAAGAGTGGTAGAGGAGTAGATTACATCGCCATAGTCGAGAAGAGGGAGAAAAGTGGCCTGGATTAGCTTATTTCGAGTTTCAAGGGGGAAGAGGGGCCTGTTTCTAAAGAAGAAGCCTAGCCTGGCTTTTAGCCTTCTAGAGAGGTCATCGACATGGACATTGAAAGAGAGTTTGTTGTCAATCCAGATACCCAGGTATTTAAATTTGGAGACAACTTCCAGAGGCTCATGTAGTGTGGTAACAATGAAATCTTGGGGCAGGGTATTGGGGGTACATGTGGCAGCACTACGGGAGAATATCATCACTTTGGTCTTCTTGGCATTTAGCAGGAGCTTTGCCTTTATTAAATTATGCTCTAGTTGTGCAAAGTCCGCTTGAAGCACGCCCTTAACTTCAGATAGCGATTAGCCAGAAGTATACAGCACAGTATACAGCCTTGTAACTTGGCCAACAGGGCTACAAACTAACTATTAGGGTCTAAACCTTGTACAAAATACCCAAAATCAGGTATGAATGTCTCAACTAATTTAAACCAGTAGAATCTCGAACTATCAAACCCAGTTAGTGCTTCCAGTGTAGGGGAGATCTCTGTTGTTCTCCCTTTTTGTGTCACCTTAAAAAATTCAAGGTGCACTGGGGAAAATCCGAAGATACTAATCTCTTGGGGCCCCCTTGGGGTAAGTTGGTCCCCTAAAAAACAAATTGTAGGGCCAAATACAAATCTGCAGTAAAGAAGAAGCATCAACAAAACATTTAGCCCCTGTAAATTATAAATATGTGAGCTGTCCATCTTGGCATATGCGCCCACCCACTTCCTTGCTTATCATTTACCTTTGTAACTTAATCATTTAACACTACCCTCTTGTACTGAAAAAACATTTTATATCATGGTCTATGCCTGTAAGTAGAATAGACCACCGCTTAAGATCCCAGGCCACCAGGATCTAGACTTGGATGCCCTGACGCGGGTAAAAAGAAAAAACAAAGAAAATTATTTCAGCTTAATACCTCTAGTAACAGACTTGCTCATTCTGCTTAAAAATATCTTGAATAACATCTGTGCATTATCAGGTCTCCATGTTTGGGATGGAGGTTTATGTCAGCTCCCAAGTCTAAGAAGAGTTTGATGCCTCTAAGCACGATACTCCATCTGGTACACAAGTTTTAAGTTTTTAAGTCTCAAGGAGCCATAAAGTAGGCCTTATTTTAGATCTTTTGTGTATCAGTGCCAGGATTAGAGTTCCTACTGTTCAGGTTCTACCCAGGGCAGGGTGATGAAATTCAACCAGATGATTAGAGATGGATACAGAGTTCTGAGGGGGTCTTCTGCCCAGGTTTCATGGATTTGTTACCGTCTGCCATCTAGACGGACCTGACCTCTCCTTTCCCCTGTACTGGCCTTGTCTTAAATTGTAGCTCATGCTTCAGTAATTCCTCTTTGGCCTTCTCAGCTGAATGAAATTGCTTTCGTCCCAATGTGAGCTGCACCACCAGTCGAACCGGGTAGGGCATAGAACATTTAATGGATGCCTCTTTCAGAACTGGTAGAATTTCTGAATATGCCCTGTGATTTTTCAGTGTTTGTGGGGCATAGTTGTTATCTAGGTATACACGTGTCTGCCCATAAAATACTTTTCCTCTGCGCCATGCGGTGGTGAGGATTTGTTCTTTGATTGTAAAGCTATGAAACCTCGCTACTATAGATCGAGGTCGTGCGTTTGGGTCTCTGGGGCAAGGGCCCAGCGCTCTATGTACTCTTTCCATATCAATCTGTAGGTCTGGGGATAATTCCAATGCTGTTCTTAGTAATGTTATGACAAAGTCTTTTATGTTTTGCCCCTCTGAGCCCTCAGGGACACAGTACAATCTAATATTTTTACGCCAAGCTCTGTTCTCAGCATCTTGTTGTCTGGCTTGAAGATGGGCATTTTGTTCTTGTAGATTTTGTAATTCTGCTTCCAGATCATCTACACGGTTTTCAACTACCGCAGGGCATACAGTTTTTTTTGTTTTGTTTTTGTGTTTTACTTGTGGTGCAGTTGCACCACTTTATCTCATGCCTGTACTGCCTTCTCTACCCACTCCTTCGGACCATTGACCGACCCCCCGAGAGCCACCACCGACTCGGAGTCTGCCCCCTAGAGTACCTGGCCTTCTCCACTGTATTTTTCCTTAGCTCCCAGCGATCCCCCCTGGATGGGGCGAGGAAGCACCCTTTCTTCCTCGACATTACTTGAGGAGACCTGGTACAGCGGGGGTCTGCTCGTAAGTCAATGGTGTGTCCAGGAGGCCTCGATTGGTCTTCATCTAGGGTCTCAGGAGGTTGTTTTTCTGTTCCCCTATACCCCCTGAGGATGCCGGCTCAGGTGGACGATGTGCTGACACACGATGCCACCAAGTGCCTAACTGCGTCCTCCCCTTCCCAACTCCAGCACTATGGAGCCGCCACTGCCCCGAAAGTCGGTGCTCCCACCGACCCTCGGGGACGTCGAGTGCGAGAAGCACCCCCTGGATCCCACCTCGAAGGAGGAGAGCATCCGTTGGGACGCTCAATCCTCCTTCCCCCTGCCAACCTGAGCTTGTCCCTGAACCCGGGTTGCTGGTGAGGTGTGGCGTCCAGCGCAGGGCATACAATTTTGATGTTTGTACTGAATCAACACTGTGCAGTGCTGTTTATCAAATTCTGGTTGGCAGAACTAAATCCAAAAGGAAATGTGTCTATATAAGGAGGGTGGGTGTGTGTGTGTGTGTGTGTGTGTGTGTCTGTGTGTCTGTGTCTCTTGGTCCTTGAAGGCCCTGTCCACACTACACACCGCTCCGGCCCGGTAACGGATGCAATCCGTTACGGCTGGGGAGTGGTGCAGTGCGTCCACACCACGGCGGTGTCCGTTACGGGCGGTCCACACTTCAGGAGACGGGCGACCGTTACGGCGGTGCACGATCCCACAGTGCAGCTCACACTGCTCTTCTGGCCCTGCAGGGGAATGTTACCGCCCGTCCACACTACCGCCGGTAACGTTACCAAGACGGGACCAGTTTCATAACCGTTGTTGAAACCACCTCATATGTGGTTTCAACAACGGTTACGGAAACGCCTTATGTAACTTTACAGGTGTAAACGCAAACCATTGCAGTAATGGTTTGGGCACTCTGTAACGTTACAGAGGCGTAGTGTGGACAGGGCCGAAGTGTCAGATTATAGACAATGCCGGTCTTCAAAAACTGTTGTAATAGATTTGGATAGCTAGCCCATACATTGCAGTTACTAGTACTGTGGAAATTGTTTTTAATTGCAAACACCTTCTTTTCATTTTTTTATGGCACTGTCGACTGAAAAATAATGATGATGGACAGCTTTTCTGATTTCGTTGTATCAAAGTCAAATAGTGCACATTAGTAAAATATTTGTGCCATTTACATTGACCTCACCTTTGCAGTTAGAAAGCCTCCTTGCAACACCATATGGTGTCATGTCCAAAATGCAAGCCTTAGCAGGGAAAACATCATACCCATTTTGTCACAGTGAACATTACATTTGGTTTCCTGGGCAAATTTTGAAACCACCTTTTTGTGAGAAAACTAGTCATCCAGGCTCTCCTGGACATTTATTATCATCATTTTAAAGTAGTGGAAATGTGCCTGTTGGTACAGTGGTAGCTTTGCCGCTAACACTGCCAGCTACCCGAGTCTGAGAGCGAACTTGGGACATTGGGTTCAGCTGAGGGGGAGGGAGGTGGGATAGAGTGCCCCAGAGTACTGTCTCTTTCTCCCAGGAGGGAGGACCGCTGCTGTCGCTACAACACCGACTTTTCAAGGTCCAGTCTTATCCTCTGCCACTGCGTGAACCGTGCTGGCTGCCAGTTAAGTGGCATATCTCCTTTGAAGTTGGGTTACTAACTTAACTTCCTACACAGGTTGGGCCCAGGTTACCTGAGCGATCTCCTGCACCCTTACAGACCCTCAAACCCTCTCCACTCCACTCCACTGAGGAGGAAATCCTGGTTGTTTCCAGAGTCAGGTGTAAAACCTTGATGGACCAGACTTTTGAGGTTGCAGGTTCAGTCCTTTGGTATTCTCTCCTAAGGGCCCTGAGGGAAGCCCTCCCAGTGGAGGCCTTTAAAAGGGGTCTTCACAGGCTTATGGGAGTGAGAATCCCTAAATGCTGCCCTCAGAAATGTGATACTTATTAATAATTATATTTGTATTTTAATATAGATGAGACTGCTATTTGATATGTGGGATTTCATGGTCTGTGATTTTACATCTGTTACTGTGTGTTGTAATGAGTCTGTGGGGAAGGGTGCCACAAATAAAATAAAATATGCTGCTACTACTCCTACTACTAGCATTTGCCACGTGGGTGGCCCTGAGTTGCAGTGCAGTGGCTGCAGAGTGGATGGGGGCGGGCATTGTCCGGGCTTCGCTAATACACGCTCACCATGTGCAAC